>OX336391.1:581628962-582893962 GCA_946902985.2 Meconema thalassinum | reverse complement strand
CCACTCCTCTCCTGATTTTAGTACATCTTCGGGTTTTCCTCCCTTCTTTTCTACACACTCCCACACTGTATCTGCCCATCTCTTCCGGGGCCTTCCTCGTGGTCTCTTCCCTGTCATCTTTTCACAGAAAGTTTTCTTTGGTACTCTCTCCTCTCCCATTCTCATCATATGTCCATACCACTTTAACTTTGTTGTTTCTATCCTGTCCTGTAGCTTCAATATTCCTGTCCTTTCTCTAATCTCTTCATTTCTAACTCTTATCTCTTCTGGTCTTGCCCTCTATACCTCTTAGGAATTTCATCTCTGCGGCTTGTATTCTACTCTCCTCTCTTTTTGTAGTAGTCCACGCACCAGCTGCGTATGTTAGTATGGGTCCGTAGTAGGTTGAATATAATACTTTTTTGCATTTCTTTGGGACATCTCAGTTCCACAGAATACCCCTTACACTCTGGTAAAAACTGTTAGCTTGTTGTATTCTCTTTCCAATTTCCTCAGTTATCTTTCCATCTTCTGCGATCACACTTCCCAAATACTTGAAACTTTTGTAATGTTTTCCCCCTCACGTTGAGCGACAATTGTAACGGTTTTGCCCTCACGTTGAGCGACAAATGTAACGTTTTTGCTGCCCCCTAACTGTTTGGTGATAAATGTAACGGTTGACCTTTGCCTAAGCTATGTTGTTTTAATGGGCGCAAGGACCTCAACGCAATGTTGAGTTCTAAATTTGTATTTAACAACGTCTAGCTCGGGCAGAACACCTTCAAGACTCTATTCACTCAGATCGTGGTATGATTTGATCATTAACCCAACAACAATTGTATCAGGAGAAGGAATTGGTCTATATCTAATGCTACCTACTGAAAGCAAAGATTGCATGGTTAAAAGAAATGAATTTATTATAATTAACAAGTATTGCAAACTTAATAATAATAATAAGAAGTTTAAAATATATATATTGGAGCGTTGCGATTTTACTATTACCGATAGAGAATTACGTGAGAACGGAGTCTGATAAATTATTGATTTTACTCTTATTCCCAAGCTATGAAGTTACTGAAATATTGAATATAAAACAAAGTGAAACGAGAGATTGCGTATGTCTGCGTCATTCGCGCTTACCACTGGAAATGGCCGAAGCCTTTCCCTCGTACTGGATGATGCTGTGAGCTTCCCACAGTCTCCTGGACGTCGTCATCTTCGTCGATGTTTGATGATATACTGGTAGATTTGAAGATTTATGGTCCGAACCTCGGAACCAACACGTACAACCACAACGGTTAAGTTTCACTAAGATAGTCCTCCACTCCACGGAACATCGGAGCGACTCATGCGTGCAACCATACTCGGCAAGTTCTACACAGATTGTCCTTTACTCCACTGAACATCGGAGACACTCGCACGCACAACCATACTCGGCAAGTTCTACACAGATTGTCCTTTACTCCACTGAACATCGGAGACACTCGCACGCGCAACCATACTCGGCAAGTTCTACACAGATTGTCCTTTACTCCACTGAACATCGGAGACACTCGCACCCTCAACCATACTCTGCAAGTTCTACACAGATTGTCCTCGCTCCGATATATGCACTCGACGGTCTCCCACTCCAGTCCCGACTTCCAGCTTACGTGGTCTCCACTGATTGGCTGAGCACCCCGCTATACTCCCCTCCTTAGGCTCAATACACACTCGGCGGGAGGGTGAAGTCGATTGCCGTTCCATACATCCGCCTTTTCTTGACGATGCGACCCAGCCTTGCGTCATACTACTTGACAAGCATAAGCCTGTATTTGAATTCCCAGTGAGTCATGTCTCTCAATATACCCTAACTGACGAAACTCCGTAAAATTCCGCAATTACGTAATTTTCTATGATAATGTCGTTCGTAATAATTTGCTTGATAGTGTTTTCTAAGACATAGAAAACCTATCTGTATGCTTATAATTTTATAAAATGCTCCGAAAAATACCTTAATAATAATTATAATAAATTAATAATAATAATAAATTAACATGAAAAATTCTCTTGGCTGAACAATTTGCCGCGTAAATAAATATAGAATGGCTTCCTACTGACTTATGCCAGTGGCATAAAAAACCCTCGAAAAACACGTTACATATTCGCCTCGGATCATCGGATGATTTACCGTGACGATGGTCCATTATCCGATTATCCCAGACACGTTAATAATCCCCATCCAAAATACATATTACATAAATGAAATCACCCTAAATTACAGATATATACACTCATAATTTTTCTTCACGCACTTTGCGTCAAAGTTTGTTGTCACTATGGATTGCACTTTGCAACCAGTCCAATGTTTTTCATATAGAATAGTGTTCCCCGGATATTTCCGCCTCTCAAATTTCTCTATGTTGGAAAAATAGACATAATTACTGTGTGAGCACTATGTATATGAGATGTCACATCACACGCATCAAGGTGTTCTGATATATGTATATCTCCCTAGAACTTCCTAATTTCACTGGAGGTTCCTTCCTTAATGTGAAATTAAATCTCACTGATCACTGAGCACACGATCACACTATTGTGGCAGCGCATCGTGACCACAATACTTAATATCTCTTTATAACGGACGAAATTAATATTGACTTCTGAAAAAAAAAAAAAAAAACAGTAAATGCGCATTACATATAACACCAAATATTTCTGTGTCTTCTTAAGTTCCCGTAGACCATATTCTACTTAATACTAGTTCTCAACTCAGACCAGTTCTCCTCACACAAATAATACCATTGTACAAATTACCTTAAATTACACACTTACAAATCTTACATGGCGAGGCCGTAAACAGAAATCACGTGTGCTGTTATGTATGAGTTTCATGAAGGACTGTCTCGCCTTCTGATGGCCCATCTTTTGCCTCGTGGGCGCCTTAAGCAAAAATACCCTGTTCAAGCGCTCACCCATCTCTTGGAGGCAAATGGGAATTCACCAGCGCTACCAAATTCTGGCCTTGGTGTATCGAGACATTTTAGTGCTCAAGAGCATCCGACAATCCCGTCATATTTCCCTGTACCTTAAAAACTCTCATTTACTTACATACTACCCCCCTGTGTGACTTCTGATACGCCTGCCTGGAAGACCACATCTTCCACGCACCAAATACCACACTTACTCATTTGATAGGCTGGCTCGCCAGCTAAACATCCTCACTTTATGACACATACTTTCGTAGACTATGTATATTATACGTCCCGTATAATCTGTTTCCCTCACTATTCTCCAGCACATATGCTGTTTTGCCAATATGTTTGGAAACTATAAATGATTTTGTGTCACCTGCTTCCAACCTAGCAAGTGGCTCCCTTAAATGAACATCATCACGTTACTCTACCTACCTATTTCTCAGTATCTGTAACGATGCCCTGTTGCTACTGTCCACACATGCTAACCCTACTTTCCTCTGGTGTCACACCTCTACTCGACACTCTATGACCTAAAAATGTCACTTCTGACTGACAGAATGACGACTTAGACAGCTTCAAAGTGAACCCTGCCCGATCTAACTTCTGAAAAACTATATCTAAATGACGTACATGCTCCTCAAAACTGCGTGAACTAATTACCATATCATCTATGTAAATGGTTACAAACTCTCCTGTGTCATCCCCTAATGCGATGTTTAAAGCCCTAATTTAAGCTGCTGAACTACTCTTTAACCCATAAGGTACCCTGCAAAACTGATAAAGGTTACATTTATGACTAAAAGCTGTAAATGGTCTATCTTCGTACATAAGTGGTACTTGCCAAAAACTGGAACTCAAATCTACACAAGTGAAATATTTCTTCCCCTCAAATGTTTGCATTAATTCCTCTATTGACATAGACTTCAGCTGATCTGAACTGATTCTACTGTTAACTAAACGAGCGTCTAAACAAATACGAACTGTGCCGTCGGCCTTCGGTACTGTAATTAAAGGATTAACATATTGACAGTTTGAGTACTCTATAATGCCATCTTCAAGCATCTGGTTAATTTGTGCCTCTACTGCACCCTGATAAGCGAAAGGTATAGGATATCTATGTCCTGTGAATACTGATCTATCAATAACGTTCAATGAATGTGTATAGCAATTGGCCATGCCAATGCGATCCTCAAAAACTCTCCTATTACACAATAACACATCATAGAGCAGAACACACTGGTCTCCCTCTATATTTCCCTGAAATGCAGCATCACGTAACGAGTCCTCTAGACTTCCGTTCGTAATCACACTGCCCACAAAACATGGAGAACCCCGCTCTACGGCTGGCGATATCTCATTTAAAGTACAAATTACACCTACAACACTACTTCTCTGAATATGGTCATTGAACGCTACTTCTACTTCAGAATCACCCCATTTAAATTTCAAACTCCCTACATCATAACATAAGTTACCAGACACTCTACTTAGCCACTCTGAACCCAAGATAACACTGAATACTAAATTTGGAATTACAAGGCAAATCTTCTTCTCTACATGATTATTAATTTTAATGTCTACTAAAACTTGCTTAGAAATTACTTTAGACCTCTTCCCAACAGCTGTGATAACAAAAGTACTTTTAATTGGCATCTCCTCAAAATTTACTCCAGTTCCTTTCATTTTATCATAAAATGCACTACTTATGCAACTCTTCATACAACCACTATCAATTAAAACATCTATGTATGCCTCGGACACGTTAAATTTAACTATGGGGCTCTTACTAACCACTTCCTGAATAATACCTTCATCATTTAGTTCATGTAATAATTCATTTCTTACATTTAGGTCATAGGGTTCCTGTATAATTGTATGGACAGGGCATGCTACAGACTGAGATTCTGACCTTACTTCGCAGCCTGGTTCGCATTTAAAGAACCGCTACAGCTGGCTGTAGTAATACTAACTACTGCACTGGTCTGGTTGTTCTGGGCTGTGTTGTCATTGTTTGGCTGTATATTACTACCACTAGGCTGTCCTCTTCCTTGACCCCTATTCTGGTTGTAATTATTGTCATTATAATTTCTCCCTTGATTTCCCCTGAAATCATTATTTCTCCCTTGATTTCCCCTGAAATCATTGTTTCTCCCTTGATTCCCCCTGAAATCATTGTTCCACCCCTGATATTGATTACCATAGCCATTTCCTCTATTCTGATTTAGCTGATTATTATTATTATTATTATTTCTGTTTTGAGCGTTGGTCCCTTCGCCACCGTTCCCTTGAACTTCCTGATGCCTGGCTTCATTAGGCCTATTATTATTATTACCCTGGTTCCTATTGAAATTGTCCTCATAACCCCCTCTCCCTAGTGCATCAAATGTGCTTAACAAATTTTCTACTTGTGATATAGTCTTTACATTCTGGATACAAGCAGCCTCCTTGTTCCTATAGGGAAAGTGCCTAAAGTGCCTAAGTAGCAACCTCACCACATCACTTTCCTCCTTCAAGCCATCCAGATATTTACACACTAATACCTGCCCTAAAAACTATTCGGTCATGGTGGAGCTTCCTTTAGGGTTATATTTACCACACACTACTCCCTCACGATGCTGCGACTGAATAACCTCATTCCAGAACTTTTCACAGAATTTCATTTTAAAATCATTAATATCAGTAAACTTGTCTCTATAGACAGCAAACCAATTCCTCGTTTCCCCCACAAACACTTGTTCTAAAATTTCAACTACCTGGCACCACTCAATACTACCATTTTCCAACCTCTCCCCGAATTTATTTTCTATAGTATTCATGAACTCCATTGGGCACCCCTGTCGATTGCTGAACTTACCCAGTTCTACTTCCCTGTGTGTGCTATTCACCAAAACTGGCCTATTCTGACTATTTTCTTGCCTGATCCTAGCTTTTAATTTTAATTCTAATTCTGCGATTTTCTCCTCAGCCTTCCTCTCAATACTGTTTACTGTTAATTTAATGTTTCCTTCTGATTCTTCTACCTTATCATATAGCTTTGCTTGTTTCTCCTCAATCTTGCTAATGCTCTCTCTATTACTCTCTCCTAAATCATTTACTTCTGCAACTATTTGTGAGTGGACTTTCTCAATTCTACCCCCCAGCTGTTCCTTAACCTCTTTAGTTGCTACCTGAATTTTGTCAATTTCTCCCCCCAATTGTTTTTTGACCTGCAGTGTTTCCAGTTGCACTAGTCCTTTTAAATTTTCAGCCTGTGTACTGATACTAATTTCTAACTCCTCCTGTACTTTTCCTAATTTTCTGTCTACATCTGCAATAATCTCTTTAGCCTTCTCTTCCATCACCCCCTTGATCTCACCTCTAATCAGTTCGAATTTATCACTAATTTCCCTACTGTTCTGTTCTAATTTAGCATTTAAAGTTTCAGTACTCTCTCTATTTTCCCTACTATTTTGTTCTAATTTAGCATTGTTTTGTTCCAGTTTAGCATTTAAAGCGTCTGTACTTTCTTTATTTTCCCTACTGTTTTGTTCTAATCTTGCATTATTCTGCTCTAATTTTGCATTTAAGGCATCAGTACTTTCTTTATTTTCCCTACTGTTTTGTTCTAATCTTGCATTTAAGGCATCACTACTAACTTTGTTCTGATAAATAAACTCGAGAAGTAAAATTTTTAATTCTGGTTGGCCGCCTACACTCCCTGTTTCAGTATCGGGATTTACCTCCGCTACCCCGGTACTACCATCACTCGACATACTGCTCGTATCATCACTCTCCAGTTGATGACCACTACGTAACCTCATCTGTTTTTCTTTCTCTTCCCCCATAATGATTTACACCGATAAAGACAAATAACCCCCAAAATACAGGCACAGAAATATATACCCTTCTCCTTCCACAAATGTTATTAGGTTTTCATCCCCACGTTGGGCGCCAATTGTAACGTTTTCCCCCTCACGTTGAGCGACAATTGTAACGGTTTTGCCCTCACGTTGAGCGACAAATGTAACGTTTTTGCTGCCCCTAACTGTTTGGTGATAAATGTAACGGTTGACCTTTGCCTAAGCTATGTTGTTTTAATGGGCGCCAAGACCTCAACGCAATGTTGAGTTCTAAATTTGTATTTAACAACATCTAGCTCGGGCAGAACACCTTCAAGACTCTATTCACTCAGATCGTGGTATGATTTGATCATTAACCCAACAACAATTGTATCAGGAGAAGGAATTGGTCTATATCTAATGCTACCTACTGAAAGCAAAGATTGCATGGTTAAAAGAAATGAATTTATTATATATAACAAGTATTGCAAAATTAATAATAATAATAAGAAGAAGTTTAAAATATATATATTGGAGCGTTGCGATTTTACTATTACCGATAGAGAATTACGTGAGAATGGAGTCTGATAAATTATTGATTTTACTCTTATTCCCAAGCTATGAAGTTACTGAAATATTGAATATAAAACAAAGTGAAACGAGAGATTGCGTATGTCTGCGTCATTTGCGCTTACCACTGGAAATGGCCGAAGCCTTTCCCTCGTACTGGATGATACTGTGAGCTTCCCACAGTCTCCTGGACGTCGTCATCTTCGTCGATGTTTGATGATATACTGGTAGATTTGAAGATTTATGGTCCGAACCTCGGAACCAACACGTACAACCACAACGGTTAAGTTTCACTATGATAGTCCTCCACTCCACGGAACATCGGAGCGACTCACGCGTGCAACCATACTCGGCAAGTTCTACACAGATTGTCCTTTACTCCACTGAATATCGGAGACACTCGCACGCGCAACCATACTCGGCAAGTTCTACACAGATTGTCCTTTACTCCACTGAACATCGGAGACACTCGCACCCTCAACCATACTCTGCAAGTTCTACACAGATTGTCCTCGCTCCGATATATGCACTCGACGGTCTCCCACTCCAGTCCCGACTTCCAGCTTACGTGATCTCCACTGATTGGCTGAGCACCCCGCTATACTCCCCTCCTTAGGCTCAATACACACTCGGCGGGAGGGTGAAGTCGATTGCCGTTCCATACATCCGCCTTTTCTTGACGATGCGACCCAGCCTTGCGTCATACTACTTGACAAGCATAAGCCTGTATTTGAATTCCCAGTGAGTCATGTCTCTCAATATACCCTAACTGACGAAACTCCGTAAAATTCCGCAATTACGTAATTTTCTATGATAATGTCGTTCGTAATAATTTGCTTGATAGTGTTTTCTAAGACATAGATAACCTATCTGTATGCTTATAATTTTATAAAATGCTCCGAAAAATACCTTAATAATAATTATAATAAATTAATAATAATAATAAATTAACATGAAAAATTCTCTTGGCTGAACAATTTGCCGCGTAAATAAATATAGTATGGCTTCCTACTGACTTATGCCAGTGGCATAAAAACCCCTCGAAAAACACGTTACACTTTTAACGACTTCTAGAATTTTGCCATTCAATTCTATCTTTCCTCTTCCTTCCTCTTGACATTACCATTATCTTGCTCTTCTCTGTGCTTACTTTCATCCCAAATTTCTCTATCTCTTGGTTCCATACATCTAGTTGTTTTTGTACATCTTTTTCATCCTCACCCCATATAACTATATCATCTGCAAACAGCATGGCCTTTGTTGCATCTTGTCCCAATCTCTGTTTGACATTCTTGTGGATTTCATCCATGACTATGATGAATAGTAATGGGGACAATACACTTCCCTGTCGGAGACCCGTTTCCACTTTAAACCATTCTGTTTCTCCTATACTGGTCTTCACGCTACTGACACAATTTTTGTACATAGCTTTTAACATTTGGACTTCTGCTCTAATAACTCTTCTTTTTCTTAATACATCCCAAACCACCTGTCTAGGCACACTGTCATATGCTTTCTCAATATCAATAAATGTCATCACCATGTCTTTTCCAAATTCCCATCTTTTCTCCATCATTTGCCTTAATGTAAAGATTAGGTCAAATGTTGATCTGTCTTTCCTAAAACCATACTGTTCTTCTTCCAACTCTCCTTCTATCCTCCTCCTCAGTCTGCCTTCCAATACTCTCTCAAAGATCTTAGCTACATGAGCAATCAGAGTGATCCCTCTGTAGTTATTACATTCCTTTTTGTCTCCTTTCTTAAAAATCGGGATAATTAAACCCTTTCCCCATTCTTCTGGAATTTCTTTCTTCTTCCAAATTATTCTAAATAATCTATACAGCCACTGTACCCCTATTGGTCCCGCTGCTTTTATCATTTCCGTGGTCACCTCATCCACTCCTGCTGCTTTACCGCTCTTCATCTTCTGTATGGTTTCCTCTATTTCTAGCATAGTTATCTCCTTTTCTTGTTCTTCTTCTTCTTCCTCCATTGTTTCTTCTTGTTCCCTTTCATCTTCCAGTTCAATGTATTTCACATTTAGTAGCTTTGAAAAGTATTCTTCCCATCTATTTAATATATCATCTCTTTGATACAATATCTGCCCTGCTTCAGTTTTTACAAATTTTGTGTTTTCCCTACCTTTTACACTGTTTTTAACGAATCCATATAGCACCTTCTTACTTCCTTGGATATCCTCCTTCAATGTTTCTGTGAATCTTTCCCAACTTTTCCGTTTTTCTTCTTGTACGATTTTTTGGCATGCCTTCTTTGCTTCCCTATATTTTTGTAATTTCTCTGCATTTTTACTGCCTATCCACTTCCTCCATGCCATTTGCTTTTCTTTAACAGCTTCCTTTACCCTGTCGTTCCACCAAGGAGTCTCCCTTTCCTTTTTCTTCCCTGATAATCTTCCACAGGTGTTTACTGCACACTTCACAAAACCATTCCTAAAACATGCCCATTCCTCTTCTACACTTTTTGCTTCATCTTTGGGAACTTCCTTTTTTAAATCCTCTTGGAACTTGTCCCTTGTCTCCCACCCTTTTAGCTTCCACACCTTTATTTTTCTTTCCCTCTTTTCCAAAAGGTTTGTGATTTTTCCCAGCCTTAATTTGGCTATCACCACTTTATGGTCTCCTTCAAAATCTCCTCTTGGCATAGCCGTCACATCTACCAGTTGTCTTCGTTTATCCTTTTCCACCAGGATAAGATCAATCATTGTCTTTGTCTTTCTGTCTCCCCAACCATACCTAGTTATTTTTTGAGAGTTCTTTTTTCTAAACTTTGTATTTCCAGCAATTAATCCATTCCTTCTACAGAAATCTATTAACAGATCCCCATCTTCATCCTGATTTCCATAACTAAACGGGCCAATTATCTCTTCTTTTCCCTGTCTATCTGTTCCCACATGTGCATTCATATCTCCCAATATTATAACCTCTTTGTCTTCTATACACTTTTCCAGTTCATCTAGGAACTCTTCTATCATCTACCTTCCCTGTTTGGGGTGCATATCTGTATGAAGTCCTTTGTTCCACTCTCAAGTCCTAATCTAATTTTCAGTATTCTGTCACTAGTTTGCTCTACTTTCTCAACATACTGTACCAAGTCTTCTCTCAATATTATTGCAACACCATTCACTGCCTTCTTTCCTCCACTCCAATATATTCTATATCCCTTCCCTTTCTTGATTTCTTTCTCACCTTTTCCCTTCCATTTCGCTTCACTGACTCCCATCATTGCTATTTCCTTCTTTTCCATGTAGTCCACCAATTCTTCTGTCTTGCCATTTAGGCTCATCACATTTATGAATCTGATGTTAGTAGTGTCTGGTAGCCCACTTCTCACAGTTCCCCCAGACCCCTGAGAACTGCGCGTCGCTTGGAGGGGACGCCCTAGCCCTTTCCGAGGCCTCAATTCACATTTACTCATTCTATAGGCTATTAGTACGATGAGCTCGCCACACTCAAAGGCAAAAGATATTCTTCCTACAATAAATCATCTTCAAGTTGTCGTTGTTTGGTGTGAAAATATTCATTAAATCATATTTGCTGAAAACCGGTCAGGGTTTGGCACTGCAGTTTTACAAGTAGTTATTTCAATGACCAACAGAGTTCACTCCTTTGGTTGTATTTCTGCTGGAATTTTACATCTCTGACGATTCCCATATGCTTCCCCAGCATCTTTCAACATCTTTCTATTGAAATCCTTCCACTTTTGCATGTTCCGTGTACACCTACGGCCGATATTGTCGTGTTTGCTAGCTGACGAAGGGATCTCCATCTTCTTGACGCCCTCCATCTTGGAATACCAGAGTTCTTCTTCCACGCACGTGACATTTCAATTGCAAATATCTACCCATAGGAGGCACTTGTGTGTACGTTTAGTGACATCTGCTTTGTTGTTTATCATTGTATGTGAACTAGTAAATAATTTACTAGGGGTGAAGACTGAAAGCCTTCAAGGTTGGCCACTCCGAATCTTATTCAGGAGCGTTAATTACAATGGGGTCGCCACTCCCAAAGGCATTTTAGAGCTATTGCCAGCATGTATTCAGGCTGCCCCTTACATGGAGAACAGACGCCCTTGCAGCCGCCCCAACATGGGAAACAGACTCTGCTGATGCTTAGTGCACTCACATTATTCCCTGAGTACTGGGCTGCCTCGTCCACAATCTCCACCGTTCCGAAGTCCATCTTCTCAGCTGTAGATTCCGTTGAGGTCTTCACTCGTAACCCTGAGCTCGGACCCTTACCAGATGGTACACACCAGGTCAGTATGCTCTGGGACTCACATAGGCAGGGGCGCCAATCCCTGGGCAGGGCTACCTCCGAAGAGGGTCCCTACCTGCTACCAATGTCTTGGATTCTAAGCGGTAAATAATTGGCCAAATTCTGTATATATATATATGCTATTTCTCAATGAAAACTGATGAACATCGACCAAAGTGTCTACATACATTTACTGTGAGTACTTTTAACAGTTTTGAAAATCTTTTAGGTAGGAAAAATAGCACACAATTCAGTTGTATGCTGTTTACTGTCAACTGCTAGTATTTTGTATGTCCTCCTTTTGCTTTAAATAGGCCTCAATTTTCAACTGTTTGGATCCTGGGATGGTGATACCACACTTGATAAGTTTCTCAATTAATCTGATTATGGTTGTTATGAGTTCTTTGGCAATCTCCCTTTTCACAAGTTCCCATACATTCTCGATGGGATTTAAGTCAGGAGATTTACCTGGGCATGGCAGAAGTTTGATGCTTATTTGTAGTAGGAAGGCTTTTACTCTTTTTGCTGTATGGCAAGGTGCCCCATCTTGCATAAATATGTAGTCTTCACCGTTTGGGAACCATTCTCTCAACTGAGGTATGAGCCTTTTCACTAGCACACTGATATTCTGGTCTTGTTTCATCGTTCCTTCAACAATATAAAGACAACACCAACCCTTCCCTGATATCACTGACCACACCATAATAGATATCAGATGCTTTACAGTTCTAACACTGCATGACGAGTCCAGTTTCTCGTCTGTCTTTCGTCGTATGAATTTTGCTTTGTCCATCAGACGTTGGAAAATTGATTCATCAGAAAAGCACACGTGAGAAAGGAAGTGTCGGATGTTGTAAAGGCATATAATTCAACCAGACGATATAAAACGCACCATTTTGAACATTTTTGGATGTTAATGCGTATTACTTACCCTTTTCCAGGTTACCACCATGAATGATTTGTGCTGTCTTGCCCACAGGAGTTGCTTCTTCAGCATGGCAGGAGTGAGTAAGGGCTTTTTAGATGGATGATGGCAATTGTTGCCCTGTTCATACTATCTTCTACGCACAGTTCTTTCAGATACCATCACACCACTGGCATTGAGTTCACTAGTTACGTGATTAATAGACTTTTTCCGATTTTGCTTGCAGACCTTCACTATTTTTCCGTCTTCATGTGGTGATGTCTTCCTATGTTCACCGCAATTTCCTACACGACGATACTCTAAACCTTTCCTACTTTCTAATTTTTTCTTTACTAGACTTGCAGACGCTTGAAATATACCCACTTTAAGGGCTATGTGACGCTGTGAACAATCACTATGCTCAAGTAACGCTGAAATGGCAGCCTTTTTCCTGGGTGTAAGATCATTTCTTTTCCTCATTACGATTGTAAAGTAATCAGTACAGTTCTATGTCAGAAATAACTGAGAAGGTATTAATTGAATGAACAATAAACAAACACAAATTCACTGTTCTCCAAAATATCACCCGTAGCAAGGATATCGACAACAGTCACAGCCTAGTCGAAACTGCTACTTCCCTCAACAATAAATTCGTGACCAAAGCACCTACAACGTCATTACCTTACGAATAAAAGAAATCGAGGAGTGATTATAATAATGTGGCCAGCAACGCCACCGAGAGAAGGCCATGCAATAGCCTTCTGGCCATCAGCGAGCGCGCTACCCAGCTATGAACAAGCTGTGAGGAAACGAGACTGAGTGTTTACTTATAAAATTACGTTCTACGGACGTGAATAAATAAATATCAAAACTGCACCGTGGAGGGAGGGTTTGGTTACCCCGAGGCCAAAGTGGCCTGAAGACAATTAACCTAGTACTATTTTATGCGCTCAATGAAACAATGGACTCGAACAGCAGTAGGTAAAATAAATATATATTTCCAAGGGAAGTGAAGTACAATGCCGAAAGGCCAAGGGAGGGAACACTTAAATACACTCCTGCGTTTCAGAAAGGGGAGGCCAACATTTATCCCATATTTAATGGCAACGCCGCATTATCAACCGGTCACATTTTGTGACTACATTTCACAAATGAATTATTTCTTTCATTTTAAAACACTTTCTAAATAATAGCCGAAACTAAAATATCTTTAACAACCAAGAGATGCTTCATAACATATTTTCAAATGCCGTTACAAGATGCATTTATTAACAGCATGGATGCTGTACTTCTGCGGCCATTTTAACCAACCAAGCTTATGCCATCTATGACAAACAAAAAACAAAGGGCCGTTTGTCATTTTTAACTATCTGGTTCCCATAACCAAAATCCTGACAATTACATTTTAAAACGTTAAGTTATTATTTTCCTGTTACATAAGATCGAAATCAGTATTATTAATTTTAACGGGAATGTTCAATCTTCAGATCCCTTAACCTACGCATGCGCTGCACCCTACATTTTAAGAGGCTTGTTCCCTAACAAACATTACAGAAAATGAATAAATAAAACATCATGGGCCCACTTTAAATAATTAAGAAAGAAATTGCACACATAATAAACAAAATATCTTAACCAAGACATGCTCGTAACAAGCCAAAGAAACTAAAGTTTATATCATAATATGCAGCGTGAGGAGCAGACGTCACTTGCCCTCGACAAGCTAGGAAGAAATATCCATCATTGTCCGGAATGCAGCAATCTTATGCCGGTCAGCAACGAGTTCCCACATTTTAATAAATAACAGTTTTACCTTGTTCTCGGACCAAGATTTAGGTAGTGGTCCGAGGCTACCACAAACCGCGTCCTTTCAGCTTAAGCTCACATTGTGTTCTCTTCGTCCAAGCTATTCGTAGCTCTTACGACAATGGTACGCCATTTTGCGCATGTGCAGAAGTTCATTTTAAAACAGATGACAAATGAAGAACGCCTGGCACTAGTTTTAATACCAACTTTGATAATTAGTTTTCCTTCACCTCTTAAATGATCGAAACGTCCTTTTTAACCAATTTTAATTTGGCAATAGAATTTTCATTGATGTGTCCGTCAATGATTGGCTATCCAGACTTTAGATTATTTGAACAAATACCGCCAAATCCAGTACAGTCTCAGCATACATATTATTCACTAGACAGTCAACAATGGCTATATTCAATCAATGTAGACCGGAGTAATTAGTTAATATTATTTTCCATTAAAAGATAATGGTTATTTAAATTGTTTGTCTTCTTGTATCCTGAAATTATTCACAATTAATAACCAGGGGCGTCGGCAGAGGGGGGGGGGGGGTCACATGGGGGCGGCGGCGAAGTATTGTGAGTCGAAACCAATTGGCTCAGTCTCCCCCTGCGATTCCACCTCTAGGGGGGGGGGGTCAGTTGATGATCCCCGACGACAACTGCTAGCAGGATGGAACCAGCTCACCAATACAGCCTCTCCGGACCGTTACAGCTGGACATCTCACGAAGTTGTAGTAAATGCCTCCACTCTGACCAGCAGAATGGGTAACACCTCCACTAGATGTTATGTCGTGCATGGTGACAGTAACCTGTGCACTGGCTACTGCCACGAGTGGTGAGTGATCACATCACTCACGAGACCAACCGGAACAGATACCAGATGGCAATAATGGCCACATGATCGCCATCTCTCATCGAAGATCTTCTATGTAGATTTATTTACTAAGTCGTTGTTATTCCTTGGCTTTTGGAATAATTGCAGTGTTTGACCAGGTAAGACTGTTAGAGTTTAAACCGACAGACGATGTTTCAATTTAAATTGTTAGTTTACAATGTGATGAGTAATTACTAAATTGAACATCACAATTCGATGCTCTGTAAAATTTCTAGCTTGTTCCCAGCCAAAATAAATCCTGGTTTCACATTCTAAGGAATGAATTAAGTGGACGCAGCGTCACTTAACAACATGCCATCCCTCAGCAATCATGGCAATCGGCTCTCAATTTATATAAGGTACCAAGGCACCACAGTACCTCTCGGGTACTCTCAAACAGCACAGTCATTTAAGTTACTTCTGATGTACAATTACATCAAGTGCAAAATACACACAGCTCTCAAGCATGGCTTCAAACTTTATTAAGGTAGAACAGCAGGCGCAGAACCGCTCGAACAATCTCGGCAACAATACAGCAATCAAGATTTCACGTGAACCAAACTTCAACAGGACTACACAGACACGTGCTCAACTTCAGATAACGCAGGAATCTATCTCACATCTGCGACCAATCACCATCAAGCAGCAGTTACTCCTGACATAAACTCACTATTGAACCAAATTCGTAGTCAGCTTACGACCAAGACTCACCCAAGTTCACTCGCACGTTGCCCTCAGCAAACTTCTAACCTCACTGTTACAACGACAGCACTTGACAACTCAAAGGATCAAGCTCACACATAACCACACCCATTCACTCTTGTCAAGACATAACCTCACCAAATTCACCAGTCGACTTCTAACAACCCGCTACTAACCCAGTGCGACCATCTCAACGATAGGTAGCACTACCAGTTCATAATCAACTTTAGGTCACTAAATGCAACCAACCTCACCATGGGTCACTAAACAGCAACCAACCATTACCTTGGGTCACTTAAGAGTAACCAACTTTACCTAGGGTCACTTAAGAGTAACAAACTCTTACCTTGGGTCACTTAAGAGCAACCAACTCTTACCTTGGGTCACTTAAGAGCAACCATTGCCTTACCGTCCGTAGGTGCCAACTGACAACGTCTGTAGAACCAGACAAATTAAATTCCTCACCGAATCAATTCAGAAAGAAAACCTTCACCTGTATCGCATACACAATGCAGCTTACAGTTCGCTCCCAAAACTGGCCTCCACACCTGCCACGTGTTTCAGCGACAAGAAATATCCACCTGCATATACCTTCCCTTCATGAAAAGGCTCCCTGCATATGCCTCTTCACATAATAAGTCAAGGCACCACTCTACTAACTCATCACACATCATCAGGGAATTAAACATCCTGGTATCACCGACCCAACAACCACTCGAAGCACAAATACTACTCAGAGTACTGACAAAATACACAACTCAATCCAACCAATACCAACACGGTACCAACAAAACAAAACCTATACACTAACCAAAGAAATATCAAATACTCAACCGAGTACCAACGCAGTACATGGATCACAAATCACCAACAACAAAACACTCCCTAACAAGTACTCACTCGAGTACCAAGTACCAACAAGGCACTTAACACACCTGAAATAAAAACAACAAAATGTACCCTCAAAATACTAAACTACGATGTGCGATCATCACCAGCCCGCACGACATCAAGAGTCAGAGGAGCATAGCAATGTCGACATCACCAACCATCACTGAAAGTACCAGAATCATAAATAGACAGAGACTGGTTACTTCCGCTAGGTTGGTATCACTCGACGATCTCCGAACCAACTCCACACATCCTAATTTGGCATCCTGAAATGCCCTAAATTCACTCACACAACCACACGCACACCAACACCAACCATACTTGCAGTCCTGGCACGTCACTCATTCGATTCCTAACTCCAACCAAACCTGAAATAAATTTCAAAATTTCTATCTACCGACTGAAGATCAAAACTTCACACGACCAAAATACGATCACTTAGACCAGCTCTTCTTATAACTGCTTTCTGCTTTCTAAATTTTCGACCACACGTCGCACAACAGCTGCAATCACAACAACTACACACCCAACACAACGGGGCTTCACGACTCCACAGCTGACTTAACACCTGACTTAACACCTGACCTCGGCCTAGCAATTTTAAAACTCGCTGTTTCACCACCTGAAAAGCTTCAGCTCGACACTGCTGTTGTATGTACTCACAGTACATTACTCGTCCACCTGCATGTTCACTGAAATCTTCTTCTCAATATGTCACAAGACATTACACATTCAACTCGATGACAACAATTATTTGCACACAGATTTTTTTCACAGAATACAGCAAAATAATTGACTATTCAGTTTACTAAATTTCATTATTGCTTAGATGACTTAATCACATTGGCAACACAGCCAGAACAAATAGCAATTCAAAATTTGGCAACCATGCCATAAAGATTTTCAGCAAGACTTCAACACGTGAATGATAGCACTTTTCACACAACTTGACAGGAACACAGAACGATTAGCCATTAGCACCTTACTTAACAGCTGTGCATAGATAACTTTCTACCATGAATCAAAAAACTACTGTACTGGTTTGATCCTACCTTGGAAGCAGCTTGTAGTACGGGACATCACAGAGTGTGATAACAGAGAGAATCCATCAGCCAATTTTACCATGCTTACAGAGAGACCATGGGAGTGCCAGTATTACAACTGGATTTGACTCGTCGTCAGTGCGTTCACGCACTGAGGAATGCCAGCAACGCTTGGTCCATTCACAGACATGAAAAGAAAAACATATATTAGTCAGAGCACTACAGTAGGCATCCAACCTAACCTTAGTGAACCCTCAGTTACTCACTTCTCCCATGCTGCTCGAATCCACGTAAGTTAATTCTACACAATACCACGGCAAAAAAACAACACCAGGCAACGGCTCCAGAAAATCGAACCACTGCGATGCTACCAAAAATCTGAACCGTTAAATTTGAGTGGAGGGCTGGGTTTGGTACCCCGAGGCCAAAGTGGCCTGAAGACAATTAACCTAGTACTATTCTATGCGCTCAATGAAACAATGGACTCGAACAGCAGTAGGTAAAATAAATATATATTTTCAAGGGAAAAGAAATACAAGGCCGAATGGCTAAGGGAGGGAACACCAATCTGCACTCCTACTATATATTTAAAATGGAGGCCAAGCTATATCCCCAATTTACATGGCAACGCTGTAAAATTAAAACAATTCACATTTACGTGATTTACAAATCACCACATATTAAACCTTTTCCAATTATATATCCGAAACTATTACAGTCTCATTTCGTTTCACTTCAATGAAATTGCTCATTACATTCTTTCAAATAGGCTTCCGAAACAGTTTTACAACCAGCATGGATGCTGTACTATGCGGCCGTGATAGACCAAAAGATGCCATCTCAGACAAACGAAAAGCAAGGGGCCGTTTGTCATTGTTAAAACTAATCAAGTTCCCCACACCAAAATCCTGACAATTACATTCTTAAAATCATTTAATTTCACATTAGCAGCAAGGAAAGATTAACAATGAAACCAAACACATCTCGAAAGATGAAGTAAAACAAGCTCATTTTCGCTGCTTAAATAATAGGAGGCGTGTTATGAATATAAAATAATCTTAGGCCACTTTATAATAGACCCATAAAAATATAAATTGAACAAATTAGCAAATCTAAGAAAACGCCTTGGTAAAGAAGAATAGCGTCCTTTTGGAATCGAAAGTTATTTCAATGCATTCGGCCAGACGACACTTGGCCTCTTAAAATTCACAAACTTAATTCCCATTTCCATGAAATGTCATAAATATTTTGTCTGACGGTTCTAGAGTTCCAAATAGTATTATCCAACAGTTTTACCTTGTTCTCGGACCAAGATTTAGGTAGTGGTCCGAGGCTACCACAAACCGCGTCCTTTCAGCTTAAGCTCACATTGTGTTCTCTTCGTCCAAGCTATTCGTAGCTCTTACGACAATGGTACGCCATTTTGCGCATGTGCAGAAGTTCATTTTAAAACAGATGACAAATGAAGAACGCCTGGCACTAGTTTTAATACCAACTTTGATAATTAGTTTTCCTTCACCTCTTAAATGATCGAAACGTCCTTTTTAACCAATTTTAATTTGGCAATAGAATTTTCATTGATGTGTCCGTCAATGATTGGCTATCCAGACTTTAGATTATTTGAACAAATACCGCCAAATCCAGTACAGTCCCAGCATACATATTATTCACTAGACAGTCAACAATGGCTATATTCAATCAATGTAGACCGGAGTAATTAGTTAATATTATTTTCCATTAAAAGATAATGGTTATTTAAATTGTTTATGTCTTCTTCTTGTATCCTGAAATTATTCACAATTAATAACCAGGGGCGTCGGCAGAGGGGGGGGGGGGTCACATGGGGGCGGCGGGGCACACGGGGGGGGGGGGGCGGCGGCGAAGTATTGTGAGTCGAAACCAATCGGCTCAAAAACCATAAATGAAACATGGTCAGAAGTTGATGCGATCGGTACATCTTCTTCTTCCTCTTTTACGGCCTCATTGGACCACTTCAGTCAATCATTTCTTGGTCCTCTTCTTCAGTATGTTTCCTTTCCAAGTCGCCCAGTAGCTTTTCATTCGCTCTGATATTCTCAGGCGTTCCTCATCTGTCAATACCCGCTTTACTGTATGACGTTTGTCTATTTTAGCCTGAAATCTTATTTTTATATCTCTCAGTTTTTTTATTTTTTTTGTTTTGTTTTACAAGTCATCCAAGGTTATTTCTAATTCTTTCATATCTTCTCTAATTTCCTTAATCCATCCTACTTGTTGTTTCATATTCCAAAGTTTCACTACAATTTTTCTAGATAACCTGGTTTCTGGTGTCCTCATGATGTGACCAAAAGAAGAAATCAGTTTCTTCCGAATAGTATCAGTGATTGGCTCCAGTTCTCTGTATACCACTTCATTTGGTACTATCCGCCACTGTTCATCTTTCTGATATTTTTTATTTATGCATGTTCTAGCTATTCTTCTTTCAATTCTGTTTTTCTGAGTAACTTTAAAAAGAGTTTCACTTCCATATGTCACCTCTGTTTGAACCACCGTCTTGTATTAATTTTGTTGCGATTGATAGACATTTTCTTTTATATGTAGACCATGTTAATTTTTTGGCTTTTATCATTGTATTAGTTCTTTCTTGCCATGCAGGTTTCTCATCCAAGTTGTAAGTTATAATTTCTCCTAAGTATTTAAATTGCTTCACTATTTTAACTTTCTTGTTATTTACTGTTATGTGATTGATTACAAGTGGATTTGCTACCATTATCTCTGTCTTTTCAAATGATATCTGAAGTCCAATTTTTTGTGCTATATTTTGTAGGCTTATTATTTGATTTCTGGCTTCTTGAATATGATTAGCCAGTAACGCTAAGTCATCTGCGAATCCCAGGCAATTTAAGTCTATTTGCTCTTTCTTGGTTCCAATTCTTATGCTCCTAGGATTTTCCCTGTACCATTCCCTCATAGGTCCGGATTCGATTCCCAGGAGATTTTCGAAGTGAAATGCCATGCCCTGTGGTTGGGATTCCATGTAAAAAGGAGGTCCCGTGGCTCATGATCTCGATATTAACGGTCACGTTAAACTAAAAGTTTCCTTTTCATTCCCTCATTACATATTCCAAAGCACAATTGAAAAGTAGAGGCGATAAACCATCTCCTTATCTTAATCCTGTTTTAATCGTTAACTGTTCAGATATTTCTCTGAATTTTACTTTAGATTTGGTGTTTGTTTGAGTTAGTTTTATAATTTTTATTAATTTGGGTTGAAGTCCGAAATTCCTTAGTATTTTCAGCAATGAAGATCTATGTATACAATCATAAGCTTTTTTGAAGTCTACAAAGGTTATGACTTGCTGTTTTTGTCTACGTTTGTAGTAGTAGATCGGTACATTTCACAAATAAATCGAAGTTTTCGATCAGACTCGATGAGTACACATTTCGAACCTTGACAGTTTGAACTTTACCAAAAACACTGTTGTCTCAGCAATAAATGCGATATATAGAAGTATTCAATCAAAAACTTGAAAGATATTCACCCCAATTTAACGTGAAATGTCGACTACACAACGGAAAGAAAAGACACATACACAAATAACCAATTAATCTGTAACATTTAAAACAGAAATTAATATCTATAGTCAATCATCTGTCCCAATGACCCAGATTTGATTCCCACCTCTGCCGTGAAATGTAATTTGAGGTTTGAAACTAAATTCACTCAGC
Organism: Meconema thalassinum; assembly: GCA_946902985.2. Lineage (NCBI taxonomy): Eukaryota > Metazoa > Arthropoda > Insecta > Orthoptera > Tettigoniidae > Meconema > Meconema thalassinum. The sequence goes on along the minus strand of OX336391.1, from coordinate 582,872,443 downwards.
CTCACTGAACTGAGTAGAAGTGGGTTCGATTTCTCCTTTCTCCTCCAGGTAAATGCTGGGATTGTTCCTAACAGAAGACCATGGACACTTCCTTCTCAATTCTAGCATCACAATAGACACACTACCACAAACAATATACAAATTCTAGCTGTATCTGAGTACACATGGCTGATGACATTGACGTCCTATCCCACTCACGAAACAACAACGATTAAACACAGAAAGTTTTCCTCCGTTGATGTAGGATCAGTCAGTTAAAGACCTCCCGTATTGGAGTGAACTCCCAACTGATGGTCAGAGTTAAAACTGAGTTGAGGGTTATAAAGAAACGGTTGAAACACATTTGAAGTAAATAGAACAAGAAAAGGAGAACAGGTTGACATTTATTGTCAATTAAATTAATAAGCATAACAATAGAATAAACATTTAACAAGTAACAACAAGTTGTAGATAATATATAACATGTGATGACAATTGAAGTGTTTCTACTATTCTGTAGATAATGGAAAAGAACCCGTTGGAGATTTGCACAACAGCAAGCTTTTACTACCTGTATCACAAGTACTTCGGGGGACGATCCCAAGATACTAAAGAAACTTCACATTCTTGGGAGCCAAGCCCAAAATACATGAAGAAAGGGGAATTTCCAGAAAGAAAGTCTGGAAGCAAAAAATTCACTGCTTTCAAACACTTGGGGCCCTAACCCAAGCTGTTTGAAAGAGAATAAGAAATATTTAAATCTTAAAGAAAGGTGCACCACCTTGATGTGAGAGAAAGACATAGTAAAGTGCATTAGAACTACAAGCATTAATTTGTAATGCACTAAAAAGATAGGTTGGTTCCTAAGTTTAGGGGCTGCGACAACGCGGTCATGTAGCCCCGTGTACTTACGGTGTGTGTAGAATCTGTCTGATAACCGGTGTTAATTGTGATGACTGTATTAGTGTGTGTTATCTGTTTTTTAATTCAAGTAAGGACTGCATACTTTTTGAATTTTTCAAATAGTTCCTACTTTAACTGCCAATCTACTAAAAAGATAATATAACCTTAAAGGGGTTATTGCGATCAGGGGCCCAATCCTGACGCAGTAGAAAGAAGAAGAAAGCCAGCAAAGTAAGCATTACTTGCTAAACAGAAAATGGCACAAGCAAGCAGTTCTGTCATTCCTAAACCGAAATTTCATACGACAAGTGAAGTAAGTCTAAAGCAAATAAATACATATAAGCACTTTGTAAGTTAATTACCATTAATGGTATTGAAAGGCCGATTTGCAGAGGCAACCACCATGGACATTACTGTACGCCGATGATGTCATGCTTGCAAGCGAGACCCGTAATGATCTACAGCAATTGGTCAACCTCTGGAATGCGAGGCTCTGTGAATTTGGACTACGGCTCAACCTCACTAAGACTGAGTATCTTGAATGTGGTTCCCAGACAGATGGGACCATCATAGTGGATGGCACCCCACTACCAAAAGCTTCACATCTCCGATACCTTGGCTCCGTTGTGAGACCTGATGGTGATACAGTCTCGGATGCCCGTGCAAGAGTGAATGCTGCATGGATGAAGTGGCGCCAGGTCACAGGCGTTCTCTGTGACCGCAAGATCCCTCTGCGCCTCAAAACTAAGATCTATCAATCAGTCGTCCGCCCTGTTGCTTTGTATGGAGCTGAATGCTGGCCTAATACAAAGAAACATGAACAAGCTTTGCACTCAATGGAGATGCGGATGCTAAGATGGTCCTTGGGAATTACACGGCTGGATCATATTAAGAACGAAGATGTCCGCAATACTCTTGGAATTGCCCCTATTCCAGCCAAAATGAGGGAGACTCGGTTGCGTTGGTACGGACATGTAGCCCGAGCAAATACAGAGTCCATTGTAAGCAAGTCACTTGCTGTCGAGCCTGATGGACAAAGACCTCCAGGACGACCAAAAAGGTGTTGGATGGATACCCTACACGACGATATGCGCATCGTAGGTCTTCGTCCTACAGATGCAGCAAACCGCAACAAATGGAGAGCGAGGTGCAGAGTAGCGGACCCCAAAAAATAATTGGGAACAACGCCAGGAAGAAGAATGGTATTGAAAGGCAAAATCAATGCCTGAAGAAAAGGGTTTTTGCAGAGTTACTTGAGCAGCAATGCTCAAAATCAAATTTGATCGGCCTATTATAAGAGCCCAGAAAAAATATTGTAAGTTAGTTTTAGAGTATGAAATATAACAATAAATGTTACTTATCTCGTTCCTGGTGGTGGAATTTGCAGGTTAAATAAACCATGGCTAGAACTGCCAAACACCTAATTAATGACACGCTGGAGATACATAATTAGTGTCACGCTGGATACATAATTAGTGACACACTGGATACCTCACCAAAAAATTAGGTAGTAAAATATGAAAGGCACAGTATGAACTGTAGCATACTAAAAAGCACTTGCACCTTGAAACACTTGAAAGAAGCACTCTTCACTTAGTTAAAAATGAACACATGTTAACACTGCCAAAGTTCCAATGCCGGAGACTTATAGCAAATTTCAATAGGTGCCAGACCTATGCACATTAGATAAAGTTAAATCATCGCAGTAGATGCATGACGAATTTTTACAACTGCCCGAGTTTGGCAAACATGATGCAAGTTTTGTTTAACAAAACATGTCATTGAGAAAGCGTGTTAATTAAAATAAAATATATAGGCTGCACGATTCCTCTTTAATGCAATTCCCCTCAGGATGAAGACACGCACCGTTTAACTTCACCTTCAGTTCCTGAATGTTGCTAAATAAAACTGCTTCTTCGCCAATGTCTACATACTTTCAGCAAGAGCCTTTGATAAACTTTCATTTTCAATCCTACACCTCCTATCATCTGGATCTTCTCGGCAGACATTATTGCAGTGCCAGTTAAATACTCTGGGCAGTTGTGGAACCGAGAAGGGACTGCTCCTAGGAATTTTATCCGAGCATGACGATACAATAATGTTATCACCTTGTATTACATTAGTTACTCTATTTATTCTAAATTTATTCAATCTCAAACCTGATTCACACACTCCTCTTCCCCCACCCCAATAATAAATGGAATAGGAAAATTGATTATTCAGAACCTGCAACAGGTTATCGGCCTAATGCAGTTCTTGCAATTTAAACCCCCTACGACATAACCTGTACGGTCGCACATTATTTAGGTTAGAAAATTCTGAATTTTACAACTAAATGGATTTTTAGGAACAGAGGGGCTAGCCTATGATAGAATTTAAGGACTCTCTGTTTACTAATCTTTAATCCGTCTCGGTTTATACAACGTAGTAATTATAAGTGTTCCATTCTTTTTATCATACATACTAGTTGTCCATTCTCATGTTTGAAATGGAGTCAACACACCGACAAGAAAAGAGACTTGGTTACAAGGTTTCTTCCTTCCATAAAACTAAACTAGCGAGAATTGGAGCTTCTGCATTGATGTAACACGTACCTTAGAATGTTTTGTAGGAATATATTGCGGTGAATAGCTGGTATCGATTTCGAATTCTTCCCTTCATAATTATTGAAAAAGGTCCATTGGCTTAATTGCCTTCACAATTTGGCACACTGCACTTATTAGGCATAACTTAACACTGCACTGATAACCATGAAGTATAAGCGGATAGGAATTCGGAGAAAATCGGTACCAGGACCGTAAACACGAAACACAGGACGCGGAAACCACACCATAAACAAGAATGTTATTCCTCTGTCTCCATGGCCACACAGCCATTGGGCCATGACGTCACTCGCATATTCAAACCGTATTGCATGGCCTTCTCTCTAGGTGGTGTTGGTGGCCAGGTACTGTATGTATATTATGCTGTGAACACAGTTCCATATGCCTAAATGTTGTTCTTGACATATTTCTGAGCATGTTAACATGCAGATACTGTGCCCATTAACCACTGGTACGCTATGGCAAGCCACTTGGCACCGATGGGTCGCCGTACACATATGTGAAATTTGAGAACAATGCGAGCATGAGATGGACCTCGGGGTCGTCCTGGGCATAAATTCGAGATAATGCAACATTGTCCTCAATTTCCACCCGAGGCAAGGAAAGAAGGAAATTAAATGCAACACAGAAACTGATATTTGTTAAAACATTGTAGCTAACATTTTATTTTCAAAGAAAAACATCAGGTATGAAAATAAAACCCTCCTTCGACTTGTAGGGTAAGAATAAACTAGCTAAAAAGAAACTCCTGTGGAAAGAAACACCCTAGGCCTCTACCCCTACAGTCGACCTATGTTTCTGAGTTCAGAGACCTATACCATGAATTTTATTGTGAAGTTAAATGTGTGTGTGCTTTTGAAATACACCAGTCACGTTGCACGTGGACAAGTCACTATTCAAGGTAACGGATTATTTCATTAGCCATCATGCAAGGTGAGAATGAATTGTTGCCTTAAAAAGAAACACCTAGCGATGAGGTAATTATAATCATTATCACCTCGGCATATCATACGCTCATCTCAAATCCTATAAACTTTCATTATATTTAAGATACCTATGCCTCCAATGAGCATGTCAACTTTCACGAAAACAATTTTTACCATGCCACCTAGCGTAGCTATGATCTCATTAAGCATAAATGATTATAAATTCAAATACATGATCCTCTCGGTATTCATACATCATAGCTTTCAAATATTATCATTTCTCCATGAAATTGTTAATATGTCTTTACATTCACATCATATTTCAAGGTAGATAAACATTGGACGGTATTGAGTTATATTACAAATTCACTGTGATGATTATTATTATTATTATTATGCTTGCAGAATAACCTCGCATATACTGCGAAAACATGTTCTTGGACAATAAATACTACCTCACATACAAATTTAACATTGGAATTGGAGACTCTTCCACTCCTCGTCAGACCACGACGCTCCTGATGTCGTCATAACATCCAAGAATTTCTCATAAATGGACAAGCAATCTCAGATACCTATTTATATAAACAATTGTTATTATCATCACAGTGGCGAGCTTACTTACTCCTACCTACTTTTACCACAAAAGTAAATATCTCCATCACAGGAATTGTTATTTGTTACAAATAATTTAACCATCACGATAGTATCATTAATTTCGCATAAAATGTTTGATTTAGTGATAGCAGAATATATGGTCAATAATCGTTGAGTGAAATGCAATAAATAAATTTTACGTCGAGCATGTAATAATATGCTGTATGACCTCCGTGGCTTAGGCGGCAGCACGCCGGCCTCTCACCGCTGGATCCGTGGTTCAAATCCCGGTCACTCCATGTGAGATCTGTGCTGGACAAAACGGAGGCAGACAGGTTTTTCTCCGGGTACTCCGGTTTTCCCTGTCATAATTTCATTCCAGCAACACTCTCCACTATCATTTCATTTCATCTGTCATTCATTTAATCATTGCCCCAGAGGAGTGTGTCAGGCCTCGGCAGCCGGCACAGTTCATATCCTCGCCGCTAGATGGGGGCTTCATTCCTTCCATTCCTGACCCGGTCGGAGACTGGAAGCAGGCTGTGGATTTTCATTTTCATGTAATAATATGCTGTAAAAGACATCAAGCCATGTGAAATGCAAAAGAAAAATAGCTACTTCGAACTAGTGGCTGGGGGTTCAAAATGAAATATGAAGTCTAAGACTGGAAGCTATGCATGACAAGTGAACGTAACACCTGCACGAAGGCCTATTCTCCTCCTTCCACGTATGTGATGTGTTCATAGAATAACACATGGCGAAAATATCCAGGTTACACATCGCAATGCAACAATTCGAAATATCATGCTGATTACGTAAACTGTTCCCAAATACCAAGACTACTAAAAACAAACAAATGCTGGGTCAGACCTTAATTGAGTAGCAGCAGCTGGTACACCTCGTGTCTTCAGATTCCATCCTTCGGGATTCCGGTCTTGGCATCATCCAAGGTCTTCTTATCCACTCCTGGGCTACTGATCCCCTCCGACGGTTGTCTTGATGATGGTTACTGATGCTATTATCCATTCTCGTCTGCCATTCCCATGTTCATTTATTAGTTCATGATGAAGCACATGTCCCCAGGTGTGAAAGTGAGAATTCGATGTGTAGATTGAATTCTCATCGTGACTTTGAACATGATCATATCGCCGTGATATCTGGTAAAGATTTTATGTAAAGGAACCCAATGCTAGAGCAAATTGTAGATATGGTTGGTTGGTTGTTGTTGTTGCTTTATTTTCTGATAATAAATTGTAAGTATTCAAAGCTTGAAGAGGAAGTGCTTTACAACTTGTGGGTTTGCAGTTTGAAGATAGAATAGCTTTATGAAGCCCCACGGAAGAAAAGCAATGTAGAGTTCCTGCGCCTCGTGTAACTTGTGCTGAGCGAGAGTGGAGTTCTCACGTGTAGTGCATGCATCTTACCTTGGAAACCAGCTTTTGTGGTGCCGTTGGTGTGAATACTTGCTTGTCGATGACAATCACACTGCCAGGGCGAAATGGTACGTGATGTAATATCTTCCCTGTCGAGTATACAGGCAAGAATGACACTGCCAGCGATACTGATAGTCAGTGAGTCAGTTCGTCTGTGTTTTCTTTCTTCAAAGACTGGCTCTTATATACGGTTCGGCAATCTCTACGTCATGGGGTTTACACGACTTGGAACACAAGCGTGGCCTACGTCATGCCTCTCTCGTATTCTCTCGAATCTTCCCGAGCAAATCCACATAATAGAACTCGAATGTCTCAAATATATTAGGGACATATATGGCTGGCGGGTACACTACATGTGCCTTAATGGTTCCCCATAACGAGTTGTCAGGTGTGGTGAGGTCAGGAAGCTGGTGTTGCGGGAGAATTTTCATGTTATCTCGTGTTGTCCGCGGTATACAGAGTTCCGAAGCACGTTTGCGTGTTTGACTTCATAGGAGACTATTCAATCAAAGTACAGACTCCATCACATGTTTCTTCTTGTTTCTTCTTCCTTCCACTCCGCGGCCTGTCTTTAACACCGTCCACGCCCTGTCCTTAACACTGCCCGAGACAATGGCACGCTTGTCCCAATCCATAAGTGTTGCTTTTCGCGGTGGAGCCTTATTAAACCTTTCCTGGAATGCTCTCATAATGTCTCTCTGGCCTGTATGTTGTCGTTCGTGCACCCACACACTTCCCACTAAGCTCTCCTCAATACTGTAACTTATGACTGCTCATATCTGCCTTGGCTTCACACTAACACTCGACAGTGACAATATGTATTCCAACAATTGACTAGAAGTGACATAGCATAGCTACCAACTTGCATAAATAAAATATCATAATATTTGGTACTAAAAAATTACAGGCGAACGGGGACTTCCCGCCCAACCTCTATATATATTTTTTCATCTCGTGGGCTTAAAATTTGATAATTTAGTCTTTTTTAATTGCAAGAAATTCTGTACTATGGTGACCTGCAATGGAAAAGAGAAGCACGCCAAGTGGTCGTTACACAGCTTGAGCACCCACCAGATTCGTACAGTGACCGCATGGCTCAGGTGATAGACCCAGAAACTCCTATCCCAGCTGTTAACTCCGCTGGTCATTGCATGGCAGATGCAACGGGGCTGCACTGGTCATTGCAGGACAGATGCAAAAGGGCTGCACTGGTCATTGCATGACAGATGCAACAGGGCTGCACTGGTCATTGCATGACAGATGCAACAGGGCTGCACTGGTCATTGCATGACAGATGCAACAGGGCTGCACTGGTCATTGCATGGCAGATGCAACGGGGCTGCACTGGTCATTGCATGGCAGATGCAACGGGGCTGCACTGGTCATTGCAGGACAGATGCAACGGGGCTGCACTGGTCATTGCATGGCAGATGCAACGGGGCTGCACTGGTCATTGCAGGACAGATGCAACAGGGCTGCACTGGTCATTGCAGGACAGATGCAACAGGGCTGCACTGGTCATTGCATGGCAGATGCAACAGGGCTCGAGGTGTGCCAAGGAAATTATTTGAACTGCTCCGGGTTCTGTCGATTCTGCACTGCCGCAAAATGTAAAGAGATTGTGCGAAACTACTCATCCTTTCTCACTGTGTCGTTTTGTTAGGATGACCTTTTGTCCAGGTGCTAATAATGATGATCACCCTCATCACCACATTTGCCTGCATTAGGTTCCAGTATCCTACTCTTTCCTGTTGTTGTTACTAATCAATAAGTTGAGTTTGATGTAAGTTGTAATCTTTTAATTGTTGTTGGGGTAGTCGGACCTTGGTTTCCGTTATATACAACTCAATGCTTGATGGTGTTGCCGATTAACATTGAAGATCGCTTTTTATTCCAGGTGCTGTATTACGACGAATTCATCAACAAACGTTATGACACAACCAAATTAAAGGACAATTTGGGTGTGTTTGGCGAGGAAGGAGACTCTCCCAAACATTCGCCTGCCAAATGGTCCCGGGTCGATGCCAGTCTCACGGTTCCTATTCAACTCCTGGAGGTGACTCCAACGGGCATTGGCCCGCAACAGTATCAGATACTCCAAGTGAGTAGGGCATGTGTCAGGTGCAAATGTATTTTTTATATATATCATTAGACAGGTAGGTGGAGCAGCATTGCCTCATTTTGGAGATAATAGGGATGGCCACAAAAATAGTGTGCATCATGTTTTAAAATGTTCTTGAATCTGTGAGTGACTTTCTTTCTTTTAATTCAATTGTTGGTCTACCTTTTGAATCACATTTGCTCATTATAGGAGCATATCCTGAAATAGGGGGGCTGATGGGGCTCCAGCCCCCTCCAAAATGCCTAGAAAAATTATTCTTCAGTAATAGCAGTAATTTTTGACATTATTGAACTATAATTTGGTTCAGCCTTTGATTGTAACACAGCAAATATTGTTGTGTGTATTAATGTATGTAGTGGTCCATTTGATTCCTGACATTATTGTCAGTCTCTCGAGGTCCACGTATAAAGACGACGTGGAGGCAGCTGAAAAGGAGTGCTATGATGAACTCTGCCTCCTGGGGCCTGTTTCATTAAGCTGTTACACTGATAATGTTTGCAAGGTAGTAATAATATTATCTGATATTATTAGTTTTCTGTTTCATAAACTTACGAGCTAATAATATTAGGTTTATAATATTATTAGCGAACTGTTTCATAAACAAGGAAGATTATAAGCATAGTCTCATATTACAGTAGAACTGCAATTATCCGAACTCTGACTATCCGCATCTCTGATTATTCGAATCGCTTTCAGAAAAGAATTTAAGACGGTAACTTACTGTGATTCGCAAAATAATGATTCTGTCTACGTGAGCTATTGGCCTTCCCTTCACGAAGCTGGTGTTGGCGCAGTGCGAACATTATTGGGATGAGCTTAATTTGACAGAGATGTTCAGCTAACAATGACTTTCATTTACTACTATTGTACAGCACTTGTAAGTACATATGCTATATAACATGTAAAAGTGTTGCCTTTTCATTTAATTACATAATTAAGATACTTGTAGTACCAAAAATAAGGTCTTTTCCTTTAAAATACATATGTAGGCCAATACCATTTATGTAAATCGGATTACCCGAATGGAGTCTGGTCCCAATTGATTCGGATAATTGGAGTTCTACTTTATTAGGCTATTTCTATGAGTGTGTTTAGTATAATAATTCATATTATTGGTGAAAATACCATGAACTGAATTTTTATTTAGCCATATACAATTGTGATACTGTAATCTGAGAAATGGACAACTTCTTCTTCTTCATTTCCCGGTTCCAGTGATCTGGGTCGGGGCAGGAATCAAAGACCTCCAACTACTGATTCCAATAGTGATGAAGACCAACAAGTGTACATTGGTCGACCTAGAAATTTTAGAGGAAGAACAAACATGGAACTAACATATGAGTAGAATGAGAGATTTAGGTTGGATTATGAACATGAGTATGTGCTTTATAGGTATACCGAAGGTAATTTTTTGGAACATCCTACTAACAAGGGAAGTCTCTGAACCAGGGAATCGCGGATCCTGCTGAAATTTAGCAAATATGTTGCTTGAGCCCAACTAGGCAGAATCATGAAGAAAAATCTTTCGGAAATTAACTCCTGCCCTCCGTAGACGGCAATAAGTACAACAATTTTGAACTGTGCGCGCTGGTCAAGCGCGGGTGTGCCTCATGCCTGATTGGTGGCTCAAAAGGTCATGCTCCAAACGACTGCCCTCCCGTAATCGCGCTCACAACCTGCGCTGCGGCGTGGACATTAATGTTGCATCTTTACAATATATTGCACGTCGTGCTTTATTATTAATCATGCAATGTAAGGTATCACAAATACATATCATTACAACACAACACAGAGTAAACTGAACCAATAGTCAAACAAGTGAGTAAGTGACCAAGCTACTTCACATAGTTCTGACAACAGTGATATTCGTGGTAATAATGTTGGAAACACAAACTGGTCTTACACCATCCACACCGTATGAAACACGGGCGAGTGCAAGTACTACATTGTATTGCACTGATATCGAAACAATATGGCACAGGGTGTTCAAACCCACCGGGATTGTCGGACAGGTACTGACTTCGGTACCATGCGTATTGCCACATTGAAGTAAAACGAGGGGACGACAATTGGTGATATGTCAGAGACTGCATTTACAAGATTGTATTTCTCTGGGCCAAATTGATGTCAAAATTCAATAACCGAACGGTGTTCGAAAATCTACGGACAAAGCTTTTCCAGACCCTAAAGCCGTATACATCCAATGGTTGACAATAGGCTGTGGCTCCAGGAGGTATCATCATCAGTCGTATGCGCTCTTCACTTTCTAACGATTTATGTCCAGAAAAGGAATCCAGAAGGAGTGCCGCATTGCCGGACGGTACATGCTGTTTGAAAACATTGTGAAACCAATCCTTCAATTGTGCGTATCCCATTTTGCCAGATTTTGTAGGAACAACGTAAATATTGTCATGTGCAAACATAGTTTCTTTCACCCTTTTTCCAAACACACCTTTTGGTTCTTTCAGAATTATGAAGAGAGGTCCTAGTAGCTTGCCGGCTGCTGTTATTGTGGGCATTATTGTATAACTGTGCGTTGTGGCCCCCACTGATTGCACTTTGGAGCAAACCGTTTTCGACCCTTTTATAGCCAGTGTCCTACCCGAACACATCTCCAAATTGAACCACTTTGATCACTATTACATACGTTCCCAGGGCCGAGAGAATCAAGAACCAATGTAACCTCTTCTACGAATATTTCTGCTGCTGACATAATATCCATTTCTCGATGGGCATTCTTTGATGTCGTCACAGTTGTTATTTTTCGCGAAATGATATTATAGCGATCCTTAAAGTGCTGCACCCAGGAATGGCTTTAAACCCCGTACATTTTACGTCCTGTGCAGCTAGCATTGCCCATTGCTGAATTGTCACGTCATGTATAACTTCATTATTCTGATGGGCAATGTCAAATTGGGCTTTTACGACACATGTTATTCTCCTCAGTTTGTCGCGGCGGGTGCCTCCCCTTTTCACTTGCTCTGCCCACAAATATAAATCTTTCTTGCTTTTTAAACAGTGACACTTACTTTTTACCGACGAAAAGGAAAGCGGGCGCCTCTTACCGCTTTTCCAATAATCAACAGCATTTTGTTTGTATTCCATACCTACAGCTTCATCTGACACTTTCCTGGGTGAGCTATCGGTGGCATCCAAATATTATCTTCATCAAAGTTGTTGGTGTTACTGGTGTTACTGTCATCCGGTAGCTCCTGTGTGGTGACAGTAAGAGTAGAATAGGAGTCCACGTTCATAGTGCTGTTCTCTATACAACCAGTTATGATACCTGTAAATATCAATAAGCACAACAAATAAACACACTTGTTACAAGAGACGAACGCCAGAAAGTCAGATAGGCACAAAACCATCAATAGCCTATAGCCTACCATCCAAACTGTCCAACAGGTCCTGTTCTTGAATGCTGAGAGGCCTTTCCATACATTTTCCATATTTTTCCTCCAGACAACATATAACTTTTGCAATGTTAATATTCATCATGCAATGCATGCGACACTCTCCGTATACGGATATAAGCATATGCCAGGTCTGTCGCCTCTCATTCGGTGACTACGCCATAGGCCGGGAAACAACCTCTGACGCAGCCAATGAAGCTCATGCCGCTGGCGCGCCAATTTAAACGTGTAAATCTTAATTTTTCATCTAGTACAACGGGAAGTTAATTTCCGAAAGATTTCTCTTCATGGTTCTGCCTATTTGGGCTCACGCAACGTATCTGCAAAGTTCCAGCAGGATCTGCGATTCCCCGGTTCAGAGACTTCCCTTGTAAGAGGAATGAAGCCCAACCTCAAAGAAGCAGCTTCAGATTGCACAGTATCACTGTGTATCTGATATGTGTGGTGTCTCCTACCAGCTGTGAACATGTTATGATTTGCATTTTGATTGTAATGAATCTTCATTTCATGGCTTTTTATTCGTTTATCGAGAAGTGCTGTGATGACTGAGCTAGAATTATCAGCTTCGGTTCGCACACAGGTGACGATATTGTATAGCCTACATTATACGGGAATAGAATATCAGTTTGGAAATACTTAACATTGTGACTGATATAAATTCACGATCCATTTTCATCTTATTATATACTGGTAATATGATTAATGTATAGAATGAATTGGAGATATGCTACTGTCTCACTTGTTGCAACAATCATCACATATTATTTTATACTGTAAAGAGGAGGAGGGATGATACCATAGGCTATAGCCCATGTATAGACTACTGTACTAGAAATGATGTCCAATACAATTTTCTCAAATCCTGCTAGTTGCAACATATTGAAATAAAATGAGATAAATCGTAATTTCATGTGGATTCTGTTAAAGTGAATCGTATTAATATGATAAGTATTGTTTAAAGGTCAATATGGTAGCAAAATTAATCCCTCCACCTGGGGGTTCGAACCCGAGACCTCTTGATTCACAGACGAACATGCTATCACCACGGCTACTTCACTCCTATACTGAGCACAAGACAGTGACTTATTTTCATGTACCAGTAATATTTTAAGCTCAAATTGCTTTTTTCGTTTATGTTCCTGCGTGGAATTGAGTTTTAAATTCCTTATGATTAACCCTACTTGGGAGTCAAGAGAATGTGTTCAGTAGTTCATAAAGGTCTAGCCCAGTTCCCATATAAACACATCGATATCATCATCATCGGCTTTAACTCGAATCCGAGTATAAATCTTCTTCCTTCAGTCCAGTTTGTGGATGTGTTTACGGTTACTAAAGAGTCCAATCCTCGCATGGAACAAGCGACCACACAAGTCACATAGTAATGCTGGAGGAGGACGTGGTTGGGCTGCTCGAAGTTTCCTAGCTTGACGCTTGGCCTCTTCATGTGTGCGTCGATCCCTTTCAAACGTCTTTACAGTATCCGAGATGGTACTGCGCCAAGTTGAGCGGTCTTCAGCCAGCATGTCCCAGGTTTGTGAATCAAGACCTGTCAATTTCAGGGTCTGCTTAAATTGGTCCTTGTAGCGCCTCTTAGGACCACCATGAGGTCTGGTGCCATAGCATAACTCACCATATAGCATTTGACGAGGTAATCTCACATCATCCATCCGATGGACATGACCAATCCATCTAAATTGGTGACCTATTATGGATGATTCTATGCTGTTGATTTGAGCCTTTTCCAGAACAGCAATATTGGTAATGCGGTCTTCCCATTTAATCCTCAGGATTGATCGAAGTTTTTGTAGGTGGAAACTCTCAAGCTTCCTAAGATCACGTCGGTAAAGGGTCCACGTTTCACAACCATACAACAATGTAGAAATGACTACTGCTTTGTACACCATAAGCTTTGTACTCATCGACAGATCTTTATTCATGAAGACCCGGTGCGCCAATCGTCCATATGCTGCATGGGCTGCGCCAATTCTCTTATCCACATCCTGCTCACAGGTACAGCTCACAGAAATGGTACTGCCCTGGTACGAGAAGTGGTCAACCTGTTCTAATGGCAAATTTGAGATGGAGATATTGAACTGAGGAAGAGGTGTGCCTGGTGAAGGTTGTGCCAAGACTTTAGTCTTATTGACATTTATGGTAAGACCAAAGCGATCACATGCACTTTTGTAACAATTAACTGACTCTTGCAGCTCTTCTGGTGTGAGAGTTGGTAACGCAGCATCATCTGCATACAACATGTTAGTAACCTTAGTAACCTGAGTTTTCCTCAAGGAGCGGAGACGAGTTAGGTTGAAAAGCCCTCCATCAAAACGATACTTGACCTCCACACCTGGGATGTTTGTGGGTGAATCATAAAGCATTGCAGCCAAGTACAGTGCAAAAAGCGTTGGAGCCAGTACACATCCTTGTTTCAGACCAAGGGTAATGGGAAATTCATCGGACATCTTATTCTAATGGCAAACCTGACCTGTCATGCCATCATGGAGAGCCTTGATTAGATCTACAAAATGCTGAGGGCAACCAAACCGCTTCAGCACTGCCCACATGGCTGGTCTTGGAACCGAATCAAATGCCTTTTCCAAGTCATAAAAGACTAAGAAGAGTGGATTCTGTTGTTCTCTACATTTTTCTTGTAGCTGTCTCACACAGAAAATCAAGTCAATTGTGCTTCTGGAAGTTCTAAATCCGCATTGTGACTCTGGGAGGATCTTCTCAGAGATAACCTTGAGGAGGTTAAGTAGAATTCTTGCAAGAATCTTCCCCACAATTGATAGCAGTGATATACCACGGTAGTTGCCACAAACACTGCGATCACCCTTTTTAAAGATAGTGACGATAGTGGCATTCTTTAGGTCTCCAGGTACCTTTCTTGATTCCCATATTCTGAGGATAAGGATGAAAATTCTTGTTTTGAGGGAATGACCTCCGGCTTGAATTAGTTCCAGAGGGATGTTATCTGGGCCAGGTGCTTTTCTGGGTTTCAATTGGGTGAGAGCTGGACTGAATTCATGGTAAGTAGGAGGTACTGCCAACCACAGTTGTTCAGGTTGTTGCGGCACATCACAGAGGAAGTCTTCAGCAGCTTCTGATGGACGATTTAGGAGATTGGAGAAGTGCTCCTTCCAGCGTTCCAAGATTTCTTGACTATCAGTAAAGGTAGTAGAATTATCAGCGCTTTTCAGTGTACCTGATGATGAGCGAGAGGATCCATATATTTCCTTGAGTACGGCATAGAAGTTCCTCAAGTCTCGAGCATCCGATAGTCTCTGCAGTTCCAGAGGCTTCTGTTGCCACCAAGTATTTTTAATCTGCCTTATCTGCGTCTGGCATTTACCCTTGAGTTCCAGTAGTTTATCTCTCTTTGTGTTGGAAGTTGGGTCTTGAAGATGGGCAAGATAGGCATTCCTTTTGGCATTGATGAGAGACAGAATTTCCTCATTGTTGTCATCAAACCAGTCTTGTCTTTTCCACACTATAAAACCAATGGTTTCCTCAGCTGACTGTATGATAATCTTCTGTAATGTGGCCCATTCTTGCTGAATATCATTTGTTACTGGGTTTTCTGATAACTGGGTGACGATCCTGTTCCCAAAATGTTTGTACATGGATTCATCCTGAAGTTTGGATGTATTAAACTTCTTTCTTGACAAATTTTTGATGTTCCTAGGTGGTTTAGGTCTGATGGATATCCTGAGCTTACATATAAGAAGTTTATGATCTGTCCAACAATCGTCTATATTCCTTGCTGTTCTGGTAATAAGAGTGTCCTTCTTATCACATTGCCGGGTAATGATATAATCAAGAATGTGCCAATGTTTGGAACGAGGATGCATCCACGTGGTTTTGAAGCGGTCAGGTAGCCGGAACTGCGTGTTGGTAATGAAAAGTTCGTGTTCTGCACAAAGACCAAGAAGCAACAGTCCGTTGGGATTACATTTTTCAAGTCCCTGTTTGCCCATCACATTATTCCATAGCCTGTGATCTTTCCCAACTCTGGCATTGAAGTCACCGACGAGCAAGAGTTTATCTGCAGATGGTACCTTGGAGATGATTTCACTTAGCTGATTATAGAAATGAGCCTTTACTTCATCATCAGAATCTAAGGTAGGAGCATAGGCAGAGATGAGTGGTATGCGGAGAGTCATGAGCCTTTCGCTGATAGCAATGGGCGTAAGTTGGTGATAATTTACCAGTTTGGTCTTCACAGCGAAGCCGCATTACCCCAATTTGGGTTAATATCTGAATAGCAGACGACCTCGTAGTTTCGCCCCTTAAAACCTCAATAACTATCTGAATAGCCATTGTGCAGAAACATAATACCGGTATTGTCTACTAGTTACAATGTTTCATATTAAAGTATAACATTTAAATGCTGATTCAAAGACTGAGTCCACTAATAATATGAGTAGAAATGTTATCAGTCTTCATGATTCTTTATGGAACAGAATTTGGTTAACTAAATTATTATTAGTACTAATATTATTAGCTAATATTATATTAAACTACAAAGGTGTAACTTTGTTGTCGCATGGCTTAAACATTTATGAGTCGATCCCTGAGGGAAGGGTAAGAAAATATGTTGAACCTACACTTGAAGAGGAACAATGGATTTAGACCACGTAGATCAAATGTGGACCTCATTTTTGCAACCAGAATGCTCTATGAAAAGTACTGGGAGAGAAGTAAATCATTTGTAACTGTTTTTCTGGACATCGGGAAAGCATATGACCATGTACCACGCATACATGTATGGGAATGTTTGAGACGTAAGAAAGTGCCATGGGACATCATAGCACGAGTACATAGATTATGCGATGAAACCCAGAGCTGTGTACAGGTCCAGGATGGGAAGTCTGGTTGGTTCGAAACAAAGAGTGGAGTCCAACAGGGAAGTTGCCTTTCACCGCTTGTCTTCATTATCATAAAGGATGAAGTTTTAAAAGGAAGGATCAAAAAACTAATGCCTTAGTTTTCGCCGACGATGTCTTGGTGTGGGGCGAGTCCGAAGAGGAGGTGCAAGCTAGACTAGATCTTTGGCGGAATGAATTTGCTTGCGACCATAGGTCTTAAAATCATCAAAACCCTTCAACTGTCCATCTAAGACTTGGAGATCAACGTTGTAGACAAATTCCAGTATTTAGGTACAATAGAGCGTCGCAGTTCTTTTGGTACTGGGGGAACTGTGAGAAATGGGCGACCAGTAACCGAAATGAAAGTGGGAATCATGAATGTCATGACCCTGACAGGCAAGGTGGAGGAGGTGGTAGACTTCATGGAGAGGGAGAATGTTGGATTGATGGGGCTGAGTGAAGTGAAATGGAAAGGTAAAGGAAGGAAGACAGCTCCTTAACCCGGTCCATGAGTCAATCCTAATTGGCTACATGGATAATTCTTGCCAGGCGCGTCCACGTCGCGGGGGTGGGCAACGGTACTGTAATATACCATGGAACTACAGTACCGGCTAAGTTCTGGTGAGGACCCAGTCCTATGGGGTATAACATAGGCCCCGTGCACAGGGTTACGTGCGAAGACCTCAACGGAATCTGCAGCGGAGAAGATGGACTTCGGAACGGTGGAGATTGCGGAAGAGGCAACCCAGTACTCGGGGAATAGTATGAGTACAGCATCAATCGGCAGCGTCTGTTTCCCATGTTAGGGGCGGCTGCAAGGGCGTCTGTTCTCCATGTTAGGGGCG
This sequence comes from Meconema thalassinum, assembly GCA_946902985.2. Lineage (NCBI taxonomy): Eukaryota > Metazoa > Arthropoda > Insecta > Orthoptera > Tettigoniidae > Meconema > Meconema thalassinum. Next base: position 582,854,754 of record OX336391.1, on the reverse strand, counting down.
GCCTGAATAATAGCTGGCAGTAGCTTCATAAAATGCCTTTGGGAGTGGCGACCCCATCGTAATAATAGCCTAAAATGGAAATGGCACTTCCAATGATTCGGAAAAGGTTAGGGCGTACCCTGCAGGCGACGCGCAGTTCCTTTGGTACTGGGGGAACTGTGAGAAATGGGCGACCAGTAACCGAAATGAAAGTGGGAATCATGAATGTCATGACCCTGACAGGCAAGGTGGAGGAGGTGGTAGACTTCATGGAGAGGGAGAAGGTTGGAATGATGGGGCTGAGTGAAGTGAAATGGAAAGGTAAAGGAAGGAAGAAATTGAGGAAAGGATATACATTATACTGGAGTGGTGGCCAAGAGGCAAAAAATGGTGTGGGACTGATAACCTCGAAACAACTGGAGGAGTATGTTGAAGTGGTCGAGTGTGTGAGTGACAGAATAATGAAAATTAGAATGAAGATGAAGAATGACGTGATGGACTTCATACAAGTGTATGCACCACAGACTGGAAACAGAGAAGAAGATATTGAAGTATTCCTGGAGGATGTAGAAAGAGTAATCTCAGATGTAGAAGTGGTGATCATGGGAGATATGAATGCACAAGTCGGAAATGAGAGACAAGGAAAGGAAGAAGTCGTTGGACCATATGGATATGGGAAAAAGAACCGGGAAGGAGAGGAACTTGTAAACTTTTGTGAAAGGAATGGACTGATAGTGGGTAATTCATGGTTTCGGAAGAAAAACAGCAGAAAAATTACGAGATATGGGTGGGGTGATAGAAGAACAAAATCAGTAATTGACTACTTCCTGGTGGAAAGGACAAATCGCAGAAAGCTGATGGATGTGACAGCTTTACCAGGAGAAGCATTTGATGGGGACCATAGAACTGTGGTGGCAAAATTTAGATGGGGAAAATTGGAAAACCTAAAGGAGATCAGAGAAAGTAAAATAAAAGTATGGAAATTGAAAGACAAAGCTGTACAGGAAGATTTTCAGGAGAGATTGAAGCAACAAATCCCAGTTACTGAAGTGGAAAATGTAGAAGAGGAATGGTCCCACTTTAAAAAGACATTTGCTGGTGCAGCAGAGAGTGCTTGTGGTAGGACGTCAACAAGAGTGAAAGAGAAGGAGACACCGTGGTGGAATGAGGAAGTGAGGAAAGCAGTGAAAGAAAAGAAGTCTGCATGGAAAGAATGGAACCGAGATCAAACAGAAGAAAGCAAAAGGAAGTATCACGACAGCAAACGGAGGTGTAAGAAAGTGGTAGGAGAAGAAAAGAAGAAAAGTTGGGAAGAATTTACACGAAGAATGGAAACAGATGTAAGTGGCAGTAAAAGGATGCTGTATGGGCTTCTAAGAAGTAAGAGGAAAGAAAGGGTTACTACAAAGCTGGTGAAAAAGGAAGATGGAGAGTTGTTAACACACCCGGAAGAGATAAAGTGACGATGGAAGGAGTATTTCGATAAGCTATTGAACGTGAGCAATTGTACTGGTGAGATCGAAGTGACACAGCCTGACGACTCTATAACAGAAGATGATATAACAATGCTGGAGGTAGAATTAGCAGTACAGAAGATGAAGATGGGAAAAGCAACAGGGGTGGATGAGATCAGTGTAGAAATGATAAAGGCTGCTGGACCTGTTGGTATGCAATGGCTGTATCGACTGCTAAAGTGTGTGTGGAAACGGAAATGTGTACCAGAAGACTGGGTGAAAGGGCTAATAATACCAGTGTTTAAGAAAGGGGACAAGAAAGTGTGTGATAACTATAGAGGGATCACCCTCATATCACAGATAGTAAAAATACTGGAAAGGATATTAGAAAGAAGAATGAGAAGAAAGGTGGAAGGAGAGTTGCAAGAGGAACAGTATGGCTTCAGGAGTGGAAGATCCACAGTGGACCCAATCTTTAGCTTGAGGCAGGTGATGGAAAAGAACTGGGAATATGGAGAGGATTTGATCATGACTTTCATAGATCTAGAAAAGGCATATGATAGTGTCCCCAGAGAGAAGGTATGGGAAACCATGGTTAAGAAGAGACTGGGAAGAGAAATGTTGGAAATGGTGCAAGCAATGTACAACAACTGTGTTAGCAGGGTTCTGACCCCTGTTGGAAAGACAGATTGGTTTAGGAACAAGACTGGACTAAGACAGGGGAGTGTGCTGTCACCTCTTTTATTCATAATGGTAATGGATGAAATTGTAAAGGAAACAAAGGAAGCATATGGACATAAAGAAATGAAGTTACTATTATTTGCAGACGATATTGTGGTCTGGGGAAGGAACACCGAAGAAGTGCAAAAACAACTAGATGCACTGAACGAAAATATTCAGAAGTACGGCCTGAAAATCAGTATAGAGAAAAGCAAGACCATGGTGATGACAAGAGGGGAAAGACAAGGAAAGGGCATTGTGAAAATTGGAAGTCAGAGTTTGGAAATGGTGGACACGTTCAAATACCTAGGAAGTGAATTGATGCAAACTGGTAGGTTGGACATGGAGATTGGCAGGAGGGTACAGCAGAGCAATGCATTCTATCAAAGTGTAAGAAAACTTGTTTGGGATAAGGAAGTACCAAGGAAAAGCAAGGAGGTAATGTATAAAATGTACTATGTACCCATATTAACGTATGCAGCTGAGACTTGGACCCTGACGAGCAGGCAAGAGAGTAGAATCCAAGCCAGTGAAATGAAATTCCTAAGAAGTATGATAGGTAAGACAAGGAAAGACAGAGTGAGGAATGAAGATGTTAGGAAGGAAGTTGGGATGGGAAAACTAAAGGAGAGAATTGAGAAGAATAAACTAAGGTGGTTTGGACATGTAAAGAGGATGGAGGAAAATAGAATACCAAGACAGATGCTGGAGGCGAAGTGCAAGGGTAAGAGAGCAAGGGGAAGACCTAGGACAAGGTGGATGGATTCAGTGAAGAACAGCGTGAGAAAAAGAAATCTGGACTGGGACAAGATCGTGGAAGAAGAATGGTGGAAGGAAAGAGGAAAGTGGAGAAGTGCCATAAATACCCCGACCCGGCAGAAGCTGGATAAGGGGAAATGATGATGATGATGATGATGATGAGAGCGTCAATAATACGAACGTCAAAAATCCGAAACTTCAAAGTCTGAACACCCGCTTTAAACATGTGAACTGTATTTTGCACGGTGCTGTGAGAGAACAATGACCTTGGGAGTGTTTGTCTTGAACCATCCACTCCCCTTCCTCCCAGTGGGCCAGTCTATTTTTAACGTACAGTATATACGTATGTAAATTTGTAAATAATGTAGTGAATTGTTTTTGTAAAATGAGAGCATTTTTCTGGATTTAAAGATACAAATAAATCAAAGTACAATATGTATTAAAACTCAGCCGTGAAAGCCAATATACCATCTTTTTACAATACGTATGTACATATGCAAGTCATAAGGTGTTCACTTTTATTTATCTTAACAATTTTAGTGTAACTAGGAATTTCTAGGTTATGTTCGAAAATCCGAACAAATCGGAAATCCGAACCCCACCCCCCAGTCCCAATTAGTTCGGATTTTCTTCGCTGTATTGTAGTTGTCGGGCTAAAGTAATTCATTTTTTGGTATTGGTAACATGTACAGGGTATTGCTTTTGTTGTTTTATGTTGTTTTGGTTACGGTGGAAAAATAAAGTATAGAACCTGCACAGTGTTTTATATAAAAACAAGGTTAGAGTTAACATTTGGGAACCGATAGACAGGACTGATTGCTGTGCAGTGAAGGTAAAATAAGAACTTAAGGTACACAACAACTGTTTGATTTCGACTAGCATAATCTATCAACATGGCAACTTTACAAAGAGAAAGAGAACAGTCACGTCGTATGTTCACAAGAGCCTTGATACGTTCCAGAACAAGATTAAGGAGGAAAATGTAGAGCAGGAAGATATATTTACTAGTTTTAAACTACTCGAAGATAAAGCCGATCGACTGTTTCCACTTGACGAGAGAATCCGTGAAGCTTGGCATGGATGTGAATGCAACAGCGAAGATCAAGACAAGGAATATGAAGAAGTCGAAACATATCGAGATAAATGGACAACAGTGAAGTGTAAGTACGAAAAATACGAATGTGAAATACCGTGTGACACTCATTCCATAAGAACTAGTGTTTCTCAAATGGGTAAGTTGATTAGTAAATTACCCAAGTTGTCGCTTGTGAAGTTCTCAGGAGATATTAAACATTGGTTATTATTTTGGGCCCAGTTCAAGCGAATACATGAGTGTTGAGCTGGATGCTGCAGAAAAGATTCTTGATCTAAGAGAATCTATGACTCCTGGAACAAGGGCGTATGATCTTGTGAGTGGTTTTCCTCCTATTGCCGAGAATTATAGCAAGACTGTACAGTTGTTGGAAGCCCGCTATGGTCGAAGAGATCTATTGATAGAACTTTACGTGAGGGACATAATAAATCTAGTGACAGAGAAACCTTCCCTTTCAGTATTGTATGATCGAATTGAGGTTTATGTCAGGTCCCTAGAGTCAATGGCCCTGACTACCGACAATTATGCTGCATTATTATTTCCCCTGGTAGAGTCTTGTATGATGAATGAATTAATTCGTGTGTGGCTGAGAAGAGGAGATTGTATACAAGAAAATGGGTCACAAGATAAGCTTAAAAACCTTTTGACATTTTTGAAATCTGAAGTAGAAAATGAAGTGGTACTTACAACTTACTAGAAAGATAGGTAACGTTACTGCGGAAAAGAAACAAATTTCAAAACCCTTGAAACGGTATGATGTTCCTACTGCTCAGGGATTGGTAACAACTGGAGGAGTGGGAGGTACATGTGTTTTTTGCAGTGAAGAGAAACATCCTTCATCGGGATGTACAGAAGCAAAGAAAATGACTCACGATGAAAGGAAGGCCAGGTTGTCAAAGAATGGCGCATGCTTCAAATGTCTCAGGGTTGGTCATGTTGCAAGAAGATGCCATACTCGCCTCTCCTGCAAGTTATGTAATAGGCAGCATTATCCAGTTATGTGTGATTTTTCAGAAAGGAATCTTGAAACGGAGACCCAGGCACATCTCAGGCCAGGTCAGTGACGAATTTCTGCATAAATTCCTCTTGTGTATATCTACAAACAGTTTTGGTTAAGATTGTTCACGGGTATAACATAGAGGTTGTGCGCGTTCTTCTAGACTCTGCCTCACAGCATTCTTACATTAAAGAAGAACTGGCAAAGAGATTGGGTCTCAAGGAAGTCAGGAAGGTTACATTAAGCCATGCGTGTTTGGTGGCAGAACTGGATCTCCGGTGGAACATGGGGTATTTGAACTTGTTCTTCATAATCTCGATAACTCCTGTCAGCTGAGACTGACTGCTCTTAGTCAGCCTGTTATTTGCAGTCAGGTTCCTCGCCTTACAACAGAGCAAGTCGTGAATCTTGGACTGTCTCTTCTAAATGTGGGAAAGGATATTGAGATCCTTATTGGTGCTGATTTTCTAGCATCAATTCCCTCCAATGATCGTAAAACTGTGGGAGAGTTAACAGCATTGAGCACTACATTGGGGTGGACAGTATTTGGTAGAGAACAACGCTCGGGGTGTGGTATGAGTAAAACTACATCTATTATGCTGAATATAGAGAAGGTCAGCAACCTCTGGGAACTTAACTTATTGGGAATAGAAGATCTTATCACTGAAAAGAAGAGATGCGAACTTGAAGAGGAAGCTAGATTACATTTCATTGAAACCGTAGAAATAAAAGAAGATGGTAGATACGAAGTTCGACTGCCATGGTTGAAGGATCATCTTCCCTTTGATCCTTCGTACGGGATGGCAGTGAAGCGCCTTGATATAACGAGGAGAAAGCTGGATAGTAACGGATACTTGGAAGAATATGATAAAGTCTTTCAATACTGGCTAGCTGAAGGGATGATAGAGGAGATTAATGGTGATCAGACTGAAATATGTGGCCATTATCTGCCTCATCGACCTGTGATCAAGGATTATGGAACAACACCTGTTCGACCAGTGTTCGATGCTTCCGCTAGAAGAGGTAATAACCCAGCCATCACTCAACGATTGTTTGGAAAGGGGTCCAAATCTGATCCAACTTATTCCATCTCTCCTACACAAGTTTCGAAAGAGGTCAATTGGAGTTATTGCTGATATTCGCAAGGCTTTCCTGCAAGTTTCGGTAGCACCAGAAGATCGAGATTTTTTGAGATTCGTGTGGGGGGAAAAGAGAAAATGAAAACATATAGACACAAACGAGTTGTTTTTGGAGTGACATCAAACCCTTTCTACTGGCAGCTGTGATTGAACACTTTTAGACCGAGCCTTGCAAAATGATCAGGCAAGGTGGAACAGTATGACTGTCAATATTAATAAGCAACTGAAAGACAGTTTTTATGTTGATAATTGTGTGACAAGTGTCTCAAATAAGCAGGAGCTGGAATTGTTTATTAAAACTGCTCAAGATGTTTTTGCCCAACACAAGTTTGAGGTTGGGAGAGTAGTGATCCAGTGCTTCAAGATGATGGAAAAAATAGTCACCCGTCCTAGGAATAATGTGGAATCACAGGGAAGACACGCTTAGCTTGAACTGTGAACCCCTGAAGAAGCTATCCCCTATAAAAGCAACCAAGAGGTCGATACTATCTGCTGTCCATAGGATTTATGACCCAATTGGATTTTCTGCACTGGTTATGTTATCACCGAAGCTGTTTCTGCAGAAAATAAACAAGCTTTCTTGGGACATGGAGGTACCGCAGAAAATCCAAATCAAGTTTGAAAAATGGCTTCGTGAAATAGAAGAATTAAGCCAGCTGACGATCCCAAGAGGACTCCCTGAGATGTATGTGGAACGTAGTCTCCATGCCTTTTGCGATGCGAGTCAAGATGCCTATGCTTCAGTGGTATTTTTACGCACGCAGACAGTGACAGGAGTTCATGTTGAGCTTCTCCAAGCAAAATCAAGAGTGGCTCCATCACCTCGACCGACCATTCCTCGACTCGAACTTATGGGAGCTGCAATTAGTGCCCGATTGCTGACATCTATAAGAAATGAGTTTGATACCGAAACAGTTTATTTGTGGACTGATTCGACGATAGTGTTGACATGGATTCAGCGAGAAGTTCTCTGGTCTGTTTTCGTTGAGAACAGGGTTAGAGAAATCAGGCAACTGACTTCAAAGGAATCGTGGAGGCTTGTACCTGGGACACTCAATCCTGCTGATCTGCCTACCCGAGGCTGTGCAACAAGAGATCTTATATCATTGAGATGGTGGGAGGGACTGTCATGGATGTATCTTCCCAAAGAAGAATGGCCTTCAGATAATAGCAACAGAAATGAAGATGAAATCATGCTTGAAAGAAGAAAGACTGCCACGACTCTATTGGTCGCAGAAGAGCCTTCAAGTTCCAACTGGTATTACAAGTATTTCTCTCGATTTGACAAAATAGTGAGACTGATAGGGTGGATAAGACTGTTTATGTTCAACTGTAAATATAATAGCAGGCAGAATGGAGAACTGACTTGTTCCGAATTAGAAGACAGTGAAAGAATAGTAATTAAACTTGTCCAGAATGAAAGTTTTTAAGGGCCCGAGGATCAGAAACTGGCTTCAATAGTGCCATTCTTAGACAATCCTGGCATTTTGCGAGTAAACACCAGAAGAACAGAGAGGGAGGACAACAAGGAGTTTCGCCAGCCTGCTATATTGCCGGGAGATCACCCTGTTGTGCAGCGAATTATTCATGACACGCACATTCGGCAGTGTCATGTAGGCCCACAGACTCTGTTGGGTATTATTAGAGAGAAGTACTGGATCTTGAATGGAAGACGAGTCGTGACATCATCTGTACAAAAATGTGTTGTTTGCAGAAGGTAAAAGAAAGAGCGACTGAAAGTTTCTACCCCACCTCTGCCTAATGATCGTATGAGAGAGGCCAAGGTTTTCGAAGCTATTGGCATTGACAAAGCTGGTCCGCTGGTTGTGAAAGGCAACCAGAAGATGTGGGTTGGCTTGTTCACATGTGCTGTCTACCGAGTAGTGCATTTAGAACTGCTTGTCTCGTTATCTACGGGCTCGTTTCTTCTAGGTCTACGAAGATTTATATCGCGCAGAGGAAAGCCTACGACGATTTATAGAGATAATGGGACAAATTTTAGAGGAGCATATAACATGATGTCTAAGATCAACTGGTATAAAATCGAGTCTTATTGTGGCATCCAAAGCATTGCATGGAAATTCAATCCTCCCACAGCATCGTGGTGGGGTGGCTTTTGGGAGAGACTGATCGGACTTATGAAAAGTCTCCTTCGGAAGGTTCTGGGGAAATCTTCCCTAACATGTGTAGAATTAATGATTGTTGTGTGAGTGTGAAGCAGTTATCAGTAGTCGTCCCCTAACGACTGAAACGGAAAATCCTAATGACTTGAGACCTATCACACCAGCGATGTTCCTACAGGAGGGTTATGAGATAGGTGTACCTGATCTAGATTCGATAGATGGAAATCAGCTGAGAAAGAGAGCGGCCTATCGTCTGCAACTAAGAAACGCCCTTCGTCAGAGATTTCGAAAGGAGTACCTCGGGCAACTATTGCTTAAGCGGAATCAGCATGACAGCTTTAGCAAGGGAGATGTAGTGTTCATTGAGATGGACAATCGTAATAAGCTTGAATGGCCGATGGGAATTATTGAAGAACTGTTGCCTGAAAAGGATGTACGAGTACGTGTTGTGAGACTTCAAACGAAAAGGGGAGTTGTCATGCGTCCTGTTCAACGTTTGATCCCATTAGAGTGCTCTATGTCAGTGTCTGAAGAGGAGGAACGAGTGATTGATACCGAAAAAGAGGCCATGGAACAGGAGAACATGATGTCGCAGAGATATCATACTCGGAGTGGGAGAGCAGTGAGGTGTCCGATGCAATTCCTGCAATGAGATAAATACTGTACTTTGAATGTTGCAATTTATTGACGGCTGAAAATTACGAGGTGGGAGTATGTCGGGGTAAAGTAATTAATTTTTTGGTATTGGTAACATGTACAGGGTATTGTTTTTGTTGTTTTATGTTGTCTTGGTTACGGTGGAAAAATCAAGTATGGAACCTGTATATGACTGCACGGTGTTTATATAAAAACAAGGTTAGAGTTAACAGTAGTATTATTTCCTCGGACAATACCATACTTCAAGAGATCAACAACAGAATACGGTGAGCTTCTATCAGGCAGTTTGTCAGCTACTTTGAGACGAAACAATTCCCCAAGCTTCCAAGATTAGATTAGTTGGAGCATACTGTACATCTGGATAATTTTCGGCAAAATCGGTTTTGCATTGAATTCTAAGAAAATGCTTAAACATTGACCATTATGGCAATGGTAATAATTAATAACCGTGTTGACTGATAGTATTCTCTTATTAAAACCCCCTAGTCAAACACATTATAGTAATGTAATTAAACGTTTCTTTAGTGTTTGACTAGTCGGTTTTAATAAGAGAATTCTAAGAAAATGACCATATTGAACACAGGTACAAAGGTATTAACTTCTGGGTTCAATATGAACCCTACTCCAGGGTGTTTCATTGGAGACTTTTCTTTTTAATCATAGTAAGACATCCATTTCAAAGTTATGTTGGTTTTTCATTGGGGGAACCTGATGAGGCCATCAGACCATCCCTATTAGTGATTTTGTTTTCTTCAAAGTATGAGTATTAGGCTATGTTGTTTGTGTTTGTGTGTGTGTGTGTGTGTGTTTTTTTAAGATCCCCTTTCTTTCCACACAACAACCAGGCATTTTGATCAGGGTAAGTCGGCCATGTAGGGTACTACGTGAACTGGTGACTTGTGAGTGTCTCGACACATTCTTTCTAGGATTAACAGTACAGAACCATTGTCATGTTGTGTCTGCCTTTGCCAGAAGATTACAAGCTAAAAGTTTTCTAATTTAGTTCCAAATTTAAATAGCCAGGTCAATCAAGAACAGATTGGAATTCATTACCAGATGAAAACATGGGGAGGAGGCTTCAAGCTACAACAGCTTTATTCATGTTACTGAACGTGGTATGACAAAAGTTAACAAATAGCCACTGATTTTTGGAGCCTTATAAGTATCCAGGAACAGACAAATAACAGATGTGTACCTTATTTCTCAGCTAGTGTGTTGCCGATGAGAACTATGGTAGAATCAGTATCGCACATTTTATTTCCAGGCAAAGTAATTTCATTTGTTGAAACATTTGAACCAACCAAAGGAGTTCATAGATGAGAGGATGCAGAAATTACATCAGCAGGTTGTTCTTGAAACAGGGGCCTTGAGAGAATAGACGTAACACAATTAGACAGTAGCCTACTGTTTGCATTTAAATCTGTACCGTATTCTAAAATGTCAAACCATTTCAAGGGACTGTCCCTCTAGGAGGCCCCCTTTTTTCGTGAAACCATCACTGGATGCTTAACGCGGGACTTAAGAGTTGAAGGCAAACCCTTTTAGGCAACAATTGCTGGTTAATTGTTGCAGGCTCTGACAACTGCATCTTGTGCAGACATCATCAACATGGAGCGGCTGGAAACCCTTGGAGATTCATTTCTCAAGTTCAGTGTATCGCTCTTCCTCTTCCTCCACTTCGAAGATGGGGATGAAGGAAAGCTGACTGACCTCAAGGGGAAAATCGTTGGCAACCGCAACCTCTTCTACTGCGGAAGAGCCCGAGGCCTGAGTAATATCATGAAGGTAAGTTTTGTTCTGGTGGATAGAAACATGTTTTCACTGCACCCTTAAAATACATAAGTGATACTTCAGTGCAACAGTTAGACTCTGAAAATTGCCTCTCGGTCAGCTGCATCACCTTTTCCCATTCGCGTGCTGGAGTTGATACTAAAAATAAGCCTGTAGACTCATTATATACAGTATAATCTATTTATATTAGAGACTAGCTATTTTAGTTTAAAAATATTGAAAAATACTATGTTCCATCTAGTCAATACTTATTGTGTTTATTTAACCACTAGTACATGTTTCGAGGCGTAGTATTAATGAAAATCTGCCCCTTCATCAGCTAGTACAAATGAAGACATTGTGACGTTAATGGCCAGTCATTGACATTAAAATTAATGAAAAATGGATGATGTGGCGTTGCAGGGGAGGTGTATTTAAATGTTATAGAAAGATGCATGCCGGAATATTTCGCAGAGTATATTCACTTTGTCCCTGAGTGAGTTTAAAACATAGTTCTCCTGGGCTCGGATGTTACTCAAGTGCAATAGGAACTCCCTGTAAACCTAGCCGAGTTTCCTGATAGCATATATTTTTGTTGTAATGTGTGTAATTAAGACGTCTGGTACACATAGTTCTCTTTCATTTTTAAAATGTTGCATCTACCTTTTTGAAAGGAAACAATATTTAAATTATTCAATGATTGGAAGATAAAGTCATCATTCTGCAGTCAAATATACTTATGATTGTAAACCCAGCACAAAAGGCGTGAATAATGAGAAATGACTTATTCATGTACATAGGTCAGTGTGTACTATAGCTGCATATTAGGGATCAGTATTGCTGTAAAAATAATTTACATGCATATTATCTCATCTTGGGTGGCTTTGGTGGCATAGTTGGTAGCATGCTGAGCTTCTATGCCCAAGATCGTGGTTTCAAACCCGGCCGAAGTCGTAGGGACGATTCCCCTCCCAGGTACTCAGTCATAAATTCGAATTTGCGGCGTGTAACCCGGAAAGTTATGGTATTGTGTTCATAAAAATAGTATGGAGACGTTTCTTACATTTTCTGTGCGAAAAGTCACACCTAACGCCCTTGAGGGTTGAGGGTTCGATTCCTCTCACAGGTACCAAGTCATAAATTCGAATTTGCTACGAATGGCCCGGAATGGTACGGTATTGCGTTGATATAAATTGTATGAAAACGTTTCTTACATCTTGCACCATGACGTCGTCCACAGCTTTCGAGTCACCGCAAATTGTTCTCCCTATGATTCCATGACGATCTTGAAATCCTTGCAACCATCCTGACGAAGCCTTGAAATCAGCAGTGATACTCATAATTTTAGCTAAATCTATCGCCTTTGTCTTCAGCATGTCGCCACTAATTGGTAGAGCTGCAGCCCGCTTTTGCTGGAACCATGTGAAAAGTGCTTTCTCCAAATCTACGTACCTCCCTTCTTGCTGACGGCTGCGCTTTGCTGATTTCAAACCCAGTTTTAAAAACTCATTCAAAATAGCGTTTGTTTTTTTTTTACTGATGACTGTACATAGCCTTTATAGGTTTGTGGTTAATAATTTAACCACATTGTATTAGGTCTCATATTTCTTTCATTTTCGTTTGATAACCAACCATACGCTAGAATTCTGTCTCCCGGAACGGTTTGTAGTCGAAAACATAGCCACACCTTGGTTTCTGTGATTTGCTTGAGAGAGCAGCACCTTTTTGTTATTGTGGTCGATTATTTAACCACAATGCATTCTGGATGATTATTGGACGCATGGTTTACATTTTTGGCGGTAAGTGAATGTATTTCTCATATTTTATTGCTATTTCAGTGATATTTTGATGATGGTAGAGTGCAGCGGCGGCTGGTGGTCCTAGAGCTCGGGAGGGCTCACAAAATAAATTATCATGCACACTAAAAATTACGAAAAGGGTTATGTCTGTACCTTTTTATCTCCTGACAGACGTTGCTGCAGTTGTACCTCTGATGTCATATACCGCAAATCAGGTGAGACTATTCATGGAAAATGATCAATGTTGTGCTGTGTAGTTCATGACTGCATTACACTTACACATATTCAAAATGAAGACAATTAAAGGATAATACGAATACGTTTGTCTGCAAGAAAACAGACTTCTGCAAATTATTATTCGTATATTACCGCACTAGTTAATTACAAATTTAAAAAATCTCACTTAAGTTGATGTCGAGTAGTAACATAGTTAGTCCTAAATACGAACACGGACTCACTTCGTGGTTCCTGTACAGGTTTTCATTATTCACAAAAATAATCTACATACATCTTGTTCAATCTAATTTTGAGCTGTTGCTTTAAAGCTTAAACTACCCGGAAAGAAAAATCCATTCTTCTGTCTTTCAGTTGAACAAACTTGTCTTATAACTTTGTTGTTAAAATCAGGAATGTCCACGACGAGATTCCGTTCAATTGAAAGCATGGCTAAAGCCGACAATCTATCCTGGAGCATTGTGTTGCGCAAAAACGTTTTTATGCGTTTCAGAGTCGAGAAACATCTCTCTGCTTCCGATGTTGACATTGGCATGGTTACAAGTATTTTAAGAAATTTAACTGTTTCTTCAAATAATCTAGCGAGATTCGCTTTCATTATGAACCCCAGGAATGAAATAGCTCCGGACACAGCTCTAAATTCCTCTCTCCTATAAATCAGTTTAAGTTCAGTTTTCAGCTGCTTCTCGTTCAGAAACGGGAAGGATTCAACTGCAATTCTTAAGTCTTTTGAAGGGAAAATGGAATTTTAATCTCGGATTCTTTCTACGATGAACAGGTTAGATGCGCTAAGATGCCCAATGAAGGAGAATCGTTCAATGGCTTGGCTGATGATGACATCGCAAACTTCCTTTGCTTTACGAACTCGATTGGGTGAACGGTCTTCATGCTTCCTCTTTCTGCTCACTCCATCGCCTTCGTTCACGTGCACCTCTTCTACATTTTCTCGGACCATTTGAACCTGTCTTTCGAAACATTTCAGATCTTCCTGTACTTGCACTGGGTCGATAGATCGCTTCTGGAGTTGACAATACAAAATGTCGACATGTGGCATGATCTTATGGAAAAATGACAGCCAGAACACATACGTACCATCAGACAAGATGTACTTAAGCCCGCTCGCCTGAGAAATAGTTGATGGTTGCTTGATCTCATTCCGATTTTCAATTTCCTCCATGCAAGCTGTTAGATCAACCTGGTGTTCGTAAACTGTATTCACTGCCCTTGAATTAAAATTCCACCTGGTTGGAGCTACTCTTGGAAGACGCGGGTCTACGACTTCATCAAGTATCTTTGTTCTTTGTGGTGAATGGGAAAAAAAGTGCATATTCCTGACAGATTCGAAAGAAATATACGGACACTGCGGTTGATGGAAGCTGCGTTGGACATTACTAAGTTAAGTTTATGTGCATGGCAATGAATATAAAATGCAAGAGGACATTGCTCTCTAACTCGGGCTTGTACACCTCGGTCGTTACCACTCATCACAGAGGCTCCATCATAGCTCTGAGGTATTAGCTTATGTGGAGAGTCCTTTAAATGAATGTCAATTTCCTTAAAAATACAAGAGGTGAGCGACTGTGCATTATGTTCAGGAGGATTCAAAAAACGCCAAAATCTCTCCACGATCTTGCCACTTATCACATACCGATAAAGGAGCACCATTTGAAATGTATTGGAAACGTCACTTGTCTCATCTGCTATAATAGCTACATAATCGGCATTTCTTATTTCTTCAGATATGTGGTCATGGCATACTTGAAGCATGCAATCTAGTAACTCATTCTGGAAAGTTTTGGAAGTTCCCTTAAAAACACTTGCTTTTTCTAAGTGAGTCTTCGATGTTTCATTAAGCTCTGCACTAAAATCCACAAGTCCACGAAAAACTCCACTGATTCATCATGCCCATGGAGGGCAAATTCATAAGCCCCTCAGAATTGGACACGGTTAATAAGAAGAGATAGCACATATCTGTTCTCTCTTACCTTTTCATTGTGAAGCTGAACTTAAAGCCTGTAAGCAGTGCTCAGTTGATTTAAAATGTTAGCTTTCCCAAGCATAGCAAGATCCATTACGTTGTCCTTATGGTCGGCAGAACACTCGTGTTTTCGTAATTTGTCCACTAAATGTTTCAAATCTGTCGCACCCTTTTTTAATCCAAGAGGATTCCCCTCCAAATAACAAACAGGGAAAGCAAAAGAACGAATCTCTAACTTCACAACCACATAGCCAATCATTTTTGTTGTACGATTCAGGACTGAACTTCCTCACTCTCTCCCGCCGTTTATCTTTGCATAATTGTTCTACTTTCAGAACTGACGTCGGTCTCCCTAATTCCTTACTCTTTATTTTATCTTCGAGTGAATGAGAAGAAAAGGGCACTTTATTAAATAATCCTCCGTATTCATTGCTTAACGTACTCCTATTTCAACGCTTATCATCACAAATGTTTGTGGACAATGTTACCAAATTCAACATACACAGCATCGCTACTCGCTAGCACACTAGGTGTTTGTCAATAACCATTAAATTTGGTCTCATTAGGGAAAATGTTATGTTCTACATTTAATATAATTGAAATATCCCTTGGCGTAGTTGGTAGCTTGCTGAGCTTCTATGCCCTAGATAGCGGGTTCAAACCCGGCCGAAGCCGTCGGATTTTTTAAGAGCATTAAAAATCCCTCAGTATGCCTTCCTTCGGAGGGGAAGTAAAGCCGGCGGTCCCATGTCATACATTTATGGCATGTTAAAGAACTTTCCACTAATTACACCTGTGTGAAACGAAATTGTATAGGTTAAGAATGTAAACAACGCTCTTAGGTTGCTACGTTCGTTGCCAAGAGCCGACTGCGGTGGCGTCTAGTAGCTAAGTTCTGAACTAGTCCTAGTAGTCGTTGACTGTGGCGTTTGGCGGCAAAAGTAGGAACTACTTGAAATTAAAAGTCTGCAGTCCTCACTTGAATTGAAAACAGATAACACACACAAATACAGTCATCACAATTAACACCGGTTATCAGACAGATTCTACACACACCCAAAGTACATGGGGCTACATGACCGCGTTGTCGCAGCCCCTAAAGTAAGGAACCAACCAACCAAATATGCCTCTAAATCGCTATTTAATTCCAAATTTATAATTGCCTATCACTAAGACATTTGTCAAAAACTCGAGGCCTAGGTGAAAAACAAAATTATTTAATTGGCAACGTTTGTCACAGAATTCCTAAAGAGACCTCTTTACGTAACCTTGGAACTAATGACAAACAGGGTGGTGTCCTGTTTGCCTCCGATAACTACTGCTATCTAGTGGTCGTCTTGCAAATCATTTCAAACAGCATCCTCAGAAGGGGAGGTAAGGGGCAGGGTACGGCCGTAGATGATGTAAGTTCGAGGCAAACGTATCAGTTCAGCATTCCAACGTTCTCTCCAGAGCCCATACAACTGCTCCATTTGTTATTCTTCCTTGTAACCGTGGGCTCGCAATATCTGGGCCCATAGCCGACGTTAGAACAGCGTCTGCGCGCACGCGCAATAGACCTGTCCTTGTTCGTAGTTGAATGCAGTCTTTGGCCCAGTAAGGCCTGGGCCCCAAGCAGCCAGCAGCAAGGCGAATTACGTGACAAGATATGTGGCGCGTTATTCAAACATGCTGATGCATTTTGATAGTGAGGAGCGCACAACTCGGCCGGTATTTCGAGCGTTAAGGCTTAAAAATGAATTACTAATGTAGGTTCATGGTAAGGAGGGCCCTGGCCCACTGGCCCGTTAGAGCCAGCCGCCCCTGGTAGAGTGTCTAAAATATAATTTCATAGGCCCTTTGTAAAATATGAAGTCTAACTTGGTTAATTATGTATTACTCCCGATCAGTGATTCATAACCTCACTTCTTGCCAAATTGAAGGTACTTTTTCTTTATAAATAACTAACATGTGGGTTGTATCTGATTTTTCATGAACCATATTTCTGTCAGTATAGCCTTTATATAACATATCATTGCACTTATATTACACTCACTATATACGGCTAAGATGTTATTCGCTATTAGCTAAATTGTGTGGGTTTGCATACTTGTGAACCTGGGAGGAACATACTGCATACAGAAAGTCAGGTTTTCAAAGCATTAACTGTTTTATTACTGCATTTGTCTGTACACCACGGTAGCCGAGTGGATACCATGTTAGACTCCGGACACGAAGGTACTGGGTGTGTTTCTATGTTCATTTCCATATCATCAACTCTTCTGTGGTGGTTAGTGATGGAAGGGCATCCGGCTGTAAAACAAGTGCCTATTCCGGAATTCACCTCCAATCCCCTAAATATAATGCTTTCAAATGCTATCGGAGGCAAAACACCATGGACAACCTTATCACCTTCAGAAGGATGCGTGCCAGAGCCCGATATCTGATTCGGGAGAGTAAGAAAACGACGTGGGAAAAGTATGTGTCGTCCATGACGGCGCATACTCCATCATCTCAAGTGTGGACTAAGCTTCGCCGGATCTCCGGACTCCCGACATCACTGTCGATACCCGGAGTGTCCATCAATGGAGACATCATCACGGACCATCTCGCCATTGCCAACAGCATTGGCTCGCACTTCTCCGATGTATCCTGCTCCGGGAGTTACGATCCTACATTTCTGACTCAGAAGCGGGAGGCAGAGACTCACCCCTTGTCCTTTGCCACTGCTGCTTCGGAGTCCTATAATGTACCATTCTCTGAATGGGAACTGCGCAGTGCGCTTGCACTGTGCAGGGATACGGCTCCTGGACCGGATAACATACATAATCAAATGTTAAAGCATCTGTGCGAATCCAGTATAAAACAACTGTTGATCCTCTTTAATCGTATATGGATTGAAGGGGAGTTTCCATCTCAATGGCGAGAGGGGATCGTGATACCGATTCCTAAGGCTGGAAAGGATCCCAAGTTTGTAAGCAGCTATAGGCCCATTTGTTTGACAAATGGCCTATGTAAGCTGCTCGAAAAGATAGTGAACCGTCGACTGGTGTGGTTCTTGGAGGATAAAGGTCTCCTGTCTGAGTACCAATGTGGATTTCGCTCTCATAGGTCCACCACTGACCATCTGGTGCGACTTGAGAGCGCCATACAGGAGGCTTTTTTCCGGAAGCAGCACCTAGTCACGGTTTTCTTTGACCTCGAGAAAGCCTACGACACCACATGGCGCTAAGGGATCCTTTCCACCCTTCACAAGTGGGGACTCCGTGGTAACTTACCGACTTTCATTGCGAATTTCATGTCCGTCCGACTCTTCCGTGTAAGGGTCGGTAGGACATTATCGCAATACTATACCCAAGAAAATGGAGTTCCTCAGGGTTCAGTGCTGAGTGTCACCTTGTTCGCGATTGCCATTAATGGCATTGTTGCCGCCGCCGGGTCCGCGGTAGTTCCATCGCTGTATGTAGACGATTTAGCTCTGCATTACAGCTCTGGAAGTATGGCAGTCGTGGAACGGCAATTGCAGCTAGCTATCAACCGGGTCGACAGGTGGGCTCACGACCGGGGTTTTCGTTTTTCAGCAGCGAAAACCTCCGTCGTCCATTTTTGTCGGCTCCGGAGGCTACATTTACACCCTGAACTACATCTCAGGGATGCTGCGTTGCCATTGGTTGACACTTATCGCTTCCTGGGGCTCCATTTTGACAGCAAGTTAACGTGGCAGCACCATATACGGCAATTGAAAATGACATGTCTCAGGAAACTGAACATGCTCAGGTTTCTTAGTGGCACTACGTGGGGGGCTGACCGTGCGGTGCTGCTACGGTTCTACCAAGCCCTCGTCCTGTCCCGGCTAGACTATGGTTCTGCGGCATACGGTTCAGCAAGGCCGGCAACCTTGAAAATGCTGGACAGTATCCACCATAGTGGCGTTAGGCTGGCTACCGGTGCCTTCCGGACCAGCCCGATACCCAGCCTACTCGCCGAATCGGGTGTTCCACCTTTAAATTATAGACGCCAACATATGCTTTTAGCATATGCTGCCAATGTGCGTCAAATGCCGCATCACCCGACCTATCAAGCTCTCTTCGGTACCCAAAACCACCAGGGTTACGCCAACCGGCCTCGTGCCACTCGGCCGGTTGGTATTAGACTTGATAGCTCGTGTACTGAAATAGGAGTGGCTGTAGGTCCCTGTATGATCCGGACATCTAGCGAGGTGCCTCCGTGGCAAGTCCCGCGTCCGGAAATTCGGTTAGATCTGCACCGAGGTCCTAAGGTGAACATGGATGCCTCCGTTTACCGGAGGCAGTTCCACAGCATAGTTCACCAATTTCCGGACGCTGGCATTCTATACACGGATGGTTCGAAGGTGGACGAGAAAGTGGGTTGTGCTTACGTTATTGATGGTGCAAATACCAAGATCTCTTTGCCTGAGGCCTGTAGTGTGCTTACTGCGGAGCTCGTTGCCATCTATGAAGCTCTGCAGTTTGCACTACAGGATGCACGAATCCACTTTCTCGTGTGTACCGACTCTTTGAGTTCGTTGCAGACAATTGCTACATGTTTCCCGCAACACCCCCTAGTGCAGCGAATCCACGACCTACTAGCCGGGCTGTGCCACGCTGACACTCGAATCACCTTTCTGTGGCTTCCAAGCCACATGGGAATTGTGGGAAATGAGTTAGCAGATCAAGCTGCAAAAGAGGCGGTATCACTACCACCTCGACCAATGGAGGTACCCGCTAGAGATATTCACTCTCAGTTACGCCTACAAGTTCTGGCTTTTTGGGAGAGTCAGTGGCTAGCTGACCCACTGCCCAGTAAACTGAGAGCGATCAAGGGAACAACTCGCGTGTGGCGGAGCTCCTTCCGGGCCCGGAGAGAGTCCGTCATTTTGTGTAGGCTAAGGATAGGTCATACAAGATCCACCCACTCGTACCTAATGAGAAGGGAAGACCCCCCACTTTGTACCTGTGGAGCCGTATTCACCGTGGCCCACATTTTTACCGAGTGTGTGGATCTTGCTGACTCACGAAGAAACCTTGGTTTGCAGACGACACTCAAACTTATATTAGCCGATGACGCGGTGGCTGCTGATCGCGTTATCCGCTTTATAAGTGAGAGTGGGTTAGGGCCAGCAATCTAAATTTTCCAGTGAACATTGACTCAACGACTTGTTCGTTTTTGAATGATAATGTTTTGTTTTTTGCGTAATTTTTGTTTATTTTTATAATTTTTATTTTTTATTTAATTGTTTGTTTTTGTTTTATCAATTTTTGGTATTTTTAAATTTAGATGTCCCCTCAAAATTTTAAATTCAAATCAAAATTTGTATTCTTTAATCTGTGTTAAGAGGGGCAGATGACCTCGTAGTTCCTCCCCTTAAAACAACAATAACTACTACTACCCCTAAATATAAGAAAACTGTGCCAGCAATAAAAATTACTCTTTTTTTGTTAGCATAACTGGTACTGGTGTTATAGATTTTTCTGAAGTGAAACATATCTATTTTCACGGTAAAAAACAATTTATGTAATGTGGTTAAAATATTAACCACAAACCACACATGTATTTTCAGTTTACCTAAACGGATTGTGGTCGATTTTTTGACACAGAAAATTGTGATAATTTTTATAATAAAATATTTTCTCATGGCATCATGCATGTGACGTATTTTACGCCACTGAGCTGACATAAAAGTATACCTAACCTAAGATATTCCTTCCTGCCAAATTTCACCCGTCCCTGTTTCTCCTGTTGAGGTGAACGCCTCATAATATTCCTTCACTCACCCAAAATCTGAAGAAAGCTATGGCCTGTGCTGACAGTCGCAATTCGACCTGTGAAGACCTTGTGAAATGAATCTTCATGTCTGCAACATCACTCTCGCAGTCCAAACACGCAAGGTACACTCTCGACCTGATGTGCACTGGTTCTGGAATTAATGTGTTCCCTAACCTCAAAAATAAACATTGGATTTGCGTATTTAAAACATGTCAACATTGCCTGTATCGATTGTTCCAACCAGGATCCTCGCGAAGATGTATCGACTGCCGTAGATGACAAACGACGTACGCATGGCGAAATGCCAGGGTGGCCAACTCTCACGGAAGTGAACACGGAACTGTCTTATGAACTACGTTCAAGAAAGCCAGGGGATTCGTGTGTGCGTGTGTGGCTACATCTATTTCTTTGTCCAAAATCTTGGTGCCTGATATATGTACTGAGTTTCGGCGTGGGTAATAACTCTCTCTTACCGGTTGACCATCAAGAAGGACACTTGCTCGGGGTCTCGGATCCCCCGAGGTCGAAAAAACAGGTACCGCCACCCTAATGGGTCGGCGTTAGTCATAGTTTAGTTTAATATGTGGTGTACAAGGGAAGTTCCAGGAAGTGTGATATTTATTTTGCTTGTCTGCCCATTTTAATTTGGGGCTTGTTTTTTCATTACCGTGTTGTTGCGACGTGGATTTGCGTACCTCGTGGGTACTGCGCACTGGTTGATGTTCGGCCGATCAATGGGTTGATGTATCCTACTGTTATTCTGAATTGTTTATTCAATTCTACCTTCTTCGGAAGTAGTTTTCAGTGGGAAATCTTCTTGTTTTTCGTGCGAGTTTTCCTGTGTTGCGTTACCATGTGCGTATTTAGTTTGGGTTCCATTTTGTTCATTTATTTCCCCGTGATCATGCTCCTTGGAATTTTCCTGCCTGCAGCCGTGTTTAGTTTTCTATTATGTTAGTTTTAAGGGGCCCTGTTCCTGGTTTTTGCATCACCTTATGTCCACGTGCAAGTTGTAGGTTATGTGACGCCTTGCTTTGGTTTTCCTCCCTTACGCCCTTGTGCGTTTCACTTTTGAATTTCTAATCGCTGTATTTCTGCTTTACCTGTGGGATTGGTTCAAATCCCAGATTTTGGGAATAGCGCCCTTATGGTGCAACCACCCTTGGCGTCCCGTTATGTGTCTGCCATTGTGCAGTCGAGTTCGCGTCAGGTCCCGTGATGGTAATGTGAGACTGTCCGCTCCGTTTTTCGGGAGTTAGTCATTTGTAATGTAGTTTTCTTTTGATTTAGATTTCTTTTGCTCTTACGTAATTCAGGACGTGTTGGTATGTATGTTGGTAACTTATTTCCATTCCGGGTGTAACTTGTAAAAATTATGTCGGTATTGCACAACCATTTGCCGTGGCTCGTAAAATTATTTGACTAGGGATAATTCGTAATTGTAAGATATTACCTTTCTGTGTACCTGTTCATTACTCAAGTTTGTTGGTCATAAAACATGTTACGTGGTGTGTCGTGCCACATGACGTCAAAGACATTTATCATCCTCTCAAATAACAATTTTTCATGTAATACTAGTCTGTAACCTAACATTGTTCCTATTTTTATATTTTTTTACAATACAGACCCCTTTTATATTTTGATTTAGACTTCATTATGTCCTAACGTCCAATCCTCACCCTCAAGACAGCTGCGGTGGAATGAAATCCTCACCAGGTAAGTCTTCCGCTTTTCTAGCTTCTGCACAAAGCGACGTGCTACCTCTCTTGCACATCTGAGGGGGTCACCCGAGCGCGTCGTCAACCCCGGCCATTGAGGTAAGGCCGTCAAGTCCCGCAAAGGATATCCCGAGGCCGCCGTTGGTAAGTTTCCTTCAGGTCGGCAGACCCTCTAGGGAGTCTGCCGAGATGAAGCGAGTCAGTGTAGGAGTAGAGGTAGGGAGTGGGGGTGACAATGCATTTATTTCCGCATAAATGAATAACTTGGGGGAAAAAAAGGTTTCATTAAATTTCGACGAAAAAATAGTTTTGCCCTATAAAGGGATAAGCAATCCCTAAGTCTGAAGCAATTTCAGTTTTTGTTTTGTGTGGATTAGCATCCACTTCTCGTATAAATTTTACTTTCTCATGTAGCGTATAACTTCTCCATTTTGTGTTCTCCATGGGGCTGATGGAAAGCAACTGAATGATAAAACTACTGTTCAACAGTACACACCAGATACCGGCACTGAGGACATATTACTTGTCCATTGTTCCCACGAAAGAAATTCTCATATCAATCAAAACACCGAGTTTTGCAGAGTGACATTGTTCACCCCTACTTACTGGCGGCATAACAAAGGCCAATAGAGCGAGTTCCCTTCGCTCTCTATCTCGCTCCTCTTCTAGCTGCGTCGTTTTTGACCTTCACAATGCCGCTAAAGATCAAGTTACCAGCCGAGTCGGCGGTTTCATCACGGAAACAAAAGAAAATAAATTTGTTTGAATATGAGAATCGTTTTCGTGTGAACAATCTAGAGCATGTCCCACATGAGACAAAAACTCTGTGTTCTGTTTCAGCACCGAAACCCGACCGCTCTGTCTACGCCGACAAAGAGGGAACTACATAAATACAGTACTGTAGTTTCATTTATAACACCACGTGCTCATTAAATTACAATCGCCCTCAGGGGCTCACATCTAGTGGGACGTGGGTTAGCGACCATGGGACCCCAGCTGAGTCCGGCATTGCTTCCACTTACTTGTGCCGGGCTCCTCTCCGTCTTCTTTCCTGTCGACCTCTCTTGGTCAACTCTTGTTCTTTTCCGACCCCGACGGTATTAGGGTATCCTAGGCCTAGGGAGTCTTTCACTTTCCCGCCTTAGTTGGCCCTTGTCTCATCTTTTCTTTCTTTGGTGTAAATGTGTGTGTGCGTGACAGGAGGTGGAATCCTCCCCTAATCACAAGCTGAGTGGTCGTGGCGAGGTGATGAATGGCTACTGGGTGAGTAGTCACAAGCGACCCACCTCCAGATACCTGGCGACCTCTGGAGAACCTTAGCCTTACCCCGGGCAAGCGGGGCTCTGCCGGGGGTTGACTTTTAGTTCCCTAGCTACTCGTGGGACCAAACATAGCGTCCATTATTTCACAGGGTGGCTCCCTTACAAAGCCGTCTTTAAAATTTAAGAAGAGGAAGTTTATGCCTCTAGTTTCGCCGCTTGATGAAAAGTATTCAACGTTTTTCTCTCGGTACCTTATGGTAACAAGGACCAATGGGCAAAATTTTACAAACGTTGATCCTTTTGATTTACATGATGCAATTGAGGGGAAATGGGGCGATGTGGACACAGTAAAAAAGCTGCGAAACGGCGCACTCTTGATAAAAACTCAAGGAAAGAGACAGACAGATGGTCTTCTTGGGACGACAAGTTTCGGTGGTATTCCAGTCGAGGTAGTGAAGCACCAGTCCCTAAACCTGAAGAAAGGTTTAGTATTTCATAGGGACCTGGTGAACACTACCGACGAGCGTATCCTGGAAAGAACTGGAAAGCATGGCGTTGTCGAGGTGAGACGAATCAAACGTAAGATGAATGGTGTACTAGTTGACACCGGGGCGTTCATCTTATCGTTTGAGTCGGATAGCCTGCCCAAGAGGATCAAAGTGTCAATGTACACTCTCGATGTGCGACCGTATATTCCATCTCCATTGCGGTGTTTTCAGTGTCAGAGATTTGGACATACCTCATCTCGCTGCTCGGGAAAGCCTATCTGTCTTTCCTGTGGCAAGGCCACTCATGAGGGAGCGGAATGTACACCACCTCCCGCATGTCCAAATTGCAAGGGAGAGCACTCTCCTCGCTGGAAGGAATGTCCTGCCTTCCTAGAGGAGAAGAAAATTCAAGAAATAAAGACCTTAGACGAGCTCTCCTACACTGAAGCACGCAGAAAATATCGCTCCATGGCCTCTCCTATTTTCTCAGTATCATATGCTCAAAAGGTATCAAAAGAATCTAGTAATCAAGCGGCAAATTTGACAACGGAAACAAGTTCTAAAAGAGTTACCACTGTTAAAGGGGCTACAAATAGCCCTATTATCACCCCTGTTAGCCAGAAGAAGGTTACGGAATCTTCTTCTGGCATCCAACAAAAGGCGCAGGTGCCTCCAACTAAACCGGCGCCATCGGAGAAGGTAACTCATCCGATAAGGCCAGTGAAGAAGCAATCTCCGACTCGTTCGAGGAGGAAGGCTTCGCCGGCCACGGCTGGACCCATATCCAGCCAAATAAAACAGGGAACAGGAACGGCGGCTAAGAAAGAGACTGTTCATCGCCGTCTCTCTTGCCCTCCTGCTGAAAAGGAAGCTCCAATACCTGCTGGTAATTCTGCTTCCACGACCACCGGAGGAGCAGTGCTAGCAAGTGCTGCATTGTTTGGCAGGACGGAGACGTCAGCGGGGAAGGGACCAACTACTTCCCCAAATAGACGTCAACACCGGTTCAAAAAGAAAAATAGTCGGGACGTGCCGGGGACGGACTCCCAGTCATCGGACCGGGAGAAGGTCCCTCGTCACCGCTCTCGCTCTTCACCAAGGACGAGACCCGGAAAGTCCGGCGATAACCGTTCGCCAACCAAGAGAGCATTCGCTCAGTTTTCTTCGTCCTCCGAAGGAGATTTGGAGATTGAGGAATGCTCTCCTACCCTATCACCTACTCCTAAGGATAGGGATGGTTGGCAAACGGTTAAGCATAAGTAGACGACTATCTTCTACTTAAGTCCACACTATGGCACTATTACAATGGAACTGTAATAGCTATTTTCGACATCTCGCTGAAGTACACCAATTGATTTCTCAGTTTACGGCAAACATTGTCTGTCTTCAGGAATCCAGGTTTCGTCCTGGACATGAGACAACAATGCGACACTTCAAACTCTTCTCTAAAGACCGGGTGGACGGAGCTGTGGCCGCCGGTGGCGTCTGCACTCTCGTCCACTCTAGTCTCTTTAGTGAAGAGGTGCCGTTGCGTACTCAGCTAGAAGCAGTTGCCAGTAATGGCAACAGTATGTAACGTGTACATCCCGCCTGATTCTCAACCGGATTACGGACAGCTGGAGGATCTAGTCTCTCAGCTCCCCCCTCCTTTTCTCCTTCTGGGAGATGTTAATGCCCACAACACCATCTGGGGCTCCGCTACCACTAGCGGTGAAGGGAGAGATTTTGAGAGGCTGATCAGGCGGCTGGACCTGTGTTTGTTGAACACAGGGGAACCTACGCACTTCTCTATTGCACACGGCACTTATTCAAGTGTCGATATTACCTTGTGCAGTCGTGCGCTGGTTCCCCTGCTACAGTGGGGTGTATACGACGACCTTTGTAATAGTGACCATTTTCCAATTATCGTTACTCTTCCAAACCAGAGAGCCATCGAGTTACCAAGTCGATGGCTTCTCTGTCGGGCTGATTGGCCAACTTTCATGGCACGTGCGGTGTTTGCCGAAGATACCTTTGAGAGTGTCGACGATCATACCATTCACATAACGAATGGTATTTTGGCTGCTGCTGAGGAAACAATACCTTCCTCATCCGGAAACTCACACCGGAAGCTTGTCCCTTGGTGGACAACCGAGATTGCAGCAGCCATTAAAGATCGTCGACGTGCTTTCAAATGCTATCGGAGGCAAAACACTGTGGCCAACCTTATCCCCTTTAGAAGGATGCGTGCCAGAGCCCGATATCTGATTCGGGAGAGTAAGAAAACGACGTGGGAAAAGTATGTGTCGTCTATGACGGCACATACTCCTTCATCTCAAGTGTGGACTAAGCTTCGCCGGATCTCCGGACTCCCGACATCACTGTCGATACCCGGAGTGTCCATCAATGGAGACATCATCACGGACCATCTCGCCATTGCCAACAGCATTGGCTCGCACTTCTCCGATGTATCCTGCTGCGGGAGTTACGATCCTACATTTCTGACTCTGAGGCGGGAGGCAGAGACTCACCCCTTGTCCTTTGCCACTGCTGCTTTGGAGTCCTATATTGTACCATTCTCTGAATGGGAACTGCGCAGTGCGCTTGCACTGTGCAGGGATACGGCTTTGGACCGGATAACATACATAATCAAATGTTAAAACATCTGTGCGAAGCCAGTATAAAACAACTGTTGATCCTCTTCAATCGTATATGGATTGAAGGGGAGTTTCCATCTCAATGGCGAGAGGGGATCGTGATACCGATTCCTAAGGCTGGAAAGGATCCCAAGTTTGTAAGCAGCTATAGGCCCATTTGTTTGACAAATGGCCTATGTAAGCTGCTCGAAAAGATGGTGAACCATCGACTGGTGTGGTTCTTGGAGGATAAAGGTCTCCTGTCTGAGTACCAATGTGGATTTCACTCTCATAGGTCCACCACTGACCATCTGGTGCGACTTGAGAGCGCCATACAGGAGGCTTTTTTCCGGAAGCAGCACCTAGTCACGGTTTTCTTTGACCTCGACAAAGCCTACGACACCACATGGCGCTACGGGATCCTTCCACCCTTCACAAGTGGGGAGTCCGTGGTAACTTACCTACTTTCATTGCGAATTTCATGTCCGTCCGACTCTTCCGTGTAAGGGTCGGTAGGACGTTATCGCAATACTATACCCAAGAAAATGGAGTTCCTCAGGGTTCAGTGCTGAGTGTCACCTTGTTCGCGATTGCCATTAATGGCATTGTTGCCGCCGCCGGGTCCGCGGTAGTTCCATCGCTGTATGTAGACGATTTAGCTCTGCATTACAGCTCTGGAAGTATTTCAGTCGTGGAACGGCAATTGCAGCTAGCCATCAACCGGGTCGACAGGTGGGCTCACGACCGGGGTTTTCGTTTTTCATCAGCGAAAACCTCCGTCGTCCATTTTTGTCAGCTACGGAGGCTGCATTTACACCCTGAACTACAACTCAGGGATGCTGCGTTGCCGTTGGTTGACACTTATCGCTTCCTGGGGCTCCATTTTGACAGCAAGTTAACGTGGCAGCACCATATACGGCAATTGAAAATGACATGTCTCAGGAAACTGAACATGCTCAAGTTTCTTAGTGGCACTACGTGGGGGGCTGACCGTGCGGTGCTGCTACGGTTCTACCAAGCCCTCGTCCTGTCCCGGCTAGACTTTGGTTCTGCGGCATACGGTTCAGCAAGGCCGGCAACCTTGAAAATGCTGGACAGTATCCACCATAGTGGCGTTAGGCTGGCTACCGGTGCCTTCCGGACCAGCCCGATACCCAGCCTACTTGCCGAATCGGGTGTTCCACCTTTAAATTATAGACGCCAACATATGCTTTTAACATATGCTGCCAATGTGCGTCAAATGCCGCAACACCCGACCTATCAAGCTCTCTTCGGTACCCAAAACCACCAGGGGTACGCCAACCGGCCTCGTGCCACTCGGCCGGTTGGTATTAGACTTGATAGCTCGTGTACTGAAATAGGAGTGGCTGTAGGTCCCTGTATGATCCGGACATCTAGCGAGGTGCCTCCGTGGCAAGTCCCGCGTCCGGAAATTCGGTTAGACCTTCACCAAGGTCCTAAAGTGAACACGAATGCGACCGTTTACCGGAGGCAGTTCCACAGCATAGTTCACCAATTTCCAGACGCTGGCATTCTATACACGGATGGTTCGAAGGTGGACGAGAAAGTGGGTTGTGCTTACGTTATTGATGGTGCAAATACCAAGATCTCTTTGCCTGAGGCCTGTAGTGTGTTTACTGCGGAGCTCGTTGCCATCTATGAAGCTCTGCAGTTTGCACTACAGGATGCACGAATCCACTTTCTCGTGTGTACCGACTCTTTGAGTTCGTTGCAGTCAATTGCTACATGTTTCCCGCAACACCCCCTAGTGCAGCGAATCCACGACCTACTAGCCGGGCTCTGCCACGCTGACACTCGAATCACTTTTCTGTGGCTTCCAAGCCACATGGGAATTGCGGGAAATGAGTTAGCAGATCAAGCTGCAATAGAGGCGGTATCACTACCACCTCGACCAATAGAGGTACCCGCTAGAGATATTCGCTCTCAGTTACGCCTACAAGTTCTGGCATTTTGGGAGAGTCAGTGGCGAGCTGACCCACTGCCCAGTAAACTGAGAGCGATCAAGGGAACTACTCGCGTGTGGCGGAGCTCCTTCCGGGCCCGGAGAGAGTCCGTCATTTTGTGTAGGCTAAGGATAGGTCATACAAGATCCACCCACTCGTACCTAATGAGAAGGGAAGACCCCCCACTTTGTACCTGTGGAGCCATATTCACCGTGGCCCACATTTTCACCGAGTGTGTGGATCTTGCTGACTTACGAAGAAACCTTGGTTTGCAGACGACACTCAAACTTATATTAGCCGATGACGCGGTGGCTGCTCATCGCGTTATCCGCTTTATAAGTGAGAGTGGGTTAGGGCCAGCAATCTAAATTTTCCAGTGAACATTGACTCAACGACTTGTTCGTTTTTGAATGATAATGTTTTGTTTTTTGCGTAATTTTTGTTTATTTTTATAATTTTTATTTTTTATTTAATTGTTTGTTTTTGTTTTATTAATTTTTGGTCTTTTTAAATTTAGATGTCCCCCTCAAAATTTTAAATTCAATTCAAAATTTGTATTCTTTAATCTGGGCAGATGACCTCGTAGTTCCGCCCCTTAAAACAACAATAACTAACTAACTAACTAACTAAATTACAATCAGGCTATGCAAAACTCAGATGTATTTCACTGACACTTCATACGTATAACAGTGAAATACGTATAAATGGATTACGTATAAATACGGTTAAATTAACACGCTTTTAAATTACATTTTGCCGGGACCTAAAAGAAATTACGTACAAATACAAAATACGCAGAACAGAGTGACGTATAAAGCAGGTTCAACTGTAGTTCATTTTTCGTTGCACAAATGGTGCGAAGTTCACACATGAAAAATGTTCATTTTTCAAACATGTCGTTGAAACATGATATGGTGACCAAAGATAGATCACTAAGTTTAAGTTGTCTTGAAGACATTGCGAAGCGTAGATATTACTTCTTTATGCAGAGCTTACGATGATACATTATGTCTGGATGAAGTTTTAAGTCCGGTGTGCAAGACTGGTGGGCAGCTCCAGGTCTGCCAAAGAAATCACAAAGCTGACAGCTCAGCAGGCCGCTTAAATAGGCGATCAGCTGGAGGTCGAAAAAGTTCCATGCTACGTAGTGAGGAAGACGCGCGGTGATTGGCCGAAGCGATGCTGAGGCGTGGAGGCCGGCTAATGGTAACCAGTTCCTCTTCAACTTCCTCGTCGAGAAGATGAAATGTAACACTTCACTAAAACACTTGGAAAAATGTCTTAAAGCGAGAAGGATTAATGAAAAAATATGTAAGTAATTTGCAAAATACTTGATTTAAAATTATTTCAAAATCAAATGTCACATACACGTGGTACCAGAATAGAGGTTATGAAAAAATAAATTTTTGACTGACTTGACACTTCACAAAAACTTGAAAAATGAATTAATTAATTTATTCGCAATTGCGAACAGATGTAGCTGATTTACCAGGTTAACATACAGGCTACTTTTGATTTCGATATTTTTCACTATTTAAAAATGGTGACCATTTGAGTGACGTCACTACCCTCTTTTGTTTCAAAATGTCATATTTCCATTTCAAATAAAAAGGAACGCTAAGAAATAGCAAACTTTTGATGGCATATTCCATTCCATATTTATCAGTGCCTTACACTATTTTTACAGTACACTGAAGGGAGTCTCGGAAAAGAGCAAAGCCCCACTTCGCATTCGGGATTCGTCAGAGCCCCCAATATATGAGCCTTTGAAAGCCCAAGTGGTGTAACTCCTCTCGGAATAACAGGCAAGTCTAACCTTTGTGTCTGACAGACTCAATGCTCACTTCCAATGCTTCACACACACTGGCCCTGAGCTATGCCTGCTTGCCATAAGGTTTAGACTTCCCTGTAATTCCGAGAGGAGTTACACCACTTGGGCTCTCAATGGCTCATATATACACTGGGTTATATTTACATATGTACACAGGATGGCAATTAGTGAGAATCGAACAATGATTACATTATTTACAGTATACATTAGGGGGATGGTAAATGAACATTTATATAGGATAAGGGAGGAACAACAAGAGAAGAGATCAAATAAATATTGCAAATAGATATACATGGGAAACGAGGTTTAAAATTTAATTTTCTATCGGAAAGGTCCTTATCACTTTTCGTGTATCTCCAACGGTTAGCGAGTAAAACCTAAATTTGTGCTATAAAACACGGTCAATGCCGAGCTATGTTAGTCCCTACATGAACTGTTTTATGTATAGAGGTGGTTTGTGGGGTCTGAAACGAGGCATGATTTTGAGTCTAATTTTATACTCTTTGTGCCGGTTATTGTATGTGAGTATTTGGATCTTTACGCTGTTTTACAATGTTATAGTGCTTTCTACTTTGCACTGTATGCTTTCTACTTTTTGACGTTCTTTACCATGATCAGAAACCCAAATTTATAGACGAATGTGTCGAAGTCTACAGACTGTCACATTAGTTTCTTTAGTTTTCATAATTAATCTTACTGCAGAATTGGGCAAACTTATTTCAAGAAAGTTGGTATTTTGCCTTTCACGGCCAATGAAACCCCGCACAAAACACGGCGTAAACCTAGAAAAGTTGCTGAGTTTTAATTGCGTGGCCCTGAAATTCAATATACAATCATTTTGGAAGCCTTTATAGGAAGGTGAAAGACTGTTTTGGCGTTTAGCTCTCGCAGTAAAGTACCGGAGGTGTTCTATATAAGAATTGAGGTATCACGCAGTTTGTTACTCCTTTGGTGGTCCGCAAATAGACCACAAGAGCTCACCGATGAACCTCTCGGAGTTACTAGGCAAAATCTCGCACAAGACACGGCATAAACTTAGAAAATTTGCTTTAATCAAAACTGATTTTGTTATTATTACTTGGGATGATTAAAGTTTGTTTTGTTACTGTTACTCTTTATCATGATATGATACGTAGTTTCCGCAATATTACTTACTGCGGATACGACAATTGCTACCAAGTTAGATGTATTTTTAGCATACTGTTTATTTGTTTAAATATAGTATGAAGACTTGGAACGATAGGTGTTCAATATTTAAGAAAGGTTATTTAACTTTTACTACATAGTAGCTGATATTTATTTCCAATATATAAACACACTTTCCTACCTACAAAGCGGAGGCAGACATTCCAGCAACAATCTCCACTATCATTTCATTTCATTTCATCTGTCACTCATTTAATCATTGCCGCAGGGGAGTGCGACATTCTTCGGCAGCCGGCACAGTTCATATGCTTGTTGCTAGATGTACCCTCCCCCCGAAGGGAGACAAGTACAGCCCCCCTGAAACTCCCCGAGGTAGATTTTTTGATGCTACTTGGAACCCCAGGGAAGGGAGGATATTGAACAGAATGTTTAGGGGCTGGAGCTGTGGATCGTACCCAAAGGGTAGTTTAGGAAAGCTGGCTACTAGGAGAATAAAGTAACCAATATACCAAAAATAAAAGTCATCTATTCCAAAAATGAAAGGGGTTACACAGGGACGGGGACACAAGAAATAACACACTGCACCTAGAAAGCATGCGGGGTGAAAATATTACCTGGTCTGAACTTGGGAACAGCAGGCTCGCAAAATAATTACTGCCAAAATCAAAATATTAAAGGAAACCAAACAGGCTCAGGAGAGCGGACACCAAAATATTAACTGCCTCACAACAGGCGAACAAGGGGGTGGAAAACGGAATATGAATCCGCAGAAGCTACTTAAATCGTCACGACACGTGACACGAGACAAGCGAACCTTAGTAAAACCAATTTGATAACTGAGCGCCAAGTGGCTCTTAAAACATAATAAGTGCACAGCATAAGAAGCAAGGAACATACTAGGCCCAAACCTCGGCCACGCGCAGAAGGCACTTAACGGCATTGTAGGGACATGCCGCCAGACATTAAATAGTTACCCCAATACAAAATTACACTCATATATTTCTACTTAATCATAATAATTCGTGTTGTCCTTTAGTTCAGAAAAATATAAGTTAAAGCTAACGGAAGTTAGGTTGGCGTTCTTTCGTTGCACGTAAGTAAGTGACGAGACTGGCCACATGTTAGAAGATGATTTACCAGTTCAGGCAGCTACATGGCTCAAAACCCGAATATAGTTAATTGGAAGGATTCTTCTGTGAAATAAACAACCATGTAATAAATTTATTTCCGTGGGCGTGTGCACAGCCATTCTGAAGAGAAGTCTAAGAACACAAGGCTCCTCCAACCCGCACTGGAGCAGCAATTTAAAAATACATAAAACTCAGACATGAGTAAAAAGAAAATAATGTCAAATAAGCTCAAGCCTTACAGCATCTCATAAACTACAGTACCTTGGTTTGTGGGTAGCCGTGGCTACCATTTTGTCCTGGGTGCGAGGTCCGAAACCCTGCACCAATAATGTCTTTTTCTCTTACATCATTGCAGTTTACACACAACCAACTAGTTCAACACTTCTCGATCGAACTCTCTTTCCCAATGGCGCCAAGCCAAGCTACTCGGCTTCTTGTCCAACACACGATGTCTCAGTGTCAAAACGGGCAGGTCCAATAAGGAGTCTACTGGGTGTAGCACAGCGTACACACGTTTACCACTCATTATGCGGCAATCGTCCCCGCATCAAGTATTTCAAATATTAGTTCTAGAATACGGTAGAATGATCCCGGCTTAGTTTCTCGCCGGAAGTCGTGCCTGGCAGGGGGGGGAGGCAGAAATTTCAAAGTTCGAAAATAGTTTTTAAAGTTCACAAGAGACCTCCCTTGGGAGGGAGGGAATGGGCGAAGAATTGTGAGGGTCAATCGACCGTCACACTAGATGGGAGTTTCATTCATTCCATTCCCTGACCCAGTCGGTCGACTGAAAGCAGGTTGTGGATTTTCACTTTCCTACCTCTGATTAGTAATTGGGTGAGTGAAAATGCATGTAGTCTACACATGTAGTTGGTAACATGGGAATAACATAACTGCATTACGAATGTGTGATTATATTAATGATTTAGGCCAGCAAGTACTAAAAGTCGTTCGAGGAATGGGTACTTCAGCTAGTGATTTATTAAAAAAATGTCACAAGTTCTTTCACTGTTCCAAAGTAACATGTTGTTGTTGTTGTTGTTGTTTCCTATGGCTAGCCCGGATTCCAATCCATCAGCTTTCTTGCGTTCCAATAGAGTTGTGTGAGGTTTCCAGAAGTTCTAGCAGTCACATCGAGTTTGTTGCAATGTAGCAGGTGCCCCTTATCCATTTTACTTCCAGGTTCATGACAAAGTGTGCATTCTTCAGATCTCAGGATGTTGATTCGTTTCAGATGAGCTGCAAGGCAGTCATGGCCATTGTTAAGTCTGAAGAAGGCTACAGCTTCTCTTCTTGGTGTTAATTTATATTGATCCCATTTAGCATCAATGTCCTTCCATAATTTGGTTTCTGCTGTTTTCTTTGCCATTTCTTCATACTTGTTTTTGATAGTATTTTTTAAGATCCTTTTTGCTGACATAAAATCAGTCTGACTGACAGGTTGTTGTAGTGTGGTACCTTTTTTTTTTGCTAATATGTCTGCCTCTTCATTACCTGCTATTCCAACATGAGAAGGGATCCACTGAAATGAGATCTGTTTGTGGAGTCTTTGAAGGGTTTTTATCATACAAAAAAATTCTTTCAGTTCTTTATTTTGAGGCTTATAATTTGACGGGACGGCTTGGATGGCTGCTTTTGAATCTGTAATGATAACACATTTTTGATAATCAATGTTTCTGCCTAATAACTGATGGAGTGCATGTGAAATTGCTCTTATCTCAGCATCAAAGTTTGTTTTGGCCTACTGAGAAGTAGAGTGAGAAGAGAGATGAATGTATTCCTGCTCCAGTTCTATTTTCTTTGTCTTGTGAGTCATCTGTAAATGTTTTTAGCCATCGATTAGATGAATATCTTTCTTCTATTGTACAGAGGGCCAGTTGTTTTAGATCATGTGGTGAAGAGTCTTTCTTGCAGACCTCTTCTAGCAAAGTAAGATCTGTAGTCACTTGTATATATAGTCAATGGGGTTGACTGGCATACAGAGTGGGTCAAGTTTTATTTGCAGATCGCTCTTATTGATATATTCTTTGGCGAGACTTACGGGATCTTTTTGTGTTTTAAGATTGGGGCTAGAAACTGGTTTTTTGATCCATGTCATTTGAGGTAGTCTTTGTATACTGAGATCTGTCCAACAATAGTCTATATTCCTTGCTGTTCTGGTAACAAGAGTGTCCATTGCCGGGTAATGATATAATCAAGAATGTGCCATTGTTTGGAACGAGGATGCATGCACGTGGTTTTGAAGCGGTTAGGTAGCCGGAATTCGTCAAATGCTATATGGTGAGTTATGCTATGGCACCAGACCTCATGGTGGTCCTAAGAGGCGCTACAAGGACCAATTTAAGCAGACCCTGAAATTGACAGGTCTTTATTCACAAACCTGGGACATGCTGGCTGAAGACCGCTCAACTTGGCGCCGTACCATCTCGGATACTGTAAAGACGTTTGAAAGGGATCGACGCACACATGAAGAGGCCAAGCGTCAAGCTAGGAAACTTCGAGCAGCCCAACCACGTCCTCCTCCAGCAATGCCGTATATGCCCGAATATAAGACGAGGCCTAGTTATCAACTGCCTCTTACACATTTTTTCAAAAAAATACTCGCTAACTCATAACTTGCACAATATATGCTCTTAAGGTCGTGCTTTCATTTTTATAACGTCTCGTGTTATCGGAAATCTCTCTGCCCACTTTTCCAAGATATACTCTATAATTTCTTTGTTCAAGAATGGGAGATGTTATTAAATTAAGATACGTTGATCACTCAATTACTGCTCGTAAAACTGACTGGTTATTCTTGTAAAGATTGATTTAAAACATATTTCCGTATGCTTTCGAACATATAATTTATCCGCTTAAAATGACGTGTATGCGTAAATCCTAACCTCAAAATGTACGCTATTCGTATATGCATGGTAATTAAACATAACAAACCATATTTTAATCTTCATTAACGCATTGATTTGTTGCGAGTTACAAGATGCCAACACCACATACTACTTTACAAATAATAATAATTTTAAATTTTATAACACAAAAGTGGGAAAAAACCTCGTCTTACATTCAGGTATATACGGTACTATGTGACTTGTGTGGTCGCTTGTTCCATGCCAGGATTGGACTCTTTAGTCACCGTAAACACATCCACAAACTGGACTGAAGGAAGAAGATTTATACTCGGATTCGAGTTAAAGCCGATGATGATGATGATGATGCATTGGCTGTTTGATGTTTCATCTCTTCTTCTTCTATTGGTAAGTTGTGGGTATATAATTGCAAGGCGGTTATAGGTTTGGTTTTTATTGCGCCTGTTATGATTCGTAGGGCATTATTCTGACACCTCTCGAGGCGATCAATGTTTGACTGGGATGCTGTAGAGAGTACTTCACTGCCATATTTTATGATAGGTTTGATGTAAGTATTGTAGGTTTTGTTGAGTGTGTCTTGAGTGCTCCCCCAAGTAGCTCCTGCTAGTCTCTTCAGTAATTCCATCCGTTTGCTTACCTTATCCTCCACATGTTGTATGTGTTTGATCCAGTTCAGCTTCATGTCCATGATAATACCTAGGTACTTTGTACTTTCACTATTTTTGGAAGGTTTTGATTACTGAATTTGAGACTGAAAGTTGGATTGTGGTGTCTCAGGAAGAAAAACTGGTATACTGTTTTGGTAGTATTGATTTCCATATTATTGTTTTCAGTCCAGTTTTTGAGTTTTATAAGTGCCTGGTTCATTCTGTGTTCAAGAAGCATTTGCTGATTTGGGCTGTTACGTACTGTGATCCAAATGATAACATCATCTGCAAACATGCTGATATTCACATTACCTACTTCCTTTATTGTTTTTGGAAGATCATTGATATACACATTGAATAAAGTTGTGCTTGATACAGCTCCTTGTGGGAGGCCTAGTTTTGATTGCTTGCAAGTTTTGTTGTTGTAACGAACATTGATCATTCTGTGAAAGGAATCTTGAAAACCAGTTTAACATATATCCATTTACTTTGAAGTTGATAAGCTTCTTTAGCAGCATGTTTTGCCATACAGTTTCATAGGCTCCTTTAAAATCGATGAAAACTGCAAGCTTGTGTAAATCTCATTATTTGGTGGGAGGAGGATTTGTTTTGTCTAAACCCTGCTTGTTCCTCTGATAGAAGAGATTTTGTTTCCAAGTACCAATTGAATCTATTTGTAATCATCCTTTCTAGAATTTTTACCAGAATGGAGGTAAGTGCTATAGGTCGGTACAAAGGGACTTGGTTTTTTGGCTTGCTTGGTTTTAAGATTGGAATGATGGTAACATTCAAAGTCTGTAATACACACAACAATGCATTGCAAAATATACTAAGTTCCCGCACTGTTGACGTGAAATATTTCTAAGTCTGAAACCTCGACAATACTTTGAGATTGAGTGAATTTTCAGCACAGTCACATTCTAGGTGTTCTGACTATCAACTAGCAAACTTACTGTTACTCCTCCCCTGTCATTCTTGCCGAAACAAAGCTCGTGAGATCTGAGACTGAAGAGTTCAATGCCCTGACCACAGAAACAAATCAGGACCATTATACTATTCAATTTTGTTCATTTCAATGTACAAGGAACCAGTAACACATGGGAGAACCAATTCACAAAAATAGTGTTGACCAGTGCTTTGGTCCTGTGGTCAGTGCTTTGGTCCTGTGGTCAATACGGTATGCAACCGAAGAAAAACTTAATCATGGCATTGATCATGTCTTATTTATATAATTATCATGTATATTTTGATTCTTCTGACATTCAGTATTCTGTACTTACTCATTACCTGACAATTTGGCTCTATCCACAGCACACAGCATTATGCAGAAAGTTTGTAGAGCGGAGCTTCAAATCCAGAGTTCCTGTAAGTAAATGCTGCGACAGTACCTTATTCAAGTCCCAGGGCACCTGAATCTAAGACAGCTACACACATTACTACAGTCACCACTGGAACATAGGATATTAGAAAAAATTTAACACACACCCAAGTATACAGGGCTGATGTCCAAGATGTCCCTAGCATTCAGATGCTGTCGTGTTGCCAATAGAGATTGCACAGTGTCATTTTCTCTCTTCCTCATTGAGGCAGATGAACTCTGTACTCCATCTTTTAAACAACAATCTCCACATCATCTCTCTTTCAGATTCAGGAGTTCTCTGCAAGAAATGATTGGTCTCCTCCCGGCTTCTGTGTTCCCCGGAAGTTACAGCAGGTGCTTCGAGAAGCGAACCTGTGCCCCAACTTGCTGTACGAGCTCCAGTTCCCACGTGAAGACCAGCTGCAAGGCGAACTCAGCCCCGTTACTTTGTCTAAGATCGAGACTCAACTGTTAGAGTGGGACCGTGACAACACCCACACTTCCTCGGCTGAGAACTTCCTTGGAATGCAGAGCGTGTCGGACAAGAATGTAGCAGACTGTCTAGAAGCTATCCTTGGTGCCTATTTGAAGGTAAGAGACTACATACTTCTTTTATTTATTTCAATCAAAAGTAGTTCCAACAAAAAATTCATGCAGTCTTGGCAACGTAACTAAACCCTTTACCTGCCTCGTTATCCCCAGTTTGCATCTATTATCTCTATGAATAAAGTAAGCTTTGTCTGAACATTTTGAATTTTGCAGCTAAATCTTCGTATTTATCCCAGTCGAGGTTTGTGTTGTAGGGGCTTGATATCGAAAGTAAGAAATAATAATCAAAAGATTTCCTTAGTTCCGCCTCGTCAATACAATTTGTTCACATTTTTGTGATATAATCACATATAACTTAATTTACATGGGTACATGTTTCGATGCCTATTGGCATCATCATCAGCCTTTCAATGTATTGGCAGCACTTAAAAATCACTTTGTACATTGGATGTGATAAAATGTTAACATAAAAGCACACTAAAATCACTTATACACTAAATCACTTTGAAAGAAAACAAAAGTTTGGTGCTTTTCAGTCGGTCAACACGAATGTACCCAAATAGAGCTGGGTTATGCCCTGATCCTGAAATAAATTACATAAGATTAATAAATACATTATTTATTTATTAATTTATTAATCTTATGTAATTTATTTCAGGATCAGGGCATAACCCAGCTCTATTTGGGTACATTCGTGTTGACCAACTGAAAAGCACCAAACTTTTGTTTACTTAGGCAACACTGAAAAATGGCTTCAAACCTCACAAATCACTTTGAAAGTTTTTAAAAAGTTTTTAAAACATTATGGTAGGCACTCATTACAAAACTCTTGAAGGTAGCACAGTCTCCATCTAGCACAACATGGCTATGTTGGACTCTTGCCGCAAATTACTTGGGAATGGAAAACTTGACCAGAAATTTCGTAGATAACATCAGGAATTTTGAAAACTTC
The DNA here is from genome assembly GCA_946902985.2 of Meconema thalassinum. Taxonomy (NCBI): domain Eukaryota; kingdom Metazoa; phylum Arthropoda; class Insecta; order Orthoptera; family Tettigoniidae; genus Meconema; species Meconema thalassinum. Next base: position 582,815,760 of record OX336391.1, on the reverse strand, counting down.
AAGAAATTAAAACCTTCGAGGGTTTTGTAAAGAGTGCCTACCATAATGTTTTAAAATCTTTTTAAATACTTTTAAAGTGATTTAGTGTAAAAGTGATTTTAGTGTGTTTTTATGTTAACATTTTATCACATCCAATGTACAAAGTGATTATAAGTGCTGCCATACATTGAAAGGCTGATGATGATGATGCCAATGCAAATAGGCATCGAAACGTGTACCGATGTAAATTAAGTGACATGTGATTATATCACAAACATTTGAATAAATTGTATTGACGAGATGGAACTAAGGAAATCTTTTGATTATTATAGCAAGTCAATACGGAAAAATGGGTGACTCTATGAGTCAAAAAGAAAGTAAGAAAGCATGTGGTTGAAGTATGCATCATCAATAATTGAATTGAAAAGCTAGTTTAGAATATACGAAACTCTGAACATACAGTTGAACATGGGCTATGAATAAGTTTGAGCCTGTTAATGGCTACCTTTATAGCTGTAATTCCTAAGCAGTTACAGATACAGCATTTGTGAAGATGGTCTAACAATAAAACTTAGTAATACCTTCAAGCAGAATTATTCAGGAAAAGTGTTAGGAAGTAAGGATGTCTCTCAAAACAGCAAAAGGGTCATATATAGGACGTACTACGTTCCAAATCTGAAGTTTGCCTCAATAGACCTGGGTTATGAAAGGAAGGGAGCGAAGCAGAATACAGGCTAGTGAGATGAAATTCTTGAGAAGCAGTATTGGAGTGACCAAGGTGGACAGGTTAAGAAATGAGAAGATCAGAGAATTAGTCAAGGAGGGAGCATTCCAGGATAGGATAGAGGAATCAAGGCTTATAGGGTATGGGCATGTTAAGCGAATGGATGAGAGGAGGATACCCAGGAAGATACATGAGATGAAAATAGAGGGAAAAAGACCAAGAAGAAGGTCAAGATATAAGTGGCTGAAGGGTGTGGCGGACTGCATGCGAAAGAAAGGAGAAGACTGGACCAAGGTGGTGACGGAGAGATGGAGGGAAGACAGAAGACTATGGAGAGGCTTACGTTCCAAACAGACCCGACCAGTGGCTGGAAACTGTTCTTCAAGATGATAATAATAATAATTTCGTATGACCTCGGGTGCCTGGTGCAAGCTTGGTTAATTGACACCCAGAGGGTAGCTTGCATGTCAAATTTCGTCGTTCCTTTGAACGCTATGAAAGTCAAGGAGATTAGATATCTAAACTCCTTGACACTACAGCGCTTTCAAGTAGAGAATGGAGGAACTTGGTGTTGGCGGAAAATCCCGAGATTAATTTTGCCATTGAACACTGCCTACTGAATTCAAATGGGTTCTTTAACATGCCAACATCGTATGACACGAGTGTCGTGATTTTTGTCGCCTTCAAAAATCACTTACCATGGCCAGGGGCGAACCTGCAATCTTGGGATTGGTAGTCCGACACTATAACCACTCACCCACCGTGGCAATCTTTCAAGATGATGATGAATACCTTCAAGATGTAAAGTTTTTAATCTGATATTTGCTCTGGGTGACTGCATCCTAAGGGCCCTATTGGAGGAGGGAATCTGGGATGAAGGTGATTGGGTTAAACCAGGAAGTGTGGAAATTTGAAGCCATTCTTTTTTCAGTGTTGCCTATACAAATTGTCTTTTGCTGTTTTTCAGTCAGTCAACAGAGTTTTGCCCAATGAATTATAAATATGTAAATGCCATGCTGGAAGAAATTACAATTAGTTAATTATCACACTTAAATGTGACCTCATCAGATCCTGTTGTAACCGAACTTTAGGTTACAGAGCTCACTTTTAGTTTCTTTTGATTGGTATTATTTTAGTTTTCAGGTTGCCAGCCATGGCCACCTATTGATGAAGCATCACGGAGAATCTTGTGTATTATGGCATAGAAATTCTTTGTGTTGTCCAGCTGTGGGTGGCAGGTGGCTTTGACTGAGGTCAGAGGTTACTATGGTGATGTTTTGTTTGGAGGTAGATGTGGCTATGAGAATTGTGAGGTTATCTGCTGAATGGCAATTTGTTTTGTAGAAATAGAAGTAATGTCTAGAACAGTGGTTCTGAACCCGTAGAAGTCTGCGGACCACTCAGCGTGAAATTCAATCATGTACGGAACCATCCCTAACCCCCCTCCCCCTTCCCCCTCCCCCCTCCCCCCAATTCACCTTATCAGTTGTAACCCTTCCTCAATAACACTTACTTTAAAGATATTTCAATTCAAAACCTGATAGTCATCGCCGCGAATACATTCGGACGATTCTCGTTCAACGCACATTGTTTTCGTAAGAATTTGTAAGTGGAGAAGAATGAAAGTTGTTGTGGACACTGTACAAGAGATGCGGGTAATGGAAGCCTGCTTTCATGTTGACACACAGGTATTGATAGTTTTTGATTGCCAGATAAAAACCAGAAAAGAATATGCATATTAAGGCTTTCACGGCCCGGATTATTATATAAATAATTCATTCTTTTGGGCTAATGCCGTGTGTATTTTTAATTTAAAACCATACGTTTCGGAGAAACCTTGCCTCCTTTTTCAATGGAAATAAAAAAAGGAGGCAAGGTTTCTCCGAAACGTATGGTTTTAAATTAAAAATACACACGGCATTAGCCCAAAAGAATGAATTATTTATACAGAAAAGAATAATTTGTAAGTGTGGGTAGATTATAGGCTGAGGAATAACCCACCCACCAAGGGAAGATGATTAAGAGAAGGAAGTAGATTTTGGATTGGAGAAAAAGGATAGAAAAATAGGAGGAGAGTCCCACAAAAGTTATGAATTTGACTTTCAATACATTTAGAAGCGGTTGCCACCGCAAATCCGTGCTCGGATACCTAAAGTGGGTACGAGCTTGGTCGAAGCTGACGGGAACCGCAGCTAAGACTTGGGCAGTTTGCCAGAGAAAGGCTTTAGTGTATTTCCTTCCAAGCACGAATAAAAGTACTATAGGGAAGGGTGATGGTCTGGCCAGACAGATAGTAAAAGCTTTATTGAGTATGAACGAGGGCATAAACCTAGGAAGAGCTAGGAAAGCCAGGATCCTGCCTAACTGTAGTATCAGAGAAATGATGAATCCAAAAACAAATATTTAATTTATTTAACAATTCAGGAGAAATTAATATTTTTGACAATTAAATATTTTGCAATCTTGTTAACAATTTGGGGTCGCAGACCTCCAACAACATTCAAAAATTGCTCCAGGCAAATAACAATTCTTAAGGTTTTAAACCTAGTACTAAAACCTTGATAAGATTTAAAAAGGGCAATGAAATGATTAAAGTTTAAACATTAAATTGAGTACAAGGAGTGTACTATAAGAAATTTCTGAAAGAACATTCTAGAGAGAATAACTAATTCGAAAATAACAACAAGGAAAACATAAAGCATAAAATAGAAGTTACTACAACTTCTTATATTTAAACAGAATTACTTTATGAGAATTATACAAAAGAGGGCAGGTCACTTACTGTGAAACCTGAAGAGGTAATCAAAAAGAAGGTTCTAGACTTCCTATGTTTAATTAGAAATCACAAGCCAAATGGGGCAGTTTACATTTCGTGAGACCTAAAAATAACTCACTCAAGAGTTGAAAGAATTGTTTTCCCTAATTTGAAGGGAGAAACAATGTAAGTTTGAAACGTGTGCTGGACACGTAATTATACAGAGATTAATTAATTACACATGAGAAAAAATGGGAGGGCACATCTATAGATTGACACCTCGTTGAAACAGACCTAAAGTTAAAAATTTATTACGGATTGTTAGTAAGAGGTTTAGGAAAGAGAGATGGGGATTGAGGAAAAATGTTCATGGCCTTGTTTGAATATAAACGGACGATCGCGACGCGGTAGAAAAGTTGAGCAAGCACTGGTTTTCACTATAGTTCGTTGAAATATATGTGAAGTTCACTGTATAAACACGAGAGTTTATGACAAAAAAAGTTATTGCAATGATGAAAATATCTGGTTTCACTAGGTAGGCGAGAGTCTATTTCTTGAGAAAGTTGTAAATTACAATTAAATGTGTCATTAGAAAATTCCAGCGGTGGACGAAAATTCACTATTGTAGTAATTTAGAAGTGAGATTCTTCAATTTTAAATAGCATTCTCACAAGTAAGTGAGAAATACATGACGGCAGGACTTGCAGATAAAGTACAAGATCTGGAAGGTTCCAGAACGATCTGAGCAGAAAAATGGGGCTAATGAAAATCCAACGGAGGAACTAACTTGGTGAATTATAGACAGCGGGTATTTAGATAATATCCCACGTGGTGAGAAGATTTCTCATTTAGTTAGCGTAGGAAAAGCTACTTTCTATTGAGTTTGGCTTAGACAGACAAAAGCTCAACATAGCAAATCCCTCGAAGAATGATTTTGCCCCAAATAATCAATCTCACGCTGTCTATAAAATATCGTTAAAAGCATGTAATCTTTAAAATCATGAAGATGAGGTTAAAACTTGAAGCTGTACTTATCTTGGTTAAATGTTGATAGGGAAGATCCCCTTGACGGATGCCTAGAGTTCCAACATGGCGTGGAGTGAAGAAAGTGTCTCTTGGTTTGAGGAGACTGGCTTGAGTTGAGCCCTGACTGATCGAATCAACTGCCGACTTAGTAGTGAGAGCTGCTCAACGGAGCACGGAGGGACCGAGGAAGGGGAAAAGAGTGGGGGGTAGGAGACAAAAGGAGAACATATAAGTATTGCCAATATTGTAACAAAAAAATGATCTCTTGCTGAGCTGGTCTTCAAAGAGTTGATAACAGTTGATACTAGCGCAGCATGGTGAGTAAAGAAGTGGACGTAGTCCTCTTGCTCAAGGAGAAAATAGCTGGCGATGATAACAGGATCTGGTGGCCAAATGGATATGGAATTCCTCTTGTGCGAGGAAGAGTTGAAGAGCTTCAGAGATTCGTTTTATATGACGCTAGGTGGGTCACAGAATATATATCTGGAACAGACTCATACAAAATATAAGCGACCTGAACCCCTAAGAGAGAACAGAAGATCACTGTTGGTGTCTGACAAAGAGGAAGGAAAGAACATGCAAAAACATTGAAAATTATAATCTCAGGTACCGTGTATTCCAAGAATGCACCATACTGGGAGGGGCAGACACCAACAGCGAACAAGAAAAACAAGTACAGTAATAAGCAATTGCGGAGAAGTAGTCTTGTGATCTGACCATTAGTGGTCAAGACTCTGAATACCCTGACTCTCCTATCTCTTCCAGGGTAACACTCGGTCACTCTTCCAAAAGGCCAGACTAGGGGGGGGGTGAAACATCCCTAACTAAGACCAAGTCCCCCACTTTAATGTCGGGACTGGAAAGAAACCACTTCTGCCTCCATTGCAAGGAAGTTAAATATTCCAAGTTCCACCTCTTCCAAAAGGAATTGCGGAGGGCTTCAAGTTTACGCCAAACAATAGGTAAATCAAAATCCCTGAAAGAATTAGGAAGGGGTGGAGGGGCAGAGAGAGAAGTGCGTGTAAGGAAGCGACCAGGTGTAAGTGGAAGGAGGTCATCAGGGTCATTGGAAAGCGGAGTTAAGGGGCGAGAGTTAACAACACCTTCAATCACAAAATAACTAGAAGCTGAGGGAAATAAAGCACTAGTAAAGATTGCGATACAACGCAAAAGGAGAATTAACAAGTTTAAACAAAGCGTATAGAGACAAGTACATCTATTCAGGATAAGAATATACCAAGTAAACAAAGAAACTATGCGAGTAGAAAGCAAGAACGCCATAGGTAACAAACGAGTAGCCATAAACAATGACCTCAAGTTATGAGTATCAAAGGGGTTACTCAGAAAAATATTTAAGTCAGCGAGAAACGTGACATGACAAGTATTGTTTAGGAACAAGTGTTAAACGGTTCGCCAAGCCTCGCCTTGCCTGTGGCAGAATCCCGTTCTTTCCACTGGTCGGGAGGGGTGGGCTTGCTACCTGCCTCACCCCGCTGCCCAAGTACCGTACATTCTTTCGACAGTGCCACTATTGTGCTCAAACAAGTCACCACGGGGTGAAAGCGAAGCAGACCTGCTGCTATGCAATCTCGGAAAACTATATCGAACGAGTGACAGTGTATTAATGTATCAACATGTATTGTATATAACTGTGTAATATAATCTAATTAGTTAAATGTTCCACAGAAGTCCAGTGATTTGAAATCCCAGCACTATAAATTACAGTCCACCAGAGTATATTCTTCACATTTATTTTCAAACTTTCTTCAAGTATGAATACAAAAACACATCGAATGTGACGACGAGAAAAAACCAGTTTGTTCATCAATGAACATTAAGATCGCAAAATATGTAAGCAAAGTGAAATACATGAGCGCGTGAGAAATACGCAACGAAGTTTTGAAACAAGGATCGAAGCAGTTATAGAATACGAGCATGAGTAAGTGGAATACAAAAGCAAGTGCGGCCTTGACCCACATAGTACAACGAGATAAGACATATAAATAGCTGAAAGAGTCCTTAACTGGAACAAGTTTATTTTGGGAAGTAGGTGAACGGCTTCTGTACTTGCAGGAGCGGCTCACTAGACGATGCTTGGCAATCAGCCAAAGTTGAGATAAGAGAAACTTGCTTTGAACTGTGTCAAGCGTACAGGAAATAAACAGTGACTTGACCTTCCTCAGGCTTGTATACAAACAAGTCTGACAAACAAGCAGTTCAAAGTACACAAACAACATTTGTTGAATCAGCTGTAACTTAAAGCAGATATTCAGGTTGACCGGCATGCAGTCAATCGTAACTTGGACGTGAAAAAGCAATTTAAAGCTATATGAAATAAAGTAAGAAATCAATTTCGCATAATTTTGAGGATCACGAAATCGGACAATTTTCAACAAAAAGAAGCTTAATTCTTCCGAGCAAAGAAGACAAGCTGGGACATTGAGAAGAAGGTTATGCATAAGAATAGTTATTCTAGATGTTAGGGAATTCAGATTTTCAAGCGGTTTCAAATTGTGAGGAAGGAGGGAGGAGCCGACCGTGGCCATCCTTCTAAATAAGGAAAGAAGTGAAACATGGCTTACAGCGAAATGATGGTGACTGATAGCCATGGTTTTACACAAGGGGAAGATAGTTTTCGAGAAAGAGTTTAAGCAATTACCTGCTATAAAAAATGACATGAGAAGGTAAACGAAATAACACAAAGCAAGGCGAACTTGAATGGCCATCTTGTGCGGGAAGAAGGAAAAACCATTTAAACAACTTACAGAGGTAGCGTAGTTGTTCACGATGAGACATCGTTTCGGCAAGTGTTTTTCAAAATTATTGAGATCTGAAACATGAGTGTTCTCTTTTTCAGAAATGAGATTTATGTCAGCTGTGACGAAATGATATTGCGCTTTGGTTTGAAGACTGGGTTGTTGGATTTCACCAGTAATAACCCAACCAAAATCGGTGTCTCTAGCGACCACGGTTGAAGATAACTTGCGTGTTTGTTTGCGAATGCAATTCCAAAAAACATTGGCACTGAAAAGTACATCAATGGGACCTTGAGCATTAAACTGAGAATCAGCTAACCTTAAGTGCGAGGGAATGTTTAAACCGGAAGTATTAATAGAGTGACTTGGAGTGTCCTTGCCAATACTGGTAAGAATGAGACAGTTTAAATTAAGATTGGTGTTTCTTTGGCAAACGTCTCTGATTTTCAATTTTGAAGACTGCAAGACTTGAGTTTTCAAATTGTCAATGCCGGTCACATTGATAGAAGTAGGCGATGACGAAAGACCTAGTTTTTTAATCAACGATTGCGAAACAAAGTTATGAGTTGAAGCGGAATCGAGAAGACCACGGGTTTTAAACCAATTTCCAAATTTATCTTGGATTTCGAATTGTACAGTGGTCAAAAGGGTTTGCGCACTATGAAAAGTTTCGGCGTTAGAAATGCAGGAAGAAGCATTAGTTTGGTCGGAGCTGCTCTGCATGGAGCTTGAAGAGGCGGGTGCTGATGACCTCGATTTATCGTGAACGTGCAATAAAGAATGATGCGGTTTTTTACAATGGAAACAGAGATTTGATGACGTACAGTTCGAAGAAGAATGCTTAGGTGACAAGCAATTGAAACAATGTTTGCTATTCAAGACAAACTTCCTTCGATCTTCGACAGACAATTCTTTAAAGGATTTGCACAAATACAATGTGTGAAGCTTTTTACAGAGCGTGCATTTTAACGATTTGTTAAGCGGCCTGATATCTTCTCTTGCATGATTAAAAGAAGCAGAACGGGTTTGCTTGTTCTCGACAGATGGGGGCTGATGTCCCTTTGAAAAAGCAAGTTTTTTTTCAAAAATTTGACACTGAGGATTCGTTTCGACCTTTTCGCACTGAAATGCGAGTGCTGTAAGGACTTGGCATCGGCTGTTAAGAAACGAGATTAAGTGTTGGAAGGAAAATTCTTCCTTGCGAGCGAGTTCGATCTCCCAGGCCTTTAAAGTTGAAAAATCGAATCTTGATGTAGCCAGATGAATGAGTATGGTGTCCCATGTTTGGACAGGCTGCTTGAGTTGGTATAATGCTCTGACATTCAACTGTATAGAGTCCAACAGGTTTCTTAAAGAGGTGACGTCATTAGGTTTGACGGCTGGTAGGTTGAAGAGACAACGTGTGTGACGAGCTACACTCAAGCGTAAATTGCCATATCTCTCTTTAAGGAGATTAAAGGCGATGTGGTAGTTGTCTGCGCTTAAAGGCAGTGACTCCACTAAGGCTAAGGCCTCACATTCCAAAGAGGTACGGAGGAAGTAAAATTTATGTATGTCTGGGATCTCGATATTTTCATGAATTAGGGAGCAGTAAAGTTCGTAAAAAGAATACCATTCACCTTCCTTGCCTGAGAAGTGCGGTAGGCTTATCTTAGGAAGTAACGGTTTCGGTTTGTTCTTGTGAACTGAAGCGGGTGCGAACTGGGCCGGATTGATGACCCTAGTGTCCGGTTCTGAGATATTGCGAATCAATTGGTGGGCCTTGGCAATCCCTTCAAAGTACAAGGGTTCGACCTCGTCCTGATCCGATTGAAGTTCTGGGCAAGCGGATTCAATCTCGGTTTGAATTTGATCATGATAATCATAAGACCGTTCGTACAACTTAAGGCGATGTGTTAAGATATCTAAATCACACTCGGCGGGATTTAACTTGTTGATAAAATTTCTGAATCTAGTGAGTTGCCCTTTATAGGAAGAACGTCTAGCAATGAGAGTTTCATCTTTTTCAGTAGGAGCCATGATAAAGAGAATAAATTGAAATACAACTCACGAAACTGTAGAACCTTGGAGATGCTGTCAAGTTTGCAGCAGCAAATGGGTATAAAGAACAGGACACCCCAAAGGAGACAGGAGCGGCCTCTTTCCCGTTCACAGGCTTTGCATGATGTAGTTATAACTGAAAAATCCAAAGCAGATATTAATAATTTGCAAAGTATTGTCAAATGACACTTGACAAACAATAGAAATAAAAAATGGACTCTCCCGGGTTTCTGGTACCAATTTTTGGGTAGATTATAGGCTGAGGAATAACCCACCCACCAAGGGAAGATGATTAAGAGAAGGAAGTAGATTTTGGATTGGAGAAAAAGGATAGAAAAATAGGAGGAGAGTCCCACAAAAGTTATGAATTTGACTTTCAATACATTTAGAAGCGGTTGCCACCGCAAATCCGTGCTCGGATACCTAAAGTGGGTACGAGCTTGGTCGAAGCTGACGGGAACCGCAGCTAAGACTTGGGCAGTTTGCCAGAGAAAGGCTTTAGTGTATTTCCTTCCAAGCACGAATAAAAGTACTATAGGGAAGGGTGATGGTCTGGCCAGACAGATAGTAAAAGCTTTATTGAGTATGAACGAGGGCATAAACCTAGGAAGAGCTAGGAAAGCCAGGATCCTGCCTAACTGTAGTATCAGAGAAATGATGAATCCAAAAACAAATATTTAATTTATTTAACAATTCAGGAGAAATTAATATTTTTGACAATTAAATATTTTGCAATCTTGTTAACAATTTGGGGTCGCAGACCTCCAACAACATTCAAAAATTGCTCCAGGCAAATAACAATTCTTAAGGTTTTAAACCTAGTACTAAAACCTTGATAAGATTTAAAAAGGGCAATGAAATGATTAAAGTTTAAACATTAAATTGAGTACAAGGAGTGTACTATAAGAAATTTCTGAAAGAACATTCTAGAGAGAATAACAAATTCGAAAATAACAACAAGGAAAACATAAAGCATAAAATAGAAGTTACTACAACTTCTTATATTTAAACAGAATTACTTTATGAGAATTATACAAAAGAGGGCAGGTCACTTACTGTGAAACCTGAAGAGGTAATCAAAAAGAAGGTTCTAGACTTCCTATGTTTAATTAGAAATCACAAGCCAAATGGGGCAGTTTACATTTCGTGAGACCTAAAAATAACTCACTCAAGAGTTGAAAGAATTGTTTTCCCTAATTTGAAGGGAGAAACAATGTAAGTTTGAAACGTGTGCTGGACACGTAATTATACAGAGATTAATTAATTACACATGAGAAAAAATGGGAGGGCACATCTATAGATTGACACCTCGTTGAAACAGACCTAAAGTTAAAAATTTATTACGGATTGTTAGTAAGAGGTTTAGGAAAGAGAGATGGGGATTGAGGAAAAATGTTCATGGCCTTGTTTGAATATAAACGGACGATCGCGACGCGGTAGAAAAGTTGAGCAAGCACTGGTTTTCACTATAGTTCGTTGAAATATATGAGAAGTTCACTGTATAAACACGAGAGTTTATGACAAAAAAAGTTATTGCAATGATGAAAATATCTGGTTTCACTAGGTAGGCGAGAGTCTATTTCTTGAGAAAGTTGTAAATTACAATTAAATGTGCCATTAGAAAATTCCAGCGGTGGACGAAAATTCACTATTGTAGTAATTTAGAAGTGAGATTCTTCAATTTTAAATAGCATTCTCACAAGTAAGTGAGAAATACATGACGGCAGGACTTGCAGATAAAGTACAAGATCTGGAAGGTTCCAGAACGATCTGAGCAGAAAAATGGGGCTAATGAAAATCCAACGGAGGAACTAGCTTGGTGAATTATAGACAGCGGGTATTTAGATAATATCCCACGTGGTGAGAAGATTTCTCATTTAGTTAGCGTAGGAAAAGCTACTTTCTATTGAGTTTGGCTTAGACAGACAAAAGCTCAACATAGCAAATCCCTCGAAGAATGATTTTGCCCCAAATAATCAATCTCACGCTGTCTATAAAATATCGTTAAAAGCATGTAATCTTTAAAATCATGAAGATGAGGTTAAAACTTGAAGCTGTACTTATCTTGGTTAAATGTTGATAGGGAAGATCCCCTTGACGGATGCCTAGAGTTCCAACATGGCGTGGAGTGAAGAAAGTGTCTCTTGGTTTGAGGAGACTGGCTTGAGTTGAGCCCTGACTGATCGAATCAACTGCCGACTTAGTAGTGAGAGCTGCTCAACGGAGCACGGAGGGACCGAGGAAGGGGAAAAGAGTGGGGGGTAGGAGACAAAAGGAGAACATATAAGTATTGCCAATATTGTAACAAAAAAATGATCTCTTGCTGAGCTGGTCTTCAAAGAGTTGATAACAGTTGATACTAGCGCAGCATGGTGAGTAAAGAAGTGGACGTAGTCCTCTTGCTCAAGGAGAAAATAGCTGGCGATGATAACAGGATCTGGTGGCCAAATGGATATGGAATTCCTCTTGCGCGAGGAAGAGTTGAAGAGCTTCAGAGATTCGTTGTTATATGACGCTAGGTGGGTCACAGAATATATATCTGGAACAGACTCATACAAAATATAAGCGACCTGAACCCCTAAGAGAGAACAGAAGATCACTGTTGGTGTCTGACAAAGAGGAAGGAAAGAACATGCAAAAACATTGAAAATTATAATCTCAGGTACCGTGTATTCCAAGAATGCACCATACTGGGAGGGGCAGACACCAACAGCGAACAAGAAAAACAAGTACAGTAATAAGCAATTGCGGAGAAGTAGTCTTGTGATCTGACCATTAGTGGTCAAGACTCTGAATACCCTGACTCTCCTATCTCTTCCAGGGTAACACTCGGTCACTCTTCCAAAAGGCCAGACTAGGGGGGGGTGAAACATCCCTAACTAAGACCAAGTCCCCCACTTTAATGTCGGGACTGGAAAGAAACCACTTCTGCCTCCATTGCAAGGAAGTTAAATATTCCAAGTTCCACCTCTTCCAAAAGGAATTGCGGAGGGCTTCAAGTTTACGCCAAACAATAGGTAAATCAAAATCCCTGAAAGAATTAGGAAGGGGAGGAGGGGCAGAGAGAGAAGTGCGTGTAAGGACGCGACCAGGTGTAAGTGGAAGGATGTCATCAGGGTCATTGGAAAGCGGAGTTAAGGGGCGAGAGTTAACAACACCTTCAATCACAAAATAACTAGAAGCTGAGGGAAATAAAGCACTAGTAAAGATTGCGATACAACGCAAAAGGAGAATTAACAAGTTTAAACAAAGCGTATAGAGACAAGTACATCTATTCAGGATAAGAATATACCAAGTAAACAAAGAAACTATGCGAGTAGAAAGCAAGAACGCCATAGGTAACAAACGAGTAGCCATAAACAATGACCTCAAGTTATAATGAGTATCAAAGGGGTTACTCAGAAAAATATTTAAGTCAGCGAGAAACGTGACATGACAAGTATTGTTTAGGAACAAGTGTTAAACGGTTCGCCAAGCCTCGCCTTGCCTGTGGCAGAATCCCGTTCTTTCCACTGGTCGGGAGGGGTGGGCTTGCTACCTGCCTCACCCCGCTGCCCAAGTACCGTACATTCTTTCGACAGTGCCACTATTGTGCTCAAACAAGTCACCACGGGGTGAAAGCGAAGCAGACCTGCTGCTATGCAATCTCGGAAAACTATATCGAACGAGTGACAGTGTATTAATGTATCAACATGTATTGTATATAACTGTGTAATATAATCTAATTAGTTAAATGTTCCACAGAAGTCCAGTGATTTGAAATCCCAGCACTATAAATTACAGTCCACCAGAGTATATTCTTCACATTTATTTTCAAACTTTCTTCATGGTCCTACCGGCCGGATTTCTGTGGAACAATGGACGTGTGTTATAGTTCGTGCATCATTTCATATTGACGCCTCGCATTGTACATAGTTAAGGTAGCCTCAACGCGAAGTATGAGCGGTAATCGTGTGTTTCTTCGATGATTCGTATTAACAGCGCGCAGTGGTGCATATTGAACCTCGAGACATTACACATGGAAGGAATTCAACTTTAAGCAGCTTCGGTAAGTACATACTCATTTCTGGTTACCTGTATTCCTGTACGCTATTCCCATTATGGATCCTAAATTGAAAGCACTTCTCGTAAAGACTAGGGGCCTCGCAAAGGCAAATATTACTCGTTTACATAACTTCGTCAAGAGTTTCCAACCAGGGTCAAGTATTAACGCAATAAGGGCAAGGTTAGACGATCTACCAAAATTAAGGCAAAAGTATGAAGACGCGCAGGAGAGATTAGAATTAGAAGACGAATCCGAGGACCACAGTGAAGATAGGAATACTTTTGAGACTATGTATTATGATCTCGTTGATAAAATGACCACGTTGATTGAAGATAGCGTAGAGTTACGATCAAAACAGAACAATCCTTCGAGTACTAAAAGTGATGGTCAGTCTAGTTCCGGGAAGAGAGAGCTGACACTTCCTACAATTAAATTACCTTCCTTCGGGGGACAGGTCACTGAATTCCGTCATTTTTGTGACACATTTACTAGCCTGGTAATAAACAATCAAGCAATTGACGATATACAACGATACCACTATTTGTTATCTTCATTAACGGGCGAAGCACATGGCCAGATTAAGAACCTTCCCATAACAGGTCCTAATTTTAAAATTGCTTGGCAAACTGTCTGTCTGAGATACAATAATCCTAGATTAATTGCCACAGCACACATCAACAACTTGCTGAACCTTCCACGTGTACACAATGAATCACCCACAGAGTTACGAGCACTTCTAAATCAGGTATCAAGTAACTTAAACGCACTTGAAGCACTTGAACTTGAAATCCCTCTTCACGAAATCCTTCTAGCGCAATTAATTCTTGAAAAGACTGATGACGTCAGCAGAAAACAGTGGGAGCTGACGTCATCAAATTCACAATTCCCAAGACTGGAAGTGCTAAGTAAATTTTTAGAGGACAGATGTCAAGCCCTAGAATTAATCAATGGTAACCGAATTCCTACCCCAGTTGTCAATTCTACCACTCAAAACATCACTAGAAAGAAGCTCACGAACCAAGTCAGACAAGTGTATGTTTCAAGTAACAATAATTGTTTATTTTGTACTGGCGTGCACCCTCTTTATAAATGTCAAGACTTTTCCAGTGTTAGTGTTGCACAACGAACAGAATTTGCCAAACAGCATAAATTGTGTACAAATTGTTTGAGACATGGTCACATTGTTGGTGATTGTTCTTCAGGTTCTTGCTATTCTTGTGGTTTGAAGCATCACACACTACTTCACCGCAACCGAGGAACTGGTCGTTCTCCTACCCCACGGCCGCCTGATAACACGCATGATAGGCAACAGGCAAGACCCAACAACTCTATTGTTACGCAACAACGTGCCGACACAGCGTCCTATTGCTCACTGAAAATTAAACCGCATACTCATATATTGCTCTCGACTGCATTAGTGAAAGTGCGTGATGGGGAGGGCCAACTTCAGACTTGCCGAGTCCTACTAGACTCAGGCAGTCAAGCACACTTCATCACGACTGCCTGCACACAACGACTGAACTTAAAGAAGGTACGGAATAGAATTCCAATCCAGGGTATAAGTAGTATCGACGCAGAGTCGCATCATAGTGCAAACATAGAGGTGCATTCCATTACTAGCAACTATCAAGTAGTTATTAATTGTGCTGTATTGTCACGAATTTCAGCTGAATTGCCAGGATCATACATTAATTATCAAGACTGGCAAATTCCCGAAGAACTGACCTTAGCTGACCCCAGCTTCAACCAACCAGGTCAGATTGATATGTTAATCGGGGCAGAGATATTTTTTGATCTTCTTAGGCCTGAAAGACGCACGAGGAGCGGACCCTATCCAGTTCTTCAAAACACGGAATTCGGTTGGATTGTAGCGGGACAGTTTCAAATGGATAAGGCGAGCGGTCCGGGTTCACCACCTGTGCAGTCATTCTTCACTATGAATGACCATTCACTCGACCAGCAACTTCAACGATTCTGGGAATTAGAAGAGATCACGCAACCAATCATATCGAATGATGAAATCGAGTGTGAAAGGCATTTTGTTGACACAGTCAGGCGGGATGCAGAAGGTAGATTCACGGTACGACTCCCACTCTGTGGAAAACCATCAGAACTTGGAAACTCACTAACAATGGCTACGTCACGGTTTCACAATCTCGAAAGACGCCTTGAAAGAAACCCTCAGTTGAAGGGGGATTACGTCAGCTTTTTAGAAGAGTACGAGACTCTAGGGCATATGGAGCCTATAACCACGGCGTCTGATAAGGAGGAACAGAGCTACTTCATGCCCCATCATCCAGTGTTCAAGGAGTTAAGTTCAACTACAAAAACCAGGGTTGTATTCGATGCCTCTGCCAGTACTACCACCGGACGGTCACTCAATGACATCCTCAGGGTTGGTCCGACAATCCAGCAAGATATCTGGTCCATTATCACCAGATTTCGCACTCACCAAATATGCTTTACGGCAGACATTCGACAGATGTACCGGCAGATAAGGATTGATAGTCATGACCGCAGTCTTCAGAGAATCGTGTGGCGATCATCCCCAGAAGATCCTGTAAAACATTACCAGCTCAACACCGTCACCTACGGCACAGCGTCAGCACCCTTCCTCGCCACTAGATGCCTCCAACAGCTCGCTATGGAAGAATCAGACAGCTTTCCTGAAGCAGCGAAGATTTTACAGAGAGACTTCTACATTGATGACTGTATGTCTGGAAGTGCGACCGTCGAGGACGCGTTAGACACTCAAAATCAACTCATCAACCTTCTACAAACTGGAGGGTTCCAGCTAAGAAAATGGTGTTCGAATCATCCCCGACTACTTGAAGCAGTTCCTTCGGAGTGGCGAGAAACCCAGCTCCCACTTCAACTAGATAATGGGGAAAACATTAAGACATTAGGCTTGCTTTGGCATCCTGCTAGTGACCAACTGCAAATCGTAAACGGCAACTTACAACTACGCAACCCAGTAACAAAACGGAAGGTACTATCAACCATAGCTTCAATCTACGACCCACTTGGGCTAGTGAGTCCAATCATCATCTCCTGCAAGTTCTTCTTACAGCAACTGTGGCAGCTACGTCTAGGGTGGGATGAAATTTTACCACCAGAGCTACTTCATCGTTGGCAGAAGTTGTGCGGCGAACTTCCACTTCTCAACCAAATTCGGATCGACAGACTTGTATTGGCAAGGGGAACTCCGTTGAACATACAACTGCATGGCTTTTCGGATGCATCTGAGAAGGGATATGGTTGTTGCATTTATCTTAGATCTGAAACTCAAGATGGAGACTGCGTTACGAAACTGTTGAGTGCTAAATCCAGAGTTGCACCATTGAAGCGCGTTTCTCTACCCCGCCTAGAGTTGTGTGGAGCCCTACTTTTATCTCGGCTGATTAAGAAGGTCAACTCAATCCTAAACCTGAATGTCACTAGCGTTCATCTCTGGACAGATTCCACAATAGTTCTTGCCTGGATTGCAGCGTCTCCCAACCGCTGGAAGACGTTCATTGCCAATCGAGTGGCGGAAATTCAGCAAACCACATCGATTAGGGACTGGAAACACGTTGCCTCAGCTGATAACCCTGCTGACATGATTTCTCGGGGGGTGACTCCAGAAACTCTCATTTCCAACGCCATGTGGTGGAACGGACCGTCGTGGCTTATGAAGCATTCGGCATCCTGGCCTACATCAGCCCCTTTAATAATACCTCAGGACGTCCCAGAACAGAAAAAACCTGTTGTTAGCCTGATAGCAGCTCAACCTCAAGATGATTTCATGAAGCGATTCTCCAAGTTAACGCGTCTTACGAGAGTAACGGCATATTGTATCAGATTTGCCGCAAATGCCAGACATCCTCGCAATCAAAGAAAAACGGGTGAGTTGGAGTTCGAAGAACTGCGTGTTGCATTACATGCATGCATCAAAATAGCCCAAGCTTCAGAATATGGTCCAGAAATTAACGATCTTCGGATGACAAGGGCCATTAATAAAGGAAGCAAGTTAATACCTCTGAATCCTTTCCTCTGTGACCAAAAACTCCTTGGAGTAGGTGGTCGACTACAACAATCTGATCTTCCGTTTAACCAGAAACATCAGATAATTTTACCGCCAAGGCATCACCTAACTAAACTGATCATTGAAAATGAACATCTACGCCTGCTTCATGCTGGATGTCAACTACTACTGTCGTCGCTACGTGAGCAGTACTGGATACCTAATGGCAAGAGTACGATTCGTCACATCATTCATTTTTGTATTATCTGCCACAAACTTAAGGCAAAAAACGCTGAACAACTAATGGGTCAACTGCCAAATTACAGAGTAACTCCAGTCAATCCATTTATCCACTGCGGAATCGACTACGCGGGACCATTCTACATAAAGGCAGGCTCTCGCAAAACCAGATCCAAAATCAAGTGTTATGTAGCACTCTTCGTATGCCTTTCTACTAGGGCAGTGCATCTAGAGATTGTAAGCAGTATGACTACCCAGGCCTTCATTGCTTCTCTAAGGCGTTTCATATCCCGTAGAGGCAGGCCAGCCCATGTGTTTTCTGATAACGGCAGAAATTTCGTTGGAGCCAATAGGGAACTGGAGGAGATAAGAAGATTGTTCAACGAGGGACAGCATCAACGTGATCTATCAACCTTTGCAAGCAGTGAAGGAATTCAGTGGCATTTTATTCCTCCTCAAGCTCCGCACTTTGGAGGAATATGGGAGGCAGGTGTCAAATCTTTTAAACACCATCTTCGTCGAGTGATGGGCACCGCATACCTTACCTTCGAGGAATTGTCCACACTCACAACCCAGATCGAAGGATGTCTCAATTCGAGGCCTCTAGTCCCGGCATCCGATGATCCCGATGACCTAGTTGTCCTTACCCCTAGTCACTTTCTCATTGGCCGACCAATCACAGCACTACCCCAACCAGATCTGAGTAATGTGCGTGTAAGCTTGCTTTCCAGATGGCAGCAAATCCAAAGACAGTTCCAAGGATTCTGGAAGGCGTGGTCAACCGACTACTTGTCCCATCTACAACAGAGAGGAAAATGGAAGAAGGAAGGGCGCAACGTCCAGGCAGGCACGCTGGTGATCGTGAAAGAAGACAAACTTCCCCCACTGTGCTGGAAGCTTGCAGTGGTTGATCAGGTCCACCCTGGAGCTGATGGGCTCGTACGTGTTGCCACTATACGTACCTCTTCCGGTACATTCAAGAGACCCATTACAAAACTTTGCCCACTTCCCATGCCAGACAACGGCATTTGTGAAGGTGGTGTTTTGACTAACTAACTATGTTCAGTGCTTTGTGTTCGTTTGTTTGTTGGTGTTATATTTCAGGTGACTGTTTCTGGAAAAAAGTGTTAAACTCTTTTTTGGCGGGCGGCATGTTTAGGAACAAGTGTTAAACGGTTCGCCAAGCCTCGCCTTGCCTGTGGCAGAATCCCGTTCTTTCCACTGGTCGGGAGGGGTGGGCTTGCTACCTGCCTCACCCCGCTGCCCAAGTACCGTACATTCTTTCGACAGTGCCACTATTGTGCTCAAACAAGTCACCACGGGGTGAAAGCGAAGCAGACCTGCTGCTATGCAATCTCGGAAAACTATATCGAACGAGTGACAGTGTATTAATGTATCAACATGTATTGTATATAACTGTGTAATATAATCTAATTAGTTAAATGTTCCACAGAAGTCCAGTGATTTGAAATCCCAGCACTATAAATTACAGTCCACCAGAGTATATTCTTCACATTTATTTTCAAACTTTCTTCAAGTATGAATACAAAAACACATCGAATGTGACGACGAGAAAAAACCAGTTTGTTCATCAATGAACATTAAGATCGCAAAATATGTAAGCAAAGTGAAATACATGAGCGCGTGAGAAATACGCAACGAAGTTTTGAAACAAGGATCGAAGCAGTTATAGAATACGAGCATGAGTAAGTGGAATACAAAAGCAAGTGCGGCCTTGACCCACATAGTACAACGAGATAAGACATATAAATAGCTGAAAGAGTCCTTAACTGGAACAAGTTTATTTTGGGAAGTAGGTGAACGGCTTCTGTACTTGCAGGAGCGGCTCACTAGACGATGCTTGGCAATCAGCCAAAGTTGAGATAAGAGAAACTTGCTTTGAACTGTGTCAAGCGTACAGGAAATAAACAGTGACTTGACCTTCCTCAGGCTTGTATACAAACAAGTCTGACAAACAAGCAGTTCAAAGTACACAAACAACATTTGTTGAATCAGCTGTAACTTAAAGCAGATATTCAGGTTGACCGGCATGCAGTCAATCGTAACTTGGACGTGAAAAAGCAATTTAAAGCTATATGAAATAAAGTAAGAAATCAATTTCGCATAATTTTGAGGATCACGAAATCGGACAATTTTCAACAAAAAGAAGCTTAATTCTTCCGAGCAAAGAAGACAAGCTGGGACATTGAGAAGAAGGTTATGCATAAGAATAGTTATTCTAGATGTTAGGGAATTCAGATTTTCAAGCGGTTTCAAATTGTGAGGAAGGAGGGAGGAGCCGACCGTGGCCATCCTTCTAAATAAGGAAAGAAGTGAAACATGGCTTACAGCGAAATGATGGTGACTGATAGCCATGGTTTTACACAAGGGGAAGATAGTTTTCGAGAAAGAGTTTAAGCAATTACCTGCTATAAAAAATGACATGAGAAGGTAAACGAAATAACACAAAGCAAGGCGAACTTGAATGGCCATCTTGTGCGGGAAGAAGGAAAAACCATTTAAACAACTTACAGAGGTAGCGTAGTTGTTCACGATGAGACATCGTTTCGGCAAGTGTTTTTCAAAATTATTGAGATCTGAAACATGAGTGTTCTCTTTTTCAGAAATGAGATTTATGTCAGCTGTGACGAAATGATATTGCGCTTTGGTTTGAAGACTGGGTTGTTGGATTTCACCAGTAATAACCCAACCAAAATCGGTGTCTCTAGCGACCACGGTTGAAGATAACTTGCGTGTTTGTTTGCGAATGCAATTCCAAAAAACATTGGCACTGAAAAGTACATCAATGGGACCTTGAGCATTAAACTGAGAATCAGCTAACCTTAAGTGCGAGGGAATGTTTAAACCGGAAGTATTAATAGAGTGACTTGGAGTGTCCTTGCCAATACTGGTAAGAATGAGACAGTTTAAATTAAGATTGGTGTTTCTTTGGCAAACGTCTCTGATTTTCAATTTTGAAGACTGCAAGACTTGAGTTTTCAAATTGTCAATGCCGGTCACATTGATAGAAGTAGGCGATGACGAAAGACCTAGTTTTTTAATCAACGATTGCGAAACAAAGTTATGAGTTGAAGCGGAATCGAGAAGACCACGGGTTTTAAACCAATTTCCAAATTTATCTTGGATTTCGAATTGTACAGTGGTCAAAAGGGTTTGCGCACTATGAAAAGTTTCGGCGTTAGAAATGCAGGAAGAAGCATTAGTTTGGTCGGAGCTGCTCTGCATGGAGCTTGAAGAGGCGGGTGCTGATGACCTCGATTTATCGTGAACGTGCAATAAAGAATGATGCGGTTTTTTACAATGGAAACAGAGATTTGATGACGTACAGTTCGAAGAAGAATGCTTAGGTGACAAGCAATTGAAACAATGTTTGCTATTCAAGACAAACTTCCTTCGATCTTCGACAGACAATTCTTTAAAGGATTTGCACAAATACAATGTGTGAAGCTTTTTACAGAGCGTGCATTTTAACGATTTGTTAAGCGGCCTGATATCTTCTCTTGCATGATTAAAAGAAGCAGAACGGGTTTGCTTGTTCTCGACAGATGGGGGCTGATGTCCCTTTGAAAAAGCAAGTATTTTTTCAAAAATTTGACACTGAGGATTCGTTTCGACCTTTTCGCACTGAAATGCGAGTGCTGTAAGGACTTGGCATCGGCTGTTAAGAAACGAGATTAAGTGTTGGAAGGAAAATTCTTCCTTGCGAGCGAGTTCGATCTCCCAGGCCTTTAAAGTTGAAAAATCGAATCTTGATGTAGCCAGATGAATGAGTATGGTGTCCCATGTTTGGACAGGCTGCTTGAGTTGGTATAATGCTCTGACATTCAACTGTATAGAGTCCAACAGGTTTCTTAAAGAGGTGACGTCATTAGGTTTGACGGCTGGTAGGTTGAAGAGACAACGTATGTGACGAGCTACACTCAAGCGTAAATTGCCATATCTCTCTTTAAGGAGATTAAAGGCGATGTGGTAGTTGTCTGCGCTTAAAGGCAGTGACTCCACTAAGGCTAAGGCCTCACATTCCAAAGAAGTACGGAGGAAGTAAAATTTATGTATGTCTGGGATCTCGATATTTTCATGAATTAGGGAGCAGTAAAGTTCGTAAAAAGAATACCATTCACCTTCCTTGCCTGAGAAGTGCGGTAGGCTTATCTTAGGAAGTAACGGTTTCGGTTTGTTCTTGTGAACTGAAGCGGGTGCGAACTGGGCCGGATTGATGACCCTAGTGTCCGGTTCTGAGATATTGCGAATCAATTGGTGGGCCTTGGCAATCCCTTCAAAGTACAAGGGTTCGACCTCGTCCTGATCCGATTGAAGTTCTGGGCAAGCGGATTCAATCTCGGTTTGAATTTGATCATAATAATCATAAGACCGTTCGTACAACTTAAGGCGATGTGTTAAGATATCTAAATCACACTCGGCGGGATTTAACTTGTTGATAAAATTTCTGAATCTAGTGAGTTGCCCTTTATAGGAAGAACGTCTAGCAATGAGAGTTTCATCTTTTTCAGTAGGAGCCATGATAAAGAGAATAAATTGAAATACAACTCACGAAACTGTAGAACCTTGGAGATGCTGTCAAGTTTGCAGCAGCAAATGGGTATAAAGAACAGGACACCCCAAAGGAGACAGGAGCGGCCTCTTTCCCGTTCACAGGCTTTGCATGATGTAGTTATAACTGAAAAATCCAAAGCAGATATTAATAATTTGCAAAGTATTGTCAAATGACACTTGACAAACAATAGAAATAAAAAATGGACTCTCCCGGGTTTCTGGTACCAATTTTTGGGTAGATTATAGGCTGAGGAATAACCCACCCACCAAGGGAAGATGATTAAGAGAAGGAAGTAGATTTTGGATTGGAGAAAAAGGATAGAAAAATAGGAGGAGAGTCCCACAAAAGTTATGAATTTGACTTTCAATACATTTAGAAGCGGTTGCCACCGCAAATCCGTGCTCGGATACCTAAAGTGGGTACGAGCTTGGTCGAAGCTGACGGGAACCGCAGCTAAGACTTGGGCAGTTTGCCAGAGAAAGGCTTTAGTGTATTTCCTTCCAAGCACGAATAAAAGTACTATAGGGAAGGGTGATGGTCTGGCCAGACAGATAGTAAAAGCTTTATTGAGTATGAACGAGGGCATAAACCTAGGAAGAGCTAGGAAAGCCAGGATCCTGCCTAACTGTAGTATCAGAGAAATGATGAATCCAAAAACAAATATTTAATTTATTTAACAATTCAGGAGAAATTAATATTTTTGACAATTAAATATTTTGCAATCTTGTTAACAATTTGGGGTCGCAGACCTCCAACAACATTCAAAAATTGCTCCAGGCAAATAACAATTCTTAAGGTTTTAAACCTAGTACTAAAACCTTGATAAGATTTAAAAAGGGCAATGAAATGATTAAAGTTTAAACATTAAATTGAGTACAAGGAGTGTACTATAAGAAATTTCTGAAAGAACATTCTAGAGAGAATAACAAATTCGAAAATAACAACAAGGAAAACATAAAGCATAAAATAGAAGTTACTACAACTTCTTATATTTAAACAGAATTACTTTATGAGAATTATACAAAAGAGGGCAGGTCACTTACTGTGAAACCTGAAGAGGTAATCAAAAAGAAGGTTCTAGACTTCCTATGTTTAATTAGAAATCACAAGCCAAATGGGGCAGTTTACATTTCGTGAGACCTAAAAATAACTCACTCAAGAGTTGAAAGAATTGTTTTCCCTAATTTGAAGGGAGAAACAATGTAAGTTTGAAACGTGTGCTGGACACGTAATTATACAGAGATTAATTAATTACACATGAGAAAAAATGGGAGGGCACATCTATAGATTGACACCTCGTTGAAACAGACCTAAAGTTAAAAATTTATTACGGATTGTTAGTAAGAGGTTTAGGAAAGAGAGATGGGGATTGAGGAAAAATGTTCATGGCCTTGTTTGAATATAAACGGACGATCGCGACGCGGTAGAAAAGTTGAGCAAGCACTGGTTTTCACTATAGTTCGTTGAAATATATGAGAAGTTCACTGTATAAACACGAGAGTTTATGACAAAAAAAGTTATTGCAATGATGAAAATATCTGGTTTCACTAGGTAGGCGAGAGTCTATTTCTTGAGAAAGTTGTAAATTACAATTAAATGTGCCATAGAAAATTCCAGCGGTGGACGAAAATTCACTATTGTAGTAATTTAGAAGTGAGATTCTTCAATTTTAAATAGCATTCTCACAAGTAAGTGAGAAATACATGACGGCAGGACTTGCAGATAAAGTACAAGATCTGGAAGGTTCCAGAACGATCTGAGCAGAAAAATGGGGCTAATGAAAATCCAACGGAGGAACTAGCTTGGTGAATTATAGACAGCGGGTATTTAGATAATATCCCACGTGGTGAGAAGATTTCTCATTTAGTTAGCGTAGGAAAAGCTACTTTCTATTGAGTTTGGCTTAGACAGACAAAAGCTCAACATAGCAAATCCCTCGAAGAATGATTTTGCCCCAAATAATCAATCTCACGCTGTCTATAAAATATCGTTAAAAGCATGTAATCTTTAAAATCATGAAGATGAGGTTAAAACTTGAAGCTGTACTTATCTTGGTTAAATGTTGATAGGGAAGATCCCCTTGACGGATGCCTAGAGTTCCAACATGGCGTGGAGTGAAGAAAGTGTCTCTTGGTTTGAGGAGACTGGCTTGAGTTGAGCCCTGACTGATCGAATCAACTGCCGACTTAGTAGTGAGAGCTGCTCAACGGAGCACGGAGGGACCGAGGAAGGGGAAAAGAGTGGGGGGTAGGAGACAAAAGGAGAACATATAAGTATTGCCAATATTGTAACAAAAAAATTATCTCTTGCTGAGCTGGTCTTCAAAGAGTTGATAACAGTTGATACTAGCGCAGCATGGTGAGTAAAGAAGTGGACGTAGTCCTCTTGCTCAAGGAGAAAATAGCTGGCGATGATAACAGGATCTGGTGGCCAAATGGATATGGAATTCCTCTTGCGCGAGGAAGAGTTGAAGAGCTTCAGAGATTCGTTGTTATATGACGCTAGGTGGGTCACAGAATATATATCTGGAACAGACTCATACAAAATATAAGCGACCTGAACCCCTAAGAGAGAACAGAAGATCACTGTTGGTGTCTGACAAAGAGGAAGGAAAGAACATGCAAAAACATTGAAAATTATAATCTCAGGTACCGTGTATTCCAAGAATGCACCAAAGTGGAGTAGAATGAAAGTTGTTGTACACACTGTACAAGAGATGCAGGTAATGGAAGCTTGCTTTTATTAATAAATGTGTATATTAGTGTAGTCTGTGTACTGTACTTTGTGTGATTCATTTAGCGAGTATATCGCCCCGCTACCCTGAGATGGCAAGCTTTGATATTATATTATTACAATGGTAGCCCAAATTAGGGGCATTATTATATTTATTACACTGTTCACTGTGTATCGGTTAAGATTTTCACTATTATTATTATTATTTCCGATTATTCCCCTTCAGGAGAGCGTGAGAACTTGAGCCAATCACAGCTTCACTTCCTTTTCCTCTCTTCTTTTCTTCCCAAAACCTCTTCATTAGTTCACTGTGCTTTTTCTTCCTTTCCTCTGACCATTTTTTCCCTGATGTGTCCTTCCTTGAAACTTGTACAATTTTCGTGTTTCTGATTTTATTTCTAAATTGTTCTCTGTCCTTAATGTCGTCTTCAGAGATTTTAAGTAATTCCATGTCTTCATGTACTTCTTTTATCCAACTGGTCTTTAATTTACTTGCATTCACGATATTGAAAATTATCTTAGTGAGTCTGTTCTCATCCATCCTATATGTGTCCATAGAACTGCAGACGTCTCTTTCTAAATTTATCTATAATGGTGTCTGTATTTTCATAAAGCTCCTTTGTTGGTCTCCTGACCCAAATTCCATTACGGAAAACAGCGCCATGGATTTTCCTAAGAATTTTGCGTTCCTGTTTCTCAATATCGTGAATTCTTGCCATTCCTCTAATGACTGTGGTTTCTGCCGCATACAAGGCTTCAGGCAAAACAACTGCGTTGTAATGGCGCAGTTTTGCATTACGAGATACTGCTCTTTTGTTATAATGATTCCATGTCAGCTTGTATGCCTTCTGCAATTTTACTATTCTATCTGCATTAGAAATTGTGTTCAATCCTGTGGGTTGGATGGCTTCTCCTAAATATTTGAAGTGGGTGACCTGCGAGATTTTTCCATATTGCGTTCGCAAGATGATGTTTCCTGTTGATTTTGTATCCATATACTGTGTTTTTCCATAGGAAATATCAAGTCCCTTTTACTGGAGATTTCATGTAGTTTGTCTAGCGCTAATATGGCTTCATCCTTGTTGTTTGTTAAGATGGCCAGATCATCTGCAAAGGCCAAGCATTTCACAGTGACTCTTTTCCCTTTCTCCTTTCCAATTTGGATACCTTTCACATGCTTTTCCCATTCTGTGATGATTTTGTCCAGTACGATGTTGAACAAGAGTGGTGATAAACCATCCCCTTGTCGGACTCCAGTATGAATTGCAAAAGAGTTAGAGATTTCTCCCATGAATTTCACTTTTTAGGTAGTTCCCAATAATGTTTCCTGGATGATGGCCCTGGTCTTCCTGTCAACTCTTAATTCTTCTAGTCTGTTAAACAAGGTTTGTCTGTCAACCGAATCGTAAGCCTTTTTGAAATCCACAAATGTGACTGTAGTGTTCCTGCATCGTCGGATGTGCAGTACGGTCTTGAGGTTCCAGATCTGCTCAATACAGGACCTTCCCTTCCTGAAACCTGCCTGATATTCTCCAATATGGTGGTCCACCTGTGGCTTGAGTCGATTCAACAAAGCTTTAGAGAGAATTTTATAAGCGACTGGAAGAAGCGAAATTCCTCTATAATTATTCGGATCAGTTTTGCTTCCCTTCTTATGGAGTGGGTGTATCAAAGCACTCTTCCTTTCTTTTGGGATTTTCTCTGTTTTCCAGACATCTGATATTATTCTGTGAATTTTTGGTGTTATGTGTTCATGATCCAATTTCCAAACTTCTGCAATAAGTCAGTCTTCACCAGGGGCTCTATTGTGTTTTAATGACTTGATTACGTCCACTATTTCTTCATGTGATGGTGGAAGTGAATCAAGGTTGGGCACTGGTTTTGCAAATTGAAGTTGTTCAGAAGGTGCTTCGCAATTAAGGAGTGTGCTGAAATATTTAGCTAGAATTTTAAAATTATTGCTCGTATTAGTTTCCAGAGATCCATCAGGTCGTTGGAAGCATAAACTAGGAGGTTGAAAGCCAGCTATATTTTCTCTAAAGATCTTGTAAAAATTTCTGGTGTTGTTCTTAGTGAAGTCCTGTTCTATTTCATTCAGCCTATTATCATAATTGCGCTTTTCTCGGCGAATAATTTTAGAAGTGCTTTTTCCGAACCTGCACAAATTCTTGCCATTTTTCTGTTGTTTTATGACTATTGAAATTATTCCATGCTTTAAACCTATATTCAATAGCATGATCGCATGTGATGTTCCACCACCTATGTTTTCTCTTTCTCGGAGGTTGACCGAATTTTATTGCTTGTTTCATTTTCTCTGCAAGTTCAGACCAGCTCGTGGTATCCATTTGGCAAATTTCTTCAATGATGTTCATCTTGTTGAATTCAAGGTATTCTGGATCATTTCGGAAAAGCTGGGTTCCCCTTGTCCTTTGTTGGGTTGAAATTTTACCTTGATTTGTAGTAAATGATGATCTGAGTCAAAGAATCCTCTCCTGGTTTTCACATTAAGGACTTCTTTAGCTTTCCTTCTAGAGATAGCAACGTGGTCAATCTGGAATTCTCCAAGTGTTTCATTGGGGGTTATCCATGTTGTTAATTTATGCGTAGGCTTCTGGAATTGTGTTGACATAATTTGGAGATTGAAATTTTGACAGAAGCTTATAAGGAGTTCACCATTTTTATTGGTTCTGCTATGAGCAGTGTATGGTCCTGTAATTCTCCTATATTTCTT
This sequence comes from Meconema thalassinum, assembly GCA_946902985.2. Classification (NCBI taxonomy): domain Eukaryota; kingdom Metazoa; phylum Arthropoda; class Insecta; order Orthoptera; family Tettigoniidae; genus Meconema; species Meconema thalassinum. The sequence continues at coordinate 582,788,152 of OX336391.1, read as the reverse complement.
TTCTTTTCCTAACTGACCATTAAAATCCTCCAGTAGAATCTTGACATGATGTTTGGGAATTTTGTTCATGATTTCCTCCAGAAGTTCCCAGAAGTCTTCTATTACCTGAGGGTCTTTCCTGTTGTAGTCATTCGTTGGTGCAAGCATGTTAATCAGTGTGTATACCTTGTTTCCCGATTTTATTGAGTGTGTTGAGAGTCTTTCTGATGGTGAAGTAAAATCAATTACTGAATCTGTGACGGACTTGCTAACCGCAAAACCTGTGCCAAATTGTCTTGGTCCTGTGTTGATCTGCATGTTTTCCTTTATAGAGCCTGTAATTCTCAGAATCAAAGTGATTTTCATCTGTAAATCGTGTTTCCTGCAATGCCAAAATTTTGATGCTGAATTTATCAAGCGTATTCGTTAGATGTTTGAGTTTCCCAGGTTTAAACAAAGTGTTCACATTAAGTGTACCTATGAAACACTTTCGTTTAGGTCAAAGAGGTTTTGAGAAGCTCCGATCCTTCTCTACATAACATGTCTGGTCCCCCAGAATCCTATGACTAGAACAGAGATCCAATCTATTGACAGGGGCTTGGGGTAGTGGAATCTTTTCCTGTCATTCTGCCATGGTTGCTTCAAGTTGAAGATTGTTTGTAGTGACCTCCGATGGAGATCACAAGATTTTAAGACTTAATTGTTGAGATTAAGCTGTACTTCGAACACTAATTATTAATTAATTTAATTTAAATTGCTACTACAGTATTGTTATAGTTTGTCTTGGTTGTATTCGTAACTTACAACGGTGACTTCCGTTTTGTCTTCATGGTTGAATTTTATGAATTACTAGCAGTGGTGCCCGGCTTCGCCCGGTGGATTTATTTGTTTTACAGAACTGGAGCGCTCAAGGATAAGGATTGGAATAAATGAAAGTAAATTTCAAAGCACCAACGCTTATTGAAGCTGATAACCTCAGTATACTGCACCAACAGCATCGCCCTTATACAGAGGCATACTATTGTCATGATGATAACTGTTTTAAGGGGCCTAAGAAATCTTTTTGCACTAATTACTCCCTGTGACTGCAATTTATAAGCAGATCGCAATTCTGCACCAGAACATTGGTAGGGGCAACGTGATGCAGCCCGCATTACATGGCAGCAATAGACTTCGGTATTATTGAAGCCGTTCTGGAGCGCTTGTTCTTCCGACTTACTGAACAAAAATCAATCTCTAAGGTTACCTGATATGTGTAGCCTAATGCTACATAACCTAAACTATTCCTCTTGAATCAGGCTATCATATACAAAAATAATTTTTCTCATCCGACTGGTAGTTCCAGATATTAGCGTGTTTAAACACAAACACACGAACAAACTCATCAGCTTTATTATATTAGTATAGATGTAATAAAAAGTGTTTATAAAATGTTTATACATGTGTGTACAGTAAAACAATATAGTAGTAAGTCAACAAACAAACATGAATTATTATGCAAAACCTCCATCTTGTCATTGACTGAACCAGCATGAAGCAAGTCTATGTTTTGAAACCAAATTAAGGAATAAACGAAGGCCGTGATTAAACAGAAAGTGGCCGGCGAGAAGCCAAGAGGTTACTGCAACACCGTGGAACTTCACGAGTCTAGTAAGTAGAGCACACATGGTGTTTGATAGTGCATGCTAGCTTCATGTTTGTTTGTTGACTTACTACCATTATGTTTTATTGTACACACATGTATATACATTTATGTTCGACCCTGACTATTATATGTCAGAAAACTGTACTATAATGAGGCTCATTATAACACTATTTTTCATTATGAAACAGTTTCTCCCACCAATCAGAGCTCAAGAAACAGTTGTTTGACCAATAGCATCGCACCTGGGCTGAGTTCCAAGGCCTTCTAATTTAAATTTCACTGCATGGCCTAGTGTCATAGTAGGGTAATCGAGGAGGCCATGGTCAAATACAAGGCATTGTCTGAGTCACATGCGCTCTGTTCAGTACATAAAACTGACGAAATCTCGACATATTTATGAATATTTATGTTTGAACATAAAATAGTTATAATAATTATCGTCGAACATAAACAGTCGTAAGCAAATCGCCTATAATGGTAATTAAGACACTCGTATGAAAATTATAAAACTCGCATACGCTCGTTTTATAAACATACTCGTGTCTTAATTATAGGCTCGTTGCATAATGTACTATTTATAAACACTTTTTATTACGTAATTCATAAAATTAAACCCATCAAGACAAAACGGAAGTCACCGTTGAAAGTTACGAACACAACCAAGACGAACTACTAGAATACTGTAGTAGCAATTTAAATTAATTAAATAATTAATTATTGAGTGAAAATTTTCACAAATACACGGTGAAAAGGATCTGATGATGGCCACTTGAGGGTTGAAACGTGTAATCCTGAATTGCCCCATTTAAGAGGGCGCTAAAGTCAGCCGGCCAGCCGCTCGTGGCTGGCTCTGCTTATAGCATTGAGAGAGAGTTAAAATCTTCGTTTTAAATAGGTCAATGGCCGAAATTAACAAAACTTCACTTTCAAATCACGTAAATACCTTCAATAGCACGTATTAAACTTTTCAAATGAGATTTCATTGATAATAACATTTTGTATCATTGAAACTGAGAAGCAGTTTTCCCATAAGGCAAGGCGTTTTTTTCACCGATTTTACTTCAGAAATTAAAAATCAATGTGACTGTCAAAAGTTATGAAAAGTTACATGGTTGTAAAGGGTATTTGTTTAAGAATGCTTCTGTAGAGATGAATCTTGCTTTTCTCCTGCATGTTTCTATAAAACAAGCAGTTTTTAATGCCCCACACTTTCAGTCGTAATGCCGCTGCCGTAGAAGTTCGCTACTTAGCCGCAAGAGCGCAGGCGTAATGGGTCGGTAAGGCAGAGTGACGAGTTATTTTTAGCGCTGAGAACAAGACTTACAGCTCATGTATTGTGTTCATTGAATAGGATTCTACTGTGTTACTTTCGTTTTTAAACGAACTGTTAGTAGGTTAATCTTCTGTATACAGTGTTATTAATTCAACGAGTCTAAGTATAATTTATTGTGAAACATTTTTATCATACACTTATTAATTAAAAGTACAGGGTCCTTCTTTTTTATCCATCTAGCAAGTTCGTTATTGTTTTTTTAAGGGGCGGAACTGCGTGGTCATCTACCCCTGTCCATGTAGCAACATAGCAGCGCTATATCTCTCGCAATGAGTAACCCGACTACGCATGCATTTTGCCGCTGCGCGGCTATGTCGCAAGACCGAAAAAAGTACCCTGTATAAAAATCATATCTATTGTGTTTTCACAGTATTGTCCTACACTAATACTCTGGTAGTTTCTTATATTTTAACTAATTATGAACCTACAGTAAGTATAAGATAAGCGTAGCACTAAAAATATGAGGAAACTCATGGCGAGAAAAAGCTACTCATGGAAAGGAGTGACATCATTAGCGGCGAGAACTGTATTTTTCAGGGTACCGGTACCGTAATGTACGAGATCGGTGAATCAGGGACATAAGTTACTGCATTTATTACCTTCATGAAGCGTAATGCAAGTCAAAACTATACAAGGTCAATGTGCTGGAAAATAAGCGACGTTTCCGGAGGACCGGAAGTTTTGGTTAGGAGGTCGGCTCGAAATGCAACGTCAGTAGTCGCGTGGATTACAATCGTAGGCCAATTTTAATGGGTATTTCATTTGTTCTTTTTTTTTGGTTTAAAATTTTGATTTTCGATTTTATAAGAAGGATGGAGTGTGATGAATATACTAATCATAGACAAATACCATAGAGGAAAGAACCGGAAGGAGATGCCTTCGCTGCGCTGCCTAGAGCAATATAATGTTTTGTTGTTTGAGTCTTCCGTTTTTCGACTGGTTTGACGCAGCCCTCCATGCTTTCCTGTCCTGAGATATAATATAATATTAATAAACTCAACCTGCAACAGAATTGCATGGATACAACTTACAACGGTTCAGCATCAATTGATATTGTAACTTTCAAGTATGGTAAATAATCGGCCCACTATATTTTTATGCTTCCTGGTCTGTTCTGTTCTGTCGATTCGTACCACCATAGGCACTACACGCCATTATTAGGAAGAAAAAAAACTCCGAAATAACCATGCACAATGCTCTACCACATACAAGTCACAGAACACTAGGTTACGCCCACTTTGGACTCAGAGCTTTGCTTCACTGGCACGAGCTCTGGGCAAATCCTCTCTTTCTTTCCTCCATGACAAATACATGAAATACCAAATATTTTGACATAACATGAAAACTTATATAATTCTACATTTGAAAGAAATTTGGCAGTTTCCCGTATTGAGTAAAAACATGAAATATTTGCGAACAGATGAGTATTTTTCTACAATTAAGTGTTCCTTAATATATTCAGTTGCCCAATTCTATACAATGCTATACAAGCATGGGCACCCGCAGGATTTCTTTCCGGGGGGAGGGAGGCAAGTTGTATTTTTCATTTCTTTACCTACCTGTCACTAGCTGATGATGATACGTACCTCCGCCCCGCAATTTAGTTTCATTTCTTACTTGCTTCGTGTTATTCATTATTTGACTGCTCTAAAACCGTCGGGTACATATCTTCATGGCATGAATGGGAGGAGTTTTTTTCTTTCTTTTGTGAATCATCGTCATAATGTTCATTTCTTAAGAACAAGTAAAATAAAAATCAAGCAGTTCATTAAAATAGTAATGTTAATCCAGTTCGCCGATTTTCTAAATAACTGGAGATATTTTCAAATAATCACAAATTACTTAGTTAATTAAAACTGTGGAATTATCCCTACATCTAAATCAGTTAACTATCAGTATCCTCAATTTATGAAATAAACTGGTGTGACAATGAACAGTCGAAATATTCTCGGGATTCCAGACGGGGCCCATGGCCCCTTTTTTCACCTCCCCTACGGGCGCCCATGAGTAAAGCCCTACGCGGATGCGGATATCCGCAACATTTTTCGCCATGCATATATAGTTTGTATGGCTGTGCGGATAGCGGATAAGCTGCGGATAATGTTTTGAATAAATTTGCGGATAGCTTTTAGAATACGATCCGAACTTGTTGAATTTCATTTCTAGGACCCGGATGTTTATGAGATGACATATTTTTTTCCGTTATGTTATTTTCATGAGAAATGTAATTTGATTACTTAAGCTAATATCATTCAAATTAAGTCATTAAGCATAATTAACACTCCGAACTGGAAGTGTTGCATTTCTGGCCGTGTAACATTCATTTTAAACATAGAACTTGACATACAAAGCCTAAAGGAACGACTTTCTTCTCAAATGTGTAAATGTGTTGCTTTAATGCGTTATGCTTTATCTAATTAAAAATATTATAGTAATGCCAGTAGATTCGGATAACAAACGTGCGGATGCGGGACGGATGCGGATAACGCTTTGTTTACCGCGGAGGGCTCTACCCATGAGTTCAAGCGTAGTTCCCCAAATAGTCGAGTGGAATACAATTGACTATTTGGTACACCACTGGCACGCTATATAGTGGCAATTGATGTAATATTTCACGGGGATTGTAATGGGAAGAACTTCTTGGAAAGGTACTGAACAGAATGTACGAAAATCTAGAGTATTATGTTCGTAGATATAAAACAAATGAACCTTGATTACAATAGTAATCTACGCGACCAAAGGAGGGTTAGTATCGAACTCGGAGAAATCTGACCATTGCCGTTCAGGAGAGACACGCTCGTTTTAAACTAAGGTTTACTGAATAATTACTGCCAGACCTCCGTCCACATTCAGTTATTATGGACAATGTGAGCATTTTCTCGGTGCAAATTAACAAAGCTCCGACCTCGAATAACAGAGAGGCTTACATTATCGAGTGGTTGTCTTCTAATGATATTCCCCACAGCCCATCACAAACCAGAGTGGAATTGTTACTTCACAAATCCGCTCATTGTACATACGAAATTGATGAAATAGCAAGACAACGTGGACACAGGTCCGACGAGAAGGAGGGGCAAATGGGGCTACAGCCCTGGGGCCTGAGCGTACTGAAGGGCCCGAAAGAGAAAACTACTGCTTCTTAATTGCTATATCAGTCTTTTAAATAAGTCCAAGCAAACTCTTGAAAGGTAAAGTGAGTAAACTTTAAAACAATGGTGATTCTTGGGCCGTTGTAGAGCGAAAACGTTGGGTCCAATTTCAGTTATTTCTAAAGAACTGTTATTTACCTAGGTACATATTGTAGTCTATTGGCAGCAGGTAAAATTTCAAGCGTTACAGTGCTAAAGGCAACTTAGAAAATGTAAGCACGCTACGAAATTTAAAAGTACAAAATTCACGAATGAATATAAAATGAGATTATGTCCCCGCAAAAGCAGGCCCGGACTTAAGAGATCCAGGGCCCCTAGGCACTTGACATTTGGGTCCCCCACCATCTCGAAGATATTTTGGAAATTTAGCAAATTAATGCACTAGTACAGAACATATAATTCTTAATCGACTTTAATGACTCTAATAAACATCAGAATAATACAGTCTATGTTAGTATTGGTACGTTATTCTGTAAAATGTATAGAATCAAACGACAAACACTCTTCTGTGAAAAAGAATGAATGACGTCATCATAGTCAATTGACTGCATTATTTCTGACTCTATGTACATTACAGAGAGTGAATTGAGCCTGTTCTCTCCTATGTTAGATCTTAAGCAATCCTTTACTCTCTTTAGCGCTGAAATCGACCGTTCTACTGAGCAGTTTGACGATGGTGTACACAACAGCATTCGAAGCGCAATTCCTTCGTTTGGATAAATGTCGAAAAAGCCTTTTTCCGATATGTGTATAGCTTCAGTGACGATAACTCCATAACTTCATCATTCGACGACAAATGAGCTTGCAGGTGCAGACACTCGTATTCCAAAGTCCTATCCAAGTCCCCCGGATAAAAAGTTATAAGGTTTGTGGCTCCTTCACGAATGTCTTTAGATTCCAAACGATGTAGTTTCGTAAGAAAGTCAAACTTTTTACTTAACTCCTCATAAGCAGATAAAATTCCTCCACCGGGGCCCCTAGCCTGGCTGGGCCCCTAGGCCGGGGCCTTGTAGGCCTAGGCAGAAATCCGGCACTGTGTAAAAGGCCTGGTTGGTGAAAATTCAATAAGTTGAATCGCTTCCCTTTCCGATATAATTTCACATAACCAAATATTGAAATTTTAATTTATTTTAAGAAAAAACATGAATATTAGGATTTCACGGAAAGAACTCAAATGTGGGGTGGCAGTCAATACCATGGGGACCAAGATCGCTCTCTATCGTCGCGGCCCTGCGTGGACATAGTGTAGTTTTGGTACAACCCAATTGTGGGCGCACGTGAAATCTTATGTTGCAAGAAAAAAACAATACGTTCCGAATAGCAGTCGTTTAGAATTACGGACGAAGTGACGATTGACAGCATCACAACATCCCCTTGGGCAGGTTGCGTAAGTCCTGCCGAAAGACTGAGGGAAGAAAACTGAGAAGTCGGCTGAGTGGAGGTTGAATGCTTACTGACTTGCTTCATAGCAATTAGCAACACTGCGGGAAGAGTAGTCTGGCGACATCGCAGTGAGTGTCTCTGTCTCTTTATGTCCAAAACGCTCTCTCTCACCTGCCACCGTACGCGCTCTACTCTGTAGCATGGTCGGTAATGCAGATTAAGCGACAATAGCGCTCACCTCTCGGGTGGCCATTTCTGGAAATAAAAGGCGATTTCCGACCCAAGTTTCGCCCCCTCTTTAAGTGTGATAATTAACTAATACGTGTAATTTTTTCCAGGATTGTGTTTCCATATTTATTATTTGTACCCCGCCCAATTCATTGGGCAAAACTGTGTTGCCACCCAGGGGCTCACATCCAGTGGGACATGGGTTGGCGACCACGGGGCCCCAGTTGAGTCCGGCATTGCTTCCACTTACTTGTGCAGGACTCCTTTCCGTCTTCTTTCCTGTCGACCTCACTTGGTCAAATCATGTTCTCTTCCGACCCTGACAGTATTAGGGTATCCGAGGCCTAGGAGGTCTCTTCCTTTCCCGCCTCAATTGGCCTTGGTCTCATCTTTTCTGATACCCTCCTTCTGTGGGGGGTCAGCCTTTTCCTTTTCATGTTATCTCCTGCCTTCTGCTCAAGGCCCTCAAGGAGGCAGAGTGTATGTAGCCACTTCTGGTGCACCCTGGATATTGCTACACCCTCAGGGGCTCACGGCTGGTGAGTTCGGGAGTTGGCGACCACGAGGGATTCCTGAGCTGGGTTCGGTTTCCCCCTTTTATCCATTACCTCTGGGGTGGACCCTCTCCTCTTTCACTTTCCTAACGTCCTTTCATGGCTCTCCTTCCTTCCAAGTCCCTCAATCCACATTCTTCGAGGGTTGAGGGCATTTCTTTTCCTCCTGTCCTTTAATTGCTTTATTCTCCTTTTGTTTTCCATTTCTTCTTCTAGTATATAAGTTAGTAGTTAGTTTTAGTTATAGTTTACTTTTCATTATCATCTTCACCATCACCCAAACCTTACGGGCCAATAACCTATATGTTAGGCCCCTTGAAACAACAATTATCATCATCATAATCATCAAAACTGTGTTGACTGACTGAAAAGCAGCAAAAGACAAAAAAGGGAGTACATCAGCTATGCCATCGGACCTGGCGTTATACCGAATATACCTATAATGTAAGACGAAGTTTCTTCCAAACTTTTGGGATGCCTGGACATATCACATCACCAGTGGACCAGACATTTTTCTGCTGAGAACATTCTAGTGCTCTAGATTATAAAAACTTACATAATCGTTGAAATAACTCAGATTTATTTTCGAAGTTGGTATGAGTATAAACTAATACCTCTAGTAGTACTCTAAGAGTGGGATGTATTTGGAAATATGGCATTCTGTGCAGTGGCAGCTTACAGAAAGAGCAGATGCAGTATATTTGAGGTTAGATTGGTCAACGGCTGGCTGCGTGGCTCAGCGGTAACGTTCTCGCTTGCTAAGCCCAAGGTTGCAGGTTCGTATCCTGGCGCAGTCAGCTGGCATTTGAGGGTGCAAAAATGCGAGGGAGCCGTGTCAGTATATTTACTAACACGTTAAAGATCCCCTTTGGAGCAAAATTCCGCCACCCCGGCGTGTCTAAAAGCCAGAGTAGTTAAAAGGGACGTAAAACCAATAACATTATTATTATTAGATTGGTCAACAATCAAAGCACGGTACGTACATTGGTTATATTACGTCGCCTAGATACCTGAATATTTTCTTTCATTCAGTTTTCACTAATTTGCTATAACTTGCTCCATTTGAACGATTTATAAACTATAAATCTCATCATTGTATTATGCAAAACCTCCATCTTGTCATTGACTGAACCAGCATGAAGATAGTCGATGATTTGAAACTAAATTAAAGAATAAACGATGGCCGTGAATAAACAGAAAGTGGCACATATACTTCTACAAATATGCTACTCAATGTGCTAGTGCAAAATAGTTCAATACAGGGTCAAGAGATGCCGCAGGATTACCAAAAATAGTGTGAATAAAACCGAGATTTCTCGGTGCCAGTCGCCAACGGAGCCCATCACCCATGTGTTAAAAGGGATGTAAAAACAATAACATAATTATTAAAATGGCTTGCACTTTCTGTACAACACACAGTCTGTTAGCTAAAGGCCTCCATTTGTCATCAATGCTGTTGTGAAAATCCAGTTCTGGAATAATTGACATAGTCATCATGTTGAGCCACTGGGCTTGTGTTGCAGGGCTATGGTGTGGAGGGCACTGCAAAGCTGCTGGGATGGTTTGGTATTATTCCTCCAGAGAAAGCAGACGTTGCAGAGCTGTTGACCAGTCCTGTGAAGACTGCCTTCATCTCGTCGAATGTTAGCAAACTGCAGGATGTAGAGTTCCACTTGCCTAGTGCACAGGTAGCCGAGCTGGAGGCTGTGTTGGGCTACACCTTCAAGGATCGAAGTTTCTTGCTCCAAGCCCTGACACACGCATCGTACATCCAGAACCGAGTAACTGACTGTTACCAGAGGTTGGAGTTCTTGGGTGACGCCATCTTAGGTGAGTTGTCCAAATACAATTATTATGAGTACCCTAGAGCAGCGGTTCCCAAACTGGGTTCCGCGGAACCCTAGGGTTCCACAAAGGCATCTCAGGGGTCCTGCGATAAATCTTAAAAATCAATTTTAAAATTGATTTTAAAATGAAACCACACGAGGCTAACTATCAGATTGTCTCTAATGCAAAGGTAGGTGGAGTTCGTGTTATATCGAAACACCTTTTCGCCAACGTTAGGACTTCGATTTATGAGTTTTATCACAGGAAAATCCATTTGCCAGCCGAAATAAACCTCACATGTCCGTGCCTGACTATAAAGATCTTATTGAAATTCAATGTCCCTTCGCTTTTAAAACTAAATTTGAATTAGTGCCGCTGAATGACTTTTGGGTAGGACTGATAGACGTATACCCGTCAGTAGCCGAAGAGGCTATCCGAGCTCTGCTCCCCTTCTTGTCCACCTATCGATGCAAATTAGGCTTTTCTGCTTATGCTTACACCAAAAACAAATTTAGGAGTAAATTTAATGCTGCCCTGGATTTACGTATTCAGCTGTCGATTTTAAAACTATTTTAAGACGAAAATGAAACGATTTCATTCATCACATAGAAATTAGATGGAAATCCAATTTTTATTGTTCTAAAATAATTGTTTATATTTTTGTACTAAAATAAAGGCTTGTCATACCTGCCAACTTTTACGGTTTATCCGTAAAATTTACGGAAATTGCAGCATTTTACGGTTTTACGGATGAACGGTGTCATTTTACGATTTTGCGGACAAAAATTTGAAACGATAATTTACATTCGATAATACCGCCCACTTCCGTACAATCGATTGTTTGCGTGGGTCGAAGGCAAGTCCACGATAGTCGATAACTCGTTCGTTGATATGATTCGTACTTTTAACCGTGTGATGGTTGTGTCGTCATTTGTAATTGAATTTGAAGCCGGGATAACCGTTCTTCCATGTGTCGACAGGCTCTGCTTCGCATATTCTTTGTTCCGCTCCGTTCGCTCGTTGCGATTTAAACCATATTCTTTGACCACGTTAGTTGTTCATTGTTCGCGAAGTTGGCGTTCCTTGAATGTTTTCGTCTTTTAAGGTTATGGCATATTTTAATGAAGCGTTCGAGTTTTTGTGCTATAACTTCGTGCTTCGCAGTTTCCTGTATTCCTTGGACTAATTACATTCGTTCCGCGTGTGTGTGTTTTTTCTACCATGTGCATATTCTTTCTTCACGAGGTTGGCGTCGTTTTCATTTAATGGCTTTGTGTGTCTTGACATGTTTTAATGAAGTGTTGGCTGTCTTAAGTGTTTTATGTTATAATTTTATGTGACGTTCAGTGATCCAGGTTCCTTTCGATGTTTTAGTAGATATCGAGAATGAACAAATCCAACAAGAAACAGTACTTCCAGACATTTAAAGAATCATACTCGGTTGATTTTCCGTGCATACTAAAATCAAGAAAGGGAGAAAAATTTGCCTTTTGCACGGTATGTGGGTGTGATATTAATATTGCACATGGTGGAAAAAACGATTTAAGTAATCATGTGAAGTGCGGTAAACACATTAGTTATGTTAAATCGAAGGAAGATAGCAAGAAAATCAACACCTTTTTTGCTAAGTCTGGAAACGTTGACAGTGACGTAATTAGGGCCGAGTGTCTGTTTACTTCCTTTTTGGGGGAACACAATGTGCCCTTAATTGCGGCTGATCATGCTGGTGCTTTATTTAAGAAGATGTTTCCCGCATCAGAAGTTGCAAAGAAATATAGTTGAGGTCGCACGAAAACGACATGTATTGTAAATAAAATGGCAAAAAATGCATCATTTGAAGTTGTTAAGGCCTTCAGAACGGACCGAATACAGATAAATCCCTTTTCTTTTCATCAGTGAGAAACTACTTTTATACTGCCTGTGACTACATCATCAACAAGTTTCCACTCAAGGATGAAGTGTTAAAGAATGCTCAAGTTGCTAGGTTAGACAAAATTGAAGATGCACAGTTATCTTCCATTCGTTTTTTCTTGGAAAAGTTTCCTATCATGTTATGCAAGGAAGAGAATGAAACTACAGATGAGGTGGTGAATGAGCTTCAGAGGCAGTTCACAGCTCTTCAGGTAGATGACACTTTGGCTGCACATCAAGATGCTGCAAGTGATTCCAGTTGGGCACAAATATCAAGCATTCGTGGAGCCTATGGACTTCTTAAGTATAACCGAATTTCTAGAGTATTGCTCTCTATTCTCACCATACCCCACAGCAATGCAGAATGTGACCGTTTTTTTTAGCCTTGTGAAGAAAAATAGAACACAGTTCAGGTCATCCATGTCCAATGAATCTCTGGAGTCTATTTCTATTTTGAAGACCAGGAGTTCTGGTCCCTGTTATGACAAAACATTTTCTCAAGACTGTTTGCAGGAAGCTAAAAAAAGGCCACAACCATGACTTAAAAGTCGAACTAGCATGTGATTTGCAGTGTGTATTATATTATTTCTTGTCTGTGTTACGTTAAACAAGTTTTATTGTTTAAAGCCTTTTTCAATTATCGTGTATCAGCTTAATCTATCAAGGAAGTCCTGTTATGTCTGCTCCAAACCAATATTCACCACGCCTGCTGCTGATTAACATGGATTTCTTCTTGATTGTTATGTTCATCTACAAATCAAGTAAGTAGATATGATTTCATTGAAGTATCCTGTTTAAACCATGAATTATTGTATTTTGTAGCCCAGAAGTATTATTATTTTCGTCCAGCTAGGGTTTGTCGAAAATCGTTAATTTCTTTGTCGCGCGTGAGTTTTACTGATAGCCCTTTTCAAAAGTTGGCAGGTATGGCTTGTATGTATATTTAAAATGTTTCGTTTTTGTTTCCAAACCTACTACGTTAGCGTTAGGCTATACAAAACACCCTTTGGGGGCGTGGTGGCTCAGCGGTCTAGCTGTATGCCTCTCACCAAGGCGGTCCGGGTTCGATTCCCGGTCAATACATGTGAGATTTTCAAAGTGAAATGCCATGTCCTGTGGTTCGGATTCCACGTAAAAAGGAGGTCCCGTGGCTCATGATCTCAAGTTTAACGGTCACATTAAACTACAAGCTTCCTTCCTTCCTTACAAAACACCCAGGCAATAAGAATAGATGAAAGAAGGAAGAACGTTGTGGGTTCACAATGCTCGGTAAAAATCAGGGATAGAGTTCGGGTTCCGCGGAAAGATCATGGCTTCTGAAGGGTTCCGGGACCGAAAAAGTTTGGAAACCGCTGCCCTAGAGTTCCATTATTGTAGTTTTTACTAAAGTTTCCATATATCCTTCAATTTACCTTTTGAAGGTTTCAAGGGGGCACATACAGCCAAACAAAGGTAACAATACGTTGTGTGCAAGTTCTGTTTGGTAATAAAAACAAAATTAGCACAGATACTAACTGTAGCAGTGTTCCGGAAACACAACTCGTGCTATTGGGATGAGTGGAGGGAGCCCTAATCTGAGACCCGGAAAGAAGAAAACAGGTTGCCTAGGGATTGTCGCTAACTAAAACATGACTTTCAATTTTCACACACGTACATATATTCTTTTAAAACAATACAAAATTAGTAACCTTAAAATTTCTTTGTGCCCAATTACATTAAATTTGAAGATAATATAAGTTATTAATTTTCTTGCTGTACATATCGTTATGTTGCCTGGAACATTACCTACGAAGATCGACGACCAAAATATTAACCTTTTCACTGCTAATATTGTGAGAGATTATCAAACCCCTCCTTGCTGAATAAATTTTTCAAAGTATGTTATTCAGATGAAGTTGCCGACGAGATATCTCGGGCACAGCAAGGACATGACGTTCTACCGCACCCGAGATATCTCGGGCGTAGCAGTGTAAAGGTTAAGCAAGCAAGGCACAAAACTTAACCTAACCCGAAAAGAAAAACTCATTCACACGTCCTGCACATTCATTCACACAAAACACTGAACTATCTATATATATAAAAATCAATGTTACGTGATAGTTTGTCTGTATGTCTGTGGGTATGTCTCCTATGCGTTCATATACCATTCGTCCGATTGCGATGAAACTTGGGTGAGATGTTGAGTACATTCCAAGGAAGGTTTCTGACTTAGTAAATCCATTTTACAATAGGTAGCACACGCGTAGATTCAACAAATGAGCGACGATGCGCAAAGCATTTCAAAAAAGTCCCGTATGTGTTCATATACCATTCGTCCGATAGCTATGAAACTTGCGTAAAATGTTGTGTACACTGCAGGGAAATTTTCTGGCTTAGTACATCCACTTTACAATAGGCAGCGCACGAGTAGATTCAACAAATGAGCTACGACGCGCGAAGCATTTCAACAAAGTCACGTTTGCGTTCATATACCATTCGTCCGATAGCGATGAAACTAGGCTGAGATTTTGTATGCACTCCAGGAAAGGTTTCTAGCTTAGTAAATCCCTTTAAAAATAGGTAGAGCACGAGTAGAATCAACAAAAGAGCGACGATGCGCGAAGCGTTTCAACAAAGTCCCATATAATTTCATATACCATTCATCCGATAGCGATGAAACTTGGGTGAGATGTGGTGTACACTCCAGGGAAGGTTTCTGGCTTAGTACATACATTTTACAATAGGTAGCGCACGAGTAGATTCAACAAATGAGCGATGACACGCGAAGCGTTTCAACCAAGTCCCGTATAAAGTCATATACCATTCGTCTGATAGTGATAAATGTTTGGTGAATTATTGTGTACACTCCAGGAAAGGTTTCTGGCTAAGTAAATCCATTTTACAATACGAAGCGCACGTTTATATTCAACAAATGAGTGACTACGCGCGAAGCGTTTCGACAACGTCCCGTATGCGTTCACATACCATTCATCCGATTGCGATGAAACTTGGGTGAGATGTTGTGTACACTCCAGGGAAGGTTTCTGGCTGAGTACATCCATATTACAATATGTAGCACAAGAGTAGAATCAACAAATGAGCGACGACACGCGAAGCGTTTCAACCAAGTCCCGTATTCATACATGTACCATTCGTCCGTAGCTATGAAACTTGGGTGAGATGTTGTGTACACGTGATGGAAAAATTCTGGCTTAGTAAATCCCCTATACAATATGCAGCGCACAAGTTGATTCAACAAATGAGGGACGACGCGCGAAGCGTTTCAGCAAAGTCCCGTATAAGGTCATATACCATTCTGCCGTTAGCGGTGAAACTTGGGTGAAATATGGTGGACACTCCAAGGAAGGTTTCTGGCTTAGTAAATACATTTCACAGTAGGTAGCACACGAGTAGATTCGACAAATGAACGACGACACGCGGAGCGTTTCAATACAGTCCCCTATGTCTTCATATCCCATTAGTCCGATAGCGATGAAACTTGGGTGAGATGTTGTGGACACTTACTTGACGGTTTCTAACTTAGTAAATACATTTTACAGTAGGTAGCGCACGAGTAGATTCAACAAATGAGTGACGGAGCGCGAATCATTTAAACAAAATCAGGTATGCGTTCATATACTATTCATCCGATTGCGATGAAACATTGATCAGTTATTGTGTACCCGCCAGGGAAGGGGACTTGGTAAATCCATTTCACAGTAAGTAGCGCAAGAGTAGATGCAACAAATGGGTGACGACGCGCGAAGCGTTTTAACAAAATCCCCTGTGCGTTCAAATAACCTTCTTCGATTGTGATGAAACCTTGATGAGTTATTGTGTACACGCCAGGGTAGGGTTTCGACTTAGTAAGTCCATTTCTCAATAGGTAGCGTACGAGTAGATTCAACAAATGAGTGACAGCGCACGAATCGTTCAAACAAAATCCCGTATACGTTCATATGCCATTCATCCGATTGCGATGAAACTTTTGAAAGTTGTTGTGCACGCTCCCACGAATGGTTCTAAATTAGAAAATCCATTTTACGATAGCTTAGAGGCAGTTAACGGAAATTGAAAAACATGTTGTGCATCCAAAAGCACTTCAAGAAACAGAATTTCAACGCCAACACTTTCTTTGATTGACATTGCAACGCATGCCGGGTATAGCTTGTCATCAATAAAACAGAAATTAACTAATGGAAAACCCAACAATCTGGAATAACACCCTCCCTCCCCTAAATGAAATGATATAATAGAACACCTAAAACGAACAAGAAGAAGATGGGCCACCCGACAGGGAAAGGAAAAAAATTGAAACTGGCCGCAGGGGTCAAAGGCTACCTTCGCATCAAAATGACACATCTGTCATCACAGAAATCCGTAACAAAGAACATAAAAGACTACTCTCAAATATTCAACTGAACACACATAATAGGAGTTATCGCCCCCGCTAAGTACTATAAATGAGAAAGTACGAAGCTCCTTAGCGACAGTCAAACAATCCTACTTCTCACTCAACTTTTAGGTCTTCCACTGACCTTTCAGCAAACTTACCACTTACACACGCTTCAACAAGGATATAAGAATGAGAAAGCACGAAGCTTCTTGCCGACGGTCAACCCAACCTATTTCTCACTCAAAACTTAGGTCTTACATAACAAAAGTCTAACACTTACATTTGCAACAATTCTCCCCCCCCTGAAGGAAATAGAACGACCGAGATTACAACAATCCACCACTTATTTGTTTGGACCGCAGAAGGTCCAACCAAATACCACGCCGACAATTACTGTTAGACCAGAACACAACCCAAAGGCACATCGAGTTCACGCCGAAAATTTGCGACTGAAATGATTAGAAACAAAACTAAAATTAGCCAAGCAACCCTGGTCAATAACTTTTACTTCATCGAGAACCAATTCTTACTTAAATTAATATGACAAATAAATATATACACTGACCGGCAAAAAAAGTGGAACACTTTAATTTTTTATGTAATTTCTTAATTTATTCCACTAAAATGTATCGGTTTTCCAATATTTGCATTATTCATGTAAATTTAGATGGTTGGCAACAGAAAATACCGAATCATGTTTTACAATATGCTTTAACTCACAAATTTCGTTACATTTTGCAAATCTTACAATTTTCTATTTTTTAGTAATGCTCTTTTGGGCTGGTGTTTATCAAACGTATTACCAAACAAAACAGTATTAATGTTTGCACTGCACTGCAAGAGAACACTGGTCACTAAAAACGGGTGTTTCCACCTTTAGCGTCTATGACAGCTTGTAAACGCTCAGGCATACTGTTCACAACTCGTCGAATGGCATCTGCCGGGATGCGATCCCATTCCTCCAGCAGCGATGTTCTCAGTTGTGCCAAGGTGGTGTGGTCATGCTGTCTGACTTTTCTTCCAAGCATACATGTTCGATGGGGTTCAAGTCAGGACTACGAGCTGGCCAGTCCAGGGTTTGAATCTCCACTTCCTGCAGATATTGTACAACACAGCGAGCAGTATGAGGGCGGGCATTATCCTGCATCAGCATGAAATTCTGACCAATGAAAGGCGCAAAGGGCATCACATGATTCATCAGGATCTCTTCGATGTACCTTTGGGAATTGAGCATCCCGTGATCAATGCACACCAACTCAGTGCGGGCCATAACGTTGATGCCACCCCACACATAACCGAGCCACCTCCAAATGGAGTCCTGGAGGAGAAAGCAACAGGGCTGTACCTCTCCCCGCGCCTTCTCCACACTCTTTCTCTTCCATCAGGAGATCTAAGGATAAAGCGACTCTCGTCAGTGAAGAGAACAGAGGCCCACTGCTCGTGGGTCCATCCCAGATGCTGCCTTGCGAAGCTGATGCCGTTCGAGTTCGGGTCCACGTGCAGGTCTCCTGGACGAAAGATGAGCTTCTTCAAACCTTCTTCTTACTGTTCGCTCACTCACTCTCACATTTCTGACATTTTCCAGTTGATTTCGTGCCTGAACTGCTGTGGTATGCCGATCACGCAGAACTTGGAGGGTGAGAAATCTGTCATCCCTGGCACTTGTGCTTCTTCTACGGCCTGACCCTCGTCTCCTGTCGTATGTTCGGAGCTCTCTGTAACGTTGCACTGCACGATGTATGCTACCGAGAGATGATCCAATGTCCTCAGCAACATAACGGAAGCTGCGGCCATCCTCCACCAATGCAACTGCCTATGCAGCTTCTTCACGGCCAAGAGGCATGTTTTAGTGTGAACTGCAAATGGATAACTTGCTAAAATGTATGACAATGGTTCACACATGTTCAACAAGTGCCAGTTGTTATCCCTAGAACAACAATAAGCGAGCGGCAACACTCATAAACCTTAAACGCTTCCAGCCCGCTTCGCGCCATAAAACCATTAAGATAGGCTCATCGAGGATTGGGGGTAATTGGTGGTAATAAACAACCCTAAGAAATGTCATATTATCAATTTCTATTCACGGATGTTTCAGATGTTTGTTCTAATGCATGAAAAACTTTTAAAATGTGATTATATCTTTTTCAAGGCTAGATTTATACTATTTATATTACTTTTTTTAACTGTTCCACTTTTTTTGCCGATCAGTGTATATTTTTTTTTAAATCCTGGAACACTAAATTAAGGCACTATCAAACAGTGGTCAGACCTGAAACTCTGTATGCAGCAGAAACTCTTAAATTAACAAGATTTGGTGATTTAGACAAATTAGAGAAGACTGAAAGACGAATTCTGAGAAAAATACTGGGAGATAAACGAAATAATAACGCAGAATATAGGTTACGACCGAATAGAGAGTTATATTTGAAATGTGAAAAATTAACTGATGTAATGAGAAAGAGAAGATTGCAGTTTTTGGGCACATTTATAGAATGGAAAATAGTAGACTAACTAAACAGATCTTCAACTTACTGTCTAGTTACAAATCCAAACCCTCATGGTTTATTGAAATTGACAAAGATTTGACAAACGCCAAAATTCAGACACACAATAGCAAACAGATCACTCTTCAGAGAAACTATTCAAAAGGCAAAATTTCAAGAAAGGAAGAAACAAACAACTCGCAGAAAGTGGACTCAAGAGGAGAAAGATCGTCACTCTAGAAGGATGAAAGAAATGGACAACAGCCAACATTGATTCATCGTACCCTCCAAATGGGTTATTTGAAAGAAGAAGAAATGAATATGAAAGACAACTGGTGTTCTTCTACAAGTTCGCACGTGGTCGGAACAAACAAAGACTACCTTCTTTAATTCACGGGAACAGCTTCACAATTTACATTGAAACAGATTACGACTTAAGATCAGCTAACCTCAAACATTAAATATAACTTAACCTCCAAACAACGTACCTGTTCATCGATCACATGGGCACACCATTTAATCCTTACCTTATTATGAATTACAACATTGATAAAATAAAATAAAACAACCAATCCAAAGTTTTCTTCTTTTATTCACATTGTCTTTTCTGTTCGTAATCGGGGATGTATCTGAGCCTCCCCATTGTCAATGCACATGCTGGGCTTTAGTGTCTGAGATTTTAGACACGTTGTTCTCAATTTTAAGAGCAAGAATCGAATGAATACCAGGCCCTCACACAAGCCGTTCGTGTTTGTGCCAGCTCAAGTACAATCGGGCGCGCCACTATAAAGACTAGTAAAGCGAAAATTTTGCCATAAGCAAAGTCACAATGTTTTGTACTTACGTTGATATCTTGGCACTCGAACAAATGCTCCGAGAACACTGGCACGGAGATATCTGAAACTGCAATTTCGACGGAACTTTCCGCTTTAGTTAGCGCTTGGCAATGTCGACACGTGCGGTACAGGGTACCTCACAAATTCATGCACCACATGATTACACAATATTGAAAAATTGGGTAATTGACACATTTTAGTTTCTGAATGTTCATTTTGGGGAAAAAAGGAAGTTCATATTTTATATTCAGGATGAAGAATATCTTGAATATGCCTTGGTGGTTTGTACCATCGGTACACGAACCATTCATTGCAAAAGAAACTGCAAATCGTAAACTATCTTTCCACATAGCTCCCACCATTTTGGAGGCACTTGTCATAGTGTGGTGCAGGTTTTTGTAGGTCTAGAGATGGCATAGGGAGAAGATGCTGAGCATCCTCAGTGATTATGGTATCCAGGGAAGGCTGCTACAGGCAATCAAAAGTATCAATCAGCCTGCAGTGAGAGTTGATGCTAGGACCAGTTCTTGGTTCATGGTTGTTACGGAGTGAGGCAAGGCTGAAGGGGGAAGAGTGAAATTAAGAAAATGTTATCGTACAGTATGTCATAAAGTTGAGAACACTAATTTGCATGCACATTTTATTTTATTTATTTATTTATTTATTTATTTACATAGGTCCCAATGAGCCTGAGCTCGTGTTAGGGACAATCAAGTAACATAGTTACAGCATGGCATATATATAATTTTTGTAACATTATTGTTTAGTTTAATAGTAACTTATATTAGATTGCTAGTGACTAACTTTACAGAGATAATTCGGTATGATACATTGCATTGCTTAAGGCTATTGTACATGGGCTATTCATTCCTTAATAGGAAGTCTTTTGTTTTCCTCTTAAATGTTTTTAGAGAGAAACTTTCCCTTATGCCTAATGGTAGCGAGTTGTATTCTTTTATTATAGAGGACATAATTCCTTTAGTTCCAAATTTAATGGGTTGGGAATGGCTGGTGAATATTTGATTTACTCCTCTTGTTGCATAATGATGAATGTCATTTGCATGGGTAAAATGGATGTGTGTGTGTGTATCAATTTGTTTCCTAATTTGTATACAAATACTGTTGCTGACATAGCTATTTGTTTTTGCAGTGGCATAATTTTAGTTCTTGAGTATAATTCATTTGAGGGTGTGAGCCAAGGAAATCCAAAGATAGATTTTATAGTACGTTTCTGGAGTATCTCAAGTTTTTTTATCAGCTCCTTCTTACAATATCCCCATATGAAATTCATGTACATTAGATGTGAATGTATCAGAGCAAAGTATATATTTTTCAATTGTTGGCTAGTAAGACAGCTATATCTTAATCTGAAAATAATACCAATTAAAGGGCTGATTTTATGTATTACATTTTCTACATGATTTTCCCAGGTTAGTGTACTATCTAGTGTGATACCTAAGTATGTTGCCGATTTAACCCTTTCTATTTCTTTGTTGGCTATGTTGACTATGTTTGTGGTCTCAATCTTGTATGATGGTTTATGGAAGAATAAATATTTTGTTTTAGTGATATTGATAACCATTTTGTGTGCTCTCAACCAATCCACCAGCTTATTGAGATCATAATTAATATTTAGCATAATTTCCTGTTCAGATGTTCCCAGATAGAGTATAAAAATATAATCTGCAAATAGTTTAAGCTTGCCTTTCAATTCTAATAATACTATATCATTAATATAGGCCAAGAAAAGAATTGGTCCTAAGACAGAACCTTGAGGTACTCCTGTGTCAATTCTCATTTGAGATCCTTTTACATTATCGATTGCAACATATTGTTTTCTGTTAGTGAGGTAGTTCTTGAACCAATCATGTGCCACTCCTCTGATGCCTGCCAATTCTAGTTTATTAAGGAGAATCTTATGGTTAACCAGATCAAAGGCTTTTTGAAGGTCGATTAGTACACCAGCAGCTAGTTTGTTTTCATCTAAAGCCTTTTCTACATCAGTTACTACTTCAAATATAGCACTATCAGCTCCTCTATTTGGAATAAACCCATATTGTCAGTTTGCAAAGTAATCATTTTTCATGAAGAAATTCATAAGTCTTCGTTTAACAACGCTTTCTAGAACCTTGCTGATGGCAGATATAATATTAATGGGTCTGTAATTTGATGGGTGGGTTTTGTCTCCTTTTTTGTAGATCGGGACCACCCTAGAGACTTAACAGGCATCGGGGAATATACCAGTCATCAGTGAAAGATTTATTATTTTGACAAGATATGGTGTAAGGCCCTCAAGACACAATTGTAGCATGACATTAGTATTGTTGTCCTCACTTATATTGTTTTTGTGTTTTAGGGAGTTTATAATTGATTGTATTTCATTAGCATCAGTAGGTAACATAAAGATTGTCTTAGTGCTAGTAGTATTTTTATAGCTTGTAATGTCCGAGGTAGAACCGTTTCCTTGATTTTCCCATATACTGTTAGCAATATTGACATAATATTTATTAATTTCATCACATATATTTTCCTTTTTTTCGACATTTGTGCCGTAGACTATAAGTTTGACAATTTCATTTTTCCCCTTCTTTGGCCTATTTAACATCTCATTAACAACACTCCACACTTCCCTCTGATTATTTGCATTTTGAATTTTTTGGTCAAAGTAGTTTCTTTGTAGGTTTCTCTTAAGTTTTGTAACTTGGTTGCTAATAATTTTATATTCTTCTAAAATTTCTGCAGATGGATTTTTAACTTTGGTTTTTGTATATATCTCATCTTTCCTGTGTATTAGTGCTAAAAGATCTTCTGTGATCCAGGGTTTTATTGGTGGGGCACTTGGCTCCTTATTCGTATATTTCATAGTACAGGCTTCTATTCCTTTATTAATAAAATCACAGAATTTATTGTAGTAGTCATTGATGTTAGTTTCATTGCATACAAATTCTTGAGTTATTAAATATTTATTAAGTTTTTTGTAGTTTATTTTATCCTTTTCTATTGGCCTATCATCACATATTGAGTTCCTGTTTATCTTTTTGTTTCTCATTTCACAGATTAGTAAATGGTTTAACACATTAACATCCTTCAAAGTAATCTCTCGAGGCAATCAATTGTTTGCTGCCAACGATGAGGAAGACTGCCAATACCATCAGTTGCTCCATTGTTTAATCAGGCATTCTTGCGTCGCACTGCGTTGGCTATGTCTTCTCGTTTATGGAAGCGTCTCCCACGTAATGCAGCTTTCAATTTCGGTATCAAATCAAAATCGCATGGTGACAGATCAGGAGAGTAGGGTGTACTCCAGGACTTCCAGCGACTCACTTTTCTCACTATTATTCACTATTTACAACTGTTTGCCATCTCTTGATGAATACAGTACATTTGCATTTGTCAGTTGGCACAGACTAGAGTAAAAGGTGGCTTTTCACCGATGTCTCAGTCTCACTCATGGCTGTGATTATATGGAAGCAACTGAGGTATGGGTGATACTTAGTAATGACATTCGGGGCACAGTCAGTGCCTGTGGATGTTGTGAAAGGTTCTACTCATAGGGTTAGGACTACCGTTCTGACTCAGTGAGGAAAGCAATGACAAACTACCTCACTCCTCTTCTTGCCTAGAATGCCTCAATATAGCGCTGCCTTGGGTTTTTGTGGGTATCTACTCACATAACGTAACGGCGGTGCTTTTTGAGGATCCAACCAGCCTTCGGGCTGACTACCTAACAGACAGACAAAGCAGCCTCACTTTTCTCACTATTTGATAAAATTACTCACTATTCTCACTTTTTTTTACAAGACTGGTCACATTCTGCATTAAAAATGGTCTCTTGCACAATCAGATTGCTAGAAACGACCCAAAATATACCCATGAATTGCCAGGCGGCCAGAAAGCATAAAAAGCTTCCATAGTGTAATACAGTGGAACTTGGATAATTCGAACCTCAAGGGACCAGTAAAATAATTCGAATTATCCAAAAATTCGAATTAAGAAAGTTCTTTGAAAAGGGTAGAGAAAATATATTGTATTACGTTTACATAATGATTTACGTTCAACAAAGCAGATTAACAGACGGTACTTTTTAATGACTGTATCGTGAATAACCTCAAAATGAAAAATAAAACCAAAATGTACTATTCACCTATTTAATGACAGTAGTAATCCAGTAATCTAGTTAAGTCTTAGAGAAATCTACTGTTTTCCAAAACGTTTGAGATTTTTACATGATTCCTACAATTAAGTCTCTCAACCAATGAATCTAACCAATTTAAGGAATGAAAAACAAATCACTTACGTCATTTCTACTTTAAAAAAATAACGCCAAGTTCTGTGATGTGGTTTGTTGCTTGGGCTGCACTAAGAACAGTTTTTTCGGGAACCGACCCAACTGTTTGGCTTCCGATCGGCTTTTTACACTAAAAACTTCGAATTATCCAAAATATTATTCGAATTAACCACGATTTTTTAGCATTGATTTCATATAAAATGCTAGGGACCAAGAGAAAAATTCGAATTAAAGAAGATTTCGAATTATAGAAGTTCGAATTAGCCACGTTCCACTGTACCACAGCCGGAGCCATGCAGCGATCGCCGAAAATTTTAACAAAGGGTTTTTTAACTAATGTTCACATTTATATTTGTGTTTTATGATTTACATTTCTTGAATGTTGCATTGATTTGCCTATCCATTATTTCCAAGTGTCATCTAATTACATGAAAAATCACAAACGATACTCAGAGATATTAACATAGGCACAATTTGGTTGACATTTTTGTGGGGCTAATTTGTTTTTCAGATACACATTCTTAAAATTTTTGTCTATTTCAATACAGTTTTGTCACATTTTTGGGGGGCTATGGTTGGTTTCGGGGAGCTTAGCCACTTAAGCCCCCCCCCCCTAATTGCGCCTTCAGATATCAACAAAAGTTAAAAATTATGAACAAGATATACGGCCATAAATGCGAATAATGATATGAATTTACTCACTATTTACTCACTTTTTCATACAAAAACTCACCTTTTTTTTTCTTTCACTTTTTTGAAGAAAAAACACTCACTATTTCACTATTTTTGGACGAGTCTGTGGATGGAAGCCCTGGTGTATTCCAGTCTCCCAACGCCATAAATGGGTCTGAATAATGTTTGCCGTATGGGCTGTCACTATTTCACTATTTTTGGACGAGTGTGTGGATGGAAGCCCTGGTGTACTCCCGTCTCCCAACGTCATAAATGGGTCTGAATAATGTTTGCCGTATGGGCTGTTGCATTATCGTGCTAATTTTACGTATGCACGTTGTTCTAATCTACTCACATCCATACTTGACAAACTACAAACATCAAAACAACTATGCACTGACTGACTTGCACACATCCCTCTTCTATCTTAAAATTGTATACCATCTAGCGTTATCTATAGATATTAAATATCCTATTGTAAATGCTACATATCAAAACATGTGGATTGTGGTCCAGGATTCTGTGGAAATAAAAATAGTTGCCAACACTTAGTAAGTGACCCTGGTGGAGTATTTTTTTGGGGGGGCCTGTCTTCGTGGCCTGATGTAGGCAGTACTGAGATCTGGAGAAATATCATTGATGTGTTACAAAATTTACTTTTCTCCTTCAGATTTCCTCATCACTTGTCACATATATGAGACATGCGGCAAACTCTCGCCTGGGCAACTGACTGATCTTCGCTCAGCTCTGGTGAACAACATCACATTTGGATGCTTGGCTGTCCGGAATAACTTGCATCAGTACTGTAAATACGAGTCTGTGACTTTGTTCGACAAGATAGATACCTTCGTCAAGTATCAGGAGAGTCAAAAGCACGCAGTTAATGAAAAGGTAATGTATTGTTCTACAAATCCTGTGAGAGTTATCCTTCATACAAGATTTTGTACACAAATAAATGTTTCTCTCTGAGTTAATTCAGTGTGTAGAGTTGTTCATTTGTGACAAGTTTTGCCTTGTGCTTGGGAAGTCTTGAAAGTATTTCCAATGCATGGGTAGCTGAGGTGGTACACATTCCAAAAGAGTAAACAGCCCCATTCAGTATTTAATGCCATCTTTCTAACATTGCAATTGGGAACTTCACGTGTTTAAGTTGCCAAGTGATGAATTTAAAATTTATTTCCATTGTTATTTATTGTACAGAAGGCTCCACCAATATACATTTGAAATCCTGCTCAAGTACATGAAAAATATGCAAAAATGTTGAATTTGCTATGAAAAAAAGAAAGAAAGGAAAAAAAGGATGCACACAAATGCGAACAATTATGAAGAAACACAAAAATCTATTCTTATCCATTACCATTGTATAAAATGTTTCTCCACATTGTTCCTGTAAACAGAACTGATTGTTCTTTTTTGTATTGTTAAAATTTTATGAAATTTTGGGAAAATAGCTAATTTACACGAGACAATAATTGTGTGCAAGGACTAAAACAGTGAAATTGAGTTAATTTCAAACATTGCAGTATTTCGAAAGTTACTTCGAACTTTCATCCCTTCGGATATATGCAACGTTATTATGAAAACCTATATAAATCGTCATTCGAAAGAAAAAATGTGCCTTTGCGTGATAATTCATTGTAGATGTTAAAATAAATAGGTTTCTTTTCAGGTTTCTGTATTTATCAGCAATAGTTACCGACAGCGGCAGCTACGCTCCCTAAAGTGCAGCGTTAGGCCATGGGGTCAAGCTCCCTGCTGACTTGAACCCCACTTCTTACTCAGCGCAAAACACTATTCATGAAACTTGCGCAGCTTAAGCATACGGCACGCATTACACTGCCTTCATTTCCACACTGCAATCGGTGACATTTTACGAAAATTCGCTAAAAGTATATCACAGCTGTGAAAGGGCAGAATATGTTAAACACACAAAGGATATTGTTTTAAATGTTGTGAATACATGAAGAAAGAATTACACGTTGTTCGACGGTGTGTACTACTCTGGAAAACATGGAAAACGGGGAATAATCAGGGTATTTTAATGACACTCGGGGAATTTTAGTTTTACAAGGTCCAACCTTGAATAATTGGAAATTAAGCATTTAAATTTTGATGAGGGTTGATTGTTGTAGATGTAGGTTCGTACTGGCATTAAATCAGTAAGTAGAGCCCTGCGCGGATAAATGAAGCTTGATCCGCACGCTTGTTATCCAATCTATTGGCATTACAATAATATTTTCAATTAGATAAAATATTAAAGCAACACATTTAGTTTCCTTTAGGCTATGTATGCCAAGTTCTATGTTTAAAATGAATGTTACACAGCCAGAATTGCAACCCTGTTCAGTCCGGACTGTTAATTGTGCTTAATGACATACCGTATACAGTATACTCGAATACCACCCGCACATTTTTAAACAAATTCGGACGTGAAAAATTGAGGTGCGGGTCTTATTTGAGTCATCCAAATTTGAAAGATCTAAATTGCGCGATATCGGGTGTTGCGAGTATCCGCTAGATGGTGCTAGCCTTCTTCCGGCTATAACTTTGTTTTACCGTAAGCATGCGGCGTCATAGTCACACGCACGTTCTCCGAGTGTAAACATGAATGCTACGAAACGTTTGCGGTCATTTACTGTGAGTGAGAAATTGAAAGTTGCGAGGGAAGCTGAAGTTATTGGAAATCGTTCCCGGTAGGAAATATGATATTGACGAGTCATGTATTCGTGATTGGGCGGGATGACGTCTATGCTGCGTGAACCGCCCGTTCAAAGCAGCCTTGAAACAGCTGTGTACGGAGCGGATGGCGGCCGATAAGCACGCACCGACTCCAACTGGTCGTATTCAGCGCCCGAAAGTTCAGCTGCTGTGTTCGTGGATTTTGACGGCATGGAATCGTATCTCTGGAGATCTCATACGGAAGAGCTTCAGAAATGTAGTATTTCGAATGCTATGGATGGCTGTGATGACATTCAGTGGGAAAGTGATGGTGATAAAAGTTCCGAAGTTGGTACTTCTGATGACGATGAATGAAGTGTTTGTGTACTTTTATTTGTATTTTTAATCGTTTGATGTGTGTTATTTTAGGACGACTTCAAAACTGTTGGAAACTATTTTGGATAAATGCTATTCTGTTTATTTAGTTAACATAGTAAATAATTTTGAGTAAAAATTCTTTTTTTTTAAATTTTGTTCTTCAAAATCAGGGTGCGGGTCTTATTCGGGGACGGGTCGTATTCGAGTAAATACGGTAATTTTAATGAGATTAGCATAAATCATCATGGTACATTTGTCATGAAAAAAACAAATAACAGAAAAGTATTATGTCATATCCACCCAGGTCTTTTATTCAACAAGTTCGGATTGTATTCTAAAAACTATCCGCAAATTTACTCCAAACATTATCTGCAGCTATCCGCTGTCTGCACAGCAATGCAAACTATATCAGCATGGCGAAAAATGTTGCAGATATCCGCATCCGCGCAGTGCTTTATCAGTAAGCTCTCATTTCTTGCAAGATAGAGCACACAAATTACATGTGTAGACTGTGTATAAATGTGTAACTGTATGATTTTTGAGAGCATTACTATTGACGAGCTACTTTCAATACTCGCAAGTACAATACTTTTTTCTGGATACTTTGACCTTGCATATTTCAGCTGGGGCCTAATACTTTTTTCTCCTAATTCATTAGTAACAGGATTTTTAAGTGTTTTGAATACATCCCTCATTTGTCACATTTTAATCTTGGGGTCCCCCCAAAAATCATGAATCAAGGTTTCACTGTATCAGTGATTTACAGTAAAATTCTGTGTTTCATTATGAGCCCTTCAGTACCATTCATAAAGTGAAAACTGGAATGTAGATTTCGGCAAAGGACTAGAAGATCTCAATTAGAGGAGGGCCCTGTTTAGACTGTAATGCATGTTTACCCCTTATCATTCCCATTTCCACCGGGGTCAGGGATGGAATGCGATGAAATTCCATGTGACGGATGGTTTTTACGGCCGGATGCCCTTTCTGGTGCCAACCTCATGAGAGGAGTTAATGAGAGATGAAATGAATGAAGATGAATGAAACTGGGCAAAGATGTGGAAGGAAGCGGCCGTGGCCTGTCGGAAGGTACCGTCCCAGCATTTGCCTGGAGTTGAAAATGGAAAACAACGGAAAACCATTTCAAGGACGGCCGACAGTGGGGCTCGAACCCACGTCTACAGAGTCCACAGTAAGGTTGGTCCCATCGCCTAGCGCTGCGCTTAGTGAGCATAGCTACCGCAGTTTGTTCCTGTGTAGACTGTAATGAGTTGAAATTATAACTATGTTGTTTGTTGCACAGGTTTTGATTCTCGTGGAGGAAGAAAACTGTCGGTTGGCTGAGTTTGTCGATGTTCCTAAAGTTCTTGGTGATTTGTTTGAATCCCTTGCTGGTGCTATATACCTTGATAGTGGAAAATCACTGAAGGAAGTGTGGCGGGTCTTCTACCGCCTCATGAAGAAGGAGATAAGTAAGTAATATTTGTTTTCATCATCATTATTATTATTATTATGATTATTGCGCCCACCAGAGTGGCCAGGGGAGGGGGTGGTAGAGAAGGAGGCAAAGGGGAAAAGAAGTTTAGACTAGATAGAATTACACCCTCCAATCCTGCTACCATAAACTCACCTCTCCGACGAACCTAACCTCTGCTATGTGGATCTGCATGCTGGACTGGCTTACCGGGTTGTAGAGGTCCATTCAGTGGTGTCACGGTGGCCATCCAAAAAAACAAGATGAAAATGCCCTGAAAAAGGAGGAGGATCGGGAACAGGGGATATCCCACTGTTAGATAGCTGACCACTCCCAAGCCCTGACTAAACTGCTCAATGAAGCATGACCAGATGAAGGGAAAATAATAGTTTAAATAACTTAAATTTCAGGAAGCAAATTTACAAACCGAAATAAAAACAAAAACCAAAATGGTGTGATCCCACCGTTTGCAAGAAAAGAAAATTTAAACGCACTCTCACTGGGTATACATACTAAAGCTTAGGGCTCGAAACGCAACAACAAAAAAATACAAGGATTTACAACAAGGTTTTAAGAACTAAAGAAAATTGTAACAATCCCATGGAGGGTAAACTGGTGTTAACTACTGTATATGTTTTAATTTGAGAAAAATTTAAGAAAAGGAAACTAAAATAAGGTACGATTGGATGACCCAACAATAGCAAATGTAGGCTTATTGCTCACGGCGCTCCATGGATATTGGCGGTAATAAGTAATCGATTTTTCAGTAATGATTTCTGAAGCAAATGATGGGTCAGTTCACGACACTCACATACAGTATATCGCTCAGCATGGTGGTGCTACCTGTTGCCTTTGAAAGCAACTACATCAACAGCAGGCGACTGCGGAATGCAGCGACCCCGATACATTTTAAAATTACAGAAAACAGCCTGTTTTGCAAAGTTTTGAGCCGAATTTCACGGCTCAATGATTATTATTATGGACTCTGTACATGTACCGACAGGGCAGTACCTATATTGCTTGCTGAAGCACAGCGCTATGCCATATGGCCAAGCTATCTGCTGACTCTGTAGATGAGTGGGTTTGACCCCCACCATTAGGGCCGTCTTTGAAATGATTCTCTATAGGTTCCCATTTTCAACTCGAGGCAAATGCTGGGATGGCACCTTCCAATAGACGACAGTTTCTGTCAAACTCCTTGCTCAACTTCATTCACCTTCAATTATTCATTCTGTCATTCACTCCTCTCATAGGAAACACAACAAAGATGCATGTGATACATGTATAAGGGTACAGGAGATGGTATCTTAACAATAAAACTTAGTTAAAGTCTAGGATCGCCATCTGCATCCTAAGTGGGTAGCCATCAATGATTTCTGTACTATATATATATAGTGTACATATTGTGTGGCTTTTATTGGAACACTTTCGTCAATTCTAAACCAAATATTTCTTTCTATCAGCCCAGTACTTCTTCATTCTTTCAAATCACAGTCTTCTTGCTTCATCTGAAATCACCCTTCCCATTCTTCATTGTTGATCTCAGTTTGTTATTTGCTTTGTTTATTTTCGAGTTGCTTAATTTTGTCTGTTTTGTTTTTTAAATCCTCAATAGTAATGTGTTATTCACTCATATCTTCTTTAATTTCCATAATCCATATAATATTCCTCTTACTGATCCGTAATTTTTCTATTATTCTCTTTCTGATTCTGCTTTCTGGTGTCCTGATTAAATGTCTAAAGAACGACGGCTTGAAAATCAATTATAGAATCTTTTATTTCAATATTTATGAGGGCAGATAGGAATTTAAGGCACAACAATATTTTTCCCAAAAAGTTGAATAGGTAACAACACCAAACAAATAACAAATGAACTTACATCTTTGACCTACTTTTCTACATAGTCACCAACTTTTTCAACACATTTCTGCCATCATGTTATCAGTTTCAATATGCCCTCTTCGTAGAAGTCTGTTTGGTTGAAGTAAAGCCATCTGCGGACTGCTGATTTCACTTCCACATCTGTCGCAAAGTGTTGGCCGGCCAGGAATTTCTTCATGGGACCAAACAGATGAAAGTCTGATGGTGCCAGGTCCAGACTGATGGTGGATGCTAGAGCACCTCCCTCCCAAACTGGGCGATTTTCTCACGAACAGGAGCAGCAACATGAGGGCGGGCATTGTCATGAAGTTTGACACTGTCAGCATTAATGTTGTGGAGTTTGTCACAAAGGGCACGATGCAACTTACCCAAAGTTTTAATATAGGCTGCAGCATTCACAGTGGTCCCATATTCAGCTAAGTCCACCAATAACACACCACACATACCCCAAAACACTGTCACAAGCACTTTCCTAGCAGATTGAGTCACTTTGAATTTTTTTTCGTACTGGGGAACCAGTATGTTTTCACTCCATAGAGTTTAGCTTGGTTTCAGGCATGTAGTGGTATGACCACGACTTATCACCAGTGACGATTCCTTGCAGAAAGTCATGCCCTTCTGTGGCGTAACGCATTAAGTGATCCAAGCTTGTCATCATGTGCTGACCCTTGTGGTCGTCTGTTAGGTACTTAGGCACCCAGCGAGCACTAACTGTACGGAATTTCAATGTGTGATGAGAAATGTCGTACACCACACCATAGGAAATGTTGAACGTCTGCGATAAGGTTCGCAGGTGCACAAGCCGGTCTTTCACAAGAGCGTGGCGAATCACTAAGGTTCACACGGTCCTCTTGAAAGTAAGCACACCGCCTGGAGGCATTGCTACGGTCCATACAATCGCCCCCATACACGCCACGCATGTCCCTGTGAATTTCACTCGGTTTATGCCCTTTGGCCCACAAATATTGAACTCCACTTTGCTGCTCTTCACAAGTTTGCGACAGTAACACGAGCGCCATGCTTGTTTCGTAGTTCAGGCTTCTCTCACTAGAGCTGCACATGAAAACAAAATACCCTCTGTAGCGCAAACTTCAAGCTATATCGTTCTGAAATTTCAACATTCCAGCTGCAATACCAGGGGAGAAAAAATGAGTGTGCGTTACATTTAAGACTGACTTGTACTACAGTATATACCCTGTTCCAATGTACACCATACAGCATATCAATAACTGTTAAATTATGTAGGTTTCTTGACCCATTTTTAAATTCATATTGTGCTTTTGATTTTAAAATTTTAATTTTTTATAACTTACTCATTAGGCTATATTGTACTACTGTAGGAAATACTGTATTTTAAGCCCATGTATGAAGTGATGGTTGCAATAGATAATACTCTTGCCGCAATCTCTGGCAATTCGAGATTCGGAACAGAGGCTATTCTGTTCTCAACTCCTCTCATGAGGTTGGCGTTAGGAAGGGCATCCAGCTGTAAAAACCAGTTGCTACATCTCGTCCTCGACCCTGTATAAACAGGAATAATAAGGATGGGCATGCATCTATTATAATCGCCTCGTGAGGGAACACTGAGAAGAGGCCGGTTCGATTCCTATATCAGCCATCCTGGAAGTGGTTTTCGTGGTTTCCCACTTCTACTCCAGTCAAATGCCTGGATGGTACCTAACTTAAGGCCACTGCCACTTCCTACCCACATCCTTCCTCAATTACAAATACCCACACCAGTACAGACATCACAGTGACACAGGCTATCAGACAACTTCTACAAACACTCAAGTTCATGGGGCTACATGACCACGATTTCATAAAGCCCATACTGACTCGACCACAACAAATATATTATGGGCTCCACTAATCTAGAAGAGTGTACTCCAATTTTTTGGGATCTGAACATCAAAAGAGTGATGACTATTGTTGTCTTGTATATGAGGCTACATGGCATTTTGTTTTTGTTGCAGAGGAGTTCAGCGAGTGTATTCCCAAGAATCCGGTGAGAATGCTGTATGAAGCGTGCATTAATACCGTCACCTTCCAGTAAGTGTATTCCTTATGTTATATCATATTTTCACATCACTCTCCTTTATAATAATACTAGCGATCTTCCCCGGCTTCGCTACTTTTTACCGTGGTCTTGTTAGATGGTTTCTTTGTATACGACATTAGTCGTTTTCCTTCCAACAGTGAACACGAAAGCTAGCTCGTAATCTGTCGCTTCAGTAATTGAATGGAGATTGTTGAAAAATATTAAAACTAAAAAAAAAAAACACTTATAGTGGGCGATGTATTAAAGATAGAGATACGCTCTCGTGGACTTTTCATGCTGAACAATTCTTACATTCATAGTATATTGATATTTTTAACAATTTGCCCAGCGTAAGCTTAGAAAGCGAACGGACGCCAGTTTTTTTTCTTTTTTTTTTTTCTGTCTTTTTCACTGGAATCGTTACTGCTTGACTTCCTTTGATCATAAATACATTATTTTCTACAGAAACTTTCCTCGAGATATCCTTTACAGAATGGTAAAACCGCATCAAAATCCATCCAGTGGTTCTCGAGATTGCCCATGACATCCAAGAACCGGGGACTTTGTTTTATACTCAGTAGAGATTTACCTCAGTTACAAGTTTTTCAGCTTGTGCCCAATTAGATGGGGCGGGGAATTACAATTAATTTCCTAGTGCTTGAAATAAATTACATGAGTTGGTTTGAACATTTAATCAAATGAAAGACGGGAGAATACCAAAACACATGTTGGAGGATACATGGGAAGGAAAGGGAGCAAGAGGAAGACCCCGAGTACGATGCATCGACTTGATTAAGACTAGTACTGTATAAGTAGACTGAATATGTACAGAACAGACTTCTGGAAGCAGAAGAAGAGTGGAGGAGTACCATAAACGCCACGACACAGCCTCAAACTTAATAAGGGGAAAGGATGCTCATGATGACACTTAATAAATTTATTAATCTCATGGGTTTTTTTTTTTTGATTAGGGAATAACCCATCACAATTGGGTATAATCGTACAGACGGGAAAACATCAAATTTTGCTTAAGGCGGCGTTAACCACCACATCGCATGTTGGATAAAAATATTAATATCTCTGAAACCATACACTTGATGTTCATGAAACTTGAACTGCTTATAGCATATGTGTGTAGTAATATGTGAATGAATTCACAGAGTCCTGGGTTCATAAATTCTTATGTGAATAATTATCGTTGAGAGTGTAAAAAATTATGTATCGGTGCATTATTTGGCTCTTGGTGTCCCCGCCCGGACCCCCACAGGAGTAACGAACTGTGCGCTACCTCCCTTTATATAGAGTGCAACTGCACTACTTAACTGTGAGAACTAATAGATCAAGCAGCCTTAACCTCCCTATGAGGGCTCCAAAAAGATGGTACCGTATATACCCGAATGCAAGACGAGGCCTAGTTATTAACTGCCTCTTACAGAGTTTTTCAAAATAATACTCGCTAACTTATAACTTGCACAATATATGCCCTTAAGGTTATGCTTTAATTTTTATAACGTCTCGTGTTATCGGAAATCCCTCTGCCCCCTTTTCCAAGATATACTCTATAATGTCTTTGTCCAAGTCAGGGAAGCGTCCTTTCCTAGGTCCTCGAAAAGATTTTCTTGTTGTATGCGCACTTTTAAGTTTGTCCTTAGTTTGCTGCCATCTACGCACATTGCACTCGCTCACTCAGTACATCTGTCCTGCAAAAATTTGTTATTTCAGCATAATAAATCGCTCAACTTGAAGTTTGCATCGTATCTCGCGTTAATTTCTAATGCCATCATAAAGATGATTGTAGTAATTTCAAAACACGTCTTGCCCGCGATCGTATTGTTCGTTTTTGCGGCGGTGCTTTCCTTTCTTCCACGGTGTTTGTTGTCCGTCTGTTGCATTGTCGATAAGTAGGCCTACCAGTATTGTCTTCACGTTCAATTTTTGTCTCTCAGTTTTCTTGTGGAATTCGAACTTTTAGTTATGTAAAAACGCGGAAATTATACGGCTGGATTTAAACTCAAAGTGATCAAACACACAGACGACGACGGTCGAGAATTCATTGTGAATGAATTTGATATTCGCTACTTGCGTCAACAGAAAGATGCGCTAGAAACCTATAACCAAACACGCAAGGTGTTTTCAAACGTGGTGACGCTAAATAAGAAATTGTTAGGTTAGAACACGTATCTGGTATTGTTATGATGAGCTGACAACAGAAGACAAAATATGAAGGCAATCAGTTGAACTCTTGCATGATTGGATATAGGGGTATGGGATAGCTTCTTGAAGACTAGAATCGCAAATGCATTGAACGGAGATTGGCAGCAGTGACGGCAGTTGACAATTCCAGTCGTCTTGTTTCAATCATGCAAATTTTACGTTTTCTTGGGAATAAGGTCTTTCCCTCACAAATTCCTGCATATATCTCGCACAGAAGATTTTCACACTTATTTTCGGAAGGGAAAGTGCGAGTTATATGCAAGCAAATGCCAGTAGACGCAAATTCAACCTGAAGACCAGCATGCACCGAAACAACACGAAAACAAGCGAACAGCAGAAAGGCGGCAAGCAGTCACGAATGCCAACCCACTGTAACAAAGTACAGTGATTTTCTGTGTACCAACTTCGGAAGGAAGAATTAAAATCTCTATTTGAGATGACGAACGATCGTAATTTTCTATTAATGAACTTGCCATAACCTGTATCTTAGATCTACAATTTCACGACAAAGAAAACAAGCATTCATTACGTTTCTGGTGTCCCACAACATTTCTCACAAGACGTATGATACGCGTGTACCGGCTTCAGCAAAAAAAAGGGTGTGTTTAGTATTTAAATTACAACACGACCTTTAGATGTCCGGGATTAACTTAGAAAGAGCGCTGACGTTATTAAATTAAGAAACGTTGATCACCCAATTACTGGTCGTAAAATTGACAGGTTTTGTTCTTGTGAAGATTAGTTATTAACAAGAAATGAACATCTGCCTGAATCAATACTATACAATACAATTGTTTTAAAACATATTTCCGTATGCTTTCGAACATATAATTTATCCGATTAAAATGACGTGTATGCATAAATCCTAACCTCAAAATGTATGTTAATCATAAATTCATGGTACTTGAACATAACCAACCATATTTTAATCTTCATTAACGCATTAATTCGTTGCGAGTTACAAGATGCCGCCTCCACATACTACTTTGCGAATAATAATAATTTTTAAAAATCTTGATCAAAAATGTTTTATACCCTGAATATAAGATGACCCCAAATTTTTATAACACAAAAAGTGGGAAAAAACCTCGTATTACATTCGGGTATATACGGTATATTGGCTTTCACGGTCGGTGAATTAAAACTCAGCAATTCTTCTAGGTTTGTGCCATGTCTTGTGTGGGGTTTCGCCTAGGACACCAAGCTGGCTCATCGGCGGGCTCTTGGTGTCCCTGCCCGGACCCCCACAGGAGTAACGAACTGCGCGCAACCTCCCTTTATATAGAGTGCAACTGCACTACTTTACTGCGAGAACTAATAGAAAAGCAGCCTTAACCTCCCTATGAAGGCTTCCAGAAAGATGGTATATTGGCTTTCCCGGCCGGAGAATTAAATTCAGCAATTCTTCTAGGTTTGTGCCATGTCTTGTGTGGGGTTTCGCCTAGGACACCAAGCTGGCTCATCGGCGGGCTCTTGGTGTCCCTGCCCGGACCCCACAGGAGTAACGAACTGCGCGCTACCTCCCTTTATATAGAGTGCAACTGCACTACTTTACTGCGAGAACTAATAAAAAAGCAGCCTTAACCTCCCTATGAAGGCTTCCAAAAAGATGGTATATTGGCTTTCACGGCCGGAGAATTAAAACTCAGCAATTCTTCTAGGTTTGTGCCATGTCTTGTGTGGGGTTTCGCCTAGGACACCAAGCTGGCTCATCGGCGGGCTCGGTGTCCCCGCACGGATACTGTAATATAATTATTTAATCACGAATTGTGCTAAATGTTCCGGCATAACTCAACAAAATGACAAGTGTTTCGCCCCGGTGTGCAATTGGGCTCTTCAGTTGGTTAAAGCACACCTCACCACGACACTGTCTAGTACACACTGGGAAGGCCATTGCAAGACGTATTTGATACATGTGTATCCACGCCACGAGCAAAGCCAGTGCACTATGGGAGTCGAAACTCCACTCCAAAGCAATTATAACCTTACCTTGGCATTGAATATATGCTTGCCACGGTGGGTGAGTGGTTATAGTGTCGGACTACCAACCCCAAGATTGCAGGTTCGCCCCTGGCCATGGTAAGTGATTTTTGAAGGCGACAAAAATCACGACACTCATGTCATACGTTGTTGGCATGTTAAAGAACCCATTTGAATTAAGTAGGCCGTGTTCAATGGCAAAATTAATCTCGGGATTTTCCGCCAACACAAAGTTCCTCCATTCTCTACTTGAAAGCGCTGTAGTGTCAAGGAGTTTAGATATCTAACCTCCTTGACTTTCATAGCGTTCAAAGGAACGACGAAATTCAACATGCAAGCTACCCTCTGGGTGTCAATTAACAAAGCTTGCACCAGGCACCCGAGGCCATACGATATTATTATTATTATTGAATATATAATTTTCAAAAGAAAAATATGTAGTGTCTGTCGAGCCATTATATATTTAATCACAAATTGTGCTAAATGTTCCGGCATAACTCAACAAAATGACAGTGTTTCGCCCCGGTGTGCAATTGGGCTCTTCAGTTGGTTAAAGCACACCTCACCAAGACACTGTCTAGTACACTCTGGGAAGGCCATTGCAAGACGTATTTGATACATGTGTATCCACGTCACGAGCAAAGCCAGTGCACTATGGAGTCGAAACTCCACTCCAAAGCAATTATAACCTTACCTTGGCATTGAATATATAATTTTCAAAAGAAAAATATGTATTGTCCGTTGAGCCATTATTAGAGGTGTTAGAAAGTGTTGTTATTTTTTTGAAGATTTGTTGATTTAAAATTCAAAAGGTGGTGTTTTGTGTTTTTATTATTTTTTCGGGGGATGACATGTTAAAATTTGGAAAGCGATAAGGTTTGTACAATAAGTGCATTTAAAAATATAAACAATTAATAAAACAAAGTAAAAAACAAAACAGCAGAGTAAAATGTTAAACATGGCTATGGAAGAATGAGATAATACTTAAATGGAAGTCACATTTTTATTTTACATTCACCATCTCGAAACACATTTCAGTGAATACCTTTTTCAGTTTTATCCAAATACTGCGGTGAAATCACTGGAAGTAGATCATGGTTAAAGTCTCAGCATTTGCAGCTGTCAATTTTTGCCTCCTATCACTTACTATGAGACTGTATTTCGAAAATGACCTTTCAGAATCCACATTTGAACAAGGATACCACACACACTTTAATGCAGCTGTTGCATAGTCTCGGTGAGCAGGCCTTAATCCCATGAGGATCTCTGGAACATTCACATTATCTTCATGATGCAGTTGGTTCTTGATTGCAGTCAGGTAAGTGCTGTGAGCCTCTAAAAACTGTTGAGACTCCATCTTCGTAAGAAATGGGGCATTCTTCTTAAATTGGAGCAGTTCTGTGGGAGATACGTTCTTAGGTGCATGCCGAGGATCAAACAATGACCCGATGGCTTCTACAGTCTTCCTGGCTGGATCCGTGGTCCTTAAAGTCCTGACTTTCACTAGAGCTGACTGGGCAACACACGTAAGATTGGACTTAACCTTTATCTGCATCTTTTGAGGAAGCTGTTCCAAGTTCTGGAGGATCGTATGATTGAACATTCCACCATCGCCTAATAGCTTGAGCTTTACCTCAAGGTCATCTAGCTTCCCAGCCAGTAAGTGAATTGTTGGGTACTTAGATCCCTCCAAGAAATTAAGCAAGTCCATAAGAGAGGCACCAACAACAGAAACATACAATGCTTGTAATTGTATAAATTGTATTGTTGAAGTCGATGCTTGTTGGAAAAATTTGACCCCAGAATTTGAATCTTCCAATGTTTTGAAAAATTCTACCAGATCTTCCACATGCGTGGCCATATACATTGCAGCCTTAAACCATGAATTCCATCTTGTACATACAGGCATTGGGAAAGCTAGAATTTCATTCTCTTTTTCTGTGTTTTCATATTTCTCCCTTAGAAATGCAACGTAATTGCTTTTTCTTTTTCGCGTATTTAAAAAGGCATTCTTTGTCTTTACTATAGACATGTTCAATTCGTCCAGCTCGTTTTCAAATACGCAGCCGATAAGATTGACTTTATGAGCCCAGCACTGGACATGACTTAATTCTTCAATCAATCCTTGAAGAGTAGTTACACATTTTGTCATGTAGCGTGCTGAGACCGTAACTACTGCCACTACACGCTCCCGTTCAATTTCATAGGAATTCAAGGTGTCTAATATCGCATTGGAGCAATTTACGCTATTGGCAGAATCTAGAACAACAGAGGCAGCCAGATGGGTGTTCATTTCAGTTGATGGTACTGATGGACGAAAAAGAATGTTGAAAACACACCTACCATTCTTGTCAGTTGTTTCGTCACATAGCAGAACAACGTCTTTGTTTTTTATATCTTCCCTAATTTCTTCCCTCCTTCTTTCGCCAATCAAGGGGATGTATTTCTGACGAATCTGATTTGCTGATGATAAATCTCCACTTCCGCGAACGTACTTATTAAACCAATAGCAGGATTGTCTAGTTTCTCTACTGGTATATTAGCTTTCACAAACGCAGTAGTAGTGTCCAAAATAAACTCTTCTTTCATATCCTTCACACGACTAGCATTTGATAATGTTTCTTTCAAGGTGGCCACTCTAGGAA
Source organism: Meconema thalassinum (assembly GCA_946902985.2). NCBI lineage: Eukaryota > Metazoa > Arthropoda > Insecta > Orthoptera > Tettigoniidae > Meconema > Meconema thalassinum. The sequence continues at coordinate 582,748,224 of OX336391.1, read as the reverse complement.
CACTAACTTCAAGACGCGAATTTTCTCGGCGTTTTGAATGCTTCTCCGATTTGCAATGTTTGTCTAATGCATCTTTCCTGCTATAATCTAACCGACAATCACAATATTTGCACATAAGAATGCCACAAGAAATTATAAATCCTTCATTCTTATATTCTTTAAGTCTGTCTGTGGCAGAAGCAGCTACCTTCGGCATTTTTAAACTCAACTGAGCGATGTCCAGTAACTAACACTGTTATCACACGGTTGACTGTAGTCACACGCCAGTATAAATTCGTAACCACACGCAAAATTTATTTCTGAATTCGTGTCATAATATTTAAATTACGTCGCGTCTCATCTTCCTGTACTGCTAAGTTCGGAACTAATACAACGAGCTCGTGGTCGCCAACTGATTCACGCAAATAACACACTCGCTTCGATGATAACGCACAATTTGCGCACTTTTTATTAAATTATATAGAATTCTCTACTATAATTTACACTCGCTACCGATGTAACAGGAGGCAAACGTAGTTTACATTATGAACAAATATCACATAACCTTTTGGAGGTAGTCGGCCAAACTATTCACGCCGCGATATAACAGCTGTTTACCACAGCGCTAAAATCCAACGAGTAACGAGAATATCGACAGTATATCGTAATATGACGTATATCGTAGTATTACCCCTCGCGAAACTATACAATCGATCATTCTCTCGAATTGAACACCAACCAAATTCGATTATCGGCTTGTGGACAAAAATGTTCGGTTTGGTGTGGGGGAAAAATATGAAAATTTGTTTTTATTTCGCAGATTGCGGTATTTGTGGTGTTATTCACATAATTTGCGTTATTTCGCGATTTAATTTCACTCCTGGGCGGCACGAAACGTGTAAATACGTGAAAATAAAACATCCTAACCTCTAAATATGACTTTTCGTTTTATCGCGAGTTAACAAAAACTAACACCTCTAGCCATTATATATTTAATCACGAATTGTGCTAAATGTTCCGGCATAACTCAACAAAATGACAGTGTTTCGCCCCGGTGGTTAAAGCCAGAGGACTGGATAAAAGGAATAATTGTCCCGATCTTCAAGAAAGGTAGTAGAACAGATTGCAGAAACTATCGGGGAATAACACTGATGAGTCATTGTGCAAAGATCTTCGAGAAAGTTTTGGAAAAGAGAATTAGGACAAGGATAGAAGGAGGGATGAGGGAAGAACAACATGGCTTCAGAGCAGGAAGGTCCACAGTGGATTTGAATTTTGCTGTAAGGCAGTTACAAGAACAGCACTATGAGTATGGAACAGATCTACTGATGGCCTTCCTGGACATTGAGAAAGCATATGACAGTGTATGCAGAAACAAAGTATGGAAGTCCCTGGAGGATAGAGGAGTAGAGAAATGGACTATAAAGAGGATAAAGGAGATGTACAAGGGAAGCGTGAGCTGTGTGAAAGTGGGAGGACAGAGATAAGACTGGTTGGAACAGAGAAACGGCCTGAAACAAGGAAGTGCACTGTCACCGTTACTTTTCATTGTGGTGATGGATGACATAATGTCCCGAGTGGCACAAGTAATTGGGGAAGGAAAGATGAAAGCAATGGTGTTCGCAGATGATTTGATGATTTGGGGAAACAAGGAGGAGGAGGTACAGGAACAGTTGGATGTTTGGGAAGGAATAATACAAGGATATGGGATGAAATTTAGCATAAATAAGAGTGAGATGGTGATCACAACAAGAAAGAAGGAAAGAACCACAACAGGAATAACAATTGGTGGGGAACAGCTGAAGAAAGTGGAGAGTTTCAAGTATCTGGGAAGCCTGATACAAGATAATGGAAGAAACGATAGAGAAATAAATGAGTGGGGGAGACAGGCAGAAGCATTCCGGAGGAGTGTGAGAAGCATGTTATGGAGCAAGGATGTCCCTCAGAACAGCAAAAAGATCATATATCGGACGTACTATGTCTCTATCCTGACATGCCTCGGAGACCTGGGTTATGAAAGGAAGGGAGAAGAGCAAAATACAGGCCAGTGAGATGAGGTTCTTGAGAAGCAGTATTGGAGCTACAAAGATGGACAGAATAAGAAATGAGAGGACCAGAGAATTAATGAAGGAGGAACCATTACAGGATGGTATAGAGAAATCTACACTTAGATGGTATGGACATGTAAAACGAATGGAGGAGAAGAGGATACCCAGGAGAGTACACGAGACGTAGTGGGAAGGAAAGAGACCGAGAGGAAGACCGAGAGACAGGTGGCTGAAGGGGGTGGAAGAAAGCGTGAAGAAGAGAGGAGAAGACTGGACAAGGGTGGAGGCTGAGAGATGGTGGGAAGACAGAAGACGTTGGAGAGGCTTGTGTTCCAAACAGACCCGGCCAGTGGCTGGAAACTGTGCAAGATGATGATGATGATGATCAATGATATGTTTGGAACCTGTTCTGATAATGATAATTCCTGGTGATAATTAATGGATAATAATAATAATTGTTTAATAATGGATTCTAATTAAGAACTTTGGAACTTTTGATTATAATAAAATGCCGGAAGCATGATTGCATTGAGAAATAATAATGTGGGAACAGATGGTTGTTCATGAAACCAATATTTGTGTAACGCAGGGGAGAAATGTGTGTAGGAGGTAATACTGCATGAGACCAGAGTGTAATAGGGAAGACATTGATTTAAATTACATCTATGGGATGGGCCCGGTAATAATAATAATAATGGTATTTTCGATGGGGTTACATGCGTGTGACATAGTCCCAAATCGTAGTTATAATGAGCCATTAAGTCCAGCCTGTGTAGCTGAGAGGTAATTATTGAAAAGTAATTGATTAATGTTGTGAATAAATAAATTGGTAAAATGTGTAAATCCGAGTTTTGAGGGTCAAATTATTGCCCCCATACTCGGGTAATAGATGGATGAGGACGGTGAAGTCTCGCTTATAAAGCCAGTTGTGCCTGTCATCAGCAGAATTCCATACTTTTGAGATTGCAGTACTATTGCTAACATTTATGTAGCTATTTAATGAATGAGTTGGTATTTCATGCCGAAAACGATTTAGCTTTGCTGAACACCTTGCCGGGTCCCGTTTAAAAGAAGTGGATTATGGAATGCATTTGTATGGATGTTTGATAAACCTGAAGGAATCAACTGGCAACTACATCTAGACTCCATTCAGAAGATGCTGCCTTATTTCCACGCTAGTGGTCACTTTTTGTATGCGAAATCTTGCCACTTATATCTGCAAGATATGTTCGATCTACGATCCTAACTTGCTCGATCCAAATATGACCAATTTGTGAACAATGGCTTTTTTACGGTGCGAAGATCCGATAGGTTTTGGTCGGGTATTTGGTCCGATATGACCTTAGAACAAACGCTTATGCGATCAATGAAAAGTAGCAGTGGTCTTACACACGGGCACGGCATTACCAACAGCGTACTGGCGCAGTGGATTCTCGCGATGCCTGCTCTGTTCGACATAAATGAACAACTGGAATCATTCTGCAATATTGTGTTTTAGACTACAGAACAGCATTTGGATGCATTGTGTGCGCGAATCAAGCAGAATGATGCGGACTTGAGAAAATTTGTTGGATGGTTATCAACTCACGATCCCTTTCCTCGTGGACAACACATTGTTTCGTTAAGCACAGGAGTTGTCGGGGATGGACAAATCACTTGTCATATGGCCTATGAAATTGGAATAGCAGCACGAAAAGACATAACCGGCAACAACTTTCGCGATGTGAAGTTCCTTAGAAAAAAACGCGTGATGCCTCCGCGCGGTTAATTCGAAAATAAAAATCTGCAACACGGATATTCCTGTTGATCCTCTTATGCTTTTCAAACGCATTTGCCTTGCAAAGAAATCCGATGCAGAATTGAAACAATATTTCCAGTTTGAATTAGCTCCATATCCGGTTGCGATCTTTGATGAAGCGGAAATGCGTACGTAACACACACAAGTCTGTGTTCTATAAATTATTCCATCCTGTTACCGATGAGCCCACATTTGAGGACCTACATCATATTCTCGACGGAGGATATCTTCTGCACCGTGTAATTTGGCACCAAACCGATACTTTTGTCGACATTAGTGCCAAATATGTGAATTACTTTAAAAGATACTTCAAAAACAGTGTCATTATTTTCGATGGGTATCCTGACAACCCATCAGCTCGCAGTACTTGTAACAAGTTAACAGCTTGTGCACCTGGAATGCTGACAAATATTTATAACTAGTAGAAACTTTGATATGGTTATCATTTCCATAGCTTTTCCGCAAGAATCAAAAAGGGCTCCACTTTGAATGGGCGTAGCATCGTAACGGTTCACATTAGAGACAAAAGGTACAGAACATTTTTGCAGGAAATTTACTCTAGATTATTTTTTATAATAGATATTTTGTTGATAAAGTTGATGGTTTGGACGATATTTTCAAAATAACGAAAAATGGTACCTTCTTAGGGCCAGAAGGGCCAATGCCGACTTCGCTCGAGGGGGGAAACTTGGGAGAGTAATATCTGGGTCCGAATAAAGCGATTAAAGCAATTTCCAGCTTTCCACTAATTATTTCCTTATTGAGGCTTTTTTTTCCGACCTGTCGCCTGGCCTAACTTGGAAGATCATAATAATAAAATAATTCTCTCACCAGGAATAAAATAAAATATATTGAAATGAACATGAGTTACATGATCCGATATCTATTAGAAAATCTTGATGATTGGTAATAATTTTGATTAATGCTCAACTCTGAGAGTACTTATTTTTACTGAGCAGTGAATTAATTACTGTAATATTTTGAAAGAATGTCTTGAGCATATTCAGAGTTGTGAAATAATAATGGATGCTTGATTAATGAGTTTAGATTTTAAATTTCACATTTTATTTTTATTTTTTATTTTTTTTTAACATGTAGATTCCATATTGGTGATTTTGGATATGTGAAAATTTTATACAAAATCATCGAAACCGTTGTGGAAATGTGGAATACAGTGATACTCTTGTAAATAGCCAATCCTGATGTCAGAATGGTCTATTAATGTTCTGCACAATGTGTACAGTTTTTCGAAAAATTGAATCGAATGATATTGGGATGGACTGATATTTTCCCAGATGTCATTAAGTGAATAATTTGTGAATAAGTTATGTTTTGCATATAGTCAAATGGCTGTTTATGAATTTGATTCATATGGCTAATACAGTTAGATGAGGGTTCCAGGGGGAGCATAGAATGTCTTTATTTTTCAGGTCTAGAATTTTGGATTTCTCCCTGGGGAACTTATTGTATTTCGATATATGGTGGTTGGTTGGTTCCTTAGTTTAGGGGCTGCGACAACGCGGTCATGTAGCCCCGTGTACTTTGTGTGAGTGTAGAATCTGTCTGATAACCGGTGTTAATTGTGATGACTTTATTAGTGTGTGTATCTGTTTTTTTAATTCAAGAAGGGACTGCAACTTTGAATTTTCAAATAGTTCCTACTTTTGCCGCCAAACGCCACCATCAACGACTACTAGGCCTAGTTCAGAACTAGCTACTAGACGCCACCACAGTCGGCTCTTGGCAACGAACTTAGCAACCAAAGAGCGTTGTTTACATTCTTAACCTATCCAATTTAGTTTCACACAGATGTAATTAGTGGAAAGATCTTTAACATGCCATAAATCTATGACATGGGACCGCCGGCTTTACTTCCCCTCCGAAGGAAGGCATACTGAGGGATTTTTAACGCTCTTAAAAAATCCGACGGCTTCGGCCGGGTTTGAACCCGCTATCTTGGGCACGATATATGGTGTGTGGACAGTTAAATTAAACTGGTGTCATTCACGAATTATTGCATTTCCTTCCATCCTTGAAGGATTGTGGATTTTGATATCCGTCAAGCTAGCTTTTTGTTTTGATTTGTTGTTACGCCCTGATAGACCCCGAGATGTTTTTGAGTCTTGTGCTCGGCGGATGTTGTAATTCATGCTCATGTGGTTGTGGGACTTCGGTCAAACGGTAACAGTACGGCACAGCGAGTGAGCCTAGCGAGTTAACTAGGCAACGCCGTATTATGCTATTGGCTGGCGCGGGTGAGCGAGTGAATCTGGCTCCTCCCTCATATTCACAGCTGTTGTTTTGTGTTTGGTATAGATACTGTGTGTTGCCTAGGCAATGAGGCAGCCATTTTGTAGCATCATATTCCCTAGACCAGCCTAATACTCGACTGACTGAGCTAGCCGGGCTGACACAGTACGCTGTTTTACATGAACAAGAAGTTAACATACAAATATAATAAAATATGCCCTGAATGAACCCTTGCAAAAAACACTATATTGACAAATAATAAAATAAAACCTATAACCTAATGATGATGAGGATGAATAAAATAAATTAAAATATATGAATAAAATGATATGCGATACAATAAAATAACCTGACTTGTTCCCGAGTCCACAAAATGAGGGTTTGGTCGTTAATGTAACCTGTACAGTCACACATAATTGCAGCCTTCTGGTAACAGTGTGCAAGTAGGCCTACTCAAATCGCAATGATTTCGTATCTTGGCATCGTATCTCATTAAAATTCTTTTAAACTACGGTGAAATTATTTTATTTAGCGGGATGATTAGTTGCTGTAAGAATACTAATATATATACAGTATGTAAATACTCTCGGAGACCCGCGAATTAACCGCAAGGCGAATTATCAGGGGCACACTGTATGCCCCCAAGTTATCTGTATATTGGTCCAAGTGAGCTTGTAACGTTTGTACATAATGGGACATTCTGCAACGTGTTTAAAGTACTCTAGCATAGTAAAAATAAGCTCTTTGTTATTCTTAGCTTTCTTATATCCAAGGAAGAGGCAGATGACCTCGTAGTTCTTCCTCTTAAAACAATAACTAACTTATTTCCAAGGAAGCCATGGATTACTGCTTTAAGGCTGTACCAGGGCGAATAGAGTAATAAGTGGTGGAACTCCGGTGGTTGACAGTTTCCGCCGCTAGATGGTACTAGCATTCTTTGGCCTGGACGTGCAGCTGGACGGCCAGTCTGGCTCGTTTATTAAAAGAAGTCTTGCACTAAGTACGAAGCAAGTTGTGAATAACAGAAACAAATCTTAAGAAAATACGAACATATTAAAATACTATCCAGAACACACTAAAATACATTTCTACTAGTATGTAAGAAGAATAGAGCTTTCCTCTAAACAGAAGAGACTTTCATTACTTTTCTCGCTGATTTTGAAGACGATCTGGATCACAGTTCCCTAGACATTTCTTTCGCCCTGAAAATGAACCGGCATTTAATGTAATGAAACGCTATCCTAGGGAAATAACAGGTGATCCTCTGAGCAACACAAATTTCGGAACACAGGAAGTTCACAGATCATATCCACACAATCTGAAAATATATCTTGCTCCAACTTTGCCTCCAATACTGCATGTACACGTTTCATCACGTGAAATAAAGATAAGGACGGGTATTTGAGAAATTAAATTCACTTCCACCAAAATCTCTCAGCTTGGTGAGGATATATACATCACTAACAGCATTAAATGTTTCGGAATCAATTTCAAAGACCTAATGCAAGAAGTACATTTCACAATCTTCTTTGCTGCTGTGAGAATCAGGTAGCCACACTAATAAACAACGTTATTGCCTGCTCCAGGGCTGCCGAAAGGGAGGGACGGGAGGAGGGGGGGGATAGGGGCTGGTGAGCAATGAGGGTCCATTAGTGGTGCACGTTAGTTTCAGTTTATTGCAGCTACTTTTGTATTATGTAAAATGTTGCCTATAACTTACAACCTGTTCGAGGCTTTGCTGAATAAGGATGCCGATTTGTCTACAGCTCTGCAGAAGATATCTCATGTTACCGAACTTTTAACGGTCAAGAGAAATGAGGCAGAAGAACACTTCAGAGGCATATATGACAGTGCGAAAGTATTGGCAGAAATCAATCATTTGGTGAAAAGTTCCTTGATTCTGAAAAATGTTTTATAATACCTTATTGTACCCCAGAAGGGTATTAAATTTCATATAATATGACTGTGAGTTACGAGTTATAACTTATAGGAATAATCTACTATAATTTAGTGTTGAATCTGCTATCAAACTAATGCGGAGTTTTAAAGACTTGCAGAATTGCAAAATATTTCCGTATGCATGTTAACTGTATTAAAATCCCAAATTGTTTTGTGCAAAGTATATTTTGGTAAACTAGTCATTTGTGAGAAACCCCAGGAAACTTTTCAATTGTGTCATACCCTACACAAGATGTTTTGTTTGTTGACTTGTGTAATCTATTACAGATTAAAATTTGATTCAAATACAGTTACAACACATCAAAATAAGAATAATCACCATCATGAAAGTTGCATAAGAGGCAGATGACCTTGCCGTTATGCTCCTTAAAACAAAGATAATAGTCATCAAAGATAGTTCTTTTTTGACTAAATGAAAACAGCACGTAATCCATGAAGGTTAGTGCTCAAGCTACAATAACTCGCCCATCACTTACACAACGATTCATTCATGGAAGATATAATGTTTAACTTGTCGTTTTTGAGTCTTATGCCCTTCATGCCACCCTGCCCTGAGCTAATATTTTTATCTCTACATTGCTACCACACCTTGTACTTTCAATTCTTGCCACAAGATGGCCTCACCCAGAGAAGCCATTTGTAACTTTGAAGATACAAAAAATAAATTAAAAATGAATATTCTGCCTCATAAATGGCCTTTCTTTAAAATTTAAGCAAGTTAAATAATTAGTTGTACTGTAAATGAACAAATCCACCTTCTTGAAACTCTTCTTATCTCCGGCGTGTGCAGATATTCTGAAAGGACTGGCTCGTACATAGGCCTTACTAAAGACTTAGGAAGGTTTACAGGCATCTAACTAAAAAGAAACTATCCAATTTAAATGTACTCTATATTCTGAAGCTGCCTACAAGAAATGCAATTAAAAAGATATAATATAATAACAAAGAATGACATACTAGAAGTGCAATTAAAAGATATAATATAATAATATTTAAGCTGGTTTTCACATTACCGGTAATGCAGTCGTCTGCCGTATATTTCTAGTTCATTTCTACAACACTTTGAAGCTGGTCAGCCATGCCTTTATATTTCACCACCATCACAGTCTTCTTCAACGTTGCACAATTATTTTCATAGGTATTAGCCCTACTGTGATTGTGGCATAACAGGCAGAACTCAATCACGTGGTACCCTCCATACTAAAACAAATCGAAGGTACCATACAGTTTTCAAGCTTTTAGCTTTTCGTTGAAACACGAAGCACTCAACTCGAGAGACACACTCCCCAACCAGTCATCTCAATCTCTAGAGGAACAATCACCTGCAACAGTGCACTCAGTCTGAATGCTACAACCTGTCCCTCAAGCCACACCTCATACCAGGGAGTCCTTCTTAGAAGTGCTAATTGTCACATGCCTGTCTGTCCAGGCCACACATAGCAAGCAAGCCCTTTGCTCAGCTCTTTCCTCATTCACCTTTTATCATGAAGGAACTCTGAACATATATATTTTTCGTCATAATAGCTTCCTACAAATATCTGCCAATTGATTACCTTTGTTATTGCATACAAGTATCATTTATATTACGTCTTAGTAATTAAAAATTTTTCGAGGTTAGCAAGCTGGAAAGAAGAGCCTCGTCCTATGCTGCATGCTCCTCCGGAGTGGAGCACGTGCTCAGTTCCGCCAGCAACGTAAGTTCTGAAGCACTATCCGTCATTGGTGTTATTGTTGTGTGTCTCACTGTTTTATTTTCTGTTCTCCCCCAGGAGCTCACATCTAGTGGGACGTGGGTTGGCGACCACGGGACCCCAGCAGAGTCCGGCATTGCTTCCACTTACTTGTGCCGGGCTCCTCTCCGTCTTCTTTCCTGTCGACCCCCCTTGGTCAACTCTTGTTCTTTACCGACCCCGACGGTATTAGGGTGTCCGATGCCTAGGGTGTCTTTCACTTTCCCGCCTTAATTGGCCCTTGTCTCATCTTTCCTGATCCCTCCTTCTTCGAGGGGTCAGACCTCTTGTTTTCTTTTCATTATATTTCCTTTTCTCTTTAAGATTCCCGCACTGATTTTGTTAATTGGCTCCTGGTGTATCTAAATTCCGTTTAGCGATCTGTTTGCATCTACACTCCCTTTTGTAGATATTTTCATTTTCCGTTGCATTTTGAAGTCTTTTCGATCTAAATTGCATTTTGGAAATATTTTCAACCTCAATTGCATTTTGCAGGAGTTGACAATCTAAATTGCTTTTTAGTATGTTTTTCAATGTAGGACATTTTAGTGAGTATTTTGAATTTCAATTGCATTTTGTAAGTATTTTGAATTTCAATTGCATTTTGTAAGTATTTTGGATCTCAATTGCATTTTGTACATATTTTTGATCTCATTTGCAATTTGTAAGTATTTTGAATTTCTATTGCATTTTGCAAGTATTTTGTCTCTACCTTGCATTTTGTACGTATTTTGAACCTAACCTACATTTTTTGCATCTTTTTCAATACTCTCCATTCTGTGAGTCGTTTCAATCAGAGTTCAATTTTGTAAGTATTTTCAATCTCACTCAGTTTTCGTTATGATTTCCATTTCATTGTCATTTTCGCTATCACCCAGACCATTAGGGGCCGATAACCTAGATGTTAGACCCCTTAAAACAACAATTATCATCATATTTTCTGTTAGATCGAATCAGGGCTTAATTGGAGGATTATCCATTTCACAAGGTCCGTATTGACGTGTACAATAACGATTCTAATGGGGTGAGGGGGGGTCTCCGCCCAATCAATACAATTTATTACCGGCAATTAACAATTTATTGCCTCTGGGGACATGTTTCGGGCCTCATGTGCCCTTCTTCAGCCGCATTGATTATGTACATATTCACATCCATCTTATTAATTAGACACAAATCATGCATATTTTGAGAAAAACATTAAAAGTAACACTCTAAAAGCTATTTCTAAAACATCATCGTAACCATATTATAAAAAAACAAAAACAAGTACAACTAGAAGTGGCCCGAAACATGTCCCCAGAGGCAATAAATTGTTAATTGCCGGTAATAAATTGTATTGATTGGGCGGAGACCCCCTCACCCCATTAGAATCGTTATCGAATCAGGGCTGCCGATAGTTTGGTTCGAACCCACTATCTCTCGAATGCAAGCTCACAGCTGTGCGCCCCTAACCGCACGACTAACTTACTACAATATTAAAATATTAATCGAAACAAAACAAGAATAAAATTGAAAGAAACTAAATTATAGCCTAACTAATAACAAAAAAGTGATGATCAACATTATTGCTGACGTAAAAATTGTTAACATCGTCAGCATACAGTACATCCGAGAAGGCAGGAAGGGTTGTGCTCTCAACATTTGTTAATCAGTACTGTGTCATATAACTGAGGCGGTACAATTTTAAGATCCTTTCGACGTTATTTCCATCTAGCGGTCTCTAGTAATACATCTAAGAGATCGTAATTTCCGCACGTCTTAAAAAGGAATGCGCCCACGTTGGAGAACTAATCCTTGTCTAAGAAACACGCCTTCGGCGATTGTTATCGCGCCTGAATTGTTATCGCGAGGAGAATTTGATGATAGTCTGCCGTTATAACTGCCACTACCAGCAAATCTATTGTAATGTTCCGAGATGCCCTTTATAATATGCTTTAAGAAGATATAAATGTTGGGGAGACACTACGCGATTCCGGCTTTGTCCCATAGTGAAGAATTCCGTAAATATGGAGTTGTCATAAAATAAAATTATTATCAGTGAACTTCCAGAACGTCTCGGAGTATCAGCTAAGTGGAAATGGTCCTTGTAGCTATTCTGTTTTAATGTGTCATGTTTTGAAGAAAACTGATCACGATATATATATACTCCCCAACTTTTAGTGTTAAAAGTTCCGTAATTTAATCTGCTAAGGTAGGGTTAAACTGGAGACCGTTCGTGTTTCTCTATGAAGTTATTTGGTGTTTATTTTGTCCCCAGTTTGTTTATATACGCATGTAGTGGAGAATCAAATTGCTTGTTTATGGGTTTATTAATTTAAATGGGTGCTTGTTGTTGTTGTTGTTGTTTCTTTTCCGTATCTAGTAGAGTTTTATTTTAGTGCGTGTTACTTGCGTTAATTTTATGTTGTGAAACGCGATTGTTTTTATGAGAGATGTTCCTTACCAGTTCCTAACCCCTTGCAAGAGTATGGGATCTTTCAGGGACCTTTAGGGACTGGTATTCTTTAGGTTAGTTCGTGATTTTAATTGTGCCTAGACGTAGGAGGGTGTGTTGTTCATTGCTTTGGATGTAATATCTTTTTGTTGGAACACACACCAGTTTATTTTATGTTTCAAGGGTTTGTTTTTATCATGCTTGTCATTTGTGCACTCCAAGGATGGCCGATTAGGTTTTATTTTTATCCTTGGAGACTGGGCAAGCATTATCTACAGGGTCTATCATATAAAGTAAGAACGGCGAGCGGCGGTTTTGTCATTCGCTGCTGAAGCCGGCTTGACCGAGCTTGTGACGCGCCACGGCCCCCTGCTGTAGTATTGAAAGTGCGCGCATAGTACAAACTTGACCTTGCAATAGCGCGCAGGTGTTCAGTCGCCAGTCTGAACCGCAGCTGCTATCATGGTAAGACAGTTATCATTGCAACATCGTATTTTTGTATGTAAAATTTATTTTGATTACGATTCGGCTCGGCGGGTACGTGATGCATTTGTTCAGCAATTTCCTGATGAAGTGCCACCTTCACTAGCACAGATTCACGTAATTGTAAATAACTTTGACACTACTGGTTCAGTGCTCAATAAAAAACACAAAATAAAAAAAAATCAGAAAAAATACAGTGGCATGACTCACTTGAGTCAGCCAAAATGTGGTTACCAGATACAATGCCTGTATAACCCAGGAAGGACGACACTTCCAGCAACTTTTATAAGGTAATATTTCATAGAGGATTGTACACACGCTTAGAGCAGGGGCCACGGCTCACCACAAGCTCGGTCAAGGCCAACACACTAGCGGATAACAAACCCGCCGCTTGGCGTTCTTACTTTATATGAAAGACCCTGTATGTATGTTTCAGAAATATGTTTCATTTACAATCACGGTTCTAGACTTATTTTTAAGGGTGGGTGTATGTCGTTTGTTTAAGTGGGAATTTGACTGAAGGTCGAGGGTCATGTTTAGTGTTGTTCTGTTTTGTTGTGGCCTTCAGTCAGCAAGCAACGCGTGATCCCATTACGTTATTAAATCAGGTATATTGGCTACTCTCCGTGGTTTAGGCGGCAGCACGCCGGCCTCTCACCGCTGGGTCCGTGGTTCAAATCCCGGTCACTCCATGTGAGATCTGTGCTGGACAAAACGGAGGCAGACAGGTTTTTCTCCGGGTACTCCGGTTTTCCCTGTCAAAATTTCATTCCAGCAACACTCTCCACTATCATTTCATTCCATCTGTCATTCATTTATCATTGCCCCAGAGGAGTGCGTCAGGCCTCGGCAGCCGGCACAGTTCATATCCTCGCCGCTAGATGGGGGCTTCATTCATTCCATTCCTGACCCGGTCGGAGACTGGAAGCAGGCTGTGTGGATTTTTTTTGGATATTGGTTACTCTTCCGAGATGATGGAATGTGTGTTCGTTGTACGTGCCCGGGACTGCAATTGACGCTTATTTGGCATCCTGCAAGGTAACTGAACCTTGTGCTTTCGTTCGAGAGAAGTTTTATTCTACCAGCTCATGAAATCGTTTTGTTTTATCTTCATTTGGGATTTGCTCGTTTTAATTTTACTGAACTGATCTATGTTTATTTGCTGAGTTTATATGTCACGGCACGTCATGTGAAGTGTAGTGGCTTGTGAAGTTTTGTAATTATCCTGTGTTTATTGATGTGTCATTTAAGGGTCGTTGCTGTTGTTGGTTGTTTCTTTGGGTAACTTGGTGTGACATACAGGTTAATGTAAGGGTGGTCGGATAGACAGTTCGTGGGAGACACGATTTCATCTACTTCTAAGAATGATGCTTCCGACTACCTTCTTGTAGTCAGCCTGTGGTGGAACAAAACGCACTATTAACACTATTGTTAATTTCTGCCCCTTTACTGAACGATCTCCAGCGACTTAGGCTTTCTCCTCGTCGTCGACATTCTCCTTTTATAGATCTTTATTGTGTGTTTTACGTTTTATCGTTTTACTGTTTTATTATACCATGTACATATTTTATTACAGGCCCATCATCCCTCATCTTACCATTTCATGCACCCCTCACGTCCCCTTTTGCAATGTATTGTTTTTTTGATATTAAATTTTATTTTATTTTACAACCTCTACTCGAAAAGTGTAGTCATTGGTTGGTCGGTGCTCCATCTAGTTCACCATGTGTTAAAGGTCTCGACTAAGGTCTCTATGGTCCGCGTCCTCAACACCTGCACGCCTCAATAACAACGAAATGAATGTCTTTATTGGTTCTCTTCACGTACGGTATCCTTAATACTGGTCCAATCCTTTAACACCTGCAAAACTGCTCCTTCCTGGGCGTGTTCTATTTCAGGTAGCTGCTGGGGTTGTGTTGTTTCGCTAACTTATGAAAGCTCAGTACTCAGTACGTATGACGTCAGCGCTATCTCTGCCTAGAGTTAGCAACACTGTCGCCATAAGGCTCCACAGTCTTTTCTAAACGCTGGATGCTCTGTAGGCAGAACCATGGAGAAAAATCTTTCGGAAATTAACTCCTACCCACTGTAGTCAATTTTGAACTGTGCGCGCTGGTCAAGCGGGAGTGTGCCTCAGGCCTGATTGGTGGCTCAAAATAACACGTTCCAAATGACTGCCATCCCGTACTTGCACTCACAAACTGCGCTGTGGTATGATGCATTAATGTTGCATCTTTACAGTATATTGCATGTCATGCTTTATTTTTTTAATGCAATGTAAGTATTACAAATACATATCATTACAACATAACACAGAGTAAACTGAACCAATAGTCACACGAGTGACTAAGTGACCAAGCTACTTCACATAGTCATAACCAACAAACTCCATTTTGCTAAAATTTTCAGGATAGGCAAAAAACTATTTATGATTATGGTAAACAACTATTCATAACAAGTATTACTACTAGATGTTTTACTATGGATCTTATTGTCGTAGATAGAATATTATTCAAATTGTATTGAATTGTAAAATGGAGATTGCTAAGTTTGCTGTGACATCGTGGATATTGTTATGTTTGCTATGATTTTTACAGTAATATTCAAAATCAAAACCAATTAGAGGTGTATAGGGAAATGATTAAACAAGCAAAATAGGACTATACATTAGAAAAGGTGATTTATTTAACTGTACTTTAAGTTATAGGCCTACAAAATTAACTTTTTATTACAAATGTAGAAGAGCAATTGCATGTGTTTTGGTCGTTTGTGTACACAAGTCCTTGCCATCATCTTCATCTTCTTCTCTCACATTTAAACCGTCCCTAGAAAACAACTCTATGTAGTACTTCTGTCCCTCATTGAGCTCCCATTCACCACCAAAATGTTTTAGCAATAATGCTTTAACGTCAGATATTTTCTCTCCTTTTACTTTATTTGAAAACTTTTGTATGATGGATGGGTTGAATTCCCTCAGACATCGATTCTTCTTTTTAACTGTCTTAAAAGTACCTAAGTCAGTGTAATAGACAGGCTCGCCTTTAACATTAACATCTGTCTTTCCACGTCTTTTGATGAAAATTCTTTTGGGCTCAGTGATTTTGAAATGAAACGAGCAGGTGCGTTTCATTTTCATTTCATTTTCATTTTCCAGTCTGCAACATCACAATCTTCCACTATTTTAATGACTGTTCCATGTTGTGCTATTACACGCTAGACACTCTTGAGGCTGCTCTGAATGCTTTTAATGATGCGGATAAGTGCATAGGTCTGGAAATAAACACCAGTAAAACGCAAATTATCCATCAACCTGCTACGTCCAACTGTAATGCTGCTGGTTTTCCCATTATGATCAATGGGAACAACTTAAAATACATTGAACGCTTCCCTTACCTGGGCAGTCATCTCTCAGCAAATGCTAACATTGATGCTGAAATCCAATATCGCCTTAAATGTGCCAGTGCAGCGTTTGGGCGTCTACGAAAAAGGGTGTTTGACAACCATGGCATCAGTACTAAAACCAAATTGCATGTATACCAAGCTGTTGTAATATCTTCTCTGCTCTATGGTTGCGAAACCTGCACTACCTACGGAAGGCACTTAAGGTGTTTGGAAAAGTACCATCAGCGTTGCATCAGGAGAATTCTCGGAGTTAAGTGGCAGGACCGACACACCAACATCAGTGTCCTGGAGGAAGTGAATACTACCAGTATTGAGGCTATGATATTAAAGCATCAGCTTCGATGGGCAGGACATGTTGTTAGCATGCCTGAACGTAGTCTTCCAAAACAAATCCTGTACTGCCAATTGTGGATTGGACAGAGAAAGCAATAATCCAGTGAATAGAGGTCTGTTACCTTACAAACGGTCCAGTAGTTCTATATTTTTTTTATATGTTGTCTAGGACGGCTAGTAGGTGTTTAAAATGTAAAATGCAAAATTTTCCCCCCTCCGCGCCCGCCGCCATATTGGAAAAATCACAAAAAATCGGCACTTTCTTGATATTTTCGCCTATATCTCCGATTCGGTGCGTTTTAGTGAAATTAGAGTTCTAGTCAATGTTGTAGACAATTAAATTTCCTACAATTTACGTTCAATATTTTGTTTCTAGGACTTATGGTTACGGAAATATTTACTTTTTTAAACAGTAAGAAAATCACATTTTTCGGATATTTTGCCAAAATTCTAACTTTAGAACGCTGTAATTCAGTTATGGCCTATTCTAGAAAAACAAGTATCACAATATAATTTGTAGAGAATTTAATTACCTACAAAATGCATGTAATTCTTTAGCCACCATATGAAGTGGGGGTAGGTATAAAAATTGAAACAATGGGTATATTGCTTTTTTTTGCTTTTGTGACTCCACGTTTAATCTAAAGAAAATGCACAAACTATTTTCCAGCTATGGCTTGAATTTTTAGTTAATACCAACCATACTTGAGCTTCTTCCATGTAACAGCGCAATTATAATGAGGCAGGTACTATATTTCACTTAAATATCCACTGGTGAGAGGAGATGTTCAATTCCAAACAATCCACCAACACAGCAAGTACATTTTTAAAGATTCATTTATGTAAACAAAATAAAATCAAAATACAGCAATAATCTTACAAAAATCAGTAGTGAATAAACTAAGAACATAAAAGAAAACTGATTTACTGGAGCTTTGCTCATTTTGTAGGGGGTGAGTGAATGAAGTCTGAGTCTTGATTGTCCTCCTCAAATATTGAAGTTAGTAGATCGGCGGCGTCTTCGTCATCGATGGTGACTTCCTCCCTGTTATAACATTCTTCTCTACTACATACTTAGCAAAGGGCGGAACAACATAGGCCCGCCTTTCTACAGCCACACGCCCCCATACAGCCACTTGTGCATCTGCATGAGATGGTGTTAAGCAGGTTTGGGGGAGCAGCGTCTCTCCTCATCCTGATCGGGTCCAGACTTCCAGATTTTCTACACCAGCCCAAATCGATATGGTCCTTGTCAATCCCCATCCACTGCATGACCTGGTGATATGTCCTCAGGAAGTGGAAATGTGCTGCGTCAGTAGTTGGAGGTAGTTTAGCCAGGTTGAGTTTTATGGCACTAGTCTTCAATTTGCTATAGCGAAGGGAGTTCAACGACTGTTCTCCACTGCCACCATACAGGGATATCAAGATTTTCTCCCCTGCTGCTGAAATTTCTTGGGGGATTGGTAGCAGGGTCCTCGAACCTCTTAGCCTGCTCCAACAATGATGGGTCTTTCGTAAAAAGTTGGCAGAATTTATTCTTTCCAAACCCAAAAATGTTTGAAGTGGTGTCACAGCCCGATATTGCGTGCAGGAGCAAGATACAGCCTTTGGAGTTGTACTTGTAGGAGGAGACGGAGTAGATTGCTTCTGGATGTTTTCCCCTCGCTGTTTTTTTTAGGTAAACATTATTTACCGCAGGTTTTGTGCCAGTCAGCAGTACAAGTAGGTCAATGTCTTCCCCGACAATGATAACGGCGTCGTACGTGGGGGAGAGGTGTTTAGCTGTGGCAACAATCAACCTGTCAGCATCTTCGGAAGCTTGGTCTGTAGATATGTTTGATGCTTGCCATTCACTGGAGAGCAGCTTCACAAATCGGTCCTTGTTCCCCTCATTGGCCAGGAACATTTCCTGAGTTGTGATGTTAACAGTTGCTTTGTTAAACACCACGTCTGGTGATGAGTTTGCCTTATACCTTCTTGCTCGTTCTGCAGTCTTGGTCCCTTGATGAGAAGGATCTGTAATGTAGCCATCAAAATCACCATCACATCGGTGCCATAATGACGTAGAACGTACTTGACGTAACCCTGGCAAATTCCTCCAAAGGTCAAGCTGCTGTTCCATACAACTTTGTGCAGAAGGTACCCTCCATCAATAACGACCATGGAACGTTGAGGTAGTTGGAAGTCTTGTGGAAGTGGCGAGAAAGCTGTGTATAATAATGAGTTCGTCCCTTTACGCATACCGTCCTCATTAAACAAAGACATAGGGAATGGTGCCAGTTCATACGATAGGTAGTTCTGCAGATCTTCTGATTGTTTCGCTATACACATGCGGTTAAACAGTGTGAGTGGGTCAACAGATAACTTCTTGTCTCCCACCTTCATTGAGTTTTTATCGAACATCAGTGTGATCACTTTGTCTTTTTTTCTTAAAAGACGCCTCTCCGAATGTGTTTCCATCTATTTTTGCTACCCCTGCACCTCCTACCACTTGGGCTTGATGACAATTAACCTGGTCACTTCCCACTACGCCAGAGTTAATGTTGATGATTAGATCAGTTTCGGGGACGGGTGGGTGTTTGGAAAGCGAATCAAATAGAATCCCCACATCATGAGCGTCACGACTTATTTCCACGTGCTGCTCAGAGGACGTTGATGTTACGTTGCTGTACTTCTCGATTTCATGAGCAATATTTTGCAGGCAGGTCATCCCAAGAGTCCACTTCAACAGAGTGCTCTCAGTCATGCCCCTTCCGATTAATCCTCCCCCTATTTTCATATCCTTCATTAGCATTTGTTCGATTGTCATGTCGGTCCAAATACCGGACCAGAACTTGTCTGATTTTCAAACAGTGAAATGACCCTCCATTGTGAACTTCTTAAACTCAGTGGGGTCTATTTTTTCTTCCAGGCACAGCATTTCTTGCAGATATAAATGCTCTGCCAGGCCATAACTGAATTTCAGCGTTCCAAAGTTAGAATTTTGACAAAATATCCAAAAAATGTGATATCCAAGTTCTGGTCCGGTATTTGGACCGACATGACAATCGAACAAATGCAAATGAAGGATATGAAAATAGGGGGAGGATTAATCGGAAGGGGCATGACTGAGAGCACTCTGTTGAAGTGGACTCTTGGGATGACCTGACTTTATTGTTTAACAAAGTAAATATTTCCGTAACCATAAGTCCTAGAAACAAAATATCAAACATAAATTACAGGAAATTTAATTGTCTACAACATTGACTAGAACTCTTTTTTCGCTAAAACGCACCAAAACTGAGATAGAGGCGAGAATCTCAAGAAAAGGCTGTTTATTGGCGATTTTTCCAATATGGCGGTGGGTGCGGAGGGGGGGAAATTGTGCATTTTCCATTTTAAACACCTACTAACCATCCTAGACAACATATAAAAAAATTTAGAACTACCGGACCGTTTGTAAGGTAACCCCCCATTTTTTTGCTCTATTCACTGGACTACAAGGAGGGCAACGGAAACGCTTCAAAGACGTCCTAAAATACAATTTAACCAAATGTCAAATCGACACGGATAAATGGGAGACTACAGCATCAAATCGTCAGGTATGGCGTCGCATCGTCCACCAAGGTCCACTGTTTCGAACAACATCGACGACGCCGTGAGACTGAGAAGTACAATGCGACGAAAGAGCGTGAGGTTTATAGGAGGATCAACCCACAAGAGCCAGTGGCTGCTCCAAACGTGTGTCGCTACTGTGGGAGAGTTTGTGTTTCCAGGATTGGGCTATATAGTCATCTAAGAACTCTCCTTTAGAAGACAATCTTACTCGAGAACGAGTGATAGCCTATTGTTATTATTTATTACCGCACGATTCTGCTCAGGGTTTAGAATACATTCCATGGTTCTCAGTTTTTTTTCAATATTGCCAAACACTCGGTCGGGTGGTATGAAAGAATGGCCAGTTACTGGGAAAAGAAGCTCTATACTAGTAATATTCGCAGGAGCACATTGCACAAGCCAAACTGAACAAGCTGTCAGAACCGTGGTGTTCTTATTTTGTCCACTGCACCCATCACATACTAATCGAACTACAAAGTTTGTGTTTGAAAGTCTATGGAATAAGGCTGAAGCTATTTCATTAGATCCTTTTTTGAACTCATCCTCCGTCCATGTATAACAAAATGTATTATTTGTTACTGGATCCTTAGAAGTACCCAGAGTAATAGTAAAATTATACAGGTACAGCTGCCTGCTATAGCAGCAGGACTGATCAGGAATTTTAGGCATTGTCAGATTTGTTTGGCAGTCGAAACACAATGTGACCAATTCTTCCTTCTTTCTAGCGAGGGCAAAAGAGCAGACGCTCTGAGCTTGTGTATTTGTTTCTGACCAACATGATTTGCCTTTTCATCTTCATTTACCTCACTTTTAATTTTCAAATTTAACTGGATGCATACAGAGCAAGCATTTGTTACTGGAAGTCCAAACCCTAAATTGAAGTTGGAACTGAATATCTTGATAAAATATGTGCGCTTTACATTTAAGTCATCGGGGTTCATTGCATGTAGTTTGTTGATATTAAGCTCTGAGCTTAAATACTGTCTGACAGAAACACCTCTACAGTAATGCAAACCTTCACATTTTAGACCCCTTATGAATGTCACATTCTCCTTTTTATTACTATACTTCTCTGATGTATAGTCTCCCCCATTGGGGCAGATGACCTCTTAGTTCCGCCCCTTAAAACAACAACAACTAACTAACTAGTCTCCCCCACGGTTTTCTTTTGGATGAGAACCAGACTTCCAAAAGTTATTAAGTGCAGTATCAATTCTGTTTCTTTTAACACCCAAAACATTTTGAAAGGTGTTTGAACAAACCTGGATCAAGTTCTTCCCAACTGTGCTTATGTAAAACTTAGTATGAAACTTTTCACAATTTGAATTTGCCTTCGGTCTACGTCGTTGTATTGGTACTGATTTACAATACTTCAAAATCATTGCATCCTGTTTCACTTTTATCTGTTGTGCTGTAAAATGTACTGTGAACAGGTTTAATATAATTCATTGTGATTTGATGACACTGAAGTGTTCCAAACATGTGAGAACAGGTTGGATACTCTGGGAGACCTCTTGGCTTGTACCTAAACAAGGGAGAAGAACTACTCAGGAAACTATCTACACATGTTACCTTAGTAAACGCAGAAAGTAAATTAATTTACTGGAGACATGACTAAATTGTAAATAGTAGCCTACACAAACTGTAACATAACCTAAATTGCAGTTATGGACTATAAGCAAATTAATTTATTGTTCCATACCTTGACCCTTTTCCATTTTGCAGGACAAGCCTTTCTCTTTCTAGACTTGCAGGGCGACACTTGAACTGGACTTTGGTCCATTACGGAGTATAACAGTAGAAAGCACAAACAAAATATTAAAATCACAATACACAAGCATACAAAGAAGATGCTGTTCGTTTACACAATGGTCATGTGACCACACCCTGGTTCTCTATTGGATGGCATAGAGATCGTTGTCTGCTGTGAATTTGAGCAAGTTGATTGCTAGTTTTGCTGTAAACACTGAATTTTAAACTACGTTTTAAGTGGGATTTGGGTTATTTTGCAGTGAATTACACCTATGGTCATGAAGTAAAGACATGTAAGAATGTATTGGATGAATAAAAAGGAAATCCCTAAAAAGTGGAGATTGTTGACTTTGCTATGACACACCTCAACAGTGATGTTCATGGTAATAATGTTGGAAACACAAACTGGTTTTACACCATCCACACTGTATGAAACACGGGTGAGTGCAAGTACTACATTGTATTGCACTGTTATCGAAACAATATGGCACAGGGTGTTCAAACCGTCCGGGATTGTCGGACAGATACTTACTTCGGTACCATGCGTATTGCCACATTGAAGTAAAACGAGGGGACGACAATTGGTGATACGTCAAGATTGTATTTCTCTGGGCTAAATTGATGTCAAAATTCAATAACTGAACAGTGTTCGAAAATCAACGGATAAAGCTTTTCCAGACCCTGAAGCCGTACACATACAATGGTTGACAATAGGCTGTAGCCCCAGGAGGGGCTCACACCACTGGCACGCCAATTTTAACGTGTAAATCTTTTTCTCCTCCTAGTACAAGGGGAAGTTAATTTCCGAAAGATTTTTCTTCACGGTTCTGCCTAGTTGGGCTCACATCAACGTATCTGTAAAGTTCCAGCAGGATCCGCGATTCCCCGGTTCAGAGACTTCCCTTGTGAGTATACAAATGCCTTCCTAGAGCTAGATTATTACCTGCCAAAGCCACAAATTCTGAAGGGAAAGAAGGTAGTGTTGGGGGCAACTGCTGCTGTACAATTTTCTGGTCTGGAAAAATCAGAGAATTCTCAGGGAAATTTGTTGGTTTCTTCTGGTAGACAGGTGGCTGCAGCACAAGGACTCGCACACATAGGCAGCTCTGCCAATTCTCTTCAAACTCTCTGTGAACATTGATTCCCCTATCATTAATGCCCTCCACTCTGTCTTTCCATCCATCATTCCTCGTAATGGTCCTTAATGCCCTCTGCATGCCACATAACTTTTAATACTCACATTACACACATAAGTGTTAAGTTCAGGTTTAATTTCCTATGCTGCCCAAGGTTGCGAGGGAGCCATGTCAGTAGATTTACTGGGGCAAAATTCCGTCACCCTGGCGTCTCTAAAAGCCGCAGTAGTTAAAAGGGGCGTAAAACAAATAACATCATTATTATATAATTTCCTATGGAATATATCCTACTGCATGCCACATAACTTTAATATTCACATTACACTCAGTGTTAAGTTCAGGTTTCATTTCCTATGCTGCCCAAGGTTGCGAGGGAGCCATGTACCTCATAGTTCCACTGTCGTGCTGTAGAAACCACAAAAGAGTTTTTCACTGTATAGTGCGGTGAATGAGTATGGGCTAGAGATTGTCATTTTATTATTCCCCATGCCCGACCAGTATAACTCCATTATTTCTACATTGAGGGTGGAATTTTCCTTTGCATTAAGGGACTATAGGTTCACAACTTTTTCTTCTTCTTCTTCTTCTTCTCACTTCGCCTGACTGCTTGGCATGTATTTCAATCTTGCTGTTACGATGTGATTGTTTGTTTCAGCAAAGCGCATGAGATCCCAAACACTAACGTGGTCATAGTTGAGCTGGAGCTGCAGGTGGGGAGTGAAAAGAAGAGATACCATGGTGTCGGTGACAACAAGGAGAGTGCGAAGCGAGCTGCAGCTAAACTGGCCCTTAGAGCCATGAGATAAAGCACTGCAATGAATTCATATTTGAAGCTATATTTTTCTATTCCATGTTAAATGTTGCATTTATTCTTAACAAGTGATGATAATGAAATAAGTTTTATTCTTTTTTTTTTTTTTTTTTTTTTATTTTTCAAATTTAGAAAATGGTGTAATTAAGAAAAATGGTAGGAATGTTCTGTGTGCAAATATGTTCTGTATACTAGGCGTGTTTTAAAGATTTTTATATGTAGTATTTAGTTATGTTTTCAGTCATTGAATGTTACAATATATTTGAGGTGAACATTTTTTTACTGTACATAAAATGATATAGTTTTTAACGTCATATGAGTATTGTTAAATCCTTTGCCAGGAAAGCACATATCAGTCATGAATTTTTTAATTCTAAAAGGAGCTGGATACCAAATTTCTAGTCAACAGGAGATCTTGTAAAAAAAACTGTGGTTTTTTCACACTCTACTTCTGGGAAAAGTCTGGGATAGTACCGTATTTTGAGTCCCAGGGCACCTACCCCATCTCGGACCCAAGTACACACAAGGCTGATAAACAAAGATGTCCTAAGCCCCTAATAATAAGTATACACAAAAGCTGAGATAAATTACATTCTTAGATAAATTGAGTCAGTTTATCTTGATTGAAAGTTAATGAATTAAAATCTCTCTTCCTTCCCCAGTTATTGGACTTGAAAATAGATATTTGCCTATACGTAAATTGTTCCCAGTTTTTCCTCAAGCATGGGACACATTCAGGGGTTCCACCCCCCACCCCCTCTTGGACAAATTTTACTAATTTACTAAACCATTCGTATTAGAGCTATCACAGTATATAGTAGGACTTACAAAACTGAGATAATTTAGAATACTATAAATATTTCACTTAAAATGGCTAATATCACGCAAATATTTCCAAATTCACAAAACAGTTTCATACAATTTTTGATTGTTTCTTTATTTTAAATTGTTAACATTTATTTACACCCAAAAATATCACAAAAAGAATCACTAATTTGGGCCTTAATTTTTCAACATTTTCTGGGGGAGTTTCTTCGCACCCCTTTTTGGCTTGGGGGTATTCGAGACCCCCGGTGTGTCCGCCCCCTCCCCCATAATCTTGCCTTAAATCCGCCACTGGACACATTCTACATTTTGACTAGCCATCTACAGTAGTTCAGTCTTGCATTAAATGGGTCACTTCTTCCTGAGCCACACGTCACATTATGGCAATCGAGAATCTGCTGTAGATATAGCAATACACAGAAGGAAATGTTTTACCATTTTTCATCTCTTGACTGTCTTTGTCACTCCCAAGTCTATTAGTAACCACTTCCTTAACATTCTATCATTACTGTTGTTGTGGTTGATTTATTAAGGGGCATTGCAACATTGTGGCCATGTAGCCCCATGTACTTGGGTGTGTGTGTGGAATTTTTCTGATAACCTGTGTCATTGTAATGGCTGTATCAGTGTGTGTTTTTGTAATTTTAAGATGGGGAAGGGGGCGGCCGTGACCTTAATTTAGTAGCCATCCTGGCATTCGCCTGGAGTAGAATTGGGGAAACCACAGACGACCATTTCCAGGATGGCTGAGGTGGGAATTAAACCCTCCTCTTCTCAGTTTTGCCTCACGAGATTGAGTGTACCCCATTCCAGCCCTCGTATCAGAATTAAATCTCTTGGCTGAGCTGGGAATCGAACCTGGGCCTCCAAGGTGACGCCCAAGCGTGCTAGCCACTACGCAACTGCTGGAATAATACTACTTCCTCAAAATATTTTATGATACTTTCCTCACAACAACTCTGGTATTAAAAGAGAAGTATTTCATAGATTAACATAGCAAAGACATTGAAAACACATAATGAATTCTCATTACCTAACAATTTACACAGGAAAACATTCAGAATAAAGTATGCTTGATAACTTGTTGAGTAGTTTGAAAATTGGGTGCTGTATTATCTACTTACCACTACATTTTTTTTATACTAAAGAAAAAGTTGTTGAATTACTGTGTTTAATGCAATTACATTTACCACATTGGCAAATTATTTGTAATATCCGTATTGATAGTTTGAATTCACAAAAGAACTTTAAAATATGGCAATTAATACCAAGTTAAAATGAAACATATCTATTCAATTATAACACATTGTACATGTTTCGGTTTATACTGAGATCATATTCAGCAAAAACTTGGATTAAGTAAAATATCATTAATCTAAATCTAGATTATTTATATTTTACTTTCGGAGCTTTAGCGAGTTCAAAGTCACAGGTTCGAACCACAGCACTGACAGTGGTTATCCTTAATGTGGCAAGAAATTTAATTCTGGTCCAAAGGCTGGAATGGGGAAACCGAGAAGAGGAGGGTTCGATTCACACCTCAGCTATCCTAGAAGTGGTTTTCCATGGTTTGCCACTTCTGCTCCAGGCAAATGACAGGATGGTATCTATATTAAAACCACCACCACCTCCTTCCCCAATCCTAGACTCCATTACAAATGCACTCATTAATTCAGCCATCACAATAACACAGGTTATCGGACAAATTCTACACACACCGAGGTACATGGGCTTCATGACCACAATGTTGCAAATCCCCTGAATGAAACAACAGTTTCATTCATCTCTCTTTAACTTCTCTCCTGGAGTTAATGTCAGAACAGCATCCAGCCATATTAATATTCTTTAATTGAGTGACAATGCCAGTTTAGTTGTTTCAATAATTCGCGAATATGCTTATTTTCGGGCAAAAGAGTGTGAGTTATATGCGAACGAATACAGTAATTGTAATAGCACGCTTGTGCTGACCAACTAAAAAATGGCTTCTAATATTTAAATATTATTACAAACATAATAAATAATCTACTTCCTGGCGTTGTTCCCATTATGTTTCGAGATCCACCACTGTGCACTTTGCTCTCTTTTCATTACGATTTGCTGCATCTATAGGGCAAAGACTTAATGCATATTGACTCTGCATTTGCTCGGGCCACATATAACCACGCCTGCCTCATTTTGGCTGAGATAGGGGCAATTCTAGCAGTTTATGACTGCCCTAAACTATTATAGCTCAGAGGTCCCCTGGGATTGCTGCTAATGCTCTGTGGATGGTCAGGTTGTTATATAGAAGTGTACTCAGCTCCTTTTGGATCTAAGAATAAATATGTCTTTCTTCATGCATTGTTTCTGTGGCCTGACTGACTGTATGACCGTTGCCTGGTCAATTGTGGCATATGTACATTGAACTGGAATGTACTAAATTGCTTAAAGTTACTTTACAAGGATAAGAGTAGTGTTAGGAAATTTATGGAATTGTTCTATATTATGTGTCTTATCTATTCCTAAGAAATTCTGTTTACTAAAGTAAAGGAGAAGTTGGAGGGAAATGAAAAATTTGTTGAAATGCTGTTGGTTTCAGTTAAGATGAGAAACTAGAACTATAAAAGGCCACCTTCTGTGATATCGGGGATCATAGTCGAACATTTGACGTAATTCTTGATGTGGCAGAACTAGCAAATAATTTGGAATCTTCTATTTTTACAAGTGTAGATTGTGAATATCACAGATCAGGTGAAATGTCCTTAAATGGCTGACATATTTTGAAAAATTAGAAATGCCTGTTGCATCTAAATGAAACAATTAAAATGCATGGCTGGAAATGAATAACAATGACCAAGCAATGTTTGAAGTTTGCTTCTGCACCATCAGGAAGAAGCACATGCATTGTTGCCAGTCCTACACCCTTGCCTGTCAAGAAGTTGTTCTGTGTACAGTCCACTGCATGTATGCACTTCAAATGTAATATCAAAGAAGAACACATTTTTATTCAGCAGAACAGGCTTTTCAGCAGTCATCTCCCGTATGAGTGGGATGGTCATACTACTCCTTAATTCCCCCCTCGGAAGTAAGGACCTGTTCATATCCCCTCCAGGAATTGAGACAAGGCCTTGTTAATGCAACCTTGGAAATAAATGCAAATAATGTATGAAATGGTTTGCAACAGGTGATTTAGTTATTGTGCGTTGGTTCAACTGAGGATCATAGTTTTTCTTTTTATTTGTACTAAAGTGTACTTTATTTGTTAGTGGACATTTCATATTGGTCACATCATATTTAATAACCAGCCCCTCATTGGTTCAGACCTTTCATTTGTACTGGCAAAGTAGAGGCAAGATTTGTTTTCTCCTGCATATCTGATTTCCTCTGGTGCCAGATGGGTCAGAATACCCTTCATATAACCATTATTAAAGAAGATCGTAGCTTACCATGCAGTGGTAGTTGACTGAAGTTCTAATTTAAACTCTTGAAGAATTTCATGGGCATCATCAATGATTTTATAGGATTTTTGTAAAGTTATGCCACTTCATGTCTGTAAACAAGGTGATGGATCACGATACACTTCAGGTGTATTTTTTTTATATATATATTTTTCTTTCTTTACCGTGTAATAATGTGATGGGTAAACATACCCCAACAGGATGCAGATGCAGATCAGAGAAATAAGAGAGGATCTGAAAGAAATTGGCCTTACACCAGAAATCACCACAGAGAAAATAGAATTTAAAAAAATACAATGCTACAGGACATGTCAAGTTAGTTAAAAATAATACAGTAGAGTCTCGCAAACTCGGCACTCGGTAACCCGGCACTCCGGATTTCTCGGCCATCCTGACAGGAGAAAAAAAATATCATGGTTTTTGTGTTTCCGCACAGAGCGTTATTATGTTTTCTTTTGACTTCTCCGTCTTCTCCGCTATGAACATTCTGTTTCTTCGCCGTCTTGTGATGAGGCTTCAAGAAACAGGTTTCAAAGCGAAAAGCAAAAGAACATTACTTACTTTTTGCAGAAAAGTAAATGGTAATTTTCATTAAGTGAAAAAACTATTTGCGTACAGGAATTGTTTTGTACATATACTGTGCAGTGTACATATAAAAAATAATTTGTAGGCCTAGTTTTTATAAATTTTCTTCTATGATTTAATTGTTTCCGTTGATTTTAATGCAGTACAGTAGTACAGTACTGAACTGTATATTAAAGTACTGTAATTGTAGTGGCTTAATCGTTTTAAAACTTGTGTTCCTATTAAAACAAATAACTGTACTGCATTGCATTACTTTTAAACAAAAACAAACAGCTTATTTCTTCTTTTTAATACATTTCCGATAACCCGGCATTTTCGCGAACTCGGCCACCCTTCGGTCCACATTAGGCAGAGTTTGCAAGACTCTACTGTACTAATATTAACAATACAAATACAAGGTGTCCGGGTTAAAGGTATAATAATATAAAATTTAATAACTTGAGAAGTAGTGGAGATATTTATTGGTGGTTTGTTTCTACGAATAGGATAATTCAAAATATTGCCCTTTCGGCAACCTTGGAAGTTCAGAGGCTCGCGCCAGTAGGACGAGGATACTAACATGGAATGTAGAAGGGCTGCGAGGTGCAATGAACCTCCTATCACGAGAAATCCTAAGCGAATATGACATCTGTATTCTCACGGAGACTATGATTAAAGAAGAAAAGAGATTCGAAGTCCCCAATTTCTACAATTTTCATGCATTTGCGAGGCAGTGCAAGGAGAGGGGAAGACCATCAGGCGGCGTTGCCTGCATAGTTAAGCCTAAAATGGCCCCGATAAAGTTATTATGGAAAGAAGAGGACATACTAGTCGTGGAAACGAAAATCGGTGTAATAGTGGCGGCCTACTTCAATCCCAACCAGACGGTCCCGGACATAATAGACCACCTTGGAGCTGCACCGAATACATTTCCAGGAAGAAGAAAGGCTGTCCTTGCCGGAGACTTAAACTGCAGAATGGATCAACAAAACGCAAAGAGTGAAGAAGTTTTCAGCTATCTAAGCCTAGAGGGTTTTAAAATCTGGAACAAAACTCATGACTGGACGTACATAGGCCCCAACGGAACCAGCACAATAGACCTAATATGCACAAGAGGAACTCTTGAAACAAGGAACGCAAGTACAATTAGGTCGGAGGGAGCTATTATACGCAAGCACATACCAGTGTGCCTAGAAATAGATGGAGAGATCTGCGATGGGGAAACTATAGAAGGACCGACCAGAGTGAGCAAAACTCTAAACAGAGATAAAATTAGAGAAAAGTTGGAAGACATAGACAAGGTGATTGAAAGCATCCAAGAGGGAGGAATCGATGAGGCGGCAGCTTGGATACAAGACTGCATCACCGGCGCAGCTACCACGCCTTCACATGGGAGAAAGGCTAAACCTTGGTTCGATGAATCGTGTTTTATTCAAAGGAAGGAAACTCCACAACATAAGAGTCACAAAAGACAACAAAGCACTGGAAGAATACCGACAACACAGGAAAACCTACAAAGAACTGATTAAAAAGAAAAAAAGGGACTTCATAGAAGTGACGCAAAGAGCGGTCATTGCAGAAGCAGAAACAGACCCATACCGTGTCCTGAGGCCAAAGATCCAAAGCTTCCAACCAAACATATCATTGGTGACATGGGAGGAGCATATCAATAACGTCACCTGTGCAAAGGAGACTAGACCCGAAACCAGGCCCCCAGAAGAACGCGATGTGTCAGAACCCATCAAAGAAGGAGAGATCACCATGGCCATACAGAAGAAAAGAAATAATAGATCCCCCGGTCCAGATGGACTAAGGAATGAGCATCTAAAACAAACTGAGGAACTGGCACCGATATACTAAACAAATGCATAGAACTCGGGCAAATACCAAACAAATGGAAGAAGTCAACCATCAAGCTACTATACAAAGGAAAAGGGAGTACTGACGACCCAAATTCATACCGGGGAGTAGCGCTGGAATCCGCAGCCCTAAAGCTACTAACAGGAATATTGACAACGAGAATATACGAAAAAATAGACCCAATACTACCAGAAGAGCAATGTGGATTCAGGAAGCATAGACCGACAACTATGGCTGCAGGAAGCCTATTACGGCACATAACAACAACACTAGAGAAACCCAAGAGCAAACTCTATGTAGTCTTTGTTGACTTTACGAAGGCTTTTGACCTGGTAAACAGAAAGCTGCTGATACATAAGCTGGAAACACTCGTAGGTAGATCAAGGCTGACGACCCTTATATCGAACATATTGGCAGAAAACTGTATACAAGTGCAGGACGGAGTTTGACAAACCAATTGGATGATACAAACGAATGGAGTACTTCAAGGGGACCCCCTCAGTCCCATTCTATTCAATGCGCTCTCACACGATGCAGAAGACAAAATAAAGGAATCGACTGAGTCCAAACTGTATATATACGCAGACGACATGGCAATCGCCTCGGAGCAGATAAAGGATTTGCAAGATGCAATCAACATACTAAGCGAATGAGCCCAGGAAAACGAACTAACAATCAACGAGGACAAGACTGAGATGGTCGTCTTCTGGAACGGGGGCAGGTCAGCGGAATCAGACCAAGTGCTATGCAACGGCAAGGAACTGAAGAAAGTAAACAATTTCAAATACCTCGGCCTCACGCTCCAGGTAACAGGCCGAAGCTTCAGAATACATACAAGAGCGAAAGCGGCCGCAGCAGTGAAGGCCATAAACGACATAAGCCATATTACCCAAATATTGCTGGAAACAGCAATGATGCTCTTCCGAGCCAAGGTCATAACCGTACTAACATACGGTCTGGAGCTAACATGGGAGTTTCTCAACTACAAACAACTGGCGGAACTCGAAAAGGTGAAATCTAGGTTCCTCAAAAGAGCCCTCGGAGTCTCCAAGTCAGCCAAATCTCGGCTGGTATATGAACTGGCGAGAGAAACGTTCCTAATAGAGGACCTTCGGTCACTTTTACTGTTGCCTTCCACAGAAAGCTTCAGAAAATTACTCCAGGATCTGCAAAGCAAAAGGCTTGATATTCCGAAGGAATTCTACGCGACTGATGCCATGGTGGACAAAAGATGGATGCAACCCCTATCCGAAATGAGACACGTTGTGACGAGACTCGCAGTTCATGGGTTCCACCATAAGGTCTGCTCACGAAAGACATTCCATGACCCGGATGAGAGGTGTATACGTGAGCTGTGTAGGAACGAATGCGGCAGGTACCATATCACGACATGCCCCAACAGAACTTTATCAATAGTGGCTTATAGTAAGGACTAGAAGCGAACCATAGTATCTAGTAAGTGTACATATCTGTAACATGTAATATGGCCAACTGGCTGCAATAAAGGCTATTATTATTAAAATGTTTCGTTACATAAGTTACCTTATACAACTCGATATGGACACCATTAGTGGCGTGACAGACATCTAATCTGCAGTGGCGGCTAATTGTTCTGGGTGTTGTACTATTTTCATTTAGGGGAGAGGGGTAAAGTAAAAGACTGATTGATATCAGGGAAAACTGTAATCAATTGCGCGGTAAAACGAATGTACCTCATTCATAACGAATGCCGCAATTCAGAGAACATCACATTGTCATCGGATTAAATGGATTATAAGTTAGGCTACATGAAAACCTTCTCGAGAACAAAACAACTTAAGTTACATACAAGAGCGAGAATGAACTGCAAGTGTCACAAGTACGTGCAAATTACATTGCAAGAGATAGTATCGGCAGTTAACGGAACATCACGGATGTCTCCGTCTAACATCTCTGCCATACCCTTCACTATTGAGGTCTGGTTGGTGCTTGGGCCTGGCAACGACAAAACGGACGAGCACTCCTAGTTGGTTGGCACGCTTCGCTTTCTCAGAAAGTTCACAGTTATTTACTATAAAATTTTCTGAATTATTAAAGAACAAAATTATGAATTCTTATACATATAAAAGGAAACTTGCAGCTTTTATTACTAAAAGTCTTATTACTGTATAAATTGTTTTTCTTGGATGAATCTGGTCATTGTGCAACACTGCAGCCTTATTACTGGCTGCCACTGTTAATCGGTATTCCACTTCTCTCAAAGTGTTCTGCAGCCTTGTAGGCATAACATTTGCGATAGCTGCACGAATGCAATGACGCAGATCTGGTGTCTTTGTACACTTGATTCTTGACAAACCCCCACAGGAAAAAATCAAGTGGCATAATGTCGGTGCTTCTAGGGGGCCAAGCAATCCAGCGAACTGGAAACTCGCGATTCAAGAAATTTCTCACAAGTTCCACATAATGGCATGGTGCACCATCTTGCTGAAAGATCACGTCACGAGGAAGTTGTGGGACAACATACTGGTCCAACATGTCTAGGTAACGTGTTCCGTTAACTGTAGGCTCCATGAAGAAGAATATGCCAATAACCCTGTCCTTCAACAATCCACACCACGCATTCATTTTCGGAGAGTCCCGTTCCAACTCGATCACTACGTGGTGGGGGTTTAGTTCCCCATATGCGGCAATTGTGCTTGTTTACCGTGCCGGAAATATGGAGTGTAACCTCGTCCTAGAAACAGACCGAACCGAGGAATGCCTCGTTGCCATAAATTTTTGCCAGAATTGTCTCCACTAATGCCTTCCGTAGTGGCCTGTCCTTAGGTTGGATTTTCTGACGAAGCTGCAGTTTGTACGCCTTTAGACATAACCTTTTGTGGACGACATGTACTGTCGAGCGAGGCAACTGTAACTCCTTACTTGCTTGTCGAATTGACTTAGGAGGGCTCCGCTTGAAGGACTCGGGGATTAAATCAACAGTAGCCTTTGAAACTGCGTGCTTGGCATGGCGGCCCGACATCGACAGCAAGTTCCCAGATCCTCGAAGGCGCCTGTCCCATTTCTTGATTGTTACGTAAGTGGGATCATCATCAGTTGATAACAGTCCATACTCACGCCGAAATCTACGTTGCACTAGTGTAATGGATTTTAGTTCCACGAGCGAAAGCACACATAATGCCTTCTGTGGAGTCCACATGGCTACTGGCGCGCTTCTCGTGACCAATGCAGTTACGCGCATGCGCATGTAGTACCACCGCAAGCGAACACAGAAAACATTTTGAGTTAACCTAGTTGTAGAAACAAACCGCCAATAAATATAAATTTTATATTATTATACCTTTAATCCGGACAGCTTGTATATGTATATACACAACATAAAAACTTCACTGATATTCAAGGAACTCATTAAGCAGAGTTCTAGCAAGAAATCCTTATCTTTCTGTTGAAGTCTTAACTGCTGCAGCTTTAGAGATGCCAAGGTGTCCGAAATTAGCCTAGTAGAGGACCTTCAATGTGCCAGTGAATCTGACATGGTGTCTAGAATTTGACATGCCATGCAATTTGATCAAGCCTACCATAGTAGCAGTGCAAAGCATTGGATTGTTTGCAAACTTGAGATGTGCATAACATCCGAAAGACAGTAGTTCTACTTTGGTGATTGAGTTCATTGTACTGGAGATGTCAGGATATGTATGCTGAATGTGGTAGTTGGAGAATTATGAATTTTCCGTAGCTCAGGCTGTGAATCAAGACTGGAAATAGGACTGCACAACCTTTTGTGAAAAATTGTAAATTTTCTGTATAAAATATTATACTAGTGAGAGAATGTGATTATGATGATGCTGGGTTTTAAATTTGAGTCCAAACTTATCTATGCATGAATGGCTTTCTCATATTTTTTTAAAATCTGCTTTAAGCTTGCAAATACCCAAAAATGTAAATATCATCATTATCATTTCCAACTCCAGTTTCCCATGTGTGGTGTACAAGCGCTCGCCATCTCCTTCTATCTTCATACATCTTCTGTTCCAGGACATTGCACCGCGTTGTGCTCTTACGTTAAACAAAATAGCAGAGGCGTGAGGAAATACAGTAGAAGTGAAAACAACACCTTAAACAGGATCGCTAAGGAGCGGGGAAAGGATGTCTCTTTCGATGCGTGCTGGGCCCAAGATTCCGGATCGAAAGAAAGATACTTTCCAAAAAAGGAATCGAATGAATTGTTTAAAACAAATCAAAAGCGGAATTGAAATTATCTAATTGATCGAGGAACCCAGAAGCGTGAAGGTCGTGACTGCGTTACAGTACGAAGCCAAGACCGACGAAATCGGACGAGAGATGAGGGAACTTAAAATTACAAATGAAAGAGGACGAAACCAAGTGAACTATTTACTATTGTATTTAAAGTAAACTAAAACAGGTGCGCATAAGAGTAAGGATATATCTAAACACAAAATGAAAGGTAAACGTGAAGAGGTATAAAATCGCTTAATAACAAATAAAATAAAATTAATGATTAAAGATGGTACCTAAGAAAGGGGGACACAAAAACAATCTTAAGAGAAAAGTGTATAAACGAACTTAAGCACTAACAAAGATGAAACAAGATTAATTAAAATGTACTTACAATCAATGTGCAACTAAACCGTAAGCGCGACTCGATAACCAAAATTTAAAATACAAAAACAAAACAAAAACGAAAAAGATAGAGAGTATGGATGAGTCGAATAAGAGAACACCTCTACTTACGAGGATGACCTGGACTAGAATGCCCCTCGCCAAGAACAGACTTCCAAAAAGCTTATGATGTTGTGAAATCATGGGGTAAGGGGGGGGGGGGGGGGGGGGAGTGGTGGGAATGAGAAGGGTGCGTATGTAGGAAACGGGGGTGGGGGGGGGGAGAGGGGGGATGACACGGAGTTACGTAATATAACGAAGCCAGAGGAAACAACACAAAATTAACACATAAAAATAAAGGAAAATGAGTATTACATTAAATTAATTGACATTACCGGGACAGGAAATGAAAGGAAAAATCGATCAGCTAAGAAATATGCTTTGTAGGAAAATATAGGCTTACGTAGAGGTAGTTATGTCTAAATATAACGACATACGAAGAAACAAAGGAATTAAGGCATGACGAATGGACAGTGACTAACACAAAGACCATCGCTCACACACTTTTCCTAAAACAGAGGGAAGGATCAAATAGGAGGCGAAATGAGACATGGCTCCGTTACTCCAATGATACCTTGACCCAAAAAACAAACTCTGATACGACAATCAAATGAAAGATACCTCGAAAGAGTGCACATCAATTTGTGACGTAATACAGAGCGTTGGTAAGCCTCGCAGAAAAGTAGCATATATTTCAGACCTGAGAGATTTGAGTAAAAATAAAACCGATTACATGAAAGGTAGGGATGACAAATAAACACAGAGGCTTCGCTAAACTAACGTAAACAAAGGCGAAGGGACTTGGGTTCATGGATCGAATTCACATCATCATAAGAAAGGGAAATTGATAAACTGAAATTCAAAAATGATAGCATGCCAGATAAAACCAAGTGATCGAATCGTACTTACGTTTAGTTGCGTTGGGCACGGGCGAAAAGCCCGACACACCTAGGCTGTGACCGTTTCACATGATGGTCAGAAATGGAAGGAAGCCACCTTCTCTAAAAGGAACGCAGTAACGCCGCTCGGGAAAAATAAGTCGTAGAACTCCCCCTCTCCAGAACATAAAGGGGGCCAATGGGAGAAGCAAAGCTTAGTAACAAGTTATGCTTCAACCAATGGTAACACAGTGTCAGTAGGGGTGAAAAGTTTCACCACCTGACGAAACATTTACGCAGAATTACAAAGTTTGAACGCAGTAGGTAAGACAGAGAAACGTATGTCACAATAATGCGACATGAAGGAAATGATGATGATAATAATAATAATAATAATAATAATAATAATATGACAAAAATAATGAACCTGATAAAAACGGTTCAAAATTCCCCTGCTCTCCCAAAAAAAAGGAATTTTCCTGGCCATGGAAATTTCTTTTTTCGTACAAAAAGAGAGGAAAAAAATATGTAAAGGGGGAAAAAAATGAATACTATAAAAAATTGGGTACTAAAGACCTCTAGGAGAATACAAAAAAAATGAACAGTTGACTAATCTGACCGTGAAATGAAGGTGGTACCCCCTTCATTGCTCGTCAACACTAGCCACTAACGTCAAAAGTACTGCGTTCAAAAAGAAATACAGTGAGTTCATATATTAAATAGTGATCATTGTTCTTGCTAGCTCATGATGATGCGGATGTCGAAATCTTCAAGATGGACGTTACCTCGGGACTGCAAATCTCTCCAGCCTCTGATGAGAAAAGATAGACAAAGTTAAATCGTGATCACATTTAAAAAAAAAAACATTTGGGACACCCTGTATATAGGACCTTTCGTTGCGTCAACGAGGAATATGCAATAGTGTCATAATGTCTTCGAAAGGGAAAGTACTCTCCTTTTCAGCTGCTGAAAAATAAAGCCATGTATAGACCCAGTGAAGGGTGACTGGTCCGTTAACGAGTTCCGAGAAGACCCTCAGCTGTGTTAGCCCAGGTACACAAAGGTTGTTTGTTGTTACTCGCCAACCCTCTGGATGGTTGCTAGACAATACACGATATGCTGAGAACACTTGACAATTTAAAACCTAACAAAATATATGACTTCACAATAAATATCAAAATCAAGATGACACTAAGGTGCATGATATCTCAAAACCATGACACAAAAAGTCAATTACATGAATAAATGTAAAATAAATACCAAGTTCCTACAAGGTCAAACAGGAAGTGTTGAAGGGTCCTTGTCTGTCGCCGAACAATAGGAGTTAAGCCGAGGGGCAGTGCAAAAGAGGAGTAGGGGTGGTTTGCAAATAGTGACCGACCAGGTATATACTGACGGCCTCAGGCAAAGATATAGTTTGACAGAGATGTCAAGTATTCACGACACACTCACGTACGAGAAAAAGGCCACGGGTGTCTCCTGTCTTGTCACAGGAATATATGAAAAGGAAGCACACGAATTAAGATCAGAATAGGCTCACATGCTAGGTTGGCTATTAAGGAGCTCGGGCATCCAATTAGAATAAAAGGAAAACAAAAACACAACATTATAGCGAGGCGAAATTCACAAGATCATTTGACAAATTTTTTCAACTGCGTGACGTGGGCCGAAGTCACTGAATTATCGTGATCGTCCACTAACTCAACTGAGACAGGATTTAAAAAGCGTGAAATAGTCTTGGGAGTTGACCAACGTAAGCACAGCTTACTGGAAATTTGTTTGGTAGCGTCACTCAAAGGATGTAAAC
Source organism: Meconema thalassinum (assembly GCA_946902985.2). Classification (NCBI taxonomy): domain Eukaryota; kingdom Metazoa; phylum Arthropoda; class Insecta; order Orthoptera; family Tettigoniidae; genus Meconema; species Meconema thalassinum. The sequence continues at coordinate 582,710,482 of OX336391.1, read as the reverse complement.
GACACAAAACTTTGTCCCCAATTTGGAATTTAACATCATGACGGCCTAAGTTGTAGCGCTTCGCTACTCTGGCTTTTGCTTTCTTGAGGTGACCGGTAGCGATGGCCCATTTTTGAGCAACAGAGGTAGTGCGAGAGGGTTCGGAAAGATATTCAATATTCCATTTGAGCAGCAAGGGGTCGACAAGCGATCGGCCTAGGAATAATTCCGCTGGAGTAGTTTGAACGGACGAATGGAAAGAGGTATTGAACCCGAGACTGAAATACTGTAGGTTCGTATCCCAGGAGGTTTGATCGGCATTGTGAAAAGCGGACATACAAGCCTTCAAGTTTTTGTGAAAACGCTCTACGTGATTTCCCTGCGGTCGATACGGTGACAAGAAAATATGTTGGATGCCCCAGTTAAATACCATAGTTTCAAAGGCTTTGGAACGGAATACAGAGGCGTTATCTGACACAAGGTACTTGGGAGGACCAAAAACTCCAAATATATATCTAGACAAGAAATGGATAGTAGTCTGAGAAGTGATATTCTTTACTGGGAATAACCAAACGAACTTCGAAAAACCATCAATGACAGTTAAAATGGCTTGATTGCCAGATTTTGATCTCACGACTGGACCAAAGTAATCAATGAAAAGGCGTTCGCCGGGACGAGTGACGATACCAGCTTGGTGGAAGCCTACACGAGTGTTCTGGGCAGGTTTAGAACGCTGGCAGGTTAAACATCTTCTGACATGAGCAAAAGCATCTACTTTAATTGAGGGCCAATAAAATTCACCGGATATCTTACGGAAAGTGCGCTGCATCCCTGCATGAGTTCCCAGTGCAGAATCATGATAATATGTCAAAAGCATATCACGTACTGCTAATGGAGCAAAAATTCTAAATTTAGAAGAGTTAGGAAGAACATAGCCAATAACATCATTTCGAACACAAAAGTTGCTTACTGCCGGATCTTTGTTTGCAATTTTTGCACGGAGGTCAGTGCAAAATGGATCCTCAGACTGGAATTTCCGGATATCCACAAAAGACCAAGGACAATGTTGCAATAGGAAAAGATTTTCTTGAAGTGGTGTACTGGTAGAAACGCTCTCGATTGGAGTCCTAGGGGTCTCTTCAAACATGCGTGACAGGCAGTCAGCCACCGGGTTCTCGCTCCCTTTTACGTGGATGATATCAAACTTAAAAGATGACAACCTCAAAATCCACCTGTTGATGCGTCCAAGCTTTTTTACGTGAGAAAGGCTCCATTTCAAAGCCTCATTGTCGGTAAAAACAGTAAAGTGACGGTGTTCCAAAAAGGTCCTGAATTTTTCACATCCAAATACCACAGCAAGACTTTCCTTCTCGAAAATTGAGTAACGTCGTTCATGTTGATTTAACATACGACTCGCGAAGGCCACTGGTGCAAATTTTCCATCCACACGCTGGCTCAAAACACTAGAAATGGCCAAATCACTGGCGTCACAATGTAAAAAGAAAGCTGATTCGAAATCAGGCGTGTGCAGTACTGGTGCTGACATAAGGGCTTCTTTCAAAACATTGAAAGCTTTGTCCTGTTCTGGCCCCCACACAAATTTCACATTCTTCTTTTTGAGAGCATTTAGAGGTGCCGAAATGTCAGAGAAGTTTTTGATAAAACGAGAATAGAACGTGAACATACCCATTACTCTTCTCAAGGCCCTAACTGTGGTGGGTACAGGTAACTGCTGAATGCAATCTGCGCGCTCGGGTATGACACGGATACCATCGGCTGACAGAATGTGACCCAGAAATTTAATTTGAGTACAGCCCAAAGAGGTCTTTTTTGGATTGATAGTGAGGCCGGCCTTCCTGAGGCGGGAGAAAACTTCCCTAAGATGAACGACATGCTCCTCAAAAGATCTGCTGTATACGACTAAATCGTCAAGATAATTAAATACAAAATTGAACTTCAGGTCTCCCAAGATGTCGTCTAGCACGCGACTGAGGACTTGTGCACCAACAGCTACACCCATCGGAAGACGTTTGAAATTATATAACCCGAAAGGGGTGTTAAAAGCAGTGAAGTCGCGACTCTCAGCATCCAAAGGAATCTGATAATAGGCACTATTTAGATCAATCATCGAATACACATTGGCCCCGTGGAAATGTTGAAAAGCACTCTCAATAGTAGGCAGTGGGAAATTATCAAAGACTACCTTCTTGTTCAATTTTCGGTAGTCTACGACTAGCCGGTACTCGCCCTCTTCTTTCTTGGGAATTAAGAAAGCAGGAGACCCATAAGCTGATTTGGAAGGAACCACTACTCCCCGATCTTGCAAATCATTGATATACTTTTTCATGGCCAAGAGCTTGGGTGGATTACAAGGAAACGGAGGACTTCGAACAGGTACATTGTCGCTCAAGTCAATGTGGCATTCGTGATTTACAGCAGAACCTAAATCTTCTGTGAGGACATCAGAAAATTCCTCAACTAAACCGTTCAGAGTATCACGTTGCTCGGACATCAAAGTTAATGGAAGATGTACGGAAAATACAGGAGACACATCAACGTAGTTAGAAGTACATTCTTCAAAGGGGAACATTTTATCTGATCGAAATTTGAAACAAAATGAATCGTTAATAAAATCCAACTGCATACCAGTTTTATGCATAAAGTCAATTCCTAAAATACATTGAGTGGAGAGATTGTTAACCACATGAAAAACATGTTTCCAAGAAAATCCGTGAATTTTAATGCGACATAGAATAGTTTCGGCAACGTCGATAACTGACGATCCCGCAGAGAGGAACTGACATTTATTCTGTACGGGGTGTTTTTGCGAAGATCGAATGCTATCTGCCACTGAACGGTGGATGAAACTTCTGGTGGCGCCTGTATCCAAAATAGCAGGTGCCGAGACATTATCGAAATTTACTGAGACTCCTGGTTGTAACACAACATCGAAATTAGATGCATTGTCAAGTTTGGATGGAGGACTGCTCCGGGAGTCGAACTCAGAACACCTCCCTATGAGTTTTCCTGGTTGGAATTACAATTTGGACAGGAACGAGTCGTGACCTCATTCATCCCACAGCCAAAACAGAATTTTCGGCGTTTTAAAGAACACATTTTAAAATGATGTCCAAGTTCATTACAGTTCCAACAAGTTATGCGACCAGAAGAAACATTGCGTGTGATTGTTGTTGGGGTGTTTGTAGTCCTTTCACGGGAAACAGCAGAAGAATTACGAGCCACAGAAGGGCTTGGGTTAGAATTCCTAGAAAGGGACTCAGCACGGCGAGCAGACGGCTTAAACCGTAAGGTGTCGTCTTTTGTTCGGTCGACAGCTGGGCTAGACAGTGTTGTCTGGGGGGAGTAGGCTAACTCGGGGAAAATCGTATTATCGGCTCTTGGAGGTGGAGTATAGTTCGAACAGGCTCGTGCATTTAATTCATACTCACGGCCTTGCGATATGATGTCCTCGATGGAAAAAATGGATGTACGCCGAATGAAGTATTTATAAGTGGGATTTAAATTCCTGTATATAATTTCCAACAGATCCCTGGGATGAAAGGGTTGGGGGAGGTTCGCTGCTAACAGCCGAACTGAGGTTACATAATCGTCGATCATCTCCCCAGGAGCCTGAGTACGGGAGTATATTTCTTGTTTGAGAGCGAAATCGAAATCTTGTGGCGTGAAACGGTCCTTAATGCACCCAACAAATTCGTCCCATGACTTATAAAAATTCGGAGTAGTGCGATGCCACATCAGCGCTTTTCCAGACAAAAGAATAGGTAAGCAACGTACAATATTGTCGGGATTAATATCGTGACAATAACACAATTCCTCCACACGTTGGATAAAACAAAAAACTGATGAGGTATTGTTTTCTCCGGAAAAAGTCAAACCCCACCTACTCACTACTGATGCAACATTTTCGTTGTGGCGAGCACTATTAACAGTGCCTACAGGGGCGATGGAGCAATCTAAAAGGGGAGGGTCTATCATTAGCAGGTCCTGTGTCGTATCTTGCAATAGTGGCGTGGGCATTGTTAAAGATTCAAAGCCCATAAAATTTAACTCCTTTTTGACGGGTGGGAATTCTGACTTAGACATGACAATAGACAAGGAGAAAAGTAAAACACTTTAACTTAGTAAAATAAAGGTCACAATACCGTAATGCGTCCTATTCCAGCGTTGCGAAGTAGGCTACTCACTAACTTGTTGCACTCTTCACCTCGGAACTAGATTCTTTGGATGTCTTGTTCACTCGAGAAATGCTTTCACACTCCGCACTTTCTTCGGGGATGGGGGAACAATTCAGTACAGGAATCTTAAACTCAGAAAGACAACATTGTAATAATTGCAAAAATAATATAAGTTTGGTAATTTAAAGGGAACGATTTCACGAAAAACCACGCTCTGCTATACCATTTGCACCGCGTTGTGCTCTTACGTTAAACAAAATAGCAGAGGCGTGAGGAAATACAGTAGAAGTGAAAACAACACCTTAAACAGGATCGCTAAGGAGCGGGGAAAGGATGTCTCTTTCGATGCGTGCTGGGCCCAAGATTCCGGATCGAAAGAAAGATACTTTCCAAAAAAGGAATCGAATGAATTGTTTAAAACAAATCAAAAGCGGAATTGAAATTATCTAATTGATCGAGGAACCCAGAAGCGTGAAGGTCGTGACTGCGTTACAGTACGAAGCCAAGACCGACGAAATCGGACGAGAGATGAGGGAACTTAAAATTACAAATGAAAGAGGACGAAACCAAGTGAACTATTTACTATTGTATTTAAAGTAAACTAAAACAGGTGCGCATAAGAGTAAGGATATATCTAAACACAAAATGAAAGGTAAACGTGAAGAGGTATAAAATCGCTTAATAACAAATAAAATAAAATTAATGATTAAAGATGGTACCTAAGAAAGGGGGACACAAAAACAATCTTAAGAGAAAAGTGTATAAACGAACTTAAGCACTAACAAAGATGAAACAAGATTAATTAAAATGTACTTACAATCAATGTGCAACTAAACCGTAAGCGCGACTCGATAACCAAAATTTAAAATACAAAAACAAAACAAAAACGAAAAAGATAGAGAGTATGGATGAGTCGAATAAGAGAACACCTCTACTTACGAGGATGACCTGGACTAGAATGCCCCTCGCCAAGAACAGACTTCCAAAAAGCTTATGATGGTGTGAAATCATGGGGTAAGGGGGGGGGGGGGGGAGTGGTGGGAATGAGAAGGGTGCGTATGTAGGAAACGGGGGTGGGGGGGGGAGAGGGGGGATGACACAGAGTTACGTAATATAACGAAGCCAGAGGAAACAACACAAAATTAACACATAAAAATAAAGGAAAATGAGTATTACATTAAATTAATTGACATTACCGGGACAGGAAATGAAAGGAAAAATCGATCAGCTAAGAAATATGCTTTGTAGGAAAATATAGGCTTACGTAGAGGTAGTTATGTCTAAATATAACGACATACGAAGAAACAAAGGAATTAAGGCATGACGAATGGACAGTGACTAACAGAAAGACCATCGCTCACACACTTTTCCTAAAACAGAGGGAAGGATCAAATAGGAGGCGAAATGAGACATGGCTCCGTTACTCCAATGATACCTTGACCCAAAAAACAAACTCTGATACGACAATCAAATGAAAGATACCTCGAAAGAGTGCACATCAATTTGTGACGTAATACAGAGCGTTGGTAAGCCTCGCAGAAAAGTAGCATATATTTCAGACCTGAGAGATTTGAGTAAAAATAAAACCGATTACATGAAAGGTAGGGATGACAAATAAACACAGAGGCTTCGCTAAACTAACGTAAACAAAGGCGAAGGGACTTGGGTTCATGGATCGAATTCACATCATCATAAGAAAGGGAAATTGATAAACTGAAATTCAAAAATGATAGCATGCCAGATAAAACCAAGTGATCGAATCGTACTTACGTTTAGTTGCGTTGGGCACGGGCGAAAAGCCCGACACACCTAGGCTGTGACCGTTTCACATGATGGTCAGAAATGGAAGGAAGCCACCTTCTCTAAAAGGAACGCAGTAACGCCGCTCGGGAAAAATAAGTCGTAGAACTCCCCCTCTCCAGAACATAAAGGGGGCCAATGGGAGAAGCAAAGCTTAGTAACAAGTTATGCTTCAACCAATGGTAACACAGTGTCAGTAGGGGTGAAAAGTTTCACCACCTGACGAAACATTTACGCAGAATTACAAAGTTTGAACGCAGTAGGTAAGACAGAGAAACGTATGTCACAATAATGCGACATGAAGGAAATGATGATGATAATAATAATAATAATAATAATATGACAAAAATAATGAACCTGATAAAAACGGTTCAACATCTTCCCATTTGTGTCCTCTCTCCTCCATGTCTGATCTAACAGTCTCTATCCAACAATTTCTTGGTCTTCCTCGTGGTCTTCTTCCTATGAGGTAAGGTCAAAATATTTTCTGGCAGATCTTTCTATGTTCATCCTCATTACGTGCCCATACCACTGAAGTCGGAGTTTTTTTATGACACTGGTAATAGGAACCTCGATGCCAGCTACTTAACTATTAACTTCATTTCTGATCTTGTTGTTTCTTGTAGTTTGATTCATGGTTCTGATGAATCTCATTTCAGTTGCTTGAATTCTACTGTAATCTTTGTTTAGTAGGGTACATGTCTCTAAACCATATATGAGGATTGGTACGAAGTAGGTGTGGTACATGATTGTTTTTGCTATTTGTGGTATTTTGGAGTCCCAGAGAAGATTTCTGATTTGACTGTAAAGTTTTGATGTTTTTTGTGTCCTGCTGAGTATTTCCTGCTTTACAGTATTGTCTTTCGAGATTGTGCTTCCAAGGTATTTGTAGTGAGAAACTGAGTCTATTTTCACTCCTTCTAGAAAAAGTTAGAGCTTGTTCCTTCCCTGTTGATGGTCATTTCTACTGTCTTTGCTTTGCTCATCTTCAGTCCAAATTTTTGAATGTATCGTTCTATTCATTTAGTTTCTTCTGTAGTTCAACTTCTGTCTCTCAAATAAATTGAAAATATTGTGGTTAAATTTAAAACTTGTTTTTAACTCAAGCTTTAAACTGAATTGGATCATAATTTTGTCTCCCTTAAAAAATTGAAAATGTTCTGTATAACATATACTTGAGAGAATGTGATTATTATGATGCTGGGTTTTAAATTTTAGTCCAAACTTATCTATGCCTGACTGGCTTTCTCATTTTTTTAGCCTACTTTCGATTTTTGCAAAAAATGAAAGTAGACTTATGAGATCACTACAGGGCGAAAAAAGTGTGTCTGTCTGTCTGTGTGTGTGTGTGTGTGTGAGTGTGTGTGTGTGTACTCTGAAGGTCTGTCCCCCCCTATCAATTCGAACACGGTGAGCGCAAATTGAACGAAATTTGGTACAAAGGTAGCACTAGCAAAGGACACCTCAGTGTCATGTTTTATATCGCCGCCATCTTGACGGAAACGTAATGGCGGCCACACAAATGTTCAAAGCTTAAATCAAATTACGACTAACCTAATCATCCGATCTCTACCAAATTTTGCAACAACATACCTTTATGGGGGCAGCATCCTTTGACCAAAGTAATAGGTCATCAGCCTAATAGTTTGCGGATGGCGGCCATCTTTGTGTGAAAATCGATTACCCCTATTAATTCGAGCACGGTGAAACCGAATGGAATGAAATTTGGTACAGAGGTAGCACTAGCAAAGGACACCCCAGTGTCATGTTTTATATCGCCATCATCTTGACGGAAACGTAATGGCGGCCACCCAAATGTTCAAAGCTTAAATCAAATTACGACTAACCTAATCATCCGATCTCTACCAAATTTTGCAACAACATACCTTTATGAAGGGAGCATCCTTTGACAAATCTAATAGGTCATTAGCCTAATAGTTTGCGGATGGTGGCCATCTTTGTGTCAAAATTGATTACCCCTATTAATTCGAACACGGTGAAACCGAATGGAATGAAATTTGGTACAGAGGTAGCACTAGCAAAGGGCACCTCAGTGTCATGTTTTATATCGCCGCCATCTTGACGGAAACGTAATGGCGGCCACACAAATATTCAAAGCTTAAATCAAATTACGATTAACCTAATCATCCGATCTCTACCAAATTTTGCATCAACATACCATTATGGAGGGAGCATCCTTTGACCAAACTAATAGGTCATTAGCCTAATATTTTGCGGATGGCGGCCATCTTTGTGTGAAAATCGATTCCCCCTATTAATTCGAACACGGTGAAACCGAATGGAACGAAATTTGGTACAGAGGTAGCACTAGAAAAGGCCACCTCAGTGTCATGTTTTATATCACCGCCATCTTGACGGAAACGTAATCGCGGCCACCCAAATGTTAAAGGCTAAAATGTAATTACGACCAACCTAATAATCTAGTCTCTACCAAATTTTGCAACAACAAATCTTTATGTGGGAAGCATATTCTGACTAAACTGCTAGATCATCAGCCCAATAGTTTGCAGATGGTGGCCAAGTATGTGTGCAAATCGATTCCCCCTATCAATTCAAACACGGTGAAACCGAATTGAACGAAATTTGGTACAGAGGTAGCACTAGCAAAAGGCACCTCAGTGTCATGTTTTATATCGCCGCCATCTTGACGGAAACGGAATGATGGCCACCCAAATGTTAAAAGCTTAAATCAAATTTCGACCATCCTAATAATTTGATCTCTACCGGATTTTGCAACAACATGCCTTTTTGTGGAAAGCATCTTATGACTGACTACAAGGTCATCAGCCCAATAGTTTGCAAATAGCGGCCATGTATGTGTGCAAATCCATTCCCCAGATCAATTCAAACACGGTGAAACCGAATTGAATGAATTTTTTTACAGAGGTAGCACTAGCAAAGGGCACCTCATATTCATGTTTAATATCCCTATAGCACGTTGTATTTCAACAAGCTACTACAACCAACTTTCAATTATACTCCTTGAAAAGGACAAAGAGTTATAACAATACCCATGCATTTAGGAGAAAGTAGGCTATATGTTCTTTACTGAACATCTTGTTTTTAAATCTGCTTTAAACTTGCAAATACCCAAAAATTTGAAAATATTGTGGTTAAATTTAAAACTTGTTTTTAACTCAAGCTTTAAACTTAATTGGATCGTAATTTTATCTCTCACAAAAAATTATAAATTTGAAAATATTGTGGTTAAGTTTTAAACTTGTTTTGACCTCAAGCTTCAAACTGAATTGGATCATAATTTTGCTCTCATGATTTGACCAATAAATTTTGTTGACTTCAAATTAACCAGTATTTTTTCACATTGATTTAGTTGTGAAAGTTTCCATGTGGATACAAAGATTCTCAATATGCATATGTTTAACTAAACTTACATGGATTTAATAAAAAAAAACGAACAGGAAAAATAGTCATAATGACCACTTCTTGCTTGTCCATTGTGGCGGATAAAACTTCACGTTCATAATAAAATAGCCTGGTGCACATGTATTGAATATTATATAAAACAAATAATAATCATTTTATGTCTAATTCAGTTTATCCAATTCAGTGATGGTTGTTTCATATGAAATTCAATGTATCCTATGAGGCTTCTTGGTCAGGAAAGATTTTTCCAAATGTCCAGGTTTGTAAAAATATTATATTGTTTCTAATATTTATATATTCCTGGCCTGTGATGTAGTTCATAGGCACTAATGTTGTGTATACTAAATATGATATAGTTCAGCTGTCGTTATATAATTATAAAGCCGTGCGCGAATGCGTATATCTGCAAATATTTTCGCCATGCGGATATAGTTTGCATGTTTGTGCTGATAATGTTTGGAGTAACTTTGTGGATAGTTTCCAGAATAGGCTACAATGTTAAGCTGGATTTTTTTAAACAATTTGTAGTTTCTGTTGAGATCGGAGTCTTTCATGTTTCTTGTTATTTCCCTATTTGCTTTGGCTTGGATTGTATGAGAATAATAGAGAAGTTAGAGAAACCAGCCATACAAATGCCCTCAATTAGTGTTGACTTAAGCCTGCATGGGTATATCCAACCAGCAAGTAAGTGCTATAATTTGTCACCCACTGTCTCACTTGCCTTTACTCAGAGGGACAAAACTCGGTCAACATTGTCTTGCGATTCACACATAGTCAAGGGGAACTAATTTTTCCTTAAATGTCTGAATGTGTTGTTTTAATACTTTATCTAATAAATGAAAAATATTATTGTAATGTCAGCGGATCGGATAAAAGTTGTGCGGATGTTTTGTTTATGATGATGATGATAATTGTTGTTTTAAGGGGCCTAACATCTAGGTTATCAGCCCCTTTGTTTATCCGCGCAGGGCTCTAGTTATATATAAAATATTTTTATTGCTCTTTTATTTTTATTTTTTTAAATTGTTGTATGTCCATAGAATATTTTCTCAAGGAACTGGATTTCTGAAAACTGTGATAGAAATTCTTGTAAGTTGTTCCTGTAAATCATGCCATTTCATTTGTAGTAGAAAAATTACCTTTAAAGAGATTTATTTGTTATGGAGGATAATTGTGAAATAAAGAATGACTGTTTGTATTTATTAAAGCCTTAGGCACTTTCATCATCATCTTCATTTCCCCTTTTCCAGCTGACACCGGGTGGGGGAAAATATGGTTCCTCTCCACTTTGTTCTGTCGTTCCACCATTCCTCTTCCTACACGGTGTTCCAATCCAGGTTCCATTTACTAATGCTATTCTTCAGAGTCCATCCAACGCATTCTTGGTCTTCCTCATCCTCTCTTCCCTGTCATCCATCGTTCCAGTGCTCGTGTTGGTAGCCTTACTTCATTCATCCGTTTGACATGTCCAAACCATCTCAATCTGTTTTGCTCCAGTTTGTCATTCAGTTTCTGTATTCCCAGTTTTTTTTCTCACTCTGTCTCTCCTCATTTTCTGGACCATACTTCTCAGGAATGTCATCTCTCTTAGTCATTGTCCAAGTTTCTGCTGCTTATGTCATTATAGGAACATAATACGCTTAGTATATAACTTCTTTAGCCTTTATTGGTATATCCTTGTTCCATACTAGTTCCCGCACCTGTTGGTAGAAAGCACTCCCGAGTTGTATTCTTCTGCTAATTTCCAAATCTAGCCTTCCATCTTCAGTCAGTTCACTTCCCAAGTATTTGAGGTGTTTTACCACTTGCATTTTTCTTATCTCCTACTTTGATTACTCCTTTTCCTTCTTTCTTACCTCTACTCATCACCACTGCATCCTGGGTGAATTAAACTCAGCAATTCTTCTAGGTTTGTGCCGGCCGTGAAAGCCAATATACTATCTTTTTGGAAGCCTTCATAGGGAGGTTAAGGCTGCTTGAGCTTTTAGTTCTCGCAGTCAAGTGGTGCAGTTGCACCTAATATAAAGGGAGGTGGCGCGCAGTTCGTCACTCCTGTGGGGGTCCGGGCGGGGACACCAAGAGCCCGCCGATGAGCCAGCTTGGTGTCCTAGGCGAAACCCCACACAAGACACGGCACAAACCTAGAAGAATTGCTGAGTTTTAATTCACCGGCCGTGAAAGCCAATATACCATCTTTTTGGAAGCCTTCATAGGGAGGTTAAGGCTGCTTGAGCTTTTAGTTCTTGCAGTCAAATGGTGCAGTTGCACCTAATATAAAGGGAGGTGGAGCGCAGTTTGTCACTCCTGTGGGGGTCCTTGCGGGGACACCAAGAGCCGCCGATGAGCCAGCTTGGTGTCCTAGGCGAAACCCCACACAAGACACGGCACAAACCTAGAAGAATTGCTGAGTTTTAATTCACAGGCCGTGAAAGCCAATATACAATCTTTTTGGAAGCCTTCATAGGGAGGTTAAGGCTGCTTGAGTTTTTAGTTCTCGCAGTCAAGTGGTGCAGTTGCACCTAATATAAAGGGAGGTGGCACGCAGTTCGTCACTCCTGTGGGGGTCCGGGCGGGGACACCAAGAGCCCGCCGATGAGCCAGCTTGGTGTCCTAGGCGAAACCCCACACAAGACACGGCACAAACCTAGAAGAATTGCTGAGTTTTAATTCACCGGCCGTGAAAGCCAATATACCATGTTTTTGAAATCTACTTGTTTTGCCGATTAATGTAATTCTGGTGTGAGGACTGTACCTTCAACCACATGAGGCTAAGGGGGGTTTGGTCATCCTAGAATGGATTTTACTTTTCTTTTCAGGCAAATACCATGACTATTACACACACACTAGGGCAGATGCCTTCCTTCACACACCCACCAAGTATGCAGAGTTGACCAAGTTGCTGAATCCATGCAACTACACACCATTCCAGAATCCTGCGAAAACGGTTTTGGTACATTACTCGTCTCCAAGCTACTGAATATTACTTATTTCTGTTGACTTCTCTATTTCTTGCAAGCCACTTACTCTAGGCAGATTGAATCACATCGGTAAACTCGCCTCTAAGATATTGGACTACCATAACTTCTACGTACCGTATTTACTCACATATACTGTAGTTCGACCAAAAATAAGTGTGAACATTTTCAGTGTGATATACACAGGGATTTGTGTAAGAAAGCAGGGTGTCGAGCGATACGGGAATTTTAGTGACCCGGGAAATTCTGTAAAGTTTCATAATGCTTCGAACGCTCGATAGAGTGCTCCCACTTGGCCTTCTATTTCGCCTACAGACCGCGCTCCACCCGCATTTTGCGCCACCGATAGAGCGCTAAGCGGGTTGAGAAACCAGCCAACGTTGAATGCATGCTTTGCCTGGCCGACCGCCGGTCGTACCCTTTCCGCGTGGGGTTGAGCGCTCTTTGCTGACAATGACGGACAGGAATCGGCCCGCATTGCTTTATTCACAAAGGAGACCAGTTGTTTTTTCGACCTGGGTTTCTCAACAAGAGCAGCCCTTAAAGAAGCTAACGGCTCAAGATCGCAGAAAATTCCAGACGCGGAGGTGCTGCATTTTGGCACCAACTGCCGAAAATTGTACAATCGCATGGCTGAAAAAATCAAAGAGAGGTCACCTCTTGATTACAAACTGACCCGTGCTATTTACTGCCTAGACCCTATAGTGGTCGCTGAGACTCCTAAGTTGGCAGAAGATAGGATCGGCATTGCCCTGGAAATTCTTTGTAATCAGAAGAATTTGCTTTCTGGCGCAATGGCTGACTGCATCAAGAGCAGCTACTCCACATTTCTGAGACTGCCCTCCGTCACTGGGCGTTTGAAGCAGTTCGACGGAAAAGAGCCACAGCTCGACATGCTGCGGTCTGAATTAGTGGCTTCAGTACCTTCCTCAGTTCCTGCCTAAAACGATCTCACTAGCTTCGTTAAAATTATACTGATTTTGAATCACAGCAATGCAGCTTTACAGAGACATTTCTCCCTGAAAAAGGAGTGCAAGATTGTCAATCGGAAAGAAGCAAGTCTGATGGCATGTCTACTGTTCTGTACGCTGTGATGGCAGCTAGTGGAGTAGAAAAGATAACCGTGAGCAAGAGCATGGTCCATGCTGCTCAAAACTCTTACGCAGTGTTCAAGGAAGCAAAACCGGTGCGAAGCCATGAGGAAAAAGTAGCGGCGGCTAAGGTGGCAATCAAAATAAAAGCCACGAAAGATCTCCAGGAATTAGCAAAAGAAAAGATGAAGATATTGAACGACGCCTGTGCTGAAGTAGCAAAAATTGAAGAGCGGATGAGTTCCGTAGAGAAGCTTTAAATTAATCAAGCCTTGATTATTGTTTGATTTATCTTATTTTGTGTATGACTAGCCTACAGTCCCTAGTCAGAAATTAGTACTGTCAAAAGGACTTAATTTTATGCTATGTATAACTGAAGTTCCAAGTAACAACCTTGTGTTTGTCAAAGTGTCTTATTTATACACTCGGTTGCTGGATATTTTTGTGGGAGTGATTTTGAAAAATCGGACGGAAGTGTGTAAGACACTCTGCCAACTGCTTTGGCAGCCAGGAGGGATGCGATCCAGCTGGCAGTGGTAAGAGGAAACAATGAGTGCGCGGTGTTGGAGATAGGTACCATGACGCACTGTCGGCCATATGGAATGTATATCACATACGGATTACTTCAAGGTCTGGAGGTGCCATTACTGATAATCCTACTATAAATCATCTTCAAGTTGTCGTTCTTAAGTGTAAAAATATTCATTATATCATATTTGCTGGAAACAATAAAATTATGATTTATTAAGAGTCTGTTTTTCAATCTCTGGATAAAAGTGATGGGCATCCTCTCCCCGAGTAACTTTGCTCAACACTTTCATACTGAATGGTAAACGCCCATGCGAACTCGGGTGTCAACCGATTGAAACACAAGTCACATGTTGAAAGTCTTCGAATCAGTATTTCAATGAAGATATGCTTTATTATGAAACGTTGTAACTCGTCGGCAAAGCCGGTATTGTGTTTCTGCACAATAGCTATTCAGATATTAACCCACAATGCGGTAATGCAGTGATCAATATAATATATATCGATGTTTTTATACAGGAACTGGGCTAGCCTTTCATGGACCACTATAGGAATTCCCTTTACTGTCAAGTAGGCATATTCATAACTAATTTAAAACTCAATTCCACGCAGGAACATTATCGAAAAAAAGCAAAATATTAATGGAGCATAAAAAATTACTTCCATATTATTACCGGCACGTGAAAATAAGTAACTGTCTTGTACTCTAAATTTCTGTGGTTGTAATGGCTGCGTAGATAGCGTCTTGGTCTGCGAATCATGAGGTCTCGGGTTCGAACCCCAGTCCCGGCAATTATTTTTGCTACCCGATTATCGATTTAAACGATATCTATCATAACATTATGCGTAATTTTAACAGAATCTACATGAAATTACGATTTATCTCATTTTAATTACAATAGTTTGCACCAAGCAGGAGTTGGGAAATTTGATTGTATTGAACATTATTTCTAGTAGTCTACAGATAGGCTAGAGACTATGGTTTCAATCCTCCTCTTAATTTACAATATAATGTGTGATGTTTGTTCAAACAAGTGTGACAGTAGCATATCTCCAATTCAATCTATACATTCATTATAGTACCAGTATGAAAATGGAGCGTAAATTAACATTTCAAGAATGTCCAAGCTGTGTAGTATACGAGTAGGATAATTTGTCAGATGACTTCACATACATTTCATCTCAATTTCATAGTGGGATAACATGTCAGATGTTACACATCATATGCGACTACTGTAAGGCTCATATCTTTTTTTTTTTTTTTTCCAGTTACATACTTTAATAAAATAAATCTAAATTAAAAGGTATTCGTGGCGTGTGGAATTTTACTGTTTTTAGCCTTTCCATGGTCTTTGTGGGAAGACATACGGCTCTTCTTTCAAAGGGAAGATGCACATACCAAATTGTTTTCAAGTCCGTGTAAACACTCACTGCACAAGATGTATAACACAATTTACACTCGCCAAATCAATACTTTACTTTACTAAAAATACTATCTGTACATGTTTCGGAAACTTAATGTGTTTCCTTCTTCAGCCCTTCTAATGACACAGGCTCAACAAATGAAGAACAAGAGAAAAAGTACGAACTGTATTTTTATTTTTGGTTAGGATTTCGATGTCATATGATGTTTCACACCAACATATGGGCTGAAGAAGGAAACATATCAAGTTTCCGAAACGTGTACCTATAGTATTTTTAGTAAAGTAAAGTACTGATTTGGCGAGTGTAAATTGTGTTATACATCTTGTAAACATGGTCAATACGGAACCTGGAACGAGTGCGGTTTATACTCACTGCACATGTGTCACACGTGCATAATTTTCAAAAACTACAAACAATATCTCTCAGTTCTCGACATTCTACAATCAAACACCCATCCACCAACATGTGGGTACAAAATACACCACACAAGTGACAGAATTCCTGTCGTGTGGACAGGCATTGTTTCAGTCGCTTGTTAACCACTGTCTGTGTCGGAGCTCCTTTCATTGTCGTTGTTTCGTTTACTTTTACTTCGCCGAAGCTCGACCCGAGGACTGGACACATGCCGTACAGCATGTACAGGTGGAAATACTGAATGCGTTCTGGATATCGAGGTGGATGAAATGATCATTAACCTTGGCAATTCATCAATCTCTGACGTAGACAATGATGGTGATGATGATGATAGGGACAGTGGAGGGTGTCGACTGTCGAACCCTTGCAAAGTGACAGGATAATTTAATTTATTTATTGGTGTCAGTTCGCTTGCTGCAGTCGATAATAGAGCACGAACTATTGTTTCCCGTCATAGTGTTCAAATTACCGCCTATTATTCAATAGCCTGCAACTCGACACTGTAAAACCACGGCAATAATATTGCCACAGAGCGGCTTGTTTGAGCGCTCGGTGCTAAATATTAATTTACCTTAACTTTACTTTTGTACTATTACGGAAGCTAATATGAACCGTAGAGAGTCGCGATTCAGTGACTGTGCGTGGTGTTATCTGTCATCTGCTGTAAGCTGTGAACGACCTCTTTGTCGTATTTATTGAATTGAATACCAATGATAAAGAGAAGAGGGAAGAGATACAGTATACCATTGAGAATGGGGAATTAGTCTTAGTTCGAATTCCAGTCAAGGCCGATGTTTTGAAGGTCTATATAATATTTTCGACCCTGTGCAGTGGCCCGTTCAAGGTTGGAAGGGTCTACGATATCAACTGTTATTTGATTGTAAGGATAGAAGATGATCATCCTATGGGAAAGTACAATCATTCGAAATTAAAAAGATTTCATCCCATGATTATCTAAAGAGATGAAATTCGGTTCAATACATGAAATGAGTCGTGTATTAAAGAAAGTCTATGTTAAACTTTCATTAACAGGTCAGGAGGGGATCTGAACTCGAATTTTGTATCGGTCATGCATTTGCATGAGGGAAGGATCGAACCGACTTGTGTGAAAATTGTATTGCAAGAAATGAAAACAGTTGTTGGAACGATATTTTATTCATATTAGTATTCTAGAAGGTGAAAGAATGTTGCATGGGAAATTTGAAGCATTTTTGAGAAAAAAGATTGGAAAATATTGAGTGTATGATATTTTAACCAACAGAGAATCTAATTTATAGACATTGGATTCTGACCAAAGCTTCAAGTTAAAGCGTGAAGACCGGTTTAGTACACAGAGTTCCCAGTGACAAAGGACTTACACGCGACACTTTTTGTAAGACGGAGCAAGGAGATAAGACCGTATCAAAGTAGATACGGGAATAACGGTCAGAGAAGGTCAGGTTATCACTGAAATAATGACGATAGAAGGAATGACTATTACAACAGGGATAACAGGATGAATGGAGGAGGTTTTGGCCGGTACAAAAACTTGAATGACGATAACTTTGCCAAACAGCAACAACAATCGAAAAACAGAGGTTGGCACTCGACCCTCTAGTGGAAGGCTAGAATAATGATATTTGCAAGACAAATCGACAACCAATCAAATTAATTTACGTAAATAAAGAATACAATATTACTATATTTTATTAGGAAGATTATAAACAATTTGAGCACATGATAATTACGAGATTAAGAAATGATATTGTAGAATTTTACATTTATTACTACGGGAGGAGATATGAATAAATAAGAGGAATTAATAGCGTTGGAGGCTAGCCTCCAATATTGTCAGAACTCAGGAGAGTAGATGCGGAGCGACGTGAATTCATTCCAATGAATTGTTACGTCAATACGGACCTGAATAATCGACATTATGAATCATTCCAATGATATCGACAGGCCGAGTAAGGACCTGCAGTAAACGTCTGCTGAATACAAGGTTGCAGCTACACATAGAAGTGAACGGAAGATATAAGACCTGACGGGAGGAGAGGCGGCAATCTCCGAGAACACACAGAGATATTGCCCGAGCAGAGAATATACTGAATTAGCATTATAATTGAAAGCTTCGAATTACATTTCCACGTTCTACAAGAAACATTATCAATATTTCAACGAATACTACTACACTTATAAAAAGTAGTCATACAACGCAGAGAATGCTAAACAGTAATAATTTTAACCAGAATACTACACATTATTACGAGATGTTAAAGAACCCAGGCCAGGGGGGAAGATATCACATTGAAGCTACTTTTGAAGTCGTGATGAATCACTAACCACCAGGAAAGGAAGTTAGTCTACATTACTTCTGTGGAATTCAGAGTTGGTCCAGACAACATGATTCCTACAGCAAATAACTGCAATACCATCTGCAGTAGTCTGAAGTTTCCAGCAATCAAGCTACACATATTTCCACTACCAACTATGGAAATACAGAGCACAAACTTTCTATCAGAAGTGAGCATTCGACAAAGCTATCTAGCTTGGAAATGAAGGCGAGACCAGGCAGGCTTGCCGAGAAAATGAAAACCAGCTGAGCCACTCAGTTGCAGCGAACGAGGTCCATGTAGAGGCGGGTGGCCGCACAGCTGATAGCTTGCCTGAGTTCCGATACATAGGAGTGTGTCAGACATGTGCCGTTCGGGATGCAGTCGCTCATCTCTGATGACATCTCGGGTTTCTCCAGTCCACCACAGCGTTAAGGTAGATGATAGAATGTTCTAATTTCGAGCAGTTTGTTGTAATTTGGGGGATTTCAGATGTGACCAATATTTTTATGTGGATTTTTATTTTAACAACTCATGTTATGTGTTGTCAGTTTTTGGTAAATTTAATTGTAAATTTAATGTTTACGTCAGCGTGTGTCGTTTTTGACGAATTGAGATAAGATTTGAATTTGTTATAAGTATTTAAAGTTTGAGATTAGGGTATATTTATAATTCTATCCATTTAAAAAAACTGTTTTATACAGATGGAATTCATCGAAAATGTGTCGATAATGCATTGATAATATGCAGATAAGAAATATGCATCAGAATATTGTATTAAACTTGATATATGTTGGTAGAATGCATCTATAGAATGTGGAGATAGGTAGATTGCATGGATGAAGTATGTAAAGACATTTGTTAATATCAATTGTTAGTCTATTATTATAAACATCATTTGTTTAAACAATTTTTAAAAATACTTTGAGAAGTTTTGTGCCCGTTCAGACCGAAGTCCGGACAACCACATATGCATTTCACCAAAAATCAGTCAGCACGAGAATCAAAATATCCCGGGGTGCCAGATGGGTTAAAGTGACTACAATAACTCAACAAAAAAATGCTTTACTGATTTTCGACTCGATGCAACAATAAGGATAGAAGGAGATTTTCTGAAATGAATGCATCCGATAAAATTATCTCATTTTATTTAAAATGTTAAAATTGACTGACGGAATGCCAAAATGGCATAAAAGATGAATGACGAATCATATGTTTTGTACAAGATATACAATTTCACCAACACATGAACACTTAGCAATTGAGACGAAGGTCAAATTAATAGTCCTGTTGACTGCGCTCAGAAGAATTACTTACAGTAGTAGGGTTTTGTCAGGGCAAATTTAATTGTCTTTACTGATCCCTATATTATTTGAGTATTCACACATTGAAATAAAAAAAAATATCACTCGTTGAAAAATGTATCACAGTTCACTTTTTCAAAATATCGTAGCAAATTAACTAACACTTCAGGATTCAGTTATCTCAAGATTTGTTCAAATACAAAGTTATTAACAATAAATACAACACAATATCATTTACATGGACTTTCGATTATTTGGATTCGACGAACTTCGATAAACAGAAAATATTTATTGAATCATCTGTTCTCGATCCAAAGTCTATTTAGAGCTTTTGACTCGATCATAAATATAATTGTCAAAATAAAAATTCAATTCCATATGGATTCAACCATTTAATCAATTAATTATCACTTGGAAATATTATTCAGAAAATTGGAAATATTATTTAGAAAATTTATCATGAAACAATTTAATTTATTATTATCAAAATGACAATAATTTGACAAAATGTCAAATATGTTAATCATCAAACTTATTTGCAAAATGTTCATATATATTTTTACAGGATCACAAAATCCTCTCAGTTTGTAGTGGTTGTTAAGAAGTAGCAGTTTTAAATAATTAACAGCATCGGCCCATTCGATTTAAATGCGACAAAAATCACATGATCATAATTAGCATCTAGACAACGGTAAAGTCTTTTCGTAATGAAAGGTACAAGTTTAACAATAACAATTCTCGGGTAAGCAATTACTAGGAATACTTTTAGAACACGTGGGTAAACTGTGAATTGACAATGATGGCTCAACAAAATAACCTTTGGTTATATTTCGACGAAAGTGTGGCTAAATCAACTCCACTACTAAATTCAAAGACATACAACCTACAATATGATTGATGCTTCATTTCACACAACCTCATTCCTGCGACTTAATTGCGCACTCAGAATGGCATATTTAACTCTCTGCACACACAACAATTATTTCTTCCCAAATTATACAGAATAATCAAGCCTTTGCTTGTTACGACAACTGGAAGATTTATAAATTAGTAAACCTCACCAATGAGTTTACAATAATAATTTTACCATCAGTTTAAAACATGAATAACTCCACACCGTGTCTATTCTTAGCCAAACGTTTTGAAAGACGTTGCTCAATAATGATTTTATTTTTATACAAACTCTAGCAAACCCCCTGTTTTATACATGCTTTTAGCTTCCCGTATCATTACTTTCCGTGTCTTCTCAAAGATTCAAATGCATAATGCAAGCGTGAAATAATTCCACTGAATTAATATGTTATTTATTTGTGGGCATGCGTTAACCACTAACCTTCGGAATCAACACGTATCCGATCTTAGAATATTGTTTCAAATGTCAAATGTATAAATCACACTACATGAAAATGATTATTAGAAATCACAACTATTATTATTATCTCAGAAAATAGAAAAATTATTATTATTATTTCCTCAACAGAAGGATTTAAAGTTGTTAAACTGTTCAGGGAATATCATCCTCGACTTCTAAATAATGGATAAATATCCATTCCTCAACTCAAATTTATTATTAAATCTTCAGTTACGACGGCTGATGACCGCGATTAGAAAAATATCAAAATTAAATAAGTGCTTGTTCTGCTCGTCCATAAATTTCAAATCATTGACTTCTGAGTGTAAAAACTACTCGGATCAAAGCTTCTATTGCAAAAGAAAATATTTGCAACACCAAAAACATCTCGATGAATAGAAAATATGTGTTGGTAAGACTGTAGAAAAATATGAGAAATCCAGCTAACTACGCATAAATATAATGCAAATTGTAGCTTACATTATTGTAGATCTTGATGCTTGTAATCTGGTCTGAACCAGATTATTCAGTCTTCTTGTCCCCATCAGGACACGTATTTACAATCTTGTATCAGCCTCCATTTTATACCCGCAATGGTCTTACACAGACATAGCAGTATTCATACTTGAAGCCTTAATATCTTGAAGAAAAATGTTACCAGCTTCAAAAGCTGAAGTAAAGTTGACGGGGGTCTGGTCAAAATGATCCATGATGAAAATTATTAACATGACCCAACTGTGATGTGTTCAGTACTCCTAATACGCTTGTAATCTTGTTCAGCCCTAGTACAAATTCTGTCGAGTTTGCTGGGCAGAGCTTCTCATTCTCCAGATTGCGCAAGGCAAAACTGTATTCCCAATATCGACTAAAGAATTGTACTGTGCAAGAATGGTAATAAAAGTACTGATTTATCTTGGCTGGTTCACTAACAAGACAAAAGCTTGTCCTCTGACTGTTGGATTAAATAATCCAGCTTTGAATAATTGTGGACAGAAGAAAGAAATGTAGACAAAGTCTACCATATGTCCAGTTGTAGCAGTAAATAAATACCAGTGCCACAAATTTTTATCACTTCGGTGATAACATTTGAAAAGTTCGAAGATCACTAAAATGTTTAACAATTTCAATACCAGTAACCATGTACTGTCGAAACACTAAGTCCCAGCAACTGTGCTGTTAATAACGAAGAATTTGCAGCCATGTGCACGAAGATTATAACAATGTTCGGAGTTACGTAGAGTGTTTAGCGGCTAGAGCGCTTACGAAGTACTACACATCCATAGCAACAGAGTGCTTATGGAGAAGTGAACATACTTAGCTCAGGCAGGCGTGCCTTATATACTCCTCAGCGGGCTACTCGAGGTCACTGCGGGAAAAATGCTGGAACTAAAACATCTCAGCTTCCGCTCAATCAATTTCCTCGGAATAAAGCACAATCTTCCTCCCTTGTCCGAGCCAGTAATCTGATGTAAGTCTCAAGATTCTACTCCATCGGGAAATATTTAATGACATTTTAGCCTCGACTATGACGCTCTCGGCCTACATCACTTAACCATTTCTTGGCTTATCAATAAACGATAAAAATGGTCCGGTTAGCTCAAACAATGCTAGCGTTTCGCCCCAGTGTGCCGTTGGGCTCGTCAGTTGGTACAGACACACCTACCAATACGCGTGGCTAGCACATACTGAGAAGGCCATGCAAGACACAAAATACAAGCAGTATTGACGTCACGAGCATGCCAATGTGCTACGGGAGTAAAACTCCCTTTCATAAAAACAAAAGCCTTACCTTGGCAATCCAAATAAGGTTTTGAATATTCCCGAGCTAAGTATGTTCACTTCTCCATAAGCACTCTGTTGCTATGGACCATTTTTAACGAGCGGCTAGGTCACTGCCGGCTGGATCGCAACACTCCTGGTCGCTTTAAACTGCCTGCCCATTCGACACTCACAGGCGTACAAGATATATGCATTAATTCACCGCTAGGTGCAGCACCAAGGCACTGAGATTGCCGCGGCTTTTTAAAGGGGAAGATACCTGAAACGAAGTATTGTTATGTTTGGAGGCTTAATATCGAGATTGACGGACGTGAAAACATTACACTAACTTAGTTCCTTTGTTATTCTAACATCTAAAATTATTCAGACACATACTTACGGGCAAATTTTCAGTATAAAGGAAAGCAAAAATACATGTGGTGGAGGCGATTGTTTTTAAGGGGTGAAATGTCTAGCTCATTTTCCCGTAATTATGCAGACGATAATAAAAATATAACTACTTCTAACTGACTTAAATCTAACTTACATACTTGGCGAAATGAAAAGAAAAGAATAAGGACAATAAAAGACAGGGAAAAGAAATGCCTCCGGCCCCCCAAAAAATGGGATGATGATTTATTTAGGGGCTTTGCGATATCGTGGTCATGTAGCCCCATGTACTTGGGTGTGAGGTGAATTTGTCTGATAACCCGTCTTATTGTGATGGCTGTACTATACATTTTTACAGATTTTTTGGACAGATTGTTTATTTTTTTACTTATTTATTTACTTACAAATTTATTTATTTATTTTCTTATTTCTTTACTTATTTATTTGCTTATTTATTGCTTTTTATTTATTTACGTATTTATTTACTTATTTGTTTATTTACTTACATATTTATTTACTTATTTACTTACACATTTATTTATTTATTTATTTATTTTCTTATTTATTTTTTACTTATTTATTTAATTATTTATTTTCTTATTTATTTGTTTAATTATTTACTTACTTATTTATTTGCTTATTTATTCACTTATTTATTTACATATTTATTTACTTACACATTTATTTATTTAATTATTACCGGGTGAGTTAGCCGTGGTCGTTACGGCAAGACTAATGGCAGTCGCTCACATCCGGGAGGCGAGGAGGTTCGAATCCCCCCGCCGGCAACCTTGAAGATGGTCTTCTGTGGTTTCCCATCTTCCTTCCAGGCAAATGCCGGGGTTGGTCCCTAACTATAGGCCACAGCCGCTACCTTCCAACTCCTCGCCCTTTCCTTCCAACTTTCCTCCCCAACGGTACTTGTAGCTCACCCCTTGGGTGTCCGTCTCGAAGCAGCTACAAAACTGGCGAGCCGAACATGTCCTCGGACACTCCCGGCACTAAAAAAAAAGCCATACGCTAAAAAAAAAATAAAAAAATTATTTTATTGTTTATTTGTTTACTTATTTATTTACTTATTTACTTACACATTTATTTATTTAATTATTTATTTTCTTATTTATTTGTTTACGGTACTTATTTATTGCTTATTTATTCACTTATTTATTTACTTACATATTTCTTAAATTATTTATTTACTTACTTACATATTTACCTACTTACATATTTATTTACTTACATATTTATTGTCTCACGTATTTACTCAATCATTCATTCATGTACCGGTAAGTATTTATTTATTTATTTGTTTATTTGCTTCCCCTGGGTCACCTTCTCTGGAAATTGCACGTAACCACATCCCACGCAGTGAATTGTCCCCCCGTTATTCTAACTTGCCCTGTTCTGATTTACAAAAGGGCACGCAGCAGTACAGCATTATAAAATCATTCAGAATACATTCCAAACACAACTGCTCCATTAACATCTATACAAAACTAATGTCTGCCACAGTGCCTTGGTGCTGCTTCCTAGCGCCTTTATTTGGAAACGAGGTTGTACGCTCAAACAAGACCGACTACAATATCTCAGACCGTAACATCAAAACCAAGATGGCGGAAATCGTAGGGGAACAGCTGTAGCAACTAGCGGGCATGGCGCCATCGAAATAGCGGCAAATTCGAAGACAAACATTCGCATATTTGATTAAATTCCGCCAGAAATTACAGGTTGTTATGTAATAAGGCACAAATTCAATATGAAACCCTGACGTATTTCGCTACAAGCAACGAGAACAGACAGTAGCTAAAAATACAGACATAAATAAAGCAGAGGTAAGACATTATGTTAAAAAATGCAAATATTTCTAAATGGAACTACAATAATAGTCAACCAACAACAAAGTCAACCCCTGACACTATACAGCCCATGAAGGGCCTAGGCAAATATAAAATGCAAATATAAATGGTTGTTGCTTATATTAGGGGCTACGACATCGTGGTCTTGTAGCCCCATGTATTTGTGTGTGGAATTTGTGTGATAACCTGTGTTATTGTTATGGCTGAACTAGTGTGTTTGTAAATTGGGTATTGTAGTGGGAAGGAAGCGGCCATGGCCTTAAGTTAGGAACCATCCTGGCATTCGCCTGGATTAGAAGTGGGGAAACCATTGAAAACCACTTCCAGGATGACTGAGGTGGGAATTGAACCCTCCTCTACTAAGTTGCTTCATGAGGCTGAGTGCACCCCATCCCAGCCCTCACATGAGAATTAAATTTCTTGGCAGAGCCGGAGAATCAAACCCGGACCTCCGGGACGACAGCCAAGAATGCTAGGCACTACACAACGAGGTGGTCTAAAACAGAATGGTACCACTGAACGAAAGTAGAACGAGCGATAATATTCTCTATAGTACATTAATTAGCCAAAATACCTTATCAAACAACGAGAAATAAATCAGGGAATGATGTTTTAAAAGATGCTTCCTCCTCCGCTGTATGTGACCCACCCAGCCATCCCAAATAGCATTGTGACTCACAATTTGGCTTTAGGAGAGAAAGATGCACAATCCAGGCAATTCGAAGTCTTCAAACTGAGATTGCGTCTACCCTGTCAGTACCGAAGGGAAAGTTACAATCCATATTCATTGACTACTCTAAAGCTTTTGACTCGATTAGCAGGAAGAAAATATTGGAAAAACTAGACAGACTATTGAGAGGTAACAGCTACACTAAACATCTTGTCAAAAGTATTTTAGGCTCTAACAATATAGTCATTAACGATGGCATTACAACATCAAGCCCAATTGAGCAGACTACAGGCATGCTGCTACAAGGAGACCCATAAAGCCCTCGTAATATTTATCACTGCTATGGCAGATAATATCACAGATATATTATCAGAGCGGGTAATCTCATTTATATACGCAGATGACATGGTGCTCGCTTCAAGTTCACAGGTCGAATTGCAATCTGCTCTCGACCCCTTTGAATTATGGGTGTTACACAATGACCTTAGGTTAAACAGAAACAAGACTAAATCTATGACCTTTAGGAAAGGGGGAAAGCCAGCAATTTTCCACATTGCAGGAAAACCGCTTGAGGGTGTACCACATTACAAGTAGTCCTACTTAGGTCCTACATTAGTCAACTGACAATGTTTTCACACTGCAAATCAAGGATAGACCCAGCGTCAATACCAAAGCCTTCAACGACATAAAACATTTGACTAAGCTATCTATAAAAACAGCCTTAAAACTTTTGCGGTTAAATGTTACCCGTATTGTGACTTATGGACTGGAGAGCATTTGGACACATTTAAATATGAAGTATTTGGAACAATATGGAGAAACTGAAGGCGACTTACATAAAGAAGGCCTTGGGTTTATCAAAGTATACACCTTCAAGACCGGTGTAAGAGGTGACTCGCGAGGTTTATAATGTAGAAGAACTCAGACTTCAAATGCTGCTACCTTCTACTCCAGGATATGTAAAACTCATGGACACACTAGAGCCAAAGAACATTGGTAGGATTTTTGCGCCACGGACACTATGATTTTTGACGATTGGAAGAGTGGGGGGTGCGAGCTGAGACCATTGAACTGTTGGTACTATTGGAACAACTCCTCCCATGGTAACCCTCGCTGAAAACTGCTTCCTGGTGCACTGCCAGGCGTAACTAGTCGCACCAAAAACTGTCATACCATTTAACTCTAGGTTGCATGTCAGCTGATATGTCGTGATTCTTTTCATATATTTGAACGTACGTACCTCTGTGCAACGTTATATGTATGGTATTTTCCAATAATACGGTAGGTTTACGGTCTACTTTATTTCGAAGTAGCCTATTCTGCGTTTATGGATATGTCTTACATCAAATTTTGACATAGGCCTAAATAGCACCTATGACAAATACACGTAGGCCCTATTGTAGGTTATAAGTTATTAAGTTAGTCACAGAATTATAACCTACGTCTAGCTTATATTACAGATTTCCATGGAAACGCCCAGATGTAGGCCTATTAAAGAAATGGGTTATAGCTGTGAAAACTTTTATAAACATGCTACTTGTTTCATTCAAATAGAAACAAACCACTGCTTAAAGATGATGCGGTACCAGCAATTTGCAATTTCCCACAGCATCGGCTTCAGCCACACAAGAAAAGACCGAGAGTTATTGAACGACAAGTAGCCTAATATTTACTGTTACTTTCTTCATCAGCATAGGCATAAAATTTCACATTTTCCAGTATACTTTTATGATGTCAGTCTTGGAGACGATAAAAATAATTCGGCTTAAGGGATCTTCCCTGCAGGACCTGTTCGTTTGCTGTATGACTTATGTGAGGTCGAAGTTTCGACCTGCTTTGAAGAAAAAGAAGCTTGTAGTTTATACGTGACCGTTAATCTTGTGATCATGAGCCAAGGGACCTCCATTTTACGTGGAATCCGAACCACAGGACATGGCATTTCACTTCCAAAATCTCACTTGCAATGACCGTGAATCAAACCTGGTCCACCTTGGTGAGAGGTGAATAGCTTGACCACTGCGCCACCATGCCCCATTGCTTTGAAGAATATTGAACATGTGGTTGTTTTGTATAAATAAAGCAGGCTATGTATTTTTGTTCACCAAGCATCTATTTAATTGTTTAGTTATAGGCTTATGCATATTCACACACATATGAATGTTGAATACCAATTAACATACTTTTTCTTCTTTATTGTTAGTCATTACCAGCCTAACCTTATTTTTATTTTATTTTAATGTATGTACGACTTGTATTTTTTGCCAGTAGGCCTATAACTTAGTTATTGTGTATGCTGCCTTTGATCTAAGGATAAAATGATGAACAATCAGGCTGCAATATAATATTTAATGTTGGCATATATTCCTAGCCATTTTAAGTATCAAATTACTATGATATTTTGAAATATGTATTTCGGCGTAAGTTCAGTTTAGTTTACCATTCGCCTAAATGTTCAAAAGTACCTCTTTTACTTGTATCTCGTCGTACATATGTAGGCCTACATCATCCTTTTGTTCGTATACGTCAAACGTGAGATCACGGTGACGTCACTGATCTCCCTAAATATTCCCCAGATACCGGTGTATCGGAAGGTATAGTTCAACCGAAGATACCATGCTATATTCTGCACATTAAGACATGAATCTTTGATATTCCTAGGGAATAACAATTAGTTTACTGTATGATTTTAGATTTTATTCATTATATGCATGGGCATTGGCTGCAATAAACCCCTTATTATTATAGGCTATAGGTGAATTTCCAGCTGTGGATGCCATTATTCACATCAACCATCGTCAGAACAGTACTGCCAACCTCACCATTACGGTACTAGCCGCACCAACACTCGACCATTCTAACCTACGTTTTGTCCAATCCAATGGTTACAGCCTAACACGTCCAGATCAATGGTTTTGTATCAATCTGCTCCGATAGCTGCGCGCAATCAAAGCCGCAGCCTTCGATTTGTCCAATCCAATGGTTTTTTACAATGGTTACAGCTTAACGCATCCAGAACAATGGTTTTTGACAATGGTTATAGCCTAACGCGTTCCGATGACTGCCTTTTTTTTAACAACAGTGATCTGCTAATAGATGTAGTCTCCTCCGTTGTCTATAACCCACCCACCATCCCAATTTATAACACGACTTAGGCCTATATAGTGAAATTTCAGTTGTGTCGGCCAGTGGGCGTGGCTTATTTGACAAATAAGATATTGCCAACCCTATGTATAAGTAAACACGGCCGTAGGTTGTTTGTTTTGAGCGTAGAGAGCTGTGAGATCGCACTCGCTTCTATCTGTATCGGGACATCCTGAACTAACTCCAACAGATGGCGCATAAGTACTCTCATTAGTACTTTATTTCAAATAGCATTTGCCAATAACACACAATTGATGTTACAAACTCTTTAAAATGAAAATTTACTGTATTATGAACTTGTCATTCTTCAAATTCGATGTGTATAGAATTCGAACGGACATACATTCTATCTTATTAATGTTTTTAATACAAAAACAAACCTAACCAGCAACTAACGCCCCAGTCCCCCTTGCTTGTGGTAGCCTACTAACAGTAATTTTCGGCCAGGCAGTAGGCCTACCTAACCTAGTAACAGACATAAATGTATATACAAAAACAAACCTAATTTGGGGATAACTCCCCAGGCCCCCTAGCTTGTGATAATAACAGGAGCATAATTCTATTTACATACCTGTTGCATTTAAAATCACTGCTTCCATCAGATTACAGTACCCACTTGAGTTTTTTCCACAAGCACACAAAGATTATTGATTCATGATTCTTATAGAATATATTTACACTTAAAGAACTTGACACTTTAGAAGACACTGACACTGCTGGTATGTCATTAAAACTACCATCATCTACTTTAACAAACAGGAGTTGTGTAGGACGGTTGATTTGGGAAAATTGTCGAAATGGTATCAGGGGTTAGTATGGCAATTTTCATAACCACAAATTTAGGTTGGAAATGTTTAAGTTAACAAATACAACTGTTTTAACTTCGAAAATGATCCCGGTGAATGTTTCTCACCCACTTCTCTTTCAAAGATTTGTCTTTAGGAAATTTAAAAGTTGAAGTATCTTCAGCAGTATTAAATTTACAGGCAGGTACACAGTAATGACAATAAACAGCCAATGCTTCTCACATTACGTATCTTCGGCATTTATAATTATTCACAGTGCACTTCACTACTTAAGGTACACTATTACAATATATAACAGCTCGAAATCACTTGAAATATGCGACATTTGAACGAAATTCTCGCAGCAGACCCACTTAAATGTTGGTTGACCAAATGTAAACAATCCCCTACGATTACCGCCATTTTCTAAGATTTCGATAGTGGCATTATGGTCTGATTTATTGTAGTCGGTCTTGGCTCAAACCAATGGTGTAATCGTCGAATGGGCAGGCAGTTTAAAGCAACCAGGAGTGTTGCGATCCAGCCGGCAGTGGGCTAGGTACAGAGCTGATCCACTGTTTGATTGGCTAGGGGCTGTTGGGTTCTTATTGGTTGTTGGTGGAACATATCTATATTCCTTGGATTTTAAGCTGCTCCTTGCTTTTTTGTTCCGAAGCGGTGCAGCGCTCGACGGCGCTTCATGCAGCCGGTAACCAGTAAGAAAGGCGCCTTGGATTATTGGTCAAAATGGCGTCGCATTCGCTTGCTTTGAAGCTGCGGGCGTGCCGTTTAACCTTCCAGCGGGCGCGCATACCTGGATCTCGCAGGCGGGCGCGCGGCGGCTAAATGGCCGCCCTTTGATTTAACATAGACAGCTCTCGATTTTCATACAATTAACCATCGGCAACTAAAATGAATGACTTCATATACATTTCCACAAAGCACACAATAAACTTTAATAAACAATAGTTGACAATATCCCCATAAAAAGATAGTGGCATGAATAATGAATAATACATTATAATATAGCCTATATATAGTTACTTGGCTTGAACTCAACTACACCATATCTTCTTCTTCCAAACTCTTGAGGCAAGCATCACAGGAAACTTCTTGCTGTGAATGCTTTTTGCAGACAAATCTTTCACATTTGTGGCACTGTAGACGAGTACGGTTGTTCTTTTTGGACCCGCAACGATAACAGATACATCGCGATCTTGAAACACTTGCTGTACTTCCATTCGGTGCACTATTCCTGTACTCTTCCAAGAAAACATGCAAATCCTTTGGAAGAGACCAAATCGTTGCACGGTGTTTCAAGTTTTCCTCCATGAGTGCCATAGCCAATTTGAAAGTGTATTCTCTCCTAGAAGTTTTGTTGTCTGCGTTGTTTGCTTTATATATTTTGCAAGAATTTATTCCAGCAATACCGAGGAAGCGATGAAACAGTACCATTGGCCACCTTTGTGTTTGTCTCGAAGTCGAGCACCGTGAAGTCATCAAGTCCACTGTATCGACCCCCCCCTTTCGTGGCATTGTAATCCATGATGTGGAATGTTTTTCCAGATTCCTGATCAATTTCATTATCATCATGCATCGTGGATAGTACCAACACAACTTTCTTCCTTTTAGTAGCCACTGATACAAGGCTTTTATCATATTGGCTTCCAAACTGGTATGTTCCGGGAACTAAATGCCTATTTTCAGCCACAAACTCGGGTGGAACCTCTCGTTTGTTCTTCTTCAGGGTGCCTACAAAGCCAGTCCTTGTTCCAGTAGGTATTCGGCCAAAGGGTAACTACTGAAATAATTAGCAGTAGTCACATTTCGGTTGGTGTTTTTTATTGGCTCACTCAATCTCGTTACCACATCAAAGGGCTTATTTGAAACTGCATAACGCCCCGGTTTCTGCGTCCCACAGTATACCTCCAAATTGTAAGTATAGAAAGTTCGGGAATCACACATAGCATAAATGTTGAGGCCATACTTGGCGGGCTTTTTGGCCATATACTGTATAAAACTACAGCGTCCACGAAATGCAACTAACATTTCATCTATAGTTACAAACTCACCAAGAGAATATGAACTCTTGACAGTTTGCAACGAAGGTATTGAGAAATTCGCGAATAGCGGCTAGTTTGTCATTTTCCGCACGTTCAGTTCTAGTATTCACATCGTCAAATCGAAGACTTCTCAACAGTAATCGAAAGCGACGTTCACTGAAGTTAGCCCGCAGTATTACCATTCCGGTCCCGTTGGTAGTAAACAATTCCGATAAATTTGTGCGGTGTACTCGTTTCACGGCCATCAAGAACAAGGCACCAAAAAGAGCTAAAATTTCCGATCTTGTTGTTTCTCTAAAATCTCTTTCCCGGCCTTCTGGATGTTGCAATTTTACCCTGTCAATAAACGTATTTGTGTGTCTAACAATTTCACCAACCATATTTGAATTTATTATGGTGAGAAAACATTCTAGTTCAGTTTTACACTGGCGAGCTAGTCCTTTAGGACCAGGAAAAGTTTTTATCAAGTTCTTTGCCTTTGTTTTTGAACTCTTACCCAAGGGTTTATTTCCCCATAATGTCTCACTATCTTTCCCAATGAAGAAACGTAGGGTGCTGTCATCACGGTCTTCATCACTTACATCATCAGTTCTGTCCATTTCAACTTCAGAGTCACTACTGTGACCGTCCATTTCGATAATTTGGGGTTCGAAATCAATATCATTATGATCGTCCCAAATATCTTCTCCTTCATTCGTTTCATCATCTTCTAATTCATAAAGTATTTGTAGAATAGAATCAGGATCATTGTATCGTGCCCTGAAACACGAGTAATAAGACACAACTGCGTCAATATGACGAATATGAAGAACAGGAGAACGGAAGGAATCTAACAGAAAACTAACCAAACTTCAAAATCTAAATGTGTTTGAACATTGTATGTACTGTATAAGAGAAAACGTTTCTCTCTCTCTCACACACACACAGACACGCGCCTACACACACACACACACACACACAAAAGAAATATATTTACTTACATGTCTCATTCAAGTGTGAGGGAATGGAACACAATCGGGCGCGTGGCGGTAAACTGGCCGCCTGACTCGAACGACAATGGCACACACCACTTAGCAACTGATCAATGGCCGA
This sequence comes from Meconema thalassinum, assembly GCA_946902985.2. Classification (NCBI taxonomy): domain Eukaryota; kingdom Metazoa; phylum Arthropoda; class Insecta; order Orthoptera; family Tettigoniidae; genus Meconema; species Meconema thalassinum. The sequence goes on along the minus strand of OX336391.1, from coordinate 582,677,947 downwards.
TTGGCGCCGACTCGAAAAATTACGGAAGCGCTGTCTCACGTCGAGATGAGTAATTAACGAATACCCGGAGGTCCCGCCTGGTAATTCGTCAATAAAGAGCACAATCTCGTGACTTTCTTCAAAAGGCGGCCAAATTGCCGCCCACGCGCCCGCTGGAAGGTTAAAATCCTAGGAAGGCAGATTTTGAGTTTGTGGTTGTAGTTATATGTGTACATGTGATTTTATATTGATTGATAAAGTGATTACCTTTAGCCAGAACATTACATCTAGGAGATTTGTGTGTGAGAATGTTTTGGGGAGTTTTGATGAGGTTATGGCATTTTTAACTTTTTCCGGTTGGATATAATATGTAACACGCGGAAGTTGCCTACATTTACAGAAGTAGTTGCTACCTTGTGTTATTGCATATCAAAATGCATAGTTCGTAATATCATTGGGTATATGGAAATGTGCTACCGTACCTCGAGCGGCCTACGGTACTGCATGCTTTAGATACCGTAATTATCATGTGAAATTCCGCAGTAGAAAACTTCAAAAACGTTCGTTGGTTTCTGTAGAAAATCATTCTTACTGGTCTAGGGCTCTCTCCTATAATATTAAAACACGTGGTAAGCCTATATCACAATTACTACGTTTACATGACGAACTCAAATCGATTTGAATACGATCCTGTTTTCAGTACGCTGCCCGTTTACATGAGCAGTTTCAGTTCGTATTGAAATCTATTTCAATACGGTATATAATTTATGGTGGCCAACCTGCAGTTATGTTGGCTAACTCGTATTAAACAGCAAAATAAAAGACCCGTACCGTAATTATCATATTACTAGTGCATGAGAGAAGACCCTGACTTTCACAGTTTCACTGGACGTGTTAGGCTGTAACCATTGATCTGGACGCGTTAGGCTGTAACCATTGGATTGGACAAAACTAATGTTAGAATTGTCGAGTGTAGGTGCAGCCTGTGGCCGCAGGAAGCTAGCGGGGCGCTCCCAGTTTCACTGGACGCGTTAGGCTGTAACCATTGTCAAAACCATTCATCTGGACACGTTGGGCTGTAACCATTGTCAAAAACCATTGGATTGGACAAAACTAAGGTCAGAATGGTCGGGTGTAGGTGCGTCGTATGGCCGCCGGAAGCTAGCTGGGCACTCACAGTTTCACTGGACGTGTTAGGCTGTAACCATTGTCAAAAAACATTGGATTGGTCAAAACGAAGATTAGAATGGTGGGGGTAGGTGTGGAGAGCTAGCAGGGCTTGATTGACAAAAAGAACATTGATCTAGTACTGGAAGAATTTATTGTTCACTTTAGACCATACTCCCTTTTCTTCACTTTTAACACCTTAGCTTATTGAAAATATATAATTTATGATATGCATACCTTTCGGGGAGTTGTTGGGAGTCGTTTCACAATCTCTTCATACTCAATAGCCACTGCTGCACCGCAATAATTGTTATTTCACGGAAAGAATGCAATTTTTCATCACTTTCTTCACTTACGGACGCAATCTTTGACAGTCATGTGACACCCGAAAGTCGATCATGTGACTACGTTACCAACTTGAATAAAGAAATTCACCACACGCCTTCGCTACAGAGTTAGGCACTGTCTTGTGGAAAATTGTATAAATATTGGCAATACTGTACTGTTGTAACGTCGATAATGGCAGACACAGCTAAGTCATGTTATAATTTGGGATGGCGGGTGGGTTATAGACTGCTGAGGAGTGAACTACATCATTCCCAGATCAATTTTGAATCATTTGAAAAGATATTTATTGCAAATTTAAGAAGTTTTTTTCCCCCTGGGTTCGTGTCTCCTGCACGGTTACCATTGTCATCCGATGTTTCTTTGACGGGTTGTTTGTAAACATGAAAAATGGATGCGCCGAAGATTTTGATGTTGTTTGTTCTTACGAAGTTTATGGGTAACCGTCGTCCCTTTTAATTACTGAAGCTTTTAGAGACGCTGGGCTGCCAGAATGTTGCCCCGAATGGGATCTGTAACGTGCCAGTAAATTTACTGACACGGCTCCCTCGCATTTAGGCCTAAGCACCCTGACTGCGCCAGGATTCGATCCTGCTACCTTGGTAAAAGCAGGTGAGAAAGTTACCGCTGTGCCACTCGGCCAGTCTGTGTTGAATTTATTCAAATGGAAAAAGGAACGGATTAATCGGCAAAGAAAGACGGTGTATTTTCACTGTTTCTGTTGAGCACATTTTACCTACGGATACACCAGACATTAAAAGTAAAACAGACAAAAATACATTAACGCTAAAAACGCGTGCAAACAAACTACGCTTATCAACCGCGAAAAGAACACAGACAGTAACGAAGAATATGGGCAGGAAGTAAAACAAGCGATTCGAGTCAGGCGACAGACGAAAGTAGGCCTAAATTAGTTTATCATTGTAACTCAAGAGCGTGCAGAATCGCTTTCTTTCAGTACGATCCACGTTTACATGTTCCTGAATAACTGTTTGGATACGATCCGATCCCACAATTTTACCGTATCGAGCTTGAAAATTAATACGAACTGTGTCCCGTTTACATGACCGTATTCAATATGGTAAGTGTACTCAAATCGATTTGAGTTCGCTATGTAAACTCGGTAAATATCGTGGTGTATACAGTAATATAAAATATTCTCAGCGTTACAAGTAGCCTACCGGTAAATCTGAACAAAATGTGTTGTAGGTTAGGTAGAGTATTTCGCCGAGGGTGGGGGTTAGGGAAATGCATTACTCAAAACGTTCGAGCAATACATCATGTTAGCAAGGCATATTACGCATACCGTAAGCTATAGTGAAATCCAGAAAGTTTGCCTACAAATTTGTTAATGTATGAGGAAAATTGCCATAATCTTCCTGATTAATGCAGTTATCAAAATTCTTTTAGGAGGGCTATGGGTACTACCTAGACGCGATGTTCTGCTATATAATTGAGTACTGTAATCAAGTTCCATACTCATAATGCTCCTTGAGAATAAGGTTCATTGTAACCAAAATCTTTCCCCATGTCAAGACACAGAATCAAACTCTGTAGAGGGTTTGTTTGAGTTTAAGTGGTTTGAAATGGGGCAAATACCAATCAAGGTGATTCTTGTTCATATTGTTGGATATTAGAGTTTTGAAATTGAACAGCTCATGGTAAATAAATGGAATCACATGTCACTATTAATACAGTCCTGCAACAATTGTGTATATATAGATATTAATATATGATTTACAATGATTAAAAAAGGATGCCCCAATAAAGAAGAATTATGTTCCTAACATTGTCCAGATATCCTTCTGTTCCCTATTTCCCGTTTTAGGCCGGTATAAATTATGTTCACAATGGAATATCCATCTCATTTGGGTACAATCGTGTTGACAGACTGAAAAGCATCAAACTATTGCATTAAGAAACTGCTGTACTCTGGAGGATTGGTATTGAAATTCTGACTTTATTCTCTATTACATCAAATAACTACTAACACAGCTTGCCACGGTGGGTGAGTGAATAGTGTGTCGGTCTACTAACCCCAAGGTTGCAGGTTCGCTCCTGGCCATGGTAAGTGATTTTTGAAAGGCGGCAAAAACACGACACGCATGTCGAAGAACCCATTTGAATTCCGTGTGCTGTGTTCATAATGGCAAAATTATTCTCGAGATTTTCCGCCAACACGAAGTTCCTAATTTCTCTACTAGAAAGCGCTATAGTGTTCAAGGACCTTAGGTATCTAAGCTCATTGACTTTCATAGTGATTCAAGGAACAACGAAATTCGACACGCAAGCTACCCTCTGGGTGTGAAATTACAAAGCTTACACTCGGCACCCGAGGCCATACGATATTATTATTACTACTAACATTTGCTATCCTATAAGGGAAAAACAAAAATTATTTTTGGACTTTCCACTTTTGCACTAAACCACTCATATTAAAGCACCACTTTGCTGTGGGAACTAGAGCTCCCTAAGTTTTATCTAAAAACCAAATAAATTGTAAATACAATTTTAAAACATACATACATTTTTATTTGAGACTGTTTCGAAACATGTACCTGTAATGTAATAAAAACATGAAACGAAAGGTTTTGACTAGGCAGACTGTTAAGTTAAAACCCTCATGATAAATGAATAAGGACCATGGTGGTCGAGAGCGCTAACGCCCTACCTTGTGCCTCGCTGGCATTGGGAGAGCGTAGGTTCAAATCCCACCTCAGCCGTCCTGAAAATAGTTTTCATGGTTTCCCATTTTCACCACCTGGCAAATGCCGGGACGGTTCCTTTCGATAGGTCCACTGCCAATTTCCTTCCAATAACTCTTCCCTGACCCGTCCTGAAAAGAAAAGTTCATGGCCATTGGCTGCGTTAATAAAGAAATAATAAGGAAAGATTATGACTTGTAGACTTAGAAAAGATTTTTGATAGTGTTGATTGGAGTAAATTGTACGACATTTTGAAAAGCATTGGAATAAAGTACAGGGATAGGAGGGTGATCTACAATCCATACAGAAACCAGACGGCAGCTATGCAAGTTGAAGGGCATGATAGAGTCAGTAATGTCAACTCAAGCGAATGAATTATTGTTAACGGTCATCACTGTTGAAAGCTGGCTAAACCTTTTACTAAATTCTGTGACTAGCATTTCAAGGCAGTATTCAGAAAGATGTTAAGGTAAGGCTGCAACTTATCACCCATACTTTTCAATGAAGGAATTGAGAGAAAAATTTTAAGTAGGAGTAAAGATTCGAGGAGAAAATTTCAACTTTGAGATTTGCTGATGACATTGTCATATTAGCCAAATCACCAGAGGATTTGAATGAGATTTTAAATGGAATGCACTCCGATGAAAATCAACAAATGTGATATATAATGCAAGAATAGCAGCCAATGGCCATAAGCTGGGCATGTTTGATTGAACGCCCGAGAGCTCCCAACAAGTTCAATTTCAAGTAGTTCCAACTTTCGCTACCAGATGCTACTGTCACTAACACTAGCGGCGAACGTTGGAACTTGATAGACCGTTTCCTAACCAGCCAAATATAGCCTACAAATTTTGCTACAGACCACTAATTGCAGTGATAGGTTCTTTCAAATGGCATGGGCCCGCCGGCTTTACTTCCCCTCCAAAGAAAGGCATAGTTCTAAAAGAACAATTTGTGTGTTCCTGGATTTAAGAAAGGCTTTTGACACCGTAGACCACAATATACTCATTAGAAAACTTGAAAAGGAAGGTATTCGTGGTACTCCTCAAGAACTAATAAAAAGCTTCCTTTTTAACAGAATACAAAAGGTGCGAATCAAAGATACTCTATGTAGAAGTGCTGAAGTAAAAATTGGAATACACCAAGGAACAGTTTTAGGTCCTATTCTTTTTCTGTTATATGTTAACGATTTGTGTGAGCTGAACTGTAATGTGATGATTACCTCATATGCTGATGACACTGCCGTCACAGTCACAACTTGGGAGGACACTTTTAATAGAACTCAAGAAACCCTGGCTACAGACCAAAAATCACCTCCTTACCAAAACACAATACCTATGCTTCTCACACAACAAAACATTACAACCCACAGACAATTTAACACTCAAGATCCACACACCAATTTGTAACAATGGTGAAAGATGCAACTGCTATACCTTACAGAAGTCAATGAATGCTACATATTTAAGAATTATTATACATACCTTAGTCATTTAAAATGGAACATGCATGCATCAAAATTGGCCAATAAACTTCAAAAGTTAATTTACATATTTTACTGAAACAGAAATATCCTTTCAGCAAAAGTCTTGAGAACTGTATATTTTGCCTTAGTCCAGTCACAACTACAATATTGAATAAATGGTTGGGATGGAATACTTGATTCACATTTGGCTCAGAATCTCATTCTAAAAGTTATGTACAAAAAGCCATCAACTTTTCCAACATGTGAACTGTATCAACAAAGCATGGTGCTTAACATACGACAGTTATTTGTTCAGTCATCAATCATATCTATACTTAAAAATATGAAGCTCTTCCCAAATGGACAGGAACTTAAAATGTGCACTAGACTTCAAGACAGAACTGGAATAAATAAACACCCTTAATATACCGAAGAAAATGCTTTTTACATGGCTCCTTAATAACTTTGATAAAGTAAATGAACTTTTAAATTTTCACCAACATATTTAAACCAACTCAGTCACAAATAAGTAATGTATCATCTTCTTTTATTTTTAGTGTCCTCGTAATAAACTTTTATTACTATTATCAGTCAAATACTATGTTGCAAATAAATTAAGAAACTGTATTCATGAAGCCTACGCTCAAGTTTATCTTATGTGGGATTCACGCTGTATTTTGATGGATCTGTATATGTACATGTTTTCTGTCAGTGGATAAAAAAGTTTTCTCGTAAAAAAAAGTTCTTAATGCCCTTAAATAATCGGACGACTGTAGGCCGGGTTTGAACCCGCCATCTTGGGCATAGCAGTTCAGCATGCTACCGACTGTGCCACCAAAGCCACAAAATGTAAAACAAAAGGAATGGAATGCAGCCGTAAGAAATCAGAAACACCTATTGACATCAAATAAAGGCAGATGGAAAAGCTAAAGGAAGTAGGGAGCAAAATAATCAGCGATGGACGAAGCAACGAGTGTATAGAAAGTAGGCTGGCACAGGTAAGGGAAGAATTTCTGCAGAAAAGCAATGTGTTGTCATCAAATATAGATTTAGAGATTTGAAATACATTTTTAAAGCCTTTTTCTGGAGTGTGGTGCTGTGTGGACTGTTGATGCAGGAGAACAGAAGCATTTCAAATGCGGTAGTGCAGGAAAATGATTAAACTCAAATGAGTAGATGGAGTAAGAAGACGAGCGGAAGAGCTCTAATGAAGATAAGAGATCGGTTGATAGGGCACATACTGTACAGTACTAAGACAACCAGGATTGGCAATTTTTTCATGGAAGGAAGGGTAGAGGACAAGAATTGTAGAGGTAGACCAAGGTTACAATACAAGTCATAGTATTGCATCACATGTGGTATGGTAGCTATGTGGAGATGAAACGATTAGCTGCATCAAACCAGTCTAAGGACTGAAGACTCAAACAGTAACATGGAAATACTCACAGTATTAGCCTTTCAAGATGGGAGTGCTGCTGCTCCAGCATTTGTTGGTTATAGCAGCAGGAGCCTTGCGGGATGAGGAGAGTGAAAGAGGGATGATGGAGTACAGTCCCCACATAAGTCAAGTAGCATTACATGTGCTGCTTGTGTTACTCAGAACTTATAATGTGATTTGTGAACAAAAAGCAAAGCCAACTCCGTACAGGCCATGGAGGCCCTGGGAGCAGTGGAAGGTAGAGGCCTCCACTCTTTGGGACATCGGCACTAGATGGGATGGGGTTGTCAGCTCCATGCCCGGCCGTCTTTGCTCCCAGGAATTACCCTGGTACTCATTTCTGGCGTAGGCTGAGTGAACTCCAGGGCTATTTGCGTTTCCGAAAGTGGTAGTTAAGTTTCTAAAATCCACTACCTGGATGGGGATCGAACCCACTCCCTTTAATTTAGAAGCTCAGAAAATAAAAATTTAAAAAAGGTTGGTTTGTAATTATTTTGCAACAGCACAGCTAAGTGTAACAGGAGCTCATGTCACCACGGAGAGTAAAACGATGTTTGAGGTTGCTGAGTCATATCCTACTCGCATGACTGTACCTGTCAACCAAGCAGGTGCTTCATGACTCGAACAGTGAGTGAACATTAAGATGACATGAGAAAAGAGTCTGTATATCTAATACAAGTTGTATGTGCTATTCTCCAGGAGTAATCACATTCATAATTGATCTGTATTAAATTATACAGGGTTAGCACAAAATATTTAAGGAATGTCAAGCACATTCATTATTGAAAGTATATAGCTTACAGCATTGCCACATAGGCCTCTACCATTTTAAAGAGAAACTCATCAAGTTTTTTGAGTCTGCTCGCTACAAATTCTCAATGTGCCCTCCTTGTTCCAGACGGCAAGTATTGATACGGTAGTCCAACTCCGACTACACACACTGGAGCATGCCCTGGTCAATTTCAGGCAAAACTGATAGCGTTGATTATTGTCATCTTGTGACAGATGCAGATTAGTGTCTTATAAACTGGCCTTCCCGGTCGCCTGATCTGATCCCATGTGATTTCTTCTTATGGGGGTTTATCAAAGATGAAGTTTATGTATCACCCATGCCAGTTATTCATGTTGAACTGAGGAAACAGATCCATGTGGCTGTAGTTAAAATTGACCAGGACATGCTCCAGCGTGTGTAGTCGGAGTTGAACTACCGTATCGATAATTTCCATGTGACGCGAGGAGGGCACATCGAGAATTTGTAGCAAGCAGACTCAAGAAACTTGACAAGTTTCACTTTTAATTGGTATATGCGTCAATGCTGTAAGCCATATACCACTTTCGATAATACATGTGCATGAAATCGCTTAAATCATTCGTTCTAACCCTGTACGTGCTATGGAAAAAAGTCAATATTGAATACATGTTACATACACCAATAACCTTTTAGCACCACTGGGGTATGGCAGAATTAAGGAATAGGAAAAGCAGGTAGACAAAACTAATGAAATGTACATCACATATATTTCATAATGGCAGATTTGTTGTTTTCAATCAAACATTGCGTATGGTAAGAAACAAACTGTACAACAGTGCAACGGTTATTAAGTCATGGTACTGTTGGAAAATGCTACTGCATAGAAAAGGAGCCTACTATGCCCTACCTCTGGTCCACTTTGGCTTCTTCAAAAATCTTGAATCATTGAGAGCAGGATGCCATATAGTGGGCAGACAGGGGGGTTTTCCTCTAAACCAATTATTTTATGTTACAAATAAAAGAAGTATATACGGTTGCTAAAATTCTTCTTAAAAACAGAGGGCACCTCACATGTTTCATAAATCCTGAATACTAAGTGAAATAACCTTCATCCCCCGATGCAACGCCACAACTCAGTTGGTAAATCATTTTATGCCTGGTGCTTTCTTCCTACTATGTCTCCTCTATCAAATTCTGATCTCAATATTAAATCTCCTTTCTGATCCTCATCAATTTCCTCTTCCCTCTCCACAACATGATTCTCAATGTCCTTACACCTATACGAACGCTCTATGTAAGCTTTCCATCTCTCAACCTTTTCTTCTGTATCTGTTAGAGCAGGCTTTCTCAACGTGGTGTTCTCGTCATATGAGCCAGCAAGCGCTCTTGAGCACAAGCTCTCCTGAGATCCATTCTACAATTCAAATTCTGTTGGACGAACCAGAATAATAGTGTTTTCACAGTCGTTTTGTAAAATATAAATAACATAAATAATAGGATATGCCTATTTTGTGAGTAATATGAAAGATGCTGATTCCACGTGTAAATGTATCTTACCCGCATGAGTCTGTTGCAGCATTCAACCACTATTCTTTCACTTCCTTGCACCTCTAGTTTACTTCATTTTTCAGACATCCGTATTCTGCTTTCCCACTTCCATCTCTTGCATTCTTGTGCTTCCATATTTCATCCATTAATTCTGGTACCGTACTGTATATCCTGAGTGATTCAAGGTTCTCTACCTATTCTTTCCTTTCTTTCAATGCTTTCTATGGTGGATTTCATTATTTCTTTCTTCAAAGTGGGAATTATAGGAATATATGGATTACACTCATAAAAACAATAATGACATGGTAATAATTGGGGGGGATTTAAACTTGCCAGAAGTTGATTGGAATGGAGCTGCAACAGAAGCCCATGAACAGAAACTTGCAAATAAATTACTTTGGGAGGGAGGATTTACACAAGTAGTGCAAGCGCCAACTAGGCTCAGCAACTTGCTGGATGTATTCCTGATAAAACCAGGGGAACTTGTTGAAAAAAAACCACGTAATTGAAGGAATAGGTGACCATAAAGCTGCAATAATGGACGTTGGTCTGGTACCAAAAAGGCTTAATAGGAGGGTCACACAGGACAAGAAATTATACAGAAAAACTAAATTCAATGAATTTGGAGCTTACCTGAAATCAAAATTTAATTCTTGGATAAGTGAAGGGAGTAATGTGGATACACTCTGGGCAAATTTTAAGGAAATCATTTGGGAGGGTGAGAAGAGATTTGTACCTGTTAAGAAGGGAAAAACAACCTCAGACCCTGTTTACTATACAAAGGACATACAGTACGAAAATTAAAAAGGAAATGTTGAATGGTAAACAGACAAATCAAAGAGGGCAGGGGAAACAGAGAAACCAGAAAGCAGCTAATAAAGGAGTTCAATAGGTTGAAAAAGGAAGCAAAGGAAAATTACATGAATGGCATACTTCATGAGGGTAAAGACCACATAGGGAAATGGAAAAAGCTGTATTCATATATTAAAAATCAAAAGGGAAACGGAATCCACATTCCCACAATGGAGGGAGAAGGGGGTGAGCATTTATTTGCAGATAATGAGAAAGCAAACCTATTTAGTAGGGAATTCATAGATTCAGTGGAAGATTGTCAGGAGTTGGAAACCGTTAATGAGGCTGGAGAGGGTGAAACACATAAAGACACAAGTATTTTCACCTTTACAAATGAGGATATTTTTAGAGAAATCAAACTGCTTCAGGAAGGAAAAGCAGCAGGGTGTGATCAAATTACTGGGGAATTAATAAAGGCAATGGGGTGGTACATAGTGCCTTATTTCAAGTTTATTTACGACTACATCATGAACAATAGTAGAATACCAAAGGAATGGAAGGAATCTATAATAATACCAATTTATAAAGGAAAGGGAGATAGAAGTAAACCTGAGAACTACAGACCAGTAAGTCTAACCAGTGTAGTTTGTAAAATCTTGGAGAGTTTAATAGTAAAATATATATATTGGTTCCTGAGGAGCCAGTATGGATTTAGAAAGAAATTTTCTTGTGAGACACAACTGGTGGGATTTCAGCAGGACATATTAGATCGGTTGGATCTAGGGGGACAGTTGGACTGCATAGCTATAGACCTTTCCGAAGCTTTTGACAGAGTGGAACATGGAGTATTATTAAAGAAACGGGAGAGAATGGGATTGGACTCAAGGGTTGTACGTTGGATAGGAACATTCCTAAATTCAAGGGTTCAGAGAGTCAGAGTAGGGAATTACATATCACAGGAAGAGAAAGTTATGAAGGGAATTCCACAGGGTAGTAAAATTGGTCCATTGCTTTTCTTAATATACGCAAGTGATTTAGGGAACAATATAGCATCAAAAATAAGATTGTATGCAAATGACATTATCGTCTATAGGGAAATAAATAACATAGAGGATTGTAAAATATTACAAAGGGACCTCAATAGTATCCAACATTGGGTTGAAGAGAACCACATGAAGGTTAACAGAGGTAAATCAACTGTCACAATATTCACAAACAAGAGATTAAAAACTGAATTTCAATATACATTGGATGGGGTAATCGTACCAAAAGATGACAAGTGCAAATACTTAAGTGTGAGATTTGAATGTAAATTGCACTGGAAGGGTCATGTTGGAGACATTGTAGGGAAAGCATACAGATCGTTGCATGTCATTATGAGACTTCTTAAAGGATCCAACAAAGAAATAGAAGAGAAAAGTTACCTAAGTTTGGTTTGTCCAATATTGGAATATGCAAGCAGTGTATGGGATCTGCACCAGGAATACCTAATAAAAGAAATTGAGTGTGTGCAAAGGAGAGCAGCAAGATTTGTGATAGGGGATTTTAGGAGAAGAAGCAGCATATCAGATATGTTTAAGAAGCTTGGGTGGGAAACATTAAGTAAGAGATGGGAGAGAAACAGACTTGTAGGGTTAGCCTATATAGAGCGTATACAGGAGAGGAAGCATGGGGGGAAATCCGTGAGAGGCTACAATTGGAAAGAAATTATATTGGCAGGGCAGACCACAAATTCAAAATTGGATGGCACTTTAGAAGAAGCGATTGGGGTAAATTTTCATTCATTGGGAAGGATGTGAAGGAATGGAACAGTTTACCAAGGGCGGTGTTTGATCCCTTTCCAAAATCAGTCCAGATATTCAAGAGCAGAGTAGACAAAATCAGGTAAAAGAAAGAAGTGGTATAACTTAGTGCTGTATTCCTAGAAACATTAAACGTGCTATGAAATTCCTACAGCAGTTGTATGAGGGGAGTTCAATCAATGTGTGAATAGTACATTAAGTTACTGTATTCTTTTAATATTGAGTAGGCTAGTGTTTGTAAATTATGTACCTCATTTGCCACCGAGGTTGACACCTCATTGCAAATGAAGTTATTTTGATTTGATGTGTCCATTCCTCTACATTAGATGTTTGTTCAGGGTTCTTCATATTAGTCCTTCCTGAATAATCCCTCTGAGTCTTTTGTTCACGTCCTCTTTTTGTTTGTCTACTGCCCACCTTTATGGTTTTTTACTTTTCATAAAGTCGATTTGGAAATGTCTTCTATCTCCTAATTTCCCCTCATCCATGTGTATATTCTCCAGTTGTGGTTGTTGAATAATGTGATAGCTATAACTAACTTGTGCTCACTGCAGAATTCTATCAGCCTGCTCCCTCAATCATTCTTTTCACCCAATCCGAATTCTCTTTCTATCTTCCCTTCTCAACTATTTTATTTTATTTTTATTTTACCATAGCATTACAATCTCCCATTGAAAATGAAAATCCACAGCCTGCTTCCGGTCGACCAGGTCAGGGAATGGAATGAATGAAGCCCCCATCTAGCGGTGAGAATATGAACTGTGCCGGCTGCCGAAGCCTGTCGCACTCCCCCGGGGCAATGATTAAATGAATGTCAGATGAATTAAATGATAGTGGAGTGTGTTGCTGGAATGAAATTTGTGACAGGGAAAACCGGAGTACCCGGAGAAAAACCTGTCTGCCTCCGCTTTGTCCAGCACAAATCTCATATAGAGTAACCGGGATTTGAACCACGGACCCAGCGATGAGAGGCTGGCGTGCTGCCGCCTAAGCCATGGAGGCTTACAATCTCCTATTATTATTACATTTTCATCAACCTTGACATACCTCACAATTCCATCTGATTTTTCATAAAACTTTTCAACTTTTTCATCATCTGCTTCACTGATAGGCATATAGACTTGCACTACTGTGGGGCAAGTAGATGTATCGATTTTAGCTACAATAAGCAATTCACTGCATTGCTCATATTATTCCACCCACTGACCAAGTTTCCTAGTCAGTATGAGACCTACCCCTGCATAACCATTGTTTGATTTAGTGCTAATGATCCTATAGTCTCCTGACCAAAAGTCCTGTTCTTCTTGCCAGCGCATTTCCCTATTCCAACCTCAATCTCTCTATTTCCCTTTGAAACCTTCCATTGTCCATCAGGCTTAGAACTTTCCACATTCCCATCCATAGAATGTTAGATTCCCTCTTTGTCACTACCCTGTCGAGTAGTCCCCACCCGGTGATCTAGTTTACCTCCGGGATGGAATTTTTAGCCTACTTTTCACATTTTGCAAAAATGAGGAAAAAGTAGACTTATGAGATCGATCCGGAAAAATGTGTGTCTGTCTGTCTTTCTGTGTGTCCCCCCCCCCTATCAACTCCTAAACGGCTGCAGCAATCGAAACCAAATTTAGTATGAGTAAAGATGCATACCGAAATATCTCACGTCGATATTTGAAAATGATGTCAGTGCTACCAACTGCTGAAAAAACGCACTAGAAATTTGAGCTCCATGTTGTATATCTTGGAAGGTATGCATGGGATCAATTCCAAAATTCGCACACATGTAGATAATACTATTTCAGTTTAATTTCCAGGATGCCATACATGACAGTGTTGCCAAAATAATTTTAAGCCTTCTGATAGGTCCAATTTTTAAATGCATATAACTTCTACACTATCAATTGGATTTCAACCAAATTTTGTGTGTAATATGTTCACATAAACAAATATGACTGAGCGTATTCTTAAGAGCCAACAGGGCTGCCAACTGTTAATAATTGCTCCCTCTATTTTTTTTAAATCCAAATACCAATATATCAGAAAGTATGCAAGCCGACAGCTTTTAAACTATGCACACGTATAGTACCTGACATTTTAGATTAATTTGGAGTAACTTATATACGTCAGTTCTACCAACATGATTATAAGTTTGCTGATAGTACCAATTTTTAAATACATGTAACTTCTATACTATCAGTTGGATTTCAACCAAATTTCATATGTGCTATGTATAACTTAACAGATATGACTATAAGTATTGTTAAGAGCAATCAGGGCTGCCAACTGTTAATAAATGCTGTCTATATTTTTTACCCTAATATCAATATATCAGAAAGTATGCAAGCCAACAGCTCTATACTTTGCACACGCATATCACCTGACATTCTAGATTAATTTGGAGTAATTACTATAAGTCAGTGCTGCCAACATGATTCTATGCCTGCTGATAGGCCCAATTTTAAAATACATGTAATTTCTTTACTAACAAATGGATTTCATCCAAAATTGGCACAACAAGATATAATAATATTTCAGATTATTTCTGACCGGCACACGCATGACATTGCTGCCAACATGCTTTTACGCGAGCTGATAGATTCAATGTCTAACTGCAATTCACGTCCATTGGACTTCAACCAAATTTTGTATTCTGTACCTTAAGAGATGGAACTAAGAATATATTCAGTCACCAGGGCTGCCAACTGTAGTTCTCTATTAGTCTACATTATACCAGGTGTATTTCGAACTAATTAGACATTTCGATATTACCAACTTATTTTCGTCATTATTCTAGATCGGTTCATATACTGTAGATTATGCATTGGCATGAAACTTAATTTTAAGAAAAGTAGGCTCTTTAGTTCGTCACGGAACTTCTTGTTTATTGTTAATTTTTGGGAATCAAAGAGTGGAAAATATTTTATTGGAGCAGGTGGACATAGGCAAAATTATTAAGGAGTTTTTGATTGTGGAGAATATTTTTCCACCACAAGCATGTTATAGTATTATCTCCATTGTGGGGTTTGAAGCCATTTTTCAGTGTTGCCTAAGTAAACAAAAGTTTGGTGCTTTTCAGTTGGTGAACACATGTACCCAAAAAGAGCTGGGTTATGCCCTAACCCTGAAATAAATTTCATGAGATTAATAAATACACGAGGATGACCAGTTTCGATCGTCAAGCGATCATCATCAGAGCCATTACACTTAGGCTATAACTTCTATGTTTGAGAATACAGGTGAAAAATATTTACAATATGAACAATTATTTAGTTGCAGTATTGATAATGCAACTGTCAGTGTATGCTAATGCAACTGGATCTGATGATGATCGCTTGACGATCGAAACTGGTCATCCTAGTGTATTTATTAATCTCATGAAATTTATTTCAGGATTAGGGCATAACCCAGCTCTTTTTGGGTACAATCGTGTTGCCCGACTGAAAAGCACCAAACTTTTGTTTTGTATTATCTCCACGTTCCACATCAAAGGCTGTTAAACATATATCAAACCTTGACCGATCTGTACAGTTCTTGTCCTCTAGCCTTTCATTTTCTGATGGATTTTCCATGGCAGCAATCCGTTCATACTGAAGTTCGCGTTCTCCCATGGCTGCAAAAATCCTACATTGTGGTTCTTTCAATTAGGGGCTTGAAGATCATGGTCATTTCAACCCCATATACTTGAGTGTGTGTATTGTAAACTGTATATCTACCTGTACACATTGTGCTTAGGCTCTTTGGCACAAGTCTAAACTGTTTCACCGAACTGAACCAAATTTTACATACTTACCTTTTGGAACTCTGCCGGTAACACTGTCAACATGAAATTTGGACATCTCCCTCCATTTCCTAGATTTAGCCCCTCTGGAAAAAGTCCACATAGTTTCAATGACCTAAATAAAATTTTATGTACTTAACTTTTGGACCCGTATCTACTTGAAATTTGGACAGCCCTCTCCATTCCCTAAATATTGAATTGTCATAGAAGGACCAACCTAGGGTCATTTTGAGCCTCATAAATCAAGAAACAAAACTCAGGATGTACACTTTCGTCCAGTTTGGTGAAACGGTGTTAATTTGTATAAATAACAGACTAAGGGGACTGAAAACCACTTTTTAAGGCCCTAGAACCAATCATGTCGGAAGTATTTTAGTGTTGTACTACTGTAGGGGTCCTCAAAAGCTGGTAATTGGGGCGTAACTGTATGAATATTTAAATAAGTCTATTGTTGGCTGTCAAAGCGAGCCTACACCAGAAATGAGTACCAGGGTAATTCCTGGGAGCAAAGACGGCCGGGCATGGAGCTGACAACTCCATCCCATCTAGTGCCGATGTCCCAAAGAGTGGAGGCCTCTACCTTCCACTGCTCCCAGGGCCTCCATGGCCTGTACGGAGTTGGCTTTGGTTTTTGTTCACAAATCACATTATAAGTTCTGAGTAACACAAGCAGCACATGTAATGCTACTTGACTTATGTGGGGACTGTACTCCATCATCCCTCTTTCACTCTCCTCATCCCGCAAGGCTCCTGCTGCTATGACCAACAAATGCTGGCGCAGCAGCACTCCCATCTTGAAAGGCTAATACTGTGAGTATTTCCATGTTACTGTTTGAGTCTTCAGTCCTTAGACTGGTTTGATGCAGCTAATCGTTTCATCTCCACATAGCTACCATACCACATGTGATGCAATACTATGACTTGTATTGTAACCTTGGTCTACCTCTACAATTCTTGTCCTCAACCCTTCCTTCCATAAAAAAAATTGCCAATCCTGGTTGTCTTAGTACTGTACTGTATGTGCCCTATCAACCGATCTCTTATCTTCATTAGCGCTCTTCTTCTTACTCCATCTACTCATTTGAGTTTAATCATTTTCCTGCACTACCGCATTTGAAATGC
Organism: Meconema thalassinum; assembly: GCA_946902985.2. Lineage (NCBI taxonomy): Eukaryota > Metazoa > Arthropoda > Insecta > Orthoptera > Tettigoniidae > Meconema > Meconema thalassinum. The sequence continues at coordinate 582,661,058 of OX336391.1, read as the reverse complement.
TTCTGTTCTCCTGCATCAACAGTCCACACAGCACCACACTCCAGAAAAAGGCTTTAAAAATGTATTTCAAATCTCTAAATCTATATTTGATGACAACACATTGCTTTTCTGCAGAAATTCTTCCCTTACCTGTGCCAGCCTACTTTCTATACACTCATTGCTTCGTCCATCGCTGATTATTTTGCTCCCTACTTCCTTTAGCTTTTCCATCTGCCTTTATTTGATGTCAATAGGTGTTTCTGATTTCTTACGGCTGCATTCCATTCCTTTCGTTTTACATTTGATGGCTTTGGTGGCACAGTCGGTAGCATGCTGAACTGCTATGCCCAAGATGGCGGGTTCAAACCCGGCCTACAGTTGTCCGATTATTTAAGGGCATTAAGAACTTTTTTTTTTTTTACGAGAAAACTTTTTTATTCACTGACAGAAAACATGTACATATACAGATGCATCAAAATACAGCGTGAATCCCACATAAGATAAACTTGAGCGTAGGCTTCATGAATACAGTTTCTTAATTTATTTGCAACATAGTATTTGACTGATAATAGTTAGAAAAGTTTATTATGAGGACACTAAAAATAAAAGAAGATGATACATTACTTATTTGTGACTGAGTTGGTTTAAATATGTTGGTAAAAATTTATAAGTTCATTTACTTTATCAAAGTTATTAAGGAGCCATGTAAAAAGCCTTTTCTTCAGTATATTAAGGGTGTTATTTGTCACATTTACTGACATTATATTGTATATCCTAGTGCTAAGACAACTTCAATTCCTATGGACAGGTAGTGTGTTTTGATGAGGGTTATTTATTCCAGTTCTGTCTTGAAGTCTAGTGCACATTTTAAGTTCCTGTCCATTTGAGAAGAGCTTCTTCATATTTTTAAGTATAGTGATTGATGACTGAACAAATAACTGTCGTATGTTAAGCACCATGCTTTGTTGATACAGTTCACATGTTGGAAAAGTTGATGGCTTTTTGTACATAACTTTTAGAATGAGATTCTGAGCCAAATGTGAATCAAGTATTCCATCCCAACCATTTATTCAATATTGTAGTTATGACTGGACTAAGGCAAAATAGACAGTTCTCAAGACTTTTGCTGAAAGGATATTTGTGATTCAGTAAAATATGTAAATTAACTTTTGAAGTTTATTGGCCAATTTTGATGCATGCATGTTCCATTTTAAATGACTACGGTATGTATAATAATCCCTAAATATGTAGCATTCATTGACTTCTGTAGGGGATAGCAGTTACATCTTTCACCATTGTTACAAATTGGTGTGTGGATCTTGAGTGTTAAATTGTCTGTGGGTTGTAATGTTTTGTTGTGTGAGAAGCATAGGTATTGTGTTTTGGTAAGGAGGTGATTTTTGGTCTGTAGCAAGGGTTTCTTGAGTTCTATTAAAAGTGTCCTCCCAAGTTGTTCCTGTGACTGTGACGGCAGTGTCATCGCATATGAGGTAATCATAACATTACAGTTCAGCTCACCCAAATCGTTAATATATAACAGAAAAAGAATAGGACCGAAAACTGTTCCTTGGTGTATTCCAACTTTTACTTCAGCACTTCTACTTAGAGTATCTTTGATTCGCACCTTTTGTATTCTGTTAAAAAGGAAGCTTTTTATTAGTTCTCGAGGAGTACCACGAATACCTTCCTTTTCAAGTTTTCTAATGAGTATATTGTGGTCTACGGTGTCAAAAGCCTTTCTTAAATCCAGGAACACACAAATTGTTCTTTTAGAACTATGCCTTTCTTCGGAGGGGAAGTAAAGCCGGCGGGCGCATGCCATTTGAAAGAACCTATCACTGCAATTAGTCAAAATTTGTAGGCTATATTTGGCTGGTTAGGAAACGGTCTATCAAGTTCCAACCTTCGCCGCTAGTGTTAGTGACAGTAGCATCTGGTAGCGAAAGTTGGAACTACTTGAAATTGAACTTGTTGGGAGCTCTCGGGCGTTCAATCAAACAAGCCCAGCTTATGGCCATTGGTTGCTATTCTTGTATCATATATCACATTTGTTGATTTTCATCGGAGTGCATTCCATTTAAAATCTCATTCAAATCCTCTGGTGATTTGGCTAATATGACAATGTCATCAGCAAATCTCAAAGTTGAAATTTTCTCCTTGAATCTTTACTCCTACTTAAAAAATTTCTCTCAATTCCTTCATTGAAAAGTATGGGTGATAAGTTGCAGCCTTACCTTACATCTTTCTGAATACAGCCTTGAAATGCTAGTCGCAGAATTTAGTAAAAGGTTTAGCCAGCTTTCAACAGTGATGACCGTTAACAATAATTCATTCGCTTGAGTTGACATTACTGACTCTATCATGCCCTTCAACTTGCATAGCTGCCGTCTGGTTTCTGTATGGATTGTAGATCACCCTCCTATCCCTGTACTTTATTCCAATGCTTTTCAAAATGTCATACAATTTACTCCAATCAACACTATCAAAAATCTTTTCTAAGTCTACAAGTCATAATCTTTCCTTATTATTTCTTTATTAACGCAGCCAATGGCCATGAACTTTTCTTTTCAGGACGGGTCAGGGAAGGGATATTGGAAGGAAATTGACCTATCGAAAGGAACCATCCCGGCATTTGCCTGGTGGTGAAAATGGGAAACCATGAAAACTATTTTCAGGACGGCTGAGGTGGGATTTGAACCTACGCTCTCCCGATGCCAGCGAGGCACAAGGTAGGGCGTTAGCGCTCTCGACCACCATGGTCCTTATTCATTTAACATGAGGGTTTTAAATTAACAGTCTGCCTAGTCAAAACCTTTTGTTTTTATTACATTACAGGTACATGTGAAAGGCAAGGATATGAAAATGTATTGGGAGCAGAAGGATGGGGTAGCAGGGATGAAGAAAGTTGCTGGATTTTTGCAAGAGAAACGGTTTAGTGGTAGGCAACTCCTGGATCCGGAAGAAAGAAAGCCACAAGGTAACGTGGTACAGCAGTGATTTAACAAAGAAATCTTTGGTAGATTACATGCTGTACGACTGGGAAATGAAGAGAAGTGTCAGAGATATAAAGGTAATACCATCAGAGGCCTTAGATAGCGACCACAGAATACTTGTAATGAACCTGGGAGTTGTTAAGGATAGCAAGAGGACATAGTACCAGGAAAGGAGAATCAAAGTATGGATACTCAAGGAAAAGGAAGTCAAGGAAGAATTCCAGAAGATAATAAGGGAAAGGATGCCAACAGACAATCCTAAAACAGGGGAAGAGGAATGGAAGCAATTCAAAAACACAATGGTGGAAGCTGCATTGGCAGTATGTGGAAGAACAAGCAACAGAAAGTGGTGTAAAGAGACACCATGGTGGAATGAGAGAGTAAAAGAAGCTGTGGGAAGGAAGAACAAGGCTTTCAGAGTGTGGTTCCAGGAAAGAACTGATCTGGCAAGGGAAGATTATAAGATAAAGAAGAAAGAAGCAAACAAGATTGTCGCAGAGGAGTGGAAGAAGTGGATGGTAAAGTGGACAGAGATGATGGAGGAAGACAGCAGAGGAAATAAGAAAGTACTTTATGGGTTGGTCAAAAGTAAGAGAAGAGGTCTGCGAGAGGATGTGGTAATGATGGACAAAAACGGAAATGAGGTACACAACAAAGAGACACTCAAGACAGTGTGGAAAGAGTACTTTGAGGATTTGCTGAATCCAAATGGTCACAGGGAGGAAGACAATGTATTGGAAGATGGAGAAGACAACACAGGAATAGAAAAGGACCTGACTTGGAGAGAACTGGAAATGACTATAGACAAGATGAAAGGAGGAAGGGCACCAGGTGTGGATGAAGTGAGTGTTGAAATGGTGAAGGCAGCAGGGGAGGTTGGGAAACAGTGGCTGTACCGTGTGATGAGGGTGATATGGAAGGAGAAAAAGACCCCAGAAGATTGGAAGAAAGGATTAATTGTCCCAATATTTAAGAAAGGAAGAAGAAAGGAGTGCAGAAATTACAGGGGAGTCACACTCATACCTCACTGTGCCAAGATATATGAAAAGATATTAGAAAGTAGAATACGAGCCAAAGTGGAGAGAAAATTGAGAGAGGAGCAGTATGGATTCAGACCTGGGAGATCAACAGTGGATCTCATATTTTCAGTGAGACAGCTCCAGGAACACCACTACGAATTTGGAGAGGATCTGTTGATGGCCTTCCTGGACATCGAAAAGGCCTATGATAGTGTGTGTAGGGAGAAGGTTTGGAAAGCAATGGAAAACATGGGAGTGGAAAAAGAGACTGTAGGCAGAGGTAAGGAGATGTATTGTGGAAGTGTGAGTTGTGTGAAAGTTGGAGGGGAAAGAACAGACTGGTTCAGACAAATGAGTGGCCTGAAACAGGGTAGTGCACTGTCACCCCTTCTCTTTATTGTGGTTATGGACGAGGTAATGACACGGGTAGCAGGAAAGATAGGAGAAGATAAGATGAAAGCAATGGTGTTTGCAGATGATCTCATGGTCTGGGGAAACAAGGAGGAGGAAATTCAGGAGCAACTGAAGGCTTGGGAAGAAACAGTGGGAGAGTACGGATGGAAGTTCAACATCAGTAAATGTGAGATCCTGTTAACGACCAGGAAAAAGGACAGACCAATGAGTGGGATAACACTTGGAGGTGGACAGCTGAAGAAGGTGGAAAGTCTCAAGTACTTGGGAAGTATAGTGAAGGAAAATGGGAGAAATGACAAAGAGATTACGGAACGTGGCAGACAGGCAGAAGCATTTCTGAGAAGCATTAGGAGCTTAGTGTGGAATAAAGATGACCCACAAAAAAGCAAGGAAGTGTCATACAGAAGCTACTATATCCCGATACTGACCTATGCTTCAGAAACGTGGACTATGAAGAAAAGAGGCATAAGCAGAATACAGGCAGGTGAAATGAAGTTCCTGCGAAGTAGGATCGGAGTAACAAGAAGAGACAGGGTGAGGAATGAAAAGGTCAGGGAAATGGTGAAAGAGGAGCCCTTGCAAGGTAGGATTGAGACATCAAGACTGAGGTGGTATGGACACTTAAAGAGAATGGATGAGAAGAAGATTCCCAAGAGGATACATGAGATGCAGATGCAGAAGAAACGACCAAGGGGAAGACCAAGAGATAGATGGCCGAAAGGAGTGGAGGAATGTGTCAAGAAGAGAGGCAAGGACTGGACCAGAGTGACAGCGGAGAGGTGGTGGGAAGAAAGAACCAAGTGGCGAGGCTTATGTTGCAAACAGACCCAGCCTGGGGCTGGAAACTGTACAAGATGATGATGACAGGTACATGTTTCGAAACAGTCTCAAATGAAAATGTATGTATGTTTTAAAATTTTATTTACAATTTATTTGGTTTTTAGATAAAACCTAGGGAGCTCTAGTTCCCACAGCAAAGTGGTGCTTTAATATGAGTGGTTTAGTGCAAAAGTATTTTTTTTGTTTTTCCCTTTTAGGACAGCAAATGTTAGTACAGTTGAACCTGCCCTAACGGACACCCTTATTCAGCGGACACCTGCCTATACGGACATTTTTCCTTGGAACCGATTTTATTTTACATAAGACAAGTGTTAAATTAGCCTCATTTCAGATGACACCTTGAAGTCCGGACAGCGGACATCGCCATCTGTCCCATCCACTTGACTTAAGCGGACACTTCAGACGCTGCAGGACATTTTTTACACCGGACCATTCTTTTAAAACCATTCTGCAGACATACGGAAATCCCTCTTGAATATCTGTACTACACCTATTTCGAGTCAAAGAAGAGAGAGAGAGTGAAATGCAGGCTACATGGCAAAGCTGTAGTAGCGGTCAAGTTAATTCTTCTATACATTCCTCTTTCCAAACCTTTTGTTATGGTGTTCTACCTACTGGTGTACATTCCGAGAATTCTAATTGTCCAGGATTGCTGCCAGTGACTGTTTACTCAAGAGTTACCTGGTGATTTTCTTCCCTGCTTGCATCATTCGATTCATAACTCAGATTGCCACCGATAAGGTCGAGCTCAGGTAGTCAACGTGAGAAGGAAAAGACTTGCAGTACATGAGCTAATTAGTGAGACAGAAATATCGTAGCATTTCAGTCGTCGAGTAAACACGAGTAACAAGGGACGAACATGTTTAAACCTCAAAAGAAGAAGAAATGTGATTGTAGAAAGTGAGAAGGGACTTGCAGTGAGAAAGCTTGCTGAAAAATTCAAATGCGGAAAAACTCAAATAAACAAATAATCAAAATAAAGATGTGTATGTTTAGGTGGATGTACTTAGCTGTTAAAGTGTTAGATTATTTTTACAAACTTGTTTCAGCGGACAACTCTCATAACGGACATTTTCACTCGGAACCGACGGTGTCCGCAGAAGGGAGGTTCGACTGTAGTTATTTGATGTACCGTAATAGAGAATCAAGTCAGAATTTCAATACCAATCCCCCCGAGTACAGCAGTTTCTTAATGCAATAGTTTGATGCTTTTCAGTCTGTCAACACGATTGTACGCAAATGAGATGGATATTCCATTGTGAACGTAATTTATACCGGCCTAAAACGGGAAATAGGGAACAGAAGGATATCTGGACAATGTAAGGAACATAATTCTTCTTTATTGGGGCATCCTTTTTTAATCATTGTAAATCATATAGGCCTATTAATATCTATATATACACACAATTGATGCAGCATTGTATTAATAGTGACATGTGATTCCATTTATTTACCATGAGCTGTTAAATTTCAAAACTCTAATATCCAACAATATGAACAAGAATCACCTTGATTGGTATTTGCCCCATTTCAAACCACTTAAACTCAAACAAACCCTCTACAGAGTTTGATTCTGTGTCTTGACATGGGGAAAGATTTTGGTTACAATGAACCTTATTCTCAAGGAGCATTATGAGTATGGAACTTGATTACAGTACTCAATTATATAGCAGAACATCACGTCTAGGTAGTACCCATAGCCCTCCTAAAATAATTTTGATAACTGCATTAATCAGGAAGATTATGGCAATTTTCCTCATGCATTAACAAATTTGTAGGCAAACTTTCTGGATTTCACTATAGCTTACGGTATGCGTAACATGCCTTGCTAACATGATGTATTGCTCGAACGTTTTGAGTAATGCATTTCCCTAACCCCCACCCTCGGCGAAATACTCTACCTAACCTACAACACATTTTGTTCAGATTTACCGGTAGGCTACTTGTAACGCTGAGAATATTTTATATTATTGTATACACCACGATATTTACAGAGTTTACATAGCGAACTCAAATCGATTTGAGTACACTTACCGTATTGAACACGGTCATGTAAACGGGACTCAGTTCGTATTGATTTTCAAGCTCGATACGGTAAAATTGTGGGATCAGATCGTATCCAAACACGTATTCAGGAACATGTAAACGCGGATCGTACTGAAAGAGATTCAGCACGCTCTTGAGTTACAATGATAAACTAATTTAGGCCTACTTTCGTCTGTCGCCTGACTCGAATCGCAATGTTTTACTTCCTGCCCATATTCTTCGTTACTGTCTGTGTTGTTTTCGTGGCTGATAAGCGTAGTTTGTTTGCACGCGTTTTTAGCGTTAATGTATTTTTGTCCGTTTTACTTTGAATGTCTGGTGTATGCGTAGGTAAAATGTGGTCAACAGAAAAAAAGAAAATACACCGTCTTTCTTTGACGATTAATCCGTTTCTTTTTCCATTTGAATAAATTCAACACAGACTGGCCGAGTGGCGCAGCGGTAACTTTCTCACCTGCTTTTACCAAGGTAGCAGGATCGAATCCTGGCGCAGTCCGGGTGCTTAGGCCTAAATGCGAGGGAGCCGTGTCAGTAGATTTACTGGCATGTTACAGATCCCATTCGGAGCAACATTCTGGCAGCCCGGCGTCTCTAAAAGATTCAGTAATTAAAAGGGACGACGGTTACCCATAAACTTTGTAAGAACAAACAACATCAAAATCTTCGGCGTATCCATATTTCAGGTTTACAAACAACCCGTCAAAGAAACGTCGGATGACAATGGTAACAGTGCAGGACACACGAACCCAGGGGGAAAAAAACTTCTTAAATTTGCAATAAATATCTTTTCAAATGATTCAAAATTGATCTAGGAATGATGTAGTTCACTCCTCAGCTGTCTATAACCCACCCGCCATCCCAAATTATAACATGACTTAGCTGTGTCTGCCATTATCGGCGTTACAACAGTACAGTATTGCCAACCCCACGCATACGGTACTAATTGTATATGTGGTCTTTCGTCCAGTACCAGATCAATGTTGTGTCAATCATGCCCTGCTAGCTCCCCACACCTACCCCCACCATTCTAATCTTCGTTTTGACCAATCCAATGTTTTTTGACAATGGTTACAGCCTAACACGTCCAGTGAAACTGTGAGTGCCCCGCTAGCTTCTGGTGGCCATAGGACGCACCTACACCCGACCATTCTGACCTTCGTTTCGTCCAATCCAATGGTTTTTGACAATGGTTACAGCCCAACGTGCCCAGATGAATGGTTTTGGCAATGGTTACAGCCTAACGCGTCCAGTGGATCTGTGAGCGCCCCGCTAACTTCCTGCGGCCACAGGCTGCACCTACACTCGACAATTCTAACCTTCGTTTTGTCCAATCCAATGGTTACAGCCTAACGCATCCAGATCAATGGTTACAGCCTAACACGTCCAGTGAAACTGTGAAAGTCAGGGTCCTGTCTCATGCACTAGTAATATGATAATTATGGTACGGGTCTTTTATTTTGCTGTTTAATACGAGTTAGCCAACATAACTGCAGGTTCACTATAAATTATATACCGTATTGAAATAGATTTCAATACGAACTGAAACTGCTCATGTAATCGGGCAGCGTACTGAAAACAGGATCGTATTCAAATCGATTTGAGTTCGTCATGTAAACGTAGTAATTGTGATATACCACGTGTTTTAATATTATAGGAGAGAGCCCTAGACCAGTAAGAATGATTTTCTACAGAAACCAACGAACGCTTTTGAAGTTTTCTACTGCGGAATTTCACATGATAATTACGGTATCTAAAGGATGCAGTACCGTAGGCCGCTCGAGGTACGGTAGCACATTTCCATATACCCAATGATATTACGAACTATGCATTTTAATATGCAATAACACAAGGTAGCAACTACTTCTGTAAATGAAGGCAACTGCCGCGTGTTACATATTATATCCAACCGAAAGAAGTTAAAAATGTCAAGTAAAAATCTACCCACGTAATGCCATAACCGGTGGCATCAAAACTCCCCAAAACATTCTCACAAAAATCTCCTAGATGTAATGTTCTGGCTAAAGGTAATCACTTTATCAATCAATATAAAATCACATGTACACATATAACCACACCCACAAACTCAAAATCTGCCTTCCTAGGATTTTAAACGGCACGCCCACAGCTTCAAAGCAAGCGAAGCGACGCCATTTTGACCAATAATCCAAGGCGCCTTTCTTATTACTGGTTATCGGCTGCATGAAGCGCCGTCGAGCGCTACACCGCTTCGGAACAAAAAGCAAGAAGGAGCTTAAAATCCAAGGAATATAGATATGTTCCACCAACAACCAATAAGAACCCAGCAGCCCCTAGCCAATCAAACAGTGGATCAGCTCTGTACCTAGCCGCTCGTCATTTTTATCATTTATTGATAATTCATCCGCTCAAATGGAAACTACATCATATTCCCTTCGGGAATATTCAAAACCTCATTTCTTGGCTGTCGAAAGCTTCCAATTCCTTCTAAGAAGGTTTGGCGCGCGCTATTCAAACTTTCAATTCTGGACTTAGCATTGTGGCCTGTACCCTCAAATCTAGGCCACTGGATTTGGGCACAGTATATTTTACGTAAAACACGAGGTTATTGAAACATGACTTTCTTAAAGTCATTATTGTCAAAACGAAAGAAATATAAATGGAATTAAGTTCACATTGACAAGTAAGTCGAGGTGATGATGAAACCGTTTCAGTACAGCACTGTCTCCGTCCGACTCAGCACGGCCCTGTTAGCTCATTGCCGCATTACATCTTGGGAATGGTCACCCCTTGCTTGGGCTTTTGAAGCTAACATTAGAAATAAACCAAGAAAGACTGCCAAGCCCGGCTGAGGATTTTATTAGGCTTTCAACATAAGAAAATGTTTTAACAACTTTTTAATGTGTTACAGTGATATATGTGTGTTTTTATGTACAATTATTAACTACACCCAGTATATAAAGGGAATGTTTTAAGTGCTGCCCAAATATTGAGGCTGATGAAGACGTCAATACGTGTTAAGACGTTGAAACATGTACCATGTGCTAAAAGACAGGTATCACGACATTTTAATAAACAGTATTGACGAGGCGGAACCATTTGGAACTTTGTTCTTAATATAATTCAGTCAATACGGAAAAAAATGTGCGACTCTCAGAGTCAAAAAGATTTTATTTATGTTCGTAGCATCTCATCCCATCTGCGAGAGAGTTCACTCACGCGCATTGCTCACGCTACGGACTACTGTCGACCAAAATATCATGTGCACTCGAGTTAGAAGGTTGTTTGTGAAGTAACCAATAAGCCTAAAGAAAATTCAATAACGTCATCATTTTTGTTGTTTTATTTTACGTTAGTTCATGTAAGTTTGGAATTTTTAATTAATATTTTAATATTTTTATCGCATTTGTAACACAAAAAGTGCCCGTTTTTAAACTTGTTCCAACCATGCTTTACATTTAAGAATTAGTTTCTCAAAAACCAGTCATCAGATCGAATCCAAATTTTAACACAATATACATTGGAATTTTTTATAACTGGTTTATTAATTTCAAATGTTCTGTGTCCAAGAAACAAAGTTATCATTTTTGTAAGGTAACTTTTTCTCGGCTCGGGGTGGTTGAAAAACTGCGGTCTTGGTCACGCTGAATTCCTTATCTATCAAAAGGTTATGCTGCACGACTGTGAAATACCTACGTAAATGAATTCACTTATTTTATATCTGTTTGTATTTGTACGGGATAAAATGACATGGTTCAGCAGCTAACCGATACAGGGAAACCTATACAGCGATGTCGAGATGGAGCACAACCACGTGCCATGGCGCGCCTGGCGAGGAATTGCATGGGCAGCTTCCTTCGCTATTTAAAATTAACTTGTGATTAACCTCAATAATTCAAGCAAATGGTATTAAGATATCGTGAAAAGTATTTCCCATCAGCTTTTCTCAGGAGGGCTTTAGACCTCCGATAGCAGCTCTAATTTGTTTTTCATTTTTAGATTATTGTTAAGTTGTAATTGTTACTGATTTTCCTGGCAGCTAGCTACTTAAAGCAGTCGAGTTTTGCTCTGAATACTCTCGCTCAGTTAACGCATCTGTATGTTATGCTGTGAGAAAATTTTACGACCATTGAAATCCATAACATGGCTCTTCGGTCGAGATGTACTGTATAAAGCATCGACGTGTATGCTACTATTATCAATTAATATGATTGGTCCGGTCAACTCAAACATAAAATGCCAGCGTTTCGCCCCCAGTGTACCGTTGGGCTCGTCAGTTGGTACAGACACACCTCACCAATACACGTGGCTAGCACATACTGAGAAGGCCATCACAAGACACAAAATATTAGTAGTATTGACGTCACGAGCGATGCCAATGTGCTACGGAAGTCAAGCTCCCTTTCATTAAACAAAAACCTTACCTTGGCAACCCTAATAACTAGAGACGGGAATTTGCCTATTTTATTCCTGTGTTTAGAAACGTAGGCTTTCGAGATCTAAATCCGTTTTAGGTTCTTTTCGGCTAGATTTCATAGGTTTTATTGTGCCTATAAATGCCTATTTCAAGGGTTTGTGCCTATTTGTAGTATAATTGCCTATTTGATGCCTTTTGACTGTATTTTAAAGTGCATTATATTGCAGCTGGTGTGCTCGACAGAATTATATTCTCATTTCTCAATATGTGTCTACCCCACGAACAAGAATGGGAATTCTCGAAAGTCACCAGAAATAGCGCCTGGGATCTCGATGTTAAGCCTCCAAACTTAACAAACCTTCGTGTTGTATTTCGCTTTTCTTTATATTGAAAATTTACCCGTTAGTATGTGTGTGAATTAATATCATAAACTTTATGCTGATTGAATACCAAAAGAACTAACTTAGTGCCATGTTTTCATGTTTTCTCAATCTCGATATTAAGCCTCCAAAGTTAAAAACCCTTCGTTTCAGGTATCGTCCCCTTCAAAAGCCGCATTAGGTTGGCGCTGCAACCTAACAGTGAATTAATATACAGTATATCCTGTACGTGTCTGAGTGTTGAATGGGCAGGCAGTTAAAAGCAGCCAGGAGGGATGCGATCCAGCTGGCAGTTAAAATGCCGCGGTGATCACAGTGGGTTGGTGCTGTAACCTATCTTGTGTTGAATGGACAGGCAGTTTAAAGCAGCCAGGAGGGATGCGATCCAGCTGGAAGTGAAAATGCAGCCGCGATCAGTGCGTTGGTGCTGTAACTTATCTTGTGTTGAATGGACAGGCAGTTTAAAGCAGCCAGGAAGGATGCGGTACAGCTGGGAGTGAAAATGCAGCGGCGATCAGTGCGTTGGTGCTGTAACCTATCTTGTGTTGAATGGACAGACAGTTTTAAAGCAGCTTGGAGGGATGCGATCTAGCTGGCAGTGGGTGTAGCATGGCCTCTTACCAAGATATATGGAAACTTGGTGGTCCCGCCTCGAGCTACTGTTGCTATGGAGATGGCCGGCCTTGCTATTACTTCATCAGTTTATTTTCTACTTTTATTAGCCTTTGCTTGAGTGCAAAAAGGCCGAAATCAGAAGAATGAGAAAGACTATCGAAAATTCATGTAGCCAGCCGTTCCTTCTGGGTCCTAAACTATGTGTATGAAAAATCTGGTTGAGATTGGTGGAACGGTGTAGATTTGTATACGGAACAAATACACCCACCCACATACGTACATACATACTGTACCCGTTCGTCCTGGGGGATGCGATGACCCATCTGCTATAACATCGCATTCCTGGAGTTCCAGGACAGAGCGGAGTTAAATGAACCTCTAGTCAAATAAGGAATGTGTCGGAAATTCAGCTGAGTTATCGAAAAAGCAGTGGGTATCACGAGACAAAGTATCTCTAGGGTCGTTACGGGCTTAAGTTTAATAAAAATAATGCAAATATAAATGGGCGCCATCAACTGAATTCCTAGCAAACCACTTCCTTTCCGGATAAGCCTTACTCAAGACAAGGAAAGAAAAAGGAAAATCACACCATCATCAGATCACAACTAAGATAAAAACAAATTTATTTTACTTTGATAGTCAGACAGACATTTTAAATATAAATCCTACCTGAGAGTATGGTCGAATGCCAAAGTTAAATTGTCATTGTCCAAAAATCGAACAATCTCTTTTCTAATCCAAAATTATTTTTATCCACATAGAACAGAAAAATCTCTAAAGTTCTCTTGGGTTCTCAGGATCACTGTAGCACTATGTCTTTCGTCACTGACACGTGTGAAACCTGAGACCTAATTTCTCTTTAATTTAACATCATCCATGTGGATTTAAAAAAGTTATTAATCTGTCTAAACATACACATATTATAATCACACATATTAAATATCACGTAATTTATGGTTTGCATGGCATAATTTGAATGTTGAACATGTTAGTCAAATGCTCCTAAACATCGAATAATTAATTTACACTATTTACATTGTCATTCATAATCTCTTATCTGTGAATTACAGAAAATTCATGGCTTATTGGTCATCGTTATCGTCATCATCAAAATTAAATATTTCTCACATTAATTCTCACTTCAAAATTCTACATATTCCTGTCAGAATCATTAATTCATCACCATTTAATCATTTAAATTCTCAACTCACGTTGTAATTCCTCCAAATTATATCTCAATTAGATTTATTTAATTCCATATAAATTCATTAATCATCAGCTTCTTTAGTTAATTATCTCCTTCTAATTCAGTTATTCATCATCATTACAATCGTCTATTAATTTATCTAAATCAGTTTATTTATCCAATCTTTAATTCATCCATTTATTTAATTCATTATTTATTCCAAAATTTAATTTATCAAATTATTTAAATTTCAATCTTCTGGTTATTTAAGTTTTCATTATTTCATCTAGTCATTCTGATTTTTATTTCATTAGGTCAGATCGTTAATATGCTTGAATCTCAGATTATTATTTCATTAATTATTATTTTCAGAAAATCTTGTATTATCAACTTTATTTATTTGTTTAATTTCCTAACAAATTGTTTAATATGGTTTATAGAACGTTGTCTTACAGTTTTATCACTTCCAAGTTATATCTCGTATTTAATTTATCATGCCAAAAAATATTATTGCCTCCACGACATCACGTTGGATCTAACTATCCACAACGACATTACATTTCTTCAATACTTCAAATATCACATTTGAATACAATAATTATTCCACAAAACTCCATAAATATTCAGCACATACAGCATGAATCTCAACAATTACGCTAGACTGGGTACGACGACCTCATGTCTGCCTCAAAATACATTAGCAACGTTGCAACTATCACATGGCAACTTCCACAAAATGCCTACCACAAACTTCACTTAACCATGTTGCATGATCTACAAAAAATATATAACTGGCTTCAAATTATCAACGCACACAATCTCCAATAACTGTAATTAATCTGATCACATCTAGACAACTTCTTAAACAATTGGAAAAAAATATATTACCTCAGTAATTTAAGATCTGCTTTCAAATAGCATAAATTCTCTTACAATTTTCATAACTCACATCGCAGAAAAACACCAATGTGCTATAATCTCATATCAAAATCTGCAATACTGATCTGCTTTGAAGTAAATTTGACCATTAATGATTAATCTTACAAGATTCAATTTCTTTAAATCCTTCTCAAAAGGTATCAAACACAATTATAAACTCATCAAAAGCATCAGCTGTAACAGCTGTTAAACTGAAATTACTCTCAAAAAGAGTATAGCAACAAAATATTGGATTGGCAAACAAGAATTACTAAATGCAATCCTGATGACATTTATCGTTGCTTTATTTAACAAAATTTCGACTGATATGTGACTAGTAGTTCCTTGTTTGATTCACTTACAATCTCATGTACATTCGGATGATAAAAATGAGTCCCTCAATGGCGAGTAAGATGTGTAACCACCGTACAGTCGTATAAATACGAAAGACCTCGCCCCGTCGACTTGGATGATAGTGCCCTGAACGATGGGTAAGATGAGTAGCCACCATACAATCGTATAAATACGAAAGACCCCATCTCGTAGACTATATGAGTGAATGTACCAGATAGGAATCAACAAGTTTCTAGTTGTCATATAAAAGCGATGTTCATTCACTAAAGTGAATAACTTCTTAATATCTCCAAACAATCCAATGGAAAAAATCCCTACTGATGAATAATACACACTCGCTAGTATGCAATGAACTGACGAAGTAATTTTAGATAATCAATTGCAGATCACGAGTTCGAAATACTCGTTACCCAAAAAAAAACTATTCATGAAAAATATCCTAGCTGGAAAAATGTCTAAAAGACCAAACATCTGCTTAATAAAGCCAACCAATGGTGAGAATTTCGTATAATGATGCCTGCCATATCATATGGTCACTCCATATTCTAGCAAATTCGAAGTATATAAAGTCAAACCATGTCTAAATAATCATATCACTCCTATTAGAAAAATATACATGTGTGCCCAGTATTCATGAAAATAATCGTATCAGGTAGTTATGACTCTTACAGTACCTTTCATAATCAGCTGTAATTAAATTTCCAAGATCGTCGATTTTCCCTACATAATGAATTTCTCGAAAGATCGGCGTGAATATCATTCCATCCATGAAATGACGATTGCCTTCGAAATCCCAAAGTGAATCAGCTGGTGGACTCCTCTCGTCAGGAATCGAATCCATGGCTCTGCGGTGCCATCTTGTCTCTATCTGCGTCTACTCTGACATGTTGAACTTCGGATTACCCATAGCGGATATCGTCCAACTCCTCTCGAAAAAGTTCATGGAAACAGCGGACCCCCTATTCCTCTTCGAAGTTACGCCACTGTTCCATTAAATGTTCAGTTTGAGTATTGAAAGATCAATCTCTAATAACTGCTAAGTCTCACTTTCGTAAAAATAAAATTTTACTTGAGAGTGTCCAAGTTTATTAAACACCCTGTAGTTGACTGTATTTGGTCATTCATGAAACTGCATAAGAAATAAGTTTCATTAATGCACGATCTAATGTTCATCAGTGCCTATGCTAACAACATTCCGTTGCTTGAAATTATTAAAGTAACTTTGAATGCGTTATAGAAAAGCATAGTCATAAATTTATTCATAAAAGCTGTGTTCAAACTGCGTTGAAATGTAGCTTGTAATAAAGTCTCCAACTACTTGCAGTGCGGTTCTAACATATCCCGGCCGTCTGTGATTGCTTCCTCGGCAAGCCCGCCTGGATCAATGACCTGCTTGGCGTTCGCTGCTCGGCGATGCAGAAACTGTCGCCTACACTCTGCCGTGACAGTTTCGGTATGCTGCGCGACCTTCACCGTGCGTCTCGCTTGCGCTACAGAGCTCGATCCTACCTGCTCGTCTGACAGAGCTCCACTGAATGTGCTGACACTAGGTTTGTTCCAACACGAAGTTCTGAACGCATTCCGAACGCAGGCGCCAATTGAGAACGAGTACGGAACTAGTTCGGGATTTTGTTTGTTGGAACACTTTGGAAGTGTTTTTTCCCTGCGTAAACAACGCCATCTAGGAATAAAGAGACGAAATATTGTGAAATGGACGAACTGGGCGGTGATAATAAAATGATATAATTATCAATCTCATACTTTCAATGTACGGTATTTTATAATTAGTTCAGACAGATTTACACGTTTACAGTATATTAATATCCCAAGTACATACATTAGTTTTAATTGACACAGATAAGCGAATAACCTATGGATTCTTTATTTTGATATACAGTAGGTTGTCAGTCGTAAAGGCAAGTTGCTGACGCGTAAAAAAATCTAATAAAATTCATTTTCTTCCTAACAGGATTAACAGAATTTTTAGTAATTCCTAGTACTAGTACTATTACATCTGCTGAAGTTGAAAATCACGATTTTAAATGGACAGTGTTCTATTACATAACGGTTCTTCACCAGTTTTACGTTATAATTTGTCTTCTTGTTAGTTGTCCCCTGTCTTTGAATGGAGTCATCGAATTCTTTCTCAACGGGTATGCACTATCCCCAAGTAGAAAATAGTGACCACACTTAGCTTCCAGATTATTTGTAAGGGGACTATTTCTGAACGCTCTGCTATCGTGTACTGATCCTGGATAACCCACAAATATGTCCACAATTTTTCTCAAACGATCACAGACAGCTTGCATCTGAAAATAATGGTTTTAGGGTCAGTTTTTTTTTTTTTGTTTTTTTTTAAATAATGCTGGCAGGACGAATGGTCAAACTCAACGTCTGGAACTAGTGCCCAGGAGATCAACCCAACGGTGAAAATACAAGGATTTGACCTTCCTAGAAAATTATGGTGTCGCCTCAATAGACTGAGAACCAGGCACGGCCGTTGCAATTACCTATGCCATAAGTGGGGTTGGATAGATTCCCCATTGTGTCAATGCAATGAGGAGGAACAGACCATGGACCATATCATCCAGCGCTGCCCTCTACACGCCTACTCCGGGAGCCCTAGTGATCTGTTTCATCTTCGAGAATGTACGGTGGAATGGCTCCAAAACTTGAACTTGGATTTGTGATTTGTTTTTATGTAATTCACCATACGATTAAATTTTTTTTTAAATAAGTAATTTTTACTAACTTCATTATTTAGAAGTACAAATTTAAAACAATACCTGTATGGAATAAAATCCTTTCCTATTTATGTAGGAATCAGGATCGTTTGATGGTTTGTTAACTCTGACGTGACTGCCATCAATAACTCCGATTACACCGGGAAATCCATTTTCCCGAAAGTGCTCCTCTGTATTCCTTTTTTCATTCTCTGTAGGCCAAGTTATTATCTGGGACGATAAGTTACTCAGAAAAACTACAACTCGTGCAATTATTCTGGGTAAAGAACTGATAGTTATGTTAAACCTATCTGCAACATGCCTAAAACTTGCTGTTAGATGGCCGATGAACCACAAAAAGATCAGTACGGTACCTGTAAGTTATATAAAAATTATAACGTGACGAATGTAAGTTATATTTCAAATAAAATAAAAAAAAGAATCCGTGTGCAAAGTGTATTATCATGGAGGAAAGACTCAAGAGAAGTTGCCCAGAGCTGTTTTGAGTGAAGCCAAACGCCGAGTTATAAGTGGGCGTAACCTGGTGTAACGTGTATGCGGCAGAGCCGTTTTCGTCATCCCTTATAAACTATCAAGCTGACCACCTTGTTGTGTAGCGACTTGCGTTCTTGACAGCGCCCCCCGTAGCTCCAGATTCGATTCACGGCTCTGCCAAGAAATTTTAATTCTGGTGTGAGGGTTGGAACGAGCTACACTCAATCTCGTGAGGCAAAACTAAGAAAAGGAGGGTTTGATTCCCACCCCAGCCATCCTGGAAGTGGTTTCGCACTTCTACTCCAAGCAAATGCTGGGATAGTTCCCAACTTACGGCCACGGCCACCTCCTTCCCAATCCCATCCCCAATTTACAAATACACACACTAATACAACCATCACATTAACACAGGTTATCACACAAATTCCACACACACACACACTCACACCAAATACACGGGGCTATATGACCACGATGTCGCAGCCCCTAATATAAGCAACAACAACGACGACAACAAACTATCAGGCTGAGAAAAAATAGTGTACTGGCGGGCATCTACAAAGTGAGGGGGAACTTCTGGATTTGAATATACTTGTTAGTTTTTTAAAATAATATTTATTAGGCATTCTGATATTCTTCAAAAATATCAGTTCAGATCCCAATAAAATACTCTAAGAATTGCATCTCTCTGCACTTATGGCTAATATCATTTTTTCTTCCCGCCTATCATCTCGAATATTTTAATCATTCTGAAAGTACTCTTCCTGGCGCCCACGTTGAGGTCTAAAGTACAACCTTGGCAGTAAAGCTACGGATGTTCCGGAGGTCTCAGGTTCAAATAGCACTGATTGTGGTTATCCTCGGATGTTTTGCGGGTATTTTCTCATCTTAACTCCTTCTGGTGTAGTATTATAATTAATAAAAGAAACAGTTCTGTTATAATCTCTGCATGATTACCGTACATACAACATAAATGAGTGGAATAGCAAAATTTGCAGGGAGACCTGTAAATGCATAGGGCACTGACCGCGAGATCTCTTGCCTAAATAACTAAAGAAAGATAACAAGAAAAGATCTCTACAAATCCTGCATCATGAAACACCAATCGGTCAATAATAATTATGGTACCGGCACAGTACGTAATTAAGCAGTGCACCTTCAATCACCAAGTTCTAGCCCACAAACAAAATATCATAAGGTAACATAATGTGTACGCAATACCGTATTTTTTGTGCATATATGCACGCTGTTTTAGTGTTCTTATTATTAGTTATAAGGTACCGTATTCTTGAATGTTAAAATGTGTACGAACGATGAGTGAAAATCTATTATGAAGTCGGTTATCTTCAGAATTAGGTATAAGACCTGACGAATGCCTGAACATCAATAATAACTTGAAAATCGCAATTTAATGTAATCATATATCAGTTCTGAAGATGCTCCTCCTTTAATGAAACTCGCACCATTCGACATCTGTATTCAATTTTATAGCGTATTATTACGTCTTTCTTACGAAACTAGACTTGGATAGGTGCTCTTATATTTATATTTAAATTGGTCTTTAATTTGTAACACAGCTTTTTGAGCAATGAATGTGTTGCTCGGAGTGTATTCTGCCATTCCAAGAAAAAATCTTGATTTGTCATTGCTGTTTTACGCCAATAAAATCCAATACGATACTTGGAGAGGTTTACGGCTTTAAGGAGAAAGGTACCGGTACACCTTTCGCATGACAATTTCTACCGAGTTAAATAAATTTATGTCTCATAAATTATATGTTGGAAAGAAATAAAACTATTCCGGATTATTAAACATAGTTCACTCATTATTATGCACAAAACACATTATTTTTGATAATATGGTTGCAGTCGTGCATTATGATCCACCAAGCTTTCAGCTGTATTTTTTACAGTAGGACAACGTTTATATGATAAGTACCCCATAATTAAAAATATTAACATGAATGTTCTTTTGAGCTGTTGGTAATATTCACTGCTACAAGATACACCAACATAATTGATACACATATTCAGGAAATATTCATATTATTATTCTAAATGTATAGTTTTTTTTACTTCTTTTGGGTAAGAAATATTCTCTTAAATGGGAAGTATGCTTGATACACAAACTATTTTGGTATATGTTGATCATATTAGTACAATACACAATCATGCAAAATTTCATTGAGATATCTTGAATAGTATTTGAGTTTTCATGTAAACGCTGTGTGAAAATAAAGGTTTCGGGAAACAGGCTTCAAACTTACCTAAGGGTAGAATTTAAAGAAACAACTTACGCGACAGCAACTAACATTTCGGGACATACCGTATCTTTGGAAGAACCGGTATTGCAGATATTTTAATTTTGTTTTCACCAAATGTAATATATAATATTAGTCATGCAAATAATTTATTTGATCCTGAAAGGTGTACCTCCTCCCATTAACATAGGAACAAACCATTTGTTTGCAGCTCAAAGGGGGTTTACTGTTTGGCTTCAACAGCTTGCAGCAGCTAGCGCAGCGAAGGCAACTCCCTCCGATTTTTTCCTCCAAGTGTAGCCTATTATAGAGTATTGCCAACCAGATTTAGAGCTGAGATTTTTCCGTATTGCCCGGAGTACCTCTTATACTGCTGACTTCCTTCATACTGCTGAGCAATATTATGAACAGTTCCTCGTGAAATCCGAAAGTGTTGCAGGAACGAATCATCTTCATACTGAGGAACTGTTTGTTCTAAAATAAAGTTGTATATTAGTAGTAAGCGTTTGCTACACTCCAAATATTGCATCATCATGACCAGAAATTGCGTAATCCTGATGACGTCATGGGATGACGTCATGGGTCCTTAGAGCGAGCACGTGGTCCAGGAGCGAGCATGTGCGGTGCACGTGTTAGCGTGGGAAGGGGGTGACTTCTTGGCTTGTTTATGTGAAGCTGATAAAAAGTTAATGGGTGTTGACGTCATGGGGGTTGTTTATTTGGATGCTAACTGTCATCTGACACCCGTGTCAGTGCCAGCGATCCGCACATGTGGTGTGCTGCTGTTATGTTTTTGTTTATGCCCGCGATGGGTGGGCTGAGCGGGGAGGCGGTTCCCATCCACACATGTGGTGTGCTGCTGTTATTGTTTTTCTTTTTTTTTTTGCTTTGGATGCTAACCATCATTTGACACCCGTGCAAGTTTGACCATGTGCAGCAGTGTGATTGATCTCGTCTGCTGTGTTCGCGTGAGACAGAGTTGACCTTTAACGTCATTGGCTAAGAATGTAATCTTTGACTTCTTTAAGCAATAGTGGAAAAAAAGAAATGATTGCGTTAGAAGCTAGTTTGCAGCATATGGTTTCTGGAGTGTGGGTGGGGGTGAAGGATATATAAATGGATGAGTGCATGGAAGAGTTTAACTTTTACTTTTGCGCGAAGAGTGTGTGTGTGTGTGTGAAAGAAATAAAGAAAGTCAACGACGAGGAACAAATTGTGTGATGGAAGCTCTAACGAAGTTCAATAACTTATCATCTTGTACTGAGTATTCTAATAAGAAACTAGCTGAACTAGTCATTGATTTACCATATGTGGTCCAAATTATTCGCCCCGTACAGACGAGGTTTGGAAGAAAAATAGTTGTGGATATTAACATTGAAGATGAAGTAACAAGTGTATTTCTACCAGCAGTATTTTCAAAATTAAGCACATCAGAGATCGATGAGCTAAACTCAATGGGAGGCACACTGATGCTGGTGTATTTAGGGGTGAAGAACCGCTCACATCAAGTCATTTTGAAACAGTACTCGAAGGCAAACTGATGACGGTGTATTTTGGGTTGAAGAACCGCTCACATCGACATGTTTTGGTGAGTATTGGATTATATATATTATGTATTGATTGATATAACGATTGATATATTTAGTTGCTAATTATTTCTTAATTTGTTTAATTTTTCAGATTATCTAAAAAACTAATAAAACAACCAGCATAATGAAGTGGAAAACTGTTAATTTCCTGAGTGGAACTGATCATCGATCGCACCCGCTAATAGAGTATCATCGTGTATGCTTTCAACAACCGGAAGAAGAGGAAGAAGATGATAACGAGGTGAGTCGTAATGAGAAAGAAGCTTGTTTTAACAAATGGACATCTTCGAGTGGAATTTCAACATTTTCAGTCTACGTTACCAATGTTAGCAAATCAGAGGATAGTCAGCGAGAGGTGACAGAAACAGTTCTAAGATATCTATTGAAAGAATTATGTGAAGATGAACATTTTATTTGTTTCTTCGGATACAATACATTTGATGAAGTTTTCAAAATCGAATTTTCCATGACGTGTTACGATGTAACAAAATTGAATGTGTATAGAAACAATTTGCTTGGTAAACTTCAGGATGAATTTCCTTTTGAGGCTGTTCATTGTTCATTGGAGATTACAGGCAGTAATTTATCACAATGGCTTGAATATACTTTAAAAGATTATAGGTTTATGGTAAACCGATGTTACAGCAACTGCTGGTGGTGTATTAACAATAGTGCAAATTGGACGTATGCTTAGACATCAGTGATGGTACACCAAGTGTTGGTGGTGTATTAACTTTAGTGCAAATTGGACATTTGCTTAGACAACAGCAACAATGACCTCGCCTCCTAGCAAACGTAGAAAGGTCGATATTGTAATACATAATAATAACAGTGAAAATATAAGAAACCAATTGGACAATGCATTTGAAAGTGTTTCTAATTTTCGAAGTGAACTAAACGGTGCTATTTCAGTATCATACCAAATCGGGGAAAACACTCAAACCGAGTTGATTGAGAACAGTGATGAGTTGATTGAATGTTGGAGAGTTATTAGTGAGCATATATTGCAACAAGCTGTGAATTTCAAAGAAATTACAATTCAAATAAAGGATGAATCTTTCTTGAGCTGTGAGTTAATTGAAACGGCATTCAATTCTAGAGTGTACACACTTGCAGTATCAAATGTTAAGAATGAGTTTTTGGATCCTCGCGAATTTTTAGCGAATGCTAATATTTGGTTTACAAAGTATGTTAAGAAAGCGTTAACTGTACAAGCTTTAAAGGTGAATTCAGTTTTGTGTGCACAATACGTGCTTCGCGACATATCAGAAACAAAATATTTTGCTATCAAAAATGAGGTAGTTTTCGAGTATACTGATTTAAATGAATTTTATAATAAGAATATCATTGAAGGTACATTGACAAAAATGAGCGAATTTGAAGCAAATGGTTCCGGGTGGGCTTTAGAAAAAATTCATAGTTTGAGAATTAATATAAATAAATATGTTGGATTTCGAGTAGGAATGTCCAATACTAGTCGATTGCCTGATGTAATAGTCAATAAGAATGCAGTGCTAAATTTGTATGATACAAAGGAAGCTTGTTTTGCGTGGAGTGTGGTTGCTGGTTTGTATCCAAAAACTCGAAACGTGAATCATCTTTCTTCCTATCCTAATTACAGAGATGTTTTAAATTTAGATGGTATTCCAATTCCGATGGAAATGAAATATTTAAACAAGTTTGAAAACCAAAACAATATTTCTGTAAATGTGTTTGGAGCACAATATGATGAAAACAATTGGGTATGTATGGGAACAAACGAAGTAAAAGGAAAAAAAACTTTTACTATTGTACCTTTGTATGTATCAGATAAAGTATATGAAAGGAGTGTAGACTTATTGATGTTGCAGATTGGAAACAGTGAAAGTTATCACTTTTGTTTAATTAGAAATCTTGCTCGCCTTGTGCGTTCAAGCCTCACTAGCACTCACAGAAGGATTTATATATGTAGACGTTGTTTGTCATATTATTTTCTTGAGGATGAGTTAAATGTTCACTTTGCAGACTGTAAACAGTTTCCTGTTGCAAAAAGCATAATGCCGACTGATGAACAAAGATTTGTTAATTTTACAGAATTCCGAGTTAAAGATACAGTTCCATTTATAATATATGCAGACACTGAATGCCTCTTGTCTCCAATTTCCTCATGTTTTCCAAATAGTGACAATCATAACTCTACTTTAACACATAAACATATTCCTTACAGCATTTCTTTATACCTTCATTGTAATTTCGATAGTGAATTGTGCAGTTTCAAGCTCTTTAGGGGAAATAATTGCATTGAATTGTTTGTAAAGGAACTTTATAGTATTGTGGATAAACTTCAAACATATTACTTATCGGTTAAGCCAATGTTAAAGATGACCGAAAATGAAGAAAGATTATTTTTGTCAAGTAAAATTTGTCACATTTGCGAGAAACCGATTGCAGTTAATGAACTCAAAGTACGCGATCATTGTCACTTAACTGGAAAATATAGAGGAAGCGCACACAATAGTTGTAATTTAAATTACAAAGTAACAAAGGTTTTGCCTATAGCATTTCATAATCTAACAGCCTATGATGGACATTTTATAATTAAAGAAATTTGCGAGAAACGTGATGGAGAGGTGTTACATAATCCTGGTCATATAAAATTGTTAGCGATGAATATGGAACGTTACAAAGGGTTTACAAAGTATGTACGGGCTAAGAATGGATTCATTCAGTTAAGATTTTTCGATACATATAATTTCTTGTCCTGTTCACTAGATCAATGTTCATCTTCGTTAAGCGAAGATTCAAAGCAAATAACACGACGTTATTTTAATGATGATGCACAGTTTCGACTTACTGCGAGAAAAGGTGTGTTTCCCTATGAATACGTCACGAGTATGGATGTTCTTAACGAAACTAAATTACCTGAAATATCCAAGTTTTATAGCAGTCTTAATGATCAAACAATATCGAATGAAGAGTATGAGTTTGCTCAATCGGTGTGGGAAACGTTTTCCTGTCAAACATTAGGAGAATACGCAGATTTGTATTTAAAAGTTGACACACTTCTTTTGGCGGATGTCTTTGAAAATTTTAGATCGAATGGCATGGAAACTTATGGCATTGATGCAGCTCATTTTTACACTGCTCCATCTATGTCTTGGTGTGCTATGAAAAAGATAACCAACGTTCAACTTGAATTGCTTCAAGATATTGATATGTTACACTTTTTTGAACGATCTATTCGAGGAGGAAATGTTCAGTGTATAACACGACATGCGATTGCTAATAATAAGTATATGAAAACTTATGATGAGAAAAAGCAAGAGTCCTACATAATGTACTTTGACGTTAATAATTTGTATGGATATGCGATGATGGAATATCTTCCAACGGGTGGCTTTAAATGGATTGCAAATGTTGAAGGCTTTGATGTTTTAACTATTGATGATACTTCAGAAATTGGATATATTTTGGAAGTAGATTTGACTTATCCTCAAGAGTTACATGACAAACATTCAGATTACCCTCTATGTCCCGAAAAGTTGACAAAGCTAATGGCTACCCTAGATAATAAAGAACGTTATGTTTTGCATTATAGATTGTTAAAGCAATGTATTCAACTAGGAATGAAATTAGATCGTATTCACAGAATAATTGAATTCAATCAGAGCCAATGGCTAAAACCATATATTGATGTGAACACAGAGAAACGAAAACAAGCCAAAAATGATTTTGAAAAGAATTTTTATAAATTGATGAATAATGCAATTTTTGGTCGTTCACTGATGAATGTGAGGAAGTTAAGGGACATCAAATGGGTCACCAAATGGCATGGAGCTCGTGGTGCTAGGTCTTTAATAGCTAAGGCTAATTTTAAACATAGAATTATATTCGATGAACAATGTATGGTCATCGAGATGAGTAGACTAAAGATTTTTCACAATCAACCAGTATATGTTGGTGCATCTATATTAGATTTGTCTAAATGTAAAATGAATGACTTTCATTACAATGTTATTTTAGCAAATCCTGAATCAAATGTGAGGTTGTTATACACAGACACCGATAGTTTTATGTATATATTCTATTATGATATTTATGAGTTCATGAAACAACATTCAAATTTGTTTGATACTGGAAACTATGAAACAAACAATCCTTTTGGCATTGTGAGACAAAATAAAGGTGAAATTGGTTTAATGAAAGATGAAAATGCTGGAAGGATTGTTGAAGAATTTGTGGGGTTACGACCCAAAATGTATGCAATAAAATTGTGTGATGAAATGAATAGCTTGTGTAAGGCTAAAGGCATTAAGAAGAGTGTGAGTAAAAGTATGAATATTGATGAGTATCGAAAGTGTCTTTATAACAGAGAAAAAGTCAACAAAGTTCAAGTTTGTATAATTTCAAAATCTCATTCTGTATTTACTGTTCGGCAAAATAAGTTGGCAATTTCATCAAACGAAGATAAAAGACACATAACTGAAAACGGAATTGATACTTTACCGTTTGGTCATTTTTCTCTGAAAAATGATTAGAAACAAATTGAGATTAAAGCAGTTCATCTCACTTACTTTATTTCTTTCACACACACACACTTTTATGCCGGTAATATTACTAATTTTTTGTGTGTTCCTTTGCTTATGAAAAAAGAATAAATAATAACCCAAATTTTGTGTGTATTATTTAAAAAAAAAAAACACCTCCCCCCCCCCACCATTTCCCATTTTCCATATATATATATATGTATAATTACTTTATATTACATATCATTTAGTAATGGTGCGTTGTAAGAGGAGCAACTCTACCACTCAATATAAACGAACAGGAAGTGGATCATTAATCAGTCGTGTACTTAATAAAACTATTGATAATTTACCCGTGGAATTACACATCCCGGGATATGAATATTGTGGACCAGGAACAAAATTAGAAAAGCGATTGAGCCGTGGTGATCCAGGAATAAATATATTAGATAAAGCGTGCAAAGAGCACGACATTGCTTACGCAAAGCATAAAGATTCAAACAAAAGAAGAGAGGCTGATGAAATTTTAGCTTCAAAAGCTTGGTCTCGTGTAAAATCCCGTGACGCATCATTTGGAGAGAGAGCGGCTGCACTAACAGTGGGTGGCATCATGAAAGCTAAGTCTAAGATTGGAGGAGGTAAGCGAAACTTAAATAATAAAAAAAAAAACAAGAAAAGATTAAAAAAAAGAAGAACATCGAAAAAGCAAGGTGGTATTTTACCCCTACTTCCGATATTTGCAGCCTTGTCGGGCTTGGGGGGTCTAGCAGGCGGAGCAGCAGGGGTGGCGTCTGCTATAAACAAGGCGAAAGCTGCTCAAGAAGAACTAAAAGAAATGAAAAGACACAATCGAATGATAGAAGCAATGCGAGGAAAAGGAGGTCAAGGCATTTATTTAAATCCTCCTGCATACAAAAGATAATTAACCAAATACCAAATAAAGCATTAAGTAATTTCGATTTAGCTAAATACGCACATCAATTAAAGATTCCAAATTTTAGAGGAGTCTTTATGCGAGATACGTTACCAAGATATCCTCGAAAAAATGAAAACTGTATTGTTAACCTTGAACCGATGGATAAATCCGGTTCACATTGGGTAGCTTTCAGTAAACATGGTAAATATGTGCATTATTTTGATAGTATTGGTAATTTAAGACCACCATTTGAAATTTTAACATATCTTAAAAATTGCTATCTACAATATAATTTTCATTCATATCAATCGATTACTTCTTCGATTTGTGGACATTTATGTTTAGTCTTCTTGTATTGTATAAATAAGGGAAACACAGACCGTCTTTAAACATTTCAAAGATGGCTTTCGAAAGACGGATAACTCTTGAAGGTAAAGGCTCGAAGATTGATGTTACATTGGAGAACCCGATTCATCTTGTAGGAGCAGAGTTTTTTGAAATAGGACTTGCAGGATTGTATACATCTAATTCTATTCGAAATGTTACCAACAGAAATAATAAATTTCGCATTCATTTTACTAATTTTTTATCAATTGATTTAGTGGTACCACCGGGTATTTATGAATTTGAAGATCTAGCCTCAGCTTTTGATGATTTACTTAGTTATCACTCATTGTCGAAACTTATACCAGAACATTTAGAAAAAACAAAATTGTATGTGGAAGAGGATATAGATGGAAAAAGAGACAACCGTCTCGTTTTGTCTTCCCCGTTTAATATTGATTTCACTGTAGCCAACAGTGTAGCAGGGCCTTTAGGTATTGAAAAGAAAGTTTACCCTAAAGAGAATAAAAGAGAAATTGAAATTCATCGAAAAATAGAATCGATAATGAAGTTTGCAATTAACGAGAATAATAACATTTTGGCTATAAAGTTGAACGAAGCGGATAGAGCGATTTTAATAATACCCAATGCTAGCTATACGTTAAAACAATTAAGTGAAAAGATTGATGATTTATTAGTTGAACATTTATTAGGCGACAAAGACAAATTCCCATCATTTTATATTAATTATGATAAAGTCTTTTATCATTGTAAACTACATTCGAAAGTGTTTGCTATAGATTTTGGTGTTGCAGATTCTATTGCAGATTTGTTAGGCTTTTCTCATAGAAAGTTCAAGGCAAACACAACTCATCATTCTGAATATATGATTAAAATTAACACTGTTAATAGTATTCGAGTATGTTGCAACCTTGTGCTTGGTACGAGTTCTTATTTGAACCATAAACCAACACACTCTTTATATAATTTTAAAGCTCATGTTCCTGCTGGTTACCCGATTGTTGTACAACCAACAACGATTAATTTTTTGCCCATGAACACCAAGCTTATTCAACATGTATCTGTGCAACTTGAAGATCATCTTCAACAGCTCATTGATTTGCAAGATGAAGATTTAACTGTAGAATTAATTATTCGTCCAGCACGATATCTTGCTATATAAAGTAATGAAATACTGTTATGTTTTCATTCTACTTGAGTAAGCATACTAGAAAACAAT
Organism: Meconema thalassinum; assembly: GCA_946902985.2. Lineage (NCBI taxonomy): Eukaryota > Metazoa > Arthropoda > Insecta > Orthoptera > Tettigoniidae > Meconema > Meconema thalassinum. The sequence goes on along the minus strand of OX336391.1, from coordinate 582,631,869 downwards.
CACAAATATGGTTATACTATATAATACTCAAAGTTTGAAAAAAAAGAAGTCGACTCTGATTCGAAAAAATAATATAAATCAATCAGCTAAAATTTGTAAAAAAAACAAACAACGACATCGCACCTTGAAATCTAAGAAACAGTTATCGAGTAACAACAAACAATTCTTACAGTCTTTAGGCTATCGCGTACTTTAATTTCAATATAAATATATATGCAATTGTTAATCTTATTTAGTTTCTATCTATAGTTGAAGCTGTTAACATGTTTAACATAACAGATAAAAGAGAGGTTGACAACAGAGTTGTGCGACGAGAAGAAAGAGTTTATCAACCTTATTCAGCTAATAAATTCGAAAATAATGATGAAATTCGAATACCGATTCAAAATGAAGAAAACATAGTTTTATTATCAGAAGGTGTTCTTCACTTAGAAGGTCAAATTATTACTTCTAACATAAATCCAGCTGCTTCTACTACAGCGCATCCTGACCAAAATTTTGGGGCTAATCTTTTTAGCGAAATTCGCATCACGTTAAATGGTAAAGAAATTGATCGTACACGCCATCTAGGTATAACAAGTTCTATAAAAACCTTTGCATCATATTCAAAAAACGAATATACAGCTTTACAAAATGCCGGTTATTTTCCCTCTTTAACAACGCCAGCAAGTGAAGCAAATATTGTTGATAGTAACACAAAACGTTTTCATATAATACTTCCTTTAAGCAACCTGTTAGGAATAGCAGAGGATTACAGAAAGCCGATTTTAAACTGCAAGCATGAGGTAATACTTCTCCGATCGTCAAGTGACGCACGTGCGTTGCAATCGACAACCGAAAACGATCTTTCTAAGGTCAAGTTATTTAAAGTTTATCTAAAAATTCCCGTTTTATTATTATCAGACGAAGAACAAATTAAAAGATTAAAACTAATGCAGAAAAATATTCCCATTCAGGTTGGTTATCGATCGTGGGATGTTCACGTCTTGCCTTCTCTTCCTAGAACAACTAAATATAGTTGGACTGTAATGACAACTTCTGAAACTCAAAAACCGCGTCAATTTTTATTAGGTTTTCAAACTAGAAGAAATTTACTAAACACATGCTCTTCCTATTTCGACCATTGTAACATTAAATCTATAAGAGTTTTTTTAAATTCAATTTTTTATCCCTATGAAATGCCAACTTCTGAAATTGCCATAAATGACTACAGCGAGTTGTATGACATGTTTGTTAAATTTCGTAATGTATATTATCAGATCGATGATGTTCGTTCAGAGACTCTGGTTTCACGAGATGAATTTAAGTCTCTTTGTCCTATTATTGTAATTAATTGTCTCGAACAAGTGGAAGCAGTGAAGACATCTTCAGTCGATGTGCGAATTGAAATCGAGACAAGTGAGAATATACCTGAAGATACAACTCTTTATTGTGTTCTTATTCATGATCGTCAAATATCTTACAGACCATTAACGAATGAAGTAATTATCTAAACCAATATTTGCTAAGTTATAAGCAAGCAAGTAAACAAGTATTCTCACTTTAGTTGCAATCATGGAATTGACAACAACAAACTCTCCTTCTACTGATGCTGGCACGTGGAATAAGAAGCAACCAATAGTTGCAGACATTCGCAAGCTACCAAACGGCAGTTTGGAACTTGCTTACTGTATGTTAAATAACGGCAATATACCTTCATTCAGCCCCGTGATCACATGGGTTGCAGCATATTGTGAAAAAACTCTTTCTTCTTTTTTTGAGTCTATTAAGAATAAATATGATTATTTAGTTGTATATAATTTGCCACAGGAATTTTCTTTGTTTGCACTAAAAGCACTTTCCCCAGACTCATTATTCGATCTTAATACGATTGATGGAATGTCAGACCTAATGTTGAGGCATAGCCAACGTTTACCTACAGATTGTCCAAAACATTTACCATCTCTAGCAATGGGAAGCAATAGTTGTGCTAAATTCAACGTCAATGCTGTTCAACATTGGTTAAATTCTTCTGATGGCATCATGAAAATCGTGTGTTCGATAATAAACAAGTTTCGAAACAGTGGACTTCGAGGTTTTAATAAGTTTGATTGGAACTACTTTCCTATAAACGTGCTGACTATATATGAACCACAACGAATTCGTCTAGAGTGGGAACATCTACCAGATCATCTAAAGAGGAAATTTCAACTGTTTCATCTTCGCTGCAAATGTGACAACTGTAATCGCTATCTATAAAAGGTGAATAATTTAGATCTACTACTGTAGTTGACAGCTATACATATTTTGTTTTTAGTTTGCTTTTTAACACAGTGTATCTTTTTTTTGTCTACAGAAAATAATCATCTGGACAACTAAAAAGAAGAAGATCATCTCAACACAGCCACACTCATCTGGACAACTAAAAAAAGAATGAGATTACTTCAAGAGAAATAAAATTGTATTAATTGTAATTCTAAATGAATAAAGAAGAAAAAAAAAATGTCTTTGTACCATTTCATATGAAAGTTCTTATTAATGATCAATTACCTCCTCACTCTACATGTAAATAAAATAATAATAATAATAATAATAATAATAATAATAATAATAATAATAATAATAATAATAATATTGTCAGGTGAGGGATTCGAACCCTCGCTTTCAATTTCTGAAAATTAGATCTTAAGTCTAACGCCTTAGACCGCTCGGCCAACCCAACACGTGCATATTAGCCAACGTGTTTTGTTGATTCATGTCAGTTCGCATTTAGCTTTGTGTGGTGAACATCTTTTCTTTGTGAAGTAAACCAGCATCATGAAGTATTTTAATTGTGTAAAGTATTCCAAAAAACAGTTAATGCAAATGATATTGAGTCAAAAAGAAATGAATTTAAAATCTGAAAGAGATCGGCTAAAAACATTTAAGACCTGGTCTTCAGACAGTTTTACGAACACTGCATGGTTAGCAGCTGCAGGATTTTTCTATTTTGGATATAAGGATATGGTTAGGTGTGCTTTCTGTAATCTGCAACTTAGTTATTGGGAAGAAGATGATGATCCGTTTGAAGAACATAAGAAATGGGCTTTTTCTTGCCCCTACGTAAACAATATTTCTCCTAGCATAGAATTGAAATGCGAATATGAAAGACTTAAAACTTTTCAAAATTGGCCTCTTCCCTGTCCAAACGAATTTTGTTTAGCACCAGCAGGGTTTTATTATACTGGACATGGTGATAAGGTGAAATGTATATTCTGTAAGATTGAAATTGAAAATTGGAGGGAAAACGATAATCCTTTAAATGATCATGAAAAATGGGCGCCATATTGTCCATATATAAGAGGGTTTTACGTCGGCAACGTTGATTTAAATCCTGAAAATCCTACTATTATTCCACATAATACAAGTTATGATACGTGTGGAAGCAATATATGTTGATGTGATGTGATTTTTTGTGCAGTGTGCATTCTCAGACGTAAACGTAGACATGTTGAAGTTTGTTAAGCAGTCAAACACTCTACCAGTAATTTCATTTACTAATGCTGAAAACCAGAGTAAAAGTGAAAAAAGAAAGCATGGTGTTTTACTACCGAACACAATTCGATGTATCATTTGCGGTCCATCGAACTGCGGTAAAACAAACGTAATGCTAAATTTATTATGCCACAAAAATGGAGTTCGTTTTGAAAACGTTTATATTTATTCTAAATCACTTGCTCAAAGTAAATATGTTGAATTAAAAAAGTTTTTGGACTCCATAAAAGAAATAAAAAGTGATTTTTTTTCCGATAATGATGAAGTAATGCCTCCAGAAATGGCTAGAAAAAACTCTATATTTGTTTTTGATGATGTAGCCAGCAATAAACAACAACACATGAAAGATTATTTCAGTAGAGGTCGTCATCACGACGTTGACGTATTTTATCTTTGTCAAACATATTCTTGTATACCTAAACATCTAATTAGAGATAACGCTAATTTTTTAATTCTTTTTAAACAAGACGGAACAAACTTGCGTCACGTATATAACGATCATGTAAATACAGATATGAGCTATGAACAGTTCTTTGATATTTGTTCGTATTGTTGGCAAAACTCTAAGTTTGGTTTTTTGGTTATCGATAAAGATAGCGATTTACAAAATGGTCGATATCGCAATGGATTTGATGTTTATTTTCAGTTATAAATATGACTTCAAAAAGAGGTAAATGGCCATTCGTGTTATAGCTTTTGCGTGGTTAACAACTTAACTATGACATCGTTTAACAAAACCAATAATGTGTCTATCGGACGACCGACTTCACGACATGATATTGCAACTAAATCATATGTTGATGATAAGCTAGTGCAATATGAAAATCAACTAACAACAACAACAAGCGACGGACATCTAAGTATTAACGGCAAACGGTTAAAAAATGTTGGAATGCCAATACATGTTGAAGATGCATGCAACAAAGGTTATGTAGTGAAGTTATTAAATGAGCTAAATAAAATCGAGTCTAAAGAAGACATACAACGAAACTTTAACGAGCTTAAAGGTTTAATTTTTTCAATTTGTAAAATAGAGAAAAAAGAACTTGACTTTCAAAACAAACGTCTCGCGGGCTTAGCTTTACCATCATCTGCAAATGATGCAGTAAACCTTATTGCAATGCAGCAACATACATCGAATATAAAAAAATATCTTGAGACCCGAATAACAGAAGTGTTACAACGAGTAGAATTCATTCATGGTTTAGTGCGAGAATTTTCAGAAGATCACTTTCCGTATGATCAAGATACTCTCGACTTGGGTAACAAAAGAATAAGAAATGTTAAAGATCCAATTCAAAATCAAGATGCGGTAACGTATTCTTTTCTTAAAACTCATGTAACAAATGAACTCGATGAAATTAAAAAATCTCTTTTGAATATAAACAGAGATGATGAAACTGTAGATATGTTAAATAGAAGAATAACAAACATATCTCAACCAATCGATTCGTTAGATGCAATAAACAAATATTACTTAGAAAACTTTGCTGCCTCTCGAAAAGATCTAGAAGACTTAATCGCTAAATTTAATAAACAAAACGTTTTAAACGTAGACGATGGTGGAACTTTAAATATGATGAGTAGACGAATTACTCACGTAAACAACCCCATATACGATAACGATGTTGCAAATAAGACGTTTGTTGAGCAATATGCCGCTTCCCAACATGAATTTGATCAATTGAAACAAACTGTAAACAATCTACAACATCAAAAACAAACAAATGTTGAGTTCCCTGTTAACGACCAAGACGTGACAAATAAACGGTTTGTAGAACACTATGCTGCGTCACGAACTGAAGTTAATCAACTAAAAGAAATTTTAAGCAATTTACAAACTCGTATTGAGGGTGTTGCTAACAATCTCAATATTGTTAAAAAAGAAGATCTTGAAAGTTATGCTGCTGAATCCAAAGAAGAATATAACAAGTTAAAAACTGAACTGGAAAAAATTGAGCAAATGGTTAACAAAGAACCACTCGAAAGTTTTACTGCATCCAAAGAAGAATATGGTATATTAAAAGATGAAGTAAAGAAAAAGAACTTATCGAAATTTATTCTGAAATTCTCCAACACACCATCAATCCATTCACCAGTATACACGCTTCATAATCATAACATACAGTACCAACTTCCCTACAAAGGTGTATTAAAACCAATTTTTGTTTCACCAAGATCTCCAATTGTGTATGCAATTTTAAATATACGTCAAGAGATTGAACTGGATGGCAGTGATATTGTCGTTGAAGAGCAAGATGAAATTCAGTTTCGACTTAGAGACCCGAAAAAACATAAAACTGATGATCTTCCTCTTCAAATCGATTTTGAATATACTATAAATAAGTAAAACAACCACAATTTCCGTTTAGTCATGGAGAAGAGCTCAAAGATTAAAGCTGAAAGTCGAGTAAAGGATAAACTTTCTCGCTTAAAAAAAGATGTTAAAGACAAGTATCTTTCACTTCAAGATGATGTTAGACGAAAAGAATTAGATATAGAGACTAACTTTAAACCAGTAACAAGTTCATTAAATCAACTTGTAGCTATTGCTAATACGTCGACTCAAAATAAAGAAAATCGAAAAAGAAAAGGAAAATATGACGATTCTGAATCCACTGCTACTTCAGACGAAGAAGATGGAGATAGCATCAAAATAATTTCACTACTTAACCGCTACTTTGATCCGTTCATTAAACAAAACGTGGATAGAACATTTGGTATAACGATAAGAAATGATAAACAATACTTGGGACGCGAACGAGTTTTCTTCGATAAAAAGTGGATAAAAGTTGGCGGTGAAAAATTTCCTATTACAGAAGGTCTACTTGAATTGATTCAAAGGAAAGTACCAGACCCCACTCTAATAGATAGGAGTGATTTAAGTTCATATTTGAAATTATTAAATGTTTCAAACGTGCACAAAAGAAATTATACAAGCAATGCAGCTCCAAGAGGAACGCAATCTTATAAGTATAGACATATAATTGAACCCCTTCTCACTGAAGACATAGATAGAATTATAAAAACAGCAGATGAAAATGAAGAAGCAAATACTACAATGCATACTGGATATGGTCAAAAAAAACACATCGCGCCACAAGCCATTTGGAAATTTGAAGGCGGAAACAATATTGAATTCGTTCACTGGAATGAACCAAACAAATTGGTATCAAGACTTAAAACATTAATTGCATCGAAAGCTGCAGGTCACACAGGACTAGACAGCGAAATCTTTGCAATAGAAGAAGAACTAAGAAATGCTGGATATATTGAATAAAAATTCCAACGTTTGTAAAACAATGCACAGTATGTTATAAAACATTGTTTGGAAAATAACTATGAACGAAATCAGACGAGAAATTGCAAAAGAACTTCACGCACCGCTTAGAAAAAAGTTTAAAAGACGACGTGTTATTAGCAAAGGAATCGATGACCTCCATGAAGCTGACCTTGTGGACATGTCCAAACTTGCAAAATGGAATAATGGATTTAAATATTTATTAACCATTATTGACGTTTACTCGAAATATGCATGGGCAATTCCTCTTAAAACCAAAAAAGGAAGTGAGATTGTGAAAAGCTTAAAATTTGTTTATTCTCAAAGTAAAAGATTGCCCAATTATTTTCACACCGATCGAGGAACGGAATTTTATAACAGTGAATTCAAAACATGGTCTCAGAAACAAAATCTAAAGCATTATTCCACTGGCAGCTCCATTAAAGCGAGTGTGATAGAAAGATTTAATCGAACTCTTAAGGAATCGATGTGGAAAGAATTCACAACACGAGGTTCTTACCGATGGGTACATATTTTGCCTGAGTTACTAGTAAAGTATAATCACAAAATACATCGCAGCATTGGCATGAAACCTAATGATGTGAAAAGAAACAATCCACCCCGCTTGCCAACACAATATAATGAAACTTTAAGAAAACCAAAATATAAAATCGGCGACATTGTAAGAATATCAAAAATCAAGAAACACTTCAGTAAAGGGTACGAAGGTAATTGGACAACAGAATTATTTACAATTTATAAAGTTCAAAATACTAATCCACGAACATATCTTTTAAAAGATAATAAAAATATCCCAATATTTGGTGCGTTCTACGAAGCAGAGTTACAACGAACAAAACATCCTAATATTTACTTAGTCGACAAAGTACTACGTAGAAAAGGAACCCGAGCCTTCGTATCTTGGCTTGGATTCGATTCAACTCACAACTCTTGGATCCCCAACAAAAATATCTTATAATTAGAACAGTGTAAGTTTTTTTATTTTTATTTTTTATTCCTCACAAAAGATATTATTATTATTATTATTATTATTATTATTATTAATGTGTCTCTATATATATATTTTTCAGCTCACTAAAACCAACACACGCAAGAAAGAAAAGAATGATTGTACTTACCCCGTGCACAAGACCAGCATATTCCACTCTGCAAACAACACAGCATCTTCAATTCTCTCTGCCGCTTGTTGGAAAAAGAACTACTTACCACTTTAAGAACGAAGATCATATCATTTTTCACTAATTCATATTATATAATTAATGTAAACCACAAATGATCAAATAAATATATTTTTAAAAAAGATTTACACCACACAAATTATTATTATTATTATTATTATTTTTTTTTAATTTTTTTTTTTTTTAAACACCCACTGTCCAACGTCCATTTAATTAATCATTTGGACTTCTTCTTCTTCTTCTTCTTCTTCTTCTCCACCTTCTTCGGCATCCATACGATCTTCACCCCCCACACTCTCTTCCTCCAGCGGTGGAAAATCGAGCAGCTCGATACTGTCGGAGTCGATTGATTCCAGCCGCTGAATGATCACCCCCAATATGTGGGGGGTTACGCCATCCGCCGTCAACTCTCTACAATGCTGGCGGTCTCGAATTATTTCCAATAACTCGCAATTATACATGTCCTGCTGAAGATTGCTAAGCCCGTTGAACCAAACGTCCTCTTCCACTTTGAACGCGCTCACTGCGAAGTTTAGCCCCAGCCTCTCTGATTGTTCTCTCAGAGATTTTATCTCATAGAGCTGCTGGAGCTTAACTAAAAGATTTCCATACATGGTCATGTTGATTGTTAACTGAGTTGCTTTGAAACTAAGTGTTACTTCATAGCTATGTGCTCTTATATATTGCGAATATCAAACTGCAAAAAGCTATTTTAAACATTTTCACATGGAGCTCTGGGAACCGACATCCAATCTCGTTCTCGCATTAAAAATTACAGACTTGACTAATGACATCTGGGAATCTAAAAACAAACAGATCGAAATTCATTTCACACACTCAAAGTTATACATGTCATATAAAACACTTTAACCAGATTGAGATCATGAAGCAAGCCAGAACACAAAAAATGTTAACATCATTTAAATTAAACAGACATAACATAGCGAGAAGGAGTAACACAACTCCACTCCCACGCTGTGGTAATATATGTCGTACTTAAACAGAGTGTCGCATTACAACATCTGATTACTTATTTAGCTTGCGCGAGCAAAAACTTTAACGACAACCATGCACTACATGCACTGGCTACTCTCATGGCTTGCCGCACGGCGCGAGCAAAAACGGAACAGCTGCACACCACATGTCTGGTAGCGATCCGGCTATGTCGAGTGCCTCACCGTACACTCTCATTCAAAAGTTATGACACACAAGACTCTCTACACTTCCTTGGGAAATTACCAAAATATAATTCAATAATCAATCAATACTTAATAACCATGATACACAGGCTGCCCCGGGAATTAAATAACAAAACACAGAATCGAACCAAGAAACTCCCCTGTAGGAGTGGAAGAGGAGTCTGAATTTCGAGTTACCATCCTAATAAACAACCCCCATGCCGTCAACACCCATTAACTTTTTATCACAATCACATAAACAAGCCAAAAGGTCAACCCCTTCCCACGCTAACACGTGCAGTGCACATGCCCCGCTCCTGGACCACGTGGTCGCTCTAAGGACCCATGACGTCATCAGGATTACGCAATTTCTGGTCATGATGATGCAATATTTGGAGTGTAGCAAACGCTTACTACTTATATTCATAATAATATATACTTTTTATATATTTAGTAAAAACAGGCGGGATAATAGTAATATAGAAGGATAATTGAACGGCTATAATGGTAGTCTATTATTATCAATACATTGCTTATTAACTAAATCATTTTCGTTCTTCCTTCTTAATACATTCCATTCTACGTTATCATCGTCTTCATCAGCGCTTAAATCATAATAGAGGTCGCTGTCACCTTCTAAATCACTCATTTTATTAACACAACATGAACTACCTAAGTGTATTTTGAAAAGAGCGCGCTAGGGTTATGTATTTCCTTTAGCATTCAACAACGGAAGCAGCTGTGAAGATGGCTTGTGCGCATGATCAGAACTCCCAGTTCTTGCTCTTGACTGAGAACTGATTTCACTCGTTCCGAACTAGTTACAGATCATGTTGGAACAGAGCAAATAGAGAACTAGCAGTTCAGAACTCGTTCGTAAAGTTTGTTGAAACGGTTCCTGCGCTACTGCGCACGCGTCGACAGTTCTCGAACGATTCTTCGCTGTGTTGGAACAAACCTACTGTCTTCACTCTTATCTGCCTGGGGCGGACACGTGGTGATCACCCCCACCACTGTGCTCTCGCGTCACGATTTTAGTCTCGAACCCACATCATCTCGGCTGTTCCGTTATAAAATAACTTAAGGGTTATCTGTCTTCTTTAGAATTATTTCCACTTATAATGCATGTTATATATCCTCTTCTAAGATGTTTAAATACCATATTCCATACATATCTCAATAAAGTTTCACATCTCTATCCATAATTCCATCTTCTTACAGATGTCAGTGCCTCCTTGATTCTAGACCTCCTACGTCATCTTGACATTCTTCTTGACTCGATCGGTGCGCTATCTTTTCCTAACTCTTCCCAAAACCTCAACTACAGCTTAATGTCTGCTGGCGTAGCCGATAGCCTAAACTAGGTATCGGGTACAATACATACATACAGACTTTCACTTTTATATATAAGATAAGTAACTTATGTTATTAAATTATAAGTTGCTTCTTGTTAATTCTTTTTATAGTAATTAAATATGTTATTAAATTACAAGAAATTTTTTCATGCCTATTTTGTTGCCTATTTTACACGTTAGTGCCTATTTACATGCCTATTTTGGCTATTTTAAGAGCCTATATGCCTGCCTATTTTAACTGTTTTTAGTGCCTATATTTCTCGTCTCTATTCATAACCTATGTGTATGCTACTGTCGACTAATTCAGTATATTATGTGCACATAGGTTGAAAGTTGTTCACGAAACAGCCAATAGGTCTACAGATAATCCAATAACAGTATCATTTTCTACGTTCTATTTAACGTTAATAATAAAAACCAAACCTACGTGGGACTACAGCCCATGAAGGGCCTAGGTCTATCAAGCGACCGCAGTCCAGTCATTTGGCCTGCAGATTATGGGGTGAAGCATGGTCAGTGCGTCGGGTTACCTCAGCCATCATTCTTGGTTTCCGTGACCCCGCTGCAGCACTGTCAGACAGCTACTCAGTTGTCCTCACGAGGCTGAGTGCACCCCGTTCCATTCCTAAGGTCAGTTTCTAAAATCCCTAATGGAGCCGGGAATCGTAACCATGGCCTCCGGGTGCGAGGAAGAAGACGCGCTACCCCAACACCACGCGGCCGGCAATAATAATAATAACAATATTGATTTTACATCCCTCTTATATACTGTGGCTTTTAGAGATGCAGGGTGGTCCGAATTTTCCCCCGAAGGGAATCTTTGGCGTGTCATTAAATCTAACATGGCTTCGGCGTCTTTAATCACCCCGAAATGCCAACTGACTGCACCAGGATTCGATCCTGCAACCTTGGACACAGCAGGCGAGAAAGTTTGTTAGGTCATAAATGTTTGGATATCAGTTTTTATTCAAACAAACGGCATTAGGAGGATGTTGTGGTAGATTATGGCACATGCAATGCTTCCTGCTTACTTCAGAGCCTGACCTCACCCCCGCAACCTACTGGCCTTTCCACATATGAGTCAATGGAATTCCGATGTGGCGAAGTAAAATAAAAGCACATTTTCCATCTTTTATAAGATCAGTTCAGTCTTGTTTAGTGTTGTAAGTGCAGATTCTTGCAAGGTGCCTCCAATACCTTCATTTACTGTATTTGAGCTTCAGATGCTCGTAGGTGCCGTTTGTTTTTTTTACTCTAGAGGCCGAGAAGCGATTTCCTATTTATCAACGAACAGCTGATTGTCTTGGTATCACTTCGGTCTGTAAAACATGAAGGAGAACAAATAAAATTTCATTAAAAAAAACATAATCTCCTGCGGCAAAGAAGAGACGACTGTCGGGACGACCTCACATTGTAATAGATCAATTTACTATTGGAGTTATTAGACCTACCATTCATAGCTTATTTTTGGAGGTGTTCCCAACAATTGAATCGGTCATTTCTAAAAGGCCCCATGTGCATGGAAACTAGTTTTGAGAAAAACACAAAAATATGTTTTACGTTTTAACTATTGATCTGAGACCAACAATTTTTTGTACATTACATGTCACTGCCATAATAGCTGGACACAAAATTTGTTTGGTTTGGTTCATTAGAAAGGACAGAATAAGCTTCCAAATTCTGCAAAATAAGGGCCTTTTAGAAATGACTCTGAAGAGTCAATATGTATATGTACTAAATGTTTAATATTCTTGTGGTTATTTGTTTTTTTAATGTTCACTTTTATTTAACTTGCTAAAAACTTTATTTTGTAATGTTATCATTCTCTAATGTAGACATAATTGGTATTTCATGACACGGAGTAGCATCATGTATTCCTCTTGTGTATGGCTCTAGGTGTGCTGGGAATTTCAATAATTCGTCATAGTACTCCACCTATTCATGTGGGATGTACGTCATAACTTTCTAATGTCTATCTTCTTCGGGCACTAAATTCGCCAATAATGTTGTATACCCACTAAAGTTCCACATGTATAGGCAACATGAAGCCCCAACTTCTTATAATTCAGAACACATTTTGCTCATCCCTTGGTATCAGGGTGGGTCACATCAAAAATTATTTCAGACAGAAGATTTTAGAGGACTATTGACCACTTTAATCTGTTTTGATATTATGCCTATTAAGGGAGGTTTGATTGTTTTTCTCTCAAAACTCCATTCTTCTCACCCCTTTGGTCAATGTTGGTGCTGTCAAAAAACTTCTCTGAGACGTTTTTGGCCCTTATTCGAAGAATACAATGATTGCATCTGTTTCTAGCTTGCTCTGGTTCCTTGCTAAACTGCCCCTTCTACTGCAGAAAGGGCCCTTTAGAAATGAATGCAAATAACCCTGTCATCCTGTGACTACACTAAAAGGCAGACAGAGGCCTTTTCAGCATGGAATGGTGTGTTTACCTCTGAAGAACCCCAATCCATGTTTAACTCATTTTCACCAAAAATGTCATAAACGGCCTTTTAGAAATGACCGATTCAATTTCAAAATTGAAAGATAGACTCTAGCTTTCAACGACAGACTTTCCTGAAATGTCCCTTGAAAAACTTTGGCAAATTGTTTACAGCATCGGATTTCGATTTGAAAAACTGAATAAAAAACCTGTTCTTATGGAATCGTTATCGATCGCAGCCTCTAGACACATGTTAAATTGTAAGGTGACAACCCAATGTGTGCGAGTATGTCTACCCCTTATTATGCCAGTTTTCTACAGGGTTGGGGATGAGATGCGATGAAAGGCTATGTGGTGGGTGGTTGTTACTGCCAGATTCCCCTCCTGATGCCAATCTCCTGAGAGGAGTTATTGAGAGATGAAATGAAGATGAATGATACTGGGCAAGAATGTGGCCATGGCCTATCGGTACTATCCCAGCATTTGCCTGGAGTTGAAAATGGGGAAACCACGGAAAATAATTTCAAGGACGGCCGATGGTGGGGCTCATACTAAAGTCTACAGAGTCCGCAGATAGCTTGTCCCCATGGCTTAACGCAACCAAGAATGCAATTTTCCAACTACCCCGAGCCGAGAAAAAGTTACGTTACAAAAATAACAACTTTCTTTCTTGGACACACCAAATTTTGAATTTAATAGGCCAGTTATAAAACATTCCAATATATATTGTGTTAAAATTTGGATTCGATCTGATGACGGATTTTTGAGAAACTAATTCTTAAATGGTTGAAACATGCTTAAAAACTGGCACTGTTTGTGTTCCAATTGCGATAAAAATATTAAAATATAAATTAAAAATTCCAAACCGACATAAACTAAGGTAAAAAAGAACGACGAAAATTATATTGTTATTGGATTTTATGTAGGCCAATTCGTTACCGTACTTCACAAACAACCTTCAAACTCGAGTGCACATAATATTTTGGTCGACAACAGACCTAAGTCTTGCCATCATCCCTGGGCTGCGGAAGTATCTCCAAACATGCAGTTACACTTACCCTAGAAAAACTTGATTCGCGCTTTAAGATTCGTTTTTCAGCCATTCGGTATGTGAACTCTAGACTTAAGAGAGTTCTAAAACATACGGAAATTTGGTGGATTTTCGTACGGGAAATTAAAAACAGGTCATCGCTCGACACCCTGGAATGACTGTATTCCCAAAGACACCATTAGATTAGCATTATTGAAACGAGACAACTGGCGTAATTGGCATATTCATTGTCACTGCTGCCAATCTCCAAGCTAATCTCAGGTGCATCATTCTGGTCATCAATTTGACTTCCAGTCTTCATGTAATTTCCAGTGATGGGGAGCAATTATTTTTAGCCGTGCAATATTACCAACATTTTGGCAATTTAACTTCGAGTTTTGGACCTTTTAACTTTAATTCTGTAACTTCAATTAACTATACTTTTTAATTATTGTCTTTGTTTTATATTAAATCCATTCCTTTTATTTCATGCTTAGCATTTTCTACCTTGTAGTTAGAAATACGTATAAGAAACCTTTTCTCCTGAAACAATTATTACCGGGTTTGTGACAGTGTCACTGCGGCCTGGGGGAAGGAAGTCTCTGTGTGCTCCATCAGGTCTATTATCATCATTATCACAATCAATTTGGTTCTCAACTGCAAATTGGAACCTGGCGCTCAACGAACAACTGTATGAACTATATTAAAATGGTAAGTGATCAGTTATTGGTAATAGCTGTGTATATGTAACTTAAGGTAGTTTTGAGCTTGCCGAAAACATCTTACAGTCATTGTCTTGATTACATTGAACTTTCAGCTGAATATGCAAACGTTAACTCCAGTAACCCATCATCATCATCGGCTTTAACTCGAATCCCAGTATAAATCATCTTCCTTCAGTCCAGTTTGTGGATGTGTTTACGGTGACTAAAGAGTCCAATCCCGGCATGGAATAAGCGACCACACAAGTCACATAGTATTGCTGGAGGACGTGGTTGGGCTGCTCGAAGTTTCCTAGCTTGACGCTTGGCCTCTTCATGTGTGCGTCGATCCCTTTCAAACGTCTTTACAGTATCCGAGATGGTACGGCGCCAAGTTGAGCGGTCTTCAGCCAGCATGTCCCAGGTTTGTGAATCAAGACCTGTCAATTTCAGGGTCTGCTTAAATTGGTCCTTGTAGCGCCTCTTAGGACCACCATGAGGTCTGGTGCCATAGCATAACTCACCATATAGCATTTGACGAGGTAATCTCACATCATCCATCCGATGGACATGACCAATCCATCTAAATTGGTGACCTATTATGGATGATTCTATGCTATTGATTTGAGCCTTTTCCAGAACAGCAATATTGGTAATGCGGTTTTCCCATTTAATCCTCAGGATTGATCGAAGTTTTTGTAGGTGGAAATGCTCAAGCTTCCTAAGATCACGTCGGTAAAGGGTCCACGTTTCACAACCATAAGCTTTGTACTCATAGACAGATCTTCATTCATGAAGACCCGGTGCGCTAATCGTCCATACGCTGCGTGGGCTGCGCCAATTCTCTTATCCACATCCTGCTCACAGGTACAGCTCACAGAAATGGTACTGCCCAGGTACGAGAAGTGGTCAACCTGTTCTAATGGCAAATTTGAGATGGAGATATTGAACTGAGGAAGAGGTGTGCCTGGTGAAGGTTGTGCCAAGACTTTAGTCTTATTGACATTTATGGCAAGACCAAAGCGATCACATGCACTTTTGTAACAATTAACTGACTCTTGCAGCTCTTCTGGTGTGAGAGTTGGTGACGCAACATCATCTGCATACAACATGTTAGTAATCTTAGTAACCTGAGTTTTCCTCAAGGAGCGGAGACGTGTTAGGTTGAAAAGCCCTCCATCAAAACAATACTTGACCTCCACACCTGGGATGTTTGTGGGTGAATCATAAAGCATTGCAGCCAAGTACAGCGCAAAAAGCGTTGGAGCCAGTACACATCCTTGTTTCAGTCCATGGGTAATGGCGGGAAATTCATCGGACATCTTATTCTGATGGCAAACCTGACCTGTCATGCCATCATGGAGAGCCTTGATTAGATCTACAAAACGCTGAGGGCAACCAAACCGCTTCAGCACTGCCCATATCGCAGCATTGTACAGTACGATGTACGAATGGGTGTAGTCATGCATTTTAATATGACCAAAAAGTTGTTTTGAATAGTTTGGTAAAAGACTGCTTAGTATTCAGGCGAATAGCATATTTCAGCACAACATAGATCAATAAAGACATGTCCATGTGTTCTTCCCTTTGCATCTTTTTATTCTTCCTTTCCTGTGTAATGATCAATTGGACCAATTTTACCTCTCATTTCTTCATTTATTAAGAACACTTACCAGAATTAACCAAATTTAGAAATAGACAATGTTGTTTTATAAAGTACAGTATGGAAAATTTTAAAAATTGTCCCATCTTTTTTTTACTGAAAACTTATTCAGTACATAAACTTAAGGAAATCTTTTCGGCTATTCCCGCGTTTCTCTTTGCAGAGGTTCGCCTAGGTGCACCCATTGGTAGGTTCTTGATACACTCTGCCCAGACAACGGCTGAGGTAGCGAATTGTTGCACTACTTTGCTAGGGGAACCAAGAGCTCCCCCAGCTTCTCTCCCTCTTTCAAGGGTTCCAAAAAGTTGACATATTGGCTTGGACGTCCAAGTGTTTAAATTTCAGCAAATCTTTTAGGATTTTGCAACGTCTGCTGCGGGGTATCGCCTAGGTGCGTAATATTTTTTTTAATGACAACATTCACTTATATATCAATAATAATGCATACCAAAAACTGCACTAAGAGGGGGATAATTGCATAGGTGTATGATTGTTCAATCAATACGGAACCATGACAAATACGAATATATTACCAAAAACTGGTCTTGGTATTGCACTTGAAACTAGAAATATGCATGAAAACAAACTATATTACCATGTTGTCAATGAAAAATAAATTCTGAACTCTAGATTATACAAACTAAAACGCTCCACATTTCAAGCAAGTTACATAGGACAATCGGGAAGAAATTTAATTGTATGTTATGACGAACATTACAACGCAATAAAGTACAGCACAACAAAAGATTTTCAGCAATGAGCACTCATATGGAAGAAAATAAACATATTATTTGTCAGATTCCTTAGAATATCACTCTCACTCAGAAGGCTTCTATGGGACAGAAAGATCCCGAGCCGATCTCACAAAATGCCTCCACTGAACTCTGCTTTGGGTGAGTTCTTGCCAGTTGTCCACATTCAGATGTCTACAAAGTTTGGAGATTTTATTTTTCCAGGATCTTCGTGGTCGTCCTACTGGCCTTTTTCCTCTTGGTTCTTCTTTAAAGATTTGTAAGACCATCCCATCATCTCCCATCCTAGTAAATGACCAGCCCAGTGAAGTCTTCTGGAATTAATGATGTTGAGTATTGGTGCTTGCTGTGATAGTGAGTGCATGTCTTTATTTCATCTTTTTTTTTCCAGCTTCGAGATACGGGGTAAAAAAAAAGGTCCAAATATTTTCCTCTACACTTTATTTTCGAAAACCTGCAACGGATGTTCTTCGGGTTTTGTTAAATCCATGATTCTGCACCATAAGTTAGAACTGGCATTGTTTATTTTCAGTTTTGTATTTCACGTCAAAAATTTGGATCCCAATAAAAACTGCTGAGAGTAGTACACTTCGTTAGCATTCTGTATTCTAACTTTAATTTCCACTTCTCTATGATTCTGTTCATCAATCATGACTCCTAAGAATTTGAAATGTTCAACCCGCTCAAAACTATGCATGTCAATAAGAAGAGGTAACCGATTCCCAAACATGTCATGTACTGAGTTTTTTGGTCATTAATTTAAGACTTGATTTTGAAGTTATCTCCTCAAGTTCAACAATTTCCTTATCTCAATCTCATTTCTTCCTACGAGTACAATATCATCTGCATATGCAAGCACTTTATGATACTGTCAGAGATGCATAACAGCCGGAACTAATATTACTCTGCATCCAAAAACATTTTTTGAACAAATTGAAATCTAAAAATCTCAATGAAATTACAGATAAAAACAATATTTTATTTGAGATCATCCATGTAATAACAAATTTAAAAAACTAATCACAGCCACACTCATTTTTGCAATCTCACCCCTCCCATATATACCCTCCGCCCCATCTTTGACGTCGAGCAAGCCTTAACAGCTGGCAAGCAGCTAGAGGAGAGTCAGTCGCCCTGCTATTAACAGACATGCACATCACACCAACAGTTAGGTAAGACGCCTACATTTTCGTGGAACTATTTCATTTCCTCTGTTTTTCAACTAAATTTTGTTTTCATTTGTCCATCCTTTTAGGAGGAATGCATAATTTTGGTGACAAGACCACATCAAGATCATCCAATACACTTCGAACTATGCTTCTGTACTGAACAGTAACTACCAGAATTGGAGTAATTATATACCAGTACATCTGTACCCATAGCCACAGGAATAAACTCTACAAAGCTTACTACAAAACTTACTTCAATTTACAATACTGTGAACAAAAATATCTGGACAGCAAGAACAGTTTTACAAAGAAAATCTTATATAAAACCACAATATCAATTCTCGTGTGTGTATAATAAGAATAATTTGTCAATTTCTCAATTGTCTTAATGAAATGTCATTTATAATTTCCTAATGCATTCATTATTACATATCCCACTTGAAAATGAAAATCCACAGCCTGCTTCCAGTCTCCGACCGGGTCAGCAATGGAATGAATGAAGCCCCCATCTAGCGGCGAGGATATGAACTGTGCTGGCTGCCGAGGCCTGACACACTCCTCTGGGGTAATGATTAAATGAATGACAGATGAAAGGAAATGATAGTGGCGAGTGTTGTTGGAATGAAAGTTTGACAGGGAAAACCGGAGTACCCACATATCCCACTTAACGTCAATAAATTAAATGTATTGAAAGGTGAACAGTTTTTCATACTGTAAGTATGCAAGTCGATACAGATCCATAAGGAAATGAAGCTTATCACTAGTTAAGGTTGTATTTGGACAAGTTTCGGGATTGCAATTTAGTTTGGTGGGAGTCATTAAAATAAGATGGTTTGAACACAAGTTCTTAAGAATGGATTGGATACCAATATGTGACCATACAAAATTGGGCAGACTACGTGGATCACACAAGGAAAATCGAAACTGAACTCTGGAAAGTAGATGATGAACAACTTTTGATATGGTTGACTTCTTCATCTTCCACTTTCGATGGATTGCCAACTGGTTCCGATTTGGCTGAAACTGGACCATCCAGAGACAAGCGGGAATTTATGAAAGGATTATCACCACTACCATAGAATAGTAGACATGCCTAAAGGTATGTGATGAATTTTAACTATTACTTTCCTCATATTATATTCATGAAAAAATTCAATTATAATTTATTATAAGACAATACAACATCATATTCGTGAATAATTGAAAATTATAATTTATTATAATGTGTGCATTTTAATGCCATTCTAAACTTTGGCGTATCATCTCGATATATATATGTGGGAATCGGAAGATGATGAACGTTTTTGGGTTTCCCACCAGCCTCGACACTGCCCAGTGGCGCCGCGTAGAGGAGTCAAGTGGAAGTCGCGAGAAAGGAAGACGGTCAGTTACAGTTTTGTGTCACGTGAAGTCACGCTAAGTTCTCTGCAATCTCATCTGTTGTGATCTTATGTTTAAATAGAGTTATTATACTTAAAATTACTTCAAGACGTGTTCGGTTTATCCGCTTGCCAAAATCCCTTCCCACATTTGGGGGCTCGTCCGGGATGCGAAGGATTTCGAGTGCGGAACGGCAATCTTGGTTACAGCGATAAAACCAAGGCGTGAGGTGACGACATTTTTTTGGCAAGATCGACGACGACGTGGGTCCGTGGAATATTGAAGACGAGTAGCTGTTCAACTTCCAAAGACCTGGTGATTCGAGCAGGCTGCAAAAAGAAGAGTTCGAGGATCCTGAACCCTAAGACGACGAAAAGAAGTGATTAGTGCGAGTGCCAAAAGACAAAGAAAAATGGCGGACAAAGTGGCGTGTTTACAAGATATTGAAAAAGTGAATAATAACATTAAGATTAAGACGTTACATAACCTTATTTTTGAAAAACTGCCAACTGATCGAAAGAACAGGCAGCGCTTAAGAGAATTCCCAGGATTCGAGTTTGAATGAGACTCACTAGAACACCTGGTGAAATTAAAGTTCATTGAGAGTGAATTCACCGAGGCTGACCTAATTGCCATTTGCACAGTGTTAAACATTGAATATACAGGAGTGAAAGGCGTGCTTGTGCAACACGTCTGTGACAACTTAATGGACCTTTCGTGGCTGGGGATGTCTAAAGACGAAGAAGAAGACGAGACTATTAAAAAGAAAGAGGCGATGAGCAAGATGAAAGAGGCAAACGAAGCACTGGCGGAGGAATTATGTGAGTTAAAGGAGAAAATGGCTGGGATGAAATCCACGAAACATTCAACCTCTAGCACGTCAGGATCATCATCGGATTCATCTAGCTCATCCAAAGACCAGAAACTCTAAGAGGTAGACAAAAGAAAATAACAAAGACCAAACACAAAGCGAAGACTGGAGAAGAAAGCTGAAGTGAAGGGGAAGTCTACCAGGACGAAGTGGACTCGCGGCACACTGCAAACCAGGGAGTCGCACACAAGTTTGCGTTAACTTTCCGAGATGTAGAGGGCTCTGTCAGAACCTATGACGGCAGTGAGAACTATCCGGTGCGATGTTGGATTAAGGACTTCGAGGAAACAGCAACTTTGATGGGCTGGAACGAGATGCAAAAATATGTTTTTGCAAAAAAGTCGCTGACAGGTCTGGCTAAGTTGTTTGTGCAGACTGAACGTGGCATCACATCCTGGCACAAGTTGAAGAAAGCCCTGAAGAAAGAATTCCGAGATGATACCAGTGCAGCAGACTGCTAACCAACCGACGAAAAACAAAAGTTGAAACTCTTCAACCGAATATTTCCTGGTGATGCGAGAAATAGCCAGCAGGTCGACAATCGATGATATATCACTGATACAATACGTCATCGATGGCATCGAGGATGACACTGGATCCAAGATGATTCTATATGGAGCAAGGGACATCAAGGAATTCAAGGACAAGCTTGAAGATCTACAAGAGTGCTTATGCACGAAACTCCCAGAAGGTGAAGATAAATGAGAAGACGACAAACAAACATACACCAAGAGAAGACAACAGGCAGAAGCAGACCTCGTCTGTAAAGAGATGTTACAATTGTGGTCAGAAGAACAGTCATGAGTCCAGAGAATGTCCACACAAGAGTCAGGGTCCAAAGAGCTTCAATTGCAGCTGTTTCAGACACATAGCTTCCAAGTCCCAAACCCTGAGCAGAATGCCTAGAAGTAGCCAGTGAACTTCACTTTGGGAACCAAGTCGAATATGAAGATGAAGGAATTGTTGCTCCAGGGCCAGAAGATCAATGCATTGGTTGACACGGGCTGCCCAATCAATCTGATCCATGAAGGCATTTACACAGAGATGGGCGATCCGGAGCTGAAGACTACCGCCATAGGGTTTCTGAGATAGTGAGGTGCCTCCCCAAGGATATTTTCCAACCGACGTCCAGGTTGACGACACTTACTTGACTGATTTCTATGAGGTGTCTGGAGATGTACTAAAGTTGCCAGCTATCATGGCTAACGATTTGCTGGACCAAGCCGTAACTACCATCAGCAAAACCGGTGTCAAAATGTCCAAGGACATATCAGAAGCGTACTTGTACCGAATCGACGTGGTAACAGCCGAGGAGATGGACACAGGAAAGGCATAGGAAGAGGCGAAAAGGACCAGCATTGAGATGAGCATCACGATGAAACAAGGACTCTTGCATCCCTTATTTAAAGAAAGCACACTATTTCACACTTACCATGCTGACCATCTTGAACCCTTGGATTCAATGAAATAAGGATACAAGCATATTCTCGCAGTAACGGATAGCTTCACAAAGTTTGTGTGGCTGTATCCCACTAAAATGATGATCATGAAACTACGGAGAAACTGGACGTGCAAAAAGGAGTATTTGGTAATCCTGCACAGATCGTCGTCGACCGTGGCCCCGTGTATATTTCGCATGAATTCGAAGAGTACTGCACTGCCAACAACATCACCCACTCGCTGATCACAACCGGACTCCCTCATGCCAATGGCCAGGTAGAAAGGATGAACTCCACGTTCATCTCCGTGCTGGCCAAGTTGTCCATCGAAAACCCTGGAGAGTGGTACAAACACGTCGAATCCGATCGAAGCTCCATGAATTCCACTTACAACCACAGTATGAAGCAGACGTCGTTCGAACTTTTGACAGGATTCAAAATGCGCTGTGAAAATGACCTGAGAATAGTTGAGTTGATCAATGAAGAGATGGTAGATGAGTTTGAGACCAGGAGAGATGAACACCGTGAAGAAGCGAGAGCACAAATCCAGGAAGTGCATCAAGAAAACAGGATGTTGTTTGATGGACGTCAACGGCCTGCTCGCCAGTACCAAGTTGGCGATATCGTCACCTTCAAGAGTTTGGACCAGGCCTTAAATTGAAGAAAAAATACCTTGGACCTTACAGAATCTCCCGAGTCAAGCCGAATGACACTTACGACCTCTGTCGTGAAGAGAATCACTTAGGCCCCAACCGAACAATTACTTGTGCTGGGTTCCTCAAACCCTGGGCTGAAGACTTCTCATCATCCGAGGCGGATGATCTGCAGGATGGCCGATTGTGGGAATCGGAAGATGATGAACGTTTTTGGATTTCCCGCCAGCCTCGACACTGCCCAGTGGCGCCGTGTAGAGGAGTCAAGTGGAAGTCGTGAGAAAGGAAGACTATCAGTTACAGTTTTGTGTCGAGTGAAGTCGCGCTAAGTTCTGTGCAATCTCATCTGTTGTGATCTCATGTTTAAATACAGTTTTTATACTTAACACATTGCTGACCGGATGCCTGGACATGTCACATCCCCTGTGGACCGGACATTTTGCTACTGAGAATATTCCAGTGCACTAGATTATAAAAAAGTGCATAATTGTGGAAATAACCTAGATATTACCTTTATAGTTCATATGAGTATACACATACCCCTATTAGTGCTCAAGGGGGTGATGTATTTGGAAACATGACACAATTTGCAGTGGCAAAGTACGGTATGTACTTTGGTTGTTATTACGTCGCCTAGAGACCTGAATATCACTCTCTCATTCAGTTTCCACTAATTCACTATAACTTGTGCCATTTGAACGATAATATAAGCAATAAATCTTATCATCTGATTATACAAGTCCTCCATCTTGTCATTGATTGAACCAACAGAAGGAAGTTCAATGTTTCGAAACAAAATCAAAGACTAAAAGAAGGCCATGAATAGACGGAAGATGGCACATATACATCTACAAATATCCTTCTCAATGTGCTAGACCGAAATAGTTCAATACATGGTCAAGAGATGTCGCAGGAAGACCGAAAACAATGACGTGTATAAAACCGAGATTTCTCGGGGGCCTGTCATCTACCGCTGGCGAGCGTGCTACGAGATTTCTCGGGGCCCGTCTTCCATGTGTTAAAATTACTTCAAGACGTGTTCGGTTTATTCGCTTGCCAAAATCCCTTCCCACAAATATAAATAAAAGTTTGTCTGTTTTTTCGCCCTGAATTTCCATGGAAACTTGCATTATTAACGCATCTTAAGACGTGTTTTATGACCGTTGCGCGCAAAACAATCTTTTTGTCTGTCTGTACAACTTTGTACGCTTTTAACTCGAGAACGGCTGGGTGGATCGACATAGAATATGGTACAGTTACCCATTAGGGGCACAACACTAATCATTGGTGAAACTCTTCTCCATACCTCTCATAAAAGAGGACTGAAATGAACAGTTTTTGAGTTATTTCCAGAAAACTAATTTCATTAGTAATACAATCCCTCATCACAGTTCTCACTACCATCATTTGTTCATACTTCATAACGTGACTCGGTGATAGACGAGTGAGTCACACGCACAAGGGAGCTGCGAGATAGGAAAGTCATTTCACCAACTTTCACTCTAACTTGATTCGTTGCGTAATGTGTAGACACTGACAGGCAGCACAAACTGATGGCTGACAAAATACTTGTATGAAGGATATACTGGAAGAAAGATAAGATGAGTGAAAGACTCCACTCTTTTGCCAAGTACTGCTCGAGTCCAAGCTCTCTGAACCTGAGAGAAATATGGATCGCAGACGATGACGAAGGTTCCCAGTCCGTGCCTAGTAACAGAACCAAATACATTGGTCGGTCTCCCATTCACTCATCCGCAACACCTTACATCACACTGGTTTAGGCAACGGCCATATATTAGCAGTATTGGAATAGACAGGAATTCCACATAACACGGCAGGTTGTTGACTGGCCCTTCACTTCCCGCTTCCACATTTTAAGGCCCTAAATTTAACAGTGGCTGCGCCATTTCCAGGAAACTAAATTCGCTGTGGTAAACTGATGAAGGAATGACGAGCCCCTAACCATTGCAACAGTAGCTCAATTGATAACATCTGGCTATTAATGCTGAGGACCGTTCAAAGAAAGGGTAATTTTGCTAGTACCTAAATATACACCATCATTTATTGCAGGGCACGAGATAATTATAATTATATACAACAAAGAAATATATCAGAAATTTCCCGAGATTTGACTAAAAACACACCTGTAAAAGAGTTATGTTACAACATGTGTCTGGCCTTACAGAACTGTATATACAGTAGATCTCGCATCAGCACGCTCCTTTTATATTTGGTACTATCTTTTAAAGTACGGATGCGCTATAAACAAATATAAATATAAACGTGAACATTATTTCCTATTAATTTACCTTTATGAATAAAAACAAATACAAGAAAATGGTGCATCATTCTTCAAGAAATGTCTGTTGCAAATAGTCTGATATCTATATAAAAAATTAACAATAGCCTATCATAGTATTGCCTGTAGTTCCATTGTAACCGAACTTGAGGTTACAGAGCTTGCTTTTAGTTTATTTTGGTTGGTATTATTTTAGTTTTCAGGTTGCCAGCCATGGCCTCCTATTGGTGGGGCACCATGGAGAATCTTGTGTGTTGTGGCATAGAGATTCTTTGTGTTGGTCCAGCAGTGGGTGGCAGGTGGCTTTGACTGAGGTCAGAGGTAACTATGGTGATGTGATATTTTGTATATAGTTTATGCCAGGCTGAAGGGAGGTTATTTTGTGAAGTATAGGATCGGAATGTTGAGATGTGAAGGTAGTAGGGTTGTTGGGAAGAGTGATGGATGTGTTGTTTTTGTTTCTGCTTGTTGGGATAAAAAAAAGAAAGAATGGCAGGTTTATTTTGAAAGGCTTATTGAAGTAACAAGAATAATGAAAGAAGAGTATCAAGTGTTATGATTTGGTTCGTCCATGCAGACATATTACCCTCTCAGCTCTCCGGCACTCCCAGTAATACGGCATTTTGTATTAGAGTACGAGCTCAACACTTGATTTGATAATGCATCCCCCAATACTGTACTCGTGGATTGACCGGATAAAGCATTGACAACTGATGACGTAGGCGTGTGGCTTACCGGTGAAGATGACGAAAACAACCAGTTTATGACAGAAGATGACATCATAGAGGAAGTGGCAAGAGAGGAAGAGGACGAGGACGAGGAACAGGTCGAAGAAGAAGTGACAGAGGCTGTACAATCTCTCACGATGCGGCCATCGCCTCATTTGCCACGTCAATTGCATGGGCGGAGGAAAATGGCGTCGCTGCTAACGATGTCTTAGAAGGTTACAGGAACAAGCTCTCAATGTGTCTCTCAACCGTAAAAAGCAAAAGACAATTGATGCCTATTTCCAGCCGTCTACTTCCAAGGAATAACGTGAGTTATATGATGTATTTTCGTACTTTTTTACTTTGTATAGTACAATGTGATTAAAACTGATTTTCGAATGATATCTGCGTTTTTCTCAATATTTTCCAGTAATCCGGCGTTTTTGGTAATCCGGCGTTGCTCTGGTCCGATATCTGCCGGATTACCGAGAGAGCACTGTAATAAGAAAGGATCAGAAGAATATTAAGCTTTGTGAGGGGTATTTACATTTCATTATGAAGATAGTTGTGCATACTGTGTGAGGGATGCAGGTAAATGGAAGCCTGCTTACATGTTGACAAACAGGTATTGATAGTTTTTGATTGCCAGAGAAAAACCAGAAAAGAAGAATTTGTAAGTGAAGAAGAATGAAAGTTGTTGTAGACACTGTACAAGAGATGCAGGTAATGGAAGGTTGCTTTTATTAACCCCTCAAGCATGATATTGTGAAACTCTGGGCTGCACCCACAACGTGCATTATTTCTAGCCTACTCCCAATGATAAGCGCGGTATCACATGCATTTCGCTATAATTTACAAACGCACTGGCAAAAGTTTCCAAAAAAACACACACAATAACAACATATAACATAATATTATAAACTTTCAATAACCTGATTATCCCTGGTCAGCGGCACATCAATACTGGGGCAATATCACAGTCGCCCAATGTGTTCGCATTTCTTGGCGTTCTATCACGAATTACATCGTCAGTGTCACTATCTTCACTGGAAGTTATAGCGAACTCATCCTCTATATCGCTGTCACACTCTGAATCACTTTCGTTGGCACTATTATCGAGCAAATTAGCTATTTCTTTGTCATCAATAACTATGCCAGGACCTGCCAATGTTTACAAGCAAACTCACGGTCCGCAAAAGCGGGAACACGTGTGCAGAGAACTGAAAAATAAATGACTGTGAAGATATGCGACACCTCCTGGCAATAATAAGTAGCTCGAAGTGTAGCCAAAAGTTGCCTCTTCCTGCCATCTTACGACCAAATAAATAACTATTACGAAGTCCACACAGCGGGCGATTCAAATTCGACGGTGCACCATTGCACCGTACATGCTGTGAACGTAGCAGGCTAGTGGACGCACCGTTTCGCCGTACACGCTAAGGGGGTTAATAAATGTGTATATTAGTGAAGTCGGTGTAATGTACTTGGTGTGATTCATTTAGCGAGTATATCGCCCCGCTACCCGAAGGTGGCAAGCTTCGATATTATACTATTACAATGGTAGCCTAAATTAGGGACATTATTATTTTTATTCCAATGAACGCCCAACTGTGGGGCATGTTGTTGTTGGTTGACTCAAACCACCTGGATTTTATATTTATATTACAACATATATATACAAGTTTATTTACAAATAAAGGTCACTGTAATACAAAATTCTGAATTGATTATACACTGGAGATCACCGCAAATCATTCACTGTTGCTGTTTTCGCTTCTTCACTGTTGGTCTATCGAAGGTCTGTTTCATACCAGCAGCTAAATTGTTATGAAACTTGAGGTTCTGGGCAGTTTCAGAGATCCATGGAGAATCAAACTGCGTAGTATCCTGATCAACGAGATGAGTGTACTTGGTCCGACCACTGCGACCAAAGTTCTTAACCTGCATCACCTTGGGCAGGATAGTCTTATCAAAATGATCCTCAAGGGTGGCGGCTGAGAAATCCCGTTTGTATAGTTCATCATCTGCATTCTGGAAATAATATTTTCAATAAAAATGCAATACATTTACAGTCATCTAACTTTAAACACTAAAATACTTTTATTTTATGTCAACTGGGTTTACGCTGCCAACGTAGACATTTATTTTTCTGACCATCGTAATTTCATGCTGCAATAACATAAACAGTATGTCATAACCCAGTGGCAATTACATGGCAATAATACTGCATTTCCTCACATAATCACATACTTTTAGCCTAAAATTCATGGAAGAAAAGCAGGGTGTGACAATTGAGCGAAGAATATTAAAGTTCAAAGAAGAAATGCAAGGGAAGGTGGAAGAACATCTGTGATCAATACTTATGTACAAGTCTCAGTCCCTATTGTTGTAATTAATACCTGTGTCAATTTGTATTTTAGTTTTAGTTTCTATTCTCCTTTTTTCTGTCCTGGGCCTTAATGGCCTGTTAAATGCAATAAATGATGATTATGATGATGAAAGAAAAAGCACATTTTTTAAAAATTTACTGGATCACTAGGGGCAGATGACCTTGCTGTTCTGCCCCTTAAAACAACAATAACTAGGATGTCTCATAAATAATGTCGTTTTTTAAGTTTGATGTTTTATAAGATAGAATTGGTTTTCTTTGTTTCGCCATGACTCGAATTGCATATATTATGAGAATGTATCAGTCGTCAGTTGTTGATACACAATCACAAATGGAACTTAAAAAGTTGGAGGTTAGAGTCCTTCTAAAGCACTACTGGAAACAAGATTACAAAGCTCGAAGAATGTGTGAAGTGGAAGGAGAAGGTGTCATTAGTGAGCGTGTCGCACAACGATGGTTCCAAAGTTTCAACACTGGAGAAGAAAACACTACAGATTTACCGCGTTCTGGAAGGCCTAAACTATGGAATAATGAGAACACACGCAGAGTTTTGGAAGAAAATCCACTACGAAGTACTCGTAGGCTGTCAGAAGATCTTGGTGCATCAAAAGATACCATACAACACCAGATTAAGAACCTTGGAAACGTGGATATGTGTCGTCAGCTTATCGGTAACCCCTTGGATGATATATTTATCAAGAGAATTGTCACATGTGATGGAAAATGGGACTATTATCGCATCGCTGATGCCTTGAAACAGTAGCTCAGTCCCCGTCAACCTGCCAAAGTCATCGTTAAAAGGGATCGGTTCGGCTCCAAAGTGATGTGTGTCTGGTAAAATTTTGAAAAGTGCAATTGAAACCACCAAATTTTACACTTTAAAACACTGCTTTCTTCACTTTGAAATCACCGAAAAATTCCTATCCCTATGTATAAGTAACTCTGATAGACAACATTTCCTCACTGATTTATTTAAAGCAGCATTTCCCAACCTGTGATCCATGGACATCACCAATTTAAATCTTTAATTTCAATGTTTATAAAAAAATATGTCATAAATTTGTTTTCAGACTGTACCAGGAATAGACATTGCAATACCGTCAACTGATCACGGTCACTGAACAATGACCATGTGAATCTCTTCCCAAGGGCGAACTTGAATTCCCTTCAAGCCTTTTCCTCTTACTCATTTAATCACAGCTACTATGAATTTTAATCCACCACAAATTTATATTCCCATTGTCAAGAATATGACGATGCCACAGTTTCTAATCTCACTCACCAAAATAACTCATTGATTACTCAAATTGAAATTTGAATGTATATGCTCTTAATTAAGTTTGAAAATGGTTTTCGTGGTTTCCCCATTTTCACCACTAGGCAAATGCTGGGACGGTTCCTTTCAATAAGTCCATGGCCGATTTCCTTCCAAAGTCCCTTCCCTGTCCTGAAAATAAAACAAATGCCCATTGGCTGAAATAATACAGTTTGGTACTTGCAAACCATACCCTAAAACGGTGTACTTCCCTTAAAAATATTGTGCCTAAAATTTTCTTAGCATATTAACTGCACCCCCTAATTTGGGATTAAAATTCATAGTATCAGTAATGAAGTTAAATAGGCTTGAAAGGAACTCCTGTTCGCCCATTGGGAAGAGATTTACAGGGTCATTGTTCAGTGATCGTGATCAGTTGACAGTATTGTAATGTCTCTTTTCCTGGCACAGTCTGAGATAAAATTTACATAAAAAGAGCAGCCACTATGTACAGTATAAAAACACGTAACTTACCATAAAGAAAGCTCCTCTGTGGTAATACTTCTGTAAGAACTTGTATTTGCCCTTAGCTGCCTTATTGGTAACAGTCTTTGGATTGTTACGTAATTCCTGTCTGCGTTCTTCTTCAGTCATATTTCTTAACCTTTCAATCTCCAGACGCTCTTTCTCCACCCTAAAACAAATTAGTTATGCTATCGTCAGTGGACAAGGCAATACAAGAAACGTAATACCTGCAAGAGGAAACAAAAGAAAGGATAGCTTCCACAAGAATGTTAAAATAAAATCTTCAAAGCTCCCGTCCCACCCAGCTCTGAAATTCTTGAAATTTGGTAGAATGATGGAGAACACTAAAAAATCAAGGAATTGTGTATGAAGGAAAGTAAACTGGATAAAATACTGGAAATGACGAAAGAGGAAAGCATTAAAAAGATCAATGTAAGGAGTCCGCCTCGTTGCATAGTGGCTAGCATTCTTGTCCGTCACCATGGAGGTCCAGGCACCAAGAAATTTAATTCTAGTCTGAGGGCTGGAATGGGGTACACTTAACCTCATGAGGCAAAACTGAGGAGAGGTGGGTTCAATTCCTACGTCATCTATCCTGGAAGTGGTTTCCGTAGTTTCCCCGCTTCTACTCCAGGCAAATGCCGAAATGGTACCTAACTTAATAATATGGCCACTTCCTACCCAAATCCTACCTCCATTACGAATACGCGCACTACTACTGGATTTTTTATTATGGATACCCGAGTTTAGGCCTTAATTACAAACAAACTAACACACCTATTGAACAATAAGTTGTCAATATTTTCCTTGTTTAATTCTGCGTTAAACTATATAAGTCAATTATTCTCAAGTTTAATAATTATTTTCTATTTTGTGGTTGTATGAAAAATTGTCCGGGATTTTGGCGTTTTGTCTTAACATTTAGCATTTTTTGTCTAAAACTTTATATTTATCCTGGATGAGGTGTATAATGGCAAAATATACCATCAGATTAATTTTTGTTTGTTATGAGTTACTGTCAGAGCTAGTGGGTAGAATGGCATGAAAATTCGTATTTAACCTATCAGGCCGGTTCTACGTACGGGTGTACACGCGGCAATAGTTACTTCTCAGGCAGTTTGCTGTACAGGTAGTTGCTGCGCACAGCACTATGCGAGAACTGCGTTTGTGCGCTATCTGTTGGGCTCATATGTGAACTGCTGATACTAATGTATTTTAGAAGCCTTGGCCTTGCAAACCACGTAATCTTACAACAAATAGTTCATAGGTTTCCCGTTTTTTAGGAGGGCGAACATATACATGAGAATCATCGTGCCATCTATTGAGGCAAAATAGAAACAGACGACACGTTGTCTTGACTGCCATCTGTGGTAAAAATTTTAACCTCTTGTAAATGATACGGATGGATAGGGAATAGTCAGTGGAAGTCCCTAACGATTCCTTGAGAAATGGCAGGGTCTACGCGACATCTTACGGGGTTTGAAATAGAAAGTGCTCTGATAGGTGAGGAAGACAGTATTGTAAGTAGTTTTGCTAGTGATTCCGGTAGTGTAGAAAGTGACGTAGATTATTCCTCTTGAAGAGGAAGATGAAGAATTAGGACATGTCAAAGTGCCATTAGCTGATGGCGACATTCCATGGGAATTGCGCGAGTTGCAAGCAGCTAACATAGAGCGGAATATTCCTTTCACTGGGCAACTGGGCCCACAGAAGGATTTCGATAGTGTTTTAGATGCGTCTTTACTATTGTTTGTGTAGATATAGTGTAGATAAAACTCTCTGTAATGTACTGATACATAATAAACGGACTATTTATGAGGTGTATACGTAGGTATATTGTGCTTAACACACAGTGACAGTGAAATGGATAAACTCAACACCCGCAATATGAAACGAACCAACTTCCAATTCATCCTCTATTTTCAGCCAGGGTTGTTCAAGACATCATTGGTAAGTCATCCTGAAAATATTGTGTTATTAGCTTGTATAATTTTTGAGATATGAAACATTATTTGAAGTTCTCCAAAACTCACTCTTCAAGCCAATTTAAATACAGCTTGGAGTGCAGATGCTAGGGCATTTAAATGCCTGCCTGAGAGGTTAAGTAGAAGATGCCCCTAAAATAAAACTAGGCTACAAAATTATCTATGTAATATAAAGGGGTGAGAGGGTTAAGAGCAAGCCACAAATCCTGGTAGGAAGGCAGTTTTGCAATCTGTATCCATCTCTTGATATTACAATGCCAGATGCAAGAAGGCCTTAGTTACTCACTTGCTACTGCTAATCTGAAAAAGTCACAACACAGTTGTAATGCATGTGTCTCAATGAAGTCACAAGATATCCATCATTCGCTTCACACAGCCTATAGAGTGTCTATAATATGCATGCTACTTCAACACTGTCTCCGGCCAGGAGTATGAAAATAGCTTTGAAGTGTTCTCCTTTTTCAATAGTCCAGAACAAAATATATATATTATATATACAGGGTTTCCATAAAAGAACTCCGGGGTTTTAAAAATTCATATCTTAATAACTGTAGAAGATAGCAAAATGTAGTTAATTTCTCTGTGACGAGTAACTCATCAAGTTTTACTCATACCAATCGGGAATATTTTCTTCACCAGTTGGCAGCGCTGCTGAGCGTTGGCCTTGAAAAACGTAGCGGCAGTCAGTGCTGTCTGGATTGCCGCGCTATGGTGACGCCGCAACAAAAGGCTCAATGCGTTATTTGGCTAATAGAAACTAATTCTGTTGTTACGGTACAAAGAAACTTTCGACGTAATTATGGTGTTGACCCGCCTACGGATAAAACCATTCTCCAATGGTTAAGTGCTTTCAAACAAACAGGAAGTGTTTTAAAACAAAAGTCGCCGGGTAGGCCGCGTGTGTCACAGAAGAATGTGGACAGAATCCGAGCTTCATGCCTTCGAAGCCCTAAGAAATCACTGACAAGACGCAGTCTGGAGTTGGGGTTACCAAGATCAACAGTTCATAAGGTAGTTCATAAAAGGCTTCGTTTAACTGCTTACAAAATTCAACTGTTACACCATATTAAACCGGCAGACAAGATTAAGAGATTAGACTTTTCTGTTTCCATGCTAAACGAAATCGATGAAAATAACGATTTTTTAAAAAATGTTATTTTTAGTGATGAAGCGACTTTTCATGTGAACGGGTCTGTAAACAGACATAATTGCAGAATTTGGGGATCAGAGCCGCCCCATGAGTTCATAGAGTATGAACGTGACACGCCAAAAGTGAATGTTTGGTGTGGTCTTATGCATGATAGAGTAATAGGTCCCTTCATTTTTGTTGAAAGAAATATCAATGGTGATGTCTATTGTGACATGTTAGAGGAATATGTTTTTCCTCAGTTAGATGACATTGAGGCTGAGAAGGGTTTAGTCCACTTCCAACAAGATGGGGCACCGCCACACTTCAGTTTGCGTGTGCGTGAGGCACTTGATGCTCGACTCGGCAACAGATGGATTGGAAGGGAAGGACCTATCCCATGGCCTCCAAGGAGCCCTGATATGACTCCGTTGGACTTTTTCTTCTGGGGGCATATCAAGAATCTTGTGTATGCGGAGAAAATTCATGATGTTGGCCATCTCAGGGAACGAATAATCAATTGTGTGGCAACCGTCCCCCCAGACATGCTGGCCAGGACATAGGAGGAGGTGGAATACCGTTACGATGTGTGCCGTGCCACTAACGGGGCTCATATTGAACTTTATTAAATTGTTAAAAAAACTTGAAAATGCAACCTTTCCAATCATGTATTAAACATTGATATAACTTTTTTACTTCATTACAATATTTTGCCTCAAAACCCCTGAGTTCTTTTATAGACACCCTGTATATTATATATGGTGGAAGCTACAGTGGCAGTATGTGGAAGAACAAGCAACAGAAAGCGGTGTAAAGAGACACCATGGTGGAATGAGAGAGTAAAAGAAGCTGTGGGAAGGAAGAACAAGGCTTTCAGAGTGTGGTTCCAGGAAAGAACTGATCTGACAAGGGAAGATTATAAGATAAAGAAGAAAGAAGCAAACAAGATTGTCGCAGAGGAGAGGAAGAAGTGGATGGGTAAGTGGACAGAGATGATGGAGGAAGACAGCAGAGGAAATAAGAAAGTACTTTATGGGATGGTCAAAAGTAAGCGAAGAGGTCTGCGAGAGGATGTGGTAATGATGGACAAAAACGGAAATGAGGTACACAACAAAGAGGCACTCAAGACAGTGTGGAAAGAGTACTTTGAGGATTTGCTGAATCCAAATGGTCATAGGGAGGAAGACAATGTATTGGAAGATGGAGAAGATAACACAGGAATGGAAAAGGACCTGACTTGGAGAGAACTGGAAATGGCTATAGACAAGATGAAAGGAGGAAGGGCACCAGGTGTGGATGAAGTGAGTGTTGAAATGGTGAAGGCAGCAGGGGAGGTTGGGAAACAGTGGCTGTACCGTGTGATGAGGGTGATATGGAAGGAGAAAAAGACCCCAGAAGATTGGAAGAAAGGATTAATTGTCCCAATATTTAAGAAAGGAAGCAGAAAGGAGTGCAGAAATTACAGGGGAGTCACACTCATACCTCACTGTACCAAGATATATGAAAAGATATTAGAAAGTAGAATACGAGCCAAAGTGGAGAGAAAATTGAGAGAGGAGCAGTATGGATTCAGACCTGGGAGATCAACAGTGGATCTCATATTTTCAGTGAGACAGCTCCAGGAACACCACTACGAATTTGGAGAGGATCTGTTGATGGCCTTCCTGGACATCGAAAAGGCCTATGATAGTGTGTGTAGGGAGAAGGTTTGGAAAGCAATAGAAAACATGGGAGTGGAAAAAGAGACTGTAGGCAGAGTGAAGGAGATGTATTGTGGAAGTGTGAGTTGTGTGAAAGTTGGAGGGGAAAGAACAGACTGGTTCAGACAAATGAGTGGCCTGAAACAAGGTAGTGCGCTGTCACCCCTTCTCTTTATTGTGGTTATGGACGAGGTAATGACACGGATAGCAGGAAAGATAGGAGAAGATAAGATGAAGGCAATGGTGTTTGCAGATGATCTCATGGTCTGGGGAAACACGGAGGAGGAAATTCAGGAGCAGCTAAAGGCTTGGGAAGAAACCGTGGGAGAGTACGGATGGAAGTTCAACATCAGTAAATGTGAGATCCTGTTAACGACCAGGAAAAAGGACAGACCAATGAGTGAGATAACACTTGGAGGTGGACAGCTGAAGAAGGTGGAAAGTCTCAAGTACTTGGGAGTATAGTGGAGGAAAATGGGAGAAATGACAAAGAGATTACGGAACGTGGCAGACAGGCAGAAGCATTTCTGAGAAGCATTAGGAGCTTAGTGTGGAATAAAGATGTCCCCCAAAAAAGCAAGGAAGTGTTATACAGAAGCTACTATATCCCGATACTGACCTATGCTTCAGAAACGTGGACAATGAAGAAAAGAGACATAAGCAGAATACAGGCAGGTGAAATGAAGTTCCTGCGAAGTAGGATCGGAGTAACAAGAAGAGACAGGGTGAGGAATGAAAAGGTCAGGGAAATGGTGAAAGAGGAGCCCTTGCAAGGTAGGATTGAGACATCAAGACTGAGGTGGTATGGACACTTAAAGAGAATGGATGAGAAGAAGATTCCCAAGAGGATACATGAGATGCAGATGCAGAAGTAACGACCAAGGGGAAGACCAAGAGATAGATGGCTGAAAGGAGTGGAGGAATGTGTCAAGAAGAGAGGCGAGGACTGGACCAGAGTGACAGCGGAGAGGTGGTGGGAAGAAAGGAGTAAGTGGCGAGGCTTATGTTCCAAACAGACCCAGCCTGGGGCTGGAAACTGTACAAGATGATGATGATGATATATAGTGAAACCCCTCTTAACGGCCACTCCTCTAAGGCGGACACCCCTTCATAACGGACGATTTTCTAGGTTCGTGGCCAAACCCCTATTAAGTATATTAGTAATTAATCTCTCTTATGCGGACACTCGCTATTACGGACATGGACACACCGACCACATTAAATAACTCAACAAACCACTCTTAGCGGACACTTATTTTGAAAAGAAATCGCATCTCTGTAGGTTTATTAGTCGTATGGACACACTGTTGTGTAAATGTACTTTCGACACATCTTGTGCTTCCTAGAAGCCAGGTAGCGCTGACCTTCCTATCCCCCATCTTCTGCACTGCACCAAAAATAAACCTAGGCCTAACGGTATCACTTTTATTGTTCTCTTGAACTTGAAATGGTCGGGATAAGGGAATTCATACTTTCTCTATCTGGTCAGTTTTACCGTGAAACTCTTAAATCTGTTGTAGGACCCGTGCGTTACAGTAGCAAGTGAGTGCATCTGAAATGGCTCCTCATAAAAGTTTAACATGAAAAGAGAAAGTAGACATCGTAGATTATCACAAACCTGAGGAATGTGGTGTACGGAAACTATCTGCAGTGTTAAAATTTGGAAAGACACAGGCAGCAGAAATTGTGGAAAAAAAACACAAGAAAAGATTATTAAGGTATGACATCTTAATGGTAATGAGCTGAAAATTAGTCAGTTTCAAAATGGTAATGGTGCTGTTATTGACAAGGCAGTGATAGAGTGGTTCAGCAAAATACGAGTAAGAAGTCAGAACGTCGCTGTGTCCTGACCAATGATTGGATTTCGCGGCAGAATTAAGTATCGAAAATTTCAAACCCTGGAACGACTGGCTCGAGAAATTCAGAATGCTCTACGATATAAAATTCAGAGCAATTTGCGGAGAATCCACCACTGTTGATATGGATATTGTTTCAAACTGAGAAGAAAAATTGCCTTCCATCACTGATGGCTATTCGCTGGAAAACATTTTAAATGTGGATGAAACTGGACTGTTGTTACCACCCGTTACCCTACGTTTCATATAAATACAGATACTGTTCAAGTACATGTGCCAAATTGCAATCATTTTCTCTAACCCTCTCTAGCGGACAGTATTCACGGTCCCAAGGGTGTGCGTTTTAGAGAGGTTTCACAGTATATATATTTATTTCCAATTATTCCCCTTCAGGAGAGCGTGTGAACCTGAGCCAATCACAGCTTCACTTCCTTTTCCTTAATCATATGTAATTTATTTCAGGTTATTTTTCACATATTCCAGTAATTGTAATTATTTTGTTTTGACCGACTGAAAGTTACAATATTAATTAAGAAGTAATACGTGACCTTCCTGCAGCGAGGATGACTCTGTACCAAAGGAGAGAGTATCATGCATCAGAAAAGCAAGCTGGTAGGATGTGGAAGGGATTCCAGGAGGAAAGAGTATGGAGCATCATGATGATGATGGTGATAATTGTTGTTTTAAGGGGCCTAACAGCTAGGTTATCGGCCCCTAATGATCTGGATGATAGCGAAAATGACAATGAAATTGAAACCAGAACGAAAATTAAGTGAGATGGAAAATACTTACAAAAAGGAACTCAGATTGAAACAAGTCACAAAATGTTCTTACAAAAGGGAATTTAGAACGAAAAGATTCACAAAAGGAATAGATTGAAAAAAAAAAGACGCACAAAATGCAATATAGAGTCGAAATACTTACAAAATGCAATTGAAATTCAAAATACTTACAAAATGCAAATGAGATCGAAAATACGTACAAAATGCAATTGAGGTTCAAAATACTTACAAAATGTAATTGAAATTGAAAATACACAATGCAATTCAGATTGAAAGATCCCAATTCCAATTCAAAATATTCACAAAGTGCAATTGAAATTCAAAATACTTACAAAATGCAATTGAAATTCAGAATACTTACAAAATGCACGGTAGATTCAAACTACTCATTTGGATTGACAATACTTGAAAATGAAAATCCACAACCTGCTTCCCGTCTCCGACCGGGTCAGGAATGGAATGAATGAAGCCCCCATCTAGCGGCGAGGATATGAACTGTGCCGGCTGCCGAGGCCTGACGCACTCCTCTGGGGCAATGATGAAATGAATGACAGATGAAATGAAATGATAGTGGAGAGTGTTGCTGGAATGAAATGTTGACAGGGAAAACCGGAGTACCCCGAGAAAAACCTGTCTGCCTCCGTTTTGTCCAGCACAGATCTCACATGGAGTGACCGGGATTTGAACCACGGACTCAGCGGTGAGAGGCCGGCGTGCTGCCGCCTAAGCCACGGAGGCTTCCGATTGACAATACTTAAAAAATGCAATTTAGATTTACTTGACAAAATGTACTTTAGATTCAAAATACCCACAAAATGCAATTAAGAATAAAAATACTTGCAAAATGCCCACCACAGAAAATGCAATTTAGATTTAAAATTCTTGCAAAATGTGGCTTTGGTTGAAAATACTTACAAAATGCAATTGAAATTTAAAAAAAACTCACTAAAATGCCCTGCACCTATATTGAAAGACTTACTAAAAAGCAATTTAGATTGTCAATCTTTACAAAATGCAATTGAGGTTGAAAACAATCGCGAAAAGCAATTTAGATTGAAAAAACTTACAAAATGCAACATAGATTAAAAATACCTACAAAATGTAGTGTAGATGCAAAAAAAAACGCAAAAGGGAATTTAGATAAATGGGGGGCCAATTAACAAAAACAGTGCAGGAATCGTAAAGAGAAAAGGAAATATAATGAAAAGAAAACAAGAGGTCTGACCCCTCGAAGAAGGAGGGATCAGGAAAGATGAGACAAGGGCCAATTAAGGTGGGAAAGTGAAAGACTTCCTAGGCCTCGGATACCCTAAAACCGTCGGGGTCGGAAAAGAACAAGAGTTGACCAAGGGAGGTCGACAGGAAAGAAGACCGGCACAAGTAAGTGGAAGCAATGCCGGACTCAGCTGGGGTCCCATGGTCGCCAACCCACGTCCCACAAGATGTGAGCCTCATGGGGAGTGGATCAAGGAAGCAAGCTGGAAGGATATCGAAGGGATACCAGGAGGAAGGACTGTGGAGCACCAGCGAAGCAAGTAGAATGTAGAAGGAATGCAGGAGGAGAGAACGTATCACTGAATTCAGAAAGAAAGTTGGTAGGATATGGAAGGTATAGCAGGAGGAGAGAACGTACAACTGAATTCAGGGAGAAAGCTGGTAAGATATGGAAGGAATAGCAGGCAGATAGAGAATGTACAAACTGACTTCAAAGTCAAGTAGTCATTTATACTCACATTTCTCTTTCTTCTCGATCCCGCTTGATACGTTTCAACTCTCTCAACTTCCAGGCTTCATACTCAACTTCATCATTTTCATCATCAGTATTAACATCGTTAAGATTAGGTTCATCTCCCTCCTTGACAACTGTTTCCTTACGTACTTCATCCTCAACCATCTAGTTTCAAGAGAAACAAACAAGAGAACATTTTTATTGATACAACATAGTCAAATGATACAGAGGGATGTCCATATTATGTTTTCCTATGGCCTTGACCTGCAGACAGTTTATACATCTGCAGGCACCTCACAACAGCACATAGTTTGAAAGAATGTGAACATTTTAGATAAATGTGATTATCTAGTAGAAATTGCAAAGTGACAATAGTGGTTCAAATGATGTAGACGATACTATATAGTGGAAGTTACTGCAGATGAAAATGATGACTAGCGCAGTACATAAAATAACACGATTTTTGAGAATTAGTGGGGTAAAGTGCAATCTATATATCCACCTGACGAATGCAATGATAATCTGCGGGTTACAAATTATGTTTCTTGAAAATTTGAAAAACACCAGCCCGATAATTTGTAAGTTATAGCAAAATATTTTTATGATTGTCTTAAGATCTCTCCGCCCTCGGGAGGAATTGCCTATTAAGTCTCCTGCGTCAGCGAGGGGTTACAAGGATACCATATTGGCACAGTGACATAACCAAGTGCCTTTCACCCGGTGACTGCTTGGTGGCAATTTCACTTCAAACTTCAATACGTCATTTCTGTGCTCCGAATTGATATTGCAATTACTGTACTGCAGTACAGTAAATCCTCTATTTAACGGACTAATTGGGGCGGAGGTTTGTCCGTTAAATCGCGAATTTAGAGATTAGGTCTCTTGATTCGAAATATTTTAAAAAAAATCTTTAAAAACAACACGATTCATCTTACTAAATACACCGGCCCACGTCCTCAATTACGCAGCTTGTGAGCGATAAAAATATTGACGTACCAGCGAATAATCGATATTTGTGAATTATTAAACGATTGTATTTCCCGTGGAACGATCGATTAGATGTGTTCTATTTCAAAATTGGCTGTATGTTGTTCTTGCATCCTGGATTATGGCCGATAAAACAATGTTTTTGAGGAAATTATTTCATAGTTTCATTTGGTTGCACTAATAAACAGGAAAGTTCTATGCAGTTTTATTTATTCCTTTTACAGTAAGAACAGTGAGGTCGTGTCGGCCACTAGTTAACGAGGTCTTACTCTAATTAGTTATTTTTTAAATAAGAATAATTTGGGATGCATGTACACAAGATAAAATTCCGTTCCATTGTGAACGTGCGTACTAGAAACTACATTTTTTTTTTAAATTTCAGTTGGTCGAATTAAATCAGAAGTTCATTGAATCAAGGGTTTACTGTATAAACAGCTACAAGTATGAATGAACTGTGAAACTATTTTGCGAAAGTAGCCTATAACTTATATCTATAAAAGTATGCTCCAGCCAATCAGCTGAATTTTTGCCAGATTGCAATACCACTCACAAACCAGTTGTAATAACAGGAATCATTGTCAGAGCCATTGATTGCTTCCGAGATGCCTGTATAATTACAGCATTGCCATTGTTCTGTAACTCTTTTATACTCTGTATTTCAAAAGAATGAACGTGAAGGAAATGGCGGGAGCTTGGAACAGCTGAGCTGTGTTGCCAAGTTTTTATTGTTGATGTAGAACAGCTGATTCGAATAATACACAGGGCTACACTTCGGATATTATTTCGGTACTATTATGCGCAATATAATGCAAATGTCGATCCTGAGTCAACGCCGAGGACATTCAAATAGAGAAATACGGTAT
The DNA here is from genome assembly GCA_946902985.2 of Meconema thalassinum. NCBI lineage: Eukaryota > Metazoa > Arthropoda > Insecta > Orthoptera > Tettigoniidae > Meconema > Meconema thalassinum. The sequence goes on along the minus strand of OX336391.1, from coordinate 582,591,039 downwards.
AAAATGAATAAATAACACACCGAAGCTATGCTACCTTTGTCACCGTTATTCAATAAATACGAGAAAGAGGCCAAACACTCGACAGCTATACAAATATAACACAGAATACAAACACAAAGTAATATGATAATGAATATATCAACATTCACCATGCCATGATTATATCCTTCAAGATGAAACAAGAGTTTGGGTGAAGGTCGTTCACAGTTTACAGCAGTTAACACAGAACGCAGAAATAACATCATGACAATACCAAGCACACTCACTCACTGTATCGCGACTCTGTAGGTTAATAATAGCCTCCACATACGTAATGTTAAGGTAAAGCATTTAGCACCGAGCACACAAACAAGCTGTTCTGTGGCGATATTATTGCAGTGATTTTACATTGTCGATTTGTAGGTTATTGAATGACAAGCACTAATTTGAACACTACGGTATGCAATGAAACATTACAGGATACGTAAACATTAAGACTAAATGTACATATCCTATTTTGTACGTCACGCTTGTATTTTAAATTAAGTATATTTAAATTGAACAAAGGCTCGTTCCATTTTTGAAAGCATTTGGTTTCATCCACTACTGGCTTGCTGGGCCTATCGTAGCTTCACCAGAGCCCCGTTAGCCGTCACTTTTCAGGGTTCCTGTAGAACCTTCACAGCTACCGTAACGGTCCCGGGGCACACGGAGTCCCCACTGTACTTCGCCCCTACAGGCGATCCCCTACTTTGTGCCGTTGCCCGTCTCCCACGACATGGACGAGGGGTTGGACTTATGGGAGGAGTGTGAGAAGCATGTTATGGAGCAAGGATGTCCCTCAGAACAGCAAAAAGATCATATATCGGACGTACTATGTCCCTATCCTGACATATGCCTCGGAGACCTGGATTAGGAAAGGAAGGGAGAAGAGCAAAATACAGGCCAGTGAGATGAGGTTCTTGAGAAGCAGTATTGGAGCTACAAAGATGGACAGAATAAGAAATGAGAGGACCAGGGAATTAATGAAGGAGGAACCATTACAGGATGGTATAGAGAAATCTAGACTTAGATGGTATGGACATGTAAAACGAATGGAGGAGAAGAGGATACCCAGGAGAGTACACGAGACGAAGTGGGAAGGAAAGAGACCGAGAGACAGGTGGCTGAAGGGGGTGGAAGAAAGCGTGAAGAAGAGAGGAGAAGACTGGACAAGGGTGGAGGCTGAGAGATGGTGGGAAGACAGAAGACGTTGGAGAGGCCAGTGGCTGGAAACTGTGCAAGATGATGATGATGAAATTGAACAAACAAGGCTATCCATGAAAATAGTTTGATGTCGAAATGAACGATAGCCGGCCATTATAGGTTGGCGCGCGTGGTCTCCAGATGTATTTCCAGCATTTTCCCACGTTCTTCCTGCGGTACTATTTACCGTATATACCCGAATGTAAGACGAGGCCTAGTTATCAACTGCCTCTTACAGATTTTTTCAAAAAAGTACTTGCTAACTCATAACTTGCACAATATAGGCCCTTAAGGTCGTGCTTTCATTTTTATAACGTCTCGTGTTATCGGAAATCCCTCTGCCCGCTTTTCCAAGACATACTCTATAATTTCTTTGTTCAAGAATGGAAGACGTTATTAAATTAAGATACGTTGATCACTCAATTACTCCTCTTAAAACTGACTGGTTGTTCTTGTAAAGATTGTTTTAAAACATATTTCCGTATGCTTTCGAACATATAATTTATCCGCTTAAAATGACGTGTATGCGTAAATCCTAACCTCAAAATGTACGCTATTCGTACATGCATGGTAATTAAACATAACAAACCATATTTTAATCTTCATTAACACATTGATTTGTTGCGAGTTACAAGATGCCAACACCACATACTACTTTGCAAATAATATTTTTTTTTTTTTTTTTTAATACCCTGAATATAAGACGACCTCAAATTTTTATAACACAAAAAGTGGGAAAAAACCTTGTCTTACATTCGGGTATATACGGTACAACTTATTGACTCGATGCTTAAAGTAAACGAAACGATGGCAATGAAACAAACTCCAACACAGTTAACAGGCGACTGAATAAGCTGGCAACGTATGGTATTAGTTGTCAAAATCCAGCCAATAGGAGCCCGCGGCGGTCAGCTGTTCCAAGATCCCGCCATTTCCTTCAAGTTCATTCTTTTGAAATACAGAGTATAGGACTACATAGAATACTGTAAAAGTTTGTTCTCCATTTCAGGAAATTTAGCAGTTTTGGGACTGCGAAATACACTTCAAGAACTTTTCACAGCTGTTAATGTGTCCTCTGGTTTTCACCAGTAGTGCACATGTGCTTTTGATACACCGAACCTTCTCTCTGCAACCCAATTCTTCTTCAGCGGTACAGAATCACACAAACTTTAAATCTGGTCATGCAAATATGCACTACATTTTCTGTTGTTCACTCATTTTCAAACCAAAACAAGCACAGTATTGGTTATAATGAATATGAAGCGCAATCGGCCAGCATTTTTAATTTTTGTGTGTGAAGGCTTTGGCTGCAGAACAACCATCCTTTGTCTGAATAACTCAATAAGTCAGCGATGGGAAGTCCATAAGAATGTGACCAACTATACGACATGATGTTATTGCTCTGTATCTTGAAATAGCAATTGGTAAATTATGCAAGGGAAAATATAAAATGAAAATGTTGTTCCAAAATCAGGTGGTGGAAAGTATCCAAAGGCAAAATGTACCGGTATATGAATAAATGAGGTATTGCTTGATGTCATGGCCTCACACAAATTAACTAGAAGAGCATTCCTGGCATTATTGCAACTAGCGGACCCGTGCGAGAGCTCTCGCATGTGTATAAACCACCCGCCTGGCTTTACTGTTATGCGGGCTTCTACTGTATAAATAAGTTTATCTGTTTAAACGCACTTTTTAAACAAATTGTCGATAATTATGAAATCGGAGAGCAATTCATCACTGCTGCTGGACGCACAATGGGTTGTGGGGCCCCATGTGTACAGATTACTCGCCAGGCTCTAGTGCTATGTGGGTTGGACGCGACGCAGTTCTGCTAGGGGCTATCGTCTTGTCCATTTGTTTAAAAGCTTTATAAACAAATATATTTCCGTTGACTTTTCAGAAATGCAAGATTTTTCCTGTACTATTGAGACGATTTGGAAGATCATGGTACAAACCGCACCTTCTAACTCCCTCTGGTTTAAGAGCTTGAGTTTCGTGAAACATACACCTTAGCATATTCAGGGCATTTTTTCAGGGGGTACGCGTACCCCTTAAACATTTGAAAACTGTTTAATAAAAAATATTGGTACATTTGTATCTAGTCCAGCAAATATAACTTCCGACTTGAAAGTTCATCGATCAGCTGGCGTCATTGCGCTGGAGGAGATTTCAAGTAATCCTCGATTTAAATCGATCTATTGAATCAGATGGTTTAGGTCAGCAACTCGGCACTCAGCAGCATGATCGAAACAATAGGCCATATTATTTTCTGCTCGACAAAAGCTTTGTGTAATTGCTGCCTTGGGGTGCAAGGCATTTGGATGCGTCTCAAATAGCCTCTCCAATTGCAAATGTCAACCTCACCTTCTCGCAGTGCACCCTGTTACCACGGACGAGGCTCTGGCGACCGAGTATATGGCGGGATAACCACATAATGATGCAGTAAATGGCATCATTTCCACCCACAACATCTTGGGAGGGAGCAAGTGTCAAGGCTTATAGGTGGCAGCCCCACCATGGCACTCGGCAAATGTGGGCTACTAACTCGCAGTTGCTTAAAAAAAAAAACACATATTAAAGAAACTAAGAAAAGCAGCCGGACGGATCCTACGATGACGACCTTTGGCTTGAAAAAGGACATGAATATTGGGTTTTGGAATGTTAGAACATTGTACCAGACTGGAAAACTAAAGCAGCTTGCTACCGAGGCAGAACGGTACAGATTGGATAACCTAGGAGTTAGTGAAGTGAGGTGGAACGAATTTGGAGAGATGAGAACTTTGAGCGGACAAACTTTCCTCTACTCGGGTAAGCCAAATGAAGACGACCCACATCATGATGGAGTGGGATTGCTCCTAAACAAGAGAACAAAGAGCAGTTTGCTGGACTGGAAGCCCATTTCATCAAGAATTATCACTACAAGGTTCAAGGGGAAGATCAGAAATGTTTCGGTGGTCCAATGCTATGCACCTACAGAAGAAGCCGAAGCAGAGGACAAGGCAAAATATTATTCAGAACTCCAGACTACTATGCAGACCATAAACAAGAGGGATATTGCGATAGTCATGGGAGACTTCAACGCCAAAGTGGGAGCTGAAAACCTGGGACTTGAACAAGTAATGGGCCAACATGGATTGGGTGTCATGAATGAGAATGGAGAACTGCTGGTAGACTTTTGTGCAAGAAATGAACTCGTTATCGGTGGAACCCTCTTCCCTCATAAAGAATGCCACAAAGTGACATGGGTATCTCCAGATCTGCGAACCGAAAACCAGATTGACCACCTGACAATTAGCAGAAGCTGGAGAAGGTCACTTCTGGATGTCAGAAATCGACGAGGAGCAGATATAGGCAGTGACCATCATCTAGTAACTGCCCGCATCCAAGTTAAGATTGCAGCTGCAAAGAAACGGTTTGAGCAACAAATGAAAAGGTTTGATGTTTGAAAACTACAGATTGAGAGAAACAAGGAACATTTTAAGATCAACCTCAGTAACAGGTTTACAGCCCTGCAGGTGGATGGAGATGATGTTGAAGAACACTGGGAGAAAGTTAAGACTGCGTTAACAAACACAGCAGAGGAGGTACTTGGCTTCAAGAACACCAGGAGGAAAGAATGGATGACAACAAACACTTGGGAGTGTATAGAACAACGTAGAGAGCTGAAACTCAAGCTGAATAATTGCAGGACACGAAACCAGAAAGTTGAACTCCAAGCAGCATATCGTGCTAAAGACCGGGAAGTAAAGAAGAATGCAAAAGCAGACCGGAAAAAGTGGGTATCAAACCTTGCTGAATTAGCAGAGACTGCAGCAAGAGAGAGAAATATGAAAGGCTTGTATGACATTACGAGGAAACTCGCCAAGAAGAAATTTAAACAAAGTAGACCCATTAAGAATAAACAAGGAGACATGCTCACTAATGAAGAAGCAAAATTAAACAGATGGCAGGAACACTTCATGGAGGTGTTGAACAGAGACGACGTAGAGGAAGATAGGCAGATGCCATATGTAAATGAAGATGGTAAAACGGACGGCATCAACACAGAACCACCCTCAAGAAGTGAGATCAAAGAAAGCAATCAGACAAATAAAAAATGGAAAGGCCCCAGGAGTAGATAACATAGCGCCTGAGCTTCTAACCGTTGATCCTGATATGACGGCCGATATGTTGCATCCACTGTTTACAAAAATCTGGAACGAGGAAAAATTGCCAAAGGAATGGAGAGAGGGACTCCTTGTCAAATTACCGAAGAAAGGTGACCTGACCAACTGTCACAATTGGAGAGGTATCACTTTACTTTCAATTCCCAGTAAAGTGATGACTCGCGTGATACTCAACAGAGTAAAAACAAGGATAGAAAAACGACTTCGCAAAGAACAAGCAGGTTTCAGGAGCAACCGCTCATGCATTGACCAAATTAACACTCTACGGATCATTATTGAACAGTTTAATGAGTACAATGCTAGCTTATTTCTTCTGTTCGTGGACTTTGAGAAGGATTTTGATTCATTGGAAAGGAACGCCATGTGGAGAACACTACAAAAGTATGGCATACCAACGAAAATAGGCAAGATCATCAAGCAGACCTACGACGACTTCACATATAGAGTAATCCACGAAGGGAAGCTCTCGGAGCCCTTCTCCGTAAATTCTGGTGTGCGACAAAGGTGTGTCCTATCTCCGACTATCTTCCTCCTTGTCCTTGATGATGTCTTGAGAAAAGTTGTTGAGGGAAGGCAGAGAGGCATCCAGTGGGGACTGGTCGAGAGATTGGAGAGTCTAGAGTTTGCCGATGACATATGTCTATTGACTCAGAAACATACTGATATGGAGGGAAAGCTGCAGGACCTGGAGAGAGACGCTGGAGCAGTGGGCCTAAGGATAAATGCTCAGAAAACAAAGGTGATGAAGGTCAATGCGAAGAGCAAGCAGAAACTCAGAGTCAATGACGAAGATGTTCAGGAAGTCGAAGAGTTCACATATCTTGGCAGTGTAACTACGCAGGATGGAGGAGCAACAGCTGATGTCAAAATGAGTATCCAGAAAGCCAATGCGGCATTCATACAGCTCTATCCGATTTGGAGGGCCAGAGAAATATCGATGAAAACGAAACTGCGCATTTTTCAAACAAATGTGAAAACAGTACTGCTGTATGGCTGTGAAACGTGGAAAGTTACCTCAGAGATCACCCACAAGCTGCAAGTACTCATAAACAGATGCTTGCGAAGAATAAAGCGCATCTTCTGGCCAAGAGTCATTTCAAATGAAGACCTTTGGAAGCAAACCAAAGAAGAACCTATTGGTATACAAATAAAATGGAGGAAATGGAAATGGATTGGCCACACCTTACGTAAAGAACAAAATGCAGTGGAGAGACAGGCTTTGTTCTGGAACCCCCAAAGACAGCGGAAGAGAGGAAGACCGCGGAAGTCATGGAGACGCAGTGTGATGGATGAGGCAAAACAAGAAGGAAAGACCTTTGGCGAACTCAAGACCTTGGCTCAAAATAGGATACGCTGCTTTGTCGAAGCCCTATGCTCTGCAAAAGAGTAAAAGGACATAAGTCAAGTAAGTCAATTGCTGCCTTATTCGGAGAAATTTACTTGTTTATGCAAAAATAAGTAACATACTCGGGAAGTTCTGTTCCTATAAGCACGCAGGTTAGTGTTCGGAGGTGGGGTAGGTTGTTAGTGTGTGTGTGTGTGTGTGTGGTTAGTTTTGAAGGATGAAGAAAATAACGAACTATTTTACATCCACCCAGGCATAGCTGAAAGTTAATGAATTAACAGGGTGTCTACTGTAAGGATGAAGTAAAAATTAGTTACTTTTTAGGTACCTTTTAGTTACCTTTGAATTCAAGATACGTCTGCGGTCTGCAAGCATAGGCGCTCATTACTCGGAGAAGAAAAACAACAATGAACTGTTTTTAAAGAGGTAAATAAAACTCACATGATGTTATAAAAATTTAAATATATATATACTAGATATTTATAATCAAACGAGTTGTTTCAGCTAATATGTCGTCTTGTGCACAATATGTCATTATAATTACGGTACCAAGAGGCTGCTCTGCTCTTGACCATTTGGAGAGATTCCTTTCGTCCCCACGGTAGGTGACAAAGAAATGTATGCGATGTTACGCGATCGTCACCCAATTCTGTCTTCGCAGTCAAATACGGAGAAATATCGAGATGTCACACGATCGGTGCTGGTCTCAGCCGTTTGACGAGATTCCCGTAGTTTTCACGATAGAACACAGAGAAAAATCGTGATTTAGATAATCAGTGTCACTTTTGGTCATTCGACGAGATTTCCATTGTCCTTGAGATCGGGCACAAGAAAACATAGCATTATTACGCAATCGGCACCACTTGCTGTCCGTTTGACAAGAATCCAGTTTTACTCGTCATTGAATGTGGAGAAATATCGCGATGTATCCCAATCGCTGCCGTTCTCGGCTATTTTACGTTGTCCTCGAGATATTATGCATTGGTAGCCACATCCGGCCGTTCAACGATTGTCTATCTGTCCTGACAGAATGGCTGAGGCAAGCTCAAGGTTGGGCATGGTTAAAATTCACGAGTAGTTATGAACATGTTGTTTGGTTGGCGCCGTGATTCCCTTTGTCCCTATGCCGTGGTTGGGAGTTCATTAGTTCAGGGTGGATCACGAGGAGGAATTAGTATCACGATGCTACGTCGGCTGTCATTTTTAAGTGGGTTGATGCACTTGTCGCACCCCGCACGCTTTAAGTATACGGTCATGGGAAAAGAGGCAAGTAGGTTTCGTGATTGGTGCCCCGTGATGGGTGCCCAATCACCTCTGACAGGATTTCCGCAGTCATCGTGGTCACAAGTTCACGATAGGGGACGGGTTTTATCATTTTGCACAACTGACGTCGATCTCGGTCCGTTTGTCGAGGTTCCCGCAGGCAAGTCGTGCGGTCAGCCGGCCGTCTTGAGGATGCGATTTTGGTGGAGGAAGGTTCGAAGTAGGTATCGAATATTACGAATTATTATGAGAGTATTGCACGAATAATACGACAAGAGGGCAAGTTTTCTTTCGACTGAGAATCACGAATTATACAAGTTATCGAAATAATCGGTTAGATTATATATCCGATGGAACCAAAGTTCGAAGGAAAAATCGACATATAACGGAATTTCGAATGAACCATACAGGATGTCGCAAATTTACTAGACAAATTTTTAAAATAAGTTACCGTATATGTATTTCGAAGATTTTTCGCAATTTTTTCGAAACGGTAACATTTCACAAGATTGCGACATTAAATTATTTCGCGTTATTTCTGACTTCAATTTGACATAGTGTCCAAATAACAGAAATGAGAGATTTCTTTTTAGTTTCGAAAGTATTCGCGAATAAAAGTCTCGCAAAAAGTCAGGCTTCCTAATACAGTTACACAGAAAAGTATTTCACACGAAACTTAAGTCTTCTTTATGCCAAAAATATACGTTGAACCGATGTATACCACTCAAGCTATTCTCAGTATGTACTTCCTTGATGTCGGGCAGGGGAAAATATAGCTTCGTACTATGTAATAGGCAGGGTGCCGCTTGTGTGAAACTCGCTCCATCGCAACCTCTGAGACTAGCGGCGCGAGTTTAAAGGATTCAACCCACCTTCACAAAATTTTCGTTACCGGTTTGTAAAATTCGTTACTTTTTCGTTACCCATTTGCAAAATTCGTTACTTTTTTGTTACTTTTGTTACTGGTAGACATCCTGATTAATGAGTTAATAAATTAACCCAATGCAACCTTTCATTTAACATGTCAGCCCATAAAGTAATAACCGGACTCTGCAAATTGCCGAAAATTGCAATTTCGTCGACTACAACTGAGAGTACCCCTTAAATTTTGTTTAGAAAACAAGCACTGCTCATAAGTAAAGATGATTGTCTGTTGGTAATTGATTCGGTGAATTATTGGGGTACTATACAAATATCCAATGAATACAACGATGATAACTCTTGAGTAACCTACATTCATACTCATACTGATTTTATGAAGTTTCAGCAAAATTTGACTTCAGGTTTCCAACCACCACCCAGTTCACTAATAGACTTCAATGTTGAAAACATTACTCAGCAGACAGAACATAAAATTAAGCAATTTCCTCAACTGTGCCAAAAGTGAAAGGGCTAAAGGGCCCGGAAGGGTTTCAAATTGTGGGTCATGGAAAGCTAAAAAACCAAATTTCAAAAATAACTTCCGGCCTAAATGCAGCATAAAATCGCTAGTTTCTTTACTCGTTTTTTTTTTAAAATTCAAATCCTAGCCAAATTAATTTATTTACATAAGTCGTTCTTTCATGTCTTCCTTGGTTCTATACCCATTGCATTTTTAGCCTATTTTCAATTTTGAAAAAATAGGCTTATGAGATCACCTTTTGTCCGTGTGTGTGTGTGAGAGGTGTGTGTGTCCCCCTAATAACTTCTAAACGGCTGGAGCAATTTCAATGAAACTCGGTAAGTTCATAGCACTCTGCCGGACTACCACGACTGTGCCCTTCAAATTTTGTTGCGTCTCACCAATCCAACATGGCGGCTGTGCGAAATATTTCACCAGCATTCAATATCTCCGAAACTATTCCCGATATCACCCTGGAATTTTTCACGGTAATAGAGGCAACTACTAGAAGTTCACCTATTGACTTTTGAAAAACTGGTAACTACAAAACCAACATGGCGGCCAAGCGAATTTGCGACTTTTAAATAGACGTTTCTCGTGATTTAACCAACCAAACCCAATAAAACTTGGTACAGTATATGTTTATACACATTGTAATGCACCGACATCTAATTTCGTTCAATTGTTTACATAACCACAAGATGGCGGATGTGCGAATCATTACACCGGCATTCTATATCTCTGAAACTATTAGCGGTATCACCCTGAAATTTTGTACGGAGATAAAGGGCACTACTGGAAGGTCATCTACAAGACTTTCAAAAACCGGTTAACTACAAAACGAACATGGCGGCCAAGCGAATTTGAAAATTATAAATAGACCTTTCTCGCGATTTAATGTTCCAAACGCAATGAAATCTGGTACAGGAAATGTTTATACACATTGTAATGCACTGTTATCTAATTTAGTTCAATTGTTTACGTAACCTCAAGATGGTGGCTTTGCGAATTTTAAAATTAAGTTTTTATTTCTTGTGTCGTAATCATGCGATCGAAGTGAAAGTTTGAAAAATGAACCTACGCAATAATTTTCCTTTAATGGTACATGACTCTATGGCCTATACATTTAACAATCGAACATGGCGACCATCCGAAATATTTAGACGGCTCTGAATATCTACGAATCTATTATAGCAATCAAACTGAATTTTTTAATGTTCATAGGGGCTATGAAATTAAGTTCACCTATAGGACTTTAAATAACCGGGTGATCACAAATCCAACATGGCGGCGAAGCGAAGTATACATATTCACATGGACGTTTCTCGCAATTTAACCATCCGAGTGCGGTGAAACTTGGTCCAGTAAATCCTTATACGAATGTTAATCCACTGGCATCTAATTTATTTCAATTGTTTCCATAACCACAAGATGGCAGCTGTGCGAAATGTTAAAATCTCCTTGTTACTTCTTGTGTCCTAATCATGCGATTGATGTTTGAATGCTACACGTACACAATAATCTTCATGTTACAGTACATAACTCTAGGACCTAGATATATAAAATCCAACATGGCGACCATCCAAAATATTTAGTCGGTTCTCAATTTCGACGAATCTATTACAGCAATCAAACTGAAATTTTGTATGTTGATAGTGGCAATTAACATAAGTAGGATATATGAAAATAGGCTGTATAGTTCTTCACGGAACTACTTGTTTCACTTTTTGAAACTCTTCACACCAGAAGTAGTTATAAGGGCTTAAGTGAAACTCTGCATTGACTCACACTAGCGCTCGTAATGGTAGAAAATGCAAACTGCTAATCTAATCAACCGCATATGGTTGAGTTTCGACTCACATTAGCGCTAATAGAGGTAGAAAAGGCAAACCGCTAATCTACACGACCGTATAGGGTCGAGTTTCCAGCGAACAATCGACGATCTACCACAAGTCATTATGCCGGCACCTCGTAAGAAACGTTTAGTGTGTTCATTACGTTTGGAAAAGTGGAGAAAACAACGAAAGTTAATTTCAAATACACCAAAAAAGGAATAGTGTTCATGGAAGGTCTAGTCCAGGGGTGCCCAACCTTTTTTAACTAAGGGCCAAATTGTAAATAGTTGGAGGACCTTGCGGGTCAATAACACTCCGGGGGGTTTGGGGGTGTGAATTTTCTTAAAAAATATAGGTGCAATATGGCGAGTTTTGTAGCTGTTTGAGCTTAGTTTTCTTAGTATTGTTGCTGTTCTCTATATTTATTTATAGTTGATAAAAAATATAACACTAAAAAAATTAAATATTTTTAATAAATACCTTTAAAAAGTACAATGATATTCAATACACTTATACAGTACGAATGACAAAGAGTGAGTATTTATGTTCATTTGACACAATTATTAATCAAATTATGAAATTAAGTTCATGATAATTTAGTTCAGTGCGACGACTGGAAAACTTTGTACCGGTACTAAAAATTTCTCTCCACTTAGGATCGAACTTGGCTGTAGGCTACCAATCATTAATAAGGATTTTAAGTGTTCATCAGTGAGTCAATGACCTTGGGTAGGGGTGCGCACACACTGCCTTCTCCAGTTGGCTTTAGTTGTTTCAAGTGTTGGTGACAGGGCGGACGAGGACCGGACAAAATACTCTCACAGGTTGGGCAGTCCTTGTCTAATCAATGATATTAAAAGATGTTTTCAACATTGAGTTGGTTGCCTGAAGGACTAGAACTGTGGATTTTTTCATGCCATATTTCACAAACAAAATATTAAAAGAGATATTTAATGAGACACAATAGGGGATTGGGTGGCTTTCGTAGCGTAGTTGTTAGCAAGCTAAGCCTCTATGCCCAAGATCGCGGGTTCAAACCCGGTCGAAGACTTCGGAGTTTTTAAGAGCGTTAAAAATCCCTCAGTATACCTTCCAACGGAGGGGAAGTAAAGCCAGCGGGTCCATGTCATAGATTTATGGTCTGTAAAAGAACCTTCCACTAACTACAATTGTGTGAAGCTAAATCAGATCTAAATTTGATTAACGCTCTATATTAAGTTCCAACGTTTGCCACCAAGTCCTGGCTGCGATGACATTTAGTAGCCAAGTTTGTGGCTAGACGTCATCAATGGTAGCATTTGGTAGCAAAAGTAGGAACTACTTGAAATTGATAGTCTGCAATCCTTACTTGAATTACAGATACCACACACTAATACAGCCATCACAATTAACACCGGTTTTCAGACAGATTCTCCATACACCCAAAGTACACCCTAAACTGAGGAGTCGACTAAGAAACAACAGGTATGTTACAGACAAATTGCAGTATGGCCACATATTTCTTAAAAAAAAAAAAAAACACTAGCACATGTACATGATCAACTTAACAACTTTGAGTGCTAAGGGTTAATAATAAATTAGTTCTGACGAGGGGAGGGGACAAATTTAAGGTCCTCCGTACTGAACACACAGTCCATTCCAGCTAGCCATAAGCTCTCTTCATCTGTCTCACTCACACTTCGTCTGCATGTTACATTACCGTATTTACTCAAATGTAATGTACACTTTTATCAGGCAAATTATGTCTTGAAATTAGGGAGTGCTTTAGAAGTGATGATGCATTAGAATCTAACACAAACTTGTAAGCATCCCTCCTCACAGCCTCCTCTCTTCGAGAGTACCCTTGTCACGTCTGTGTCCTACATTCAGCTAATAACTACTGCTTTATTAAGCAGACATGCCATAAGCTGGTTACGACTTTTAAACTTTGTAAATCAATATGAATGGGCGGAACTTTAAATGAAGTCTAAAAGACAATTATAAAATGCACGGCTTTGTTTATTGTAAACACATCAAGGTCAAAATGCTTTGGTCAAACTTTTTTAATGGCATGAATGAAGCCAATGCGACAAAAACCCAAATATAATAATGAAAGCCAATCGGCGCAGCGTTCATCAATGGCATGACCGGAGATCACGACCAGTGTTCCAATTCGAATTAGATATATACCAGCATGGTAGGTAATTTAAACAGCCGAACTCACTGCATATCTTGTAATTGAAAAAAAAAAAACTCAAGTACAGTGCACTCCCGCTAATTCGCGGTAATTAATGCACGAACTCCCGCGAATTACTGAAAACCGCGAATTATCCGCAGCAAGTTTTGTTAAGCCTTGTAAATGCAAAACCATTGGTTAAAATATTGAAATGCACTTTATAAACAAGCAAAAATAATCATAACACTTCACATTGTATTGTAAGACTCACTAGAGGAAAATCACAAAATGCTATGTAGATTATGTCAACATTAATATCTAGGCCTAATGAAAAAAATCCGTCATCACTTTTTGTTTCTTAGATAATTCTTCATTTTTTCTAATTTTGTATCGTACATTTCTCAAGAAAAGAATATCTGAGAACGAAAATTCATTTTGATTTTCTACATAAGAGAGAAGTGTGTCTATAGAGACACTAGCTTGGCTGTGGGAAACTTTCGGGATTTCCGTTGCATCACTACCACACTCTATATCATCTGGATCTCCGTCTTGCTCACCGGCAGTCAAATTCTGTACAATATCCTCTTCACTTTCATGTCTGAAACCATAATCGTCTTTATCGACGTCTAACCACTCAATAATGTCATTTTCATCTGCATCTTGGCATTCATCCAGGTTTTGCAGTAATGATTTCATCGTAGCGAGACTACTTTGCCCGTCCAAAATATCGCCGTCACTGACGCCGCCAAATGCTTCCTCTACGCCTAGAACAGATTTCCATGACCGTGCGAGCGTATTGCCAGTAACTTTCCCCCATGACGTTTCGACTGCATGAAGAGCATCCAACAAACTAAAGTCCTTCCAAAATGTTGGAATACCAATGTTTTCCTCAACCAATTGCTGTAACAAAGGTGACCGGTAGTTCTTCTTTAATGCAGCAATAACGCCTTGGTCCATAGGTTGCAGAATAGAAGTTACATTAGGGGGAAGGAATTTGATGACAATATCACCTTCTCTAAGTTCACTTTCGTGTGGATGGGAAGGCGCATTGTCAATTAAGAGCACTGCTTTGATTGGTAAAGACTGCTTAATTAAATACGCCGTCACTTGTTTTACAAAATGATTGTGAAACCAGTCCTTAAATATTTGTGTGTCCATCCACGCTGCCTTTTGATGGTAGTACTGCAGAGGGACATTTTCTTGTTTAAAACAACGAGGTTTTTTAGATTTCCCTATCGCTAACAATTTTAATTTATGATCGCCACTTGCAATTGCACTCGTCATAATTGTTATTCTTTCCTTCGATATTTTACGGCCTGGGGCGTGCTGTTCTTTTTGCATCACTAATGTTCGGGACGGTAAACATTTCCAATACAACCCTGTCTCGTCTGCAATATAAGGCTGTTCTTTGTCAACGAATGATTGAAATTCCTGTACCAACTTTTCAGCACCACTCGTGTCTGCGCTAAGACGCTCTCCGTGAATCGCAATTTCCCCTATTCTGTAGCGTTTCTTAAACCGCGTAAGCCAGCCAGAAGATGCTTTAAAATCTCCTATTGGAAATATCTGTTCCCGGAGGAAACAGGATGTAAAATTGTCCGATTGAGCTATGTACATTAACAAATTCATAAAGATATTTGATACAATGGTCCGGCTAGCTCAAAACAGTTGCCAGCGTTTCGCCCCAGTGTACCAATGAATGGGCTCTTCAGTTGGTTATGGTACACCTCACCAAGACGCGTGGCTAGTACATACTGTGAAGGCCGCTGCAAGGCACAAATGTTGCCACGAGCAGCGCCAATGCACTACGGAAGTCAAAACTTCCTTTCAAAAATAATGTTAGCTTACCTTGCTAATCCATATTGGAAATATCTGTTCCCGGAGGAAACAGGATGTAAAATTGTCCGATTGAGCTATGTACATTAACAAATTCATAAAGAAATTTGATACAATGGTCCGGCTAGCTCAAAACAGTTGCCAGCGTTTCGCCCCAGTGTACCAATGAATGGGCTCTTCAGTTGGTTATGGTACACCTCACCAAGACGCGTGGCTAGTACATACTGTGAAGGCCGCTGCAAGGCACAAATGTTGCCACGAGCAGCGCCAATGCACTACGAAAGTCAAAACTTCCTTTCAAAAATAATGTTAGCTTACCTTGCTAATCCATATTGGAAATATCTGTTCCCGGAGGAAACAGGATGTAAAATTGTCCGATTGAGCTATGTACATTAACAAATTCATAAAGAAATTTGATACAATGGTCCGGCTAGCTCAAAACAGTTGCCAGCGTTTCGCCCCAGTGTACCAATGAATGGGCTCTTCAGTTGGTTATGGTACACCTCACCAAGACGCGTGGCTAGTACATACTGTGAAGGCCGCTGCAAGGCACAAATGTTGCCACGAGCAGCGCCAATGTACTACGGAAGTCAAAACTTCCTTTCAAAAATAATGTTAGCTTACCTTGCTAATCCATATTGGAAATATCTGTTCCCGGAGGAAACAGGATGTAAAATTGTCCGATTGAGCTATGTACATTAACAAATTCATAAAGAAATTTGATACAATGGTACGGCTAGCTCAAAACAGTTGCCAGCGTTTCGCCCCAGTGTACCAATGGGCTCTTCAGTTGGTTATGGTACACCTCACCAAGACGCGTGGCTAGTACATACTGTGAAGGCCGCTGCAAGGCACAAATGTTGCCACGAGCAGCGCCAATGTACTACGGAAGTCAAAACTTCCTTTCAAAAATAATGTTAGCTTACCTTGCTAATCCATATTGGAAATATCTGTTCCCGGAGGAAACAGGATGTAAAATTGTCTGATTGAGCTATGTACATTAACAAATTCATAAAGAAATTTGATACAATGGTCCGGCTAGCTCAAAACAGTTGCCAGCGTTTTGCCCCAGTGTACCAATGGGCAACTGTTTTGAGCTAGCCGGACCATTGTATCAAATTTCTTTATGAATTTGTTAATGTACATAGCTCAATCGGACAATTTTACATCCTGTTTCCTCCGGGAGCAGATATTTCCAATATGGATTAGCAAGGTAAGCTAACATTATTTTTGAAAGGAAGTTTTGACTTCCGTAGTACATTGGCGCTGCTCGTGGCAACATTTGTGCCTTGCAGCGGCCTTCACAGTATGTACTAGCCACGCGTCTTGGTGAGGTGTACCATAACCAACTGAAGAGCCCATTGGTACACTGGGGCGAAACGCTGGCAACTGTTTTGAGCTAGCCGGACCATTGTATAAAATTTCTTTATGAATTTGTTAATTAAAATCTCCTTCTAAGCCAAGGGCAATGTGGAAACGTTTGGCTTGCTCCGTACACATTCACCCGGACACAGGAATACCTTCCGCTCGTTTTTTATTAAACCAGCGTATCATGGCTTCATCTAAATTTTCATAGCCCGATGTTCTCATTGATTTCCGGGTTGATGAACGATCACACTTAGCAGAAAATTTGATGAGGGTTTCCTTTTGTTTTTTCATGTCTCTCACTGTAGTTTCACCCACACCAAACTCGCTGGCTAACTTGGATGACGTCTCGTCTCTCTCCAGCCTCTCTATAATTTTCAGTTTTTCACTGACGTTTAACCTTTTGTATTTCATTTTTCGACTCCTCATATCGAAAACTGATAACCACAATTTACTATTGAAAACTCTCGCAGCTGACTTCAAACACTGAAAAGATGTACGCACGCCGAGCACACTTCTCAACTACAATAGACTACTGTATACAATACCGTACACTCACTGTCAGCGCCTCTAGCCTGCTCAACTCACAGGTCAGCGACCTTGGGCTTCAGCTGTGGCAAAACGAAGGGTAGGTTCTGAGAGAAAGAGCATTCACTTGCATTGTCTCCGCTTCCAAGATAACGGAATCTGTGCTATACTGCCCGCAGCAACATGCTCGCATGTTTACAAGTTTTCAGAATTCTTGTAGCAGTGTGCATGTAGGCCTACTGATACATAGCAAGGAAACGAAGTCCAGTCTTCTCAAATTTCAATGATTTAGTCTCCACACAGCATATCGCATTAAAATTCTTTTTAAATGACACAAGAGAGAATTTTTTTAGCGTAATGGTTAGTGGGTGTACGAATTACTACTTTAAAGAAATATACTACGAAACCCGCGAATTATCCGCACGCGAATTAACGGGAGTGCACTGTACAAAGAAGATTTCTTTAAAAAGCAGGATATCAAACACCGCATTGATCCATTTTAGGTTATGTTACCGGCGATCTTAGAATACGGATTTTGCAAAAGACACATGGACTAACATTCAATTCGTCTTTAATGGAAATAACACGAAATAGTTTGAAACAGACACAATGGTATTATTAAAAAATCATAATTTAGGGCAATATTGCTGACTCAGAAATGTGTATCTTTCTCTTAGGACTTTGCATTGTGGAACGAGCAAAGACAAAGGGAATGACATCACGAGATTGATCGTTAAGTTGCGATACATCGCTATAGGCCTATATCCATAATATAGCCAAGACCAACTACAATCCTAGAGGATTTCATTTAATTTAAGTTTTTGCGACAAATCTAGATCATCGTAAATATTTACGTTGCAAATCACACGTCCTTATCTCAAAAATCTTACGCTGTGAGCCGTGCATCTGTAATCAACCTCTGTCTGATAGTCACATGCACACAACTATTTTGCAGTGCAAGTCTCATTGAAATAGAAAAAAAGAATCAACTACTGGCACTGAATGCAGCGTTTTTTTTACATTAATTATAGCAGAGATCAAGTTTTATTTTTATGAAATGTATTGAATGTGCCAGAATTATTTGCATACATTAATAAGCGGCGATGAAGTTTGCATTTATTTTGTTGAAATAACTTCACGGCAAAAGAACCAACGCCGAGGATGCCGGAAATGACTAGTCCTTCATTAAGACCGAGGATAATGCAGAATTAACTTGGCACAAAAGACTTGGGAGTTTTCCAATGATAAGAACAGTGCTGAAAATTAGGTTTTAGTCTTGTCATCTAGTGCTGCATTTCAACTGAAATATCAGTCGAAGTATTTATATCCATTAATACAGTAATAATGAGTTTACCAATGAATTATATTTCATTGACATCGTAACATGATGTATCAGACTTACTATTTACCGATGCACTTTTCATTTGCCAACAAGTCTGTTTTTTATTAGTAGGTTTCGAAAGATCGGGAGCACATTAGATTCGAGAAAATACAGTATTATCTTTGCGCTCTCCATTCCTCCCATTGCTTGTCAGAGGGAGGTGGAGGAACTTGAGCATCACTCTTATTGCCAAAACTGCTTTAGAGAGCTCAAAAAGTTGAAATATTAAAAGAAAACTACTTACTTTAAGAGTATATTTGCGGCGCTCATCTGCAAGCTTCTTGGCTTCAATCTCCATCTGTTTTTGCTTCAAAGCTTCCCGTTCTTTTTCTAAAACGGTAACTCGGTCTTTTTTACGTACAAATACAGGTTTTAATCTAGGTCCAGTTTCTTCCTCGGAATCTATTAGAAAACAAAAATCAACTTTTGAAAATATGCTTACATATGGCCTATTCTAATAATTACAAAGAAACAATATCTAGGTAGATTGAGACTATTTTACTTATTGTTTTCCAATAGATACTACAGTTTAGCTCAGAAGAACTTAAGTACGGTAATAGAGAAAACATTATATAAAATGAATCTAGATAGGTAAAAGAGGAGTTCAAATAATTACCAGAGTACTCTTCATAATCTGAAGACTCAGATTCAGTTTCTTCAGGTGTCCTATTTTCATCCTCCTTGTCCAATTCTTCTACTTCCTTTAAGAAAAAGAAAGAGATATGAAGAGAGATTAACAAAGACGATATAGGTTCTCTAAGGAAATTGTCATTTGTAGCTCTTCAGTCGGTCAACACGATTATGCCCAATGAATGGGCAGGGTACGGTACAAGATATAATAATTATAAAAGGACAAAAATACACTCCTGGAAAAGCTCCAAATAACAATTTTGTACAGGCAACACTGAAAGAATGCATACCTGCCAACCTTTCAAACTTAATAATCGGGAGATTTTGAAGACGATCTATGTCAAATCATATTTCTTCCCCATAGTCTATTACTGAGGAACCGACAAAATCACTCAGATCAAAAAATCACAATAGTTTACCGGCATATTGATTCCAACATCTAAGTTACACACAAATAATTTCATGTGTTAAAACAAATACAATACTACCTCTCACCCTCAGGCTATCATGAAAACTTCTGAGAATACGCGCTGAATTAACCATCGACTATTTCGAACAAGAGATATTCAAATCCAACTAAGCGGTACGAGTAGTTATGGAGAATTATCTATAAATTATCTATGCGAGGTGAAACTGCGGCATGGAAAAACACGTAAAATCACCCTGTTCAATGGATGACTTTTAGTCCGAAATTACG
The DNA here is from genome assembly GCA_946902985.2 of Meconema thalassinum. Taxonomy (NCBI): domain Eukaryota; kingdom Metazoa; phylum Arthropoda; class Insecta; order Orthoptera; family Tettigoniidae; genus Meconema; species Meconema thalassinum. Next base: position 582,571,230 of record OX336391.1, on the reverse strand, counting down.
CGCATAGTCTTTTTTGTTAATTTTTGTTGTTGTAATTTTCGGCTTCAAAATTTCCCTTGATATAGGTTAGGATGGCGTGGTATAAAGGCACACAAAGGAGCACCTAGCATCTTTAAATCAACACACAAAACACTTATTTTAACCTATACTTTATTTACAAAATAACACGGTGTCCACAGAATTTTCAATGTCAATTTTCCTGACTTTTCCTGACCATATTACAACAAAATTCCTGACTCGCGAAGTCATCGTAACATCGGAAAAAAGATTTATTGAGCATATATATATATCTTTTTTATTTGCAGCCTCCACCATCTCCATAGCTGCCCAACGTTTGCCTCTTTATTCATTTAAAATACAAAATAATGTAAATTATAATGCAATAATACATAAATCAAAGTACTTAATAACCTAAACTATAGTGATGGGGTTGCCACATCCCTACGCCAACGCCAAAAAAGCATACAAAAAATAGGTAAAAGAGGTTTTTACTATGATATACTGTAAAAATGGAAACTTACTATAATGTCCAGTGAGTTATTGCTAGAGGTGTTAGTTTTTGTTAATTCGCGATAATACGAAAAGTCATATTTAGAGGTTAGGATGTTTTATTTTCACGTATTTACATGTTTCGTGCCGCCCAGGAGTGAAATTAAATCGCGAAATAACGCGAATTTTGTGAATAGCACCACAAATACCGCAATCTGCGAAATAAAAACAAATTTTCATATTTTTTCCCCACACCAATCCGAACATTTTTGTCCACAATCCGATAATCGAATTTGGTTGGTGTTCAATTCGAGAGAATGATCGATTGTATAGTTTCGCGAGGGGTAATACTACGATATACGTCATATTACGATATACTGTCGATATTCTCGTTACTCGTTGGATTTTAGCGCTGTGGTAAACAGTTGTTATATCGCGGCGTGAATAGTTTGGCCGACTACCTCCAAAAGGTTATGTGATAGTTGTTCATAATGTAAACTACGTTTGCCTCCTGTTACATCGGTAGCGAGTGTAAATTATAGTAGAGAATTCTATATAATTTAATAAAAAGTGCGCAAATTGTGCGTTATCATCGAAGCTAGTGTGTTATTTGCGTGAATCAGTTGGCGACCACGTGTTCGTCGTATTAGTTCCGAACTTAGCAGTACAGGAAGATGAGACGCGACGTAATTTAAATATTATGACACAAATTCAGAAATACATTTTGCGTGTGGTTACGAATTTATACTGGCGTGTGACTACAGTCAACCGTATGATAACAGTGTTTGTTACTGGGCATCGCTCAGTTGAGTTTAAAAATGCCGAAGGTAGCTGTTTCTGCCACAGACAGACTTAAAAGATATAAGAATGGAGGATTTATAATTTCTTGTGGCATTCTTATGTGCAAATATTGTGATTGTCGGTTAGATTATCGCAGGAAAGATGCATTAGACAAACATTGCAAATCGGAGAAGCATTCAAAACGCCGAGAAAATTCGCGTCTTGAAGTTAGTGTTCCTAGAGTGGCCACCATGAAAGAAACATTATCAAATGCTAGTCGTGTGAAGGATATGAAAGAAGAGTTTATTTTGGACACTACTACTGCGTTTGTGAAAGCTAATATACCAGTAGAGAAACTAGACAATCCTGCTATCCGTACTTGGTTTAATAAGTACGTTCGCGGAAGTGGAGATTTACCATCAGCAAATCAGATTCGTCAGAAATACATCCACATGATTGGCGAAAGAAGGAGGGAAGAAATTAGGGAAGATATAAAAAACAAAGACATGTTTCTGCTATGTGACGAAACAACTGACAAGAATGGTAGGTGTGTTTTCAACATTCTTTTTCGTCCATCAGTACCATCAACTGAAATGAACACCCATCTGGCTGCCTCTGTTGTTCTAGATTCTGCCATTAGCGTAAATTGCTCCAATGCGATATTAGACACCTTGAATTCCTATGAAATTGAACGGGAGCGTGTAGTGGCAGTAGTTACGGACTCAGCACGCTACATGACAAAATGTGTAACTACTCTTCAAGGATTGATTGAAGAATTAAGTCGTGTCCAGTGCTGGGCTCATAAAGTCAATCTTATCGGCTGCTTATTTGAAAACGAGCTGGACGAATTGAACATGTCTATAGTAAAGACAAAGAATGCCTTTTTAAATACGCGAAAAAGAAAAAGCAATTACGTTGCATTTCTAAGGGAGAAATATGAAAACACAGAAAAAGAGAATGAAATTCTAGCTTTCCCAATGCCTGTATGTACAAGATGGAATTCATGGTTTAAGGCTGCAATGTATATGGCCACGCATGTGGAAGATCTGGTAGAATTTTTCAAAACATTGGAAGATTCAAATTCTGGGGTCAAATTTTTCCAACAAGCATCGACTTCAACAATACAATTTATACAATTACAAGCATTGTATGTTTCTGTTGTTGGTGCCTCTCTTATGGACTTGCTTAATTTCTTGGAGGGATCTAAGTACCCAACAATTCACTTACTGGCTGGGAAGCTAGATGACCTTGAGGTAAAGCTCAAGCTATTAGGCGATGGTGGAATGTTCAATCATACGATCCTCCAGAACTTGGAACAGCTTCCTCAAAAGATGCAGATAAAGGTTAAGTCCAATCTTACGTGTGTTGCCCAGTCAGCTCTAGTGAAAGTCAGGACTTTAAGGACCACGGATCCAGCCAGGAAGACTGTAGAAGCCATCGGGTCATTGTTTGATCCTCGGCATGCACCTAAGAACGTATCTCCCACAGAACTGCTCCAATTTAAGAAGAATGCCCCATTTCTTACGAAGATGGAGTCTCAACAGTTTTTAGAGGCTCACAGCATTTACCTGACTGCAATCAAGAACCAACTGCGTCATGAAGATAATGTGAATGTTCCAGAGATCCTCATGGGATTAAGGCCTGCTCACCGAGACTATGCAACAGCTGCATTAAAGTGTGTGTGGTATCCTTGTTCAAATGTGGATTCTGAAAGGTCATTTTCGAAATACAGTCTCATAGTAAGTGATAGGAGGCGAAAATTGACAGCTGCAAATGCTGAGACTTTAACCATGATCTACTTCCAGTGATTTCACCGCAGTATTTGGATAAAACTGAAAAAGGTATTCACTGAAATGTGTTTCGAGATGGTGAATGTAAAATAAAAATGTGACTTCCATATAAGTATTATCTCATTCTTCCATAGCCATGTTTAACGTTTTACCCTGCTGTTTTGTTTTTTACTTTGTTTTATTAATTGTTTATATTTTTAAATGCACTTATTGTACAAACCTTATCGCTTTCCAAATTTTAACATGTCATCCCTCGAAAAAATAATAAAAACACAAAACACCACCTTTTGAATTTTAAATCAACAAATCTTCAAAAAAATAACAACACTTTCTAACACCTCTAGTTATTGCCTTTTATCTTCAGAGATAAGTTGAACTAGTAACATCAAAATATGGTTGTAAAACATAAAATACTGTATGGTTAATATAAAATTCCTGACTTTCTAATACTTTTCGCCATTTCTTCCTGACTCACGCCATTTTTTCCTACTTTTTCCTGACCAAAAACAAAATTCCTGACTTTTCCTGACTATTCCTGCTTGTGGACACCATGAATAAGTGATAATAGCCCATTTAAATAGCCACTCTCTTGTATCATCACAGCTGACTGGTCACAGCACTGCAGGACAGCAGTGCGAGCGCCAAGTTAAACGTTACGCAGTGTTGCATGTTACGCGGCATAATTTCGTGATTTACAGCATGACCATTGTCTCTTGTTTCTCGAACCCACTCTAGAACCTTAATGTCCACATTTTTGTACTTTCCTTTTTTCACACCGCGGAAGGACTTACAAGTTTTCTTTGTTCCCAATAATTTGTCCTTCTGGTTACGCCAATAACGAATCATAAATGGCTGCACTTCATATTTACGACTCGCCACTTTCACTCCATTTTCTGCAGCTAATTCTAGCACTTTCAACTTGAAGGATGCCGGAAAACTTATTCTTTTGCTAATTTTCAGTCGTTGTGTACTGCACGCTTCTTACACATGGCTGTGCGGGACGCGAGGCACGGAACTCGTAAGCGGGGCGGTAGGGGGAGAGAGTAGCAATTGTCGAGGTCAACAGGTGTTGCAGGCAGAAGTGCGGGTTTTACAGTTTCGTGAGTTGCGTGATAAGGTAGCATTGGTAAACTTAAAACAAGTGATGGAAATAGCTAACATGAAATCTCGTCATATGTAGTCACTTTTTGTCAGATAAGGCCATATGATTTCCAGTCCGTAAGTAATCATTGGTACAAATTTCGCATTAAACAGCTTCATTGCAGTCTGCACGGATTGTCTGCGCAGGAACTTCATTTCATTCATGGCTATGACTGCAGCACCCACATTTTAGAATTGATTTCTTTCTTTTCAAGGTACGTGACATACACACGTAAAAACGGTATATGAATCGAGGTATGCACCGAACTCCTCCCATCATTACATTGGACTGCAGCTCCCAGCATGCACACATGGACACTGAAACCGAGCTGTAATGGCAAGCAGCAACATTTTTTGTTTTGCTGCAGAATTTAAAGGTTAGTGGTGGCGAGATTCACCACCCTGGGCATGTGAGTTGCACCAATATTATTTCAGAGTGTGCATGCACCATAATATCACTATGCCGACAACGACGACTGCCGAAATTGTCAATGATGTCCAGCAGAACAAAAGTTGTACTGCAGACGTGAAACTTTGAGGTAAGTTACATTAGGAGAGGTTGTGAATTTCAACTAGTCTGACAGTGGCAACCTGCTCTCATGCCTGCTAAAATCCACATTTTTTTAAAATTTTTTGAATTTCCTTCACAAAATTCACAGGAATTATTTGATGCCAGGAAAATACTAACGTATACAAGTTTTTTCACTTGTTTCCTGCTTTTACATGGCATCAAAACATATTTTTAAAAGGAATACGGGAAGTAGATATTTTGTCCCTTTTGAGCTGCTGCCGAATGTAGTGACAAATTTCGTGGCCTGGCACTGAACATTTCAGAGATATGAACTTTTACCCTATAAATTCCTTAAACCTAGTAGCATTACTATAAAATCAATTAATCTGCTGATGTCCTAGCCTTGCACTGTTATGGCAATATATTTCTAATTTACAGAGGTTTACAACTTAACGTCTCACTTGACATAAGGATGCACACACTCCTGGCACCACGACACTGAACACTTCTATCAAAGGCCAATAAAAGAGTGAATTCAATACCGGTTCATCTTGACGATTCAGTAATTTCTGCTTCAACAGGAGGCGCCGCCTCTCAATCTCGTCATCACTCAGTTCATCTTCTTCTTCCTCTTCTTCACTACTTTCCAGCTTTCTTCTCGGTTGCCTTTCCTCATCCGAGGTCCCTGTGTCAATAACTTCAGGAGCATGAATGTGCCTAAAAATAAGCATAAAACATTATGAGGTACCACACTACAGAAGAGGCAAACCATAATATTAAAATAAAAAAAAGAGGTTCTATTCTGACAAAAACTACCAATTACAGGTGAGTTTCAGTTCTTATTCTCTGGAAACAGAGCTAAAATATAAGATAACTGTACCGGTTTTCGTCACTGATCCAGTCTTCGTCACTCTCGTATATAAGTTCAAAAAATAAGCATGTCAACGGGTCTTTCTCAATGCACAAAGTCTTACGAGATGCGTCATACCTTCCTTGCCGATAAGGAGCAACTTTGCGAAATCATGCGTGCGATGTAATAGGTGATTCCCTGCGTCAAACATCTCGTGTGAGCTGAGCTGTCTTGACGCGCCATTTGCTTCTCGCATGTGCTAAGCACGCGCACAGGTTAATTATGTGCATGCGTGTTATGTTCCGACATTTTAAAATGTTACAAGTGCGTGATAAAGTTGGTAATTGTTTCTGTAACATATCTGATTTGTTATTTCGTGCTCACGTGCCTAGTTTTGTTAGAAATGCCGGTGACGAACACTGGATTTTAAAAAATGCACTTTACCAATGCTCGTCATTTGTGACGAAAACTGGCACATTGTCATTTCTCCTTGCAAGACCTAACTAACAGCGGCAATATACTTATAATGTAGCTCTAAAGTACCCTGTATTAATTAAATTATCATTTGATCATCGTGTCCAGTGGTCGTCAAAGCTGACGAACTTTAGAGCACATCTGTGACGAACACTAGTGCACGATAATGTTAATGTTTCGCAACCAATAAACATTTACAGGGTATTGTTATTATTACGTAGGTCTCCCTTCTTGACGGCCGCACCTCAGTAGGCCTAGTTTTTTTTGGCTAGGCGTGTTACATAGGATTTATTTTTATTGAGATGATAAATAATATTGTTACGGCTGTGAGTTTGTTTCATCGCTCGCCGCATGAGTCACAACTGCCCCCGGGCTGGGCTGTGCTCTGCCTCAGTGTATTGCGTGCGCCTTATGCAACAGGACTACTAGGACAAAGGGATGGTCCAGAATATTCGTGACTCAGCCAGTGATGGAAACCTCGAGAAGCCGTGAACCCTGAATGGGTCTAGAAGCATTAATTGAACCGGCCTGCTATATAAGAGCGACCTGTCAAGCAGTGAGTGTGTTTTACGAGCTAGTGCGAGCGGTTATCCTGAGCGACAGAAGTGTGGTGACTTGCGAAACCCCTAGTGAAGCCGATTCTCTTGACAGTGAGGGAGTGAGAAGCATACAGGGGACTGCCTGTGTTTTGATCGAGTGTGATTTCACTGAGCGACAGAGGTATTGTGGTGAAGTGCCGTGCGAGTTACGAAATCCGGTGACATTGTTTCCCAGCTCGTGGACAGCGAAGCAGCGTGTAGCAGGTTATCGTAAGTAACTGTAGTTTGTGTACATAAGGGAGAGGTGCAGGTAGTTTCTGTCAAGGCCACCGGACTCATTAGGACGGATTAACTTCTGTGGTTTGTTGACAAGTGAAAGGGGGCAAGAGCTCTCCATAAGGAAGAGACTTGAGGAAACTGGAATAAGGTTCTAATTGCTTGTATTTGCTGATGAGTAGTGTATCTTTCTGGCCGCAATAAAGTTAATTATTTCTTTAAAGGAACAATCTGTGTTGTGCTTCAACCCACCGTAATCCAGTTAACAGAAGTGTCACTAGGGGGGTGGCACGTAACAACTGGTGTCAGAAGCCGGATTACGAACTCAAACACAAGCACAACACCTGACGGTCCTGTTTCAAAACCCGAGCAGGTCATTTTTTTAATTTTCCTGTGAGTGCATGCCCTTTACAAGACAAACATCTAAAATGGAAGCGCAATTTGTAGCATTGCTAGAAAAGTTAAGTGGCATGGAAGCCAAGATGGAAGACGGCCAGAAGAAGATGGAGGACGGCCAGAAGAAGTTAGCCGAGGACCTAACTGCCAAACTAGAAGACGGCCAGAAGAAGTTAGCCGAGGACCTAACTGCCAAACTAGAAGACGGCCAGAAGAATTTAGCCGAGGACCTAACTTCTAAATTAGAAGACGGTCAGAATAAGTTAACCGAGGACCTAACTGCGAAATTAGAGGACAGCCAGAGTAAGATGGAGCACAGCCAGAATAAGTTAGCAGAGGACCTAACCGCCAAATTTCTGGATGGCCAGAAAAATCTGGAAGAGTGTCTGCTGACGAAATTAGAGGAAAGCCAAAGGAAATTAGAACAGGGTCTGCATGAGAAAGTCACGGCAGTGGAAAAGAAGTTCGACGCCTTAATAGTGGAAGTTGCCGAGCTGCGCCGACGCCCGCTGATGGGGGTGGAGGAGAAATTCAACGCCTTACAAAAGGAAGTTGCCGAGCTGCGCCAACGCCCACTGACGGGGGTGGAAGAGAAATTCAACGCTTTACAAAAGGAAATTGCTGAGCTGAGCCAACGCCCGCCGACGGGGATGGAAGCGAGATTCAACGCTCTACAAGAGGAAGTTGCCGAGCTGCGCCAACGCCCGCCCACCGTTACACCGGGAATATCAGGAACGGGACATAGCAGAGTGACACCCCCAACCTTCGACGGAAAGGTCAGTGGAGCACCTACTTACGTCAGTTCGAGGCAGCCTGTTCCATAAACAACTGGAACAGCACGGAAAAGGCTACAGCTCTCATTGTAGCGCTGAGATCCCAAGACTAAGCTTCACTAATCGCCCATATGGAGTCCCGATATGGAGATAGCCATCTTCAGCAGGCCTACCAGATGCAGCTCCGGACCCGGGTACAAAAGAACGCGGAAACCCTGCAGGAGTTCGAGATGGACATCGCACGCCTCGTTAAGGCTCGCCTATCCTACAGCGCCGGCCGACTTTCTGGAACAGATTGCGACGCAGACCTTCACCGACGGGCTACGGGACTCGGACACTCAACAGGCGCTATGACTCGCGCGCAATAAGACCCTGGCAGATACGCTGAGCCACGCACTTAAGCTCGAGACGGCAAAACAGGCATCTAGAATGCACGCACGGGTGCGTCAAGTGGACGTCGACGAACCAGTAAAAACCAACGAGACCAAGCCCCTGGCCGACGAATTGATGGAGGCACTAAGCCGTTTCTTCGATAGTCGCGGCGCCACCAGCAACGACACCGCTGGAAGACAACCGGAGAGGCGGCCCGGAAGAGGACTACCGACCTGCTGGACCTGCGGTAAGAAAGGCCACCTGAGCAAGGACTGAGGTGATCGCCACCGCCGGGGGTATCCGACGGGAAATCAGTCGTCTGAAAACCGCGCGGCCCAGGGAAAAGAGTATTAGCCAGCCTTGGGGGGCAAAGGTGGGCTTGTGACAGTCGTCAAGCCCCGGCAGTCCAAGTTCGTGTGACGAAATTACGGAGGGACAATAACAGCCTGATGGTCGACGGAGTCATCAACGGAGTGAGCTGGCCCATGCTGATCGACACGGGAGCGTCGAGGACCATCGTTAATCCCACCGTGATCCCGAGGTGAAGAGTGCAACCCACACAAAGGAACCTCCAACTAATAACCGCGACTGGAGAGACTGCACCGTTGTATGGCGAAGCATCACTGGAGTTCGTCATTGGTCGACGGGCGGTGAAGCATCCAGTGCTTGTGGCTGACGTATCAAACGAAGTGATCATCGGACTGGACTCTCTGGACCAGAACGACATCATCTTGGACCTGAGTACCAACACTCTGCACTTCGGAGGTGAGGAACTTGCTTTGCAACCAGCGCACGAGTCCATCACCGCACGACGAGTAAGGCTGAGAGTAGACGTCATCGTTCCCGCCAGGACGGAGGTCAGCGCTGCCGTAATTGTCGACGGAACTGCTGAGGGAGTGGCGGCTGTCATCGAGCCAAAATATGAGGAGATCCAGACAAAAGGATTGCAAGTTGCCAAGACCCTCATCAACACGACGTCTCGGCCGTACGTCCGCCTGTCCAACCTGAACGACTATGACATTGCGGTTCACCGGGACACCAACCTAGGAGCTGCGAGCCCGTTACCTGGATTGCCCGTATCACAGATACGACGGACGGACACCTGCGGACGGACAACCGAAGAAGACGCGCACTGCCAGAAGAACTACAGAAGCTGTACCAAGGATCCCAGGACCATTTAGACGAGGAACAATCACGCCAACTTCAGGACCTGCTACGCGAATTCCAGGACGTCTTCTCCGTGGGGAGCAAAGACTTCGGCAGGACAAGCTTGGTCCAGCACAGTATCGACGTTGGGGACAGTGCACCGATTAGGGCCCCATTCCGACGTGTCCCGCTCGCCAAGCAAGCCGAAGTCAACAGGATGGTAGAAGAGATAAAGGAGCAAGGGGTGATCGAGCCATCACATAGTCCTTGGAGTTCTCCGGTCGTGCTAGTGAAAAAGAAGGACGGTTCCACCAGGTTCTGCGTGGACTACAGGCGGGTGAACGACGTCACGAAGAAGGACAGATACCCTCTACCCCGGATCGACGACACGCTGGACACCATATCAGGATCAAGATGGTTCTCCACCTTGGATTTGAAGAGTGGCTACTGGCAGGTGGAGGTCCACCTTAAGGACCGCGAGAAAACGGCGTTCTCGGTGGGTAGCGGGCTCTGGCAGTTCACCGTCATGCCATTCGGTCTGTGCAAAGCCCCTGCGACCTTCGAAAGGTTAATGGAGTCCATTCTGAGGGGACTACACTGGAATACCTGCCTGGTCTACCTAGACGATGTCATCGTTCTGGGAAGAAGCTTCGAGGAGCACTACACCAACCTGAAGGAGATCTTGATGAAGCTACGGGCTGCCCAGCTGAAGTTAAGCCCCAAGAAGTGTCAGCTCTTCCAGAAGCAGGACCAGTACCTTGGGCATATTGTCTCTGAGGAAGGGGTGCGCACCGACCCAGAAAAGACCGCAGCTGTGAGGGAGTGGCCAGTTCCGAAGGACAAGTCCCAACTACGAAGCTTCCTGGGACTCTGCACTTATTACCGTCGCTTCGTGAGAGGATTCGCCGACATCGCCAAACCACTGCATCGACTGACTGAGAAGGACCAACTCTTCACATGGACAGCAGAATGCCACAGTGCCTTCGAACAACTCAAGCAGGCTCTGTGCACCGCGCCTATTCTGGCCTACCCCAGACCTGGAACAAGGTTCATCGTCGATACTGATGCCATCGACTTTGGTATAGGGGGAATCCTGTCGCAAATAGTGGACGGCGAGGAGAGAGTAGTGGCCTACTTCAGCAAAGCCTTGTCAAAGCCAGAGAGGAACTACTGTGTCACCAGGAAGGAACTGCTCGCCATCGTGAAGACCATCGAACACTTCCACAAGTACCTGTACGGGCAAGAATTTCTCATCAGGACCGACCATGCATCCCTGCGGTGGCTCCTGAACTTCAAACAGCCCGAGGGTCAACTCGCGCGGTGGTTAGAGAGGCTTCAACAGTACAACTTCGAGATCCAGCACAGGAAAGGCCAACTGCATTCTAATGCCGATGCCCTGTCACGAAGACCGTGCCCCGAAGACTGCACCTTCTGTACTAGGAGGGAGGAGAACACCGGGATACAGTGCCGACGGACTACTGTGGAACTTCAAGGGAACTGGAGCCGCGAATCATTCACGCGGGCACAAGCAGAAGATGATGACCTGGGACTGATAGCCGAATGGAAGAGGGCCTGTGTTCCCAGACCCGGATGGAACATTGTGAGTGACTGCAGCCCAAAGTTTAAGTCCTACTGGGCGCAGTGGGACTCGCTGATTGTAAGGGATGGCCTCATCTGCCGCGCCTGGGAGAGCACCGACGGGAAGACATCTCGGGAACAAGTCGTCGTTCCAAAGGCTATGACAGACGAAGTCCTCAAGGAAGTCCATGGAGGATCATCTGGTGGACACCTAGGGATAAAGAAGACCCTGGAGAAGCTGAGAGAGTGGTTCTACTGGATCGGATGCCGAACTGACGAGGAGAACCACTGCGTGAGGTGCCACGATTGCGCAGCCAGCAAGGGCCCAGGACGAAGACGACGGGGTCCACTGAAGACCTACAATGTGGGCGGCCCCATGGAGAGAGTGGCCATCGATGTTGCTGGGCCATTCCCGTTAAGCGAGGCAGGGAACCGCTACATATTCGTCGTCAGCGACTACTTTACCAAATGGCCAGAGGCGTATTCGCTCCCTAACCAAGAAGCCGCGACGATCGCAGAGACCCTGGTGAAGGAATTCGTCAGCCGGTACGGAGTACCCCTGGAGCTGCACTCCGACCAAGGGAGGAACTTCGAGTCGCAGGTGTTCCAGAACCTATGCCAGCTGCTGGGAATCCGGAAGACAAGGACAACGCCGCTACACCCCCAGTCCGACGGGATGGTAGAGCGATTCAATCGCACCATCGAGAATCATCTCCGAATAGTCGTCAGCGAGCACCAGAGGGATTGGGACAAACATCTTCCACTATTTCTCCTGGCCTACCGTGCCGCCGTGCATGAAGCCACCGGGTGCACACCAGCCCAGGCCATGTTTGGGAGGGAGCTCCGTCTACCTGTCGATCTTGCCTTCAGCCGACCTGGGAATGATCCGGTCCCAGTAAGCCAGTATTGTCAAGAACTGGTCGACCAACTGGAGGACGTGCACGCGTTCGCGAGGAGGAAACTGCGGATCGAGACCCACCAAATGAAGACCCGATACGACCAACAGACGGATGCCACGAGGACGACCTGGTCTGGCTCTTCAACCATTACGGAAGAAAGGCCTGTCACCTAAACTGCAGAAGTCCTGGGAGGGCCCGTACCGAGTCATGAAACGGATCAACGATGTCGTCTACAGGATCCAGCGGAGCCCGAGGGCGAAGTTGAAGATCGTGCATCGAGATCGCATGGCAGCCTACGGAGGGACACAGACGGACCAATGATTGATCGGGACGATCAGCCTTTTAGGAAGGGGGTGGTGTTACGGCTGTGAGTTTGTTTCATCGCTCGCCGCATGAGTCACAACTGCCCCCGGGCTGGGCTGTGCTCTGCCTCAGTGTATTGCGTGCGCCTTATGCAACAAGACTACTAGGACAAAGGGATGGTCCAGAATATTCGTGACTCAGCCAGTGATGGAAACCTAGAGAAGCCGTGAACCCTGGATGGGTCTAGAAGCATTTATTGAGTCATCGGCCTGCTATATAAGAGCGACCTGTCAAGCAGTGAGTGTTTTACGAGCTAGTGCGAGCGTTTATCCTGAGCGACAGAAGTGTGGTGACTTGCGAAACCCCTAGTGAAGCCGATTCTCTTGACAGCAAGGGAGTGAGAAGCATACAGGGGACTGCCTGTGTTTTGAGCGAGTGTGATTTCACTGAGCGACAGAGGTATTGTGGTGAAGTGCCTTGCGAGTTACGAAATCCAGTGACATTGTTTCCCAGCTCGTGGACAGTGAAGCAGCGTGTAGCAGGTTATCGTAAGTAACTGTAGTTTGTGTACATAAGGGAGAGGTGCAGGTAGTTTCTGTCAAGGCCATCGGACTCATTAGGACGGATTAACTTCTGTGGTTTGTTCACAAGTGAAAGGGGGCAAGAGCTCTCCATAAGGAAGAGACTTGAGGAAACTGGAATAAGGTTCTAATTGCTTGTATTTGCTGATGAGTAGTGTATCTTTCTGGCCGCAATAAAGTTAATTATTTCTTTAAAGGAACAATCTGAGTTGTGCTTCAACCCACCGTAATCCAGTTAACAGAAGTGTCACTAGGGGGGTGGCACGTAACAATATATTATTCTAAGACTAAATCTTTGCTTTCAGGCAATATGTTAGATAGTTATAGTTGTTTTAAAGGGCGGAACTACGAGGTCATCTGCCCCAGGCAATATGTTGAAACTCACAGTTCTGAATTATGATATTGAGCAAATGGAATCTGTTATTAAGGTTGTTGTGGAGGACGGCACGAGTATTAAAAAGGCCGCGGAAAGGAATGGTGTTCCGAGAAACACCCTCTCGGACAAAATTAAAGGAAAATCTCCTAGAGAGAGGAAAATGGGGCTAAGTTCCATTTTAACTAAGGAAGCTGAGGCTATGCTAGTTCAATGGGTAATCTCACTAAGAAAAGCGGGATCCCGGTAACAAAGGACGATTTGCAAAAGCGTCCAGTGCCTTACACAAGAATTGAAGAGGGACTTTCCTTTCAAAGATGGCCACTAGGAAGGAAATGGCGTGAATCTTTCATAAAAAGAAGTCCAGGTCTATCTTTTACGAACCCCTCAAAAGTTGACAGTAAGCCGTGCTGCAATTACAGAACATCAAAATAAAACCTGGGTTTCAGAAGTCTACAGCTATTCAGTGGAAAACGACTTCCAGTCTATTTTGTCAGACCCTCGGCGACTGTTCAACGCTGACGAGACGGTTTCCTTTCTCAATCCGAAAGGTAACAAAGTGCTGGCGAACAGGGGTTACAAGACAATATATCAGCAAGTGAATTCGGATGAGAAAGAATGCTTGACGGTACTTCTAACAGGCAATGCCCACGGCGATATTTCTCCTTCCCTTGTAGTTTTCAAGTATGAACGTCTGCCGCAAGACATCATTATTGCCTCAATGCCAGCACACTGGGGCATTGGCAAATCGCCAAACGGGTGAATGACGGGGGGAAGTGTTTTACGAATTTCTCAGTAACATAGTTCATCCTGGGTTGGTTGAGAAGGAGATTCCTCTCCCTGACATTATTCATAGACGGGCACTTCTCTCACTTGACCATACATACTAGTAAATTTTGTGAGGATCATGGAATTGTTTTGGTCGCTTTACTACCTAATGTCACACACGTACTTCAACCCACGGATGTAGGGGTTTTTAAGCTACTAAAGACTGCCTGGAAGAAAAATGTACATAAGTGGCGAATTCAGAGGGTTTCTATGGCAACAATCGTGTTAGGCCTCGGCGAATTGTCATTTTACGGGCTGTTATGCAGTGGTCTCACTTGTTTAGAGCAGAATTACGATATTTTCCTGCCCGTATGTCTTCTGCCCACCAATCCCGCTTCCCGTTGCAGTTTTACTTTTATTTTTTATATTCCATTTTTATTTAAAAAAACATAATTACTGGTACTGTTTTATTCGTAAATGTTAGCCTCCAAGTCGATAAATCAGTGTATTATGCAACAATTGACCGAAATGCATTATAAACAGCAGACAAGGAAAATTAACAATGTGACGGCAATTGGTGCAAACGGGTGACGAATATAGGAAAAATCCAAATACATCGTGCCGAACACTGGCGCAAAAACACAATTTTTTTTTAAATACGTCATTTTTCCTCAAACGAATATCTTTGATATTTGGTCTTTCCTAGTGTTTGAGTAGAGTTTGAGGTTAGGTACAGTGCTTTTGTTGATTAAATTTACCAAAATGTGTACGGTGTATATGATTTCTTGTCTAAATCTCCCTTAACATGACGACCATTGGTGCATTTACCTTAAATAATAAAAAAAAAGCTGGTTATTGGATTTAGCTTGCGATAGACAGTTTCACTGGGGAGAATTCTCAAGACACAATCAACCTAGTATTTCTTATTTATGCCAGTTCTGATGATTAGTCTTTCAGTTTTGAGGAGCTGATCAGTTCTACTATCATTGATAATTTGGAATACGGTTTCACAATCAACCTTGGCTTCGGGGTGAGTTACAGTTTTATAGTGTTGGATCCTAGTGGCTATTGACATACATTCTTTGCTCTATGTTGACCAGGTGAGAGATTGGTTCTATTTATCCAGCTTGCCACGGTGGGTGAGTGGATAGCGTGTCGGTCTATTAACCCCAAGATTGCAGTTTCGCTCCTGGCAGTGGTAAGTGATTTTTGAAAGGCGGCAAAATACGACACGCATGTCATACGATGTTGGCATGTCAAAGAACCCATTTGAATTCAGTAGGCCGTGTTCATAATGGCAAAATTAATCTCAGGAGTTTCCGCCAACACAAAGTTCCTAATTTCTCTTCTAGAAAGCGCTATAGTGTTCAAGGAGCTTAGATATCTAACCTCCTTGACTTTCATAGTGATTCAAGGAACAACGAAATTCGACATGCAAGCTACCCTTTGGGTGTCAAATAACAAAGCTTGCACCCGGCACCCGAGGCCATACGATATTATAATAATTATTATTATTATTATCAGTGGCGGCTGGTGACATTGTTGCAGCGTTGCACAACTCCCAATAATTTTACACCTAATTCGTAGTTTCTTTTCCTTTAATGTTTTAGTTTTATAGATCTAATGCACTCAAAAATGGGTTAAAATCATCTATATTTTGATATTATTTATCCTAATGCTTTACACTGTACCTATAAAAGCTGCCGCCTTCAAATCAAACTCCAGGGGGTTAGCTCTCGTGTGGCGACTCCCAAGCAGACAGCGCGGCGTACAGGACGAGGCTGGACGAGGCCAAGCTTGTGCATAGCGTGCCGACCAGCATGGGTAGCAGGGAGTTGCAGACGAGCTGCCAGCCCCCTGGCAACACTCAGTTCCAAATGGCCCCGTTAGACTGCACCACTCTTTGGAAATGACAACACCCTCGATTTCTCTTACCCCGCGAAGGGTAGTTTAGTTAGTTAGTTAGTTAGTTATTGTTGTTTTAAGGGGCGGAACTACGAGGTCATCTGCCCCTGAAGGGTAGTTTCTTTCCCACACCACTAGGGAATGCTACACCACCTACAACGGTACAAATATCGGAATTTCATAGGGAGACATTAGTTGGTTCACACCCAATTATTTTTAGATGTTTTCTCATCATAACTTCATTTAATATTTTTGTCAATTGTTCTGTGAAGCGAGCCTAAGAACGTCACCATGCTATAAGTACAGTAGATAAGTGGCTGAACTATTTTGCGACGTATTGTTGGTGTACTGTAGCGGTTTATGTTTGCTTTTACCACTCTTTTTCTTGCGGGATTTGAGTTGCGATTAGTTCTGTATTTAGTTGATTTGAGTATTTTGGTTCCAGGCAGATACTTAACTGTGCATTATTATTATTATTATTATTAAGATTATTATTATTATTATTAGACTATTATTATAATTGTTTGGTTGATTGTGAGTAGACCTATGCATTCACTACGAAATTTCTTGGCTAGCAAAATTCAGTGTTTTGTTAGTTTGCCTTTCGCGCCACTTTCCGATGTAGCACCCAGATTTATCATCTGTGCATCTTGTAAGTTACCGTAGTATTTTATTTTAACGGAATGTTTAGTTTGAAACATTAATTGTATTGTGGAGTGTGAGTGAAAATGAATAGAGTAAGTAATTTATTAGTCAGACAGTTTTTCCAGCTCCCTGATGACGATAAACTTACAGTAAAAACACTCGGTACACCATTACCGGATAAGTATTGTCCAAAATGTAAATATACGAGGGCGTTTAAAGGAGATATTTAAGGCAATAATAATTGGTTATGTGAATGAGATATTAAAAACGCTTTATTCTGTTTTACATGTTTGTTGGTGGAGAATTCGCGTGGACCAAAATAGGAGTTACGGAAAATAATCCCTAAAATAAAGAAACATGAATCTTCAGCTGAGCGGCTTCGGTGCCGTAGTTGGTAGCATGCTGAGCCTCTATGCCCAAGATCGCGGGTTCAAACCCGGCCGAAGTTATCGGATTTTTAAGAGCGTTAAAATTCCCTCAGTATGCATTCCTTCGGAGGGGAAGTAAAGCCGGCGGTCCCATGTCATAGATGTATGGCATGTTAAAGAACCTTCCACTTATTACACCTGTGTGAAGCTAAATTATAGGTTAAAAATTTGAACAACGCTCTTAGGTTCCAACGTTCGTCGCCAGGAGCCGACTGCGGTGGCGTGTAGTAACCAAGTTCTGAACTAGTAGTCGTTTACGGTGGTCTTTGGCGGCAAAAGTAGGAACTGCTTGAAATTCAATGTCTGCAGTCCTCACTTGAATTAAAAACAGATAACACTCACTAATACAGCCATCACAATTAACACCGGTTATCAGACAGTTTCTCCACACACCCAAAGTACAGGGGGCTACATGATTGCGTTGTCGCAGCTCCTAAACTGAGGAACCAACCAATCTTCAGCTGTTTGAAATTGACACTTTTTGGAACTGTTAACGAAGCTGCACAATTGGACAGTGCCTATAGAAGGTAAATTGCGGAATATAACGAAGATGTTAGGCACAATAGGTATGTGTTAAATATTGTAATAAACTCTATTTGTTTATGTGGCTCTTTCGGACTGGCCTTGCGTGATCATGAAAGTGTAACATCAACAAATCCAGGTGGTTTGAGAGAACTAATTAATTTTACCGCTGAGTTGGATGCTGTGTTAAATGTCATTTGGTAAGGGCAACTGTTTTCAAAGGAACGTCCAAAACAATTCAAAATTAATTTTTACAGATTATGTTGGAGGTTTGCCAAGAAGAAGAATCAAAGCAAATAAAGGAATCGGAAATTTTTGCCATTATAGCAGATGAAACTAGTGATATTTCAAACATATTTCAGATGGCTGTTGTGTACGATACGTAGTAAGAGGCAAACAAAACATGATGCACACACATTAGCAGCGTGTTTACTGGATGAATTAAAGAAGCAGAAATTGAACAAAATTCCGCAAAAATGAATTGCGTCGACGTATGACAGAGCGCACTTCATGGCTGGTTCCTCTGATGGGGTTCAAGCTATAGTAAAAAAAAAAAGACTGATAGTCAGTCTGAAAGACTAGACTTTATATCATTTTAAATGCTACAAATGCTGCGTGAACTCAAAGTCCGTTAGCAAGTGCAAACCAAGGTCAAAGGAGGTAGCTGGCTAGATGACGTCAAGCTCACCGGAGCGCGCGGGGAAAGGAGGAAGCTCAAGCAGTATTATGACGCCACACACCTCAGTGCATGCTCGGTACATTTCGACCCGTCACCGTAACGTAACGCCAGACCCCAGCATAACTACGAAGTCGACAAGATCATTTAAAATGATAAAAATCCTATCCTTATGCAGAATATGTGCCCGTCTCTGTTAGTAATAACATTTTTCGTTAACGTACAAACTATTCGGTTGCCATGTTTTTATGTTGAGAATGTTTATTATCCCGGAGATTGAGACCCAACCTTAGACAACCTGCTGTGTTTAAAATTCTTCCCATGAACTCAGGCATAGGGCTTAAATACATAAATCTGATTTTTTTATGAATTCCTATAGGAAGAAGCCCAAAAGAGCCATTAAAATTTGTCTATTTGTCGAACGTACAGTTATTTTGGAAAACCCATGTATTTCAGTTTTTATAGAACTGTAGTTTATCTAACGTTAATTCATTTTTGTTACATGTGTAAACTTCCCATATAAAATTGCGACATCAGAAATTTTGGTGCAACACCCAGCTCTACTTACCACCGGCCGCCACTGATTATTATCCATATTGCTTTCCCCTTTACAGTAAGTTGTGTGATAATTTCCCCAAGATACCGTACTTAAATTGTTGAACTATGTTAATATTTTGATAATTTATGGAGACAAAGATTTCATGGACATGTTTTCTCGAGGGATATTTGTCATCCTATTTTAATAGCGATTTTTTGGAGAGAAGTGATCTGAGCACGAACTTCTTCCATATCAAGGGATAAATCCCAGGCAGTGTGTTCTTATCGCAAGTACAGGGACTTTGTTTTATATGTGACGGGGATTTATGCTCGCTCTGCGAGCGAGCCGGTTTCCCGCCAAACACTTTGCCGTAATGCGCTTTTTGGTGCCACACGTTCCCCTCCTTTGCAGTCTGCTGAGAGCTTTAACAGCATGAGGTTCAGTTTAGTCAATTGTTCACGTGTTGAGTGCTCAAGTGTGCTGTTCCAATGCGATTTTCATTACGTGAACGTGTGAGTGTATATATATATATAAAGTACCTTCATTGCTTGGCAATGGCAATGGTGTAAGGCGGTCGGGTCAGTTTGTGCTCCGTGTAAATAGAGTTGTTTTTGGTGAATTTTTAAGTGGAACGACTTAAACATGTGTCTACGAGTGCAGTAAGTTACTCAGGAATATTTAATATATAATGTAAACCGGTAGATATTCACATAATTGCCAAATTGAGCAGTTTTTATAGTCGTTATGTGCATGTAAACACTAGAACACCAGTATTACCAACCTAATTCAACTGAAGTATAGGGGTATCCTCACTGTCACATCTTTGCCTTTCAAGTCGATACTGTATATCCAAAGAGTGTAGCGATGAGTACCTGCTTGGAATGTTCAATGGCAGTGCCTAGACAAGACGTAACAGCCAAAATTCAGTGCAGTGAATGTAATAATTGGTTTCACAGTAAATGTGTGAATCTCAAAGAAGCGGATGTAGAGTATATGCGATCGCAGAGCCAATTATGGAGGTGTAAACAGTGCTATAGTATGAGGCGTGAGAGTTTACATAGTGAAAACCAGCCAGCGTCCGTGGTGCCATCTGTTGGTGAAATATACAAACTATTACTATCTATGCAGGAGAAGTTGGACAGTGTAAACAAGTCTACTACTGACATTGAGAGGCAACTGGGGAAATCTATTGATGCCTGTCATGACAGATTGGATGAAAGTAGCAAACTTATCAGTAAACAGCAGGAAATTATTGATAGGCAACAAACAATCATAGACAATTTAGTATCAGAAAACAGACGTCTGACGAATGTAGCAAATAATCTTGCATCGAGGTGTGATGACCTTGAGCAATATTCAAGGTCAAACACTGTGGAAATATTTGGTGTTCCAGAGTCCCCTAATGAAGATGTCGTACAGACTGTCATTAATATAGGCAAGGCTTTAGATTTAGATTTGAAGGAGGACATGATTGATGCCTGTCATCGTCTAAAAAAGGCTCACAATCGTCCCACTTCAGGAATTATTGTTAAATTTGTTAGAAGGACCCACAAGGAGCAATTTCTTGCCAAACGAAATGTTAAGCGGACCCTTTCTACAACACACCTTGGTATGTCAACTTCCAGCCCAATATATATTAATCAATCACTTGCCCCAGCTAGAAGAGTGTTATTTGCAAAGGCTAAGCAACTGCAGCGGGAAAAGAGCTAGAAATACCTTTGGGTTAGTAGAAGTGGAAAGATCATGATTAGGAAATTAGAAGGGAGTCCAATTCTTGTCATCATTACTAACGAGGACCTGAGTAAGTTGTGATTTCGATGTACTGACACAGAAATGTATTTAATTGTTCGTTGGCTCCTCTTAATACTTTGGTATGCATTATTGATTTATATTTAGTTATATCAGTTTTTTATTCACTATATTTTTTATTGTATACTAATGTCTGTAAATGAATTGTCCATTTATTATCAAAATGTTCGGGGCCTAAGGACAAAAACTGACGTGTGTCTTAAAAATCTACTTTGTTGTGACTATGATATAATTGTATTAACAGAGAGTTTCTTGGGTCAGGATATTATGGATAGTGAGTTATGCGATGATCGTTATGTAATGTTCAGAAATGATAGGGATATGTTTATATCTGGGAAGTCTAGAGGTGGAGGAGTAGCCGTAGCAGTCAAAAAGGGGTATAAATCCAAATTATGCTCTATCTATAATGAACAACAATGCGAATCCTGAACTCTTTACATTCAGGGTCATACTCGTAAATTATTCATAAATGTTGTTTACATTACCCCCTCCTCTAAACTCTCTGTATATGAAGGATACTTTAATTACATTGAAAACGTTGATAGTATTATAACATCTGACTGCCTGATCGTGGGCGATTTCAACGTACCTGAAATTAGCAACGCCGGTTATAATTTTAATGAAGGGTCCACGGTCTGTCGTCGTTTATTCCAGTTCATCTCGTATCTTGGATTAACATCGCACAACAATATTCAAAATTCTAATTTCAAGACATTGGATTTGGTTTTAGGTAATATTCAAATTGATTTAAAGCACGAAAAATTCCCGTTGGTACCTGAAGACTTACATCACCCTGAACTTTATTTAGCAATACCACCCAACTTCAAAAAGGCTGATTTTTTGAGACTCTATTGCAACATACGAGATTTAGACTGGAGTTTACTGTACACATTTAAGGATGTTGATCATGCTGTTGATTTCTTTTATTCTTCATTCTACAAATGTTTTGAAAATTGTGTACCTAAGCAGAAATTCATTCGAAAATCCAAATATCCAGTATGATTCTCTCGAGATATTATCCAAACCATAAAAATTAAGAAAAAGTGTGCTGCAAAAAGACGTTTTTCGAAATATTATGATGAAAGATTTAGACAGCTTAGATCGGAACTAAAAACAAAATTACGAATGGCTTATGCTGTTTACATTCATAGTCTGGAAAATGGAGTTAAGAATAACATTAATCAGTTTTGGACGTATGTTAAAAGCAAGCGGGAATCACGTACACGCGACTACACATTTATACTAAACGGAAATCATTATACAGCTGGAAGTATTGCAGATGGGTTTGCTGAGTATTTCTCTTCAGTATATATCAAAACGAATTTTACTTATAACGTGGATCATTTGTCTTTGAATGAATTTCCTGTTTTGCCCAGGGTTGATATGCTGAACGTGACTCACATAACGGTGGATGAAGTAAGAACAACTATAAATAGAAAATTAAAGCCTAAGAAATCCTCTGGGCCTGATGGCATACCACCTTACATAATCAAGGGCTGTGTGGACTTATTGGTTTCTCAGTTGGCCTTCATCTTTAATCTTTCTTTAAAGACGTCAAGCTTTCCTGGAAAGTGGAAAATGTCTAGAATTATTCCAATCCTAAAGGGAGGCAACTCTGAAATGATATCGAACTACCTCAGTGATAAATGCTATAGCAAAAGTATATGAGCACATTTTATATTCTAAGATTTACAATCATATTAAGGTTGAGCTCTCACAATATCAGCATGGCTTTATGCCCGGCAGATCAATTATTACAAATTTGCTGGGTTTTACTCAAAAGGTTTACAATGCATTAGATACCAATAGAAGAACTGACGTGATATACATGGATTTAGAAAAGGCATTCGACAAAGTAGACCATAAAATTCTGGTGACAAAGCTGTACCAGTTTGGAGTTGCTAAACCATTACTTCAATTGTTATGCTCCTACTTAAAATTTAGACAGCAATTTGTTTGTTTCAGAAGTGAAATTTCAGGTAATTTTGTTAGTTCTTCTGGTGTCCCACAAGGATCTAATCTTGGGCCTCTTCTATTTCTAATTTTGGTTAATGATTTGCCTAATATTCTATGTTACTCTGACTGCTTATTGCTTGCTGACGATGTAAAGCTATATAAGACCATATACAACTTGAGAGACGAGAATGACCTTCAGAGGGATGTTAATAATATTGTAGCTTGGTGTGTTAGTAATAATATAGTCCTTAATGTAAAAAAATGTAAAGTCATGGTATTTACAAGGAAGAAGGAGTATATAAATCCTAAATATTGTATTGGAGAAACAGCACTCGAAATTGTACCGTCGATAAATGATTTAGGAATTATTTATGACAGCAAATTAACCTTTAATAACCATATTGCAAATATAAGTAGTTCGGCCAACAAGATGCTTGGTTTTGTCATTTAAAACTCCAAATTATTTACTAAAACTGGAGTAATTGTTAAGTTGTATGAAAGTTTAGTTCGAAGCAAGTTAGAATATTCAGCAGTAATCTGGGATCCCTTTTATAAAGATCAAATTCATCACATTGAGATTGTGCAAAATAAATTTCTAAGATACATGTATTATAAGACGTTCAATGTATTTTGTCCATTTGATACTTCGACTCAGTTTTTACGAAATTTATTCAATTTCAAGTCCTTGAAAAGTAGAAGGTCGTTAAGTTCTTTGCAACTGCTGAGGAAAATTTTAACTGGAAAAGTTGACTGCCAAGAATTATTTCAATTCATCACTTTTCATGTACCACAAGTAAGATCTCGACAGCAAGCACTCTTTCACATCCTAAGATCTAAAAGTGTTCACCATTCTAATTCGCCTTTAGTTAAAATATTATCATTTTATAATTCAATTGATGTTCAAGTAGATTTATTCGCTGGCACTAACTTATTCAATAAACAAGTAAAAGCAGCTGTTCCTTGAATACTGGGTACTCTTTTCTCCTTTATTTTTGTATATTCTTTTTTTCTACTTTGTAAAGTTTTGTTTTCATTTTATGGTTTATATTTTCACGATCTCCTTTGTAGTATTTATGTTCTGTTCTTCATTTGTGTAATTTGTGTAATCTGTTTTCTCTATTTTCCACTGATACATGTTGTTATTTAATCAGATAATGTCAAGAAGGAATGTATTTGGGCTGGTGCCTGTGTTCCTTCATATTGATAAATAAATAAATAAATAAATAAAATAGAATCAATCGGCACTGAGGAACTTCAGAAAGTAAATGACAATTTCATAAAGAGGTGCCAGCGATGTGTAGCAGTGAATGGCAAACATTTTCAGCACCAGCTGTGAACTAGGTAAGTACAAATTCCTATACTCAATGACTCAGAGCCGGGCGAGCGCCGCATTACGGCAAAGTGCTTGGCGGGAGACAGGCTCGCAACATGGGCAAGCAAAAATTCCCGTCACATATAAAACAAAGTCCCTGAATATACCATAGGTGTAATATACATTTTGTTGTTGTTTGAGTCTTCAGTCTTTTGACTGGTTTGATGCAGCTCTCCTTTTTCATCTCTACATAGCTCCGACACCCTACATCCGAGGCAATCTGTTTGTAACATATTCTAACCTTGGTCTACCCCTACAGTTTTTGTCCTCGACCCTTCCTTCCATAACTAAGCTTGCTATTCCTGGGTGTCTTAGTATGTGTCCTACCAACCTATCTCTTCTCTTCATTAACAGTCGCCAGAAACATCTCTCCTCTCCCACTCGTCTTAATACCTCTTTGTTTGTAACCCTATCTACCCATCTGATCTTCATCATTCTCCTGTAGGGGGCGTGGTGGCTCAGCGGTCTAGCTGTATGCCTCTCACCAAGGCGGTCCGGGTTCGATTCCCGGTCAGTGCATGTGAGATTTTCGAAGTGAAATGCCATGTCCTGTGGTTCGGATTCCACGTAAAAAGGAGGTCCCGTGGCTCATGATCTCGAGATTAACGGTCACGTTAAACTACAAGCTTGCTTGCTTTATCATTCTCCTGTAACACCACATTTCAAATGCTTCAATTCTCCTCTTTTCTGCTGCACCAATAGTCCAAGTTTCACTTCCATAGAGCGCCACGCTCCAGACAAAGGCTTTCAAAAATGACTTCCTAGTACCTAAATCTATATTCGATGTCAGCAGATTCCTTTTTTGTAGAAATGCTTTCTTTGCCTGAGCCAACTTACTTTTTATATCCTCTTTGCTTCGTCCATCACTGGTTATTCTGCTTCCTAAGTAACAGAAGTCTCCTACTTCCTTCAGCTTTTCACCTGCCAATTTGATCTCCATAGAGGTTTCTGATTTATTTCGGCTGCATTCCAGTATTTTCGTTTTACATTTATTAATTTTCATCATGAATACTTTCCGTAAGACAGAGTCCATACCATTCAAAAACTCATTCAAATCCTCAGGCTTGTCAGCCAAGATGACGATGTCATCAGCAAATCTCAGAGTTGAAATTATTTCTCCTTGAATCTTCACTCCCACTTTAAATTTTTCTCTAATTCCTTCATTGCTTGTTCAATGTAAAGATTGAAAAGTATGGGTGATAAGTTGCAGCCTTGCCTTACACCTTTCTGAATACCAGCTTCTCTCTCATGTCCTTCATCTCGAATGACTGCTGTCTGGTTTCTGTACAGATTGTATATCACCCTCCTATCCCTGTACTTTATTCCAATCGATTTCAAAATGTCAAACAATTTAGTCCAATCAACATTATCAAAAGCCTTTTCTAAGTCTACAAAAGCCATGAACGTTCTCTTATCTTTCCTTATTCTACCTTCCAAAATCAGCCTAAGACTTAGTACAGCTTCCCTTGTTCCTACATTTCTCCTGAAACCAAACTGGTCTTCACCCAACTCCGTTTCTATCTGGCTCTCAATCCTCTTGTAAATTATTCTAGACAGGATCTTTGAAGCATGAGTAATCAAGCTGATTGTACGGTAATCTTCACATCTGTCAGCTCCCACTTTCTTTGGTATAGGGATGATTACATTCTTCTTGAAATCAGGGGATACCTCACCTGTCTCATAAATCCTACACACCAAGTGAAATAATCTGATCAGACCTTCATCTCCTATGCAGCGTAGCAACTCAATCGGTATATCATCTATGCCTGGTGCTTTGTTCCTGCTTAAGTCTTCCAAAGCTCTATCAAATTCTGATCTCAATATTAAATCTCCTTTCGCATCCTCATCAATTTCCTCCTCCCTTTCCATTACATGATTCTCAATCTCCTTTTCCTTATACAAACTCTCGATGTAATCTTTCCATCTCTCAACCTTTTCTTCCCTATCTGTTAGAGGCTTTCCATTTGTGTCCTTAATATTACAGCACTTAGTCTTCTTTTCCCCAAAAGCATTCTTAATCCTTCGATAAGCTGTGTCTACTTTTCCTAATTTCAGACAATTTTCTATACCTGCACATTTCTCTTTCAACCATTCTTCTTTCGCTTCCTTGCACTTCTTGTTAACCTCATTTCTCAGACGTCTGTATTCTGCTTTCCCCTATTCATCTCTTACATTCTTGTGTTTCCGCCTTTCATCCATCAATTCTAGTATATCCTGAGTGATCCACGGTTTTCTCCCTATTCTTTCTTTCCTACCAATGTTTTCTTCTGCGGATTTTGTTATTTCATTCTTCAAAAGTGCCCAATCTTTCGTATACATTTTAAAAAGTTTTAAAAGTCTTAAGTTGTTGTCAATACATTTTTAGGGGCTTGGGAAATCTTGGTCATCAGCCCCGTGTAAGGTAAATGTACCAATAGATGACACCCTTGCCTGGCAATACCAATAGGTGACACTCAGTCTGAATTTTGCAATACTAAGGAATTTCCACATTCCCAGAGGGTTGTGCAAGAACTGGCAACATTGGTGACCCTTACTTGACTACCTGAGCTCATGCCTAGGGTCAGTGGTGTCTTTGTATTCATGTGAAACAGATCTTTGTAAGACTTGTGAATGTATGAAGCAATATTTCCCTTCTCCTAGACACATTCCTTAAGAGGTAAGATGAAAGTTTATTGTCTTCTATAACTCGTTTTATGTAGGAAGGTGATTTTTATTACTATATCAAGGGTTGCAGGGTTCTAGGCTCTGTTTATTTGCTTTGGTTGAAAAGATTAATCTTAAATTGTATATGTAATTATATGTGTCATCTATTGGTCTTACTGAACGCTATTGGCCCAATGGCTGACAGGGGTGTCAGGCATTGGAATTTGTTCTACATTGGAGTTGGCAATGTTAAAAGTATTGTTTTTAAAATAGATGGTAAACTATGTTAATTTCATTATGATTTGACTTCGGGAACCATTAGTTGACAGGGGGTGTCAGCCATTGGTGTCCAATGTGTCAGGCATTGGCTCATTGGTTCTTTCTACAATTTCTTTTCTCTTTTTTTATCCCTAGATTCAAAATGTCAAAAAAGATTTTAAATTATTCACAAGAGACCATGGCTGCTGCCATAGATGAAGTGAGAAATGGGAGTTCTGTAATGGCAGCTGCCAAGAAATTTGGAGTTCCTAGGGTGACATTATTGTATAAAGTCAATGGGAAACTGCCTGTGGGGAAGAAAATGGGCCCAGCTACTCTTTTCACTGGTGAACAGGAAAAAATCTTAGCTGAGTGGGTGATAACCATGGCAAAAGCTGGTTTTCCTGTTACAAAGGATATGTTCATGATTAGTGTTGCTAAGCTGTCAAAGGAGTTGGACATGGAGAAACCTCCTGGAGAAAAATGGTACAAACTTTTTAGAGGCAGGAATATTGCCATTAGTGACAGAATTTATCAAACCCTTACACGGTCTAGGGCTAACGTCACTAAGGAGAAGCTCATAAAATGGTTTGAAGAGGTTGGATTGTATATGCAAGAGAAGGGTCTGATGGATGTACTGAAAGATGCATCACGAGTTTTTAATGCAGACGAGTCTGCATTTTACTTGAATCCGAGAGGGGGAAAAGTACTTGCTGAAAGAGGGAGCAGGACAGTGTACCTATCTGGGGCAAATGATGAAAAGGAGAATGTCACAGTGCTCATGACAGCAAATGCAGCTGGCCAGATAGCACCACCTATGGTTGTTTATAGGTACAAAAGGATACCAATGCACATTGCTGAGGCATTCCCAGAAGAATGGGCTATAGGTAGATCAGAAAATGGATGGATGACTCATGAACTCTTCTATGAGTATATAGTAAATATCTTCTACCCATGGCTGAAGAAACAGAATATTGCATTGCCTGTGGTGTTCTTCCTTGATGGTCACTCCTCGCATATATCTCTTCATCTGTCCCAGTTCTGTGTTGAGCATGGCATCGAGCTAGTTGCTCTATATCCTAATGCAACACACATTCTGCAGCCCATGGATGTGGCAGTTTTCCACACTTTAAAAGCAGAATGGAGAAAACAAGTGCAGCAGTGGAGGATGTCGAACTTGGGTGAAGAAATGAAGAAAAAGGACTTTCCTCCACTACTGCAAGAAGTTATTGGCAAACTTTCACCATCCATCTTTGAAAATGGATTCAGAAAGTGTGGATTAATGCCCTGGAATCCTCAAGCTGTGTGTTTAGAACCTGACCAGCCAATGCCTCCAACGCCCAGAACTAACGCCGCGAGAGTCAAGGATTTTTTATCTCATCTAGAGCATGAGATTGGGCAGCAGAAACTCCTGATATTCAGGAATAATAAAGGAGAATGGAGTGGAAACAAAGAAGATTTGTCCTTGTACAACATATGGAAGAGTAACAAAGACAAGTTGGAAGAGCAGCAGGTAAACTATGCATTTCAATTGAAGTTCTTTAAAAGTTGGAATGATGATAAAGTATACTAACTTAGTGTGATAAGAATTTTACTTTAAATTTTCAGATAGAGGTACAGAGAGGGCTGCATACTAGACCACCAATCCCAAGTCTACAACCATCAATGGAACTAGTACCTTCAACATCAGATGCTAATGAACCAGAAGAGATGCTGCATGTAGAGCCAAGACCTTCAACATCTCTTGATGAGCAAGAGCCAAGACCTTCAACATCTGTTGATGAGCCAGAGGAGATGGTGTCAGCAGAGCCAGATCCGTCATTAAATGTTCCTGAACGGCTAGTTTTGAGTCTAGAGTTATCAACCCCTCAAAAAGCCATGGAAATAGAAGTAACTTCTGGTACAAGTAAATGCCATATCCCTTCACCATTCAAGAAAACCTTATTTTGGCCAGGTGAATCTGCAGTGACACCTAAACGAATGAAAAAGGAAAAAATCCCTGCTGTCCTCACTTCACCCCAAATGATGGCTTACTATAAAAAGAAAGAAGAAGGAAAACAGAAGAAATACGACCAGCAAGTCGAGAAAAAGAAAAAGAGGGAAGAAACTAAGAAGGCTTTAGAGGAAAAGAAAAGAGCCAGGGCAGACAAAAAGAAAGTCAAGGACCAAGAGAAACAGAAGAAACAACAGAAAGAAAATGAAGAGACTGATTCCATATCGAATTGTAGTTCAGTTAGTTTCAGAGAGACGGATGATTCAGACTGGCATGAGGATAGTGACGATTTGTCTTGCCAGCCAGTGACTCTAGAGGGACTCAAAGAAGGAGACTTTGTGTTGTGTGAGTTCAAAGGTGGCAGGAGAAATCAAACAAAATTTGTGTACCTTTGTATTGTGCAAGAGAAAGATGAGGCAGAGATCCAGGTTATGGGTCTAAAATCTCAGGACGAAAGAAAGACGGAATTCACAGTGAATGAAAATGACATTTCATCGATTTCAATCAAACAGGTGCTTGGAAGACTAGATCTGCCTAAAATATCTAGCAAGGGAGAATGAATTAGATACATTTTTGAAAAGTCTGTTCCAGTGAGAGAAATGTGATTTCATTGTTCGTGTGGATAGAAATTTTAAAACTATGAAGACTCATTTAATCGCCTTTTTAACTTTAAAGTCTAATTTCATTTTTTTAAGTTTTTTTTGTACTAACAACTTGTTTTCCTTGACTAACATAATTAGAAATGTTCTTCCTTGTAGAATTGATCTAGATTTAATGTTTTTGTGTGTTTTAAAATATGTAATCTATTGGGCTAAGAAGTATGTCATCTATTGGAACTCATGACTTAAGGGGTGTCACCTATAGGGACTAATGCTGAACATGAGGATACATTTAATTATCA
This sequence comes from Meconema thalassinum, assembly GCA_946902985.2. Taxonomy (NCBI): domain Eukaryota; kingdom Metazoa; phylum Arthropoda; class Insecta; order Orthoptera; family Tettigoniidae; genus Meconema; species Meconema thalassinum. The sequence continues at coordinate 582,541,546 of OX336391.1, read as the reverse complement.
ATAGTCGAATGAAGAAAATGGAAAACTGAACCCATATTCCTGCAGGGGATAGTCCAGAGCACTTAAGGAAGTTTCTTGTTCAATAAAATAGCATTACGAGTAAACACAGTTCTCATTTTGCCATTATTTTCTCTTAACGGTGTCATCTATAGGTACCTTTACCTTAGTTGGTGTGTGTTGATTTTGCCTGATAACTTGTAGTGCTATGATGACTGTAGTAGTGTGTGTAGCTGTATTAACGACAGGTGTCCTGGGACTCAAAATAAGGTACTATCCCGACATTTCCCTGGAGGGAGTGTGGGAAAACCATACTCAGGATAGCTGCTATGAGCGCAGAGATTCGAACCCACGATCTCCAGACTTGCTGCAACTGCTTGCACGGTTGTAGTGCACGATTTAACGAGCACGGCTACGTGGTGGGTTATATAAAAGCCTTAAGTGAAGAGAATTTTATGGTGTTCATGTGGCGAATGAAACATGGCATCCAATTAAAACCCCTTAGTTAGAAAAGTAAAGTCCATGGAGTTGTTTTTTTTTTCCAGGTAGGCCTAGTAAGTGTAGTAAATAACTGTTATTCCCCACCCAATTAATTGGGCACATTAATGTGTTGACCAACTGAAAAGCAATTATTTTATTAGAAGAAACAGCTTCTAAAACGTGTATAAATTAAGACTGTTCCTCTTGTGACTGAATAAGCAACTCATCTGAGAAAAAACACTCTCAAACAAGCATTAGAATCAGGTAAGGTAAGACAGAAGGAATGTGCTTGAAGGTTTCTTCTATCAGTCTGACAAGCTACTATTTTTCCATTCTGTGCCAAAATGTCTCACACTGTCATTGGTTCTAGCGCATATCCATTGTGTGGTAGCGCTGAATGAAGATAGAACGCGCTACAAAATTCTCTACAAAACATGAATTAGCCAAAATACCTTATGAAACGATGAGAAATAAATCAGGGAGCATTGTCTTAATAGATATTTCCTCCTCCGCTGTCTGTGACCCACCCAGCCATCCCAAACAAAATCACGACTTATATAGCCAAAATTACAGCTGTGGCAGCCATTACTCCAAATCAATGATCATGGGTTGCGGTCGTGAGTATTCGGGTCTCTTAGTTAGCCCCACTGGTTTGTCATCAAAACAATACTGCCAACCTCGCCCTTACAGTACCCATCCCCACTAGCTGCGCGACCCCCGACCTTCTAACCTTCGTTTTGTCCAATCCATTGGTTTTTGACAATGGTTACAACCTAACGCGCCCAGATCAATGGTTTTGTGTCAACCGTGCCCCTGGTTGTGCACGGCCAAAGGCTGCACCTACCCCCGACCTTCTAACCTTCGTTTTGTCCAATCCATTCGTTTTTGACGATGGTTACAGCCTAACGCCTCCAGATCAATGGTCTTGTGTCGACCCGCACCCACATCAATGAATTTTGACAATGGTTACAGCCTAAAGCGTCCCGATGAATATATTTTTGATCAACAGTGATTTTGTATCTCACATGTTGGCAACAATGAGTGCGCCTTGCTGCATGCCGGTCGAGTTCACCTTGTTGACAGTTGAACGAGATGAAAGCGCTGTCAAAAGATGGCACCCGGTTTTTAAATAGCAAGAAATAAAAACACATATATGAGGTTCACAAGTGACCAGGGTTCGTAATTTCAATACGTAATATCACCCAGAAGATGAAACAAGGACACAAGGTAAGTAAAAGTCACATTCCTGTCTCCTGCAAGTGTATAATCCGGATTCCACTTACACTCATAATTAATCATTGCATTCCCATTCATATAACATTGTCAGTTCATTATGATTCATTTTAGGCTATGTAGGCCTACTGATGAAATATGGTTCTCCATATCAATTATAATTTGGAGGAAAAACTAAACATCTATCATCACAAAAAGGATACGTCAGAATGCTAGGACATGGCTAGGAAAAATTTAAAATCCAGGATTGTCTTGGGACCCCTACTCATGGTCACAAAATAGAGCATTCCTACATTCTTAGAGGTCTTTAACTTTCGGCACATTTGAATCAATCTATTAAAAAGTCAAGAATTCATAATTTCATTGTAACTATGTAGCACAAATGGTAGAACTTGACTTTACCTACTCCTTGGGAAAAAAAAAATCCTTAAACTACCGGTACTGAAATTAGCCAAAATACTTGCGGTAATGGTCGGGAAAAAATCTGGAAGTTATGTAGTAATAGATGTTTACTCCTCCACTGTCAATAACCCACCCGCTGTCCCAAATTTGATCACGACTTATACAGATGAAATTCCAAACGTGGTTGCCGTCATTGAATGAGCAAGAAATAAAAAACATTTACTTACGTAATATAACAAACATTTCCGGCGCAACAGTGATAATTGACGGTAATTTCAATTCCTAATGACTCCCAGAAAGGTATAAGAATCATATATTTTCAATAATCTGCCAGGTACAAGTGTAAAACAAGGTCAAGACAAGATTTAATGCACAAATTCATTACTATGTGGCATGGCGCTGACATGTTTTGGTTTCAAGGATTGCCAGTAGCATGGGTCGGGAGTGTCCAGTTATAAATGCAATTTGATAAAGGGTTTCGCCATGTTCTACGTGACCGAGTTATTTGTGTCGCTGGCGATCTTTGCAACCTCAAGAGATGCTGTGTGCAAATTAGATAAATTGTGGTGTAGCTTCCTGTCGGTTTTTACATGAGAAACACATTCAGGGTAATTCAATGCTAGGTGACCTAGTCACTTGGATTTTCATACAATAAATTTATGCACTGAACCAACAGGTACGGGGACTAGTATGGAACAAGGATATGCCAATTAAGGCTAAAGAAGTTATGTACAAAGCATATTATGTTCCTATAATGACATATGCAGCAGAAACTTGGACAATGACTAAGAGGGATGGGAGCAGAGTACAAGCAGCTGAGATGAGATTCCTGAGCAGTATGGTCCAGAAAACTAGGAGGGACAGAGTGAGAAATGAAGATATACGGAAAGAACTGGGAGTACAGAAACTAAATGACAAACTGGAGCGGAACAGATTGAGATGGTTTGGACATGTCAAACGGATGAATGAAGTAAGGCTACCAAGACGAGCACTGGAACAACGGATGACAGGGAAGAGAGGACGAGGAAGACCAAGAATGCGTTGGATGGACTCAGTGGAGAATAATATTAGAAAACGGAACCTGGATTGGAACACTGTGTCGGAAGAGGAATGGTGGAACGACAGAATGAAGTGGAGAGGAACCATATTTGCCCCCACCCAGTGTCAACTGGAAAAGGGGAAATGAAGATGATGAAATTTATGCACTGTGTTTTACATCAATTTAAAGGAAGGGCATTGTATAATCTGGTTAATTTCAGAATTTTAGAAAATGTTAACAGTACGTTCCACTCTCATAATTATGCTTTTAACCTGCTACCTTGAAATTTAGGTCAGTACCATTCTCAAGAATCATAGCATACAGAACACACCACCGTTCTGTGCAAAACCATGGATGCACATCTAAATACCATACAGTCTCTGAGCCTCTAATTATATGGAGCATGCACATTGATACATAAATTGACAGTCGTGCAATGTGCGAGCTCTCAAGGACACGGACAGAAATCAGTGTCGTACACTCTATACATCGTATCAACCCGAGCAATAAAGGAAGACTGGCATATAGGCTACCTAAAAAATTCACTACTGTATGGCTCCCAATAGTTTTACCTGTGCCTCTCAACTCTGTTTTCTTCTTCAGCCTCCTCTTCCGGTTCCTCTGCCTTCCTAGTCTTAAGTCGTCTAAGTCTAGGATCATCTACTTCAAGTTGGCCAGGCTCAGGTTCTAGCTCCAACTGATCCAATGGTGCAGCCTGACTAGGCTGACTAGGCTGCCGACGTTTCTGTTCAATGAAATCGTCGTCCTCTGATTCTTCCTCACTACTGGATACAGGTGCATAATCAGGTCGTTTGCCAGAGACATATCTGTGGACTTTCACTTTTTGCATAGACACCTCACCTAAAAGAAAAAATAAATGAAACATAAGTAAGCAAAACAACGATAAACCTTGTATTTCAGATATGTTTCAAATAGTCCAACATAATCAGGAACTACAAACCTTTGTCATTTCTCACTGGGATAGCACCAGCGGTACTCTGGATGCTGATTCCTGCTAAGGAGTTCATTTTGACAAATGTTTATCTACCGTTCTAATTAACGAGAATGCTGTACAAATAATAAATTAATATCCAAAGAAAATGTAAACATCAAACACCTGAATCAGCGAGAGAAAACCGCTGCACCTCACACATATCCAGGCAAGCGCACACGCACACAACGAACCATCTTTAATCATCTTATTAATGCACAACAAACAGAGCTGCCAACCTGAGTAACCGAAATAATAATCCCTACGTTCACTTCAGATTATCTAAAATTAATATATTTATTCTTTAATAATAAATGTGTCGCCCGAGACAAAGCTAACAAGTCAAATTAAGATTATTGGAATAACCGACGTAAAATCACGCTCAAGCCTGCCTTCTTCTTCTGTTGAGGGGTTTTGGCCGCAGCAAATAGCTTAATATCATATTAAGCTATTTGGCCGCAGTAAACTCTTTACCCAGTCACTAATCTGAGGACACAATAAGGTGCGAAACTTCACGCCCAAGTGACGCATCTTGGCGACTTACTACGTGTAAACAAACACGAGGCGTCACACATAAGGGAGAGAGTTAAAGAGTTAAATGGCAATCAGATTTTTTTTTTTTTTTTTTTGGGGGGGGGGAGGGGAAGGTTTTCCACACCACCCCCGGCGTGGCACACGACCTTACTACTGGTGTCTCCGACATGCAGTTAGTCTACATAGTAGAAGAGAAAGCATAGGGGTTTGGAAAAGGATTGCCCTTTGAGGCTTAGCGCCTGTCCGATCGCGGTCGCGATTTACCAGGCATGATGAGTATATATTAACATTGGTATATTTTACATATATGCACATATAAATAGCCTATGTGCATATATGTAAGGGTTGGATTGTAGGGCCAGGGAAAACCGCATAGGCAGAAAGGAAAGATTGCCTACACGTAAAACCTGGCGGCTTGGTTATTGCCACATGCAAGGAAGTGGGTATGGAAATGAGTAGGTTTTGCTATACCAGACCCAAAACAACTGTGAACATGGGCTAGCCCAGTAGCGTGCGTCCAGCTGAGCACTGTTGCCACAGCGGATACGACACAGCTCTACGCTCGCAGTATACGCACGACCTGTTCCGTGAACACAAGGCGCTCCGAATGTAAGAACATGTACGAGCTGGGGGGCCTAATCCTACGAATATCTAAGCTCACAACGGAGTGCGCACAATGTGATATGAGGCAGATAAAAGATATCACACCAACGTTATTTGTGCAAGTGTCCACCTCCCGGTGTAGCAACCAGCATTCTTGGCTGTGGCCCAGGAGGTCCAGGTTCGATTCCCAGCTCTGCCAAGCAATTAAATTCTAGTCTGAGGGCTGGAACGGGGTACACTCAGTGTCACGGACGATTACTCTTTACTCCATGACTTTTGTGTTTCTTGTTGTTAAGAGCTTTGATACACAAGGCAGTGAAAATGTTGTAATGGCGGTTACTAGAATATAAAGTTTTCTTATGAGAAGTCTTGAGCGTTTCATTCAATTTGTTTTATTGGTTATACCTACACCGGGTAGGCGTAGGTCCCTAACAAAATATTGGCGACCCTGCCAGGATGGCGTATTAATTCAAACAACTTGAAGATTGTGTTGATTTAAAGACCGCGTGTTCCTGTTCGTTCGTGTTCCTGTTCTGTGTTCGTATTGGAAATGGAGAAGTTAATGAAAGCGCGGAAGCCGGTAAGAGCGACTTTTACGAAGACGTACAATGCACTTTTGCAAAACTTAAATCAAGAAATTCAAGACGGCGTGGACGACGACACCTTACAGTCCTTGCTAACCAAATTGGAGAGGTTAGGAACGGAGCTGGCGCCGTTGGACGAGAAAGTTTTAAGTATGTTGCTGGAAAAGGAAGGGGACGAGTATGACCGTGAATACGAATATGTAGACAGTTTTCGAGACAGATTGGATGATGCAAGACAGAAGTATGCTCTACGGTTGCAGGCTAATTCCAATGTATTGGCAGTGGTGTCAGCAAGATCGGTCCTATCAGATGGGAATAAAACCAAAAGGCAGTTGAAACTACCCAAAATGGAACTCATGAAATTCGATGGGGAGATTAAAAATTGGTTGGAATTTTGGGGACAATTTCGGCGCATTCACGAGGACTCGGAAATTGAGGACGAAGACAAATTCCAATACTTGATCCAATCCACGAAAGTTGATAGTCGCGCTAGAGAATTAGTTGCCAGTTTCCCCCCTACTGCTGAAAATTATCCTAAAGCAGTGGAATCTCTTCAGGGTAGATTTGGAAGGGAGGATTTATTGACTGAGTTCTATGTAAGGGAACTCATAAGTCTTGTAGTGAAAAATGTTTCTCAAACAAGGAAGAAGACTCAACTTGCTAGTCTATATGACAAGTTGGAAGCACAACTGAGAGCTTTGGAGTCTATAGGTGTTACCCGAGATAAGTACGGGTCAATGCTTTTCCCTCTAGTAGAATCCTGCTTGCCTGAGGAAGTGTTACGTGTCTGGATGAGGAGTTCGTCAACGGCTATGAGGGATCAAGACAATGGACATGCCGACAAACTGACTGCATTACTTGGTTTTCTGAAGGGGGAAGTAGAAAGTGAAGAGAGGATTACATTTGCTCAAGCTGGTTTTGGAGTTTCTAGTGAATCAAGGAGTGCTAAAGTTAAAGAATGGAAAGAGAGTAGTTTAGCAACTGCTAGTGTTCTCTTTGCTGGTAAAGGCGAAGGAAACAGTTTAACGTGTGTCTTCTGTAAAAAAACACATAACAGTAAGGGGTGTTATCTTGCTCAAGAAATGAACTTAGGGGACAAACGTAAAAGACTGTCTGAAAACAAGGCTTGTTTTTTGTGTCTGAAGGTTGGACATAGGGCTGCAAATTGTATTACGAAACTGAAGTGTCTTGTGTGCAGCAGTAAACATGAAGCTATTATGTGCCCAAAATTAGATGTAAATAGGGGGGATTATAAAGGTGAGGAGAAGCACCAGGAAAGGGGCTCAAAATTGCCTGGTGTCCCAACTACAACCCTTAATTCACAAACTAGTGATGTTTCGGAAGTACTGCTGCAAACTCTTGTAGTTAGGTTGGTTCATCAAGGGAGAGAAAAAACTATACGGGCGTTGTTAGATACAGGCTCGCAGAGATCCTATCTGTTAGAGAAGATTGCTGTGGAAATGGGGTATATTCCATCAAAGACTGAAAAAATTGAACACAGGCTTTTTGGGGGTGCTTCAATCAGTGCCAGTGATCATAACCTATATGAGATAGATATAGACGACCTACGTCATTCAATTTCTCGAAATATAAAGGTGTTGGGACAAAAGGAAATTTGTGGTGTTATCCCACGGTTAAACCGGGGCCCTTGGATGGATGAGATCAGAGAAAAGAAAATCTGGCTCTCTGATTTTGGCCCAGAGCCATCGGAGATTGGACTACTAATCGGCGCAGACACTGTGGGTACTTTATTGACTGGGGAAACAATCAAGTTGAAGTCTGGATTGGTTGCTGTTAGGACTACATTTGGTTGGACAGTGATGGGTCAGCTTTGGAAGACAACTGAAGACGATAGCACAGTGTCAATGGTGAACTCTCTGTTTGTGAGAACTGCTTCTTTGGGTGAACTGTGGAACCTGGAAACCATTGGAATTGGTGATCCTGCTGAAACACTATCGAAGAAGGAAATTGAAATTGCAACATTGAAACATTTCCAAGAAAATGTTAAGATCAATGAGGAAGGAAGGTATGAAGTCGCACTTCCGTGGAAAGAAGATCAGCAGTTATTGTCAGGCAACAAGGAAGTTGCGTTAAAAAGACTGGTTTCTGTAACACACCGTTTGATCAAGGAAGACAAATTTGAGAAGTACCAGCAGGTGCTTCAGGACTGGGAACAGGAAGGGATAATCGAAGAAGTTGGTCAGGAGGGCTCTCAGGATGTTGGGTATTATTTACCACACCGAGGAGTTTTCAAGGAAGGATCGAGTACAGCGGTGAGGCCGGTGTTTGATGCTTCATGTAAATCGAAAGGAGGACTTTCACTCAATGACTGTCTGGAAAAGGGTCCTAATTTGTTGGAAGTAATTCCTTCTATTTTGAACCGGTTCCGTTTAAACAGGATAGGTGTGATCGCAGACATTAAGAAGGCGTTTCTTCAAATTTCAGTCTCTGAGAATGATCGAAACTTTCTGAAATTCCTATGGTGGGAGAACTTCACTGAGGGGACTCTTAAAATATACCGCCACAAACGGGTCGTTTTCGGAGTGAACTGTAGTCCATTTCTACTTGGAGCCGTATTGGACAGTCATCTGAAAAACAGTACATGCTTCACTGAGACAGCAGATAAACTAAGAACCTCACTATATGTAGACAATTGCGTCACTTCCTTGAACACAGAGGAAGAACTCAAACAATTTGTGGATGAGTCTAGGGAGTTACTGTCGCAAGGAAAATTTGACCTCCGAGGGTGGGAGCACACCAGATTGAGTCTGGAGGATGAGGTTCCCGAAGTGACACCCGTTTTGGGTTTGTGGTGGGACCCAGTGGCTGATACTTTGGCTTGTAAAGTAGCAAAATTAAATGAATCTGATGTTCTCACAAGGAGGACAGTTTTGTCGGTAGCTCAAGGTATCTTTGATCCAATTGGATTTACTTGTCCGGTTTCCATTGTGCCAAAGGTTTTGCTTCAGGAAAGTTGGAAAGAGAAAATAAGTTGGGATAGTCCACTGAGTGAAGACGCCCAAAGCAAATTCAATAAATGGTTACATGAACTGCCCTCAATTGCTGAGTTTAAGGTGCCTAGAAGATTTTCTAATTGTGAGGACAGATCCTCTTGGAGTTTGCATGTATTTTGTGATGCTAGTCAAGTGGCTTATGCAGTTGTTATTTTCTTGAGATCATTCAATGGGAAAGAATTTGAAGTGCAACTGGTCGCAGCAAAATCCAGGGTAGCACCACTCAAGAAGGTGACGATACCGAGACTGGAGCTATTAGCTTGCACTATAGGCTCACGTCTTGCCTTTACAGTGAAGGAAAGCTTGAATCTAATGGACGTCCCGGAGTACTACTGGAGTGACTCGTCTTCTGTTTTATGTTGGATACGGAGCGAGGAAGCTTGGGGAGTGTTCGTCACTAACCGTGTGAAAGAAATTAGAACATTAACTAACCCAAAGCGTTGGTTTCATCTACCAGGGACGGACAACCCAGCCGATCTACCTTCGAGAGGTTGCTCTACGTTGCAGCTGATTTCTTCTCGTTGGTCGGAGGGACCCGCTTGGTTAAAGTTGGAAGAAAACAGCTGGCCAACGCGCATTGTAAAAGTTAAAGAAGAGGAGGTCGATGAAGAAAGAAGAAAAGGCCATGTTACCAATACTATGCTTGTCTCCCAGGAAAAACACTGGTATTTGATTTATTTTTCCAAGTACTCACGAATCGTTAGAATGGTGGCCTGGATGTTACGGTTCGTTAACAATGCCAGGAAGGACGTAGTGAAAAATGTTGCTTCAGAATTAGATTGTCTCGAAATTTCAATGGCAGAGAAACGACTGCTGAAATTAGTTCAGGAAGAGAAGTTTACCGAAAGGGACAACCAGAAAACATTCTGCTTTTTTAAAGACCAGATGGGTCTCTTCAGGATTAAGACAAAAATTACCAACAGGAAGGATGAATATGATTTCCGTGCGCCAGTGTTATTGCCATCAAAGCACCCTTTGACTGAGATGATAATCAGAGATCATCATTTGAAAGCCTCTCATGCTGGTGTTCAGATTTTACTTGCTATACTCAGGGAGCACTACTGGATACCAAAGGGAAGAAGAACCATTCGCAAAGTCATCAGGAAGTGTACCCAGTGCAGAAGATTCGAAATGGAAAAGACAATTCCGGAAACGCCAGCCCTTCCAGAAGATCGTGTGAGAGATGCAGGTGTATTTGAGGTAGTGGGAGTGGACCTTGCTGGACCGCTATACTTAAAATGCAAGAACAAGGCTTGGATTGTGATTTTTACATGTGCCGTAGTGAGAGCGGTCCATTTTGAATTAGTCATGACTTTGTCCACTGCAGGGTTTCTGTTAGCTCTTAGGCGTTTCATAGCCCGACGAGGAAGGCCTCGTGTGATTTATAGTGACAACGGGACAAACTTTGTTGGCACCAACAATTTGTTTGGCTTCATTGACTGGAAAAAATTGTGTGCGGAAGTATCAGTTGATAGAATCGAGTGGAAATTTAGTCCTCCTTCAGCCCCTTGGTGGGGTGGATTCTGGGAACGTATTGTGCAAATGGTCAAGAAATTGTTAAGGCGTGTTTTAGGCAAAGCTATCTTGACATATGAAGAACTATTGACTGTGATTGCTGATAGTGAATCGGTAATCAACTCGAGGCCCCTTACCTACATTTCAGAAGACTGTGATGAATTGGTACCCCTGACTCCATCAATGTTTCTTCAGGACATTCCCGTGGTTGGCACTCCTGATTTAGACATGCTAGATCAAGTTAATCTCACCAGAAGGTTTCAATATCTTCAACAGCTAAGGGGTGAGCTGAGGAGGAGATTCCGACTGGAGTATCTGGGTAGCCTTCTATGCAGTTCATCGGGCAAGGAGTCTGACCATCAGTGGAAGGTAGGAGATGTAGTCATCATTGGTAGTGATGACAAGAGAAGGATAGACTGGCCCCTAGGAAGAGTGACAGCTACACTTCCAGGTAAAGACAAAGTGACCCGAGTAGTTAGGGTAAAGACATCCTCAGGAGAACTCCTCCGACCTACGAGACACCTATATCCTTTGGAGGCTGGAGGTGGGAGTGAGGAGGTGCCCTTACTTATGCTGTTTGCCAAATAGCCAAAGTGTACACTCTTGCACACTCTCACTCGGAAGTGACGTCAGCGAGTGGTATTCCAAATACGATCGAGTGCAAGTGTACGAGCCGAGTGCGAGTGTACATAGCGACAATTTTGAAGGTGCAGACTCGGTTCGTTCACTCGGTGCAGGCTCTGTGATGTCGCCATTTTGACAGAACATCTGTATTCTCACTTGACATGATCAATTGTGAATTTCAGACGATACAAGGAGGGATACTTATATTTAATTGTAAGTAATTATCTTTTACAATAGCGGTGATTGTTTTTTAACATACTTGCAATGTTGAATGATATTTGTATGTTATAGTAGTGTTCCATAACCTGCGAGGTTAACCAAACTTTCCATGGCCTTTCAAACATTTACTCATAATGTTTTCCTTTTTATTTTCTAGTGTCGATGACGGAGTATTACGTGAAAAGAAAAACTGAAACTTCTTTTTCAAAACGGATTTTGTTTCTCATGGGTGTGATGTGATTTGGCAAATTTGAACAGTCATATAAAATGCAAGATAGGTAAGAATATGTAATTTCTGAATAATAATAATAATAATAATAATAAACTGGGTTAGGCGATAAGTTTGTTTTTATAGCACGGACCAATTAATTACTGTATTTATGCTAGCTGCAATTAACGTCTGGCAATTGGATGCAACATGTGGAGGTTTATCCAGATTGCCACTACTGCAGATAGTTAAGTTATTGTAGTTTTAGGGGGCGGAACTACGAGGTCATCTGCCCCTACTCCTGCAGATAAGTTCGATATTCCTCCCCACAAAATAACAGTTGGTTACTCCTGCGAGTGAGTGAGTCTTGTTATAAGTGTTTGTATCTAGTTGAATGAGGAATTCCATGTAGGCCTAGGCCTACCGGTACTTCAATCTCTACAAACTGCCTCCACATTCTACTTGTGATGGAGAAACATATTTGTCACCTCCATCTGTTTTCCTTGCTGTAAGATCTTTTCAGTAGCCTAGCTTAATATTATGGTAGCGCTGAATGAAGATAGAACGAGCGATAACATTCTCTATAATACATGAATTAGCCAAAATAACTTATGAAGCGATGAAAAATAAATCAGGGAACGATGTTTTAATAGATGTTTCCTCCTCGGCCGTCAGTGACCCACCCAACCATCCCAAATAGGATCACGACTTATATAACCAAAATTACAGCTGTGGCCGCCATTAGTCTAAATCAATCATCAGTTGCGGTCATGAGTATTCGAGTCCCTTCGATAGCCCCACTGATCCGCTGGTCTGTCATCAAAACAATGCTGCCAACCTCACCCTTACGGTACTATGTAACACAAAGAAACGCCCAGTTCAGTCTCTAGTGCGCATCATTCGTGCCCAGCACCCAGTTCACCGCTCTAATTAGGTTAGTGTGTGCAATATTTCGCTTCTATAATGATTATTTTTTTCCACGGTTGAAATGAGTGTTTTTATCTGCTCTGTAATTACTATGCAGTGGGCCTATATTGCTCCGCTGTAATAAATATGTGTATTTTTTTCGCACAACTGTGGTTTTGACAATGGTTACAGCCTAACGCGCCCAGTTCAATGGGTTTGTGTCAACCGTGCCCCGTTAGCTAGGCGCGGCCAAGGCCACACCTACTCCTGACCTTCTAACCATCGTTTTGTCCAATCCAATGGTTAGGCTACAGCCTAACGCTCACAGACCAATGGTTTTGTGTCGACCGTGCCCCGCTAGCGGCGTGCGGCCAAGGCTACACCTGACCTTCTAACCTTTGTTTTGTCCAATCCAATGGTTTTTGACAATGGTTACAGCCTAACGCGCACAGATCAATGGTTTTGTGTCAATCATGCCCCGCTAGCTGCGCGTGGCCAAGGCCACATCTACACCTGGCCTTCGTTTTGTCCAATCCATTGGTTTATGACAATGGTGACAGCCTAACGCGCACAGACCAATGGTTTTGTGTCAGCCGTGCCCAGCTAGCTGCACACGGCCAGGCCACACCTGTACGTAACCATTCTAACCTTCGTTTTGTCCAATCCAATGGTTCTTGAAAATGGTTATGGCCTAACGCAGCCAGATCAATGAGTTTTGACAATGCTTTCAGCCTAACGCCTCCCGATGTTGTTTTTTTAATTTTTTTATCAACAGTGATTTTGTAATTACATGTGGGCAACAATGTGCCCGTCTCGGTGCGTGCCGCTAGAGTGAGTCTTGATGACAGTTGAACGAGATGCAAGCGCTGTCCAAACATGGCAGCCGTCTTTAAAATAGCAATAAATAACATCACATATTTACGAACTTTAGCACATATATGAGGTTCAGTAGTGACCAGGGTTGCTAATTTAAATACGTAATATCACTCTGATGATGAAACGAGGACACAAGGTATGAAAAAGTCACATTCACATTACGAGGATCAACATGTCACCAGAGCATAAAGTGCCAAAAGCAGAGTTGCTTATCAAAGTTATCTCATTCACTTCAAGAATAACAGCATTAAGCAGTCTTCCAAATCACACTGCGCTTGAACATCAAAAATATGTTCTGGCGGTGTTTTAAACCTCTCTGGTCTGAAGTCATTATATCGAGCTACAGTCCAGTGGCTGCCTTCAGTAACTCTTTCCTCGTGTCGGGAACAAGAATTTGGAATAATTGCCCTCGTGACGTTAGAAATTGTACATACGGTGACTACGCCCCTGCAGTTTGGATTTGGTCACCACAATTATTGTAGTTGTGATAAGAATAGAATAGAATTCCCTCTGTTCCAAATTTATTGTTTATACTCGTAATTTATGCCCATAGCTGCCAACAACCCATTTTTTTAACTCGATGACTGAACATGCGCATGCTTGTAAGGTGCAGTGTAATTGTCCATGGCAAATATTGTGAACTTATTTGCAATGTAGATGTAAAACTCTTCTTACATGCAAACCACAACTATTTTGCAATTGCGATCGCAACTTGTGCTAACTCCCTCGTTAGAAGAGGTGGGTTCGATTCCCTCCTCATACATCCTGGAAGTGGTTTTCTGTGGTTTCCCAATTCGACTCCATGCAAATGCTGGGATGGTTCCTAACTTAAACCATGGCCGCTTTCTTCCCAATCCTCACCTGAATTACAAATACACACACTACTACAGCCTTCAGACTTTTCTTGTACATAGGCCTACACACAAAAGTACACGGGGCTAAATGACCACAATGTCCAAGCTCCTCCAATGAAGCAACAATATGGTATGACTACTCTGTATGCCAGTGTTCCAAACTTTTGTTGAAGTGCATGTATAACAATTTTTCCTTATGTTATGACTGCATAATTTTGAAATGTTTTTAAGCACCTAATTTGGCTAATCTCTGTCTTTACATTGGCAGGTGAGGAATTTGTCAAGGAAGCTTATAATAAGCCCCATTATATTGACAACATTACATTCTCTCCCCTCCATCCAGCAACCCTGTCGATGTCATCTGCATCCAGGACAGGATTTATACCAAGACTGAAGAAATGGGAGACCTCCCTTGTGGAATTGCTGAAATATACATATGAAGAAAACAAAAAATGTATAATATCAAGAGTCAATAAAATAGAGAAATGAAATGTAATTTCAAAATCATATCTGTACAGTTTACATTAATTTAAATATGTTCCAACCTTTTATTCCTGAAAGTATTTATAAACAGTAAAAATTGCAACATTGGTACAACATGTGGTACATCACAATTATGCATAATAGGCCTGTTTTCATTCATCAGGATGTGCTGCCTGATTTAGGCGCATGGCGCAGAGGTAATGTTTTCGCCTGCTGTCCCTAAGGTTGCAGGATTGAATCCTGGCTCAGTCAGTTGGTGCATAAATGAGAGGGAGTCGTATCACAGATTTTTTGGCATGTTAAAGATACCCTTTTGGGTGGAAATTCTGGCACCCTGGCATCTCTAAAAACTGCAGTAGTTAAAGGAACGTAAAACCAATAACATTATTATTATTTGATTAAGGATGTTCCAAGAATGAAGCGTGACTGTCCCGCTATACTACTGTAGAACTCGTTTTTTTTTTACAAAACGCTAAGAATAGTTTTCAGTGCTGAGGAGTGGAAGTATTATATTGTTAGAAGCTACCTAATGATTGATGTAAGTTACTCTGCCTTTTGAAAAATACTTTTTCTGAACCTGTTTGGATTACATTGTTCTTCTAGGACAATGGCAATAACAGAAAGGCACTCCTGTGTGTATGCGAGTCAGTGTCTCAATGCATCGCTCATATGCATGTCACATGCACTGATTTGTCAACTAGTCAGAATGCAGTTAATCTGAAATGAGCAAAAAAAGCAATATACCATGCTAGAATTTGAATGCATGCTGCTCGATTTGAAATAGACTCTAATACCTGCTTTTTCTAGGATGAATTGAAAGCTAGCATGGCACTTGGACAACACACCAGAGTGACTTAGCTGCCTTTGTTTGTGTATGTTTGTCATAACTAATAATTAAGTTATTCACTAGCTGTGAAAATACTCCCTATATAAAGCAGGCTTAACGTGGGCACAGTGTTCACTGGGTCAGGAAACTCTTAGAAAAATAGCAGAAAGAAGGCAAAAATACAATAAAAGTACTAATTTTAAAATGTTATTTATGACTAGTTAGTCTTTCCATTTCTTGCCATTACTTGTGTGCACAACGGAATCCATGGCTTCCGTAGTATAGTACCACACTTAACGCAGTCAACACAATGCAGGAGTTATACCACACATCCTATTCATCTTCATTTGACGAGCTGGGAAACATTTACCGCAGGTAAGAATACAGACTCTTGGTTTTGGAAGCTGTACCATAACAGGGTGGTTGCTAATTATTCTCAAGCTAGTAGTTTTAACGTGGCCTGAAAAGTTATGATTGTTCAGGTATGTGGTGCAGCCTATAAGGCCCAATGTCTAGCCTAGTATATGCAAGAGGCCTGTGTCTGTTTATATACTGACATTTTGAAGAACCCTACCAGGGGATAATTCTAGCCTCCTGGGATCTCAAACCGTTGCAATTATAGAAAACGTTAAACCAATACTATCAAATTTCACAATTTTGAGCCACAGCATCTCTTTTTTTATGTCGACCATGCATTAATCGGGAATTGAACCTGGTTCTCCAAGATTATGTACCAGGATCATTATTGTGTCCTTACCAATACCTTCTGACAGGGATTACAGTACACCTCTACTACACAAGGAAATGGGAGTGGGATGAGATTCAGAATTCATGGAATGCTCCCCAATGAAGGAGATTGAAAGCTTAACTCCCAGTTTATTCAGTAGGTAGCCTAGGCCTAAGTAAGTAATAAATTTTATGCCACTAACAAGTGATTGAGCACTATCTCATTGGACTAAATGGAAGTAAAATGTAGGATTTATTCTTAAGCAATACACTGCAGTAGCAGGTAGGCCTATCAGGGAAGAAATGCTGCAAATTATATTATCCTTCATCAGACATGGACGCCTTTACATCCCACGGCTACTCATTAGCTTACTTTTCTCACATACTTAAGTTGCCAGAGCCAAATACACGATGCACCCCTTCTTATTCGCGATAATCAGATCGCAACGAATGTAAACATGAGACGGTCAGCTGTTCGTGCCGCCAGCCACGGCCGACTGAATACGAGCTGCGCTCTATACCGGCCTTGACATTCCCAGTCAGAACCCATGTATAACATGTAATTGGAAAGTTTCTACTCGTTGCCGGTAGAGCGCACTCCCCTCCCATTATAGGCGCGATAAGGAATCAACTGTACAGTACGTATATTAAATGTGTAATCTCAAGAACCACTGGATGGATTTTGATGCTGCTTTCACCATCCTGTAAAGGTGATCTCGAGGAAGATTTGTGTAGAAAATTATTTATTTATGACCAAAGGGAGCCAAGCAGTAACGATTTCAGTGAAAAGGTCGAAAAAATAGCCTGGCGTCCGTGCGCTTTTTAAGCTTACGCTGGGCGAACCGTTAAAAATATCATTATATTATGAGTGTAAGAATTGTTCAGCGTGAGAAATTCTACAAAAAAGTCCGCGAGAGCATATCTCTATCTTCAATACATCGCCCACTATAAGTGTTTTTAGTTTGGACGGGAGGGGCATTTGGCTTGCACCTCGCCATTCTTAAATTACGTCTGACAGGAATTCCTTGCACATTCATAACTGTTCCCGGGCGAAGCCGGGGCGGGTTGCTAGTGACACTATATAATTATTATCATTATAATTTCCGCATTATTAAAATTAAAATTATATCACAAAATAAAATAGCGTGCTAATAAATCTAAGAGAAATTAGACATACCTTGCACCTTCTTCGGGTACAAGGACACTGCTCCAACACCGTCTCATTAAAAGGAAAGAGAGGATCAAAATTACAGCCGGGAACAAGTAGCAGCTAATCGTGTGTTGTGTTTTGTGCTAAGAGATCTTTCGACACATTATCAGATACCGTGTGCCTTCTTTTTCACGAAGCAGCTGTCAGGACGGGACTTACATAAACTCCGGTTGAACAATGTGGTTTCATAATTATAATAACTGTCTCTGATAATCACAAAACTAACACTACAATGATGAGGCATTTAGGGGGAGGGAATTTGCAACCAATGGTCAATCACCCATACGACGAGTCTAGGAATGTATTCCCTAGTTTTGATCATTGTCACGTTCTAAAAAAAAAAAAAAAACATTAGAACGCAGTTTCTGTAACGAGAGATGACTGATGGTACTGGAATAATTTCAGGGAAATACTTGTCATTACTATACACAATGCAAAAGGGTGAGATCGTCAAACCGGTCAGACACCTCACTAAAAAACACATCGAACCCACTAAATTTGAAAAAATGAATGTTCGGCGTGCCAAGGAAGTGTTCTCGTCAGAAGTTATTGGTGCCATTAGTACACTAAAAGATAATATAGGCATGCACCCGGAAGCGTACACATTCATGGACGCAGAAGCAACCATTTTTTTTTGAAAAACGTTAATAAATGGTTCGCTATGCATGACGTAAGCATCACATATCATCATATTCAGTCTAGAAATCCAGATAAAGGGCATTTTTTTCTCATTAAATGTCAGTCGCCTAAACTGGCTAGAGGAATATTTTCTTTCTTACCTTGAAACTTTGAAAGCTGCTAGTAACGCTGCTAGAAAGGACTTCCTGAGTTCTGAGACTTACGAAGCTACCTATACAATTAATCACGGATTCAGCTGTCCAGTGCATAAGGTATCTTCTAAAAATGGGTAGAGGAAAGTCGCCAAATATGGGGAGTTTTTTTATAGGGCTCACATTAGACATAAGAAAGAACGGAATAATTTTGGTTTTCTCACCAATGTAAACCTCAGGCGATATACTATGTATATTACAAATATGGGCACGTTTGGTGTTGTAATACCCTCTGATATTATTGTTAACTTTAAAAGTGCACTTTCCTCGTATTAGGCAACCGGGTTTCGTAATATGGGGAGGTGAGAAACCTCACGGTTTTTATTTATAATAGGTACACTGAATAGTATACCCTACTAATTAAAGCATTAATTCTGACATTTTTTTTCGTGTGGCCTCCTGAGAGGCCGAGTGCAGGTCTTTCTAGTCGACGCCCGTGGGCGACCTGCGCGTCAGGATGAGAGATGGAATGGATGAAGATGAATGAAACTGGGCAAGGATGTGGAAGGAAGCGGCCGTGGCCTGTTAGAAGGTACCGTCCCAGCATTTGCCTGGTGTTGAAAAATGGGAAACCACGGAAAATCATTTCAAGGACGGCCGACGGTGGGGCTCGAACCCACGCGTCTACCGAGGCAGCAGAGAGCTTGACCCCATGGCCTAACGCTGCGCTTTAGCCAGCGTAGCCACTACTGTCGGTAATTCTGACAATGTAATGAAATCATGAACACAAATAGTACAAAAATGAATATTTTAAGTAAATAACAGTCCTAGTTTCCTGTTGCCGAACTTCCAAACCGTTCAGCAGAAAAATGCATAAACTTTAATGAAAATCGAGTGATTCTGATCGAATTCAACTGTAACGAGGTGCAAGGTATGTCTAATTTCTCTTATATTTATCAGCACGCTATTTTATTTTGTGATATAATTTGCATTTTGATATTGTGGGAATTATAATGATAATATAATAGTGTCACTAGCAACCCGCCCCGGCTTTGCCCGGGAACAGTTATGAATGTGCAAGGAATTCCTGTCAGACGTAATTTAAGAATGGCGAGGTGCAAGCCAAATCCCCCTCCCGTCCAAACTAAAAACACTTATAGTGGGCGATGTATCGAAGATAGAGATATGCTCACGCGGACTTTTTTGTACAATTTTTCATGCTGAACAATTCTTACACTCATAGTATATTGATATTTTTAACGGTTTGTCCAGCGTAAGCTTAAAAAGCGCACGGACGTCAAGTTCTTTCTTCGACCTATTCACTGAAATCTAAAATCGTTACTGCTTGGCTCCCTTTGATCATAAATAAATTATTTTCTTCAGAAATCTTCCTCGATATTACCTGTACAGAATGGTGAAAGCCGCATCAAAATCTATCCAGTGGTTCTCGAGATTACCCGTGATATCCAAGAATCGGGGACTTTGTTTTACACTAAGTAGAGATAAGTCTTAGTCGTGCAATGCTTGGTTAACAGCGCTGTGTGAGCAGTTGAGTAACTAACAAGATTTCATGAAAAAGGTCTCATTGTCTAGGCCGGTATGAGCGCATTCAGTCGGCCGTGCGCCAGCGATCATACTTCGCGCGCCGCGCCCCGGGAGAGCGAGTGCAGATACGTTCCAAATTACCGAGTGTTTACACTTCGAGTGTGGACAGAGTGATCGAGTGCAAGTGTACATGAGAGTGTGGAGTGCGAGTGTAGAGTGTTCATCATTTGGCAAACAGCCTTAGTGGTGCAGTTCCGGAGGCAGTAAGTCTCAGAAGTCGCAACTTCACCAGGAGTGGAAGAAGAGTAAAAACGCCTTCCCGTCTCTGTTTATGAACATTGGGTTTGATTTGCATCAAAGGTGGGAGGATGTCACGGACGATTACTCTTTACTCCATGACTTTTGTGTTTCTTGTTGTTAAGAGCTTTGATACACAAGGCAGTGAAAATGTTGTAATGGCGGTTACTAGAATATAAAGTTTTCTTATGAGAAGTCTTGAGCGTTTCATTCAATTTGTTTTATTGGTTATACCTACACCGGGTAGGCGTAGGTCCCTAACACTCAGCCTCGTGAAGCAAAACTGGGAAGATGTGAGTAGGATTCCTACCTAAACCATCCTGGAAGTGTTTTTTCTGTGGATTCGCACTTCTAATCCAGGCAAATGCCGGGATGGTACCTAACGTGCCATGGCCGCTTCCTACCCAAATCCTACCCGACTTACAAATACACACACTAGTACAGACATCACAGTGACACAGGTTATCAGACAAATTCCACATACACCCAAATACACGGGGCTACATGACCACGAAGTCGAAAAGCCCCTAAAACAATCATCAACAACAACAACCCATGAGGTCCGGATTCGATTCACGGTTCAATCATGACATGTAGTTCTGGTCTCAGAGTTAGAACTGGCTACACTGTGCCTCGTGAGGTAAAACTGTGAAGAGGTGAGTTTTATTCGACTCAATTACAAATAAAATCATAATTGCTGATACCACAATAACACAGGTTATCAGAGTTTGTGTTTTCACGTACTACTGTATTCGAAAGCTTCTTTTAAAGGCCATACACCCTGAAAATTATATTTCTTGCCTGGCTGTGTAAAACTGTTCGGCTGCCACTGGGCTTGCTAAGGGACATTGTTATGAGTTCGAAACTTCAGCTCACAGCACTTGTTAAATCTCCACTACTGAATTGATACAGCAATACCCTCACTCTTCGTTATCTACCCTAGTGAACCTAAATATTTCAACACCTAAATCATTCCTTCTCTAATTATGCCTTCAGTTCAAGGGCAGATGTTATCTCCCGAATGGCTGGTCGTATCGTGACGGGGTTTGGACAGTCAGTTTCAAAATTTTTAGCTCTGTAACATACGGTCATCAAAATAATTGAATAATTAATTATTTTCGTGCGCGGAGAGAAATAACGATTTCGTACGGCGCAGCGAGCCCAGCTAGCTGAGTTAACTAGGCAACGCCGCGCTATGCTATTGACTGGCGCGAGTGAGTGACTGAATCTGGCTCCTCCCTCATGTTCACAGTTGTTTTGGGTCTGGTATAGTACGGGAGGTGTGTCATGCAACAGTTGCAAAATCAGTTTCCTCGCCGAGATTAGTATATGTGGGAATCAGTTGGGTTGGTACTGCTGGGACAAGCGCGTCCGCAATGGCGGACGAACTGCACGTCCGGGGTGCGACATTGCAAATTCTAGTTCAGTTTTAGCATTACATACGGATACGGCTTCCTGATTGGCCGTTCGGACGAAACAGGGCATGTGATTAGTTACAGGGTGGAACCTATCAGCGATGTCGTTCCAAAATGAAAATGTTTAGCGCTTGCTTTTTCAGAATTTCGTATAATCTTGTTATCAACTAACGTTTTAACTTCGTAATTTGTTGCTATATACTGTATCGTGTTTTTTTTTTCGTATCTTTAACTCAATCAATTTCCAGTAGTATGTAGTTAAATGCATGCACCATTGCATCTATTTAATAGTTCATTTTTGCTGCACAAGTGCGACGTAGCCTAGTTTTATCATAGCCTATATCTCCAGATTTCAAGTGGTTTTACATGAGAGGTGGCTAATGTTTAATTCCCCACTGCCTCACTACTGATATATGGATGGCGACCACAGGTCGTAAGGCGGACTTTTCGTTTGGGGATGAAAATTAGATGTCAATTCATTTGAGGGCCTTAGGACATTTTGGTCAGCAGCCGCGTGTCGAACTTGTCTGACAACCTGCATTCCTGTGATGACTTAAATAGTGTGCGTAACTTCTAAGGACAGGGATGGGAAATACGCCTCGGGACTTTAAGGCATTTGGATGGAGTAGAAACACTTAAGATAGCTATTGTCAGCTCCGGAATTCGAACCTCTGATGACCGGACGTTCTGCCCTCGCAGTGTGGGGTGAAAAATACTAACAAGCTATTTCCAGGTGATCTTGATAAAATCTGGTTCAATTCTCCACTGTAGCCCGCACTTTTTAAAATAAAATATTTAATACTACAGGTATTATGTTCTATAGGCAACTTCCTCAATCCTTCGTTACACGATTATCTTCTAAGAATATTCACTTGGTTTAAATACATCTAATTCCTGGTTTATTTATATACAGTATATATATTCTCCTGCACTGAATTCTTTCTTTTTTTGCTCCTATAAAGCTGTCCTTTGACCCCCCCCCCCTCCCCCCACTACCTGTGAGACTAAGGTAGCCTATCTGTACAGAGATAAAACTAAAGGGGAGCACCATTGGCAAATTTTTGGGGAGAGCTTCATTCTGCATTATTTTTCGACCTAGGTCACATTAGCAAATATGATGCAATTTGATGACATTCAGTACAATAAAAATAAAAACAATCTTAACTAAGTAAAGATTGGGCCTCAGAAGATTTCAGTGAAATAATGGCTCTTGAGCAGAGGAGGATCCAACTAGACAAGGCATACTACGCTTGCAGAAAACTGTAAGTCTCGAAACATCAGTCGATGAATGTCAAACTAAGACACTACAATGCAGCAGTCAGACCAATGCTTGATTTGTAAAAAATGAAGTTTCGGTAGGCCTACCGTGGGCTACCGGGTGGTAGTGGGAGGGGCTTTATGGAATATTGAAATATAGAGTTCTAAAACCGATATTTTTACGCTTTTCTGAACACCTTTAAAAATTACTCTGCGGACAAAATAGCCATCTATCCTCTGTGAGCTGCCAGAATAGGAGATTGATAGTTCTCGCCTCGCCATGTGGTCAGAGTACAATGTTGCCAAACAGTTAGAATAACAAGTAATCACACTGTACAAGCCAGTGACAAACCTAACCAGACACTGACGCATGTGGGCTGTGATATTGCAATGCAGAGTATTATGACATCAACTACGCGAACATGGATTGATCAAGAGGCAGAGGGGTGATGGCTTAAGTGGAATTTCCGGTCAAATGTCAATACCCTTCAGGCAGCTCACAGAGTATAATTTTGACTGCAATTTTAAATTAAATTGAGACCGCTGTAGCATAATTTTTCTTACCATAGCCATTGGCCTATATTAAATTTTAATGTAGGCCAACTAGGCTACCATTTAAACACTGTAACTTACTGTACATTATTTCAACTTTTATTTTACATAATTTTAAAAATTAAATACAGTCGGTTTGAAAATACACACATGTTCACCAATAATCTTTTATTTCTTATTTCATAATTTTGTCTTCACCGTTTTCTGAAATAATTATTTATTATAAAAGGTACTGTGCTTGAAAATGTTTTACCTCACAGTTTATAAAATTATTCAAAGTTTATAAAAGTTTTCTTTGTACGTGCCTCCTCTCTCTCTCTCTCTCACCTTGCTGTTAGTATCCAGACCGGAGTGCTGTCTCCGAAGCATCCAAGATTCCACGTACTTTGAAGTACAGTCCAGACAAAGACCAAGTTGACCTTGACTTACGGCTAACGTTCCACATTTCTAAAAATTATGTTATAGGCTACTGTATATTCGACTTTTCCCCCGATCAGAGGTTACGGTACTGTGTACCGTCACAAATCTAGCCCTGAGTTAGACCATCAATCCTCTTCGCAGCTGAGTGCTTGTTTCTAACTAAGAACACACCCGTAAGGGCACTCGAGGTACAGGAAAGGAAATTCTTATGGGAAATAGTGGGACCAAGGGTCATGCCAGATGGAAGACGATGGTACAAACCAAATTGCGAACTCGGAAAACCTCACCGATGCCATCAGAAGGAGACGCCTGGCTTTCTACGGCCACCTGTACAGAATGGACCACCACAGTCTGTCTTGTAAGATCTTCAAGGTAGCCAAGAAGGATAAGCCACTGGGTCCTTGTGGATCAAACAAGTTGAGAAGGATCTTGCTGAACTTAATATTCAGCTAGACACACTAAATTACAGGAGTCGCTACCGTCTGACAGTTGAAACCAAGCCTTTCCTCACATCCATTACAGAAGTTAACCACAACGCATTCAGGAAATGGTCCGAGGCATGCAAGATAAAGTTCAGCAAGAAAATGGAAGATTACTGTTCCAATAGAAAGGCTCAAGATTCCAGTAAAAAAAAGCAGCTGCCAAACAATCCACCAAAAACACCAGAATTGGCAGACAACAGCTAAAGCACAGTGGTCCATAGGTGGCCCAAACGACTGAATATATATAATATAATTATGTCAACAAATATGGATGCCACATTCGGTGTTGCAACTTACATTATTTAACTCCAAAATGTCGCCAAACAAACCCATGTGATTGTATCCTAAAGTAACCAAAATAAATAAGACCTTCCATGAAGTTGTGAGGAAGTCCTTGCTCAAGTTAGGGACATCTTGTTCATCAGTCCTCAAACTTTGCTTTTCTAAATTGCCTTTTAAACCACTATATAAAAATATTAATACTTACTTAAGGTTTTTCCAGTTTTGCTGGGGAGCTATAGATGAACATGTACTCTTCTTCTTATACATTTTTATAATTGGTCCAAAAATGTTGACTCCTGTTATACAGCATATTTAAGATGAATGTTCAGAGAAGGATTCAGGAGTAGGAGAGAAATAAAATAGTACGTACCGGTATTTGCTTAATATGTCTTTATTTTTGTAAAATGTTCATTTCTTGCATATATAGGCCATGGAGGCAGAATTGAGACAAGCTGTTGAAGCCTAATGGCACCTCCCCTTTGAGATACTATAAGATGGTTGTTCTGATGCTTAAGCCAAAAATCACTCCAATTAGTCTTGGATTTTAGGGGCACAAAACTGCAATGACAACTTGAAGATTTCTTCTTAGAAAGGTAGAATACAGTTGTCATTGTCGATTGATTTAGGGGCTTTGTAACATAGTGGTCGTGTAGACCGATATACTTGGGTGAATGTGGAATTTGTTTGATAACCTGTATTATTGTGATGTCAGTACTAGTGTGTATTTGTAAATCAGATGAAGATTGGAAAGAAGGCTGCTGTGGCCATAAGTTAGGAACCATCCTGGCATTTGCCTGGATTGGAAGTGGCAAAACCACTTCCAGGATGGCTGAGGTAGGAATCGAAAACATCCCTTCTCAGTTTTGCCTCTCGAGGTTGAGTGTATCCTGTTCCAGCCCTCAGACCAGAATTAAATATCTTGCCAGAGCCGGGAATCAAACCCGGACCTCCGAGCTGACATGGTGGCATCCATGATGTCATGGACAACACTATAGGTTTAAACAATGCATGCATGTTAACCCACTAGTGGTCACTATATGAGCGAAATGCTCACAGCTGTTGAAAATTAGCTTGTGTTTTAAACATCATGTGGCTTTGAACTTGAATGTCGGTATACCTTCCCACTTTGAGGGGAGGACGGATGCATTGTCACTTGCTTCCATGACCTTGTGAAGATACAGGAAGGGAGAAATTAAATCCTTCCCTCAGCAGTCACATTGGCACTAATTGCTGTGCGGTAAAGTTTCATGGTTGTAACAGTGTTCTTCAAAACTTATCAAAATTTGGTTCAGTTATTGAGTGACAATGAATTCAAGTTGTGCCTTTTTAGTTTGGTTTGGCGAAACTCCATGTGATAAGATCGAGGGCAAAAACAGTGACACTGACTGTGGATGTGAATACAATGAACATAAATATCCAACCACTACGACGTGACAGTTCCAGAGTATTCCAGGGTACCAATAAGAATGAGACGGTTTTAACTGTATTTGATTTAAAAAAAGAAAAGAGAATATCTTGCCGTTTACATAAGATTGTAAAACCTTAGTTCTAAGTGTTTAAATTTTGTGAGATGCTTTCTTACTGTTTCAATTTGGAAATACATTAACGCATGAAATCAGTTGCTATGTATTATATAAACAAGTCATATGATAGTGTGAGCACCTTACTCAACGAGCGACTACTAGCGTAACTTTCGTTCTAGCGACCAATGGTGGGTTAGATTCTGTGTGTTCATAAGGCTTTACATACAAACACAAACCTAACATGGGGCTTAATGCCCCAGAGCCCCTTGCTCTTAGTACAAGGAGTAATTTTCGTCCGGACAGTGGTATAACCTAGTAGCATCCAATGGTTGGTTATTTTCTCTGAGTTAATAAGGCTTTACATACAAACACAAACCTAACATGGGGCTTATGCCCCAGAGCCCCTTGCACATAGTACATGGAGTAATTTTCGTCCGGACAGTGGTCTAACCTAGAAGTGACCAATGGGTTTGTCTCACCAAGGCTTTAGAAGAGTACAGTGCAACTTTCCAATTGAATTGGGCAACTAAAACTAATGTATGAACATTCGTAACTCACCACACCTTGCACTTGAACACATGTAACTATATAGGCAAGTAACAAAGCACTCTTTGAAACCTCATACAGCCAACAAATATGGCAATTCAAGCCAAAACATCAAACTAACGATGATCAATGTCCGCATGTCATCCATGACGTCACCGACTACACTAAAAATTTCCCCTAGACAGGTACGTATCGTGCTTGTACGAAAACTGTAACACAATGACTTATGGGGCGTGGTGGCGCAGCGGTCAAGCTGTTGGCCTCTCACCAAGGTGGACCGGGTTCGATTCTTGGTCAATGCATGTGAGATTTTCGGTGTGAAATGCCATATCCTGTGGTTCGGATTCCATGTTAAAAGGAGGTCCCGTGGCTCATGATCTCGAGATTAACAGTCACGTAAACTACAAGCTTCCTTACAATGACTTACATGGTTTCACACACCCACTAAACCCTACGTCTAACCACCGCATGGCAAGAATTATGTCGCTAGCCTAGGGCATACAGTTTACGCCACTGATTTTGGCTGGTCAGCCCCAGCCCTGCGCATACGTACAAAGGACAGCCAGCGAGCCTCAGCGATGTGCAATTGATACGTGAGTTTTTGTAGCGAGATAAGCTGGACGGTGTCAAAATCGTGCTGCATGCTCTGCTGATGAATAAATGAAATGCAGTAGTTGACGATTATTTATAGTAGTTACTTCTAGTTCATTGTGTACGTGTTGGGGAACTTATAGAGAAGATTTTATTAGTGTTCAATCAAAACTTTGTGGCAAACCTCTTCACAGCCAAACTCATGACGTTATAAATAATGTGAATTTGTTTATGAAAAGTGAAGGAGCGTCGGGTGAGGTCTTAATTACAGGATAGAATGGTAGCTGCAACAAAAGTGCCAGAGAGGACCGTTACCAGGATTATTAAAGAAGGAAGTAACAGTGAGGAACAGATTACCTCGTTTGGAACATCATGAAGGGCCCATCAGGTATGCAGTTGCATCATTGATATTGATGATTTTGATAAATGTGTTATTTGGCTACAAATGCATCAGCGTAATTAAAGTGATTGTCGTCTTTAACCTCAATTCTAACAGCTAACGGTCTCTGAGGAATGGAGGGTTGTCGTATTTCAACAAGCTTAAAATGCCAATGATTAAAGTCGTGCTCGAACCTACTACGGTATCTCTTGGTATGGAAGCTGCCTACAATCCCTACGTCTTGTATCACATTCAATATCATCATTCTGTGACGAAGCACTCGGTGCTGCATTGATCTAAACAAAAGGGGTGACACGTCAGCCGTTCGCTTATCTCAACGGCTGATTATTTTGGCTATCAAACTACGGTCTAACTTGTGAACTACGAGGTTCATTTTGAGGGTTTTATTACGCAGGTCAACTAAATTAACATACACTCGTATAATTTTCTGGGTATGGCGACTTTATTTTATTTTTAGTTGTGATCAAAATGATGGACTGAAGATAAAATTCCAATCAGCTGGCGAGAATCCAGACTACCAGCGGAGCACATGCTCTAAGCAAGTCTCCTGTCAGCTGGTTCTACTAAACATTTCAATGTGCGAGCTCTCACAGCCACCTGCCAAAAATGGTGGTGTAAACTGTAACCTAGTCCTACCCTAATTGCCACATGGCTAGAATTGCTGATAATGGTCCTCACCTAACCGCCTTACAATGAGAATTATTACCACACTTAGTAATTTCAATGTTTTACCGGTTAAAATGTGTTTCTTAAATCTCACCATATCGGACTTAAACAGATGACTAAAGTTTGCCGTAAATACTTCACAGGCAGTGTCAGTCATGTACACTGTAAGTGTAACAATAAAATAGACAATTTTTTGATGCCGCAAAATTTTCACATGATTTCTTCTTAAATACCGTACATGTTTTCTTTATATTCTGTGCATTAGCGTGTATGCTTGGATGTACCCCATGGCGGCAATTAAAAAATGTGCGATGATGGTAACACTGAATGAAGTACCACTTGTTGATAAATTAGTACTGAAATTAGCCAAAATACCTTTTCTAATGAAGAAAAAGAAATCAGAGAATGATGAAGTAATAAATGATTACTCCTCCGCAGCCCATAAGCCACCTGCCATCCCTTATTTAGATCACGACTTACATAGTAAAACTCCAGCTGTGTCCGCCATTATGCGCATGAGTTACCATCAAGTACAGTATTGCAAACCCCACGCTTACGGAACTACAGTGTATATTTTTTCTAATAGTAAGATTTGTTGAATATAGACCAATGGATTTTGACAATGGTTACAGCCTAACACGTCCAATCCAATGGTTTTTGACAATGGTTACAGCTTAATGTGTCGTCAACAGTGCCCCGCAAGTATCCCGCGGCCAAGGTCACACCTCAACCCAACCATTCTATCCTTGGTTTTGTCCAATCCAATGGGTCTTGACAAAGGTTTTAATCTGAGGGCCGCGTTAGCCATATATACGCCCCTGATTTTAGCCATGCACAGTGGGGTAGTTAAAAGGGACATAAAACCAATAACATTATTAGCTACTGAGGCTTTTAGAGACGCCGGGTGCTGGAATTTCGCCCCAAAGGCGATCTTTAACGTGCCAGTAAATCTACTGACACGGCTCCCTCACATTTGCGCACCCTCAAATGCCAGCTAACTGCGCCAGGATTCAATCCTGCAACCTTGATCACAGCAATCGAGAACGCTACCGAGTGGGAGTAGTTGTGGTGTATTTTGTGTCCCATATGTCGGCAACTAGTGACGTCAATGTGTGCGCTTTGGCAACAGTTTAACATACAGTACTAAATACGCTGTTGAACATGACTGCCGTTGTTAAATGACCAATACATAAAAACACATACTGTATTTACATAATTTAGCACATATATCCGGTGCAGTCGGTGCCGAAGTGACCAAGGTTAGTAGTTACAATTGATAATATCCCCCCCCAGAAGACGAAATTAGGTGTGAAAATTATATATTATCAAAAAGAAAGCAAAAAAGAAAAGAGTGATACCTTATTCAGAATTAATGTACGGTACAGATAGTCTTGTGAGGCAAAACTGAGAAGAGCTTGATTCGATAAGCTATCCCAGGAATGGTTTTCCGTGCTTCCCACTTCTACTCCACGCAAATGCTGGGAAGGTTCCAAATTTTAGCCCACAGCTGCCTCCTTTCCAATCTCAGTTTATTAATTATGCACGACGTATCACTCTTTTCCTTTTCGCTTCAATTTCGACAATATATCAGTTTCATACCTTATTTTATCTTTTGGGGGGACATTATCAATTTTAACTACTATCCTTGATCACTTTTGCACCGACTGCACCCGATATATGTGCTAAATCATGTAAATATGTGTTATATTTAACAACCGGAGCCATATTCGTCAGATGTTTTTTGGTATGTGAAACTGCCGCAGTGATCACTCACGAGGTGCACACATTGACGTCAGTAGTTGCCAACATGTCCGGTACAAAATACACCAGACGACACACATAACGTTGTAATTATGTGAAAAAAGAAATAATTGGGCTTTTGTGAATTATTTGGATTTGCAAATAATGTTTGTATGTGGCAATGGTGCCAACTTCACTTTACCGGAATCCCCTGTGCAAGGTTTGGGGACTGTCTGGACGAAAAATACTGATTGCACTACAAGCAAGGGGGTCTGGGCCATAAGCCTCAGGTTAGGTTTGATTTGTATGTAGAACAGTATTGGTTTCGATGAAATTAAAAAGCGTGAATTATTACAGTGGCGAAATGCAACAATAATCACACATTCATTGTGGTGTCTCTGTAACAGCTTCAGCAACTCTTTGCAATCATTGTTTTTTTTTTTCTTTTCAAGGTACCGCGCATATACGTAGTAGTACCGTAAATGTGGGGTTGGCAATATTGTATTAGTGCATAATCAATGGTGAAAATGGCGGACACAGCTGGAATTTAATGTATATAAGTCGTGATCCTATTTGGGACAGCGGGCGGGTTATAGACAGCGGAGTACTAAACATCTATAACTACATTATATCCAGATATTTTCCTGACCATTACTACAGATATTTGGTTAATTTTCCTATTTGAGAAACGTTATGACGGAGTCATACGTCATGCACTGCTACCCTAGTTTTAACTGCATGTATATATATGAATACAAACCACAATGTCTCACATTATACACACAGACCCAAGTACACAGGACTACATTACCATGATGTTACATAGCTCTTCTGTGTAATAGCAGGAGGTACCACAATCAGTCGCAACCATTACTGAAACAGATGGAAATTAAATGTTTAAAGTTTTTTATCTGCCTGCTAGCCTATCCCTGAAAGAAATGCCACAGAATACAGACACAAGCAATAGTTACTGTGCCATGCAAAGCGTCAATCATACTTCCTAGTTAACAAATAGCATTGCTCCCTGTAAAATGTGTTAAATCGTATCTAACAGCAAAGTCGTGTCCAAGTGACATGTGAATAATGGATTTATCAGATTGGGATGGATTCAGGTCACATTCCATAAACAATTTGTAGTTCAATTACACACGGAAATATGACTTGTGGAAGTCAAAAGATAAAAGGCTAATTCAAACTAAGATTATGTTGCTAAGTGTAGATTTTGGTACGCTATATTTAGGTTATGTTTGGATTGAATATAAAAGATAAAAGGCTAATTCAAACTAAGATTATGTTGCTAAGTGTAGATTTTGGTACGCTATATTTAGGTTATGTTTGGATTGAATATACAAAAAATGCAGTCAGAAGACTATTTCAAAAGACAACAACTAGCCTATTTTTATTACGTGGGCTTTGTGCCCTGACTGAAGATAAACATAAATATAACATAGAATAAAGCACTAGCAAGGGAGACTTTCTTCATAGAAGACCTGCGTTTGGAGAACTCCCTACCATCAACAGTGCAATACCAGAGACTGATCGAAGAACTAAACCTCAAGCGTAATGACATATGGCCTGATTTCTATTCCACAGAAGCTCTTATGTCGACGGACTGGATGAATGCCAACTTTGAACTGCGGCATACGATCACCCGTTTTGCAGTCCACGGTTTTCATATTAAGATATGCACAGCAAGAGGATTTCATGACCCAGGCCCCCAATGCACCTGCTCTCTGTGTGGTAGTGCTTGTGATAGATATCACGCCATTTCCTGCGCCCAGAGGAAAGTATCGCTAACACGCTTCTGCTGCGAATAACTATATATATAGCAAAGAACCTGTCAGACACTTTGTATATAGACACTTTGATGAGTAAGATTTAAGTTATTAGTATTAGTTTTGTATCTCTGCATGGCTATTTGCTGCAATAAATGATTATTATTAATAAAGCACTTAAAGAACATGGCCTTGTAGGTTATGGTACTTACTTGACACAAATTTCAAAATCCATCCTGACAAGTTATCTTTCGTGGAGTTTCTCCTACTTCGTCCTCACGTGTTTTAGGGTTCTTAATGAAATCTAAATAAAAATGTATGCACAAATTAATTATAAAACAGTTTTGAAAACATTCAGTTGAGCGAAAATGAACACATAGGCTAGATGCTTTATAATCGTAGTACTAACGGTTTTAA
Organism: Meconema thalassinum; assembly: GCA_946902985.2. NCBI lineage: Eukaryota > Metazoa > Arthropoda > Insecta > Orthoptera > Tettigoniidae > Meconema > Meconema thalassinum. The sequence continues at coordinate 582,509,544 of OX336391.1, read as the reverse complement.
TCAATATATTTTAGTAGCCTACTTACCTTGTACAATCCCATTAGACTTGAAATTCCAAAAGAAAGTGTGAAATTATTCAATCAAATGAGCAGCCACATAAATCAGATCAGTATTAAAGAAATTACAAATCTGTTATACAAATGTTGATAACATTCCTCGCAATATCACGAGTCTCGTCCCTCCCCCACCCGAAATCACTGCTACATCGCACTCTCAGCTCTAGACAAAATTTGTAATTATTAGTACCACACACGAAAATTTAGTGGTATTGTCGTAATTTTTATTTTATTGATTGCAGCCAATGGCCATACAAGAAAATAATATTTGTAAAATTAGATGTAATGTGTTCAGGCATTCTGAGCGTAATTGACTAGTGACTTGGATCGTTTTTTACAATACTGTATGTGATATCTGTCACGTCTATCTCCACACAACACATACCGTACACATAAGTCACAATTCACAAGGGACATGAAATTTGTTATTGAGACAGATTAGGTGGTGTAATCCATTACACGCAAACCTGTTCAAACCATGTCTCAGTTAATAATTGTCATATTTGGACGTCAAGTATGGTTGGTTCCTTGCTCTAAGGTTGGTTCCATGGTAAAAAAAGAAAAGACTGCATATAAGTGGTGCAAGGTGGCATCAATCAATGAAAACATTCCGGTACGGGTAATGATTCTTTACTTAAGAAGAAACGGAAACACATAGGGCCTAGGCTGCAGGGATCATACTACGATTGCTAGGAACATTACAATTCATAGAACTCAAGAAAATACTAAGTCAAAACAAGCGCGAGTTCTACACATTTATTTAAACATAGAACGACATTGCTGATTGGTTCCATTATGAAACTAAACTGGCTAATCACAACCCTTGCTGCAGTTGGGTTTCGTTGGAACAGCCAATCAGGAAGCTGTATCCTTCTTCAATGCTAAAAGTGAACTAGAAAATGCAATCTCGCGTCCGGGGTTAGGTTCGGACAAGGCCAACCAGATAGGCTGTGTTTCTATCTCCCAAAATTTTAATAATGGCACCCCGTCGTGTTCGTTAAGCCGCCATTTTGGACACGATGATGGCCTAGGGTGGGGGCTTAACGAAGCCCTGAGAATCAAAACGATCTAAAATTTTTCCGAGCATGGTCGCCAATCAAAACGTCCCTGATTGGCTGAGCACTTATTGGGTCCTTCCCGCCACACAGCCGCAATCAAATCCGCCATTAACCTCAATTTAACATAACCTAAGTTACTTAAATTACAAATATTAATAATGTTGGTGAAGGGTGGGTGACTTGTGGATTAGATAAGCCATTTTTAGTGTTGCCTTCTATAGATTTGTGGTTTTTTGGCAATCTCGTTATCTTGTAGACATTAAGATAAATAGTTATATTTCGGGGGGGATCACAACAGTAGCAACTATTACGAATAGCTGTACTATAGAAGATTTTTCTGCACCTTCGCGAAATAGTGGCGGTGGTTTGAGATTATTTTTGACTACCATTATGGGGTTTTAATAGTTTTTCATAGAGCATTTTTGTTGTCTTGTAGGCATGATTGATTTGACATGTTAGGTTTGCATGTAGCCTACAGTTTTTTTTTTCTGGTTTTTGGAATAATGCTCATTCTCATTACCATTAAGTGCAACCGTGTTGACCGACTGAAAGACATTGAATATTTCGTTTACTAAGGCAGCACTGAAATATGGGTTGCAACACGATATGGACTTGGAACTTATGTTCACTTAACAAAATAACGATACATCAACAAGTCATCCTTGTAATCTCTGCAAATAATAAAAATATTTCCCATCCAATATAGGCCTAGGCCTATTCATGTTGAACGGTAGAAAGTTATCAACCTTTATTAAGGCAACACTGAAAAATGTTCATTTTGATCTAGCCTACTTACTCGGAGTCATCTGCATCAATGTCCCTAGAGGTTCAGTTTTTTAAATTCTCCCTTTCCTATGGTCAAATAACACATGGATGTTCCCTATTTTTCTTAAGGGGATTCAATGATCTTATGCTGAACTAATTAAGAATAGGGCATGTACCCCAACCCCTTAAAATATGAAGTAATCAGGATAAAAATAATGTCCATAACCATCAGAAACTTGAGAACACAGATCAGGAGAATGTTGATCGACCATGGATGCAAGACCAGAAAGTCTTAAAGAGGAGTGTTTCATTTAGAGGCTTGGAACATCATGGTCAAGACCCCTGTACCTGGGTGTGTGCTCAATTTGTTTGAAAACCCGTTGACAGATCATAAGTTAATCTGTGGCTGGAATCCACTCCGTCCTATGCTAAGCTGCGAGTACTGGGCACCATTAGTGTTCTGTGACTACTGTATCAATTTCTGAAAATTGTGTCATAGGCCTATGCATAGACAAGTCGCTGAGAATGTTCTCTGAATGGTGAATACCAGTAGGCTAGCCTACTTAGCTGCCTCCTTCACTAGCATTTCCAGGCACCTGGTTAGTTGGTAAAATGAAATAGAAAAATCACTTGAATGATTCAAGTTGTCCTTGATTGCCCTCGAGGGACAGTGTACCCCATTCCAGATCTTAGTTCAGAATTAGTTTCCTTGACGGAGTTGGAGAAACAGTCACAATACCTATGGTACTACTAGACCTAGTACGGTACATGTAGATGGAAGCAACCACTAGGTAGCTTATGTCCCATTAGTTGGGAGTGTTAGGGAATGGGAGATTGGTTCAACATTTCAGCCTATGTTGTTGTATATTTCATTAATATATGAGATCTAAAAGTGTATCATAGGAATATTAAAGCAAACCATAATATATTACCAGTTGGTCAATTGGATACAACAATTCAATGAAACATTCTGTTAATAATTAGGAAGTGTCGTAGGCAACCAGAGAAGCGACACAAGAAAAAACACCTGAGTCTTCCAGGCAGTTATCAACTGTATTTCACATAGAGAAGAATGACTAAAATGGTTCCTCATGAAAAAAACAACTGATCAATGGCTTGAAAGACAGTAGTAAGGACTTACATGCTGTCAGTAAAAGTGGAGTTAAGAAAGATGTCTGGAATATTTAAATCAGTAGTTGATAACCATGAGTTTTAAAATTACCCTAGTTAATTGCACCTTAATATGATTAGTAGCCTACCGGTATGTGCAAGATTTTAAATGGTAGGTTTTCCTGTGAACCAAAAACCAGCTCTTAACATGGATTATGTTCAGGTTAGGCCTACAAGTTATTGGAAGGGAGGTTTATTTTACATACCTGTTGCACATAAAATGAGCTTCTGATTAGAGCTCCGTGGGAATGTTTAAATGGTTTGATGATACAGGATTTATCAAGCCTTTTTCTATGCATCTTTTAAAAACATTTTAACAATTCATAAATTACTGTCATCATTGCTAATGCTGTAACCTGTCATGTTTATTTATGCAGCATGAGGAATTATGAAACATTGGTAGGATTGGTATATTGAGTGGAGATATAGTAGGATAAAATGCAACTGTGTCATGGAAACCTAAGATGTATTTTTATTTCTCAACTTTATTTTCTGTAGACTCCAACACAGCCCACCACCAGGGCAAAAAAAAAGTGTTGGCGATGTTTAATGAGAGCAAATCTTGAAATACTGTGATTTAAGTGGTTGGTATCAAAAGCTGTATAGGAAAAATGAAAATGTGAAGTCACGCCCAAGTTTATGAAGCCTTGCCAGACTCGGCTGAAATTATCTTCGATGCAAATCAAGTCTCAATAGTTAAAACTTTAGGACCTTTGACATGAGCACTATAATAGGCCTACATTTAGGATCGACAAAGCCTGCAGTAGGTCTTGTGCTACTGTATGCACCTGGGCATGTTTAAAAAAAACTCAGCCTGCAGGTTAATAAGGTATATTACTATAAATCTATCTCAAGCAAATCCAAGAAGTTACCAGACTGAGAAACTACATATCAATATTTAAACAAAAAAAGGGTGGCAGTGCAAACTGCACTTTTAATCCTTGCTTCATTAGTTAAACCATAATATTTGTACATAAATACAGTAAGGAATTCACATTACAAACGGCCACTTAAATTATATGCCTTATTAGGCATAACCTACAAATTACATGTCATGAAATTGGTAAATATAAGCAGACAGCAACATTAATATGCAATGGTCTATAATGTAGTTTTATAGTGCACAAAAGGTTATTGTACTGAATGTATTTCGAACTGATGAATAAAACTGGTGGAAACGACAGCCAATTGATTTACATCCATTACATCCAAAGTAGTAGAAACTTAGTGATTTGCACTTCATACTGTCATGAACTGGAATAGATTTCTAGCAATTTAATTGATGTAGAAATCTATTCCTCTCGCCACCATATTGGTGATAATTGTAAACAAACCCGCGGGCAGCCAATGGCTGGTAATAATTGCCAGCCAATAACAAGCCAGGATGATGCGGATCATAATTCGCGTTTCACTCTCATTGCGTTTTAACTTGAGGTGAGGAATCAGCTGTTCGTTAACGCCACGGGGTGCCATTATTAAAATTTTGGGAGATAGAAACACACTCATAGACAGGCCATAAGGCTCCCCCTCCACTTTGATCGCTACGTCACACAAGTGGCCGGCCCTTCACTTCTCGCCAGTGACTTGTAGGCTGAGCTGAACCTCGCAGCAGTGAAGTTATCAATGGTATTTATTGATTAAAACGTGTGTGAACATAGTGAATTATGCCCACGTCGTGTTGTGTACCTGGTTGAAGAAGCAACAAGTCTACAGTTCAAACAACCTAATATTTCAGTGTTTAAATTCCCTACTGACTTGGTTCGGAAACAAAAGTGGATCTTAGCCATCCATCGAACCGAATTCGTCCCTTCGGCAAGCTCTGTTCGACGAAAGGTTGATAATTAGGGAGAATTCTGTTAAAAGACCCGATGGGTCCATTTTAACTGTAAAACGTGACCGTTTGAAACTCTCAAACGATGCTATTTCTACTAAGTTTGAAAATGTACCAGCCTATATGTCTAAAAATCTTCCAACATCGAGGAAAACTCCTATTCAAAGACAAAAAGATATTGAAAAAACTGGAAGAAGAAGAAAGAAAGAAAGAAAGAAAGAAAGAAAGCTGAGGAAGAAGATGATAGGATAAAGGACTTCAACGACGTTAAGGGTAATTTCAGTATTAAATGCAAATTAAATTTTGACAAAGGTTTTTGTCAATTTTGACAGCCAAAGACTCTGTATTTTCAAAATGTATATGACTGAGGAAAATGTTCCAAAAATTGGTACTTCTTTAACATTAAACGCGACTCTTGATTTTAAAGCCGTAAGCATGATATTTTGATCAAGGATAACCCTGATATACGTGCATTAGGTGATGGAGGCAAGATGTTAAAATGGTTGAATTCGAGAAGTATCTGTAACTTCCTGTTTAGTCTTGCTTGTGACTCTAAAGTGACTGTCCACGACAAAATTAAAAACTGTGAACAAAATAATCGAAGAAATTAAAAGTGAAGTTTATGACTGTATCATTACTGATAAAATAGAATTTTGCAAGGAACAGTTAAACTTAACCTCTGCAAAGAAAGTGTCTTACTCCTGTATACTCATAACATGGTTCGCTAAAATGTATTGTTAAGTGAACACAAGTGATCACACAATTTAAATTATTTAATATAAATGATAAATATGAATCGATGTTTTTACAATGAAACCCTCGTGTTTGAAACATGCAGTGATTGTGGAAATAGTTTTAAAAATGTTGTTGACAAATGTATAGGCATCTTTTGTAATATATTATTGAATAGCTATAGAGATGTTATCGAAGACGAACTCATGGCTAAGAAGAAGAAATCCTCAAGTAAGGACACCCATAAATCGACAAAGAAAAGAAAAATTGATAAATTGAAACCTTAGGAATTGCTAGATAAGTTTTATGCAGAAGCCTAATTTTTAAGAAAGGTTCCTGCCTCTTATTGTGAATTGCTATCATGTATTCGCCTAGAAACATTGAAACTATTGTTATAGGTGTGGGTTTTAATCTTTTACATGAAAGTGTGTCCCGCTACAAATGACAGTTGTCAGCTTAAATTTACGTAAGGAAATGTCTACTGAGGTAATATTGGTACATAAACTGCCCTGCCACTTTCCCCCCGCATAAAACTCGTGTAGTACACAAGCCAAAATACAACTACAATTGAAGGCTTGTTCAAATACATCGATAAGGTTCAATAAGCTAACAATACCATGGTGACAGTGAGAGCAGGCCGTACACTGCCATGCTGAACGTGGGCCACTTTTATGACGTCACGGCCGGAGCCTTGTGGCCTGTCTATCTAGTGCGGCCTTGGTTCGGAGCACAGTCCGCCCGCCTAGAGTAGAGCGTCCTAGTACAAAGCCTCCGTGATCCGGAGAGGGGAGCCACGCCTGCGAACAGGGGCTTCTTCTCTCGTGTCCTGGACATAGCTGATGGTTGTTATCAATCACTCCGCCGCTGCATACAATCGTCCTGAAACTATAAGATAATGATTAATAGTCCTTCCCTTGGCTATCCTTTTGGCAAGCCAGGGGAAGGTTTTTTTTTTCCTTAATCTAAACTTAAGCTGAAACAAACACACTGAAACAGACAGACAGAAGTGCACATGGACATAGACAAATATTGTTGGTTCACATAAATATATACACTTCATGTATGCAGCAAGGGGAGCGCGTGCAGCCGCCTTGGTTGGCCGGAGACGTTGCCAAGGACTTCCATGGGAATGGGGAATTTGGGTTATCCATGGGAATATTCCATGGGATGTACTTTTGGGGGTGACATTTGTGTTGTATGTCCCTGGGATTCGTGCCGCTTTGCGCTACTCTTAGCACCTACCTTTCCTGACTTTACCTGAAGAGATTGTGTCTTGGGGTAGGGTATTTGCTATTTCGGCCCCTATCGTGTCGCCCTAGGGCTCTTACGAGTGGGTTTGCCGAATAGCGCCTGGAGCGTTGTGACCTTAGTGCAAGTTGTCGCACAAAGGCTTTGATGCTTGGCGTATTTGTTATGCGTTCTAGCTCCCGCGTGGGTGTATCCCGCGGGAGCTTTTGTGCTAACCGCAAGCATTTGTTTTGGATCATCTGCAGCTTTTTGAGGTTCGACTTAGCTGTGTAGCCCCATACGGGGCTGGCGTACATTAATATAGGCCTTATGAGGGCTTTATACATGTTTACGCCCAGCGTCTTGTCGAGGCGACTCTTCCAATTTAGGAATGGGTAAAGCTGCAGTAATCGCATGTTGGCTTTACGCTGAAGTGTTTTTACATGGTGCAGCATGGTTAGTTTAGCATCTAGGGTTACACCCAGGTACTTAACTGTGCTCGTCCATGGAATGTCCTGCGCAAATAGTGTGAGTGGCCGGATTGAGTCAGGTCGGCGCGAAATTCTGTTCTTCTTGGTGAAGAGTACCGCCTGGCTCTTGTCAACATTGACTTTTATCCCCCTGTCTCTGAAGTAGGGTTCCAGGGCCCATAGCACTCCCTGCAGCCTTTTTCTGATACTGGCTATGCGAAAGTGTTGGGCTGTCTTTGCCGAGTCATCAGCATAGAGGTATAACGAAGTTAATGCTCCTGCTGGTGTTGGCATGTCATTGATATACAGGCTGAACAGCACGGGGGCTATTATACTGCCCTGCGGGACGCCTGCTCTGATCTGCCGCTTGATGGACAGCACGTTCAGAATATCAACCTGGAATGTGCGATCATCTAGATAAGACTTAATGAGGCGTATGTAGGCAGGATGAAAATTACAGTCTATTAATTTGGCTAATAGGCCTGTATGCCACACCTTGTCGAAGGCTTTCTGTATATCTAAGAAGACCGCTCCTGTGTCGCGTTTGAAGTTCAACCCTACCGTGGTGTGTTATACCAGCCTCAAAGCTGCTGCGTTGAGGAGTGATGGTTTCGAAACCCGAACTGTTCGTTTCTGAGCAGTCCATTGTCCTTGACGTGCGCTACTATTCTCTTTAGCAGTATTTTCTCGAATACTTTGCTTAGTGAGTCTAGTAGGCTTATTGGGCGGTAGTTGTCGGGGTTGACTTGGTTTTCCCGGTTTGCCGAAGACTAATATTTTTGCTAGTTTCCAGCACTTGGGATAGTGCTGGAGCGTAAGCATGGCATTGAAGATGCGGGTTAGTAATTGCAATGCCTTATCAGACAACCACTTCAGTACTATATTCTGTAGGTTGTCTGGGCCCGGGGCTTTTCGATTTGGGAGGTGCCGGATGATCCACTTGATTTCATGAATATTGGTTTTGCGGACTTACGGCTTGGGTGCATTGGCTATGTAATCAATTACCTTTGCGTCCATCCTGAGCGTGAACTCCAGGTTAGAGGGTGTGTCGTTAGGTGTAAATGCTTCCTCTAGGGAGTTCGCTAGGGCCTCCAGTTTTCCCTGTGTTGAGTAGGCCGGTCCTGTGGGAGTTTCTAGGGTCGTTACCTGATGGGATTCGCGGGTGAAGTGTCTCGCGAGGGGCCACACTGATGGTGTGTTCTCTGTGGGGTTGGTACTGCACCCGAATCCCGCATAGTCATGGTCTATATCCGCCAAGATAGAAAAGGATTGTAGGGAGGTCGATACCCAGCCAGGTTAACCAACACTACCCTACTAGGATAATGACTAGGGAACCCTCGATGCATACCGGCCATGCAACAACACTACCGATTAGTTACACATTTACAAACAAAATAAACTATCCTAAACACAAAATGGTAGGACGAGAATCTCGGATCTCGGGCGTGAACGGTGAAAGTTGAGACTAACATGAATTCTAGTAACTAATTCGCAGTATTATCGCAGGTCGATTGCAAGAATGAAATGATGATCAGATTTATAAAAACGAACAGGCAAACAAAAAATAGTGCCTGGGATTTATTTCCAAACAAATTACAAATAATAAAAATAATCCCTATTACCATTAAAATAGACAAACAAGTTAAAATTAACTGTTACATACGTCAGATAGTTCTACTATCTGTAGAATAAATGTTTCTGAACATTCTCGTTACAACAATGTAATTATACTAAGTTTCATAAAATGTTTGCGTAATTGACAGTCACCCTGTGGCTATGTCATTGAAATAGTCTGATTAAAATCAGCTGTTCACTCATAAAAATGAAGTTAACATTACAAAGACCCTACATTATACACGGGCGTGCGTAAAATGTAACTATCTACTCTAATAATACCGTTATAAAGTATATAAGGTTTTAAATATTTACATTATCTACAGTTCTCGTGCTTCACACGGTTTAAAATATACTATTAGCACTATCAGTCGCGATCGGACAGCTTCATAGTGTCTCTGTTACATAAACAGTTCTTTGAACAATGTTTCTACCAACTATCAAATTCCCAGGTACTTCTAGTGGTAAGTCATAGTAAATAAGATTTAAATATCAAACACTTAAGTTAAATACAGCTTAGAATGTCGTGTCAATAAATAAAACAATATGATAAACAGCGATGCGAAACTACTTAAAAACTCTATACATCTCGTGGATCAAATACAAATATTCTCAGACATAAACAATTCAAACATTAACCTTTGTGTTAGCGCTTCTTACTCATCCTGTAACAATTCGTTGCTCCACATAGCAATATATTCCTTCCGCAATACAGTGAACAATACTTATCAATGGCGTTTACTACGCTCCAAACATGTCATACTTCCTTCCTCTCCTTACTATAAACAATCTTCAATACTCCGCACGGCATTACTTCCACAAAAAAACCATCTTGCTACACACTTGTAGAAGAATTGGTGATTTTACTAGGTAACTAGCCTACGCTAGAGTATGTTACCGTTCAGAATCCACTCCTAACTCCCAACTCTTGTCTAAATTATTAAACCTCGTGCATCAATTACAACAATTACATGTTCGTTCACAATAATACAATTCACAAAGTACTTCTTATTCCTTTCATTAGCGCTATTCGTTCTCTTTGATCCATAACAAACTTGTTCTTCCACGTTACCAAACGTTAACAATGTAAATTTGTATTTCGCTCGTCTTTTAGATGTTAATAAAAATAAATACATATCCTCACTCTTCTGGTGTACATTTAAATATATGAATAATTCATATTTAAGTTGTTTTTAACATACTAGACCGCAGGTAGATTAACATATCTCCTGGTCTATTCATCTCAGTTGAACAATGTTTCTACTTTAATTGTTGATAAATATAGGCATCATTTGACCTCAATTGTCTCTACCATGATCTTATTTTATAGTGTATATTCGTAGTATAAATAGTCCAAGACTATATAGTTGTCTAATAAGTTGTATTCCGCTATTGGAATTTTATAACATTCAAATTGTTATAAATATTTCAGATGTATATTAACATCATAATGTCTGTTAAATAATATTACAGCACCTCACAATGATGCTTTACTTGATAACAATGCAATATAGATATATAAATGTGTACTTTCGCTGTTACGCATAGAAATTGTTAATAACAATTATAATGTTTAAATGTTCTTACAAACATGTCATTATTGACGCTCTTCTCTCCAAAATACAATGTAATCGAAGCCTTCTCTCCGAGATACAATATTATCGAATAATCGACTAATCGAATAACCTCTTTGAGATACCAAATAATCAAATAATCGAAGCATTCCTTTTATAAAACCAGTATCGTTCGAAAGTGAGTATCTTACAACGTTTCCTTCAAAGTAAAAATACGAGAAACGCAAATCTAAGTTGCAAATACATGAAATAACGTCTTAAACGACACACGAAGACGTATCAAAAACTACAATGAAACTCCTAAAATTTCAGCTATTAAAAACAAAGACTAAAGATAAGAATTTCTACAAATGAAGTTGGTCACTCCAAAAATGGATTTCTACTGGTACAACAAAACTACAGATATTGGAGCAAACTGTTGTTCTACCTTGAGATGTCTTCTACAGCCAAGAAATACCTCTATCAGCTGTTCTTGATATTCCGTCGAAGCTGCAATCGCTCGCCTCCTCGTGAAACCAGTCACTGCCAAGCACATGCAGATCAGCTGTGAGCGACCCCATCTCAGTCGGGCTGCAATCACCTGCTCTGCGTCTCGGCTGGAGCTGCTAACGGTGAATCTGCCATCTTCACGGTCAGCGACCTGGGAACTGCGTTTCTTGGTTCGATTGTCTGCAAACGGTCTTCTGCTTCTTATCTCTGAACTGCAGAGAGGTCACGCCATCGTAGGTCCGCAAGACCTGAGTTGACATCTCGTCCTGTTGGTGTTGGACATCTTGCTTGTAGTGTAGAAACTCATATTGGAATACTGCAAGTTGTTACGCAGTTGTAGCTGTGTTGATCCTTGATTTTCCTAGTCACTCTAACTTCCCAATCCATGGTATAGATTAACCTCCTTTCATTTATTTAGTTCTCCATAATATTCTCTTCAGTATACGTAGAATAAGCTTTTCCTCCCCGACTTCAATTCGCTGTCATCATGTAGACTGCAATGTAGACTGTGATGTAATAAAGTTGAATTATATAGTTGAATTCGTTGTAGCAATATTGTAGCTTGCAATAGACAATACTGTTAGTTATTGCTTCTCTATAAAGTGCTGTTTTATAAACGAAATCTCGTTCTGATGATGTTATACTTTCATAAACGCTGGTCTCTCCAATACTAATGCAATTTCACTTTGCCGTCTCTTCTTCTAAACTTCCTCGGCGATTCCTCGGTCATTCGACAGTACAACAGTGCTTGTTGACCGGGCTTATGTTGTGTGCAATAACTGCTTCTCTTCTGTGCGCGTGCGTCAAACGCGTCCGCTCGAGTCAAGTTGCTGCGAAAGAGTCACGCCACGCTTCTCTGCTCGGCGGCGCATATCACTGCTAGCCTTCCTCAGCTAACCTCACACTCATGCATTTTAATATAAATCTACTTATAGTTGCTCTATTATTCAATAATTTATATTTCTTTTCAACCAAATAAATTTCATATTGCATTCTACACCTGTAGATGTGCTTATTTCGCGATTCCCTCAAAAATTATGTGCTTTTATTTGATTGGCTATTGAAATATTCTGATAAAGGCTCCTGGATCTAGCCTCTTATCCACGGGTCGTGTGCATCGCTTTGTTATGATCGCCTTGCTAACCGAAACTGGTTTTCTGGTGCCAAACATGAAGCTTTGTACAATTTCCAGCTTCGAATGATCGAACTCTTCCTTAGTTAAAATCTCATTCACCAGAATATTTCCAAATAATAAATTCCTCAAAATGCTTCAAAATTCTCCAAAATACTTTCATTATGCATCATTTGCATCCCATAATACTTATATAATTATTAAATTATTTTAATTCCAAAATTCCAATTTTTCCTTCCAATGGTGCATAAGTCGTTCGAACCTCGGCTCGGTCAAAGGTCCTAAGCTGGGCTGAATTCGAGTTCAGTACCAAATTTTGATATCAGGTTACCCCATGAGCTGCACCGATGTTCATGGAGAGCGTTTTGGATTTCAACATTGAGTTGGTTTTTCCTGACTCTGTCGTGGTCCCTGTGGTACTTAGTCCAGTCCCGCCTTATATTGTTCCTTCTGCTCGCGGGTGTTTACAAGGGGAACACTTATTTCCAATGCGACTTGGATGGCTGAGACCAGGGTTTCCACAGCAATGTCTAGCTCCTGAACAGTGGTTAGTGGCATGCCATCTTTGCCTTCTAGTTGTTGTCCTAGGATGGCCTTGAACTGGTTCCAGTTGACAGCTTTGTAGTTGCGTATTAGCCTGGTTCCTGTTTCGATGATTTCGGGGGGGGGGGGTCGCAAGTGTAATTATCGTTGGCTTGTGATTTGACGATAAGTCATTAATCACCCTGAGTCTGTGACTGAGCGTTACCTGATTCACCAGGCAAATGTCCAGAATGTCAGCGATGACCGTCGAATTACGTTGCGGTACAAAAGTTGGCTCTTTGGGGGCCGCGACTATATAGTCATTGGCTATCATGTGCACTTATAGTCTCCTCCCCGAGTGGTTAGGGCGGAGACATCCCCAATTAGCACTTTTAGAATTGAAATCCCCTCCAAGGATGGTTTGTGTTCCAGTTTTGAAAAGGGTTTCTATGTCCTGTGTGTTTATCCGGTTGGTGTGGTTGTGCACTAAATAAATATTCACATATGTACCTTGCACAGGCAAGCGGATTCCGCAGGCCTCGAGTGATTGCAGTTCTGGTTTGTTTAGTTCCATATGAGCTATTTCTTTACGGACCAGTACTGCCACTCCCCCATTTGACATGTCGGTGTGTTCTCTGCGATTTAACCTCACGGTATTATAGCCTCTTATGGTGAATTTCTGCCCGGGCTGTAAGTGTGTTTCGGTTATGAGAGCCACGTGTACGTCATGGGTTTGGAAGAACAACGCGAGTTCTGTTTTCTTTTTACGAACTCCATCGGCGTTCCAATTTAAAACTCGGATTCCATCTGTGTGTGTGTAGTTGGGGGTATTAGTTGGGTTCCCCTCGTTCCCTTCAGGTAAGTCAGGTGTATTATCCATGACGGGATGTGAAGGTGGTGTTAATAAATGTGGTGAAAATGCTCATCCACTGGCTCATAGGGGCCGTGAATAGCTGCATTATTAGCGTGATCACGGCCTGGCACAATGTTCCCATCGTCAAACCTGGAAAGAGCTGATTTAGGAAAACATTGATTTTGTCCCAGATGGTGCAGGGAGCCTGTTCCAGTGGTGGGCTGGCCTGAGTGGCAGTGTTTGTGGGCGGAGTGGGGGGGGGGGGGGGGCAAGTGGGAGGAGAGTAGCTGGTGGCGATGCGTCTTGGTTTGGCTGGCAAGGGATGGAGCTGGGAGCTTGACTGGCTTCCTGAGTTTGCTCCGCAACCAGGTGGTCTTTTGCTGGTTTTTTCTGGGACGTTTGGAATGGACCTTCTTCTTTCTCTGTTCCTTGGGAGGAGGTACTGAGATCGGGTCTGGGCTGGTGGAAGAGCTGGGCTGGGGATTGATCTCAGTGTTTGGGTGGGTCGGGTCTGTGTTAAGGAATGGCTGTGTCTCCCCTTCAAATCTGTTTGTGGTCCTGCCTGATGGGCCTTTAGGCATTGACGATGCCTTGGTGCCTGAAGGGCCTCCACGTGCCTGGTGCTTGCTACCTTGATGCGCACTAGTTTGCATCGTGCTACGCCTGTTGGCTTCGTATGTCCTGCGGGTGGGGCAGTTCCTAAAGTTGCCGCATATGTGCCCTTGCAGTTTCTGCACTTGGAACTTGCCTCATTGGGTCCAATGGGGCATTTGGCAGAGTGGTGTTCTCCCGAGCAGCGCCTACAGCAAGGCCTATCGTTGCACCCCTTGGAGGTGTGACCTAGACCCTGACAATTGCTGCATTGCGGCGCTTGGGCGGGAGTCCGGTATGGCGTGATGCTCACCTCCATGCGAGCCAGCATTTTTACTTTTGTTATGCTGTCCGCTTCCGGGCCTGCTGCTATTGTTACCAAGTACAGTGGGGAGTGTATTCGGGAGGCCTTAGTGCGCATCGTTTCGATGGTTTCAACGGGGAAACTCATCTCTTGAAATGCGGCTGCGAGGTCCGCACACGTCTTCTGATTTGCCGGTGTGCGCAGTACATATCGCTTTACAGGCTTAGCTGTTACGATCTGAGAGTACGGCGCATTGACGGCTGACAGGTACTCTAGGCACCAGTCATAAGCCTTCCAGCTGTCGCATAAAAGCCAGACTGACGTGCCGGGGTCTCGCTTGGGGGCTTTGAAATGGTACTTGTTACGGTACTCATGTGGTAGTGCCGTTGCAAGTCCCAAATCTATGTTATGTATGGCAATCAGAAACAAGGTAAGTAGACTATAAGGTAGGACACTCCGGTGCCTCTCGCTCCCTTGGCTGCTACGCTGTGAAGCAGCTCGGATGTAGCAGGCGCATACCAGCTGATATTTACAATGCATTCTTACAGGGAACACAGTCATATTTCGCTTCTCTTTTCCGCTCGTGGTATACAATCACAATAATGGCAATATGCACGTTATAAAGAGAAAGGTATAAACAATATATTGCCGTGGTTTGTAATGCGAAATATACTTCATAAACACACACAAAATAATACTTCAGATTAGCTACGCTACCGCACTTCAGTATCAGCTGAGCTAAAGAACAGCCTCACAAAACACAATAACAGACGTGCTAAGGATAGAAATACGAAATATAGCAATAGAAAGGCTACATAATCATGCTTTAGCGATCCTGCGGTGTAGTTAAGTGCGTTAAATTGCTCCCTAAGACCGCGATGGGAAGCTACAGCAAATCGGGAGTTCAGAGGTTCAAATCCCGGCGCTGACAGCGGCTACCTGACTGTGGTTTTCAACACTCCCTCCAGGAAAATGCCAAGATAATACCTTGTTTCAAGTTCCAGAGCACTTACCCCATTTCCGTCCTTAATAATTACGGTCACACACACACACACACACACTACAACAGTCACCTCAAAAGCACGGATTACAAATTGAACACACAAGTACACGGAGCTGATGATCAAGATGTCCCAGTCTCAACAACATACATTATTAATGTAAGATTGGTATGGAAATGATCAGTCCCCTTACCTTTTATGCGACTTGTGTTTTAGATGACGAAGCGACCCAGAGTTTGTTCTTTTTTGCTGCATATTTCTCCAGTAATTTGATCATGATATTCCTATTCAGGTGACGGATTCTGATAAAAGTCCTTGTCTTCACGTATAAACGAGTTATCTTCTCATTCACTTCCGGGAATTTTGATTTTATTAAGGTGGTCAGGCAAGTCATTGCATTTTTCTTTTTCGATATAGTTCGTCCATGAAAAGAACAAAACTTCAAAAACAATAATTTTATGGAGCCACTCATGTGTTGGACGAGTAAGTCCCCCCCCTTGAAATGATGGATATCCGATCATCCCTGCGGTATAACCAACGATAGTAAAGTCAAATTATTTACACAACGATGTAAGCAATAGGGATTAAACTAAAAAAAACGCTCTATTTTTCCGTCCGTGCTGGAGAAGTATTACCGATGCAACTGGTAGCAAGTTTTAATTTTCAGCTTCTGGCGAGCACGTTAGATGAGTCAATACCAAGATAAGTCGACTATAACTCAGATGCTCACAATATTACAGGGCCATTTTTTATCGGTCTAGCAATAAAGTGGGGCACCGGCAAAATGCGTGCGTAGCCGGGAGACTCAAAGCCGAGAGATTGTATTAATGCAGCTGCTATATTGCTAGATAATATAATTAATGTTATTGGTTGTACGTCCCTTTTAACTGCTGCCATTTTATCTGTCTAGCAATAAAGCTGCATTTAGAGGCGCCGAGGTGCCGGAATTTTGCCTCTGAGGGGATCATTTACACGCCAGTAAATCTGTTAACACGGCTCCCTCATATTTGCGCACCATCAAATGCCAGCTGACTGCACCAGGATTCGATCCAGCAACCTTGGGCATAGCAGGCGAGAACGTTACCGCTGAGCCACGCAACCAGCCTATATATTACTAGACTGATAAGGAAGACCCTGTAGTTTCGTAATCGCGAGAGTCCTTTTGTACCTGTACCACAACTTCCTACGAGGGTGTGCCTGATCCTAGAAAATGTTAAGA
The DNA here is from genome assembly GCA_946902985.2 of Meconema thalassinum. Classification (NCBI taxonomy): domain Eukaryota; kingdom Metazoa; phylum Arthropoda; class Insecta; order Orthoptera; family Tettigoniidae; genus Meconema; species Meconema thalassinum. The sequence goes on along the minus strand of OX336391.1, from coordinate 582,492,936 downwards.
ACTGAGAACTACGATATTTAACCTACTGTATTTAAAAGATGTGCATTTGTATGATCTATGTATATTATGAGAGTCCAGAATATTCTCACGTTACAAGTTATTTGTACGATACAATGCCAAAGAATTTTAGTGTCCAAAGCAATTAGCTTATTGATTATTTAGCATTAAAACTACAGTACTTTTCAAGAAGTAGTAAATCAGTTGGGTGCAGCCCAAAATATAACTGTTGATTCATTTGAGGAGTTTGGACATCGTGGCCATTTAGCCCCGTGCACTTGGGTGTGTGTTAAATTTGTCTGATAACCTGTGTTATTGTGGTGTCTGTGTATTTGTAAATCAGAAGAGGATTAAGAAGAAGGCGGCCGTGGCCTAAGTTAGGAACCATCCCGGCAGTAGCAACCAACTGAAAACAACTTCCTGACTGGCTCAGGTGTGAATCGAACCCATATCTTCTCAGTTTTGCCACACAAGGCTGAGTGTACCCGGACAGCCATGAATGCTAACCACTACACTACGTGGTGGTCACACAGTAGTCTGACTTGGGACTCCGATAACCGTTTAGCTCTTGGTTCAATGCTGTTTACCTCATTGATTAATTTTCAACATTTCATTTTGGAGTTCTATTTTATTAGTAAGAAGATTGTAGTTTTACATGACCGTGAATCTAGTGATTATGAGCCACGTGACCTCTTTTTTACGTGGAATCAGAACCACAGAAAATGGCATTTCACTTTGAAAATCTCACATGCATTGACCGGGTTATTTTATTAGTCTCCTGGCAGTAGGGTAGCAAGGTTAATGGTACAGACTGTACTGATAGGCCGTTTATAGGGTATTAGTTGACAGCAGGACATGCGAGGACCAACACATTCATATTTCTCTTCAAAAACGTCCCATTTTGTTGCCATAGACAGCTGTGAGCTGTATGTTATACCACTGTTATACATTGTCGGCCGCGGAAGTGAACACACGGTGACGTCACCGAGCAGCCTACGGAATGGTAAGCCGATCCGCGGAGCCCGGAGTGGCTCCCCCTTATCAGAAAGATGTGTTAGTAAAGCGGTTAGGACAGGGTATGTAGGGGAATAAAGAAGTACCGAAATAGATAAGGGGAAAGAAAAACCTAGCGTACTGAGTGAATGAAGTAGTGTAGTTCGTTGAGATATATAAAAGGGACACTGAAAGACGAGGTGATTAACAGTACCTATCGCAGTATTACATGCACAAACCTCGGAGGCTTGCAAGTTGCACCGAGCCATAAAGACCGGTGTGCGCGCATGATTAAAACGTAATCGAATAATAGTAATTATATGACGACGAGTGTAGCGACCATTATAAAACCAGGGAAGATGGGGTATCGACGGTTGTAGATTAAAATAAAACTTAGCCTTATCTCTAGAATAATCCCACCATTGTAGCGACAAGACATCTTTCATTTTTCAGAAGAGGTATAAAATCGGAGGCGGGAGTGGCAATGGCGATGGGGGTACCGTGGCCACAAGCAACACGTCTGGCGGCCTGATCAGCGTGTTCATTTCTTAAAATAGCTGTATGGCTGGGGATCAAAGAAAAAACAACCGCGAATTCCGACTGGGTCAATTCATACGTCAACCTGAGTATTTGAAGTATGAACCAGTTGTCGATGTGAATAACATTTTGCAAGGCCTGGAGAACACTTCTGGAGTCAGAAAAAATAAGGGAGCGAGATATCACATGCCTTTTGACATTATAAGAGGGCTTGACGGATAGCGAAAAGAATAGATAAGTTATGAGGTAACGTAAAGGAAGCAAGATGTTGTTTTGCGGGGACATAAAAGGCTATCCCCACGCCGGGAGGAGAGTCGAATTTAGAGCCATCGGTGTATATGGTGGTACAACTGGGGGCACTTTCTTCAAGTTGACAGACGGGCGATAGAGTGGGAAAGAAATGAAGCTTTTTGAGAAAAGTAGGGGGAATGGTGAAGAACATCACGAAGGAACTGATAAAGATGGAAGGGCGCATTATAGCATAGCGGCTTCCGGGTTTGGAGAATGTCAGGACGAATACTAGTAAGACCGATAAAATATTGAAGAATAGAGGGGGGGGGGGGGATATTTTTAAAGGAAGTGTTGATGATGATATTCTTGTAGTAACTGTAATTTCGGGAGAATCAGAACCAGCAAGAGCCATTTTGCGAAGTAGATATTGAGAAGACATGTCACAAGTGAAGAGGTAAGAATAGTTATAAAAGAGCTAAAAAAAATTCTGTGCTGGCATTGATGGCATCCCTGATGCAATTTTAAAGAAATGTGCAGAAAATATAATTAATCCACTTATGCAGTTCATACACAGTTCAATTCTCTCTGGAACTTACCCGGATATTTTGAAGTTATCAAAAGTAATTCCAGTGCACAAAAACGGTTCAAAAGATGAATTAGATAACCTACGTCATATTACCTTACCAACAGGTATTGCGAAAATTGTGGTAAAAATCATGTATAAGAGACTGATAAGTTTTATAGAAAAAAATGAAATGCTATCAAACCCACAACATGGATTCAGAACGGAAAGATCTACACAGACAGCAATTTATGAATGTAGTAATAGTGTGGATATGTATATGTAGGTATTCACAATTAACGCAAGACTGCACTTGAAAACTCTGTTTTATTTCTTACAACAACTCAGGCAGGAACAAGAATATGAAATATATACAAAAACAAACAAGGTAGTCTCTCTCTTCTCTGACCGCACTTCTTTGGTCAGAAGATAGTTCACTTCCACTATACACTCCCCCCCCCCCCCTAATAACCACAAGTGAGTCCAGGAATCTGCTGGGAAAATGAACTGTTCGACCAGAACTAGTTTTTCTCATAGGTCTTTTAGCTGCTACGGGTACAAGAGTTGTTGGTGAGTAATCTGTTTGTTGAATTTTGCCTGTATCCGACTGTGGGTGCTGTGTTGTTGAAGAATGTTCCTTGAGTATGAAGGCTGGTTTCAAGCGGTCGATAGTGATCTTCGTAACCTTCCCTTTGACCTCAACTTCAAAATACTTCTGGTTGCGCTTCTTCACTTTGTAAGGACCTGTGTACACTGGCTGCAGTGGTCCTGGTGTAGCGTTCTGATATACAAACACATGGGAGCACGTTGTCAGATCCTTGGAGACAAAAACGTTTCTGTTCCCGTGTTTAGATCTAGGAACAGGTTTCAACAAGTGGATTGTCTCCTGAAGACGTCTGGCGAAGTCTTGTTGGGTGATGTTAGGGGTCTCGGAGAGAAATTCGCCTGGAAGTCGGATGGTTGTGCCATAGACTAGCTCTGCAGGTGAACATCCTAAGTCTTCTTTGACTGCGGTACGAATACCTAAGAGGACTATTGGGAGTGACTCCACCCAAGAATGTGATTTGAGCAGGTGACATTTAAGGGCAGTTTTCAATGTCCTATGCTGGCGTTCTATGAGTCAATTTGCCTGAGGGTGGTAGGTGAGAGTGGTGTTGCTCTGTGAACCTAAATACTTGGCAATTGTCTTGAAAAGGTTGCTCTCGAATTGCCGACCTTGGTTTGTTGTGATCCGAGCTGGTATACCAAATCTTGAGAACCAACACGAAATTAAGGTTCTGGTAACAGTTTCTGCTGTTTGGTCTTCTATGGGTGCTGCTTCTAGCCAGCGGGAAAACCTGTCCACAACCGTTAACAGATATCGGAATCCTCTGCAAGGTGGTAAGGGAACAACAATGTCCACGTTGATGTGTGAGAACCGTTCATTAGGTATTGCAAAATCTGCTAGAGCTGATTGCGTGTGCTTATTGACCTTACATTTCTGGCATTCCAAACACGTTCGAGACCATACTTTACAATACTGTCTTATGTTTGGCCAAACGAATCTTTTAGTGACCATTTGTGTTGCCGTCCGCATTCCAGAGTGAGACAAGCAGTGCATTGCTGAGAACGCTGTTTTTCGGAATGTTGGAGTTATGTAAGAACGAATGTAGCCTGTTGATATGTCGGAGTAGATAAGTTTATTGGAGTTAGGTATGTGAAGTTTTGTCATCTTCAAGTAGTTACTTTTCTTGAGCACTTCTAGATCGTCGTCTTACTGTTCGTCTGCCATGGCATCATAGTCTAGGGGTGAAGGTGAAGAAATGGTGCTTATGTGTGACAGTGCATCTGCAACCACGTTTTCGGTTCCAGAGATGTACCTGATGTATGTGGTGAACTCGGCAATATATTGTAATTGTCGGGCTCACCTGGGAGGTGCCTTGTTTAAGTTTTGCTGGAAGCCATAAACTAAAGGTTTGTGATCTGTGAATACTGTGAAATTCTGTCCTTCCAATAAATACCGGAAGTGTTTGATTGAGCTGTAGATAGCCTGAAGTTCACGGTCATAGGCACTGTACTTCATTTGTGTCTCGGTTAGGCTTCTGGAGAAGAAATTTAAGGGCTGCTTCACCCCATTGACTTCTTGCTGGAGGACTGCCCCAATCGCACTGTCCGAAGCATCAATAACCAAAGATAAGGGAGCTCGTTGTTGCTGATGAGCCAGTAGAGTCGCGTTGCAGAGGGTCTCTTTCACTGCAGAAAATGCATCTCTTCTTTCGTCAGTCCACTCCAGTGCTTTCGTGCTGTTCTTCTTATGTCCGGTTAACATGGTGGTTAGCGGTTGCTGTATGTTTGCACAGTTTGGAACGAATCTGTGGTAAAAATTGAACATTCCAAGGAAACGTCTTAACGAAGTGGTTGACTGAGGTTCGGGGAAGTTCTTGATGGCTTCTACTTTCGACGGAAGTGGTTTCAAACCATTTTGATTTATTAAGTAATCCAAGAACTGTATTTCTTCTACTCCAAACTTGCATTTTGCGATGTTAAGGCAGAGACTACACTCATCCAGTCTTTCAAAAACTGTGTGTGAAGATGACGTTCATGCGTTTCATTGTTAGGTGAAGCCACGAGTAAGTCATCTAAGTAACAGAAGACGAAATCGAGTCCCATTAACGCAGTGTTCATGAACCTTTGAAAGGTTTGGGCAGCATTTTTTAGTCCAAAAGTCATATATGGGAATTCAAATAGCCCAAATGGAGTGGTGATTGCTGTTTTAGGGATGTCTGATTCATGGACAGGTATTTGTTGGTAAGCACGGGTCAGGTCGATGGATGAAAAAATCTTGGCTTCTGACAATACATGGCTGCAATCAGTGAGGAAAGGTAAAGGGTATCTATCGGGAACTGTAATACTATTGAGGGCCCTATAATCACCACAGGGTCTCCAATCACCAGACTTCTTTTTTGTGAGATGCAGGGGACTGGACCAGCTACTCTTGGAAGGTTTGCATAAGCCTTGTTTGAGCATATATTCAAATTCTTGTCGAGCTGCTTTCAACTTCTCAGCTGTGAGTCTCCTTGGTTTGGCAAATACAGTCTCGATGTGATGTTCTATGTTGTGACTTCTGATTTTCCTGTTTACTATATTGGGGCGTGTTAAGTCTGGAAATTAATTTAAGATAGACTGGTATGAGTTCCCATGTTCTACTACTCTAACTTCTTCTGCACTATTTTGGTAAGTTATGCAATTGGCAACCAATAAGGTATTGCCATCGACTAAGCATTTGCGCTGACTGTCGACCAGCAGGTTATAATGTGAGAGAAAATCCATTCCAATGATGGGTCTACTTACATCAGCTAGGATGAAAGGCCACTGGAATTCTCGGCGTAACCAAAGATCGAGCTTTAACAACTTCTGGCCATATGTTTTATATGTTTTAATGTTAGTGTTATTGGCTGCGAAGAGTTCAAGTTTACTTACAGTTTGCTTTTCATCGTTCGAAGGTGGGATAACTGAAATATCTGCTCCCGTGTCTATCACGAAAAGGGCTGCTGATTCCTTGTCACTAACATACAGGCGACTCAGCTGAGGCCCTTGACTCTCTGTCACCGTGGAGAGACAGGCGGTTAGTTTTCCGAATTATCTGGCTGGGCTTGCAGTGCCGTACTCATATTGCATGGCTGCAGACACTTATACGCACGTTCACCGAACTTCGAATGATAATAACACACGTTTGGAGTAGCACGGGAATTACGGCTGTTGGATCTCCTGCCTGAATTTGATCTGTACCTCTGACGAGAACGAGATTGTAGTTGCTTCTTTAATTCTGACACTTGAATGGAAAGTTCAGATACCTGCTTCTTCAAGTCTCCCATGTCATCTCGTTGGGACTTAACAACATTTATAGGTGCTATCTGGAAGGATGGAGTTGGTTTCAGTTCCCAAATTTGATCGGCCATGGTGGCTAGCCTTGTCAGATCGTCACTGGTAACTGATAGAATAGTACGCATGTCGCGAGGCAGACGTTGTAACCATAATGTCTTCAGGAACTGTTCACCAACCTTATCATCGGCTAAGTTCCTCATTTCGCACAACAGGTGGGAGGGTTTGTGATCCCCAAGCTCCAGTTCCGTTAACAGTTTCTGTGTTCTTTGAGTCTCACTATCCGCGAAAACTGAAATTAGCCGTTCCTTAATTGCGTCATATTTTCCGGTATCGGGCGGCTTAATCAGGATATCAGTCACTTGGGTTAATATTTCCGCGTCGATTGAACTCACCACTGTGTCGTATTTCGTCTCATCTCGTGTTATGTTTCTCGTACGGAACTGAGCTTCAAGTTATATAAACCATATTTTGGGGTATGGTTTCCAGAATGGTGGGACTTTAACACTTACGCGCGCTACCACATTTTCTTGTCCGCTATTTGCTGTTTCGTTTTCTTGCGGCATCACGTCAGGGTCACCAATGTGGATATCTATATGTAGGTATTCACAATTAACGCAAGGCTGCACTTGGCAACTCTGTTTTATTTCTTACAACAACTCAGGCAGGAACAAGAACATGAAATATATACAAAACAAAAAAGGTAGTCTCTCTCTTCTCTGACCGCACTTCTTTGGTCAGAAGATAGTTCACTTCCACTACACTTGTCAGAAGATAGTTCACTTCCACTATAATAGTCTACTGAAATTAATTGTCAATAAGGAACATGTAACTGGCATATTCTTGGATTTATCGAAAGCATTTGATGTTGTTGACCATAAAATCCTCCTTACAAAACTAAATCAATATGGTATTAGAGGTCTAGCTAATAAATGGATAGAGTCTTACTTAACAAGGCGTAAACAAATAGTAAGCTTGAGACACAAGGATGATGGAAACAAATTACTTAATGAAACATTGTCCAATGAGGGAATTATTAAATTTGGAGTACCCCAGGGATCGGTTTCAGGCCCACTACTCTTTCTTCTATATATTAATGATATAACGCAGAACATTCGTTCTCATAAGGAAATTTTGTTTGCGGACGATACAACACTCGTAATAAAAGGTGAAACTAAGCAGGTCTTACAGCAGTCTGCTGACTCCGTTACAGAAGAGTTAACCAAATGGTCACAAGATAATCACCTCATAATGAACTATAAAAAAAATAGTATCACTAAATTTCCACACTATACAGAATAGGAATCCTGCGAAGCCCAATATAACATTAAATGGTCATCAAATTGAAAATAAATCAGAAACAAAGTTTTTAGGACTATGAATACAACATGACTTGAAATGGAATAAACATATACAATAACTGAATACTAAACTGAACTCGATGTGCTTTGCGGTACGTATTTTGAAAACTTGCACAAACATGCATGGTTACGTCAGGGGCACGGTTAACCTCCCCTCCACCGCTGTCCGTCTTCATGGAGTTAAGTGAGCAGATCTGTGTTACTTACCAAGAGAAGGTATCTAAAGAGAAACACACAAATAGATGAATAATTATAATATAGGATTAAACTATACTCCCACACACGAGGTATATGCATGTCACTGGAGCAAACGAACCGACCTGTGCGAAGGTCCGAAGCGAAGTGAGGGAAAAACTCTTATGGACTGTTTCGAACCAAAACAAAGACCGCCACGTGCGTTTAGTTTATTGTTTGGGCCCGCATGCCGACAACTGTTGCAGTATACTCCATTTCTAGTGACGTAATCTGTATTATGTTGGATCCATTACAAAATTGAATAACAAGTGACAAGCGGTGTTATTAGAAATGGCGGCAGCTACGTTCGCTATGAACGTGGGACAACATAATGTATATGTAGGACAGGTTTTAATTGCTAAGGTGTAAATCTTGCCCATAGTTTCAGTCGGTATAAGGAACTCGTGTAGTGTCCGTTGCCCGCCACCATTAAAATCCGAAAAAATGTCTATGGAAATGGCCAATGTTACTAATATACAGGAGTTGAATATTTCATCGCTAGAGGGTGTTATTGCATTTTTCAGAGTGCCAACATTATTGTTTCCAGACCAATGGTTTTCGCATACACCAATAAAGGTTAGATAGCGCGGCCCTGCGGGCCGAGTTAACTAATGTAAACACCCCTGGTTTTGTCACGCACAGTGGGGGTAGTCACGCATCAATAATATTTTTGATGCGTTTAGCGCACCAAAAATATTCGTACAAATTGCAACGGTGTGTTTTGCGACTTTTACATCGAGCTTCGAGAAAAGTATCAAGGTACGATACAGTTTTGGCAAGTCTAGTTGGTACCGACAAAGGGAGAAAGTCACAGCTTAAATTGCCAACCAAGCTTGCATTTTGGACGTCGGCAAATTTTTTTGGTGCGAAAAAAGGCCCCAAATTCCTATCCGTGCATTGATGCACATTCATCGTGGCATCAATATAAACATCGATTCGGTTATCACAAGGTTTGCTAAACAAAATAGACAAGTTGATTTTGTTATATAAATAATCGTTTTTATTTAACAGTCATGTAGTTGTAAATATGTACAGTTTTAAGAGAACATAATAATTGCAATAAAGATATTTTCAGTATTGAATAAAATGATAAAAACTGTTTTCCAGTTAAAATTCGTTAAGTTTTATTTGTCTGGTTATTGTATTTTCGTTATTTGAGTTTGCAAAAAAAAATTGGACTCCGTTTGGCGGGGAGGGGATCATGACCCCCGTGACCCCCCCCCTCCCCCCTTGAATCCGCGCCTGGTACAGTCAGTAATTTTCGCCAATAATTTTGTCCAGAGAGTCGACAGGGAAGTGAAGTTGGCAGCATTACGTAATCAAACATGGCGACGTGTTTTTGGTAAGTTTATTACTTGAAAGTTAATGTTGACAATTTCCTTATTTTGAAAGTGTGAACGTGGTGTTTGTTAATGGCAGTTGGCTTTAATAACGTGGCACAGTACGTACAAAACATTTTCAGAGCGCTACTAACAAAAATAACGCACTTTTGAAACGGACAACTGACAATACACGAGAGCCCGTGTAATCAGAATTTATGGATTTCTACTTTTTTAATTATTTTTTTTCGCGTAAAAATCCGAATATAGGTACGATATAGTCTTGTACATAGTAGACAATCACAGTGGACAATATTTATATATATTGTGGGGGGGGGGGGGTACAGTTGTTATATTCTGGGGAATATAAATAGCGTTTTTCTTTAGTGGTCTGATAAACAACACATTCACTTCAACAGTACGCCATCTTAGCTCTTTTATTGCAAGTCAAAGCACCAAGGTACAAGATATCACACTCACACTACCACGGCCATCATGGAACATACATATAGGCCTAGTGCCGACAGAGAATACTAGTTTCCCACATTCTCCCCACCCTGGTCAACCTCCAGGGGGATGACCAGCTGTACGGGGCGTGTGATTTGGTGTCCGTTGGGTCTTCGAAGGATCACTGTCCTGATTTTACCATCTCGACCCGGTCGTAGTTCTTCGATGAATCCCCTGTCCCACATGATACGTTTATGTTCATCATCTTGTAGGAGTATCAAGTCTCCTGCCCGTAGTTCAGCTCCTTTTCCAGTAACTTGCCGGACGTGGTGATAATTCCGTAGCTGCAACAGGTACTCCTTTGTCCATCTCGCCAACAAATCCCGTGTGGCTTGTTGTTGGAGCCGAAATTCCCTTTTTAGGCTGGTAGGTGAGGGTGGTTCTGGATCTGTAGGGATGGTAGTCACGCGTCGTTCTAGGTGCAGGAAATGAGCAGGTGTCATGGTATCTGAACCCTCATCCTGTAACAAGGGACGTGCATTTATTGCGGCTTCTACACTGGTAAGGATGGTGTTCAAAGTTTAATGGTCCACTTGTCTGCGTCCTAGGGTCTTCCTTGCTTTACCGTGCCGACCATTCTCTCTCACCATCCTCCCCACCAAGCCGCCCGTGGCGCGATGAACTTCCAGTGGATGCAGTTTGTGGCGAAGTAGTGGGCAGTTTTGTCTTCCTTGAAGATGGTGCATAGTTCTCTCAGTTCTTTGTTGGCTGCGTGGAAGGAAGTTGCGTTGTCGGAGTACACTGTGTGAGGAATACCTCTACGACTGACGAATCTTTGAAATACCAGGAGAAATTTGTCTACTGTCATGTCGGAAGTGAGCTCAAGATGAACTGCTCTAGTTGTGGCGCAGGTTAACAACAGAACGTAAACCTTGGAGACGGTATTGATGTGTTTCGCATATAGTGGCCCAGCGAAATCTAATCCTGTGACTAAGAATGGGAGTGAGCCTCGAACTCTGTCCGCTGGTAGTGGAGCTTCAGGTGCTTGTCCGTGGGGTTTGTTTGCAAGTTTGCAAGGTAAGCACGTGCGGAGAACTTTCCTTATTGTTTGTCGTGCGCGCAAAATCCAAAACTGTGCTCGTAATTCCGAAAGAACAACCCTTAATCCTAAATGGTGCAGCTTGACATGAGTGTGTCTAATCAGTAGATGAGTGAAGTGGTGACTGCCATCGAGGATGAGAGGATGTTGTTCATTAAAGGATGCGTCCATAAACCGAAGCCGACCTTCTAACCGGATGATATTATTTTCTTTGAAAGGCTGAAAGTTCGTAATTTTGGATTTTTTTGGAAGTGGTAAGTTTTTCATTAGAGCCTCGTATTCCGCTGGAAAACTCTCCCTTTGGGCAACGGAGATTAAGATAGTGCGACTATTATCCATTTCGGAAGCTGTTAGTTCGCCGTGTTGAAGATTTGATCTGCGAAGATTATTGCAAAACCGAAGAATCCAGCCCATCGTACTGTACCATTATACTCATATTGTTATGATGTATAGTGCAGTTTGAAGTATATGTTGAAGATCGGCGCGATCCACAAGTTGCAATCCGAAACAGGAGTCGGCCGCTCGATTACGGTACTTTCCTAGGATCAACGTGCACGCACGAAGCCAGGCGAATATGATTACAACATGGCGACCATTGACCCAGTTTATTGATCGGTCACTAGGATTAAATTTTTATCAGCAATAAGAAGAAGAGAGAATAACATGCAAGATTTGCAACGTTATACGAGACCCTGGAACAGAGTATAATGTGTATTTTGTATCTATACATGTTTAGTATCTGTCGGAGATATTATAAATTATGATTTACATCCACCAATGAGAGATCAGTTCGATTACTGTCACGTCTGAGTGGGGGTAGCGTCAAGCCAGGTGGATGGACACACAGTCAGCTTTGAGCAGATAACATTATGGAGCGCTTGAGAACATATCTCGTCGTGAAGCTTGAGAACGCGTTTCGTTATTGCAATGTGACGCGAGGTTTATATCAAACACTTTAAAGTGTATGCAGAGCCAGTGTCGAAGGACTCTGTTCGTTTTCACGAGATGCAATCTATACCGCTATAAGGGTAAAGCAGTATTAGAAACTGTAATTTCAATACAGCAAGCTGCCTGTCAACACAGCGAACTTTGGTTTTGAAAAACAGTCTCTGTTTTCATTGCATTGATGTCGAGTGCGCAGCAATGTTATTGAACTCTAAACACTATTCCTCATCGCGAACAGACATATTCTTAATCAAGATGTCAAGAGGAATAATTTTAGTGCTGTTCATTTCTTTTATAATGGCAGGCTAAATAACGCAGCATGAACGCTACTAGACCGGCATTGTATCGAACATTTCAATGAACTATCGCCATGGCCCCAGCGATGACTGATTATGATTGTGTGACCACTTGTGTCTACGTCATTAGTAATCATGAATGCTATTCGCATGGGCAGTCATTCGTCATTCGTTCATTAATATTTCGGCCCGATATGAAGAATGCGACACTACTGAGAAACGAACTGTGTACTGGAAGATGTTGCAGACGTGAAGTAGCGATTCCTGACTATTTACCCAGGATGGGTAATAGCCTTCTGAACCGGGAAGAACGTGCGGATTGGAGAAGGTGTACCCTGGTTCGATCCCCGACGACTTGGGGATTGCTAGTTACAGCTACATATGGAAAAGGTGTGATATGCAGGGCGTATCAACGCTCGCTCTTGGAAATTCATCTATCAACAAGGTACAGCTTACACAACTTCGTATCTCGTAGCTGAGTGTAGATATTTCAATGTTAATTTACGCCTTTATTTTTTTAACATGTTTATATTTTTGAGTAGTATGTTGGACTGTGGAATTTAGGCTTGACGTTTTAATCTTGACTGATTTCACATTCGACAGGTTTTAGACTTCCATAAGAAGTGCAACCCATTTTCAGCTTGTATTTAAGTATGTTTAAGTAGATTTCATCTTAAATTCAGTAATATTTCATGAAGATTTCTTAGGGTAGTGAAGAGGACATCCATAGGCATTTTGTGATTCAGTGTAGTTTATCAACGTGGTGAGCTCTTTATTATGTCAATTTGTGACATTCTTCGCATCGTTAGATTGTGTTTCTGTTGAGCTACATTTTCCAACTGCATTTTCGAACTTTATACACCCGAGTGATTGGAATTATGAATAGAAGCCTGATTTTGATAGCAAGTTATGAGTTTCTGAAGGTTTATTTTATACTTATATGGAGGAGTTCGATTTCTCGCTTGTGTTAGGAACCATTCTTTGTGTTGTTGAAGGACAGAGGCTGGTAATGTCTTCTAACCAGACAATTGTGCTAATTGTTATGATTACCATGTCCGGTGGTGTAGAGACATTACTTTGTTTCTCGAATTCATCCGTGCAGGGGTGTACCGAACATCGGCTTGATTAACTTTCTCTTTATTTGTATTTAACTTGTTTCACGTTAGCCTCTCGCGTGAAGGCACAGTTGAGATCCTTGGTCGAAGGAATTTATTATTGATTTTGATTGTCGTCATTTGACTATAAAATATATCTCTGAAACATCATTCACTTTTTTAACCAGCGTATATCCCAAATTTAATAAATGTATAAATACATTCTGATTAAGGAGAGTCGATGCTATTGCAATCTCTCATAGCATAGGCATAAAAGGATATTTTGTTATTGAGAAAATCCAACCAACATCATTGAAAACTAATGTAAACTATGTATAAATTTAAACAACGATGTAGTAACAACAATTATCGGCTGAGAATGACATTCGTCATTAAGCAATGAGGGTGATCCAGTTACGTTAAAATATGTATGATTATAATAAATTAATTCTGAATAGAGTACTCAGGGGAGTACATATGTATAAGAGTAGAGCCGCGTGAAGGCAGTGAAAGAATGAAATAAACATTAAGATATTTCATGGAAACTAACCCATGATAATTGAGATTGAGTAGTCAAATATAAGTTGACTTATTTTCAAGTCTAATTCAGCGTTTTGCTACAAGCATTTTGTTGTTGCTTAGAAGCATGCAAACTACAAAGTAAAACATTAAAACATGTATTAAATGATGTCAACCTTAATATTCTGGATTTAATCACCATGCTGACGAGGGTTTTTCAGTTATCCTGATCAGTTATTTTGGTGAGTGCAATAATTATTAAAGTGATAGATTACTTCTATTAAGCTTTGTCACCTGGTTGGAAAGGACCAATTTAAATATTTTCGAATCAGTTAAAGGAAACTAATGATCTTATTCTAATTGAAGAATGTTAAACTGAGGCTTGCGAAATAAAAGGAAACACACACTTGGAGTGTGCCATTCTATCTATCTATCTATATATATATATATATATATATATATATATATATATATATATATATTCCAATGTAGATTTTGTACATAAATGATATTGCTAATTGTAGGATTAGTAATAACCTACCCAAATGCGGAATTAATTTTCAATAAGACCTTTTGAGGCATTGCTCGTGCCATAGTAGGGTATTATCTTAAAGAGTGTTAAACATTTTTTTATGGAGAATACAGTGTGTCTAGTAATGACTAGAAGTTGTTTTCAGGTCACTGTGATTTGAGCTTCCGGTTGAAGCTGCAATTGCTTTTCATTTCTTGTAATATTATTATAGCAATTTTTGCTATAATGATTTTGTGAATAAATTTTGAAGAATTTTATTTTAATTCTTATAGAGTGGTATTTTATAGCCGCGATAGGAGGTCACGTTAAGGAAACCGCCGCTGGCATTTCAGTATAATTCCACGCTTTGGAGATTATGTTTTTTCTCGTTCTTGTGTTCTACCGAGCTAGATTTTTCTTTTGTTGCTATGGTTTTTCTTGACGTTCCCTCAGTTAGGTGATCCTTGTGGCCCATTATATCCTTCTCTTGTTGAGTGGAATCTGGGGGGGTTTAGTCGGGGTTTTCAGGTTCTGCAATCCAGCTACCAACGAGGGATATCAACAAGATGACGGTAGGTATTTCGGGTACATAGAGATTTGTCGCACCAGCGATTCGGGGCTCGAATTAACTGAAATACCCTGTAGTAATTCAGTAATTCAGGTCCGCGATGGATGGGAATTCGAGAAAACTGGAATACCAGGTTAGAGGCCAGCCATAAGACGCCATTTCATGCCCTTTTCGAATCTTGTGTTCGAACACGTGGGAGGTGTCTTGTGTTAGCCTACTCTGACGCCATTACAGCGATCATTGCGAATTCGTTGAATGAATGTCAGAAAGTAATGGTATACCGACATTTTTAGCACGAAATGTTGGAATTCACTTGTGAACAAAGCGTTTATGAGATTACTCAATCTGCATGACAGGCATGTAGAAACGCAACCATTATTAGACTTTGATTATTTTTTTTTGTGGTGCTACACTAATTTGTAATAGATTGAAGATTCGAGCATGAGCAGTGAAAGACATGTTACGGAACCTTTACTGACGTGTTCAATCGAATGGAGGCATTTGATGCAATTCAAGTTTGAGCTGCATTCAATAGCTTGACTTAGTTGAATCCGACTGATGGAGATTTCTCACCTCATCGTAATAATAGGATGTTTCATGCATTTAAATACCTGTCAGATTAAGATATTTTAGGTAACATCGCAGATATAAGGTATCAAACATTTCACTGTAGGAAATTCCACATTTGTGTAGGTTTTAACATTAATTAAGTTTAGTATAGCTGTAAGGATTAATGCTATACACTAAGAAAGCTTCAATTATGGCAGTAAATTTTCATTGAGATGTTCATGCTTTGCTTAGGTTTAAGTAGTGTTCATGTGTTTGTGTTTACTCGTCTGAATTATATTACTACATATGATGTCTGATAAAGGTGAAGAGGAGGTCACGGACCTTAAGTCATTGTATAAGATGCTTCAAAATAAGCTAGACTCGATACACGAAGCATCGGAAGCCCGGAGTAGAGGGGTGATTCAGGACGTAGTCACTGAAAGCCTGCGTAATGAAATCTCTGGTATACAGGTTACTTTAAAGAACTTACAAGACAGTTCCAAACAAGTGCTGGTTAAAGTTAAAGATGTAGAAATTACAATAGATGATGTACAATCAGATGTTAAGCAAACACATTCCGATGTTCATTTAATTAGAGCGGATTTAGACACTGTCCAAATAGGGCAACGTAAACAAGAGTCTACTACTAGTAAAATACAATCCACCATTGACAATATTCAAATAGAGACCACTAAAATGCAGTCCACCATTGATAAAATCCAATCAAGCCAGGATAATCTTGAATCTAATGTCACTAAAATCCAATCAAGCCAGGATAATCTTGAATCTAATGTCACTAAAATCCAATCAAGCCAGGATAATCTTGAATCTAATGTCACTAAAATCCAATCAAATCAGGATAATCTTGAATCTAATGTCACTAAAATCCAATCAAGCCAGGATAGTCTTGAATATAATGTCACTAAAATTCAATCCACTATTGAAGGAATGCAGTCCACTGTAGATAAATTAGACTCTAAAATGGTTCGGATTGAGTCAACCCAAAGTAATATGCAGGCGACTCAAGGTCAAATGCAGACGACCCAGATTAACATACAAGCTAAAGTAGACATTGTTGAATCTAATCAGAAACTGCTACAAGTCCAATTAAATGAAGCAGAACAAAATCATATGGATTTCCAAATTGAAATTAGATTAGAATTGTCCAACCATAAAAGGGACGCTAAAGCAAACTTAGATGCCCTCCAATTACAAGTGTCTAATGGAACCATCCATACCCAATCTACTTTAGAGCAGTTAAGGAATGAATTGTGTCTTTTACTAACGCAAGTTAAAGATCATAACCAACTTATAAAGGATGATTTTGACATTGACATAAAAGGTATAATATCAGATAATGTAACTATTCTTAGACAAGAAATGGTTAAAATTAACGATGACTACTTCAAAGATTTTAAGTTGGAAGTTAATCGAGAAATTGTAGAGGGAGAAGTTAGAGCAAGTAAGGAGATATCTGATGTACGGGAAGACGTAATTAAAAGATTGAATGTGTTTCAGAATTCTCAAACTAATAGTCAGACTAGTATTGAAGAAAGGTTTATGTCGGTTGAAGTTAAGGTCGATCAAGCCAAATTAGAAGTAAATGAAGTCAGAGAGAAAAAGACATCTGAAATAAATGAGATTCGTAATCAACTCGAACGTATAACTTTGGAAGGCAGTATAAATGTAGATATTTTACGGGAACAGTTGAGGGCGCATTGGAATTCGGATTTTCTAGCTAGAATTGAACGGACGAACGTTAGAACGCAGGACAGGGAAGTCAATTTTCCGCAACCAGCTCCTATAGCAGAGAGTCTAATGCAGCACATAATCCCACTGTAACGCAATCGTATATTTCGCCGATAGCAAGTGCAAGTACAGGGGCGTACACACATAAGACACCAGATGGGACATCGCATGTCACTATTATAAGGAATTATGAAGACAAGCCGAGACGCTTTAATAACCTTGACGGGAATACTCCCATTGAATGTATCAGGAGTGTGAGGGATTATTTTATAGAGACACATGTTCCGAAAGAGAGAGAACTGAGAGTGGTAGAGCGTTTCCTATCAGAAACCCCACTTCAGTGGTATTATGCATTCCGCTATACATTCGACAATTTTGACGAGTTCGCGGAAGCATTCATAAATCGATTCTGGAGCATAGAAATACAAAGCAACGTGCGTTCAGAAATGTACTCTCGCAAGTACTCAAGTACTGGTCCAACGAGCTATTCTGAGTACTTTGCAACACAGCTCTCTAAACTCAGATTTTTACAACCGCCATTAACCCAAGCTCAGTTAATAGAAGCCTTATATCGACAACTTCCGGTAGAAGTCCGAAAGAATGTAATATCATCTGGCATATCCGATTTGACAACCATGGATGAGTTGTTAAGAAGGCTTGACCATGTAAGTGCTCTTACGACACCTACGGTGGCCAGGAATAACAGAAATGAACCTAGAACTGTTAACACAATAGTCATGGATAGGACACAACAGACAGACAAAGTCAGGGAAGAAGAGAGGAATTATAATCGAACAGGAAATAGTCGTAACAACAATTACTACCAGAGAAACAATCGGCAAGACAACAGGTACGCTGAATACAGGGAACAGCCTTGGCAGCGTAGATATGAAGAACGCAATTTCTATCGTAGAAATAATGGAAACTATGAAAGGAATAGAGATAGAGGAAGCCCATACAATTCCAATGACAGACAATATCGAGGATATGGGAGGTATAAAAATTATAGGAATGAGGAATACGAACGTAATCGTGATAAAAGGCTCAGAGGGGAGCAAGAACAGTCTAAAGAAAACAGACGAAGAGATTCGAGAGAGAGAAATAAAAATCAGGAAATCGAGAACAGGCCTGGTACAAGTCGTCAGGGGAGTAGAGAAAGAAACCCTGACGAAGAAAAAAACTCCGATTTCCAAACGCAAGTAAAGACTCAGATTTTAGCACCTCCATTAGAAATCACGATTCACGAAACATTTAACGTCTCAGACGAAGATCTTCTGTTTGAAGAAGAGACTGGAACAAAGGGAAGACCCATTGAGTTACCCGTGATTCAGGTTCAAATAGGGGAACAGTCATGTAGAGCCCTAGTTGACACTGGAGCGATGATCTCCATTATAACTGAGGACTGTTTTGAGAGGCTCAAGAAGGAGGATTTATTTGTAATTTTACCTGCTTCTCCTATGAAAGTCGAAGGGATATTTAAGGATAAATCTATGAAGTGTAAAATACAAATCATGATGAAATTTGAAATTAATGGGAAGATATATGAGAATATATTCATCGTGGTGAAGAATATTAACTTCGATCTAATTATAGGGATGGACTTCATCACTAAAGCAAGGGCAATAATAGACATGGACAATAGATTGATCAAGTTTCAGGAAGACGCTACAGAAAAGGTAGCAATTGAAGAAAAGGAACTCCCTAGACAGGAAATCCTAGAACACCTCATCAATGAAATCGAGCAAGAGAGGGAGCATTACGCACTCAAAGCCGAGGGATTTGAGGAAGTGGAACAGGAATTTCTTAACCTAATAGAGGAATATCAGGACATTTTCGATGATAAGCCCGGCATGATTAAAGATTTTAAATATCAAATTCGCCTTACCGATCAATCTCCATATCAGACGAAACTTTATCCCATCCCGCAGAAATATTATGAAGAAGTGAAAGTCATTATAAAGAAAATGGAAAAAGACGGCATAATAAGAAAAAAGTCCTCTCGGCACGCCGGAAGGCGGAGGTAGATTTCACCGGACAAACTTGGGGATAGGCGAAAATAGGCAGAATATGCAGGTTTTCGTAGAAGGATCAGACCTCATTTATTGCGTGAAAGTATTTTATAATTGGAGATTAATTAACTTTGTTTTTCGTCATTTTATGCATATTTTAAACATTTTATTGTCTTATGATGACGGTAACCTTCTTGTCATTTGGAGTCCATTTTTATACTTGTGGTCACACTGTCCTTATGCAAGGTTTCGACACTGATGTATAACTATGTAACGGTCTGCTACTTCTTCACGCAAAATTATATCTCCCGCAGAGATGTTGGTTGGTTCCTCAGTTTAGGGGCTGCGACAACGCGGTCATGTAACCCCGTGTACTTTGGGTGAGTGTAGAATCTGTCTGATAAACGGTGTGAATTGTGATGGCTGTATTAGTCTGTAATTCAGGTAAGGAATGCAGACGCTCAATTTCAAGCAGTAGTTCCTAATGTTGCTACCAGATACTACCGTCAACGACACCTAGCTGTGAACTTGGCTACTAGATGCCACTGCAATCAGCAACTCGCAACGAACGTTGGATCCGCCCCTCCAAAGGAAAGCATACTGAGGGATTTTTAGCGCTCTTAGGAAATCCGACGACTTTGGCCGGCTTTGAACCCACGACCTTGGGCATGCTACCAGTTACGTCACCGAAGCCGCTTCACACTTAGTCAGATGGAAATCTGAATCTGATCTCGCGCAAGTGCGTTGTCATGGCAACGTCTGATGGCTCATCCCTCATCAATTTAGTAGTGTTGCCATGGCAACCACTGATAGCTCTTGGCATTTTCTTATAATTCCGAAATCATTTTTCTCATCCCTTGGCGTAATGGTGGGTCATATCAAAAATTCTTTCAGACAAAAGTTTTATGTAATTATTAGGGGAATATTGTCCATTTTGTACGGTTTTGATATTGTGCCTATTAAGAGAGATATGATTAATGCTTCCCGAAAAACCCACTTTTTCCCACCCCTTTGGTCAATGGTTGGTGCTATAAAAAAACTCTTCAAACATAAATTTTTGAGCTTTTTCCGGCACATAGTATGAACTTTGAACGGATTCGATATTTCATATATTAAGAGAGTTATAGCAATATTTCATTTTTTCGAAAAAAAAGTCCCCCATTTTCATCCCCTTCGACCGATTTAGCCCAGTAACGAACTCGACCGAGATTTTATGGGTATACATATACGATAAAAAATTCAAAGTGATTGGTGCAAAATTACGGCAGTTATCGTGTCCACAAGAAACTGATATACATATATATATACATATATATATAAACATACATAAACATACATAAATTATATATAAACTTTTGAACTGACGGTGGTTTTGGGGTCTGGGGGATGTGAAACGGGAAGATATGTCGAAATTTTCCGGAAATCGAAACATGGTACCCATTGCAATAGTTAGCTTTCTAATGAAATCTACCTAAAATACTACCATCAACGACACCTATCTGTGAACTTGGCTACTAGATGCCACCGGAACCATCAATTCGCAACGAACGTTGGAACTTCTCCTCCGAAGGAAAGCTAACTCAGGGTTTTTTAGCGCTCTTAGTAAATCCGACGACTTCATGCGGGTTTGAACCCGCGATCTTGGGCATAGAAGTTCAGCATGCTACCAGTTCCGATACCGAAGTCGCTTCCCACAGACAGATGGAAAACTGAATGTTATCTCGTGCAGTGTCGTTGTCATAGTAACTGCTGATGGCTCATCCCTTATCAATTAAAAGTAAAGTTGTCATGGCAACCTCTCTTGGCACTTGGCATTTTCTTATAATTTAAATCATTTTGCTCACCCCGTGGCGTAATGGTGGGTCATATCAAAAATTCTTTCAGACAAAAGTTTTAGGTAATTATTGGGGGAATATTGTCCATTTTGTATGGTTTTGATATTGTGCCTATTAACAGAGATATGATTTATGTTTCCCGAAAAACCCACTTTTTCCCACCCCTTTGGTCAATGGTTGGTGCTATCAAAAAACTTATTTGACATAAATGTTTAGCACTTATCCGACACATATTATGAACTTTGAATGGATTCGATATTTCACGTATTAAGAGAGTTATAGCGAGATTTCACTTTTTCAAAAAAAGCCTCCCATTTTCACCCCCCTTCGACCGATTTTGCCCATTAACGAACTCGACCGAGATTTTAAGGGTATACATATTATGTAAAAAATTCAAAGTGATTGGTGCAAAATTACGACAGTTATCGTGTCCACAAGAAACTGATATACATATATACATATATATATACATAAATTATATATAAACTTTTGAACTGACGGTGGTTTTGGGGTCTGGGGGATGTGAAACGCGAAGATATGTCGAAATTTTCCGGAAGTCGAAACATGGGACCCATTGCAATAGTTAGCTTTCTAATGAAATCTACCTAACAGGCATCCTCATTCCTGAATCCGATCACAGTCGTAAGAAGGCCAATGGGCAGCTTCGTCTTTGTTTGGATGCAAGAAAAATTAATACAAGAATTCTTTTAGAAACTGATCGACCACCGAAAATCAGGGAACTACTGAAGAAATTTAAAGGAAAGTCTTGTTTCAGTGTTCTGGATTTAACGGCCTCTTTTTACCAGGTAGAACTTGAGGAAGACAGTCAACAATTTACCGCATTTCTTTTTGATCAAACCACATATGTGTTCTGTAGAGTACCATTTGGTATGATTAACAGTGGTCCAGCTCTCATACGTGCTTTGGATAGCAAATTAACAGAGAAAGTTAAAGAACATGTTATTTGCTACATAGACGACATCATTGTGTCATCGGCGGATGTCAAGGAACATCTGAACCATTTAAGAATGTTATTTGATAATCTGCGTCAAGTAAATATCAAATTAAACTTTGATAAATGCAGATTTATGAAAGAGTGTATTAACTTCTTGGGGCACACTATAGACCAGGACGGTTACCAACCCAATACCAAGAAAAATGAAGCTATTGCACAATTTCCAAGGCCTAACAAAATTAAACATCTCAGAGAGTTCCTAGGTATGTGCCAGTTCCTTAGCAGTCATTGTCCAGGTTACTAGGTAACCATGGCACCACTGTACGAGGATTTAAAGAAAAATAACAGGTGGAAATGGACAGACGAAACCAACCGAGCGTTTGAAGCAGCTAAGAACATGCTAAAGAATTGTGTAAAGTTAGAATATCCAGAGTTTGATAGGGTATTCTTCATCGAATCAGATACATCCAGGGTAGGAGTAAGTGCAGTACTTTATCAGAAAGATAACAAAGGAAAGAAGCACTACCTGCATTTTCATAGTAGGAAGTTGAAAGAGCATGAAATGAATTACTTCACTACGGAATTGGAGGCTCTAGCTTTCATTTCTGCTCTGCAAAAATGGAAGAAGATCCTGATGGGATAACAAGTGGTTATCGTGACAGACCACAGAGCGCTTCAGTTTATGCTTAAGTCCGATCTTCCCAGTGACAGGTTAACGAGGTGGACATTGTTCCTTCAGCAGTTCAATGCCACTATCGTGCACCAGCCTGGAAAAGATAACTTGTTAGCTGATGCCCTCTCAAGAAATCCTTCAAATGATATCGAGATTCACGCTGTACAGTTGGAGAGGGAACATGTGGCAACCCTATAAAAACTAAAGAAGATAGCCGTGTCACAGAAGAGACACACCCCAACAAGGATAATGTACAGGTTTTTGAGAGGGTACATGGATAACTCCGATCCTGAGTTTGAACAAGTTAGAAAGCGTTCTGTGAGATATCTCATCTGTGGAGATACTCTTTGTAAATACATCGACAAGGAGAGGACGAAAGTCAGAATTATAGTTCCTCCTAAGTTAACTACGAGTCTAACGTTGCTTGCTCATAGCATTACGGGCCACGGTGGCGTGGACAAAACGTTCCGAACGTTATTGGAAACGTTTAGGTGGACCAGAATGCGGGCTACCATCGCAGACGTCATAATAACATGCCTTGAGTGCCAACGCGGGAAATACCCCTCAGCTTTGTCAAAGGAAGGGCCTCGAGCCATAATTCCTTCAAGGCCGAGAGAGCTGATGGCGTGCGACCTTTTCGGCCCGTGCCCGAAGGGGTCCAGGGGAAACCAATTTCTCTTGGTCACAGTCGATGTATTTTCAAAATATGTTACCCTTGATCCTATTCAGAAGGCCACCACTACACAAGATCTTAGTCGGTTGGAGAAGAGGGTGTTTCCCAAGGTTCGAATACCTGAAACACTCTTGTCTGATCATGGAACCCAGTTCACATCTCAAGATTTTGAGACTGCCATGAACAGACTGGGCATTAAGCACGTATTTTCCAGTATACGTTACCCGGAGTCGAACGTATCGGAAAGAATTATGGGAAATATTTCAAAATATGCTCGTTTGTATTGCCCAGAAGATCACGCCAGCAGGGTGAAGTTTGTGCCACTAATGGAAGAGTTCATGAACTCGACCTACCATGAGAGCATCGCTGACGTGCCCATGACTGCTCATTTCAACACAAAACCTGTCAGACCTTGGAACACTGTAACAGATTACATTCCGAAAGATGTAGAACGCACGACAGAGGAGAGGATACAATCTGTGCGTGAGAGTTTGATGGACGCAGCAAAACAGAGGCAAAAGCGAATTAGAAATAAACGCTATCGTCCTCCGTTCAAAAAGAACGAATTGCTCTTAATAAGAAAACCAACGAAGGCAGATGTAGCTAAGAAGCTATACACGAAGTTCGCCTACGTGTTTTCCGGTCCGTTTCGTGTAAACTGAGTGTTTGGGAACAATTGTTACGAGATATCTAATCTGAATGGAACTGAGATTATTGGCCGCTACAACTCTAAGAATTTGAGGAAATTCTATAAGAAATTAACATGAGAATAATGATCCATTATAAGTGTATGAAGGTTATATGATATCCATAAAAGCAAATTTTCTTCTTTTATGTAAAGATATCAAGAGGAACATGTACCATTATACTCATATTGTTATGATGTATAGTGCAGTTTGAAGTATATGTTGAAGATCGGCGCGATCCACAAGTTGCAATCCGAAACAGGAGTCGGCCGCTCGATTACGGTACTTTCCGAGGATCGACGTGCACGCACGAAGCCAGGCGATTATGATTACAACATGGCGACCATTGACTCAGTTTATTGATCGGTCACTAGGATTAAATTTTTATCAGCAATAAGAAGAAAAGAGAATAACATGCAAGATTTGCAACATTATACGAGACCCTGGAACAGAGCATAATGTGTATTTTGTTATCTATACATGTTTAGTATCTGTCGGAGATATTATAAATTATGATTTACATCCACCAATGAGAGATCAGTTCGATTACTGTCACGTCTGAGTGGGGGTAGCGTGAGCCAGGTGGATGGACACACAATCAGCTGTGAGCAGATAACATTACGAAGCGCTTGAGAACATATCTCGTCGTGAAGCTTGAGAACGCGTTTCGTTATTGCAATGTGACGCGAGGTTTATATCAAACACTTTAAAGTGTATGCAGAGCCAGTGTCGAAGGACTCTGTTCGTTTTCACGAGATGCAATCTATACCGCTATAAGGGTAAAGCAGTATTAGAAACTGTAATTTCAATACAGCAAGCTGCCTGTCAACACAGCGAACTTTGGTTTTGAAAAACAGTCTCTGTTTTCATTGCATTGATGTCGAGTGCTCAGCAATGTTATTGAACTCTAAACACTATTCCTCATCGCGAACAGACATATTCTTAATCAAGATGTCAAGAGGAATAATTTTAGTGCTGTTCATTTCTTTTATAATGGCAGGCTAAATAACGCAGCATGAACGCTAATAGACCGGCATTGTATCGAACATTTCAATGAACTATCGCCATGGCCCCAGCGATGACTGATTATGATTGTGTGACCACTTGTGTCTACCTCATTAGTAATCATGAATGCTATTCGCATGGGCAGTCATTCGTCATTCGTTCATTAATATTTCGGCCCGATATGAAGAATGCGACCCTACTGAGAAACGAACTGTGTACTGGAAGATGTTGGAGACGTGAAGTAGCGATTCCTGACTATTTACCCAGGATGGGTAATAGCCTTCTGAACCGGGAAGAACGTGCGGATTGGAGAAGGTGTACCCTGGTTCGATCCCCGACGACCTGGGGAGTGCTAGTTACAGCTACATATGGAAAAGGTGTGATATGCAGGGCGTATCAACGCTCGCTCTTGGAAATTCATCTATCAACAAGGTACAGCTTACACAACTTCGTATCTCGTAGCTGAGTGTAGATATTTCAATGTTAATTTACGCCTTTATTTTTTTAACATGTTTATATTTTTGAGTAGTATGTCGGACTGTGGAATTTAGGCTTGACGTTTTAATCTTGACTGATTTCACATTCGACAGGTTTTAGACTTCCATAAGAAGTGCAACCCATTTTCAGCTTGTATTTAAGTATGTTTAAGTAGATTTCATCTTAAATTCAGTAATATTCCATGAAGCTTTCTTAGGGTAGTGAAGAGGACATCCATAGGCATTTTGTGATTCAGTGTAGTTTATCAACGTGGTGAGCTCTTTATTATGTCAATTTGTGACATTCTTCGCATCGTTAGATTGTGTTTCTGTTGAGCTACATTTTCCTACTGCATTTTCGAACTTTATACATCCGAGTGATTGGAATTATGAATAGAAGACTGATTTTGATAGCAAGTTATGAGTTTCTGAAGGTTTATTTTATACTTATAAAGAGGAGTTCGATTTCTCGCTTGTGTTAGGAACCATTCTTTGTGTTGTTGAAGGACAGAGGCTGGTAATGTTTTCTAACCAGACAATTGTGCTAATTGTTATGATTACCATGTCCGGTGGTGTAGAGACATTACTTTGTTTCTCGAATTCATCCGTGCAGGGGTGTACCGAACATTGGCTTGATTAACTTTCTCTTTATTTGTATTTAACTTGTTTCACGTTAGCCTCTCGCGTGAAGGCACAGTTAAGATCCTTGGTCGAAGGAATTTATTATTGTTTTTGATTGTCGTCATTTGACTATAAAATATATCTCTGAAACATCATTCACTTTTTTAACCAGCGTATATCCCAAATTTAATAAATGTATAAATACATTCTCATTAAGGAGAGTCGATGCTATTGCAATCTCTCATAGCATAGGTATAAAAGGATATTTTGTTATTGAGAAAATCCAACCAACATCATTGAAAACTAATGTAAACTATGTATAAATTTAAACAACGATGTAATAACAACAATTATCGGCTGAGAATGAAATTCGTCATTAAGCAACGAGGGTGATCCAGTTACGTTAAAATATGGATGATTATAATAAATTAATTCTGAATAGAGTACTCAGGGGAGTACATATGTATAAGAGTAGACCCGCGTGAAGGCAGTGAAAGAATGAAATAAACATTAAGATATTTCATGGAAACTAACCCATGATAATTGTGATTGAGTAGTCAAATATAAGTTGACTTATTTTCAAGTCTAATTCAGCGTTTTGCTACAAGTATTTTGTTGTTGCTTAGAAGCATGCAAACTACAAAGTAAAACATTAAAACATGTATTAAATGATGTCAACCTTAATATTCTGGATTTAATCACCATGCTGACGAGGGTTTTTCAGTTATCCTGATCAGTTATTTTGGTGAGTGCAATAATTATTAAAGTGATAGATTACTTCTATTAAGCTTTGTCACCTGGTTGGAAAGGACCAATTTAAATATTTTCGAATCAGTTAAAGGAAACTAATGATCTTATTCTAATTGAAGAATGTTAAACTGAGGCTTGCGAAATAAAAGGAAACACACACTTGGAGTGTGCCATTATATATATATATTCCAATGTAGATTTTGTACATAAATGATATTGCTAATTGTAGGATTAGTAATGACCTACCCAAATGCGGAATTAATTTTCAATAAGACCTTTTGAGGCATTGCTCGTGCCAAAGTAGGGTATTATCTTAAAGAGTGTTTAACATTTTTTTTGTGTGGAGAATACAGTGTGTCTAGTAATGACTAGAAGTTGTTTTCAGGTCACTGTGATTTGAGCTTCCGGTTGAAGCTGCAATTGCTTTTCATTTCTTGTAATATTATTATAGCAATTTTTGCTATAATGATTTTGTGAATAAATTTTGAAGAATTTTATTTTAATTCTTTTAGAGTGATATTTTATAGCTGCGATAGGAGGTCACGTTAAGGAAACCATCGCAGGCATTTCAGTATAATTCCACGCTTTGGAGATTATGTTTTTCTCGTTCTTGTGTTCTACCGAGCTAGATTTTTCTTTTGTTGCTATGGTTTTTCTTGACGTTCCCTCAGTTAGGTGATCCTTGTGCCCCATTATCCCCGTCTCTTGTTGAGTGAAATCTGGGGGTTTTTAGTCGGGGTTTTCAGGTTCTGCAATCCAGCTACCAACGAGGGATATCAACAAGCTGACGGTAGGTATTTCGGGTACAGTACGGAGTAGCTTAGTGTAAGAGCTAAAGTTAGAAAAAGTGATGAAGGGTTCGTCTGTGGTGACTACGAGCGCTTGATGTATCGCCTTTCTCGCTTCTGGGAGTGAAGAATGCTTGGGTGCAAAGTCATGAGGCCATAATTCTGATGAGTCCTTGAGCCAATTTGGGCCGTGCCACCATGTGTCTGTCGATGCCAGTTCCGAGGCTTGAAGACCTCGGGACAGGTTGTCTGCTGGGTTGTCAGTTCCTGGACAGTGTCTCCACTGGGAGGGTGAAGTTGATGCGACGATTTCGTTAACGCGGTTACATACGAAGGTCTTCCAACGATGAGGTTCACTGCGTATCCAGCCAAGGGTGATGGTGGAATCCGTCCATACTGTTGCCTTTGTAATGTCGCTACTCGTGGCCTGGCAGAAGTAATGCAAAAGTCTTGCTCCTACTACAGCTGCAAGCAATTCTAGACGAGGAAGTGTGACCCTTTTTATTGGTGCTAGTCTGGCTTTACTGCAAACCAGTTCTACTGTTGTTTTTACTTCTGACTGTGTGCGTAGATATATGACTGCACCATACGCCCTTTCAGAAGCGTCGCAGAAGGCATGAAGCGTGGAGCCTT
Source organism: Meconema thalassinum (assembly GCA_946902985.2). Taxonomy (NCBI): domain Eukaryota; kingdom Metazoa; phylum Arthropoda; class Insecta; order Orthoptera; family Tettigoniidae; genus Meconema; species Meconema thalassinum. Next base: position 582,464,960 of record OX336391.1, on the reverse strand, counting down.
CAAGTTGGTGGTTTAAGGCTCCTACCCAGCGTGAAATGCGTATGTTTGACAGGTATGTTAGATTTGAGCACCATAATGACCACTTTTAAGCGATATCAGGGGGAGTGTTTCGTTCCAACCGATTCCCCGGCACCAGGTCTCCTGAAAAAGTAACTTCCCGAGTATTGTTATTGGTGAGTAGAGACCGCGTGGATCGTACACTCTGGAGGTTATTTGAAGTAGGTTTCGCTTAGTAGCATGTTGCTCCGAAAGAGTTTTCAGGATATCATTGGACGAAGTAAAAAGTAAACCAATCAATTCCCAGGACCTGTGCTTTTATCTGTGGTGTTAAACCTTGTGTTTTCCAAGTTTCTTGAAGTGATACCGAGTTGGTGACCCACTTCGACATGGGAAGCTTGATGATTCCCATGAGTGCTGTAAGCTCTGTGTATATTGTGAAGAGCTCTGATTCTTCCGTGAGTGAAGTAACGAAGTCAGCCATGTACGTGCATTTACTCACAAGCACGGCTGAGGAAGGAAATGAGTGTATGTGTGTTGTAGCTAATTCTCTAAGGGTTGCAGATAACAGAAATGGGCTGCATGAAAGGCCAAATGGTAATCTGGTAAACCGGTATGTGAGAACGTCGTTCGTAGTTTGATACTGGCCATCGTCGGTTGATGTCACACGGAACCATAAGAACCTGGTTAAATCTCTGTCAACCGGGTCCAAAGACAGTTGTAGGAATGCCTGCCTGACATCACCGAGGATGGCATGTTTGAATAATCTGAATCTAAGTAGTATAGCCATCATTTCTGGTACGATATTAGGTCCAGTTTCTAGGATATCATTCAGTGATGGGGATCCGGGTGCGTGAGATGATGCGTCAAACACAATTCGCCATTTTTCAAGTCCTTGTTTTTCCTTCTTGACGGCGTGGTGAGGCAGATAAAAGGATGAAAATTGTTGAGTATTTGTGTCGACAACTTCTACCTGTCCTTGGATGATATAGTTTAACATCTGTTGGTGGTACATAACTTTATACTCATATTTTTTCTCAAATGCACGAGTTCGAGTCTGCAAGCACCTTTCAGCATTTGCGCGATTATTATTCGGAGGTGAATGATCTTTCTTTGGCAGTGAAACTACTCTTCTGCCGTGTTCAATATTAAATGAGTCGTGAAACTGTTGGAGGATTTTGGAGTTTTTAGTACTGAGGGACTGCACCTTTGATTCAGTGTCTCTTATACCCATGCTTTCGAGATCCCAAAACCGGCGGACTTGGTTATCGTGTATGGGATATTCTTCTGTAAGCTCTACTTTGTTTACGTTGACATTGCTGATTGTGATTCCTGCTCGGCTTCCGCTGAGTATCCATCCTAAGATCGAGGGGAGTAAAACAAGTGAGGGGGAAATGCGTATGGGTGGAGTATCCTTCATGAACTTCCAGTAGTAGTCAGCACCTAGTAGTATTTCTATCGGCAGGTTCGCTGAATCATCTCTCGGATCTGCCAACGGCACCTTACGTGTACACGCTAATGAAGAAATGTCCTGTGGTGTTGTTGGATGCGCGGAGTACGTATTGTTGCTCTCGAGTGCATGGATTACTGTGGATAACTTGTTACAACGTCCCTGCATCTTGAAACGTACCAATCGACGTTTCCCTGGAGTAGCTTCACTTGATTCAAAGGTAGTGATGGTAACGCTTCGTTCAGCTACTATTTCCAGATTGAGTGAATTGACGAGCGATGTCGATGTGCATATAAAACTCGATTGACTGCCTGCGTCTAAGAAGCAACGTGTCACCTTGCTCAGTCCTGTCGGTCCGATAACCCGCAACCTAGCTCTCTGTAGGTGCGTGAAATCCTGCAATTGAGTGTCAATTTGGTGGACTGTTGTCATTGTTGAGTCATAAACATAACTTGCACATATCGAGTGATGATGTGATCCTTTGCACTTTGAGCATGTGACCTTCCCACGTTTTGTGCAGTACCTAACTGAATGGCCGTGGTTGAGACAAAGGAAACATCTTGATGACTGCTTCAGTTTCTCAATCCTTGCCTGCACGTCAGTAAACTGCTTGCATTCTTGAGCCCAGTGCCCTCTTTTCTCGCAGAATACGCAGACTTGTGAAGGTATATTATTGGTTATCCTTGCAGTCCGTTTTGACTTCGTGTTTACGTGTAACGCTGCAGCCGTAGCAGTAAAAGTATGTGGTTGAGTGAAATCTCCCCTAATTTTTTGAGTGATCATCGCGCCGTCTACCTCCTCGTTTATAAAATCTATCAGCTTCAATATGTCTCATTCTGCAATATTTTGCCGTCTAACGTGAACGATCCATCTCTGGCAGATATCCGGCGAAAAAGCTCGTAGAATTTTGGATGCTAAAATTCTCCCGTAAGCATTGATATCTTCCCCTAATGATCGAAGTGCTTGAATACGCCTATTACATTCAATAAACGTGCTGTTCAGTGTTTCGGGTGTGGCAAACTGAATTGGTTGTATTGTTTCCAAGTAATCCAAGTGTGCTTGAATAATTCTATTTCGATCTCCATAGAGTTGGTGGAGCATTCTCTTTGTGTCTTCGTAAGTGGCCGCTGTGACGGCGATACCATCGACTAGTAGCTTTGGTTCTCCGTCTATATAGCCGCGTAAGAATACGTGCTTGTTGATCGTGGACAACGTTGGGTTATCGTCAACAGAAGATTTGAACTGCTCCCAGAAGCGTTGCCAACTTTCAACGTCTCCTGAAAACATTTCCAACTTTACTGTAGGTAATTTTACCGAGTGACTGAATGTAGTGTTTAGAGCCTGATGTGAAGATGGAGGTGGATTTATGGTGAGATCTGCCATGCCTGAAGAAATCTTCCTTTCAATGTGCTTAGTGGCATGTAGGATGGCTAACTTTGCTTTGTCAATGTAATCGTCACAAGATTTAACATCCTGGCAGTATTCCGGGTCAGTGGGAGTTCGTGTAGTTCGTTATCTAAATCAATGAGTAATGTTAAACTTTCCTCCAAGCGCCCGCGATGGTGCTCGTATTGTATGATATCAGTGCTTTCATTAAATACGTTTATAGCATTTATGAATCGTGTGACGTTTGCCCTCTCTCGCGTGCGTTTCCTCTTAATATTGTTAAGTTTCAGAGCTATTTCTTCTGAACTCGTCTTGATAAAGTATTCCTAAATAACTTCAGTATCCGTGTAGTCTAATGTGTGTTCAGTATTCCTATTAGGTACGGTATTTGTTAACAGATGGCGATATCGTAATTTACACGTGCGTGCGTTATTATATTGATGCTGTATTGTATGTGTAGTTTATAACTAGTGTACAGTGTTTATATCGTGCGTAACAAATTGTACCTACGCTATTCTCCTCAAAAATATAGTGAGTAATCCAGTGGCGATTCCTTCATGTAGGACGTGAGGATCATCCTACAGTCAGCTCTCTGCTGTAACTGTTAAAAAATAAAAATAAAAAAAAGGTTTGTAAAATAGTATTTGGGGCTAACTTGCGCGCCCTCTCGATAAGCTCTGTGTCACTGTCACCGTCAGGACTTGTAACTAGTTCTACATTTCACCCCTAGATGGGTGAAGTGTGACCTTCACCACCCGGAGTAGAAACTGAGGAAGAGAATCTTGCATCCTCAAAGCACGCGTTTATAGCTTAAGAAATGTATGGGAGCCCTTGAGGGGGAGGGGGCAGGTATGGTCTGTTAAATGGCGCTCTGAGGACGTCTACTGAGATCCTCAAGTCTCGCTATTGGTTACATTCAAACCAGCACTACAGGCTTATTGGTTACGATTTCGCGCGGTCAGAATGGATACGGCAGTCTGTCTGTCTTCACCGTGTGCACATCATTTGAGTGGGATTGAAGCTCGATTGTATTGTATTGTGCTGTGCGATTGAATATTAGGTAGATTTCATTAGAAAGCTAACTATTGCAATGGGTACCATGTTTCGACTTCCGGAAAATTTCGACATATCTTCGCGTTTCACATCCCCCAGACCCCAAAACCACCGTCAGTTCAAAAGTTTATATATAATTTATGTATATATGTATCTATCTGCCGTAATTTTGCACCAATCACTTTGAATTTTTTACATAACATGTATCCCTATAAAATCTCGGTCGAGTTCGTTAATGGGCAAAATCGGTCGAAGGGAGTGAAAATGGGGGGCTTTTTTCGAAAAAGTGAAATTTCGCTATAACTCTCTTAATACGTGAAATATCGAATCCATTCAAAGTTCATAATATGTGTCGGATAAGTGCCAAACATTTATGTCAAATAAGTTTTTTGATAGCACCAACCATTGACCAAAGGGGTGGAAAAAAGTGGGTTTTTAGGGAAACATTAATCATATCTCTCTTAATAGGCACAATATCAAAACCGTACAAAATGGAAAATATTCCCCTAATAATTACCTAAAACTTTTGTCTGAAAGATTTTTTGATATGACCCACCATTACGCCAAGGGATGAGAAAAATGATTTCGGAATTTTAAAAAATGCCAAGTGCCATCAGAGGTTACCATAACAACGCTTTCAAATTGATGAGGGATGATCTATCAGAGGTTGCCAAGACAACGCCATTGACGAGATCACATTAATTTTTAGCCTACTTTTCACACTTTTCAAAAATGAGGAAAAAGTAGACTTATGAGATATATCCGGGAAAATGTGTCTGTTCTTCTGTCTGTCTGTCTGTCCTTCTGTCTCGCTGGCTGTGTGTGTGCCCCCCCCCCCCTATCAACTCATAAACGGCTGCAGCAATCGAAACCAAATTTAGTATGAGTAAAGATGTATACCGGAATATCTCAGGCCCATATTTGAAAAAGATGCCAGTGCTACCAACTGCTAAAAAAAAGGACTAGAAATTTGAGCTCCATGTTGGATATCTTGGAAAGTATACATGGGAGCTATTCTAAAATTGGCACACATGTAGATAATACTATTTCAGTTTAATTTCCAGGTGGCCATACATGACAGCGTTGCCAAAATAATTTTAAACCTTCTGATAAGTCCAATTTTTAAATGCATATAACTTCTACACTATCAATTGGATTTCAACCAAATTTTGTATGTAATATGTGTACATAAACAGATATGACTGAGTGTATTCTTAAGAGCCAATAGGGCTGCCAACTGTTAATAATTGCTCTCTATTTTGTATCCAAATATATCAGAAAGTATGCAAGCCGACAGCTTGAAACTATGCACACGTAAATTACCTGACATTTTACATTAATTTGGAGTAACCTATTTACGTCAGTTCTACCAACATGATTCTAAGCCTGCTGATTCCTCAATTTTTAAATACATGTAACTTCTATACCAACAAATGGATTTCATCCAAAATTGGCACAAAAGGATATAATATTTCAGATTATTTCTGACCAGCACTCGCATGACATTGTTGCCAACATGCTTTTACGTGTACTAATAGATCCAATGTCTAAATCCATGTAACGTCCTTTGGACTTCAACCACATTTTGTATTCTGTACCTTAGGAGATGGAAGTAAGAATATATTCAGTCACCAGAGCTGCCAACTGTATTGCTCTATTAGGCTACATTATGGCTAATATACCTTATTTCGAACTAATTAAGACATTTCGATATTACCCACTTAATTTCGTCATTATTCTAGATAGGTTCATATACTGTAGATTAATCTATGGCATGAATCTTAATTTTAAGAAAAGTAGGCTCTTTAGTTCGTCACGGAACTTCTTGTTCCATCTGACTATGAGGGAAGCGGCTAACTGGTAGCATGCTGAACTTCCATGCCCAAGGTCGCTGGTTCAAAGCCGGCCAAAGTCGCCGGATTTTCTAAGAGCGCTAAAAATCCGTCAGCATGCTTTCCTTCGGAGGGGAAGTTACAACGTTCGTTGCAAGTTGCTGGTTGCGGTGGCATCTAGCAGCCAAGTTCACAGCTGGGTGTCGTTGACGTTAGTATTTGGTACAAAATTAGGTACTACTACTTAAAATTGACCGTCTGCACACCTTACCTGAATTACAGACTAATACAGTCATCACAAATAACACCGTTTATCAGACAGATTCTACACACACCCAATGTACACGGGGTTACATGACCACCTTGTCGCAGCCCCTAAACTGAGGAACCAACCAACATCTCTGCGGGAGATAAAATTTTGCGTGAAGAAGTAACAGACTGTTAGATAGTTACACATTAGTTCCAAACCTTGCATAAGGACAGTGTGATCACAAGTATAAAAATGAACCCCAAATGACAAGAAGGTTACCATCCCCATAAGACAGTAAAATGTTAAAAATATGCATAGAAAGACGAAAAATTTTTAACTAACGTCTAATTGTAAAATACTTTCTCGCAATAAATGAGGTCTGATCCTCCTACGAAAACCTGCATATTTTGCCTATTATAGCCTATCCCCTAGTTTGCCCGGTGAAATCTACCTCCGCCTTCCGGCGTGCCGAGAGGATTTTTTTAATATTAGACTGAGTCTAATATCTTCAATTTAGCCCAGCTATAATAATTATTTTAAATTAATAAGTAGCCTATTAAAGTGCATTGATTTATCTCGTGTGTAGTATTTTTAAATGATGGCCAGCGTGAATACGCCAGGTACTTCGGGACCAGAACCAAATAGCAGTAGCCTAACAGGTGCAATAGAGCCATGTGACTGTAACTGTGTTATCGAGCGGCTTTTTCTGCATCCTTTCAGTTCATTTAGCCATGCGGAGAAGAAAGAACTAATCTCGAAGGGACGACCTACTCCTCCCCTACCTAACTTATGTCAATCCAAAACAACAGGTGGGAAAATAGTAAAATTAAATTTTTTCGTTTCCAAATATGCAGAAATACCTTGGTTATGTAGGCGCAAGGCATTAAATAATCTTTACTGTTGGCCTTGTTTACTATTTTCTGTTCAGAAAAGTGTTTGGAACAGCAGTGGCGTAGCTGATTTGAATAATTTAGGAAATGTATTACGAAAGCGGCATCAACAAAGTAAGGAACACATTGGAGCGGCAATCTCACCTGAAACAATTTCAAAACTCAGATACTAGAATTGAATGCTGTCTTAGCAAAGCCTATAAAGAGTCAATAGACAAACACAATGAAAAAGTGAAAGGTAATAGGTACCGGTACGTTATGAAGTGTTTAATAGATGCTACTTGCTTCCTGGCGCTTTAGGAGCTACCTTTTCGAGGCCATAATGATAATGAATCGGAAGATTCTGCTAATAAAGGCAATTACAGGGAGTTGATTCAATACATGGCAGAACGCGACGCGAATTTGCATGATCACCTACAAAATTGTACTGTGTTCTCAGGCCAAGGTTCAATGAAACAAAATGACTTAATCGACGCTTGTGCTCAACACTTAATGCAGAACATAAAAGCCGAAATCTCTGCTGCGCAGTTTGTTGCAATTATTGTAGATGAGACAATGGACATATCAAGGAAGGAGCAATTAAGTATAGTGTTCAGATATGTTGTTCCTAAGGGCGAAATTCAAGAAAGGTTCATAAGATTACTTGATTTGAGCAGTAACAGAAGTGCCGAAAGAATAGCAAGACATGTCTTTAATCATTTAGATGAGTTTCAATGCAGTAGTAAGTTAATTGTTCAAACCTATGACGGCGCATTTGTCAATACTGGCCAATATAACGGGCTAGCCGCGAGAGTAAAGTCCAAGTGTCCACGAGCATTGCTCACTATCTGCTATGCACACAAACTAAATTTAGTATTGCAGGACTCTGTAAAAGTGATCAGAAATTGTAAAATATTTTCCTCGACCGTTTCCGGTTCCGCGTCGTTTTTCTCCAATTCAAGCAAAAGAACTCATGCTCTTGACGAGACAGTAAATGCCCGTTTTCCTTATGTTGCTCCAACCAGATGGTTATACAACAATAGACTAGTGGAAATGATTTACAACCACAAAACAGCACTGATTCAGTTGTTCAGTCAAATAATTGAGAATGACACAATGCCGTTCGATCCTGAAACACGTTTTTGTGCAAAAGGATTTCTTAAGAACCTTCTTGGTTTTTCAGTTCAATTTTCTGTTGGAAATTTTCCACTTGGTTCTACCTAAAGCAGAAATACTTTTCAAAATTTTTGCAAAAGAAGATATGTGACGTTATATTTTGTGAGAGTAAAATCCAAGAATTTAAAGAGTTTCTGAAGTCATGTCATGAGGAGTTTGATGAACTGTGGGCTAAATTGCATAAAAAGACGCTCCTGTTGCAAAGAAGCAACGAACTGACAATAAAGATGACATGAAAACCTCATTTCGCCGCCTATACTTTGAAATAGTTGATCACTTCTCAGCACGTATTAAAGAGAGATTTAGAGACCTTCATTCATTGACATTTTTCGCTCTTTTAAATGTCGACAAATTTGAGGAATATCCTCACTGTTTTCCCATTAATCATCTTCATTCTCTAATGAAATCGCCATATGGCAGCTTTTTCGACAGTCTGGGACTAAATTCTGAATTGTCTTACGTCTTCAGTTCACCGTCATTCAGATTAAATTCCATATCAAAATTGAATGACTACATTGTATCAAACGATTTCCTTGACACATTACCGGAAGTGTCAATACTCATCTTCTTAATTCTAACTATTCCCGCTACTAGTGCCTCAACAGAAAGGAGCTTCTCTGTGTTGAAGCGCATTAAAACATACTGCAGAAATTCTACACCACAAGAACGTATCAATGGTCTAGCATCACTTTCTATCGAGAAAGCTTTCTTCCGGGACTTGAAAAAAAAAACATATCAATTCCATGACACAATCATCGATATCTTCGCGGATAATAAGGACAGGAGAATCGATCTGAAATTCAAATAATCCACTAACCAGGTGTGTTTTGTGTTGTTCACTATATATTTTACAGACTGATATTATTATTATTATTATTATTATTATTATTATTATTATTATTATTATCATGCTCTTCCCTTTAGAAATTCGAACTACAGTAGGCCATAGCCTACCGGAAACTGTAATTTTCAACCTTTCTCATTAATTTATCTTTGGACTTCATCCTATTACGTCCTACATATTATAAAAATCAGGAGTCGCCACTGGAGTAATCGTATGGCTTATTGCAACTTATCTGTACTGAACAGCGTCTCTTGAATTTTCTTCTGTTTGTTTAAGGGACATAAATGTTCCTTCCTGGGTTTCGGCACCAAAATGTGTGTGTGTGTGGGGGGGGGGGGGTTACAGTTGTTATATTCTGGGGAATATAAATAGCGTTTTTCTTTAGTGGACTAATAAACAACACATTCACTTCAACAGTACGCCATCTTAGCTCCTTTATTGCAAGTCAAAGCACCAAGGTACAAGATATCACACTCACACCACCACGGCCATCATGGAACATACATATAGGCCTAGTGCCGTCAGAGAATACTAGTTTCCCACATATATGTAATTTATTCCTGCCAAATGTACCAAACAATATGGGAATGTTTCCATGTTAATTATTAATTATTTGCTGAAATTATGTGTTAGATTCCGGTACGTATAATATTACTTATAAGGGCTTGTAGTTATTTGCGATCATTTGCTGTGTTATTTTGGTTTGAATATTTCTGTGTGATCATAGCGTCGATATGCTTCAACTCTGCTAGTAAGTTACTGCCTGGCATTATTATGGATGAGGTAGAAATGACTGAGGAGGAAAGAACTGCAACTGAAATGATGCTACTTGAAAGTGAGCGGTCTCTCATCATGTTTGTGAATAAAAACGAGACTTACCAGCCTTACCAAACCCTAAGAGCCAAATTCAAAACTGCACTGGATAAGCTGTGGGTCCAATATTTTCGCATGTGTACTCTCATAAAATATTCATTCAGACAGAGCGTGCTGGTGATTGGAACCTTCACCTGTATTCTGTCCATAAAATGCTACCTTTTTTCATTCTGCTGGTCACTATTTCTACGCAAAGAGTGCTCACCTATATCTGCAAGATATGATGGCTCTAGAACAGGGGTGTCAATCTCAATTTTGCAGAGGGCCATATATTAAATTTAGAATGTGTAGGCGGGCCAGATTCAAATAAAAAATGTACTGAATTATTATAACATTTTATTTACTTAATTATATGGGTAGTATATAATATACGGTTGTTAAAAATCATATCAAAGTTATAAAAGAGGGTAATTATTTTGAGCTCGAGGATCCAGATACCTGACTTCTCTTGTTTTTGACAAGCGCATTGATGTCAGGTATCATATTCGTTGTAATTATTTTAAGAATTGATTGAAGATGTTCATTCGAAAGTCTTGTGCGATGTTTGTTCTTATTTATTTTCATGACGGAAAACATCTGCTCACATAAATAGGTGCTACCAAACATGCACAGAATGCGTGCTGCATGCTTTTAATTGCGGGTAGTTATCCAAACTCTTGAAATATTGTGTATAAAATGTAAGAGCGTTAACCTCTTTAAATTTTTCTTTCAAAACACGGTCTGATAGAAGATCTATCACCTCCATTTGCAAATGAACTGGTGCCTGTGAAGCTTCAAAATTGAATGGATTGTTGAAAATTGGGAATTCCATTTCATTCATTTTGTGGAAGTCTTCAAAACGATTGTTGAATTCCGTGATCAGATTTTGCAGAAGTTGAGAATATTGATCCAATTTATTTTGGTTCAACGTGCCAAATGATTTTAAACGAGGGAAATGATCCAAAGTTTGAATTTTTACCTGATTTTCCCACAGCCTCAACTTTGTTTCAAAGGCTTGAATACATGAATACATTTGAGTGACAATCAGTTTTTACCCTGTAACTTTACATTAAGATCAGTCAAGTGTTTATTCACATCTACTAAAAAGGCACAATCAACCCACCAGTCATTATCATAATCAATTGGGTTGCCTTTTTCTAACATGAAAGCTTGAATAGGGTCACGTAATGCAAAAAAATCTTTCTCAAAATACTCCTCGACTGAGCCAACGAACTTCGGTGAAATAAGGGACATCAGAAAACTTTTCGTCCAAATCTTGTAAAAACTGCCTGAACTGTCGGTGATTTAGTCCTCTGCTCCTTATAAAATTTACTATTTTAATTATAGGTTGCATGACATGGTCCATTTATAAATGTTTCGACACCAATGTTTCCTGATAAATTATACAGTGAAATCCCACAATATTCCCTGATGTATTCTGTTTTAACTTAGTTACAACGCTCGAATGTTTGCCAGCCATGGCAGGAGCGCCATCAGTAGTTGTGCTGCTAAGTATATTCCAGTCGAGTTCATATTCTGCTATCAAATGCTCAATTGCAGAATAAATATAATTTGCTCTTGTAGTACCTGCCAATGGGACGCTCTCTAATAGTTCTTCAGTTATTTCAAAGTTACTGTTAATACCTCGTATAAAACAGCAAGTTGAGCTGTATCCACAGTATCAGTGCTCTCGTCAACAGCCAGTGAAAAGTTTGTAAATTCCTTAATTTTCTCCTTCAGTTGAAGAACCAAATTTTGAGATAAATCATTTATTCTTGAAGCAACAGTGTTTCTTGACAGCGAAATATTTTTAATTATTGACTTTTGAAATGGAAATGAAACATCGGCCACTATCAACATGCAGTCTTTATTTAATAAACTCACCATCAGTGAAAGGTTTTGATCTCTTAGCGATTTCTAATGCAATAATAAAACTTGATTTCAGGGCATCTTCGCTATCAGTATTAACTTTAGTAAACATCGATTGTTGACCTTGAAGTTTAGATTTTAAAGATGACAATGTGTCCATTCTTATTTTTTCAGTGTAACAATCGAATTTTGATTTATGATTCGTATCATAGTGTCTCTTCAAGTTAAACTCCTTACAAACAGCAACTGATTGATTGCAAATCAAACACAGCGGTTTACCTTTCCATTCTATGAAAAAATATGCAATTTCCCATTTAGACTGAAAAACTCGGCACTCACTATCAACTTAACGTTTTTGTGACATTATGCCAAAATCGTAACAATTATGGAACTCGACACAACAATTATGGATATCGCACGCGCACGACACAAACAAATGCACAATACCTTCACAATCACTGGACTTCACAATCACTATGTCGCAGTACAACTAAATTAACTAAAATCTTTCTCCAACCGTATCGCTTCGATTACTCGACTCAACTGACTAACGTCGTGCCGACACACTCCTTTTATATCAATAAGGAAGGTTCGAGTCTAGACTCGAAGCGCGTGGAAGATTCTAGCCTTCGTGGTATTTCCTCTTGTTGCTAAGAGATGGCGTTACTGTCTACCTCTCTCGCTTGTCTAGGCACGCGCTGCCCTTGAAATTACTTATAAATGTTGTAGTGTGCGCATTTTAAAACTTCCGTAGAGGAATCGAGTGAAGTAATGATTCTTCTGTCTGTCACACATTGCGATCGCGGGCCGTATTGTTACGGCCCAGGGGCCGTATCTTTGACATCCCTGCTCTAGAAGATCGGCCGGATCCTACTAAGTTTAAGATTTTTACAGAAGGAGGATTTACTATCCGCCGATCTGAAAAGTTTTGGTCTGGCCTACGGTCAGACTTTACAATTGAGCAAAAATTGATGCGGTCTATTGACACAGCGACGTGGAATCTCCAGCAGTGTGCTTGTCCGGTGGACTAAACGTATGCGAGGAACTGGAACGTTTCAGCCACATCTCCTATCCTACTGGTGACCATCATGGTGTTATGAGGCCTTCTCGATCATTCGAGAAAATGGTGATGCAGAAAAGCTAAAAAACTGGTTTGTTCTCCACCCTCCATTTCCCATCAATTATAAATTGGTATCCATCAGTAGTGGAATAGTTGGTGGCCCTAACATAAATTTCCACTTGGCCCAACAACTGAGAACTGAAGGTGTTAAGAAAATCATTGAGAATACGTTTGATAAAGTAATCTTTTAACGTAAGGACAACGTAGCCACATTGACATCCATCACCACCTCTTTTAAAGTGGGGAACAAGAGAGTAGTTGTCGATCCACTTACTATTTTCCAAAGTGTGTGCAAAACCAAAAAATCAGACGAAGAACTGAAAGAACATTTGAAACATGAATTAGCCCCATTCCCAATGTCTTTGTTTAATGAAAAGGTGATGCGAAAGGGGACCAGGTCCATTCTCTTCTCTGATTTCACTCCACTATCCAGCCACACACCAGCTGCCTCCCAATACGTACGTTGTTTTGGATGGGGGCTATCTTTTAAAAAAGGTTGTCTGACAGCGCAAAACGTCTGTGACAGCCATTGTTTCAGGTTACATCAGCTACATTAAAAACCACTTTGGTAGCAACGTCTCGGTTGTTTTTGACGGTTATCCTGAAGAGGCCGCTAACAGAAACACAAAAAGTGCTGAACGACTCCGACGCTGTGCTACTCACTTGTCCAATGACATCATATTGCGATTATTTCGAGCAGCATGGCATACAAGTAAATGTAGCCGAAGAAGATGTTGATCGGTACATCATTGCCATGGCACTATCCAAAGGTCCTACATTCGACCGTGTGGTCGTAGTAGGAGAAGATGTTGACATCGTCATACTCCTCAATGGTTTGAGCTCAGATGCAACTAACATCTACCTTCAGAAGAGTAACAAAGGTGAAACCGGCTGTGTCCATTACTCAAGCTCCTCTTTCACACATCGACCTGCTCAACACTCACCAGTTACAGTGGCTTCTTATCCATGCATTCAGTGGGTGTGAAACCCCTTCAGCCCCTTATGGGCATGGTAAAACCAAGTTAGATGATATATATAAAAATCCCCAACTTGTAGAACTGGTATAACTGTTTTCAGACTCCAGTAACGAAACCATAGCAAAAGCTGGGAAGAAGTGCTTTGTGTATTTGTACGGGGGTGATTTCTTAACATACTCCCTGAATAGCCTTCGCTAATAACTGTTTGTTACATCTGCAGCCAAAATCAATCTTGCTTGCTTGCCCCCAACAGTGGATGCAGCACGCCGCCATGCTTACACAATTTACCACCAAGTTCAAAAGTGGTTAGGGGTAAAAAAAAATCATATAGATTTTGGATGGAAGCTTGAAGATCAAGGGTTTAGCCCTATCAGTACAACTACGTGCACCTACTGCGCATGATTTTCTGCAATTGCAGAAAAGGTTCAGCGGCGGTTGCAGTTACCGCAAAGCTGGGCTGAAATGCTCAGCCCTTTGTCGATTTTGTGGTGGAAAAATGTGTCGAAATGTGCAATCGCTTCAGCTAGAGGATTCTGACGATCAGTAAGACATCCCCACCTCTACATTGCTAGAACTGCAAAACGAGCCTGCGCCTGCTGTTCAGTTCAAAAATTCCTCCAATAAACCTGCACCACCGTCAGAGGAAGATTTTTCGAGACCCAGGCCATCAAAAGTGAAATTACGATGAGACCTGTTGCTTCATAATTGTAAAATAACTTTATATGTGACGTTTTCTTTTGTAATAAAACAAAATAGTACCCATGTAAACTCTCTTCTTTCATTTTTCTCAATTTCAATTTTTCTAGGTTTTCAATTACATGCCACATTTGAGAGAAGCACTGGGCTTACAGGTACCCGTTAATGCTCACATTGAAGGTACCGTAAATAAATAAACTTCAAGTTCATTATCAATGACATTACTCATAGCATGAGTATTTTGGACGATATTTGTCAAATTAGGAGACCAAAACCAACAATTTTTACTTTTTTGAAGAAACATCCACTCTTTGAATAACTGTATCGAAACGTACAGAGCTCGCTTAGGACTCAAATTGTAGACAATTTAATATAATTTTAAACATGTATTTACAATGTTTTCTCTCAGACACATAGAGTAGACGATATTGAGCAAAACCTGGAAACAGTGTAAATATCTGGCTGTTTTTTTGACAATTACGCAGCTAACACAGGAATTTTGAAGTTGAAAATTTGTTTTTTTACTATTGGCAGATGTCCAAACAACTTATAGAAAAATTAGAACTACATGACCTTTTGCAAGGTGAGATGTATATTTTGACTGGACTATATGTCTTAAAACTATTTAACTATTTATTTACATACAACAAAACATACACATGTTTACATCTTGCTTATCTGAGTCTCTATTTTCCACAGAGTCTATATGTATGTATGTGCAAATATATTGCAAAGATATAACAATAGACTTGCTTTTGTGTTTTCTAAGATTGACCATTTATTATGAGGAAACCAAACAATATATATAGATCAGTGCGCCGCAATAACGGCTCTAGTTCGCTCGAGTAATCGATAACTGAGTCTCTGGTGGTGTGTATGTGTTACCAACTGTAGAGGATGAAATTTCTTTAAACCATACATTTCTGGGGGTTCGAATACACAACATTTCCTCCCTCTTTTCCTTCCTTCCTTTTCTTCGGCTTTTTCCAATTAATTGGGGTCGCCGGAGCCAACCAGGCTCATTTTGGTTTTGGCCGGGGATTTAAGACCGGATGCCCTTCCTGACGCCACGTGATTTTTCAGGTGAAAATTCCACCCAGCTGTCACCGGGATTCGAACCCCAGCCGTCCGGGTGAAAGACGAGCAGCTAAGCCACTGCGCCATCACGCTCCCCATTTTCTCCCTCTTTTAAATTGAACTTATTATGTCTATGGTGAAAATCTTAATGGTGGGTGGCGTTTGCGTGTAGACATGCGCGGTATAACTAGAGTAGCTGGTATTGGTGTTCGATTTCCACGGATCACTTGTGGCATCCTCTCGGCTGGTACTGCGGTAGCTGGTGCTGGGAAGAACCGAACACGTCGTGGCCTATGTGGAATTTCGGTAGGTTCATCGCTGGTCGGTTCCTGGTTCTCTGTGTTTGGCCGTATTCCTGGAAATGGCCTAATTTGGTCGATGTGGCGCTTTATTCGTTTCTCCCGGTAGTTTATATCATAGTGAAGATCTCCAATGCAGGCTGCGCCTGCGATGGTACCGGGGAGCCACTTGTCCAGGTTCGGGTTGCCAGAGAAGAAGTAGACTGACTGACCCGCTTCGAAGGTGCGGGATGTAGAGTCCATTTCTGCTTTCTGTTTCTCGCAGACTCTAGTGCGAACGTCTTCAGGTCTCGCCAGGTTGAGACGTGTCCGAAGTTCTCGTCCCAGGAATAGTTGAGGTGGAGATTGTCCGGTGGTAGAGTGCGGTGCTCTTCTAAATTGGCGAAGGAACTCGTTCAGGTTTGTCTGCAGAGTTCCTTTGGTTGTTTTCATCGCGTAGAGGGCATCCTTCACAGTTTGGACATACCGTTCTGCTTGGCCATTAGTTGATGGATGGTATGGTGCGGTAAGCTTGTGGTACTTCACACCACTGTTCTGCAGGAAGGCCTTGAATTCTTCTGAGATGAACTGCCTGCCATTGTCTGAAACGACGGTGACTGGGGTGCCGTGCGCTGTGAACAGGTCATCCATCAGGGAGATTGTTGCTGCAGCTGTCGTGGTGGTTGTTGTCTTGACCTCGAGTCACTTGCTGTAGGCGTCTACAACAATCAGAAGCATGCTGTCAGCTACTGGGCCCGAGTAGTCGATGTGAATGCGTTACGGTACCACGGTGCCTTCGGGTACTCCCAGTGATGCTCGCGGAACTAGGGTGGAGCGTAAGCATGGGTTGCGCATGTGGTGCAGGACTTCGCGAGCTTCTCGATGTCGGAGTCGATGCCTGGCCAAAACATAAAGGAACTTGCCATTCCCTTCATTTTGACGATCCCCAGGTGAGCTGCATGGAGGTCGTTGAGGATTGCATCTCGCAGTGCAAGTGGAACCACTACTCTGTGTTCGAACATCAAGCAGTTGGCGGCGAGCGTGTATTTTACCTCGGGTTCCTTGAAGTCGTGGCGGGTGAGATCTTGGCCTCCTTCAAGAAGTTTGACAATTCTACCGAGATCAGGGTCCTTCCTCGTCTCCCGTGCAATGGCTTCGGATTTGATGGGTAACTGCTGCGTCTGGTGAACTTAAAAAAATCATAGTCGTCGTAATCCTTCGTTTCCTCCCTCTGTTGCGAGATTGAGTTTTGGATCTTGTTGACGGTGGATGGTAACGGTGCTCTGGAGCAGTAGTCAGAGTTGGCGTTTTGCTTCGATGTTTTAAAAACCACAGTGCAGTTAAAGTGTGCCAGGTAGTCGGCATAATTGACCATGCGACTAATGCACAGGACTGGTAGCGACTTCTCTGGAAGCAGGATATGCGTCAGGGGCTTGTGATCCGTGATTAGCGTGAAGTGTCGAGCGTACAGATAGTTGAAAAACGTTTGTACTTCCCAAACGATGGCGAGCGCTTCCTTGTCGATCTGGGGGTACCTTTGCTCCGTACATGACATTGTCCGACTAGCATATGCGATAGGCCGTTCTAGTCCGTTGCTGAGCCAGTGAGACAGCACTGAGCCGAGACCGGTTTTGCTGGCGTCCGTTGCCAGCAAAAGTGGTAGTGTTGGATCGTACTGCATAAGGACCTGCGGTGAGGTTAGAGCGACCTTGATGTCCTGGTAGGCCCTGTCGCCATCTGGTGTCCATATGAGAGGATTCTTCAACAGCATGTCTCTGAGTGGCCGATCTCTCGTTGACAGGTTATGGTTGAAGGCACTGTAGTATGTCGCTTTACCCAAAAACAGCTGGAGTTCCTCTGGAGTCGTTGGTTTCGGCGCGTCCCGTACGGCTTGGATGTGCGCATCAGACTTATGAATGCCTGAAGCATCGATCTTGTGGCCAAGAGCTTCCAGGACAGGTTCTGCAAAGCTGCATTTTGCTCAGTTGAGACCGTGTTGTCACTCTAGTCAAATGGTGAGGGCCTCCATCAGATTGCCAAAACTATCGGCAAAAACATTGGTGTCGTCAAAGAAACTCACAACATTCTGCAAAACCGTGTCCATTCGCCGTTGCCAGATAGCGGGGATGTTGGCTGCTCCGTAGACAGCACGAGTTGGACGGATCAGGCCATGGGTTGGAGTGTTGAGCGTGAGGGCTTGGCTAAACTCATCATCTACCTCGAGAGGAGTGTATGCGTCTGTGACGTCCAGGTGACAGAAGAAGTTGGCACCACGCAATTGGTTGAACAAGTATTCCACTTTCGGAATCGGGTGTTCATCAATGATAATCCACGGGTTGAGAGTAGGTTTGTAGTTTCCCGTGATTCTCAACTTGCCGTTCTTCTTCACAACGACATGAGTTGTTGACGCCCACTCTGAGTAGTCTACCCTCTTGTAGAAACCAGATGCGATTTTTGCGTCGATTTCTTTGGCATAGGCATCTCGCAGGGCTACAGGAATGTCACGTGCTCGGGAGAAGATTGGGGTGGCGCCATCCTTCAGTTGCATCTTCACTGGTGGGCCTGACAGCTTCCCGGGGGTATCATGAAGACATCATGGTAGCGGTTGAGGGTGGCGTCAAGTTCCTCTTGCTGGTCCAGGGACAGAGATTGTTTGACGGAGAGTTGGTGGAACGGTTCTGGTTTTCCAAAAAGCTGCTCGAAATTGATCTCTCGCACAAACTCAGAGATCCACTCCCGACCAAGGAGAGTCTCGAATTCAACGTCGACGATGTAGAGGTCGAGGTTCCTGGAGATGGTGCCAATTGTGGCGGTGACTTCCCGATGCAGTTAATACGGTGGCCAGAGTAGCTCGCAAAAATACGATCAACCTTCTGTAAAACGCAATTTGGTTTGATCATACCTAACCTCAGTTTACTCATCATCGAACAGGGGGCGCCGGTGTCGAGTTCCATCTTGACGGTGGTTCCCTCTATGATGACATCTATCAACTGCTTCCCTGGAGACTGCATTGTTCCGATGACCTCAACTTTGTTGAAATGATGTATGACATCAACGCTGTCAGCTGGTTGTTCTCCTTCGGTCACGTGATTTGTATTCCGCTGCTTTGGTTTGGACCTACAAACTTTAGCAATGTGACCTTTCTTGCCACATGTCCGGCATTCAGCGTTGAGGAACCTGCACTGACTGCGTAGATGTTCCCCACCACACCCAGCGCACAACGATTGGTTACTTAACGTTCCCTGATTTGCTGGATGCAATCCTTGTTGAGGCCTTGATTGGTCGGATTTCTGTTGACAATTGGTCGATATCCCACGTTGCCATTGGTTGCCAACCCTCCGCGACTGTGGCTTTTCGAAACCTATCCGATTGGTTGAATCGGATTTTGAGATTATATTCGAATTCTTAACCTCGTCAGCAGTGTTGCGGGTGGCTTCGAGTGCGCAGGCTATGTCGTACGCAGCAGTGAAGCTCTCCGGTTTCTTGGCAATAATTTCGTCACACATGTCCCTCGATTCCAAACCTTTAAGCAGTTGCTCAGTTAGCATACGGTCTAAAAATTCTTCGTACTCACAGTGTGTTGCTGCTTTTCTTAATCTGAGAGTGATGCTGGCGATCGTCTCCCCTGCTCTCTGCATGACGTTCCGGAATTTTATGCTCTCTGTATATTTGTTACGGCTGGCGTCGAAATGGTTCGACAATCTTGACTGGATTTCGCTGTATGAGAGTGTTTCCGGGTCGACGGGACTTACTAGAATCTTCAAAGCTTCTTTAAGTTCGGCACCCATGTAGACACGTGCGTACTGCGCGTGTTCGTTTTCCGGGACCTTACTCAGACCGAGCGTCCATGTGAACCACGTGAAATAGTCCCCTACGGTGGTCCCATCGGCGGCGTGGTATGCTGACATTGAGAATTGTGGTGGTCTAGGCCGTCCCGGTGACATCGGCTCATTCCCGATGCCGCCTCGCGTGGTGGATTCCCTGATAGCGCAAGCAATAATCCCAGAAAGAGTCTGAAGAAGTTCTGTGGATATTCCTTCTGACATGATGAAGGGAGACGCTTCACTGATACACTGACCTGCGTGGAGTTGAATTTCGTTCGGTAGCACGTATCGCACAAGTTTCACGGCGTGGAATTGAACTTCCGCACCGTACACGTTATTTATCAATCCCACTTCTGACACCACTTTTGTGTTTTCTAAGATTGACCATTTATTATGAGGAAGCCAAACAATATATACAGAACAATACAGATCAGTGCGCCGCAATAACGGCTCTAGTTCGCTCGAGTAATCGATAACTGAGTCCCTGGTGTGTGTATGTGTTACCAACTGTTGAGGATGAAATTTCTTAAAACATACATTTCTGAGGATTCGAATACACAACACTTGCCTTATTCAGTGTTGAATAGTTATTGTGTCTGTATATAGTTGTGAATATATCTACATTTCGTTCAATGCATTGATTCATTAAGTGTTTTTCAGTACCGGTACCGTATGTGAATCCTTGCCTCGTGAACCTGCACCACCACTGGCCTATTAACCTACATGCTACCAGAGAAATTGCGTCCCCTACACATACAGCTGACCATGTGAGCATTTGTTGAAACTACTCGTGTGCCATCTAATGTAAAGTGGATTTACTTATTCATAAACATTGGTGATTAGATTAGAATAGATTTGTTTTTATCCATTTGATCATACATGTATACAATACATTTTTGATATAGGACACGTCAGAAATTACATAGAAAATAAAAGAACTTACAGGTACCGGTATATATTACTAATACTAGCCTATAACTATTTATAACTTATTATAATAACAGTTCTTAAGAGATACAATCTTATTGGACAACTATTTACACCTTACTCTATTATCGCAATATGAAAATTTAATTCTATGAATACAACAACTTACAGCTAGGTATTACAATTAAAATAGAAAAGTAAAATATAATTATAATTATCGTTCCTATATGCTAAGGTATTCAACTACAGAGTAAAAACAATGGCACTGCAGGTAAGCTTTCAACATTTTTATTTTTGGGGCAAATTTTATATACTGGGGTAGTTTATTGTATAATTTAACTCCTGTGTGAAAAGTTCCTTTTTGATATATGCTTTGTGTGTGTGTGTGTGTGTGTGTGTGTGTGTGTGTGTGTGTGTGTGTGTGTGTGTGTGTGTGTGTGTGTGTGTGTGTGTGTGTGTGTGTGTGAAATATGAATGTTTTTATTTTGCCCTGTGTTATGTCTATGAACATTATTGTTTGTTTTAAGAAAAACGTTTTTAATCTTTAAATTCTTAAAAAAAAAACATAATACTTTCAAAGATATGAATGCAGGGCAATGGGAGAATGTTTAAATCTTTAAAAAGAGGTCTACATGATTCTCTAGTGTTTACATTTGACATAATTCTAATCTCCCTCCTTTGTATCCTAAACGTGCTTAGTACATCTGGTGACATACCCCAAAATATGACCCCATATCTTAAGTATGAATGGAAATAAGGAAAATAAGTATTTCTTAATGTGTGTATGCTAGTGCAAGTTTTCAAAATATGTAACGCAAAGCACATCAAGTTCAGTTTAGTAATCAGATATTGTCTATGTTTATTCCATTTCAAGTCATGTTGTATCCATCGTCCTAAAAACTTTGTTTCTGATTTATTTTCTAGTTGATGACCATTTAAAGTTATATTGGGCGTCGCAGCATTCCTATTCTGTATAGTGTCGAAATTTAGACATACCGTACTGTTTTTTATAGTTTATTATGAGGCGATTATATTGTGACAATTTGGTTAACTCTTCTGTAACAGAGTCAGCAGACTGCTGTAAGACCTGTTTAGTTTCACCTTCTATTACGAGTGTTGTATCGTCTGCAAACAAAATTTCCTTATGAGAATCAACGTTCTGTGTTATATCATTGATATATAAAATAAAGAGTAGTTGGCCCAAAACCGATCCCTGGGGTACTCCAAATTTAATAATACCCTCATTGGACGATGTTTCATTAAGTAATTTAATTTTAATATACTATTAATGCATTCATAAATTGCTGTATGTGTAGAGTTTTCTGTTCTGAATCCATGTTGTGAGTTTGATAGTATTTTATTTTTTAATATAAAACTTTTCAGTCTCTTATACATGATTTTTCCCACAATTTTTGCAATACCAGTTGGTAAGGTAATAGGACGATAGTTATCTAATTCATCTTTAGAACCGTTTTTGTGCACTGGAATTACTTTTGATAACTTAAAATATCCGGGTAAGTTCCTGAGAGAATTGAACTGTTTATTAAGCGCGTACGTGGATTTATTATATTTTCTGCCCATTTCTTTAAAATTGTATCAGGGATGCCATCAATACCAGCACATAATTTTTTTTTAGCTCTTTTATAACTATTCTTACCTCGGCGAGATTTTTTTAATGTTACAAGTTGAGAATTTATCACCATGGAGATTTACAACAGAAACAGAAATCAGTTGGTGACAATGGTATTTTCCTCTCTCTTAGCTCTCGACAGTAGAAAACAAAAGAACGTAAAATCTAATGTTAATGATATCTGTTCATCCCATTGCCACGTGGACCTAAAATTTGAGCTAATAACAGCCTCTTAAGAATAGCATTGAGTTTCGTCTCTTCGGATATTCGTTCTTATTAGTGGTGAAGGCTGAGGCCAATCTAGTTCTTTTCCGGCAAGGATCAAGCGCCATAATAGAGACCATGCCTCTCGCCAAGGATTTATTGCACCCATCGCCAGCGGAAGATAAGAGGAAGCATAAACTTAAAAGGCTAGTGCAACGTCCTAATTCATATTTTATGGATGTGAAATGTCCAGGTTGTTTCAAGATTAAAACTGTGTTTAGTCATGCACAACGTAAAGTAGAGTGTGATGGCTGTTCAGTGACATTATGCCGGCCTACAGGTGGGAAGGCGAGACTAACAGAAGGATGTTCGTTTAGGAGAAAGCAGCATTAAATTAAGACTCGATCAACCCTTCTAAGATCCAGCCTTTAAAATATGCAGAACACTATATATGGTATTATGTACAGGTGTTGGTTCCCTTGTCTTGTATACATAAATGTTGAATAAAGGCTAATCAAAGAGAGGGAAAAAAAAGGCGTGTCATTACGTTTGGCAACACCGCCGATCTGTCATCTGGGAAGCCTAGCGCAAGCACATGGTAATTGCTAACACTACGTAAACACATATTTTGACGACAAATGTTTACGAAAATACAACAGAACAGGATATTGGTTCGCACTGCCGATGGCTGCAACCAATATTTTACAAGTCCGTAGAACAGTCCAATGCGCAGGCGCGAGCCCACCGCGCGCATGCGCCCGGTGGGCTCGCGCCTGCAAACAAATGAAGTACCGGAAGTAAAGGAATTACACTCAATAGCAACACAATCTACGCACTCTCTTGGCTCACTGAAACAGCAGTCATCTGTTATTTCTATGAAGGCAAAGAAAATCGCAAGAAAGAAGAACACATCATACAACGCAAATTCCAAGCGAGACGCGCCATGATGTGTATGGGCACACAGCTGTTCATGAAGCGGCTAGCAGGTGAAACATGTGTTATTTCCCTGTAGAAATACATCGAACTCTCGTCCCCAGGGGCATTACTTGTGACTTTTGGCACAGCCAACTTAGGAACGTCTTCATACTATTCTTATGAACACCATACAGTAACATTCTGGGTTACACACCGCAAATTCAAATTTATGACTTAGTGCCTGGCTCGGGAATCAAACCCTCATCCCCAAGGGCGTTAGGCGTGACTTTTCACACTGCCAACGTAAGGAAGGTCGCCATACTATTTTATAAACACCATACCGTAACTTTCCGGGTTACACACCGCAAATTCGAATTTATGACTTAGTGCCTGGACAGAGAATCGAACCCTCGTCCCCAAGGGCGTTAAGTGTAACTTTTCACACTGCCAACGTAAGGAAGGTCGCCATACTATTTTATGAACACAATACCGTAACTTTCCGGGTTACACGTCGCAAATTCGAATTTATGACTTAGTGCCTGGAAAGAGAATCGAACCCTCGTCCCCAAGGGCGTTAGGTATGACTTTTCGCACAGCCAACGTAAGGAACGTCTCCATACTATTTTTAAGAACTCCATACCGTAACATTCTGGGTTACACGCCGCAATTTCGAATTTATGACTTAGTGCCTGGCTGGGGATTCGAACATTCGTCCCCAAGGGCGTTAGGTGTGACTTTTTGCACAGCCAATGTAATGAACGTCTCCATACTATTTTTAAGAAAACCATACCGTAACATTCTAGGTTACACACAGCAAATTCGAATTGACGACTTAGTGCCTGGCCGGGAATCGAACTCTCGACGCCAATTGCGTTAGGTATGACATTCTGCACAGCCAATGTAATGAACGTCTGCATACTATTTTTAAGAACACCATACCGTAACATTCTGGGTTACACGCCGCAATTTCGAATTTATGACTTAGTGCCTGCCCGGGAATCGAACTCTCGTCCCCAAGGGCGTTAGGTGTGACTTATCGCACAGCCAACGCAATGAATATCTGAATACTATTTTTATGAACACAATACCGCAACATTCTAGGTTACACACCGCAAATTCGAATTTATGACTTAGTGCCTGTCTCGGGAATGGAACCCTCGTCCCCAAGGGCGTTAGGTGTGACTTTTCACACTGCCAACGTAAGGAAGGTCGCCATACTATTTTATGAACACAATACCGTAACTTTCCGGGTTACACGTCGCAAATTCGAATTTATGACTTAGTGCCTGGAAAGAGAATCGAACCCTCGTCCCCAAGGGCGTTAGGTATGACTTTTCGCACAGCCAACGTAAAGAACGTCTCCATACTATTTTTATGAACACCATACCGTAACATTCTGGGTTACACGCCGCAATTTCGAATTTATGACTTAGTGCCTGGCTGGGGATTCGAACACTCGTCCCCAAGGGCGTTAGGTGTGACATTTGACACTATTAACGTAAGGAACGTCTCCATACTATTTTTATGAACACCATACCGTAACATTCTGGGTTACACGCCGCAATTTCGAATTTATGACTTAGTGCCTGGCTGGGGATTCGAACACTCGTCCCCAAGGGCGTTAGGTGTGACTTATCGCACAGCCAACGTAATGAACATCTGAATACTATTTTTATGATCACCATACCGTAACATTTCGGGTTACACACCGCAAATTCGAATTTATGACTTAGTGGCTGGCCCGGGAATGGAACCCTCGTCCCCAAGGGCGTTAGGTGTGACATTTCACACTGTCAACGTAAGGAAGGTCTCCATACTATTTTTATGAACACCATACCGTAACATTCTGGGTTACACACCGCAAATTCGAATTTATGATTTTGTGCCTGGCCGTGAATCGAACTCTCGACCCCAAGGGCGTTAGGAATGACTTTCTGCACAGCCAATTTAATGAACGTCTCCATACTATTTTTATGAGCACCATGCCGTAACATTCTGGGTTACACACCACAAATTCGAATTTATGACTTTGTGCCTGGCTCGGGAATCGAACCCTCGTTCCCAAGGGCGTAAGGTGTCCCTTTTTGCACAGCCAATGTAATGAAAGTCGCCATACTATTTTATGAACACCATACCGTAACTTTCCGGGTTACACACCGCAAATTCGAATTTATGACTTAGTGCCTGGACAGAGAATCGAACCCTCGTCCCCAAGGGCGTTAAGAGTAACTTTTCACACTGCCAACGTAAGGAAGGTCGCCATACTATTTTATGAACACAATACCGTAACTTTCCGGGTTACACGTCGCAAATTCGAATTTATGACTTAGTGCCTGGAAAGAGAATCGAACCCTCGTCCCCAAGGGCGTTAGGTATGACTTTTCGCACAGCCAACGTAAGGAACGTCTCCATACTATTTTTAAGAACACCATACCGTAACATTCTGGGTTACACGCCGCAATTTCGAATTTATGACTTAGTGCCTGGCTGGGGATTCGAACATTCGTCCCCAAGGGCGTTAGGTGTGACTTTTTGCACAGCCAATGTAATGAACGTCTCCATACCATTTTTATGAAAACCATACCGTAACATTCTAGGTTACACACCGCAAATTCGAATTGACGACTTAGTGCCTGGCCGGGAATCGAACTCTCGACGCCAATTGCGTTTGGTATGACATTCTGCACAGCCAATGTAATGAACGTCTGCATACTATTTTTAAGAACACCATACCGTAACATTCTGGGTTACACGCCGCAATTTCGAATTTATGACTTAGTGCCTGCCCGGGAATCGAACTCTCGTCCCCAAGGGCGTTAGGTGTGACTTATCGCACAGCCAACACAATGAATATCTGAATACTATTTTTATGAACACAATACCGCAACATTCTAGGTTACACACCGCAAATTCGAATTTATGACTTAGTGCCTGTCTCGGGAATCGAACTCTCGTCCCCAAGGGCGTTAGGTGTGACTTTTCGCACAGCCAACGTAAGTAACGTCTCCATACTATTTTTATGAACACCATACCGTAACATTCTGGGTACACGCCGCAATTTCGAATTTATGACTTAGTGCCTGGCTGGGGATTCGAACACTCGTCCCCAAGGGCGTTAGGTGTGACTTATCGCACAGCCAACGTAATGAACATCTCAATACTATTTTTATGATCACCATACCGTAACATTTCGGGTTACACACCGCAAATTCGAATATATGACTTAGTGCCTACCCGGGAATCGAACTCTCGATCCCAAGGGCGTTAGGTGTGACTTATCGCACAGCCAACGTAATGAATACCTGAATACTATTTTTATGAACACAATACCGCAACATTCTAGGTTACACACCGCAAATTCGAATTTATGACTTAGTGGCTGGCCCGGGAATGGAACCCTCGTCCCCAAGGGCGTTAGGTGTGACTTTTCACACTGTCAACGTAAGGAAGGTCTCCATACTATTTTTATGAACTCCATACCGTAACATTCTGGGTTACACACCGCAAAATCGAATTTATGATTTTGTGCCTGGCCGTGAATCGAACTCTCGACCCCAAGGGCGTTAGGAATGACTTTCTGCACAGCCAATTTAATGAACGTCTCCATACTATTTTTATGAGCACCATGCCGTAACATTCTGGGTTACACACCACAAATTCGAATTTATGACTTTGTGCCTGGCTCGGGAATCGAACCCTCGTTCCCAAGGGCGTAAGGTGTCCCTTTTTGCACAGCCAATGTAATGAAAGTCGCCATACTATTTTATGAACACCATACCGTAACTTTCCGGGTTACACACCGCAAATTCGAATTTATGACTTAGTGCCTGGACAGAGAATCGAACCCTCGTCCCCAAGGGCGTTAAGAGTAACTTTTCACACTGCCAACGTAAGGAAGGTCGCCATACTATTTTATGAACACAATACCGTAACTTTCCGGGTTACACGTCGCAAATTCGAATTTATGACTTAGTGCCTGGAAAGAGAATCGAACCCTCGTCCCCAAGGGCGTTAGGTATGACTTTTCGCACAGCCAACGTAAGGAACGTCTCCATACTATTTTTAAGAACACCATACCGTAACATTCTGGGTTACACGCCGCAATTTCGAATTTATGACTTAGTGCCTGGCTGGGGATTCGAACATTCGTCCCCAAGGGCGTTAGGTGTGACTTTTTGCACAGCCAATGTAATGAACGTCTCCATACCATTTTTATGAAAACCATACCGTAACATTCTAGGTTACACACCGCAAATTCGAATTGATGACTTAGTGCCTGGCCGGGAATCGAACTCTCGACGCCAATTGCGTTAGGTATGACATTCTGCACAGCCAATGTAATGAACGTCTCCATACTATTTTTATGAGCACCAAACCGTAACATTCTGGGTTACACACCGCAAATTCGAATTTATGACTTTGTGCCTGGCTCGGGAATCGAACCTTCGTCCCCAAGGGCGTAAGGTGTGCCTTTCTGCACAGCCAATGTAATGAAAGTCTCCATACTATTTTTATGAACACCATACCGTAACATTCTAGGTTACACACCGCAAATTCGAATTTATGATTCGTGCCTGGCACGGGAATCGAACCCTCGTCCCCAAGGGCGTTAGGTGTGACATTTGACACTGTTAACGTAAGGAAGGTCTCCATACTATTTTTATGAACACCATACCGTAACATTCTGGGTTACACGCCGCAATTTCGAATTTATGACTTAGTGCCCGGCTGGGGATTAAAACACTCGTCCCCAAGTGCGTTAGGTGTGACTTTTTGCACAGCCTATGTAATGAACGTCTCCATACCATTTTTATGAAAACCATACCGTAACATTCTAGGTTATACACCGCAAATTCGAATTGATGACTTAGTGCCTGGCCGGGAATCGAACTCTCGACCCCAAGGGCGTTAGGTGTGACTTATCGCACAGCCAACGTATTGAACATCTGAATACTATTTTTATGAACACCATACCGGAACATTCTAGGTTACACACCGCAAATTCGAATATATGACTTAATGCTTGGCTCTGGAATCGAACCCTCGTCCCCAAGAGCGTTAGGTATGACTTCTCGCACAGCCAACGTAAGGAACGTCTGCATACTATTTTTATGAACACCATACCGTTACATTCTGGGTTACACACCGCAAATTCGAATTTATGACTAAGTGCCTGGGAGAGAATCGAACCCTCGTCCCCAGGGGCGTTAGGTGTGACTTTTCACACTGTCAACGTAAGGAAGGTCTCCATACTATTTTTATGAACTCCATACCGTAACATTCTGGGTTACACACCGCAAAATCGAATTTATGATTTTGTGCCTGGCCGTGAATCGAACTCTCGACCCCAAGGGCGTTAGGAATGACTTTCTGCACAGCCAATTTAATGAACGTCTCCATACTATTTTTATGAGCACCATGCCGTAACATTCTGGGTTACACACCACAAATTCGAATTTATGACTTTGTGCCTGGCTCGGGAATCGAACCCTCGTTCCCAAGGGCGTAAGGTGTCCCTTTTTGCACAGCCAATGTAATGAAAGTCGCCATACTATTTTATGAACACCATACCGTAACTTTCCGGGTTACACACCGCAAATTCGAATTTATGACTTAGTGCCTGGACAGAGAATCGAACCCTCGTCCCCAAGGGCGTTAAGAGTAACTTTTCACACTGCCAACGTAAGGAAGGTCGCCATACTATTTTATGAACACAATACCGTAACTTTCCGGGTTACACGTCGCAAATTCGAATTTATGACTTAGTGCCTGGAAAGAGAATCGAACCCTCGTCCCCAAGGGCGTTAGGTATGACTTTTCGCACAGCCAACGTAAGGAACGTCTCCATACTATTTTTAAGAACACCATACCGTAACATTCTGGGTTACACGCCGCAATTTCGAATTTATGACTTAGTGCCTGGCTGGGGATTCGAACATTCGTCCCCAAGGGCGTTAGGTGTGACTTTTTGCACAGCCAATGTAATGAACGTCTCCATACCGTTTTTATGAAAACCATACCGTAACATTCTAGGTTACACACCGCAAATTCGAATTGACGACTTAGTGCCTGGCCGGGAATCGAACTCTCGACGCCAATTGCGTTTGGTATGACATTCTGCACAGCCAATGTAATGAACGTCTGCATACTATTTTTAAGAACACCATACCGTAACATTCTGGGTTACACGCCGCAATTTCGAATTTATGACTTAGTGCCTGCCCGGGAATCGAACTCTCGTCCCCAAGGGCGTTAGGTGTGACTTATCGCACAGCCAACGCAATGAATATCTGAATACTATTTTTATGAACACAATACCGCAACATTCTAGGTTACACACCGCAAATTCGAATTTATGACTTAGTGCCTGTCTCGGGAATCGAACTCTCGTCCCCAAGGGCGTTAGGTGTGACTTTTCGCACAGCCAACGTAAGTAACGTCTCCATACTATTTTTATGAACACCATACCGTAACATTCTGGGTACACGCCGCAATTTCGAATTTATGACTTAGTGCCTGGCTGGGGATTCGAACACTCGTCCCCAAGGGCGTTAGGTGTGACTTATCGCACAGCCAACGTAATGAACATCTCAATACTATTTTTATGATCACCATACCGTAACATTTCGGGTTACACACCGCAAATTCGAATATATGACTTAGTGCCTACCCGGGAATCGAACTCTCGATCCCAAGGGCGTTAGGTGTGACTTATCGCACAGCCAACGTAATGAATATCTGAATACTATTTTTATGAACACAATACCGCAACATTCTAGGTTACACACCGCAAATTCGAATTTATGACTTAGTGGCTGGCCCGGGAATGGAACCCTCGTCCCCAAGGGCGTTAGGTGTGACTTTTCACACTGTCAACGTAAGGAAGGTCTCCATACTATTTTTATGAACTCCATACCGTAACATTCTGGGTTACACACCGCAAAATCGAATTTATGATTTTGTGCCTGGCCGTGAATCGAACTCTCGACCCCAAGGGCGTTAGGAATGACTTTCTGCACAGCCAATTTAATGAACGTCTCCATACTATTTTTATGAGCACCATGCCGTAACATTCTGGGTTACACACCACAAATTCGAATTTATGACTTTGTGCCTGGCTCGGGAATCGAACCCTCGTTCCCAAGGGCGTAAGGTGTCCCTTTTTGCACAGCCAATGTAATGAAAGTCGCCATACTATTTTATGAACACCATACCGTAACTTTCCGGGTTACACACCGCAAATTCGAATTTATGACTTAGTGCCTGGACAGAGAATCGAACCCTCGTCCCCAAGGGCGTTAAGAGTAACTTTTCACACTGCCAACGTAAGGAAGGTCGCCATACTATTTTATGAACACAATACCGTAACTTTCCGGGTTACACGTCGCAAATTCGAATTTATGACTTAGTGCCTGGAAAGAGAATCGAACCCTCGTCCCCAAGGGCGTTAGGTATGACTTTTCGCACAGCCAACGTAAGGAACGTCTCCATACTATTTTTAAGAACACCATACCGTAACATTCTGGGTTACACGCCGCAATTTCGAATTTATGACTTAGTGCCTGGCTGGGGATTCGAACACTCGTCCCCAAGGGCGTTAGGTGTGACTTTTTGCACAGCCAATGTAATGAACGTCTCCATACCATTTTTATGAAAACCATACCGTAACATTCTAGGTTACACACCGCAAATTCGAATTGATGACTTAGTGCCTGGCCGGGAATCGAACTCTCGACGCCAATTGCGTTAGGTATGACATTCTGCACAGCCAATGTAATGAACGTCTCCATACTATTTTTATGAGCACCAAACCGTAACATTCTGGGTTACACACCGCAAATTCGAATTTATGACTTTGTGCCTGGCTCGGGAATCGAACCTTCGTCCCCAAGGGCGTAAGGTGTGCCTTTCTGCACAGCCAATGTAATGAAAGTCTCCATACTATTTTTATGAACACCATACCGTAACATTCTAGGTTACACACCGCAAATTCGAATTTATGATTCGTGCCTGGCACGGGAATCGAACCCTCGTCCCCAAGGGCGTTAGGTGTGACATTTGACACTGTTAACGTAAGGAAGGTCTCCATACTATTTTTATGAACACCATACCGTAACATTCTGGGTTACACGCCGCAATTTCGAATTTATGACTTAGTGCCCGGCTGGGGATTAAAACACTCGTCCCCAAGTGCGTTAGGTGTGACTTTTTGCACAGCCTATGTAATGAACGTCTCCATACCATTTTTATGAAAACCATACCGTAACATTCTAGGTTATACACCGCAAATTCGAATTGATGACTTAGTGCCTGGCCGGGAATCGAACTCTCGACCCCAAGGGCGTTAGGTGTGACTTATCGCACAGCCAACGTATTGAACATCTGAATACTATTTTTATGAACACCATACCGGAACATTCTAGGTTACACACCGCAAATTCGAATATATGACTTAATGCTTGGCTCTGGAATCGAACCCTCGTCCCCAAGAGCGTTAGGTATGACTTCTCGCACAGCCAACGTAAGGAACGTCTGCATACTATTTTTATGAACACCATACCGTTACATTCTGGGTTACACACCGCAAATTCGAATTTATGACTAAGTGCCTGGGAGAGAATCGAACCCTCGTCCCCAGGGGCGTTAGGTGTGACTTTTCACACTGTCAACGTAAGGAAGGTCTCCATACTATTTTTATGAACTCCATACCGTAACATTCTGGGTTACACACCGCAAAATCGAATTTATGATTTTGTGCCTGGCCGTGAATCGAACTCTCGACCCCAAGGGCGTTAGGAATGACTTTCTGCACAGCCAATTTAATGAACGTCTCCATACTATTTTTATGAGCACCATGCCGTAACATTCTGGGTTACACACCACAAATTCGAATTTATGACTTTGTGCCTGGCTCGGGAATCGAACCCTCGTTCCCAAGGGCGTAAGGTGTCCCTTTTTGCACAGCCAATGTAATGAAAGTCGCCATACTATTTTATGAACACCATACCGTAACTTTCCGGGTTACACACCGCAAATTCGAATTTATGACTTAGTGCCTGGACAGAGAATCGAACCCTCGTCCCCAAGGGCGTTAAGAGTAACTTTTCACACTGCCAACGTAAGGAAGGTCGCCATACTATTTTATGAACACAATACCGTAACTTTCCGGGTTACACGTCGCAAATTCGAATTTATGACTTAGTGCCTGGAATGAGAATCGAACCCTCGTCCCCAAGGGCGTTAGGTATGACTTTTCGCACAGCCAACGTAAGGAACGTCTCCATACTATTTTTAAGAACACCATACCGTAACATTCTGGGTTACACGCCGCAATTTCGAATTTATGACTTAGTGCCTGGCTGGGGATTCGAACATTCGTCCCCAAGGGCGTTAGGTGTGACTTTTTGCACAGCCAATGTAATGAACGTCTCCATACCATTTTTATGAAAACCATACCGTAACATTCTAGGTTACACACCGCAAATTCGAATTGATGACTTAGTGCCTGGCCGGGAATCGAACTCTCGACGCCAATTGCGTTAGGTATGACATTCTGCACAGCCAATGTAATGAACGTCTCCATACTATTTTTATGAGCACCAAACCGTAACATTCTGGGTTACACACCGCAAATTCGAATTTATGACTTTGTGCCTGGCTCGGGAATCGAACCTTCGTCCCCAAGGGCGTAAGGTGTGCCTTTCTGCACAGCCAATGTAATGAAAGTCTCCATACTATTTTTATGAACACCATACCGTAACATTCTAGGTTACACACCGCAAATTCGAATTTATGATTCGTGCCTGGCACGGGAATCGAACCCTCGTCCCCAAGGGCGTTAGGTGTGACATTTGACACTGTTAACGTAAGGAAGGTCTCCATACTATTTTTATGAACACCATACCGTAACATTCTGGGTTACACGCCGCAATTTCGAATTTATGACTTAGTGCCCGGCTGGGGATTAAAACACTCGTCCCCAAGTGCGTTAGGTGTGACTTTTTGCACAGCCTATGTAATGAACGTCTCCATACCATTTTTATGAAAACCATACCGTAACATTCTAGGTTATACACCGCAAATTCGAATTTATGACTTAGTGCCTGGCCGGGAATCGAACTCTCGACCCCAAGGGCGTTAGGTGTGACTTATCGCACAGCCAACGTATTGAACATCTGAATACTATTTTTATGAACACCATACCGTAACATTCTAGGTTACACACCGCAAATTCGAATATATGACTTAATGCTTGGCTCTGGAATCGAACCCTCGTCCCCAAGAGCGTTAGGTATGACTTCTCGCACAGCCAACGTAAGGAACGTCTGCATACTATTTTTATGAACACCATACCGTTACATTCTGGGTTACACACCGCAAATTCGAATTTATGACTAAGTGCCTGGGAGAGAATCGAACCCTCGTCCCCAGGGGCGTTAGGTGTGACTTTTCGCACAGCCAACGTAGGAACGTCTTCATACTATTTTTATGATCACCATACCGTAACATTTCGGGTTACACACCGCAAATTCGAATATATGACTTAGTGCCTGCCCGGGAATCGAACTCTCGTCCCCAAGGGCGTTAGGTGTGACTTATCGCACAGCCAACGAAATGAATATCTGAATACTATTTTTATGAACACAATACCGCAATATTCTAGGTTACACACCGCAAATTCGAATTTATGACTTAGTGCCTGGCT
Source organism: Meconema thalassinum (assembly GCA_946902985.2). Classification (NCBI taxonomy): domain Eukaryota; kingdom Metazoa; phylum Arthropoda; class Insecta; order Orthoptera; family Tettigoniidae; genus Meconema; species Meconema thalassinum. The sequence goes on along the minus strand of OX336391.1, from coordinate 582,431,029 downwards.
CGGGAATGGAACCCTCGTCCCCAAGGGCGTTAGGTGTTACTTTTCACACTGCCAACGTAAGGAAGGTCGCCATACTATTTTATGAACACAATACCGTAACTTTCCGGGTTACACGTCGCAAATTCGAATTTATGACTTAGTGCCTGGAAAGAGAATCGAACCCTCGTCCCCAAGGGCGTTAGGTATGACTTTTCGCAAAGCCAACGTAAAGAAGGTCTCCATACTATTTTTATGAACACCATACCGTAACATTCTGGGTTACACGCCACAATTTCGAAATTATGACTAAGTGCCTGGGAGGGAATCGAACCTTCGTCCTCAAGGGCGTTAGGTGTGACTTTTCGCACAGCCATTGTTAGGAACGTCTCCATACTATTTTTTATGAACAACATACCGTAACTTTCTGGGTTACACACCTCAAATTCTAATTTATGATTAATGCCTGGCACGAGAATCGAACCCTCGTCCCCAAGGGCGTTAGGTGTGACTTTTCGCACAGCCATTGTTAGGAACGTCTCCATACTATTTTTATGAACAACATACCGTAACATTCTGGGTTACACACCGCAATTTCGAATTTATGACTAAGTGCCTGGGAGGGAATCGAACCTTCGTCCTCAAGGGCGTTAGGTGTGACTTTTCGCACAGCCAACGTAGGAACGTCTTCATATTATTTTTATGAACACCATACCGTAAAATTCCGGGTCACACACCGCAAATTCGAATTTATGACTTAGTGCCTGGAACGGGAATCGAACCCTCGTCCCCTAGGGCGTTAGGTATGACTTTTCGCACAGCCAACGTAAGGAACGTCTCCATACTATTTTTATGAACACCATACCGTAAAATTCAGGGTTACACACCGCAAATTCGAATTTATGACTTAGTGCCTGGCCGGAAATCGAACTCTCCACCCCAGGGGCGTTATGTGTGACTTTTCGTACAGCCAACGTAAGGAACGTCTCCATACTATTTTTATGAACACCATACCGTAACATTCTGGGTTACACACCGCAAATTCGAATTTATGACTTAGTGCCTGGGAGGGAATCGAACCCTCGTCCCCAAGGGCGTTAGGTATGACTTTTCGCACAGCCAACGTAAGGAACGTCTCCATACTATTTTTATGAACAACATACCGTAACATTCTGGGTTATACACCGCAAATTCGAATTTATGACTAAGTGCCTGGGAGGGAATCGAACCCTCGTCCCCAAGGGCGTTAGGTGGGACTTTTCGTATAGCCAAAGCAAGAAACATCTTAATACTAATCAAATCAACGCAACACCGTACGAATCCAGGTCATACATCGCAAATTCGATTATTCCACTTAGTACAAGGGAGAAGAATCGAATCTGATTTTGGTTTGCTTGATCAAGTCCAACATTATCAGCTTGGGATATTGAGAATTGAATTTTAAAAGTATACTAGTTTGAAATGTAAATGTGGCTTAATGTGGCTATCGGCTTGCCGACGAATATATTTGGATCAGATAGTAGTACGGACGGGGAATCCCAGCATCTCTACTCTCGAGTACACAGACCTTGAATGGGGGTTTGTAGTCGTGTAGGAGAATGTCTCTGAATTATTTTTTTAAAAACTGATTTATTTGTAAAGTTAGTTATCTTACAATAAGCCCATTGTGTCGTAATAATATTTTTATTAGTAACTTTTAAAGCAATCGAAGGTTTTCACAATCGACTAATTCGATTATCTTCAGTCGACTGGTGCCCAACTGATATACGCTTAGTCATTAGCAGATCGGTTCTTGTTTACTGCACCACGAGACTTATAATCTTTAGACTTATAGCCTAATCTGTTAGTATCGTTTCTTTACAAATTCAAGAATGGATCCACACACCAGTTTCATGGACCTTGCGCTAATGCTTGTAGACGAAGAGAAGTGTATTCAGTTTTTATACGACGAAGGACTGCTGAGAACCAGAATGCTGTGCTCCGAATGCGACGCCCCTCTTCATCCATTACCTGTGCGTGGGAGACTATTTGAAGAGTTCAGATGCAGCAGAGGTCACGAAAAGGTTTCGCAGTCCGTTAAGAAAGGGACTTGGCTGGAAAAATCGAAATTGCCTCCGTCACAAATCATTCTGGTGACCTACTGTTTCGCCCGTGGATTTGATAACAAGGAAACTCGAACGCAGTGTTCCGCAGGTGGTCGTGTTATGAGCAATCGGACAGTTGCGGACTGGTTTAGTTACTGCCGCGAAATATGTGTGCGCTTAATGGAACACAAATATAACACCAGAGGAAGAATTGGTGGCCCAGGCCACATCGTCCAGATAGATGAATGTAAAATTGGTCGGCATAAACATCATCGTGGGCGGCCTGTCGAAGGATCATGGATCCTTGGCATGATTGACACTACAACGAATGAAGTTCGGATGGCTGTGTGTCCTAATAATCGGAGAGACGCCGGCACACTCTACCAACTCGTAACACAGCATGTAGAGTTGAACACCACAATTCATACAGATTGTTGGAGAGGTTATAACGGATTGCTGCCTGGAGGATTCGCCCAGCATCTGACTGTGAATCATTCTGTAACCTTTGTGGATCCAATTACGCGTACCCATACCAACAATATAGAGTCACGTTGGCGAACACTGCGTCGACGTCTTTCGAGGGGGGGAATTCGACGTAATGCAATCGATGTGCATCTGATAGAATATCTGTGGCGTCAGGACTGTGCAAATAGGAACGCAGACCCTTTCCAGGAAATCATCGAAGACATTCGAGAGGTGTAGCCTACCCCGTTGTATAAACATTCGTCAGGTAAGTTATAGCCTTACTTGTGGATAGTATGCCACGGCGAATACAGGCATGCATCAATGCAAGAGGACGTGCTACTGGGTATTAGAGGTAGTGGTGTGTACTGCAATCTGGACCACAAATGCTGAAAGTCTAGCTGTATGATGGTACAACATGCAATGTGTGGGTCTCATGAGCAATAAAACGAGCTGAAATGTTGTTTGTGTTGATCTCTATTCCCTTTGTATTTAACGGTTCCGGAACTCTTGGAACCGAGGTGATGCAAAACTTTTTTTGATGTGTGTAGAATATGACTTATCAATGAGGTACAGAGAGAGAGAGAGAGAGTGAGAGGCAGGGGAGGGGGCGGGAGGCCCGGCCTGACTCCAGCCCCAGGGCCCGTGGCGGCTCTCCACGGCCCTGGCTCCAAGCTCCGACTTATATCGTGAATTGATGTCAAACTGATGATCCGCTAGCCTTTCCGCCAAGCCTACACCTCGTAATCGCCAAGTTCTTCGATATTTGAGCTATTCCACTACGAGTCATATAGGCCTAATTTGCCTCCCCATGGTAACACTGTAGAATGAGTGATTCCGCTACCATTCAAATATTCAACACCAAACCCACCTTTTAACTATCCAAATCAAGCAATTCCTGTCGCCCCCCGAGTTTTAATACAAGTTAAATTCATCCCTTTTCTCTACCAAGCAGCCAATAATTACTTATTTAATTAATTATTCAAGTAACTTCAATCTTACCAGCGCGCCCATCATAACAGCTGTTTTTAAACTGGATAACCTTCGCTGGCTTTACGTCGCAGGTCTTCTGTCTGTCTACCTCGACAAGTGTTAGAACTTTCCCGGGGTGGAAAGGTATTATTATTAGGTATTATTAGGTATCATCACATTTCGGCTATTGCTATTTGCATCTTTTGGAAAGTGATGAAAACGTATATCCGCAGCCCTCTTATACATCGACTTACAGCCGTAAACTGAGCAATACACTTTGCTTTTACTCATTTTTTTACTCTATCAACGAGTAAAACTTATTACTTATGTATAAAGACACGAACAACTTACCACGATCTGTTTACCAATACAAGAAACCATATACAAACAGTCACCACGTGACAAATGTACCCTACTTGGTAAGTTTCCAATTTTTACCGCTAGAGGTCATATCAGATAGCTGGAGTTGCCAATAGCTCACGCAATCGGCGCCGCTTGCGTGAAACTCGCTTCATCGCATCTGCGAGCCTAGCGGCGCGGGTTTAAATGATTTTAACAGACCTCGGCGAATTTTCGTTACCTCCAACTATCCAGACATAAGAATTAGCTACTTTTCGTTACCTTCATAAAATTAGCTACTTTTTCGTTACTTTTCGTTACCGGTAGACACCCTGAGTCTTATCAGTCGATTTTCAGTCGAATTTAAACACTCGAATCTCGGAATAGGAGCTATTATCAAAAATCAAAACTGAAATGCGATTTGGAAGCAGAGAACGGGAGAAAGCTAGGGAGTTGAAAATCCGAAAAAAAAAACTATGTTAATCCGGAGAACCGGATAACACCCCCAAAATCCGGAAACCTTCCGGGAAAACCGGAAAACTTGGCAGGTATGGATACCGTACGCGTACGTGAAGAGAACCAATAACGACATTCATTTCGTTGTGATATGACGCATTACTGATTGACAGATGTCGAGAGCACAACCCTTCCTTCCTTCTCGGATGTACTGTATGCTAACGATGTTAACTATTTTTACGTCAACAATACTGTTGATCATAACTTTTTTTGGTATTAGTTAGGCTATATTTTAGTTTCTTTCAATTCTATTCTTGTTGTTTTGTTTAGATTAATATTCGTAATATTGTAGTGAGTTAGCCATGTGGTTAGGGGCGCACAGCTGTGAACTTGCATTCGGGAGATAGTGGGTTCGAACCCAACTGTCGGCAGCCCTGATTCGATCGAACAGAAAATAAAACAGACATACAGTACAACAATAACACCAATGACGGATAGTGCTTCAGAACTTATGTTGCCGGAGGAACTGAGCACGTGCTCCACTCCGGGCGAGCATGCAGCACGGGACGAGGATGTTCTTTCCAGCGTGCTAACCTCGAAAATGTTCAAATCACTAAGACGTAATATAAACGATACTTGTATGCAATAACAAAGGTAATCAGTTGGCAGATATTTGTAGGAAGCTATTATGACGAAAAATATATATGTTCTGAGTTCTTTCATGTTAAAAGGTGAGATAACAAAACCAGTGGTGGGGTTTCCCTTAAAAGTAAAAGCCCTTAAGACCCACAGTCTTTTCTAAACACTGGATGCTCTATAGTTCCCCTCCGAGCGTCTGACAAAAAAAAAAAAAAAAATGCATTTGAACAAATTTGCACCGATATATTTGAGATGTATGACCTGGATCTGTGTAGTATTCTGTTCATAAAAACACAGTAGTTTAAAAAAAATCATACATCGAATATGCGAAACGTAACCTGTGACGTCTTTATGTTCAAGGGTTCGATCCACTTTCCTGAAGTCTATAGTAAATTCGAATTTGCGATTCATGAACCAGGCACGGTTATGTGATCATAAAATTAGCATTAAGACGTTTCTTGCATAGGATATGCGTAAAGTCACACGTAGCACCCTCCTCGAAGTTAGGGATTCGATTCCCCTCCCTTGTACTAAGAAGAATAATTGAATTTGCGATGTATGACCCGGATGCGTACGGTGTTATGTTGATTTAATTAGTATTAATACGTTTCTTGGTTTGGATATGAAAAAAGTCACCCGTAGCACCCTTGAAGTTCGGGATTCGATTATCCTCCCATGTACTAAGTGGTATAATCGAATTTGCGTTGTATGACCCGGATTCGTACGGTGTTGTATCTGTATTAAGACGTTTCTTGCATTGGATTTGCGAAAAGTCACCCGTAACTATCTAGAATTTCGGGATTCGGTTCCCTCCCAAGTACTAAGTCATAAATTCGATTTTCCGGTGTGTAACCCAGAATGTTAAGGTATGGTGTTCATAAAAATAGTATAAAGACGTTCCTACGTTGGCTGTGCGAAAAGTCACACCTAACGCCCTTGGGGACGAGGGTTCGATTCCCTCCCAGGCACTACGTCATAAATTCGAATTTGCGGTGTGTGACCCGGAATTTTACGGTATGGTGCTCATAAAAATAGTATGGAGACGTTCATTACATTGGCTGTGCAGAAAGTCATACCTAACGCCCATGGGGACGAGGGTTCGTTTCCCGTTCCAGGCACTATGTCATAAATTCGAATTTGCGGTGTGTGACCCGGAATTTTTCGGTATGGTGTTCATAAAAATAGTATGAAGACGTTCCTACGTTGGCTGTGCGAAAAGTCACACCTAACGCCCTTGGGGACGAGGGTTCGATTCCCTCCCAGGCACTTAGTCTAAAATTCGAATTTGCGGTGTGACCCAGAATGTTACGGTATGGTGTTCATAAAAATAGTATGAAGACGTTCCTACGTTGGCTGTGAGAAAAGTCACACCTAACGTCTCTGGGGTCGAGAGTTCGATTTCCGGCCAGGCACTAAGTCATAAATTCGAATTTGCGGTGTGTAACCCGGAATGTTACGGTATTGTGTTCATAAAAATAGTATGGAGACCTTCCTTACGTCGGCAGTGTGAAGAGTCACACATAACGCCCTTGGCGTCGAGAGTTCGATTCCCGGCCAGGCACTAAATCATAAATTCGAATTTGCGGTGCGTAACCCAGAATGTTACGATATTGTGTTCATAAAAATAGTATGGAGACCTTCCTTACGTTGACAGTGTCAAAAGTCACACCTAACGCCCTTGGGGACGAGGGTTTCATTCCCGAGCCAGGCACCAAGTCATAAATTCGAATTTGCGGTGTGTAACCTAGAATGTTACGGTATTGTGTTCATAAAAATAGTATTCAGATGTTCATTACGTTGGCTGTGCGATAAGTCACACCTAACGCCCTTGGGGTCGAGTGTTCGATTCCCGGCCAGGCACTAAGTCATAAATTCGAATTTGCGGTGTGTAACCCAGATTGTTACGGTATGGTGCTCATAAAATTAGTATGGAGACGTTCATTACATTGGCTGTGCAGAAAGTCATACCTAACGTCCTTGGGGTCGAGAGTTCGATTCCCGGCCAGGCACTAAGTCATAAATTCGAATTTGCGGTGTGTAACCCAGAATGTTACGGTATGGTGTTCATAAAAATAGTATGAAGATGTTCCTCACGTTGGCTGTGCAGAAAGTCATACCTAACGCCCTTAAGGACGAGGGTTCGATTCTCTTTCCAGGCACTAAATCATAAATTCGAATTTGCGACGTGTAACCCGGAAAGTTACGGTATTGTGTTCATAAAAATAGTATGGAGACCTTCCTTACGTCGGCAGTGTGAAGAGTCACACATAACGCCCTTGGCGTCGAGAGTTCGATTCCCGGCCAGGCACTAAATCATAAATTCGAATTTGCGGTGTGTAACCCAGAATGTTACGATATTGTGTTCATAAAAATAGTATGGAGACCTTCCTTACGTTGACAGTGTCAAAAGTCACACCTAACGCCCTTGGGGACGAGGGTTTCATTCCCGAGCCAGGCACCAAGTCATAAATTCGAATTTGCGGTGTGTAACCTAGAATGTTACGGTATTGTGTTCATAAAAATAGTATTCAGATGTTCATTACGTTGGCTGTGCGATAAGTCACACCTAACGCCCTTGGGGTCGAGTGTTCGATTCCCGGCCAGGCACTAAGTCATAAATTCGAATTTGCGGTGTGTAACCCAGATTGTTACGGTATGGTGCTCATAAAATTAGTATGGAGACGTTCATTACATTGGCTGTGCAGAAAGTCATACCTAACGTCCTTGGGGTCGAGAGTTCGATTCCCGGCCAGGCACTAAGTCATAAATTCGAATTTGCGGTGTGTAACCCAGAATGTTACGGTATGGTGTTCATAAAAATAGTATGAAGATGTTCCTCACGTTGGCTGTGCAGAAAGTCATACCTAACGCCCTTAAGGACGAGGGTTCGATTCTCTTTCCAGGCACTAAATCATAAATTCGAATTTGCGACGTGTAACCCGGAAAGTTACGGTATTGTGTTCATAAAATAGTATGGAGACCGTTCTTACGTTGGCAGTGTGAAATGTCACACCTAACGCCCTTGGGGAAGAGGGTTCGATTCCCTCCCAGGCACTTTGTCATAAATTCGAATTTGCGGTGTGTAACCCAGAATGTTACGGTATGGTGTTCATAAAAATAGTATGAAGATGTTCCTACGTTGGAAGTGTGGAAAGCCACACCTAACGCCCTTGGGGACGAGGGTTTGATTCCCGAGCCAGGCACTAAGTCATAAATTTGAATTTGCGGTGTGTAACCCAGAATGTTACGGTATGGTGTTCATAAAATTAGTATGGAGACGTTCATTACATTGGCTGTGCGAAAAGTCATACCTAACGCCCTTGGGGACGAGGGTTCGATTCTCTTTCCAGGCACTAAGTCATATCTTCGAATTTGCGACGTGTAACCCGGAAAGTTACGGTATTGTGTTCATAAAATAGTATGGCGACCTTCCTTACGTTGGCAGTGTGAAAAGTCACACCTAACGCCCTTGGGGACGAGGGTTTGATTCCCGAGCCAGGCAGTAAGTCATAAATTTGAATTTGCGGTGTGTAACCCAGAATATTACGGTATGGTGTTCATAAGAATAGTATGAAGACGTTCCTTACGATCACTGTGCGAAAAACCACACATAACGCCCTTGGGGTCGAGAGTTCGATTCCCGGCCAGGCACTAAGTCATAAATTCGAATTTGCGGTGTGCAACCTAGAATGTTACGGTATGGTGATCATAAAAATAGTATGGAGACGTTCATTACATTGGCTGTGCAGAAAGTCATACCTAACGCCCATGGGGACGAGGGTTCGTTTCCCGTTCCAGGCACTATGTCATAAATTCGAATTTGCGGTGTGTGACCCGGAATTTTTCGGTATGGTGTTCATAAAAATAGTATGAAGACGTTCCTACGTTGGCTGTGCGAAAAGTCACACCTAACGCCCTTGGGGACGAGGGTTCGATTCCCTCCCAGGCACTTAGTCTAAAATTCGAATTGGCGGTGTGACCCAGAATGTTACGGTATGGTGTTCATAAAAATAGTATGAAGACGTTCCTACGTTGGCTGTGAGAAAAGTCACACCTAACGTCTCTGGGGTCGAGAGTTCGATTTCCGGCCAGGCACTAAGTCATAAATTCGAATTTGCGGTGTGTAACCCGGAATGTTACGGTATTGTGTTCATAAAAATAGTATGGAGACCTTCCTTACGTCGGCAGTGTGAAGAGTCACACATAACGCCCTTGGCGTCGAGAGTTCGATTCCCGGCCAGGCACTAAATCATAAATTCGAATTTGCGGTGTGTAACCCAGAATGTTACGATATGGTGTTCATAAAGATAGTATGGAGACCTTCCTTACGTTGACAGTGTCAAAAGTCACACCTAACGCCCTTGGGGTCGAGTGTTCGATTCCCGGCCAGGCACTAAGTCATAAATTCGAATTTGCGGTGTGTAACCCAGATTGTTACGGTATGGTGCTCATAAAATTAGTATGGAGACGTTCATTACATTGGCTGTGCAGAAAGTCATACCTAACGTCCTTGGGGTCGAGAGTTCGATTCCCGGCCAGGCACTAAGTCATAAATTCGAATTTGCGGTGTGTAACCCAGAATGTTACGGTATGGTGGTCATAAAATAGTATGGAGACGTTCCTAGCAATGGCTGTGCGAATAGTCGAACCTAACGCACTTGGGGACGAGGGTTCGATTCCCGAGCCAGGCATTAATTCATATATTCGAATTTGCGGTGTGTTACCTAGAATGTTACGGTATGGTCTTCATAAAAATAGTATTCAGATGTTCATTACGTTGGCTGTGCGATAAGTCACACCTAACGCCCTTGGGGTCGAGAGTTCGATTCCCGGCCAGGCACTAAGTCATCAATTCGAATTTGCGGTGTGTAACCCAGATTGTTACAGTATGGTGCTCATAAAATCCCAGAATGTTACGGTATGGTGTTCATAAAAATAGTATGAAGATGTTCCTACGTTGGAAGTGTGGAAAGCCACTCCTAACGCCCTTGGGGACGAGGGTTTGATTCCCGAGCCAGGCACTAAGTCATACATTTGAATTTGCGGTGTTTAACCCAGAATGTTACGGTATGGTGTTCATAAAATTAGTATGGAGACGTTCATTACATTGGCTGTGCGAAAAGTCATACCTAACGCCCTTGGGGACGAGGGTTCGATTCTCTTTCCAGGCACTAAGTCATAAATTCGAATTTGCGACGTGTAACCCGGAAAGTTACGGTATTGTGTTCATAAAATAGTATGGCGACCTTCCTTACGTTGGCAGTGTGAAAAGTCACACCTAACGCCCTTGGGGACGAGGGTTTGATTCCCGATCCAGGCACTAAGTCATAAATTTGAATTTGCGGTGTGTAACCCAGAATGTTACGGTATGGTGTTCATAAGAATAGTATGAAACGTTGGCTGTGCCAAAAGTCACAAGTAATACCCCTGGGGACGAGAGTTCGATTCCCGTGCCAGGCACTACTGTCGACCAAAGTATTTAGTGCACTCGAGTTTGAAGGTTGTTTGTGATGTAACCAATAGACCTACATAAAATTCTTTAACATAATCATTTTCGTCGTTCTATTTTACGTTAGGTCATGTAGGTCTGGAATTTTTAATATATATTTTAATATTTTTATTGCAGTTGGAACACAATAAGTGCACGTTTTTAAGAGTGTTTCAACCATGCGTCACATTTAAGAATTAATATCTCAAAAACCCGTCATCAGATCGAATCCAATTCATCGAAACGTTATGCTGTATGACTGTGAAATACGTAAATTTGCGTTGTATGATGTGTTCTTCTTTCTTGCGATTTTCTTTGCCTTCATAGAAATAACAGATGACTGCTGTTTCAGTGAGCCAAGAGAGTGCGTAGATTGTGTTGCTATTGAGTGTAATTCCATTACTTCCGGTACTTCATTTGTTCGCGGGGCTCGCGCCTGCGCATTGGATTGTTCTACGGACTTGTAAAATATTGGTTGCAGCCATCGGCACTGCGAATCTTGCTGCTCTTCTCACAGCTGTCATTGACGCGCTCAGAAAAATTATTTAAGACTATTCTTACGAGCTTAGATAATATATTCTTCACATTTTGTCCACAGATGCACTCAATCATAGTCACAATAGACCTACAAGCTTAATGTTGACAGTCTAGGCCCCACTGGTCACTTAACTTTAAAAAAGCACTTTCCAACTGAGTACAGTTCATAATGTACCGTACTGGAATATAGAGGCCACATGAAGATATACACCCAAAACTAAATTACTGGTCACTGAAAGTAAACACTTCCATTCCTTTTCCCTCTCTCAACAAACCAACCTAGTTCACAATTTAAAAGCTTACTTACACTGTGTGACACATAACCACATACATAAAATACTTCTAAGCTGTCTGGTACATCAAAATCCTCTAAATAACTAGATGACATTATTGCATGAAACTCGGAACTTGCTGTCGACCAAAATATTATGTGCACTAGAGTTTGAAAGTTATTAGTGAAGTAACCAATAGGCCTATATAAAATGCAATAACATCATCATTTTCGTCATTCTATTTTATGCTAGGACATGTAATTTTGAAATTTTTCATTAATATTTTTTATCGCAGTTGAAACACAAAAAGTGCCCGTTTTTAAGCGTGTTTCAACCATGCGTCACCTTTAAAAATTAGTTTCTCATACACCCATCATCAGATTGGCTGGCACACACTGAGAAGGCCTTTGCAAGACGTTTCTCTACATGTGTAATTACGTCACGAGCAAGCCAGTGCACCACGGGAGTCTTGCAATGGCCTTCTCAGTGTGTGCTAGCTACGCGTCTTGGTAGGTGTACCTTTACCAACTGAAGAGCCCAATTGGTACACTGGGGCGAAACGCTAGCAATTTGTTGAATTATGCCGGACATTTTTATCACATTTTGTGTTAATATATAATGGCTCAACGGACAATACACGTTTTATTTTACATAGACTTTCATCGTCTCTCATCCTCGACCCCGTTGAAAATGGGAATATTAAGGGTTAGACATACAGGGTCTTTAATATAAAGTAAGAACGCCAAGCGGCGGGTTTGTTATCCGCTACTGTGGTGGCCTTGGCCGAGCTTGTGGTGCGCCGTGGCCCCCTGCCTTAAGCGTGTGTACAATCCTATATGAAATATTACCTTATCAGAAATGCTGGATGTGTCGTCCTTCATGGGTAATGCAGGAATTATATCTGGGTACCACATTCTGGCTGACATGAGTGAGTTCTGCCACTGTAATGTTTCTGATTTTTTATTTAATGTATTTTATTGAGCACCGAGCCAGTAGTGTAAACTTATTTTCAATTACATGAATCTGTGCTAGTGAAGGTGGCACCTCATCGGAAAATTGCTGAACAAATGCATCACGAACTTGCCGAGCTGACTCGTACTTAAAATTAGGTTTACTTACAAAAATACGATGTTTTAATGATAACTGTCTCAACATGTTTAGCATCTAAGGTTCAGACTGGTGACTGAACAACTGCACGCTAATTACAAAGTCAAATATGTACTACGTGCGCGCTTTCAATACTACAGCAGGGGGCCGTGGCGCGCCACAAGCTCAGCCAAGGCTACTGCAGCAACGGATAACAAATCCGCAGCTCGCCGTTCTTTCTTTATATGAAAGACCTGTACACACACATTGGTTTAACTCACCATACAATTCAATGCGTGCCTTGAGACTGCGATCGATTCAGTTTTTAAAATCTAAATCCGATGCTGTGAACAATTTGCCGAAGACTTTCAAGGGACATTTCTGGAAAGTATTCATTGAATTTTCAACTAATTCTTTTAATTTTGAAATTGTTGGAAAGACCTTATCCAAAAACATGTGAATGGTACTCCTAATAACTCCAATAGTAAATTGTTCTATTACAATGTGAGGTCCTGCTGACAGTAGTCTCTTCTTTGCCGCAGGATATTCTTCTCTGTTTTGTTTGCTGTCATTCTCTTTATTTTTCTTCAATGCATGTTTTACAGACCAAAGTGATATTCCAAGGCAATCAGATGTTTCTTCGATAAATAGGAACCGCTTTTCATGTAGCTTTTCGGCCCCTAGAGTAAAAAAAGTCTTGGAGGCATCTTTCAGGAATCTGCACTTACAACACACTAAACAAAACTGAACTGATCTATTATCAAGACGGAAAATTTGTGTTTATTTTAAGGTGGAACACCGCCACATCGGAATTCCATTGACTCATGTGGAAAGGCCAGTTGATTGCAGGGGTGACCTCAGGCTCGAAAGTGGGCCACGATCTACCACGACATTAACTCCTAATACCGTTTGTTTCAATAAAAACTGATACCCAAACATTTATGACCTAACGTTACGTTGTTGCCTGCTATGCCCAAAGTTGCAGGATCGAATCCTGGCACAGTCAGTTGGCATTTCAGGGTGCTTAAATAAGACTAAGCGGTGTCAGTAAATTTAATGACTCGTTTAAGATTCCCTTCGGGCATAATTCAGGAAACCCTGCGTCTCTAAAAGTCAGAGTACTTAAAAGGGATGTAAAACCATAATAATAATAATTATTATTATTTCTTCTTTCTCTGTTAGGGTCTTCTGAGAACCACGAACCAATTTCAATGTTTAGTCCTTTTTTCTTTCTTCTTCCTCCAGTGCTCCTTCATATTTTCACTGTGTGTCTTCTTTCTCTCTTCCGACCATTTTGAGCCTTTTTTCTTATATTGCCTTCTTTTGCTTCACGCACTACGGAGGAGTACAACATGCCCTTAATGGAGTGGGAACTCTGTGGAGCACTGGCGTCTCCCGGCCCGGATAATGTCCACAACTTAAACACCTTAACGATGAGAGCATTCGTTATTTGCTCAGGGTGTTTAATCGTATCTGGTTGGAAGGTGTGTTTCCAGCGCAATGGCAGGAAGGTATAATTATACCTATCCTGAAGCCCGATAAGGATCCCAATTTGACAGGGAGTTACAGACATATTTGTCTCACAAATGGTCTGTGCAAGATCTTTGAGAGGATGGTCAATCGGCATTTGGTGTGGGTTCTGGAGAGACGAGAACTCCTGTCTGAGTACCAGTGTGGTTTCAGGGCATCTCGGTGTACCAACAACTATCTGGTACGCCTGGAGACCGCCATACAGGACGCCTTTCTCCGGAGACAACACCTCATCGCTGTTTTCTTTGACCTCGAGAAGGCCTATGACACTACTTGGCGTTACGGCATCCTCTCTACCCTGCATCAATGGAAATTCTGAGGCAACTTGCCAGTCTTTATGCGAATTTTCTGTCCCTTTGCCCATTCCGTATCCGAATAGGGAGGACATATTCGCAATATCACATACAGGAAAACGGAGTCCCACAGGGATCGGTGCTTAGCGTTATTTGATATTGTCATAAATGGTATCGTAGCTGCTGCTGGTCCAGCAGTAGTACCGTCGCTATATGTAGACGATTTTGCTCTACATTATAGTGCACAAAATATGGCAGTCGCTGAACGACAGCTACAACAAGCTATTCGGAGAGTGGAACAGTGGACACTAGAACATGGCTTTCGATTCTCAACTGCTAAGATCTTGGTTGTCCATTTCTGCCGGAAGCGCACGCTCCTTCCCGATCCTGAGGTTATCTGGGAAATGTAGCTTTGCCTGTTGTTGCTACGTACCGGTTCCTTGGACTCTTTTTCGACCAGAAGTTAATGTGGGAGCCACACGTGCGGTGTTTGAAAACTGCCTTGTTAAGAAACTCAACATGTTGTGGTTTCTTAGCGGCTAATCGTGGGGGGCAGACCGCGCGGTGCTCCTACATTTTTATACGGCCCTAATTTTATCACTTGATTATGGCAGTGTAGCATATGGTTCGGCCCGTAAGTCAGTGCTTGTCAAACTGGACAGCGTCCACCAATGCGGTATGAGGCTGGCGACGGGAGCCTTTCGGACGAGCCCAGTCGTCACCTTGCTTGCCAGGCTGGTGTAACTCCTTTACACCTGAGGCGACAACACGTACTGATGACCTATGCTGCTACCATCCGACAGATGCCACTTCATCCAAGCCATCACTGTTTGTTTAACAATCCGAATTGCCAGCTGTATGGTGCACTCGGCCGGCGGTGATTCGCTTGGATGACTTATACCGGCAGTTCCGATTTCCTTCTGTCTCCTGTATTGTCCGAATACCTAGCAAGGCCCCTCTATGGATGGTCTCTCGCCCTGATATCATCCTGGATCTGCACACCGGCCCCAAGTCGGACACAGACTCCTCCGTCCATCGGAGGCTGTCCCAGTCCTTGGTGGGCCGGTATCCAGGATCAGGGCTTCTATTCACGGACAGTTGGAGGTAAACGAGAAAGTAGGCTGTGCATTCGTGGTTGAGGATCGTCGGTTTCTCATTTCACTTCCCGATGCCTGTAGCGTATACACAGCGGAGCTCTATGCCATCTTAGAGGCTCTGCGGTACACGTTATCAACCGATCACGAGCGCTTGTGTGTACTGACTCTCTTAGTGCGCTGCAAGCGATTGATGTGTGTTTTCCGCTGGTCCAACGTGTGCACGACCTGCTAGCCAGTGCGTGTAACGCTGGAATCGGGGTGACCTTTGTGTGGCTTCCCAGCCACATGGGTATTGCGGGAAACGAGCTTACAGATCAGGCGGCAAGAGAGGCAGTCGCACTGCCCTCGCTACCGTATAAGGTGCCTGCTAGTGATGTATGCTCTCAGTTGCGACATTCTATTCTGTCGCATTGGAGGAGGCGTGGCACCCAACAAACTGAGAGGCATCAAGGAGACAACGAAGGTGAGGAAATCTTCCTTCTGATCTATCCGGAAGGAAGCTGTGGTACTTTGTAGACTCCGGATCGGCCATGGGATTGCTATGCACTCCCACTTGCTAAAGAGAGAAGAACCCCCTGTGTGTACATGCGGCACCCACCTTACCGTGGCACATATTCTCTTGGATTGTGTGGACCTGGCCGATCTACGAAGGGCTCTCAAACTGCCTAACACCCTGTCCCTTATTCTCCGCGATGACGGGCTGTCAGCAGACCTCGTCATTCGGTAGATGAGGGAGAGTGATTACTTTTTTAAGATTTAACATGAGTTAAGACTTTTAATTCAGGTTAAGTCTGTTTTATGATTTTATTGCGTTCATCTATTTTATTGTTTGTTTTATTGTTTTTTACCACCCCCACTTTTACTATTTTTATTCAAGTAAGGCATAATTGTTGGGGCTGTTTTATATAAACCATTTTCGTTTCATCCATGGCAGTGAGCTGTTTTTATCTTCATCCTTTCATTTCATGCAATTTCATTTCAGTAGGGGCTGATAACCTAAATGTTAGGTCCCTTAAAACAACAATTATCATCATCATCATCATCTTATATTGCCTTCCTTGGAGTCCTTCCATTCCCAATACCTTTTTTTTGAAAATTTCTCTAGTGAATGTTCTTGTCTTACATTGTTTCTTTCTAAATCTTCTTGAAACCAGGCTGTCGTCGATTTCTTTTTCCAAAGATATTTAAAAATCTGTTTGGTTAACCTGCTATCATTCATTCTATATAAATGTCCGAAAAATAACAATCGCCTCTTCTTCATTGTTTCCGTTATGTTTTCAATGTTCCGATATACTTCTTCGTTACTTCTTAATTTCCAAAACTCTGTAGTTCTTAAAGAACCGAGAATTTGCATATAATTTTTCTTTCTGATTCTTCTAATTATCCAATTTATAATTTAGTATTAGACAGCCCCATGGTGTTGAAGTAACGCGTCTACCTCGCACCCGGTCACCCCACAATCTGCAGGCCAAATGGCTGGACAGCGGTCACTTGGTAGGCCTAGGCCCTTATTGGGCTCTAGTGCCACGGGGTTTTGGTTTTTATTGTTATTATTATTATTGACCTAACGTTAAATAGGACGAGGAATATGATAGTGTTATTGGATTATCTGTAGGTCTATTGGCTATTTCACAAACAACCTCCAAACTCAAGTGCACATAATATACTGGTCGACAGTAGCAAGCAGTTGTCCTGAAACACGCCGATGCTTTATACATCTCTGCCTAATACACTCAAAGCCATGTTATGGATTTAAATGGTCATAAAAGTTAGTCACAACATAACTTACAAATGCGTTAACTGAGCAATATGATTAAAATAAATATTCAGAGAAGAACTTGACTGCTTTAAGTAGCCAGCCACAAGGAAAATCTGTAAAATTTTCTATAGGAATAGCTAGGTAATCTCGCAAACGCTGAAGACAAGGAAGAAAGTATACATTTGGCAAGAAACCTTACGTTTCGTAACTCTTGAGTTCTGAAAGAAAAAAAAGTGTATAACATGCCATACAAATTTTAAAAAAAGAACATTGGGTAAAAGGCCGCCTTCCGGAAGATACTGAAATGCAAGTTGTAATCAGTTTTGAAATTTCTGATTCATTAAACATTGATGATGATATTTCTGGTGATGAATTGTAAGTGACTTAAACCAACGTGTGTTTATGTCTACCCCTGTTTTCAATGGGGTCGGGCTTGAGATGTGATGTGGTGGGTGGTTTTTACGGCCGGATGCCCTTGCCAACGCCAACCTCATGAGAGGAGTTATTGAGGGATAAAATGAATGAAACTAGGCAAGGATGTGGAAGGAAGCGGCCGTGACTTATCACAGCATTTACTTGGAGTTGATAATGGTAAACCAAGGAAAACCATTTCCGACGAGAGGGCTCGAACCAACATCTACCGAGTCCGCAGATAGCATGGCCCCATGGCCTAGCGCTGCGCGTTAGCAAGTGTAGCCACCGTTGTCGGTAACTTATACCAATGTATATATTGTAAATAGATAAACGCAGATAATAAAAGAACATTAAAAAACTTAATAATCTAAAAATTACAAAAAAGAGCTGGTATTGGAGGTTCAAAGCCCTCATGAGAAAACTGATGGAAAATGTTTTTTACGTCTTCGTAATACCATTTGCTTGAATGAATGAAGTTTATGACAAGTTAATTTTAAATAGCCAAGAAAAGTGCCCATTCAATTCCGAGCGAGGCGCAGCATGCCGCATGGGGTTGCTCCATCTCGGCAACACTGTACAGCTTTCTGCGTATCGGCAATCTGCTGAACCATGTCGTTTTATCCCATACAAATACAAACCAATATAAAATAAGTGAATTCATCTACGTATTTCACAGTCAAACAGCATAACCTTTTGATATATAAGGAATACAACGCGACCAAGAACACAATTTTCCTACCACCCCGAGCCGAGAAAAAGTTACCTTACAAAAGTGATAACAACTTTGTTCCTTGGACACACAACATTTTGAAATTAATAACCCCATTATAAAACATTCCAATGTATATTGTGTTAAAATTTGGATTCGATCAGATGATTTGAGAAACTAATTCCTAAATGTGACCCATGGTTGAAACACGCTTGAAAACGGCACTTTTTGTGTTCCAACTGCGATAAAAAATATTAAAATATAAATGAAAAATTCCAAACTAGTATGACCTAACGTAAAATAGAAAGACAAAAGTGGTGATGCATGGTGTCCACAGGCAGGAAAAGTCAGGAATTTTGTTTTTGGTCAGGAAAAGTCAGGAAAAAGTGTGACAAAATAGCGTGAGTCAGGAAAAAATGGCGAAAAGTATTAGAAAGTCAGGAATTTTATATTAGCCATATTAACTCCTTCAAGTTCTACTTCAGGAACTGTGACATCTGTAGAATCTTTCCGTTATAAGGATGAAGTCACAAGTGCCGAAATAAATTGGGCCCTTAATGTCGTCCAAAATAAATTCTCTTAATTCTTGTGAAAATATTTCAGAAACCTTCAGGGAAATGTTGCCTGATAGTGCAATTGCAACAAAATTTCAATTGGGGAAGACGAAATGTTCATATGTCATCAATCGTGGATTAGCTCCATACTTTCATAATTTACCACAAGATTAAATTCTTTCATGTGATAATGTTATCTGTTTTGATGAGGCATTGAATAAAGTTGTTCAGCGAGGTCAGATGGACCTATTTGTGCATTAACTTGACATCAACAGCAACGAAGTTAACACCAGCATCTTTATGGGACATGCAACAGCTCAAGACATTTTAGAGTCTTTCAACCAGGGAATCTCTCCTCTTGCTAGAAAGAGTATTTTACATGTGTCTATGGATGGACCGAATGTAAATTTGAGTTTCATAAAAAAGTTCAGTGACTAAATAATAGAAGATAATGCAGATGGCAAAGAACTCAGTTGATTTGAAGTCTTTATCTGTGAGTTCTTCATTTTTACCTTTATGTTCTTTTTCTGATGATTCTGTACATGTTCCGGTATCCAGTCAACATTTGTTTAGCTTTCGAAATTAAATCTCCCTTCGTAGAAAACAACATTCTTTCCTGTGATTATTTTTCGTTCTTCCAGACACCTAAGTCTACAACCATTGGGACAATAGCCAGTAATAATAATAATATCGTATGGCTTCGGGTGCCGGGTACAAGCTTTGTTATTTGACACCCAAAGGGTAGCTTGCATGTCGAATTTTGTTGTTCCCTGAAGCACTATGAAAGTCAAGGAGGTTAGATACCCAAGCTCCTTGAACATTATAGCGCTTTCTAGTAGAGAAATGAGGAACTTTGTGTTGGTGGAAACTCCCGAGATTAATTTTGCCATTATGAACATGGCCTACTGAATTCAAATGGGTTTTTTGACATGCCAACATCGTATGACATGGTGTCGTAATTTTTTCCACCTTTCAAAAATCACTTACCACGGCCAGGAACGAACCTGCAAGCTTGGGATTAGTAGACCGACACATTGACCACTCACCCACCGTGGCAAGCACAGTAGCACTGCCATCGTATCGTACATTACGATGGCAGTGACAGTAGCCAGTGAAGTAGCACTTCAAGGACTTGCTGTCAAATTTCCCTGTCCTCAATTCCTCTGGTACTAGCAGGTAAGCAACATATCCAAATACTCTCAACTTATTCAGATTAGGTTTCTCTTATAACTTTTATGGTTTGTATCGAAACAAGTAGACATATAATTCGACCCGCAATCCTGTCCGACTAGCAGTTAATACAATTCGAGCCCTCCTCTTTTCAGTTTTGCCTCACGAGGCAGAGTGTAGGCCTACCCCGTTCCAGCCCTCACACCAAAATTAAAATTTCTTGGCAGAGTCGAGAATAGGTGGCGCAGCAGTCAAACTGTTGGCCTCTCACTAAGGTGGACCGAGTTCGATTCTCGGTCAATACATGTGAGATTTTCGAAGTGAAATGCCATATCCTGTGGTTCGGATTCCACGTAAAAAGAAGGTCCCGTGGCTCATGATCGCATGATTAACGGTTACGTAAAACTACAAGCTTCCTTCCTTTTTGAGTCGGGAATCAAACCCGGACCTCCGGGGTGACAGCCAAGAACGCTAGCCGCTAAACCACGAAAGATGAATAAATCATGGTAACGAATTGGAAGGAGACGGTGCCACCTGGAGTTGAAAATGGGAAACCACTTCAAGAACGGCTTTGTGTCTCAGAATGTGTAATACAACTACAACGGTGGGTAGAGTTTATTCTAAAGGAGCAATTAAATCTCGCGGTATGAAAGCATATTGTTTGTTATCGTCAGTGGCGAGTGTGGACTATCGATAGTACTACATATTGCGATACTCGTCTGTTAGTTTCTATTGCGCCTGCCAGATAGCAGCACGGTATTTGGTACAGCACCTGCTTCGTTGAAGAGCGAGGTTGACCGACAGTTTGAATTTCAGAGACTGTTGCTTATGTGTGTTCAGTCGTCGGGTTGCAAATAAAATACTAGTGCATATCGTATGTTAAAGCGTGTTTTGTGTTGTAGATACATTTGGATACGTTTGTGGAACGTCTGTTGGATTAATTTTGCCGGTGTATGGTAAGTTTTACTTGTAATTTATTTCCATATGATGATCGCCTCTCGAGTTTTGAAACTGGTTGTGAACGGGAGGGAGTGTCTTGTCAAGTTCATGGGCTTCCAAATACTGTACTCTTGTGGTTCACAACGGTCGGCGTTAAGATCAAACTAACGAAAGCAGAGGTCTGCGTTTCTGTTTAGTTACTGTGATGTTTTTTCACAGTTATCGTTTACCTGTTTCCATCAAACGTGCCCGGCGGGCATTGTGTCCAGCAAACATACTTATGTCGAGTAGAAGCGAATTTATGGATGCGGAGGAATTGTTGCTATATAGCATGTTGGTGTGCTGGACTTGTTTCGACTGTGATGCATGTACTTAGTAACATCACTTTGTTTTGAATTAAGTCAGCCTTCAACATGGTCTCGCGCCATCGGTTCAAAGAAAATGTCAAGGTCATTCATTTCAGCATCGAACTAGATAGATAGAAATTGTAAAGGTGTAAATAAACATTTGGGTTAAAAAGCTGATGTTCAAATATTTACAGAAATACTGCCAATACTACTGACATGCTATGCTTTTTTCTCTGTACAGTACGCCGCTTATTGAACTGCTTACCGCGTAATTATGAGAGTGGACAGTGGAGCGGCCTCCTCCAGAACATTGTGAAAGTATGAGAAAAGTGTTCTTTTCTCTTAATCCGTAATTCTCATCATGGCAGGCAACACAATGCAGCCTGTTCGGTGTACCGAAATTCCCGACTAGATTTCTCTTCCTGTCCCACTTGGTCTGAACCTGTCTGCTCCATTCATGGCCGTGCACATTTCTTTACCTTTTGCAGGATGCCTTTGAGTAGAGAGTTGTTTACCATTGTGGACTGAGTGAAGGGTAGTTTGTTAGTACTTTTGCCGAGTCTTGAAAGCTGTCATGTGTCTTGGCGAACAGTTACTCGCAAGTTCTGAGCTGCCGCAACATGGATAATGGATCTAGTGGAAATGTTCCTCAATATCCCATCCTAGGTTACTTGTAATATGTATTACGCTCATTTATGGAAGTTATCTAAATTTCTTATTTTTTTCCTTTAGTAGTGTTGATATTAGGAGACCATTTAGCGGTATTTTGTTCACATTTTGGCAACCGGAGCGATGGGAAATTTTTCCTTCACGGTTCCTATTCCAAAATCATTTTGATTTCATAAACACCTTACAGAGGTTTAACTGATCATGCTCGTTAAATTATGTACCAATCGTGGCGAAATGTAGGGGGTTATATTGGTTAGTCTCCTCAGATTTTTAGATCAGCCCCTAATTATTGGAGTCACTGATGGATCCTTCGGTCCTTCAGTGGGATTTGTTGTGGTCGCATCTGCTGGTAGAGCGCCTTTCTACCGGTTTCGTTTCCCGGCAATCCGTGTACCCAAGTTTTGAATCCCAATCATCATAGGAGTGATTTTCCGGGTTTTCAACGTCAGCAACAGACAAATGCGGCGAAGATCCTAACGTTTGGCCACGCCAATCTGATGCGACCGATTCCACACACACCTTATAAGTAAAGCCCGATGCGGATATCCGCGGATATCCACAACATTTTTCGCCAAGCGGATATCGTTTGCATGACTGTGCGGATAGCTGATAAGCTGCGGGTGATCAGAGTAAATTTGCGGATAGTTTTTAGAATACAATGTTGAATTGGATTTTTTTAAATGATTTTAGTTTTTGCTAAGATCTGCATCTTTCACGCTTCTTGTTATTTCCCTATTTTCTTTCGCGTGAATTGTATGAGAATAACAGAGAAGTGAGAGAAGCCAATCATGGAAATACCCTCAATTAGTGTTGACTTTTGCCACAAAAAGAATGTCCTTTATACCTGCGCGTGCCTGCGTGGGTGTATTGGACGAGTAAGTACAGTAAGTGCTATAATTAGCCTCCCGCGGTTTTACATGGCGTTACTCAGAGGGACAAAACTCAGTCAACATTGTCTTGCGATTCACAGCCTAGGGGAATGAATTTCTCCACAAATTTCTAAATGTACGGTATTGCTTTATTACTTTATCTGATATATTAAAATATAATTGTAATGTCAGCAGATTAGGATAACAAACGTGCGGATAGGGATAACAGTCGTGCGGTTGCGGATAACAGTCGTGCGGATGCGGGGCGGATGCGGATAACGTTTTGTGTATCCGCGCCGGGCTCTACAAGATGTCTCAATCCCTTTGATGGAACCGTTGTCTTTGTATCATTCATTGTATCACCGAAGCTTAATTTATGGGATTCTGATAGGCTAATGTATACGATCATCGTAATCACATCGTAGGTTATTAATTCCTGAATCTCATGTCTGTAATACACTGGAAACCGAAATAATGATTTAGATGATATAAAATTTCACTTAGCTTATATCCTGTCTTAAAATAATTCCTGATTATTTATTATTATTTTAATGATTATTGAATGTTCGAAGCCTGCAGCCCTGGCAGAACGTATGTTAAATATAATTTTTATTTTACTACGGGCAATATAACTCGTTTTCTAGTCGAGCTAAGAATCCAACGTAGGACGAATCGAACAAATTTCATATCTCTGTAATTTGTGTTTCACTTAATTTAGTGAACTATAATTCAATAAAACAAGTGTTTCAGTCTCGGTAGTGTTTCAACTAGCCAACCGGCAATATTTCTCTGGATGGGATGGAATGGAATAGAAAATTGATTTAAATTATTGTGAGGGATATCTTGTCGCTTCTTTATGCTCGGGTCGGGCGGTTCGTTTTATAGCTGATGCCTGAAATTGGCTCAGGCGAGAATCAACACAGAAGTGGCGGGCTGTCTGTACATTGAACCCGTGACCTACAGTGCGCTGCAAGCCAGCTGTGTGGACCACGAATTATCAAGTTTCGGTGCCAATATTTTCGTCAATAAATATGTATATTCTGCTAGGGGCAGCCATATGGTATTCATCCAGAATGATCCATGGTCGTACTCACCCAGCAACGTAATCGTGCACGTTTGATCGTTTAGGAGGTTGTGTTCTGCTCTCTTGTTTTGAACTGGATACGTATTGACGCTGTATCAGGTCCAATATACATGTGAATTCATAAAACAATAATTGGCTGTTTTAAGTCGGCGGGCATAACTCCGTCTCCTGTAATAAATAGGGCAAAACAAAATCAAGGAATGGTGTGACAGAATTAGTCTAATGAATTTTAGTGTAGGCGGTATTTGTAACTGTGATTAGCAGAGGTGGAAAATCTGAAGCAAGGTATCATTTTCTGGTTCTGCGCCAGTCCAGCAGGACGCAACAAGGTGAATAATCTCCACTTACAACACGTTCTAAATTAAATTATAACATAAAACGTCTAATATTGTGTTTTGAATAGTTTTTGAAATATATACGGTAGACTATAAATATTCTGTATGAAACAAATCGTTTCGAATATGAATTGAATAATAAGTTTAATGAAATTGTGGCCTTTCATAGGCTATGTAGCGCACGCCGGCCTCTCACCGCTGGTTCCGTGGTTCAAATCCCGGTCACTCCATGTGAGATCTGTGCTGGACAAAACGGAGGCAAACAGGTTTTTCTCCGGGTACTCCGGTTTTCCCTGTCAAAAATTTCATTCCAGCAACACTCTCCACTATCATTTCATTTCATCTGTCATTCATTTAATCATTGCCCCAGAGGAGTGCGTCAGGTCTCGGCAGCCGGCACAGTTCATATCCTCGCCGCTAGATAGGGGCTCCATTCATTCCATTCCTGACCCGGTCGGAGACTGGAAGCAGGCTGTGGATTTTCATTTTCATTTCATAGGCTATGTAGCGTACGAGCTAACTTGTTATTTGAATGGAAATAAGGTACGAAAATCAGCATTTTAAAACGAAGGCGATGTCGGCAGGGAAGAAATGCAAGGAAATGAACGCCTACCAAGCGACCGCGTGGTCAGCGCGTCAGATTTTGGTTTCCGTGACCGCTTCACTCGCAGCTACTCAAATATCCTCACGAGGCTGAGTGGTTCCAGTGCTCAAGTCAGTTTCTTAAGTCCCTAACGGAACCGGGAATCGAATCCGGAGCGAGGGCATCCCTCGCTACCCCAACACCACGGGGCCAAGAGATAAAGTCTCAACACGTTAGGTTAGATGAACCTGATCGTAAAGCCGACTCATATGGTGGGGTCATGTGATGAGAATGGGGGAGAGGGAGGCTAATTACCTTGGCTATAGACTTGAGGATAAGGAAAGCAGAGGTAGGTGTAGGAGGCAATGGTTAGTTTCAGTGTTTAACGAGGCCACAGTGCTAATTGCTAATATGGAAACTCTTTCACAAACAGAGACTTGCAGGCTAGGTAGGCTATATAAACCTGAAAGGCAAACCAGTCGCAAATGAAAATGAATGAATGTTTCAAGGTACTGTCCCCGTAAATCCGGATAGTAGGCTGTCAGATATCCGCCCCCTCAATCGGATTGCCAATAATCAAACGCACCGGCACAGCTACATCAATGAAAATGGCACTGACAGATACTACCGAGATTAGAGCACAGCAGTTAACAAGAAATTATTGTGGAACACACCAAAATATACGGGGGTTCATACTTACCTTTACTTACCTCTTCAAATTAATCTCGGGTATGGGTTGCCAACTGGATCACTTAAAGTATGCCCACACAATAACCTCCACCATGATATTTAAAATGAACCAAGACGGAAACAAGAAACTTTAAACTGTACAATAATTTATTTCACATAAAGGGAATGATTCTAACAAAAATATGACAACAAAATACACGTGGCAATCAGAAGCCATTGTCAATATAATCATGTCCTCCTGTAGGACTTGTAAACTTAGCATACAACATTTTCAGCTTTCACTAGCTTATAAAGAACGTAATAATAGTAATACACTTGGAATGGATGAGGGAATTGGGATGAGACATGTAGCAATTGTTTTCCTCTTTCATAAGAATCACACTTTATTTATAACTGCAAGCCTGTTATGTAATCGACCTTGGCCTCTAACATACAGTTGTCAGGCCAGCTGCGATCCACCCTACATCATGTCGCATGCCCACGTCGTCAAGTGGACCCACCTGTCCAGCCAGTGCTAGCATATGCTCGTAACCTCTGAGCCTAGCTCCTTTTCAAACACTTTAAATGTCCTCAACTCAACTCAAATATTATCACGCAAATCTTTTAAATGCTTCAATCACATATTACTAGATTACTCTAATAATCCCAAAACTTGTTTAATTACATAATCCATATGTTTCATCAGCGTTGTTTAGAGTATATTAACAAAACTCTTAATGTTTATAACAAATGCTCATTAATTGTTTATAACAATTATAAATTGTTTATAATATTGTCAAATGACAATTGAAAAATCTATACACGCCTCTATTAATTCCTTTCGTTTCACATTATTGTTAAAGATATTTACACAATTATTTACAATATTAATATTATTTATTTTAGAAATACATTAAACCACACGTTTATCCGGTTGATAATTACTCAAATCAGGTTAATATAATCGACCAATGAAGGTTAGTTATATTTAAGCTTATATTCAGGTGTAATACGTTTTAATAATTATTATTATTATTTGTGACGGTAACCTCCATTCAAAATCGTTATCTCAAATTATTTAACACTCTTGTTAATTTTAACAGTAATTTCACATGATTAATTTTCAAAGGACCTGGACAATAAACTCAGCGGAAAAATACTTCGCTCAAATGCACAAATTGCATAAAATAGGCCCAGAATTCATCATATATTTCCATATATATATGGCATAAAAATCTTCCACAATCCATACACAAAACCTCCATTTATAATCTCATCAACTTCATTAATATTACTGTGGGAATCTCCTTCACTTATTCAAGGGCATTATTCATCAGCGACTTTTACATGTCCACTGAACTAACGATTATACATCCATAGTTCCACTTCAAAAATTCTTATATTCATTAATTGTTTCAAAACTGTTATTTATTTAACCTTCGTGGGTTTCATTCATGAATCGATATGAAGTAAAAATTTGCCAATCACAAATAAATTTAATAGCAAATACGATTATACACGCCTCTCTGGTCTATCAAAATTGAGATTAATATCTCCTAAGTATCGTAGTATAAAAATACTATCTTCAAACAAAGTTCATCTAAACTGCATAAATAGTCGAATAGAATACAATTAGACTGTGGAATGCAAACATTATTGTTCCAATCTAGAATTGAGAAAACTCCTATCAAATGTTCATTACTATAGTGTATTCAATAAATCGTAATCAAAGTTCATATTTCATAAAATTGTCTATAATGCAATGGTAATTTCAGAACTGACGATAAATGTCTATGTTGCAATCATGTTCATAAAACGACTAGTATTTCCAAGATCGTCGATACAGTAATAGATTTTAGCGCTCTAAAATCTTTTAATTATTCTTCTTTCTTGAGGATGACAGAAAATTGGTCAAAGTAATTTACTGAAGAGAATTACTTTAATAAAGTGACACGCTGTCTGAATTCAAATCTGCCATAGAAAAATCATTAACTTTACAGTCAAATCGTGACTACTAAAATATGCAAATTACTGAAAGAATATATTATCAGTCTCAACTGATCCAAAATTATTTAAATCTGCCACTGACATAACAATGTCTTAATAAATCGTCGAAAAAGGCATAAATCATCAAAGTGTACTGAGTACAGAATTATCAAGCAAGAATATGGGGCAAAATATAGGACAGAACATATGAGAAAAATGGTTGCTCAGATATCGCTAAATGACTCAAATAAAACAAGAAACGTTCACGACTACCTTATCTGTTGATTGAAGTTCCAGAGGAAAATCTTCCAAAGAAGACTGGTGATGGTTCCATTTCACCAAAAAGATGTGCTCCGTCCTCGAACCTGGAACCAGCGCCCTCGGAGAATAGAACTGCTTCCTCCTCCGGAAATTGCACTGCTCCGTGTATACGATAGACATCCTTCTGGCAAAACTCTTCTTTGTGAGCCGGGTCTACCCTGGCCTCTCTTGATAGTTCCCTGAAGTTCTGGTAGAAATTCGCCATGAAGTTTATTGCAGTTATTTCCGCAGAAATATTCATAATTGTGGAGTATGAAAATATTTCCACTGCCATTTGATATAATTCAGCGTTGGACAACGATGCATGAGTGTAGTTGGATGTTCACTACATGCTCGCTTTTGTAGAAAGACGATTAGCGAAGTTCCATGCTGCTATTTCACTCCATCGATATATGTCCCAATTGCATTAAAGTCCTTAGCCTTCCATCTCCATTTCTGTTATAATAGTTGAAAGAACTGCGATATTATATTGTTCCATGTTAGAATGCAGCGTTGTAACACCAAATGCCATATGTAGTAGCACGAAAACGACTATATGACATCAGAAATATATATGCGGTATGAGATATATATGCGATATGAGACACATGAGCTATGAGAGCTTCTCTCTGCTGTGCAAGACCTTTTATCAACTTCTTAAGGGGCGTATCCATCCCTTCCATAGCTTGTTTCTCCGTCATTGCCAGAAGTTCTAACTTTGGCTATACTTGACGGATTTTCAAATTTCAAACACTCAAAAATAATTTCTTCAAAATTCCAAATCAATGCCATAATTGAAAATAGTTTTCCACAATTCTGCATTCCAAAAGTAATTAAATATGATAGTTTCAGTAATCTCCGTCTCCCTCCTAACTATCGTTCATTGGTTCGAGTCTCTCCTCCAATCGCGTAACTTCTTCCTCAGCACAATTCCATGTTTCCTGCGACTGCGTCGTAAATCTCAGATCTTTCTCGAACAAACTCATGACGTCACCAAGAATCTCAGCTCAATCAGCCTACTTGCGTGAAGTCTACGTCATCCGTGCCTACGTCATGAGTATCCACGTCACAACTATGACAGCCATAACTTTCTTCATGTTTGCCAATACAGCCACCGTGGTCTCAATATAATTCAATTTACGGGGGCAGTACGATTGCCGGTGGCCGAGGTGGAAGCTGCGGTAGCTACACATTTGTCATCACCGGTCTGATGTGATGGAATTCGAGACTTGGGCTCGTGACGACACCACGGTGCAGACAATACAGTCGACGTCAAATAAGTATTGTGTGACGCGGAAGTACACGTTTCGTAGTTACGAACAGAACGCCATTATATTTGCCAATGACTGTACTTCAGCAGTATACTCTGATTTACAAAAGATGCTCGGTGAAAGCTGCCATCCGCTTGAAGGGTGAGGTGAGGAGTGGAGACGAGAGGGATAACGGTCTTCATAGCAACAGCAAGCAATGTTAATGTATGCCGACACAGCAGCAAGCACATGGTTTGACTCAGTGTGTCTTCAGTCGTCACGGTCATTAGAGCGCCAGGCAGGGGGGCTAACTTCTCCAGTATTTGTGTCTTCCTGCAAGCCTCTTGGAATGTTATGAGTCATGATCTGCCTCAGTGGCAACGCAACATTTCCCCACGTGCTAGCTTTGACAGCTGTCAGCGATCATTATTGGTAATTCAGAGTATAGTGTGAGATAACTTTGTCAATCATCCGACCGCATGGGGTAGGTGACAACAAAACAGGTACTGTACTGTAGTAACTCGCCTCCAGGCTTCCATTACGATTTTTCACACTCGTCTAAAACGAACGTCCGGCCTGTAATTCCTTGCTTACTTGTGTTATACTGTCAGCTTCTTAGCTGATGAGTACAGTTGCGCGGGTGGGATGTAAATCCACGTCCAGTAGCCGATCATAGTTTCTATCCGTTGTGATGTGAACTCCTATTACGCTTAGCTGTGCTGTTGAAACGCAGTGTTCTTAATTCGACCATTATAATTGATTATTCCATTCGCAACTTCTATCTAGGACAAGTAGCGCGCGCAATGCTGCTTGACTTAGGTGTAGAGTACACTCTGTCATGCCATCACTGGGGCTCGGATTTTTAGGTAAATAATTTTTTTTACGTCAATACATATTTTAAGCATTTTTTCTATAAATACATAAATTCCTGCTTTTCCCTTATTAGCACATAAAAAGGCATATTTACATTTTTGAAAATAAGTATACTAGATTTTTCAGTTTATTGCATTTTTGTTCTGTGTTACTTCAACGGGGAAGAAGCTGTGAACTATCTAATCTTCATGCAGAGCGTATGTCGGCTTGCAACTGTGTTATTCTTAACTTGTCGCTCCGTGCCACTCACTGTGGATGCCGGGGATTTCCTTGTCTAAGCGATAATGCACCACGTGCTAGACCTTCCCCTCCAGCTATCTGGAAATAGTGTCAATCACATGCAGTTCATTTCTGACACTGCAAAGTGTAAGGCAGTTCTATGATCCCTAAAGTAAAAACAACTACAAGTTATCGTCTGTGGCAGAATTTAAAGATAATTTTACTTCTGACGGGGGCGTTCTCTTCTGCCAACAATTTGGGAAAGCAATCAAGGCTGAACAGCGATCTCAAGTTACACAACACCTCAAGAGCAAGAAACATATTGCCGCAGTTGCGCGCCTTCAGATGAATTGTTTCGCGATATTCGTCGGTCATTTGTGATGGACAACCTGAAGATGTATCTCGTGTATTGTAATGCTTTAGCAGTCAGTGAGACATAGCATAAATTGCATTCGTGAATTCTACATATTGTTTATATTTACATGAATAAACTGAAGCCTCCGTGGCTTAGGCGGCAGCACGCCAGCCTCTCACCGCTGGGTCCGTGGTTCAAATCCCGGTCACTCCATGTGAGATCTGTGCTGGACAAAACGTAGGCAGACAGGTTTTTCTCCGGGTACTCCGGTTTTCCCTGTCAAAATTTCATTCCAGCAACACTCTCCACTATCATTTCATTTCATCTGTCATTCATTTAATCATTGCCCCAGAGGAGTGCGTCAGGCCTTGGCAGCCGGCACAGTCCATATCCTCGCCGCTAGATGGGGGTTTCATTCATTCCATTCCTGACCCGGTCGGAGACTGGAAGCAGGCTGTGGATTTTCATTTTCACATGAATAAACTAAATTATAATTACATGCGGTATTCTTACTTTTTGTCACATATTACAGGTATTTTTAATACACCAAAAAGCTATTTTTAGCACCTAAAAATCCGAGCTCTAGTCATCACTGTGTCCCACTGCTCCTCCCGCATGGCTCCAGCCGCTGACACAGCCAAGTTGAGTGGCAGTCGTATCTTGAAAGTATAAAGTATAAGTACGGTAAGTGTGTAAGTATGCGCGAAAATGCAGACAGGAATTGAGCCAACGCAATCCTTTACATTCTTAAGACTTGAAACGCAAAGAAACATCAAATTTCTCGATTTTACGCAACCCTTGAATAAAATTGTACTGACGTAGGAATTGTAAAATCTACGTTAGGACCACAGAAGTGTGCCGCCCAGTTCACCTTCACCAATTACACCTGATAAAATGTGATAGCGAATTACAAAAGCTCATATTATCTGACCCGTGGAGTATTAGGTGGTATTAATGAAGTAGTTAAATGGTTTTGATCACTTTCTGCTCTCATTCATGTAAGAAAGCTATTGAAAACCTTTTTCAAAATTGAGATTCAGCAAATTCAGAATGGGAAGTTCGACTTTCTTCCGGTGCTGACAGAGGCCATCCTCAGTGTGGTTTTCCCCGAGGTTTTCTATATTCAATACAGGAAAATGCCGGGATGGTGTCTTGTTTCAAGTTCCACTGCACATAAACCAAATCTAAATAAAGTTATACTCGGTGAGCTGCCTGCATAGGATTGACATTTCGCCGGAAATTCCACGTCAGTCATCACCCCTCTGCCTCTTGACCAATCCATGTTCGCATAGTTGATGTCATAATACTCTGAGTTGCAATATTACTGCTCGGGTCCAAGCTCTGCGAACTTGCGTTGTGAGGGGAAAGGGCAGGGGAGAAGAGAAGGGCCTGTGAACAGCCCGCCGTGTTATCTGGTATTCCTATATATTCCAATACTGCTGACATACGGCCGTTGCTCAAACCACTGTGGTGTTGCGAATGTGTGAGTCACCGACTAATGTATTTGGTTCTGTTACTACTCACGGACCGAGAAACATCATCACTCGTCACCATCACTTATCTTAGTACGCGATCCACATTCCTCTCAGGTTCACGCATTTTGGACCCGAGCAGTACAGCCCACGTGCTTCAGAGCCTGGTCAGCTGTATCTCAGGCTTGAACAGTTTGGCAACCTCGTTCTCAGACCACAAGGCGAGACGAGAACTGGATTCAACTGTACTGCATTCAACGTAATACAGTTTATCAGCCTATTCCAAACCTAAATATTTCGGCAGGCAGTTTGGAGCAGTTTGGAACTGCAGTTGTCCTCCCGCTCACTGCGTATCGCGCATTCCAAAAACATTTAGTTGGTCACTGTTTCCATTACTGTACCTGATACTGCCACACTGTTAAAAGTAAACACAAAGCCTTGTAAGAATATAGACAGTAGTCCGAAGGAAGGTATCAATACACACATACGTGAAGCCCGATAACAAATTATCATGCAGGAAGTAGCAGGCTTAGTTATGAACTAGGCCTAGTAGTCGTTGACGGTGGCGTTTGGCGGCAAAATTAGAAACTATTTGAAAAATTCAAAGTTGCAGTTCTTACTAGAATTAAAAAACAGATACACACACTAATACAGCCATCATAATTAACACCGGTTATCAGACAGATTCTACACACACGCAAAGTACACGGGGTTACATGGCCGCGTTGTCGCAGCCCCTAAACTGAAGAACCAACCAACCACAATGAAAAGGGGCAATTTGTATAGGCAACACAGACAGATAATGGCTTCAAATCTCTAAAAGTTACCCAATTTTGACGGTCAATACCCAATATCCGCCTAAGTTAGTAGAAAAACATGTAGCAGGTAAAATTTAATTCATTGCTTTTTGGTGGAAAATAAGTTTTTCCTGTTGGCAACACTGTATTATATAATGCTAAGGAATGCCAGCTGACTGGTTCCTGTTCTAATTATCTCACCGGCGCGGCGGGCCCCGCTCAGGGAGGTCACTCTGCTCTCGTTGATGCTGCCTGCCTCCTCTAACGTCTATCGACCCCCTCAATATAGCACAAGTCATGTAACTTTAAACACTAAGATGTACCGTACCTTATTAATTATTGAAGAAAATTTACCGTCCTAGTTTATCCTGCCAACATGGAAGTTTATTGCGCGGAGCATCGTAATTTCATAGCATAAAGTAATTGGGATGAATTACAATATACAGTAAGAGCCCTCCCTGTAGAACGGAGCCTCACGAAGGCCACGTGGCGGCCGGGGCACTGTATTGCAGCGTGTCGAGCAAGGCATTGGCGCTAGCAGCAGCGTAGCGCCCAACTAGTTAAACACATTACAATTTAACGTATTTAATGATCATCATTACTTACATGCATTTCAGAGTAGTTGCTGTAAATGCTGTCCTTCAATTTCTACACACAGGTGGCACCGACGTAGGAAGTTTTAGTACATTCGCTATAATCCATCCTCACTTACATTTCGTTCTAGAGAGCCTCCAGGGTACGTGGATTGTTTATGTAGCCTATACATGGTGTCCAGAGGCAGGAAAAGTCAGGTAAAAGTGTGAAAAGTATTAGAAAGTCAGGAATTTTATATTAACCATACAGTATTATTTTATGTTTTACAGCCATATTTTGATGCTACTAGTTCAACTAATCTCTGAAGATAAAAAGCAATAACTCGCTGGACATTATGGTAAGTTTCCATTTTTACAGTACATCATGGTAAAAACGTCTTTTACCTATTTTTGTACGTTTTTTGACGTTTCCGTAGGGATGTGGCAACCCCATCACTATAGTTTAGGTTATTAAGTACTTAGATTTATGTATTTTTGCATTATAATTTACTTTATTTTGTATTTTAAATGAATAGAGGCGAGCGTTGGGCAGCTAAGGGGATGGTGGAGGCTGCAAATAAGATATATATATATATATATATATATATATATATATATATATATATATATATTGCTCAATAAACCTTTTTTTCGATGTTACGATGACTTCACGAGTCAGGTATTTTGTCGAAAAATGGTTAGGAAAAGTGACATTGAAAATTCTGTGGACACCATGCTATACGTCATGTTGGAGATTCCCGCACAAGTAAAAATCGCACGGCGCTGAAATACGAACACAGTTACTGAAAGACTTATTCTTGAGGAGATAAAGTTTCCACTAGGAAACAATTATATGTTTTGTTCTATATCTAACTATGTTCCCAGGATACGAGATAGCCTACAATACTTCACCACACGTCATAATTATCTCAACCAAGGTATCTTTCTAGCTACGTATGTAATAAATGCAGTGACAGCATTCAGGGCTTTCCGGCCCCGCCCTTGTGTAATCTGCCAATGCTAGTCAACTGGCGGTGACTAATCACTTTCCTCCCGTCACACGGCCCGACGAGGCTCCGTTCCATAGGGAAGGCTTTCACTTATATGTTCGCCAATCGCAAAACATGTCGAGTTAAGACATTACCTACATGTATGTATGCGGGAGGTAAGGTTATCGGCCTATATAGATTATGTTGTTCTGGACTTGGCTGCATGTTTATTTTCTTATAGGGGGACTTCTTATCATGATGTTTCTACTGTAAAAGCCGTTTAGCCTTAAGAAGTCACATTTACGACATATACATTTAACAAACGTTGAGACATTACTAGCGCCATCTGGTAGTTTGTCGATTTACTGTAATTGTATTTTCAGTTTTCCAGTAGTCGGAAACCTTTATTCAAGTTAAGATTTCTCTCATTCCATGTTTGTGGAAGATGACCTGGATGTTCCGCCCCATATTAATTAATGGTGCTTTTGACCTTCATGTTGCAGATGAGTGCTGGTACATTTTATGACTTTGATTTCTCCTCTGGTCTGTGTATGTAACCTTGCCTGTTGCGCTGTTGATGAACTTGACAATCAAGTCTCACGTCCATCATAAGGACGGGTTTGTCTGATGGTGCCATAATGAGTAAAGAGGTACTTGGAACGTGGGAGAGAGATAGAAATTGCGTGTTCATGCATGTTAAGTCATGTTCCATGGAAGTGATGGGAAAGCAAAAACACAGATGTAGCCTAGTTGAAATTTTGGGGTGAGGCAAGATTATGCAACAGTAGATCATTATGTCGAAAGCCAGTTTGTTGCTTTAGTGAAAGAGATTTGAATGGTTTTCAGTTAATCAACACGATTGTTTCCAATGATTTTATTAAGTTAATGCAGCCAATGGCCATGCATTTTTTTCTTTTCAGGACGGGTCAGGGAAGGGATTATGTAAGGAAATCGGCCGTGGACCAATTGAAAGGAACCGTCCCGGCATTTGCCTGGTAGTGTAAAGGGGGAAACCACGAAAACGAGGTGGGATTCGAACCCACGCTCTCCCGATGCCAGCGAGACATGAGGTAGCGCATTAGCGCTCTCGGTTACCGCGGCCGATTGCAATATGTAGCAGAGAAGACAAGGTTGATGGATGGAAAGCTTACACAGAGAGTGTATAGCGGTAAGGATATTGATAATCATGCAATGGAACGGGAACAGGAAAATGATGATGAGGAAGGAGATTTGATACAGCACTAGAAGAGTTAAGAAACGACATATCACCAGGCATATTGGGTTCAGGAGCAACGAATGAACCAGGAAATCTGTAGCCTATTAAGTCTTAGGCTGATCTTGGAAGGTAAAATAAGGAAAAATAAGAGGACATTCATGGCAATCGTAAACTTCTTTTAACAATGCTACGCATATCATTACATGAAGCATGTATTTAGTTGTTCTACATGGTTCGATATTCATTGATGTCTTCTTTAGCGTTTAACATCTCTACTTAGTATGAAACAAAGTCCCCGATTCTTGGATGGCGCGGGTAATCTCTAGAACCGCTGGATGGATTTTGATGCGGCTTTCACCATTCTGTAAAGGATATCTCGAGGAAGGTTTCTGTAGAAAATAATTTATTTATGATCAAAGGAAGCCAAGCAGTAACGATTTCAGTGAAAAAGTCGAAAATAAAAAACCTGGCGTCCGTGCGCTTTTTAAGCTTACGCTGGGCAAACCGTTAAAAATATCAATATACCGTACTACGAGTGTAAGAATTGTTCAGCATGAAAAGTTGTACAAAAAAGGCCGCGAGAGCATATCTCTATCTTCAATACATCGCCCACTATAGGTGTTTTTACGTTTTCATTTCTTCCAACAATCTCCAATCACTGAGGTGACAGTTTACGAGCTAGCTAGGGGCGAGCCTATCACCCCAGTTACACCCTGGCTATCGGGCGAGCCAATTACCCCAGATACAGCCAGCAGCAAACTGTCGAGTCGTGTTGAGTTCGTTCCGCAAAATACACAGTCAAGTTAAGATTGGACGAAAGAGAGATTTGTGTTTCATGCACCTCGCCATTCTTAAATTACGTCTGACAATAATTCGTTGGGCATGCATCCCCGTGATAACATAATATTAATAGTCCAGTCAGTGATTTTAACCCATCATGCCGAGACGTAAAACGGATATAGGTCGTAGTTCATTGACATCGAAAACATAAAAGCGCTTAATCACGTAAGTTAATGCATTCATATCTAGGGCTCGGATTTTTAGGTGCAAAAGAATCGAGGAAATATTTATTTTTTATGTATTAAAAGTACCTGAAATATGTGACAAAAAGTAAAAATATTTAATTATAATTTAGTTTATTAATGACAATATAAACAATTGCTATGTCTCACTGACTGCTGAAGAATTACAATACACAACGAGATACATCTTCAGGTTATCCATCACAAATGACCGACGATTATCGCGAAACACTTCTTCTGAAGGCGCGAAACTGCGGCAATATGTTCTTTGCCCTTGAGGTGTTGTGTAACTTGAGATCGCTGTTCAGCCTTGATTGCTTTCCCATATGGTTGGCAGAACAGAACGCCCACATCAGAAGAAAAAAGTATCCTTAAATTCTGCAACATACTGCTGCAGACGATAACTTGTAGTTGCTTGTAGCTACTTTAGGCATCATAGAAATGGTTTACACTTCAGTGCCAGAAATGAACTGCATGTGAGTGAAACTGGTTCCAGGTATAAAGAAAGAAACAGCCGGGGGAGGGGGAGGTCTAGCACATGGTGCAATATGGATATGGACAAAGAAATTCCCGGCTTCCACTGTGAGTGGCACGGGGCGACAAGTTTAGAATAACACAGTTGCAACCTGACATACGCTCTGCATGAAGATTAGATAGCCCACAAGTTCTTTCCAGTTGAAGTAACACAGAAAAAATGCAATAAACTGAGAGATCTACAATACTGATGTTTAAAAAAATATAAATAGGCCTAGTATGTCTTTTTATGTGCTAAAAGTGAAAAGCAGGAATTTATGAACTGTATTTATAGAAACAATGAAAAAATATTTATTTCCTAAAAATCCGAGCCCTATTCATAACTATTCCCGGGAAAAGCCGGGGCGGGTTGCTAGTTATTAAAATAAAATTGTACAATAATTTGATAAAATGAAAGTTCCAAATACTTAAATATAACTTTATTTCTTTTTTTTTCTTTCTTCCAATAACACTTAGAAGGAGTTTTTTCTAAACTACTGTAACGATTCGATCCCATAGCTGTTATATTTAAAGGGTTATTCATTTATTATCATGTTATTATTATTAACTAGAACATCCATGAGATGATTTTTATATCAGATAATTGTAAGCGGTTTTTATTATTATAGTCAGAAATATTTTTATTAACAATTATTTGTAAAGAGACGAAGTAAAATATATAATGCAACAAGATTGCCAAATAGGATCAACCCAATGCGTCACAAACTGAACGACGTAGTAATAATTTCACCACGGCAAACTGCGTCATTTTCCTGGGATGCAAAGAAACCCAATATGAGTAACCATCACGTGCGCACCATATAGTTCCTTCGAGAAGGAATGGAACATTATATTTCAACTATGGTGTAATCAATACGTCACTACTGGAGCCGAGGTACGCATCAATGAATGGACAAGCCCCAGGTAGAAGGGGTGATTTGACTATGAAGTGGGGGCTACTTACTACCACGTGACAAGGAAGATATAACCGCACACTCGCATCTACAGAGTCATTAGTGAACGACCACTCATTAGTGGCAGAACAGCGACAGAGGTCCACCGACTGCTCTAGCATACATCATGTCTCGACATAATAACCACGATGTTGACACAATATATATATAAGCTGACCATGGCTTATAGTTGAATACTACAATTAATCTAGAGATGGCAACACAGTGGAACGTAGTATGCTGTATCTTATGACATACTACAACATTTTTTTGAATATGAGAAGGAACATTAAGGTTATCTGTTATAACGTTCAATATGACAAAGCTGCAAGTTGGTGAGCATAAACAATTATTACTTCCGTCTCTATTTTCAATTTAGAGTCAAGCCTTTAACTTTCAATTCATTTTATATGTTCATTTTCTTTTTAATAATTAAACCGCAGTTGGTAAATTAAATTCTTTTTTTGTAACTATTAGTATTTTGTTTTTGCATATAATAAATTCATTTTCTTTAACTTCATGACAGTAACTTTTCTTGTAGTTAGCACATACTATAGGCAAAATTCAACTACTCCTTATAAATAAATACTGAATGGTTAGTTAACTCAGTTACACTACGGCCCGGGTAAGTGGTCTCGACTCTACTGCTGATAGCCGAGGTTAAATCAATAAATTTCGATTCACTGTCTTAAATAGGAATCTGGCGCTCAACAACAACTTATTATATTATACTATCGCAGGTAAGGTCACACCACAGTGTATTTATATATTCTTATCATGTTTGTATTAATGAACCACAATAGTCATCACCACGTTTAGTTAACTCATTATAAATGTTACATTTGGCGCCCAACGTGGGGCACGAAAACCATTCGGTATTTAGGACAGGAGTGTATAATTTCAGTGCAAATTGTCAGTGCTTTTGGGGGACAGTGAAGTGAGTGAATTTTGGAAGGGCTAATTTTTATACGGTGTACTTCGAGATGGCAGATAAGAAAGAGAAGTCTGTAGAGGTCCCTGAAATCTCATTAGCTGATATCATGAGGGAGATAAAAAGACAAAATCAGGAGAGTAGGAAGATGTTTGATAAATTTGATAGAGAACGTCAGGAAAGAAGAGAGAACTCAAATAGAGAACATCAGAAATGGATGAGAAAGCAGATTGGAGGTGAAAGCAGATTGGAGGTAGAAGAAATTGTAGTTGAAAACAGATTAGAGTCAGTGGAGATTGTAGATGAAAGCAGATTGGAATCGGAGGAGATCTTAGGTGAGGAACGGCAAGTAGCGGAGATTTTAGGTGAAATCAGATTAGAGTCAGACGGGAGTTTAGGTGAAAGCAAATTGGAATCAGGGGATATTGTAGGTGAAATCAGATTAGAGTCAGAGGAGATAGTAGAAGAAAGCATAGTAGAGTTGGAGGAGATTGTAGGTGAAAGTAGATTAGAGTCAGAGGAGATAGTTGAAGAAAACATAGTAGAGTTGGAGGATATTGTAGGTGAAAGTAGATTAGAGTCAGAGGAGATAGTTGAAGAAAACATAGTAGAGTTGGAGGAGATTGTAGGTGAAAGTAGAGTAGAGTCAAAGGAGATAGTAGAAGAAAGCATAGTAGAGTTGGAGGAGATTGTAGGTGAAAGCAGATTAGTGTCAGAGGAGATTTTAGATGAAAGCAGGATAGCTGTAGAAGAAATTATAGATGATGAACAGCAGTTAGCGGATATAATAGGAGAAAACATAGTAGAGTTGGTAGAGATGCTAGACATAGATGAAAGTATCTTAGGTAAGGAACAGCAATCAGCGGAGATGATAGATGAAAGCAGGACAGCTACAGAAGAGACTATAGAATGTAGCGAAAAAGAAGTGAAGAAGATGAGAGAAAAGATAGGGATAGAAGTAGGTAAGATAAAGAAAGTACTAAGCACCCAAGAGATTAAGATGCAGACAATCATAGATAAATTAGATAGGCAAACTAGGGAAGAATTTAGTCCTGTGATAGAGGAAGTTA
The DNA here is from genome assembly GCA_946902985.2 of Meconema thalassinum. NCBI lineage: Eukaryota > Metazoa > Arthropoda > Insecta > Orthoptera > Tettigoniidae > Meconema > Meconema thalassinum. The sequence goes on along the minus strand of OX336391.1, from coordinate 582,391,179 downwards.
ATATGAAATTATTAGTGGCAGAGAAGCGTGCGTTAAGTCATAGTCAGAAGAACATAATTAGTAAACAGGTTAAGAGGAGGAGAGAGATAGATAAGAGGAGAAGCAATGGGCAACGGCTAAAGAGAAAATTAAATATTAGTAGTGGAGAAGTGAAGGGAAGACATGTAGGTAGATATTTTAGAAGTAAAATGAAAGAGAAGAGAATTAAGTTGTTAGAGGAAAAAGAAATCAGAATGAAAGAGAGAAAGAAAGCATATGATGTGCAGTGGCGTACTGAATTAGCCAGACTTGGGGAAGTGAGAGGGGGAAAGCCGAAGTACTGTGTTACTATGGATGAATATAGTACAGAGGAAGTAGAAGCTAATGCTAGAAGGAAAGAAGAAAAAGGGATTATAGAAAGAGATAGAATTGAAGATGAATGCGGTAAGAACTATGAAATGCCAGAGAACGTAGTGATGTAAATTTATATTAACGATAGTTACTGTTCCGTTTGACTTAAATATTAAGTAATGAAGTTTTATATGATTTAACAGAGGTAGATAAGGAACCTGCTGTGTGTAATTTTAATTCAGTCGTGAAGTTAGGATGGTAAGGGGCGCGTAGTGCCTACGCTTATTGATTGAGATTGACTAAAATCATTTAATTTTGAAGACAGAGGTTGTCGTGCTATTGAACAATTCAGGTAAGTTGAATGTAGGTCCTTAAACTGCAGGTAAGTAGGATGAAGTGAGAATTAAATTTTAAAAGTAGGAAGGTTATTACATAGGTAAGTAATCGAAAGAAAGTAATAATTATTATGGCAACCATAATTATGAATATAATGGTAATGAAGATTTAATTCAAAAGTGAGTGAAGATGATGTGGTACAGTGGTAATAAAAACGAAAGAGTTGAAGAATTAAGTATTGATTTAATAAAGAAGTTTCATTTTTAGGACAGCGAGGTTATCAGTGGATATATTTTGAGAAATTTAGAAGTGGTTTAGAATTGTTAATGGTAATGCGTTGTATGAATTAACCAACATCGGGTTGAAATGAGGAAGTAGTAACAAGATTAGGGCATCTGGTAATTGGTGACAGATATGTGTGTGTGTGTATGTGTGTTTTCACGCAAGGACGTGAGTTTGAAGTAGTAGGCCAACGAAGGTAATGCCGTTGAGCAATGTTTTTTGAGGAAGTTTTGGTAAGATGCCAAATGAAGTTGGTTTTTTTAGGAAGTTTTTGGTAAAATGCCAAATGAAGTAAGTTGGAGGAAGTTTTTGGTAAGATGAAGTAGGTCAGCGAGGTATATTCCGTTGAGCAATGATTTTTTATGGTGTCTACGGGACTACGTGAAGTTAATGTTGGGAGTTTTTTTAAGTATATATGGTTGTATGCACACAAGGTAATAAGAGATTACAAAGGTAATATGGTCCAAGTTTTTGTTACAGTTACGCACGTTAAGATATTACAAGGCTTGTTATCGAGCTAAACCACTTTTAGTAAAAAGTTACTAACGAATTAATTATGTGGTAGATTGTTGTCCTACACAGGTAAAAGTAAAGATAATAATTATAATTAAAAGGTTGACATAATATTTACTAATATTGAAAGGAATTTGTTATAATTCGATGTTTTGAGGATTTTAAAAAATAAATCATTTTTTTAGTAGACGAGAAATTAAAGTTTTATTTATGTCATACGGAGTTAGTAAAGAGAAGTTTATATTTTTGAAGACAAGAGTAAGTTAGTAAGATAAGTGTATACCTAAGGGGTAATAATGAAGTTTCAATTAAAGGCAGGTGTAATTTACGCATTTAATTTGATAGAGAAGAGAGTGTCTGAACTGTGTTATAACTCACGACTTGCTTTATGAAGTGATTATGGGAGAATATTTGCTAATTAGAAGTGTCGGTGTTATTGACTGTCAACTGGAACACTGTCATTATTTTAGGAAGACAATAGTTAGGAAAGCAAAGGGTGATGTTATTATTCCAAGGAGTTAGTCGAAGCATGTAAGATTTTTTTTAGCTGAAATTTAATGTGTTATTGGTCAGTAAGAGGTGACCTGTAACAGTAAGAAGAAGTGGGATTATACCACGAATAGGGGAAGTTTTTGTATGTGACGTGTGAAGTCACGATGAGTTTTGAGAGATTCTGGTATAGCAAGAGTGAGCTATAGTCCAGGCGGTCAGAACAAGTAGGAAGTGGTGTTTGGAGGACACGGTACTTAATTAAGAGTTTTGAGAGAAAACTAAGGGGGGTTTTTAGGTATTCAGCAAAAAGTCAAATCATAATTAGACTAAGTTCAAAGTATAAGAGCATTAATATTTTGTGGAACGAAATATTTATTCCGAGGAGTTTGTCATGTGTTTTTGTGAAATAGTTTAGTGATATACGTAATTCAGGTTTATTGAGTAGTATTTTGTCCGAGTCTTAATCATTTTGTTGTTGTAGGTATGAATGACGATAGAGTAAAGATATCTCGACACTAAGTTAAATTTTATAAGATGAACGAGAAGTCAGATTTTATGTTTATTTGTGATTTTGAAAAATCCAAGTTATTGTTTTCGAGAAGTAGTAAAGAGGAATTATGGTTTTATGAGAAGTTAAGAAGTCGTGGAGACTTAGGAAGTATTAATTTGGAAGGAGGCGGCCGTGGCCTAAGAAAGAATTAAGCCACGAAGGCAGGTGAGTAGTAACTTGGATATTTAAGTGAACTGTTTAATAAATGCTTTAAGGTATTTCGATGTCATTATGTATTTGGGGAAATATTTACAGGTATGACATATGCACTGAAATTGGAATTGCCTTATGTATCTTGCTAAGTTATTTTTTTTCTTCAATTATTGAAATTTTACTGCATTTGAGTAATCCCTTTAAAGAGACGAAAGGAATATTGTATTGTTTGCATCCTATTATCGTGTGCTGTAATAGTTATTATGGGTTAATCAGCTGGTATTACAACAATGTACTTCTACGCCAGACTGATATACAAAAACTACGTACAAAAGAGATGAAGCCAAAATTGTATGTCATGCATACGATCACCGAAATATAAACGAGTGCAGCGTTGACATATATGTCAAAAATAAAAGTGAAGGGCATTTTATATGTATATTTTTTTTACAACATATATAAAGAAGAATGAACATTATGAACATTTGGAAGAATGAGAAATGATAGTACAAATATGTAAAGTGAAAAGAGTATGTTCTTGTATATTTTTATGTATTGTTGAAGGGTATTATTTGTATGTTGTCGTTATGGGGGTATTAATATTTAAATTTGTATTCATTTGTGTAGGATGTGTAGTGATATAAATAATGTTACATTTTATTTTAAATTATTTATATCAGGGGCGATTGTAACGATTCGATCCCATAGCTGTTATATTTAAAGGGTTATTCATTTATTATCATGTTATTATTATTAACTAGAACATCCATGAGATGATTTTTATATCAGATAATTGTAAGCGGTTTTTATTATTATAGTCAGAAATATTTTTATTAACAATTATTTGTAAAGAGACGAAGTAAAATATATAATGCAACAAGATTGCCAAATAGGATCAACCCAATGCGTCACAAACTGAACGACGTAGTAATAATTTCACCACGGCAAACTGCGTCATTTTCCTGGGATGCAAAGAAACCCAATATGAGTAACCATCACGTGCGCACCATATAGTTCCTTCGAGAAGGAATGGAACATTATATTTCAACTATGGTGTAATCAATACGTCACTACTGGAGCCGAGGTACGCATCAATGAATGGACAAGCCCCAGGTAGAAGGGGTGATTTGACTATGAAGTGGGGGCTACTTACTACCACGTGACAAGGAAGATATAACCGCACACTCGCATCTACAGAGTCATTAGTGAACGACCACTCATTAGTGGCAGAACAGCGACAGAGGTCCACCGACTGCTCTAGCATACATCATGTCTCGACATAATAACCACGATGTTGACACAATATATATATAAGCTGACCATGGCTTATAGTTGAATACTACAATTAATCTAGAGATGGCAACACAGTGGAACGTAGTATGCTGTATCTTATGACATACTACAACATTTTTTTGAATATGAGAAGGAACATTAAGGTTATCTGTTATAACGTTCAATATGACAAAGCTGCAAGTTGGTGAGCATAAACAATTATTACTTCCGTCTCTATTTTCAATTTAGAGTCAAGCCTTTAACTTTCAATTCATTTTATATGTTCATTTTCTTTTTAATAATTAAACCGCAGTTGGTAAATTAAATTCTTTTTTTGTAACTATTAGTATTTTGTTTTTGCATATAATAAATTCATTTTCTTTAACTTCATGACAGTAACTTTTCTTGTAGTTAGCACATACTATAGGCAAAATTCAACTACTCCTTATAAATAAATACTGAATGGTTAGTTAACTCAGTTACACTACGGCCCGGGTAAGTGGTCTCGACTCTACTGCTGATAGCCGAGGTTAAATCAATAAATTTCGATTCACTGTCTTAAATAGGAATCTGGCGCTCAACAACAACTTATTATATTATACTATCGCAGGTAAGGTCACACCACAGTGTATTTATATATTCTTATCATGTTTGTATTAATGAACCACAATAGTCATCACCACGTTTAGTTAACTCATTATAAATGTTACACTACGTCATTGGAGTTGTGATGGATGGGGGTGAAATTGGGTACATTGATAGAAGGAATTGAGATTTTTACCTTCCATATCTGTCAAATTCAAAGCCTTATTTGCTGGCTTGGATCCTCCGTGGCTTAGGCGGCAGCACGCCGGCCTCTCACCGATGGGTCCGTGGTTCAAATCCCGGTCACTCCATGTGAGATCTGTGCTGGACAAAACGAAGGCAGACAGGTTTTTCTCCGGGTACTCCGGTTTTCCCTGTCAACATTTCATTCCAGCAACACTCTCCACTATCATTTCATTTCATCTGTCATTCATTTAATCATTGCCCCAGTGGAGTGCGTCAGGCCTCGGCAGCCGGCACAGTTCATATCCTCGCCGCTGGATGGGGGCTTCATTCATTCCATTCCTGACCCGGTCGGAGACTGGAAGCAGGCTGTGGATTTTTTCATTTGCTGGCTTATACGAGAAAAGGTTTATCACGACACCGCTGTTTGTTTGTCGGTCATTGACTCGTATGAGAATGGCTGAAGATTGTATTGCTAGCTTGTTAGCGAGTTCCTTTCACAGATTGTAGTTATGCATACATTCGTGTTCTCTCTGTAAACTTTCTTGCCGTAAGTTTTTTTTAATGTTTTATTTTGAGTTGTATTTTAGATGCACTGCTTTTTTCTGTTTGAACTACCGACGTCATCTATATCATGATGGTGTTTTCTGTGCTCCTTAGATTCCATAGCGATAATTATATCCTTCGCAATTATTCTTCGATGAGGTTTCTTATACTGTAAGTTAGAGCTTTATTTATTGAAAGTCAGAAGTGCATTTAGAAAGGTCCAAATATCCAAAGTTTGAATTAACCATCAAGCAAGCTGGAGAATGCTAAATCATTTACCTTAACTTACGCAACGTTACTCTGGACATATTCCATCAAGCCAAATCGCCTATTATTATTATTATTATTATTATTATTATTATTATTATTATTATTATTATTATGTAATTCAGAAAATAAGTGCTGGGTTAAAATTGGAAGTTATGTATCCAGTGAAATATTTACAACCAAGGATCTATTGCAAGGACCGATAACCTAGATGTTAGGCCCCTTAAAACAACAATTATCATCATCTTCAAGGTTGCTATTCAATATTTATTTAGAAAATGGTCAAGGTAATGCTGTACAATGGGATTACGGATGAACCAGGAGTATTGCTTACATCATCTTTTTGCTGATGACCAGGTGATATCGACTCAAAATGTTGACGATGCCTCTTATATGATTAAATTAATTGAGGAATATCAAATGTGGGGACTAAATATCAATTATAACAAAACGGAATACCTTTCATTAGAGAATAATGGTGGTGAGAAACTACAGTTCGGAAATTCAAAGTCACTAAATTTAAACATTTGGGTTCAATAATAGAAGCTGGGGGAACAAGTTCATCTGAAATTGAGAACAGAGTAGTGAAGCTAGGAGAACAATTGGAGCATTAAATTCCAATTTATGGAGCAGAAATATTTAAAAAAAACGAAGAAACTTATTTACAGTACATCGGTACATATTATTTTGTTATATGGAGTAGAAACTTGGACGTTAAACAGACAGCAAGCAAATTATTAGTAACAGAGATGGCTTATTGGAGGACGGCGGCAAGAAAATCAAGATTGGGTTTTAGATTTCAATTAAACTGATTGAGTAACTTATAAATGTCGTATTTAACTACTGTTTTCTATACTCCTCCAACATGTTCTATACATTTAATAATCTAACGCATAGTATCATATATAATAACCCCTGGCACTACAGCCCATTAGGGCCTAGGCCTACCAAGCGACCGCTGCCCAACCATTCGGCCTGCAGATATTGGGGTGACGCGTAGTCAGCGCGTCGGGTCCCCGCTGCCGTTAATCTTGGTTTTCGTGACCGGGGCGCTGCCTCACTGTCAGACAGCTACTCAATTGTCCTCATGAGGCTGAGTGCACCCCGTTCCAGCCCTACGTCAGTTTCTAAAATCCCTGTCGGAGCCGGGAATCGAACTTGTGGCCTCCAGGTGAGAGGCAGGCGCGCTACCCCAACACCACGGGGCCGGCTAACGCATAGTATTAGGATATTTTTTCTTTTTCCACAGAACATATTTTTTTATATATTTTTTTTTTTTTGCGCTAGACATCGGGGCTCAAAGTCTGATGTAACAAACATGGGCCCTAACCAACAGTTTAGATTTCTGGATCTTCACTCGCACTGGTAAACGAGCGAGTGAGAGATTTTCATCGTTTTGAGGATCAAGCCCCAGATGATAACACTCAAGTAGGAAAGTAGATCGTGGGTTGGCCAGCGGTTTGACAAGGCCAGATGCAGAAAGCAGTGTTAGATTGTGTCCTTGCCCAGCTCGCCCAAACGACAAGGCTACCTTTAGCTGCAAATTACCGCAAGTCGCGAAATGAATTGATTTACTATACCTTATATTTCAATTACATCCTGTTGAAGGACAATACAGTAATACTTCTAGGGGGTGGATTTAATTGCAGTAATTGGTTGATTGTCATTTAAGCAGTGGCGGTGGGTGATAGGGGGTTGCACAACGACCCTGATTTCTTTAAGAAAATTAATACCGTATTAATATTTTTAGTAATAAAAGCTGTACGTTTCCTTTTGTATGTATAGGAATCTTATAGTACTCGTAAGTCTGTCTAGAAGCGCTCGTCCGTTTGGTCGTTGCCACCCCCCAAACACCGATCAGGTCTCAATAGTGAAAGGTATAGCAGAGATGCTTGACCATTTAAGTCCTATCCCAACAGTTAACGCGGCTGGTCGTTGTCCGCTGATCGCAAACAAGGGAGCCGAGGCGTGGACGAAGACATCCGTGATGCTCCGTCAACTGCCGATGTCTTGCATGCAATTTGCGCGTATTTGTGACACTCGTGGTTCTTTCCCGCTCTCTTATATAACTTGTTTGTTTCTCGTGAAGGTTTTCATGTAGACTAACTTTTAATCCGATGACAGAGTGATGTTCTATGAACTGTGGCATTCGTGATGAATGAGCTACACCCGTTTTACCACGCAATTGCATACAGATTTTCTCTGATATCAAGCAGTATTTTACCCTACCACCTAACCCCCACCCCCAACCCCGCCGCCCCACTTTCCTTAATGAAAGTAAGTTAGTGCATACCCAGGACAATTTTCCGCCAGCCGCCACTGCATTTAAGTTGTAAAATTGGGATCGTTTTGCCATAGCGGCGGTAACACCCCAAAATTTGCTCAAATGCGTACGAAAAACGCCAAAATCCATAAAGACGAACGATCAGAATTTTCAGGCAGTCATTGCAATTTCCCCGGGTAAAGATAGCTTTGAAGCCCGGGAACAGTTATGAATGCATTACGTGATAAGCGCTTTTTCTTTCGATGTCAATGAATTACGACCTATATCCGTTTTATGTCTCGGCGTGATGGGTTAGAATCACTGACTGGACTATTAATGAAAGTATCACTAGCAGGTATCCGCGGCTTCGCTCGCGATGAAGTCAATGATAATTGGTCTATTCTATTTTAAGCTATTCAGGGTGTAATTTTCCCACAATTTTTGATGATTTGAACGTCAACATGTCGCTATTAATAGACCTATAGTCAAATATCTCTCACCTTGGCCGCTGATGTACATTATGCAGCCTCTTCCGGTGTTACATCCCAGGGATTGAAATTCTCCAACAACCCTTTTGCCTCACATGCCTCTCTAAATATTGAAAATTCCTGATTATTGTGCTTTTAGTGATCTTTGAAAGAAGTTGCCTTCGCGCATGGTGAGGATGCATTGTCAAAGGAAAACATTCCATGTTACGAAAACGGACCGTGTATCCTGTACCGAAAGCTTCTGCAGATTTAACACCAGGCCAATTCTGAAAAACAGTTCCTTGAACTCAGATTTGCCAATATGTTATGGATGAAGGGCAGCCATGTGTTAATCCAGGGTGTAAGCTGTCAGTGTAATCCACAGTTTCCAAAAGATAAGTACGTAACATTTGGTTCTGTTTGGTTAAACGGTGTAGATTTGTGCTAAAGGGCTTAAATGTAGGGAATGGAGAGGGCTGTCTGAAATTTCAAGTGAACCGTGTTACTCGCAGGAATCCACAGGGTAAGTACGTAAAATTTGGTTCAGATCGGTGAAACTGTATAGATTTGTGCCAAAGGGCCCAAAATGAAAGGAATGCAGCGTGCTGTCTGAAATTTAAAGTGGACAGTGTTACTCGTCGGGTTCCGAAGTGTAAGACGTAAATTTTGGTTCAGATCTTTGAAACGGTGTCGATTTGTGCCAAAGGGCCTAAATGCAGGGAATGGAGAGGGCTGTTTGAAATTTGAAGTGAACAGTTTTACTTGTCGGGTTTCAGAAGGTAAGCATGTAAAATTTGGTCCAGGTCGGTGAAACGGTGTAGATTTGTGCCAAAGGACATAACTAAGAAACATTCTGTATATGGATGAAAGGCAGCCTATGTGTTAATCTAGGGTATAAGCTATCTCCATGTCAAATTTCATCCAAATCCGTCCAGCCGTTTTAGTGTGAAGAGGTGTGAACACACTCACTCACTGACTTTCACAATATTATAATATACATAGCGATGGAGGTGCATGTGCAAGGAATTCTTAAGAAAACACTTAATTATACGCCAAATCAATACTAATGAAAACACACTTAAATGTCTACAATTTATAGATCATTTGAAGTGTACATGTTTCGAAACAACAATGGTTTCTTCTTCAGCACAATTGAGAGAGAAAAACTTATTCTAAGGAATACGGATCAGAACAATTTGCTATTATGGCAAATATTTTTGCTTATTACAAGGAATTCTCGTCAGACGTCATTTAAGAATGGCGAGGTGCATTGAACATAAATTCCTCTTCCGTCGGACCATTCGGACGCCAGTTTTTTTCCCGACTTTTTCACTGAAATCTGTTACTGCTTGGCTTCCTTTGATCACAAATAAATTATTTTCTACCGAAACCTTCCTCGAGAAATCCTTTACGGAATGGTGAAAACCGCATCAAAATCCATCCAGTGGTTCTCGAGATTACCCGTGGCATCCAAGAATCGGGGACTTAGTTTTATAGCAACAGTAAGGAGAGATTAATATTGTAGCTTTCAGTCGAACAACACAAAATAATTCCAATTGCTAGAATTACTGAAAACTACAATATTTCCTCAGATTTCAATATAAGTTCTGTACTACATTGAGTTGGTAAACCTGAGCTTGCCCGCATGATCCAGACTTCTATGACGATGGTTTGCAAAAACTCGTTATAGGCCTACGGCATATCTTAATGTTTAAATGTAATGTCATCACGCCAGGAGATGGCAGTTCAACACGCTGTGACGGGGTAAGGGGATCTTGCAGTACGCATGCGCGGCCCGACTATTCCACACCTAAATATATCGGCTGGCAGTCAGTCGCTGCTACTTCCTGCATGATAATTTGTTATCGGGCTTCACGTGTGTGTATTGTTACCTTCCTTCTTACTGTCGATATTCTTGCAAGCCTTTGTGTTTACTTTTAATAGTGTGGCAGTATCAGGTACAGTAATGGAAACAGTGACAACTTAATGTTTTTGAAATGCGCGATACGCAGTGAGCGGAAAGACAACTGCAATTCATGCCCGACTGCCATCTCCTGGCGATATATATCCAGTTTTCAACGGTGTCGGGGATGAGATGCGATAACATTCTAATGTGGCGGATTGTTTTTACGGCCGGATGCCCTTCCTGGCGCCAACCTCATGAGAGGAGTTAATGAGAGATGAAATGAAGTTGAATGAAACTGGGCTAGGATGTGGAAGGAAGTGGCCTTGGCCTGCATGACAAATGTTTAAATAATCATTGAAATGATGTGGAAATATAACAGAGGACAAGTAGAATCAGATTAACTAAATTTTCAAATGTTTGGCAGTTCAGTTTTTATTACCAGACGGACCTTGCTTAGAGAATATACCTCGGTGACTGCAAAATTGCAGGGTAAGTGATATATAATAACACGGCTCAAATAACCCTCCGGTCAATTAAATATCCCATGATCGTAAAATGCCTAAGAGTAACAAGATATACAAGAATAAGTTATAGGAACGTGAAAATAACTAGACGTTTAAAAACAGAGAATAGCAAAAAGTGAACAAACGATACCTATAAAATTTACATTTTGTATTATACGGGGATCATGCTCACAATTTACATATTCACGAACAGAGGATACGCTTTCATTAAAATTCGGGACATGCTAATGACGTAGATTATCAATAACTTTTCGGTCCAGTAACTACATCTTTCGTGGTTCATGTTTAAGCGAGGTGATCGTCTTAATCAGTGGTATTCAAACTACGGCCCGCGCCACGGAGATATCGTCGTGTTTCAGACATAGACTTGCAGTAACCATAATAATACGGTGCAGATAAAGGAGTATGCAATGCAGGCGAAGACGTTATTTTTCCCTGTGGAAAACACTCCTGTCTTGTTCCTTTAATCGTTCTTACCTGATCAGATTGCACACTTTTGAGGGTGAATTATCGTTTGCTTTAATACTTCTCTGGCGACTTCAACATAATTACTATGTATTGTTTTCCCTTAGGAAGCAGCGCTTCTCCGTATGGAATCATAACAGAATATTGGAACAGCTTGGAGTGTTCCGAGTCTCTTTTTTGAAGATTCGTACTTCAATATTGCCGTACGTCAGAAACATGGGCACCGTTAGCGGGGGGGATATCCCCATCAGTGTACATGGTATTATGAAAATGTATGCCCAAAATACTAAGCAAGATGTCCACCTTATGGTGTAGTGGCTAGCGTTCTTGGTTGTCACCCCGGAGGTTCCGGTTTGATTCCCGGCTGGCTGCCAAGAAATTTAATTCTGGTCTGAGGGCTGGAACGAGGTGTACTCAGGTTGGTTGTTTCCTTAGTTTAAAGGCTGCGACAAAGCGGTCATGTAGCCCCGTGTACAATAACCGTGTGTGTTATCTGTGATTTAAGTAGAAGGACTGAAGACGATTAATTTTTTCAAGTATGTAGTTCCTACTTTTGCTTCCAAATGCTAACGTCCACGACATCTAGCTGCGGACGCGGCTACTAAATGTCATCGTAGTCAGCACCTGGCGGCTAACGTTGGAACTAATATAGCATTATCAAACTAACCTACAAATTTTAGCTTCCACTAGTGTAGTTAGTGGAAGGTTCTTTTTCATGCCATAAATCTATGACATGGGACCTCCGGCTTTACATCTCCTCTGGAGAAAGGCATGCTGAGGGATTTTTTAACGCAGTTTCTCACTTCCATTCCAAGCAAAGTGGTTCCTAACTTAAGGTTACCACCGCCTCCTTCTCAATCCTTGCTCGAATTACAAAAAAGCCTACACACACTACTACAGGCATCACAATGACACAGGTTATCAGACAAATTCCATACAATCACACGCAAGTACACGATGTCCAAAACCCTTAAATGAAACATGTAAGCATGGAAGGGATCAAATGTACTAATACGGCACAGATTTGAGAGGTTCGGCTCGCACCTTCTACGATCCATAGATCAAGAAAGTGGTGATTGATTCCCCTTAGAATACACGATCATTTTGGTATACCTTTTTGTGTAATGGGGTAGGTTCAAGACAAATCTAATGAAGAACTGGCAGTTTTATCTTAAACACTTGATTCGTTAGAATAAATGTTTGGAATATTTCGCTCTTACTTCATAGTATAAATTTATCAGTGGAGAGATAGAGAAAATTAAGTAAAAGAGACTTTTGTTTGCCGTGTAATTTCCCTGCAACAATGTAGACTGCAGGGTGTAACACAAAGTTCAACAAGTTGGGCTACCTAAACAGTAGTAAGGTAATAGGAGCTTCGAAAAAGCCGAATTGATGTGTCGGCAAATTCTTTGCTTTAAAAGTGCGGCCTTTTTCTTTCTCTTTCAATTTTTCCGTTGATTAAAACTGATGTAATATGGTGTTAAAATATGGCTGTTTTACTTTTATGCATCTTGTTGTGCTTGCCTTCAAATACATTTCCTAACATTGTTTAGAAAGAACGTAAATCTTATTTTACGATAAACAGAGTTACATAGTGGCGGCTTCGGTGGCGTAGTTGGTAGCATGCTGAGCTTCTATGCCCAAGATAGCGGGTTCAAACCCGGCCGAAGCCGTCGGATTTTTTAAGAGCGTTAAAAATCCCTCAGTAGTCCTTCCTTCGGAGGGGAAGTAAAGCCGGCGGTCCCATGTCATAGATTTATGGCATGTTAAAGATCTTTCCACTAATTACACCTGTGTGAAACTAAATTGGATAGGTTAAGGATGTAAACAACGCTCTTAGGTTGCTACGTTCGTTGCCAAGAGCCGACTGCGGTGGCGTCTAGTAGCTAGTTCTGAACTAGGCCTAGTAGTCGTTGACGGTGGCGTTTGGCGGCAAAAGTAGGAACTATTTGAAAATTCAAAGTTGCAGTCTCTAATTGAATTAAAAAACAGATACACACACTAATACAGTCATCACAATTAACACCGGTTATCAGACAGATTCTACACACACCCAAAGTACACGGGGCTACATGACCGCGTTGTCGCAGCCCCTAAACTAAGGAACCAACCAACCAGAGTTACATAGCTAGCTGATTTGGATTGAAGTTTCAAGGCAATACCAGAAGTCAAAGTATATTCTGTATGTAATATTTACTGTCTATTTCAGTTGCACTTTGTCATCCATTTTGTCATGTGAGGATGAAAGCAGTTTGTTCTTCCCATCGACTCGAGAGCTACCTGCAGTCTGCTAGGTTGGCATATTTGTACAATATGTATTAAAATTTAACGTTTTTTTTAACATAATATGCTGAATGTTATACGGTAAACCACCTCTCCAACCCATTCCGCGGTGAGCGGTGCTCGACTCAGCGTGTTCTCTATTTCGTTGCGCTTTGTCTCGCCAGATGAGCGAGGTTTGCTCTCAATCATACCCCATCCACACTCTCATCCTGGGCATTCCTTCTGCTGGTCATACCAGAGTCGGCTAGCGAGCAGATGAACTGGAGAACCGTGTCGTACGTCATTCATTAATTAGCCCATCACGCTGAGTTTAGTCCAAAACCCTTCATAATAGAGCAATGCATTTTTCGTACTTTAACCTCTCCCACCCCCTTACATTCATAGCCAACGGCGCCTTTGGTTTAACAACACTCGTTGGTACACCTATTTGTTATACCGTACGGTAACTTAAGTTAACATGTTATAGTTTTGATTAAATACATTGTGCTTAGAATCATATAAATAACTTCAGGTAATATTTTATTTGAAACGGTCTCTGTTAAGTGGTGGAGTAAGGCTTAACAATGAGACCGCAGATTGGATTCGAACCCTGATGTCCGTGAAATACGTTCAGCCTCTTACGTTACACCGCCGCGTCTGTGCTACGACCAGGACTCATTTCCAAGTCGTAAACTACACACATCAAACTAAGTTTTGCATATTGCCGGCCAAGAGTCGTAGTGGTCTCAATCCTATTAGTCGTTCTTACGTGTGTGTATATCGGCTGTGTACATTCGCCCATGTCAATGAGGATATATCTGTGCGAGTTTGGAGACGACCCAGTGAACGTATGCACAACCAATACATCAGAGACCGGTACCAACAGGGAGGAGGTGGCGCAATGTATTGGGGTGACATCATTCATGTATGGTCGCCGAACACCCAGGGCATATGACAGACATATGCTAGAGGGATACTATCCTCCTGGCACCTGTAATGAAAGGTTGGTTGGTTCCTCAGTTTAGGGGCTGCGACAACGCGGGCCATGTAGCCCTTTTTACTTTGGGTGTGAGTAGAATCTGTCTGATAACCTGTGTTAATTGTGATGGCTGTATTAGTGTGTGTTATCTGTTTTTAATTCAAGTAAGGACTGCAGACATTTGATTTTCAAGTAGTTCCAACTTTTGCTACCAAACGCCACCGTCAACGACCAACTAGTTCTGAACTTGATTACTAGATGCCACCGCAGTCGGTTCCTGGAACCTAAAAACGTTAGTCAAATCTTAACCTATAATTTAGCTTCACAGAGGTGTAATTGGTGGGAGGTTCTTTATCACGCCATAAATCTATGTCATGGGACCGTTGGCTTTACATCTCCTCCGAAGGAAGACATACTGAGGGATTTTAACGCTCTTAAAAATCCAACGGCTTCGGCTGGGTTTGAACCAGCGATCTTAGGCATAGAAGCTCAGCATGCTACCGACTACGCCACCGATGCAGCTTATAGTGAAAGGCTATGCTGACAATTTCGTCCCAAACTTCACCTCCGTGGACGATAACGCTCGTCCGCACAGAGCTGGCATTGTCAATGCCTTCCTTCAGCAGAATGGTATTCACAGAATGGAATAGCCTGCCAATGCTCCCGATCTCAATTGTGTAGAGCAGGCCTGGACACTGCTTAACAAGTAAGTCCGTCCTCACTTTCATCCCAACTGTGCTCCATGTCAATATGCAAAACTTTTTTTTTTGATGTGTGTAAAATGTTACAATGCTAGGAAGTTGGGCTGTAGAGAGCGCACTCATGATAGACCATATGGCGGGTCATTGATTCTCGAGGACCGCTACAACACCCACTCGAGTTGCTGTTATATCTAGTCCCGTTTATAACTGCTTCGCCATTTGCTATTGTGAGGTTCTTCGCCTTTTAAAATACTATACTAATGTATTCTGTTCAATGTCCTTAGCAGGGGAGAATACAATTGATCTGTTTGAATTTGTAACGCTTGAAATAATAATAATAATTGTTATTATTATACATAAAACGTAGAGCCTCCGTGGCTTAGGTGGCAGTACGCTGGTCTCTCACCGCTGGGTCCGTGGTTCAAATCCTGGTCACTCCATGTGAGATTTGTGCTGGACAAAGCGGAGGCAGACAGGTTTTTCTCCGGGTACTCCGGTGTTCCCCGTCAAAACTTTCATTCCAGCAAAACCCTACACTATCATTTCATTTCATCTGTCGTTCATTTAATCATTACCCCAGAGGAGTGCGACAGGCTTCGGCAGCTGGCACAGTTCATATCCTCGCCGCTAGATGGAGGGGGGGGGGGCTTCATTAATTCCATCCCTGACCCGGTCGGTCGACTAGAAGCAGGCTGTGGATTTTCATTATAGACTATATATAACTTATGTTTCACGAAATAAACCGAAAGGACTTAAAGGTGCAGTTTGTACCAAAATTTTCCAAATGGTCTGAATAGTACATGAAACATCTTGGGTTTCTTTAAAAGTCTACGAATATACACTGACGGCCAAAAACAATCAAATAATAAAACATTACACTTAGGACATTTCGTATCAGTGCAGTTAATTCGATCTCGAGAGCCTGCAGAAGACGCGGATTTTTTTCTTTATAACTCAAAACTTAACACTCAGCAATTCTTCTAGGTTTTTGCCGTGTCTTGTGTGGGGTTTCGCCTAGGACACCAAGCTGGCTCATCGGCGGGCTCTTGGTGTCCCCGCCCGGACCCCCACAGGAGTGACGAACTGCGCGCCACCTCCCTTTATATTCTCGCAGCCAAGTGGTGCACGTTGCACCTAATATAAAGGGAGGTGGCGCGCAGTTCGTCACTCCTGTGGGGGTCCGGGTGGGGTCACCAAGAGCCCGCCGATGAGCCAGCTTGGTGTCCTAGGCGAAACCCCACACAAGACACGGCAAAAACCTAGAAGAATTGCTGAGTCTTAATTCACCGGCCGTGAAAGCCAATATACCATATTTTTGGAAGCCTTCATAGGGAGGTTAAGGCTGCTTGAGCATTTAGTTCTCGCAGCCAAGTGGTGCAGTTGCACCTAATATAAAGGGAGGTGGCGCGCAGTTCGTCACTCCTGTGGGGGTCCGGGTGGGGACACCAAGAGCCCGCCGATGAGCCAGCTTGGTGTCCTAGGCGAAACCCCACACAAGACACGGCAAAAACCTAGAAGAATTGCTGAGTTTTAATTCACCAGCCGTGAAAGCCAATATACCATCTTTTTCAAAACTTAACCTTTTTTTTTAGGTTACCCCAGAAATAAAAATCACATGGAGCTGAAACTTAAGAACATATTTACTGTAAAGCTTCTGCTTGAGAAGATACGTTTCTACTAGGACAATATAATTTGTTGTTTTGTTCTATACCTAACCGTGTTCACGGGATACTTCATTACAAGTCTTAATTACCTCAGCTAAGATTCAAGGAGAAATAATTTCAACTCTGAGATTTGCTGTTGACATCGTCAATTTAGCGACACGCCAGAGGATTTGAATGGGTTTTTGAATGGTATGGACTCGTCTTGAGGAAAGAATCCATGATGAAAATTAATAAATGTAGAACAATAATATTGGAATGCATCCGAAATAAATCAGAAACCTGTATGGACATCAAATTGGCAGGTGAAAAACTAAAGGAAGTAGGAGACTTCTGTTACTTATGAAGCAAAATAACCAGTGATGGACGAAGCAAAGAGGATATAAAAAGTAGGTTGGCTCAGGCAGGGAAACCATTTCTTCAGAAAAGGAATCTGTTGACATCGAATATAGATTTAGATATTAGGAAGTCATTCTTGAAAGCCTTTGTCTGGAGCGTGGCGCTCTATGGAAGTGAAACTTGGACTGTCGGAGCAGCAGAAAAGAGAAGAATTGAAGCGTTTGAAATGTGGTGTTACAGGAGAATGATGAAGATCAGATGGGAAGATAGTGTTACAAACGAGGAGCTATTAAGACGAGTGGCAGAGGAGAGATGTTTCTGGCAACTGCTAATGAAGATAAGAGATAGATTGGTAGGACACATACTAAGACACCCATTAATAGCAAGCTTAGTAATGGAAGGAAGGGTCGAGGAAAAGAACTGTAGGGGTAGACCAAGGTTAGAATAATGCTAAACAGATTTCCTCGGATGTAGGGTTTGGTAGCTATGTAGAGATGAAACGATTAGCTGAGGACAGGGAGGCATGGAAAGCTGCATCAAACCAGTCAAAAGACTGAAGACTCAAACACACAAGGTATCTTACCAGCTCCGTATGTAATAAATGCTATGACAGCATCCAGGGCTTCACGGCGCGCTGTTGTAATCGCTACATGCTATAAATGTGACAGTGAGTCATCGCGACCCGTCCGCGGCACGGCCTTTGGAAAGCCCCGTTCTATAGGGTGACCCCTCACTGTAGATGCCATAATCACTTGTATTAGCCTACGTAGTGGATGGAATCGGGATAAAAAATGGATGAAATCTTCTTCATTACGCGTTGAATTATTATGTTATGCGTTGCTATGTGGCTAACAAATTGATGAGCTCGGAGTGACGTCAGAGCGACAGGTGACGATCAGCTCACGTTGCAGACTTAAAAGTTACTGTTACGAGTGCCGGTTTCAGTGTCTAAAACAGGGTGCCTTTAAAACATGAGTGAATACAACGCTAATTTATTTACCGTATGGCTTTTAGTGCCGGGAGTGTCCGAGGACATGTTCGTCTCGCCAGAGGCTGTAGCTGCTTCAAGCGGACACTCATGGGGTGAGCTACAAGTTCCGTTCAATTTCAAGTAGTTCCAACTTTAGCTACCAGATGTCACTGACACCTAGTAGTGATCGTTGGAGCATTGATAGAGCGTTTCAACGAAATCTAACCTGCAAATTTAGCTTCGCACAAGTTTAATTAGTGGAAGGTTATTTTACATGCTATAATAATTAGTGGAAGGTTATTTTACATGCTATAAATCTGACATGGGACCGCCGATTCCACTTCCCCTCCGAAGGAAGGCTTACTGAAGGATTTTAACGCTCTTAAAAAATCCGATGACTTCGGTCGGGTTTGAACCCGCAATCTTGTGCATAGAAGCTCAGCATGCTACCGACGCCACCACAACCCTGATGCAGCCTGACAGTAAGAAATTATATTGTGAATCAATATAATAATCTGCGGGGACACAAGATAAGTTTAGTATCTTGATTGTGGGGACGTGGACTATGGATGCTGTGGTCCAATTGGGATATCATGAAGGAAGTCTGCTGCTATTGTAGCTTCCGCATTGTCCACTTCCGCGCCACAGGAATGTGGTCGGCTTGTTGTGGTGGGTTGGGCTGGTCTCGTTGACTGGGAACGCCAGCCTTGCACGCTTTACCGCTCATCCTTAGTCTATCTTCTTCCCGTATTACGAGGCATAGTTCTTAAATTGCTTTATTTTGGTATATGATGAGTAGAGGGAAGAACCCTATGGTGTTCGAAATCCAGCATAAAATACCTTGGTAGTTTTGCGTTTTTATAATATTGTCGAAAGCTATGCCACTCTCTCTTCACATGTTTCCAAACAATTGCATGGCACGGGACGTGACGTGACTTTAGTTCCTAAATTCCTGGGCATTGTTTGGGAATGGAACCCTTATGTGACAATTAAGTACTTACACCTCTCAGTTGTCAAACGTTGAAAAAAGTAAATTAGAACGCTTCTGAAGACGGAGGGCTTACTGTCATCTACTCGAAGAGTACGGTAGAGTAAATATCTATTATAAACCCCACAAATAAAGATGACCCCCCCCTCCCAGGAAAGTAGACTGGCATTGAGCCTGAAATATCATCACTTTTAATTATATATGAATTGCAGCCAATGTCCATAGCAGGGTATTTTTAATTGAACGTCCGTAGGCTCCCAGCAAGTTCAACTTTCAAGTGGTTCCAACCTGTCGGTTGCTTCCTTAGTTTAGGAACTGCGACAACGCGGTCATGTAGCCCCGTACACTTTGTGTGTGTGTGTGTGTGTGTGTGTGTGGGTGTGTGTGTGTGTGTGTGTAGAATTTGCCTGATAACCGGTGTTAATTGTGATGTCTGTATTAGTTTGTGTTATCTGTGATTCAGGTAAGGACTGCAGACGATCAATTTTTCAAGTAGATCCTACTTTTGCTAAAAATGCTATTGTCCCAAGATTCCTAGCTGCGGACTTGGTTACTAGATGCCATCGCAGCCAGCACCTGGCGATGATCGTTGTAAGTAATATAGCGTGATCAAATAATCTAACCTACAAGTGTGTACAGACTACCCGCCCGGCGCTAGTGCTATGCGGCTGTACGCGACACAATTCTGACAGAGACTATAGTCTTGTTTATTTGTTTAAAAGCACTTTATAAACAAATAGATATTTCTGTTGACTTTTCAAGAAATGCAAGATTTTTCCTGAACTATTGAGACGATTTTGAAGATTTTGGTACAAACCACACATTCTAACTCCCTCTGCACCTTAGCGTATCGTATAATAGATTATTTGCGGTTTACAGAAGAGGGAGAAAACTTCAAAGCTCTCTATAGTGTCAGTTAAGATTTGAAAAACAGAGACTTAGGCCTACAAACACACGCGATCATTTAGTGCTATGCTAGAGTAGAATTTCCTAAATTTCATTTCCGGAGCGCGATAAAGAGGAACTCCTCTGAAATAAGGTTCCCATTCACGTCCCAACTGCTTGGATCTCCCTGATGCAACCTCATATTGTGATGGCTAACGTTATTGGCTGGCACTCCGATGGTCTCGGATTCGCTTCTCGACTCTGCCAAGAATTGAAGATACGGGATCTCCATACCTCGTGATGCCAAGAGAGAACCTGTCTGAAGAGTGGTAGGAGAAGAAATGGAAAGGAACGAGCCACCCGACCACCTCTGGCTCATGATGCCTGGTTACTGTAATGATATGTCATAATAATAATAATATCAATATCGTATGGCCTCGGGTGCTGGGTGCAAGCTTAGTTATTTGACACCCAGAGGGCAGCTGTCGATTTTTGTTGTTCCTTGAAGCACTGTGAAATTCAAGGAGGTTAGATATCTAAACTCCTTGACACTATAGCGCTTTCTAGTAAATAAATAAGGAACTTTGTGTTTGCGGAATATCCCGAGATTAATTTTGCCATTATGAGCACGGCCTACTGAATTCAAATGAATTCTTTAACATGCCAACTGGGGGCGTGGTGGCGCAGTGGTGAAGCTGTTGGTCTCTCACCACTGCAGACCGGGTTCGATTCCCGGTCACTGCACGTGAGATTTTCAAAGTGAAGTGTCATGTCCTGTGGTTCGGATTCCACGTAAAAAGGAGGTCCCGTGGCTTATGATTTTGAGATTAACGGTCACGCAAAACTACAATCTTCCTTCTTCCTTTTTAACAAGCCAACATCGTGCGACATGCGTGTCGTCATTTTTGCCGCCTTAAAAAAAAAAAAAAAAAAAAAGCACTTACCATGGCCAGGAGCGAACCTGCAAGCTTGGAGGTAGTAATCCGACACGATAACCACTCACCCACCGTGGGTCAAGGGCAGTCTTTATTCATGCAGAGTACACAACTTTCATTTTTTGGGACTCATTGACATGGAACACACTTTCTGAATTTACTGTGAGAGTCTTTCTTTCTTTCTTTCTTTCTTTCTTTCTTTCTTTCTTTATAATCTATACTAATATAATAAAGCTGAAGAGTTTGTGTGTTTGTTTATGTGTTCAAACGCGCTAATCTCTGGAACCACCAGTCGGATTCGAAAAATTATTTTTGTATATGATAGCCAGATTCGAGAGGAATAGTTTAGGCTATGTAGCATTATGCTACACCTCTCAGGTAACCATAAAGATTGTTTTTTGTTCAGTAAGTCGGAAGAACAAGCGCTCCCGGATAGCTCCAATAATACCTGTCTATTGTTGTCTGGTAATGCGGGCTGCATCACGTCGCCCCTACCAGTGTACTGGTGCAGAATTGCGAGCTGCTTATAAATTGCAGGCACGGGGAGTAATTCGTGCAAAAAGATTTCTTAGGCCCTTTAAAACAGATATCATCATGACAATAGTATGCCTCTGTATAAAGACGATGGTGTTGGTGCAGTATACTGAGGTTATCAGCTGCAATAAGTGTTGGTGCTTTCCGATCCTTATTCTTGAGCGCTCCAGTTCTGTAGTAGTACTCATTATCATCTGTTAAAACAAATAAATCCACCGGGCGAAGCCGGGCACTACTGGCCTATCGATAGGCACCGTCCCAGCGCCTGGAATTGAAAATGTGGAAACCCCGAAAACCATTTAAAAGGCGGTCGACGGTGTGGCTCGGGCGTAGCTATCGCTGTTGGTAAATTAGAAATGACAACGCTAGATGAAGCTGTTCGTATGAGCCGATTCAGATGGTGGGGCCATGTGATGAGAATTGGAGAGGAGAGATTACCCAAGAGGTTAATGATTTCGGCTGTAGAGGGCAAGATAAGCAGAGGTAGACCTAGGAGGTGATTGTCAGATTCAGTGATGAACGATCTCAAATGAGAGGTGTAGAAGCAGGGGAGGCGCAGTGCTAACTGCTAATAGGGGATCATGGAGGCGACTTGCTCGCAAACAGAGGCTTGTAGATTAGACTGGACACTGAAAGGCAAATCAGTCTCAAATGAAGATGTATGTATGTCTGTAGTTGTTTTTTATCAGCCTGATTCCGGACACACGAAATGTACGAGTCGCTCCGAAATTAAACAGCAATAACAATCAATATATTACTCTCTTATGGTCTTTGTTTTATCATGGCAATTAGATGCTCGATTTTCACCATAAACAATGTAGTCTTTACGCCCCGGGTTCGATTCCTGACTCTACCAAGGGGCCGTGATGATGCAGTGGTCAAGCTGCTTGCTTCTCACCAAGGCGAACTGGGTTCCATTCCCGGTTAATTTTTCGAAGTGAAATATCACGCCCTGTGGTTGAAATTCCATGTAAAAATGGAGGTTCCGTGGTTCGTGATCGCGAGATTAACGGTCACGTAAATCTACAATATTTCTTCCTTTGACTCTACCATGACATTTAATTCTAGTGCGGGGTTTGTTCAGTCCCAATAGGACAGTTGCGAAGGGGTGTGTTCGAATCCTATCTTACAAGGGGAGGATACTATGCATGGGTCACCGATTCGAACGATCTTTAGTACACGTGTAGGACATAGCCAGGTGTATATCAGGTGCAAGTAGTAAGGTGCGCTTCTCAGCTATTTTCGAGAAATTAATTAATTGCAATTACAGTGCGGCGTCCAAGTGCGTTGTGCGCTAGCAAGAATCCAACGAGCACGTGGTGCAGTGGTAAGAGCCCTGCTTCGTAAGCGCGGGATCACTGGATCGAATCCCACCGAAGAGCCTTTGCAGTGTGTTGTGTTTCTTTCTTGTGTGTGTGTGTGTGTGTGTGTGTGTGTGTGTGTGTGTGACTATTGGCTATTTCCAACCACTACCCATAGCATGTGTCACTGCTTGCGGGGTACGGGGTGGTCTGATGGTTGACAGACGTGCAATGAACGGAACAGACTGGGCCTTCAATGTATAAATGTATACATATACTAGAATACACCTGACCGTGTATAATACCAATGCATTTGCAATGCCAATACTATACATTATGTAATGTCACAAACATTCACCCGGATACGATGATTTCAGAATCCCTTTTCCGGCTCACATAACACGTCATTACAATTGACTGTAAAATAAACAGTATTCACGACACCTACAGTTGTACGAATTGGCAATGTTATAAACGCAACGCAAAGGGTCACCTGTGGGATTCGACCCAGCGATCCCGCGCTTATGAAGCAGGGCTCTTACCCCTGCGCCACGCGTTCGTTGGACTCTTGCTGGCGTACAACGCGCATACAATAGACGCCGCACTGCATTTATTGCAATTAATTAATTTCTCGGAAACGGATGAGAAGCGCACCTTACTACTTGCACCTGATATATGCGCCTGGTCATGACCTACACGTGTACTAAAGATGGTTCGAATCGGTGACCCATGCATCGTATCCTCCCCTTGTTAGTGATTTTATAAATGGTTTCCCACATATTCTCAAGGCAAACGCCGCGATGGTAGCTAAATTAAGGCCACAGACCATGTCACAGTCCCTCAATCAAGTAATAAGTCCCAAGTTCACGAGGCCTGCGTTCCATGTAGGTCTAAAGCAGGCGCGGATTTAGGGGGAACAATATATATGTTTTTTATGTTTAACATAATTAGTAAATTTATTAAAAACCTGGAAACAAGTCAATATACAATTTATTAGTTTTTAACTAAACATAAAATTCGGAGTTAGAAACTTAATTAATTTGATTCATCTTCCAATTATACATTGAGCAGCTTCTGTGGAAAACATTGGCTTTACACGAATCCTTTCACACTTAAATACTCGATAGCATTTTTAGGAAACCATTTTTGAAGGCCTTTGTATGGAAGTGAAACTAGGACTGATGGAGCAGCAGAAAAGAGGACAATTGGAGTGCTTGAAATGTGGTGTTACAGGAGATAATAAAGAGCAGATGGGTAGATAGGGTTACTAATGAAGAGGTATTAAGACGAGTGGGAGAGGAAAGATGTTTCTGGCGACTGCTAATGATGAGAAGAGATAGGTTGGCAGGACACCTACTAAGACACCCAATAATATCAAACTTAGCTATGGAAGGAAGGGTCGAGGATAAGAACCGTAGGGGTAAACCAAAATTAGAATATGTTAAATAGATTGCCTCGGATATAGGGTGTGGTAGCTATGTAGGGATGAAACGATTAGCTCAGGACAGGGAAGCATGGATTGCTGTATCAAACCAGTCGAAAGACTGAAGACTCAAAAAATTGTTTTAAATGATACGCGTTAAAATCTATGACAGTAAATAGTAGGACTTCCAAAACTAAAATAATTTAGAATGCAATAAATATTTGACTTAAAATAGCTAATATCACACACATTTTCCCCCAATTCAAAAACAGTTTCACATAGTTTTTGGACGTTTCTTTGTTTTAAATGGTTAGCATTTAGTTTTACTCCAAAATATTACAAAAACAATCACACAAAATAATAGCATATAACTCAATAATTTGCCCGTAATTTACACTCCTTGGAGATTGTTATATTTTTAAAACAATGCTATTCAGTTTTCCTTAAACGTAGGTTGCCTTTAACAAAGCTTAACATTAATAACAAGAGATTGTTCCTGAGTGAGTTCAAGTCATGGAGGAAAGAATAAGAGGAGATGCCCTGAGCTCGTTTGAGTGCAGCCAAGCGCTGCAACCAAAGTGGGCGTATCCTTAACTAGTATTCGGTGTTCTGTGACTTGCATGAGGCATTGTGCTTGGCTAAACTTTATTTTGGCCCTGTTTTTTATCGCGCTCCGGTTATGCTACTTTGGAAACGTAATAACAGTAGTGATAAGTTATTAAAAAAAACTCTTCAATTCTAATCTCAGCATGTGTAGGCCTACCCTATATACCAAAAAAATAAAAATCATTCCTCTGCAAATCCCAAATTATCAAACGGCTGTCGGTCAATAATTACGGTAGGCCTACGTAATTAATCAATTCGAGGCTAATCGTCAAGTTTCTACCCCCCACAAAGAAAATACCGTACGGTACCGAAACGTATAGGCTATACCGTATTTTTGTGCAAATATGCGTCCTTTTTTAATTGTTCTGTTATTAATTATGAGGTTCGTATTCTTGAATATCAAAATGTGTACGACCAATGAGTGAAAGTGGCTGTGCTCGAAATTAGGCCTAAAAACTGATGAATGCCTCAGCACCAATAAGAACATAAAACTCAATTTGGTGTAAATACCGTAATTAGTTCGGCATCATTAATTCCCAAGATGTTCCTTCTTTGGTATAACTCGCATCTTCAGACACCTGTATTCAATTTAATCAGTGTTTCAGAGTATTATTACGTTTTGCCGCGTCTTCCTTGCAAAACTAGCCTCGAAAAGGTGCTCTAATATTTATATTTAAATTGGCTTTTAAAACGATAACGCAGCTTATTTGTGCCAAGTACCGCGAAGTACAGAGTGTATTCTGCCTATCCAAGAAAAAATCTGACTTGTCATTGCAGTTTTATGTCACTAAAATCCATTACTAGTTGGAGTGGTTTACGGCTTTAAGCATAGGGACAGCCATTTTCTTGCAACCAAAGTGGGAGTGCCGTTTGGCTTCGCAACAGCTTGCGCTAGGCAGAGCAGCGAAGGCATCTCCTTCCTTTC
Source organism: Meconema thalassinum (assembly GCA_946902985.2). Classification (NCBI taxonomy): domain Eukaryota; kingdom Metazoa; phylum Arthropoda; class Insecta; order Orthoptera; family Tettigoniidae; genus Meconema; species Meconema thalassinum. The sequence goes on along the minus strand of OX336391.1, from coordinate 582,365,536 downwards.
TTTCCTCCATGGTTCAAGTATAAGCAGATACGTAATGATATGATATGAAGGTTATACTAGAAGTGACATACTAAGAGTATTTATTATATTGATACACCTTAGACAATAATAGTGAATAAGGGGCCGATAACTTCGATGTTAGGCCCCTTAAAACAACAATTATCATCATCATCAATAATAGTGAATAAAGTATGTCATACAAGTTTCGACCGGGTTTTGGCCTTCTTCAGTAATTGTCGAAATTTAATTAAAACTTATAGAAATACGAACAAAGTTGATTCTAAAATTAATTAAAGCGAATAGAAATCCGAGCAAAGTTGATTTGATTATAATTTTTCATAAAAATATTCTAAAGTTGTCAACAGATCTGGTTTTTTGAATATTTTTATGAAAAAAAAAAACTTTGCTAGTATTTCTATTAGCTTTAATTTATTTTAGAATCAACTTTGCTCCTATTTCTATTGGTTTTAATTAACTTTAGACTGTTACTGAAGAGGACCAGCATGTTTTCGAAACTTTTATATGGTAACATACTTTTTTTTTCCCACTATTATTGACTAAGGTGTACCAATAGGCTATAATAAATACTCATAGTATTTCATTTCTAGTTTAAGCAGATCTGTAAAAGGAATCCAAAGAAGTTAGTTCCTTCTTTATGTTAAATAAACATGCTTTGCTTAGTTTCGGGATGCTTTAACTCCACCGACTCCTGAGACGAATGCCAGAAACCCATCCCCTCTAAAGGGCGTTGTTTACAAACTTAACTTTGATAAAGTTTAGTGACTATAAATATCTCCGTAATGTATGCAAACAAACTTTTCAGACGATCCGCACCTCCCTCAGAGTTTAAATATAGCTTCTGTGGTTTTCTTCTTTATATATATATTTCTCCGTGCACGGTGCACCCTTCTTGTTTTATCGTATCGCCTCGAGTGATCCCTTGTGGCCGCGCGAACAGGATGTGCTTAGGACATACATGCATTTATGGAGAAGATTTATAAACTATGGTCTACAATAGATTGAGAATGTCCAGAACTATTTGACCATATAGACTACGCTAACATTAATGACAACCTCGTGGTGTAGCGGCTAGTATTTTTTAAGCTCTGGAGGTCTGGGTTCGACTCTCGGCTCTGCAGAGAAATATAAGAAATATAATTCTGGCCCGAGGGCTGGAACAAGATACACTCAGCCTCGTGAGGTAAAACTGAGTAGAGGAGGGTTCGATTCCCATTTCTACTCCAGGCGAATGCCGGGACGATTCCTACCTTAAGGCTGCGGCCGCCACCTTCCCAGTAATCTGAATTACAAACACGCACACTAATACAGCCATCACAATAACACATGTTATCAGACACAATTTCTCACGTCCAAACTCCTCAAATGAAACATCTAACATTAGTTTACACGGCCCACTACTGTATTTCTATCTAGGTTGTATCGGTTGATCCAAATTAAAGAAATAAACAAATGCATGCTACTTCAGAAACATTCCTGTGTCGTGCAGCAGTGTGCCATTTTAGTCGTACCTGAAAGTGGAGGAGATGACGTTGAATAAAGTATGTTTTGTCTTGACCTTGGCATGCTTGGAACATTCATACTTGATGGCGCCTTATAGGGGCGTGGTGGCTCAGCGGTCTAGCTGTATGCCTCTCACCAAGGCGGTCCGGGTTCGATTCCCGGTCAATGCATGTGAGATTTTCGAAGTGAAATGCCATGTCCTGTGGTTCGGATTCCACGTAAAACGGAGGTCCCGTGGCTCATGATCTACAGATTAACGGTCACGTTAAACTACAAGCTTCCTATAGGGTCGTGGTGGCTCAGCGGTCTAGCTGTATGCCTCTCACCAAGGCGGTCCGGGTTCGATTCCCGGTCAATGCATGTGAGATTTTCGAAGTGAAATGCCATGTCCTGTGGTTCGGATTCCACGTAAAAAGGAGGTCCCGTGGCTCATGATCTCAAGATTAACGGTCACGTTAAACTACAAGCTTCCTTCCTTTTTTTGATGGCGCCTTCTGGTTTGCATTCTGACTGCTTCCGCCTCTGTTCAATCAAACGCTGTAAGCCATAGACATGTGGGATACAGCAGAAGTCTCTGACGCGAAGCTTCACGGTGACCGTGTATTCCTTGACTGGCCCCTGAGTTTGACTTCTCCCCTCAGATCTCAGTTTGTCATTCTGCATCAGTGACCCCACGGTGACCGTGTATTCCTTGACTGGCCCCTGAGTTTGACTTCTTCCCTCAGATCTCAGTTTTGTCATTGTTAGACCTGGGATTTTAGGCTCTAAAAAATTAGTTTTAGGCGCCTAAAATAGGCTTTTAAAACAAGTAAATAGGCTTTTAAAAGAGAAATTAGGCACTTAAAATATGTTTTCAAAATGTGTGGATAGGCAGGAAATAGACTTTAAAATATTACAATATACACTTAAACTGTAACGTGATACTTTATTTCTTTAACAAACGTGGTATCCCTATTCTTAACCGAAATAACTGCAAAATTAAGACAGAATAAAAAAGACATTTATGAAAAACAATATAAAAAGTAATGTGTCAAAAAATGTTTTGGATTATATGATATATCATTATCAGTACTGATCTAAAACCTTAATACTAAAATCACTGTACACAATTACAGCACTGTAGGCATCCAATGACGGTGGAAACGCGAATGGAGTATGTGTTTATTTATTTGTGAGGAACATTCCTACAGTACTTTCATTCGTAGTTTGCTTTACAGTACATAACAATAATCTTCTCCAAATTTTCCACAGTCAGGCTGTGTCTTTTGTCTGTTAAAATCATTTTGAAAGCAGAAAAAAAAGCGCTCCACACTCACAGATGTTAGAGGGGCATAGGAAAATTTACCTACATTTTTCAATTCAATTTCACTTGGTAAGTCTACCTTTTCCCCATCCATTACCTGATGTACCCTTTTCAGCATTGAATAACCTGGGTTCTTCAGCAGTACACTAGACCACTTGTCTCTTATTTTATCTCCTACCTTGCCCCTAGCACTTTGTATGTTATTCTCAGCTTCTTCAATTACAGAAAATTGCTGTTTGAGACTGTTTCCTTTTTCCTCCATTTTTGTAATGGTGACTGGAAGAAATGAAAAATTTGCCTGAATATACGCAATGTCTCTCTGAACACTGGAACAATCATTTAACAGTTCTTTGACAGACGACACACATGCAGAGTTGTCCGTTAAAGGCACATTGTCTATCACAGTCATGATTTCCTCAAGATGTTCTGCATAATACAGGGCAGCTTCCATTCAGGAACCCCAACGGGTGATGATTGGCTGTGGTGGAAGGGGAATAGAGGGGAGTTTCTCTCGAAAGATGGCTATTCTTGATGGAGCCTTACAGAACACTTTCTTCATTGTTGAAATGAGAGTATTTACTGCAGGAAACTCGGCCCTAACTGTTTCTGCGAGTCTATGCTAGGCATGGGCCATGCAAGTAACATGAATTAAAGAAGGATAGAAAGTTTTGAGGAGAGGTGCAGTGGCAATCATGTAGGAAGCAGCATCGGAGACATGGAGAAGGACTTTAGAATCATCAACACCCCCAGGATACAACAATTGCAACCCCTTGTTGATGAAGTATGCAATGCTTCGACTATTGACTTTCTCAAGCTGTTTAGAGCAAAGAAGGTGAGCGGTAGATGCCTGATTGGGTTCCAGTTTTCCTACTATAAGGTTAGCAATGTACCTGCCCACAGAGTCGGTGGTTTCGTCCACACACAACCATATGCAAGACTCCCCAATATCCTCCCTGATTGACAAAATGACCTCATTGTAACAAATATCTAAGTAGTTTTTCTTTAATGTAGATGCTGATGGGATGTGCTGCTTGGTGTATTTCTGTAAAAAATCTCTGAAAACCGGATTATGCACAGCATTCCAGGGGATATTTGCTGCAACTAGGGCTCTACACATATCAGCATAGAAACCATTATGAGTTGTAGGAGATATAGTTTGTGTGAGCAGAGTCTGTCTAATGTTACTTTTCATGGCTGCTTTCGCTTTGTGACTGGCACTATCTGCATGCTGCTGAAGGTGACATTTTTTCTCATGTGAAATCTAAAACACAATAAAGTGATGTCAATTAGAGACTAAGATGAGGAATAGAAAAGGTGAGCTATTGAATAAAATTTGTAATTTTGAACTATTTAAATTAAGCCATTATTACTCTAAAGTTAATTAAGAACAAGAACACTACAGTTCCCAAAGGGCCTTGGCTTTCAATAACGGTTGCTGCCCAGCTCATGGCCTGCAGATATTGGGTGGCGTGTGGTCAGCACGATACATCCCTCAGCCGTATTGCCTTGCCTCCGTGACCCCTGCCCACCGTAGTTTCTCAATTGTCCTCACGATGCTGACCTCATAGATTTCTAAATTATTGCCGGTACTGGAAATCGAACCCAGGTCGCCTGGACTACTGTCGGCGCAGAAAGTATCTGCAGTAGAGTTTAAACGCTAATAAAATTTGAACCAGTCCACCAATCTAAAATGCAATCACTCCATCGTAAAGCTTGTTTTATTCTGCATTCTTTGCTGGTACATGCATATTTTTATTATGTTTCCTGTGAAAGTTATGTTAGGTGGAATGCAAAAAGTACCTATTTTCTTGTCCGTTTTTTGTAAACAACAACTTTGTAGTACCGTTACATGAAAACGTACTGTTCGACTTTCATGAAATTTAGGTGGATTATGGAATGCACTATTATAAATATACACACATCAAAAAAAGTTTTGCATCACCTCGGTTCCCAGATCTCCGGCATATAGACGTTGACTGTGTATATTGTATCAAAGATACAGTCCCTTTGACTGTTCATAGATGTCACTAAAACTGCTCAAAGATGTAAACAACCATGCATGAGCAGGGCCTATTAGACGGAGGGGGTACGACAGCCGATCAGTTCCAGTCATTCCACCAGGACGAAGGTACGCTGCTCATGTTGTCTGTAGTTCTACCATGCCTAGAAGGTCAATACCGCAGTTCGATCGCGTCCGCATTGTTACTTTGTGTCAAGAAGGGCTCTCAACAAGGGAAGTTTCCAGGCGTCTCAGAGTGAACCAAAGCGATGTTGTTCGGACATGGAGGAGGTACAGAGATACAGGAACTGTCGATGACAGGCCTCGCTCAGGCCGCCCAAGGGCTACTACTGTAGTGGATGACCGCTACTTACGGATTGCCGCTCGGAGGAACCCTGACAGCAATGCCACCATGTTGAATAATGCGTTTCGTTCAGCCACAGGACGTCGTGTTTCAACTCAAACTGTGCGCAATAGGCTGCATGATGCGCAACTTCACTCCCGACGTCCATGGCGAGGTCCAGCTTTGCAACCCCGACACCATGCAGCGCGGTACAGATGGGCCCAACAACATGCTGAATGGACCCCACAGAATTGGCATCACGTTCTCTTCACCGATGAGTGTCGCATATGCCTTCAACCAGACAATCGTCGGAGACGTGTTTGGAGGCACCCTGGTCAGGCTGAACGTCTTAGACACACTGTCCAGCGAGTGCAGCAAGGTGGTGGTTCCCTGATGTTTTGGGGTGGCATTATGTGGGGCCGACGTACGCCACTGGTGGTCATGGAAGGCTCCGAAACGGCTTTACGATACCTGAATGACATCCTCCGACCCATAGTGCACCCATATCGGCAGAATATTGGAGAGGCATTTGTCTTCATGGACGACAATTCTCGACCTCATCGTGCACATCTTGTGAATGCGTTCCTTCAAGATAACGACATCGCTCGACTACAGTGGCCAGCATGTTCGCCAGACATGAACCCTATCGAACATGCCTGGGATATGTTGAAAAGGGCTGTTTATGGACGTCTTGACCCACCAACCACTCTGAGAGATTTACGCCGAATTGTCGTTGAGGAGTGGGACAATTTGGACCAACAGTGTCTTGATGAACTTGTGGATAGTATGCCACGACGAATACAGGCATGCATCAATGCAAGAGGACGTGCTACTGGGTATTAGAGGTAGTGGTGTGTACTGCAATCTGGACCACAAATGCTGAAAGTCTAGCTGTATGATGGTACAACATGCAATGTGTGGGTCTCATGAGCAATAAAACGAGCTGAAATGTTGTTTGTGTTGATCTCTATTCCCTTTGTATTTAAAGGTTCCGGAACTCTTGGAACCGAGGTGATGCAAAACTTTTTTTGATGTGTGTATTTATGAAGTTTAATTACTCTACACACGTTGGAAAAAAGTTATTGTTTTTGTAAAAGACTGTCCGTTTGATACTGGGTGGTCTTCCGAAATCGAGACTGAGTTCATCAAAGGTCTGAAGGTTTTTGTTTCAAATCGTTGTATACCGAAAACTTACAATGATTTCTGTATTTTATACCGATTTTTATTTGAAATCGAGCGACAGGCTCTCCGTTTTCATGTAATTAAACTACAAAGTTGTTGTTTACAAAAAACGGACAAGAAAATAGGTATTTTTTTGCATTCCGCCTAATATATCTTTCACCAGAAACACAATAGAAATATGCATGTAACAGGAGATAACGCAGAATAAAACACGCTTTACGATGGTGTATTTATATTTTAGATTGGTGGACTGGTTCAAATTGTATTAGCGTTTAAACTCGACTGCACATACTTTCTGCGCCGACAGTAGGTCTCTACAATTAATTAGAGAAGCCAATATCAAAACCATAATTTTAGATTAATATGAAATTTAAGATATAGGCACATACCTGTTTATTGCAGTACTGGCAGAAAATACTCTTGCCATCAAAAGTCATCCCTGGAAATTGTACAAGCCATTGTTGTATAAGCGCACTCTTAGATGATTTCGTTTTAGGCATGATGAACTATATTCACTTAAACAGATGTTCTTTCACTGGCGACTTGACACAGTATGTCGCTTCTTACTACCTGCTCCTTGTTCTTCCTAGATAATCCTCCCCCTCACCCCGTCACTCGACACAGTACGTCCTTGACTACCTGCTCGTTGTTCTTCTGAGCTAATCCTCCACATCCACCCTTCACTCAGCATTCCTTTGGTGACAGTTGTCTGGGAAGAGCACATTTCTGTGAAAAACCCACCCTCTGCTGTTCTGCTCGTTCCAGGGATGTCCATTGTGTGATTGTAAAAATTACAGAAGTTGAATTTTATTTTAAATGTAGAAAATAGGCATTTTTAGGCACTAAAATAGTAAAATAGGCTCTAAAGGTCCAAATAGGCATTTTAGGGCACTATAAAACTCTATTAATGTAAGGGATTTATCATGAAACGTCAAGATATTTAAAAAAAATCATGTTATTTCGTAAGGAACGAAATAGGCATTTGCCTTAAAATCCCAGGTCTAGTCATTGTACAAGGAGCCTCCTTGCGGGAGAAAAGAAAAAGGAGAAGCAGCAGCAACTCATTAGCCCAGGTTTGTAATGAAGTGATGATGGGTAGGCCTATGACGTAACTTACAAAGTGAAAATAAAACTCGGCATAATGCTCGTCTGACTGTTAATGTCAGCTTACCACTATAGTAAAACCATCGTTACTTCCGACTTGACGTTTCAGAGCTACACTAAAGCTATCTAGCGGTCAGAAGTGAAATCACTTTAACTAGCCAATCACATGCAGCCATTCAAATCGATATATCACGACAAATAGAATTTCGTACGTGATGTCGCGATTTGGCAAACGAAATTCGATTTTTGTGATATTTCGATTTGAATGGCTGCCTGTGATTGGCTAGTTAAAATGATTTCACTATTGACCGCTAGATAGCTTTAGTGTAGTTATGAAACGCCAACTCGGAAGTAACAATGGTTGACGTCAGAAAAGTTGGATGGCGCAGCCACGCGGCAGAATGTTGAAGCTGTAACATTGTGACTGGTGAGATTTATTTAGATGGTGAAGCATTGACGTCGTGATGGAAACAGAAGGAAATTTGTCAAATTCGAGGAGGTACTGCTCTGTATACGGTTGCAAATCGTATAAAACGGCTACGAAATATCTTCACTACTTTCCTGTACAAAAAGCTCCGAGAGAAAGATGGGCTTCGGCGCTGTCAATTGGAAAACGTGTTACCGTACATGTTACATGACAGTGTGCAGTCTGCATTTTTGTAAAGACGACTTCTTTCCACCGATACTGTTGATTATTGATAGTTATTGTCTCTAATTTGTATTCACATGGATTTAGCTACATCAAAAATACTGATAAACTTATAGCCTATTACTTCTGTGCCGTACAAAGAATGTAATCCGCTCTTCGTAAATTTATTTTAGGGGTTCTTCCGATTGACAATAGCCGAATGGTTAGAAAACTTAAGAAAAATGCTGTTCCTAGCCTTAATTTGCCAGAGAATTTATATTCTTGCCTTTGAACAGCAAGTATGTAGGTCATTGAAGTATGATTTGGCTTAGATTGTGTTTTTGGCTATGATCTCCCTTCTGTTGAATTTAGTTAATTAAAATGTAAAATCTTAGTTTTAAGTACCGGTTTGGTGACCCATCATCCCAGGCAGGCCGGCAACACCTTTACTACTCAGGCAGATAGGTCACTTAGCCGTATTTTTGAAGTTATAGTGATGTTAAGTATACATATGCGGTAATGTAGCAGGAGACCGGATCGGCCTAGGCTATTCTAACTTTAATTAGTTCCCATTTCAGGGTTTTACAGTTTTGAGTGCGAATAGATGGTTTGAAAGTTGTACAACAGTAAGGAGAGTATGTTTTGTACAGGTTTTAATTGGTATTATGGTTTATGTCGAGCTGAGGAGTGAATTTGGTTTGGCTTAAAGTGTATTTTTTGATCTGTTCCGTTTGCTTATGACAAGTTCAAATGGAGACTCCAGCTTTGTTAAATATCTGTATTTTAAATATTTAATTAAATATATTGATAAAGAGGGTGTCTCCATTTTAACTTGCCCGTGGCAAGAGATTAATAAATTAACATTCTTGCCTTTGAACAGCAAGTATGTAGGTCAATATTTGCAATATTGAAGTATGATTTGAGCATCCCAAGTAACGCTTCTTTGAACCCAAAACATTCATGCAAATTCAAGTTGCTTGATTCAATTTATTATCAGGGAGTCGTCCTTTGTGTTATGTGAGATATATATATTGTGAAATTAATAAAAACATCGATACCGCTAGGCTCCCAAGCACAGGCTTCATGTATGTAACAGCAGACAGTAAATTAACTACGGTATCTACATGTGGGTAATATTTTTAACTGGTAGTAATTAGGCACTGCATTTAAATTGATTATAAAAATATTTCTATCAATGAAAGGAAATATGTAGTATTTTGCCATCATAAATTTGAAGCCATAACAAACGCACACCCAATTACCCACGTCACTATATCGCCGCCATATTGCAAACAGCTGACCGTAAGCTCCTCCCCCGTTTCGGACGTCTGGTAAAGTATGTGCTATTACAAGTTTTTAATGCTATGTTATTCATTCAAGATATTTGCATTTGTGTTATTTAAAGTGAGAAAACCTAGCATTTATATCATTGATAGTGTTTTACTCTTCCTTTTTTTATGCAATAAACCGATGCCTCTAAAATTGTATACGTGTAAAATATTGTGGTTACAGAATCAGTGGCGTAATTAGGGGGATCAATCTCCCCCCAGAGCCAAATATTAAAAAAAACTAATTTTGAATATAGTATTATTTATAAAAAGCTAATTTTTGGATTGATGACAAACGACTGAATTATGTATGTTCATAATTAGTAATTTGAGAACATGTATCTTTACTTGTGTAAAATATTTAGTGTCAGGCCTACCAAAACTGTTCCATTTCCAAGCATTTGCATATTGAGAGGTACAAATAAAACGTATCATATGTTATCTAGATCCAACGTATAGGTTTGTTTTCATTGATAATCTGATTTTTCCCCCCGCACAAAACAAACACTTGACAAAAACAAAATCAAAAGCAGAAAACAAACACAAAATAAAATACAAAGCAAAAGCAGTAAATAAACACAAAATCAAAATACACAAAGCAAAAGCAGAAAAAAACAACATTAAAAAATAGACAAAGCAAACTTCAAAAACAAACGCAAAAGCAGAAAACTTTACACAAAACCAAAATAAAACACAAAGCAAAATTCAAAAGCAAATTACGAAAATGAAACACAACATCAAAATGCACAAAGCAAAATTTAAAAACAAAGCAGAAAAACACAAAACCAAAATAAAAAAAACACAAAGCTAAATTCAAAAACAAATGCAGAAAACAAAGCAAAAGCTGAAAACACACTCAAAGAAAGAAATAGTAGAAAACAACAAATACAAGACCAAAAACTCTATTAAACTTAGTTCAGATTTGACTCCGTTCATTCTCCTCCAGAAGCAAATCCTAATTACGCCACTGTACAGAAGTATAATCAGTAAGAACTAACTCAGTATGAAATGTATAAATTGAGAGATATCAGTTAGTCACACATCACATTCTTACCTATATCATCTTTGTAAATTGAGTGTCAGATAAGTTCATTTTATGAAAGAGCACCTTCCTCCCCTGCAATATTCTGGAGAAATAGACGTTCAGAAAAATACAGCCTACATACATGTTCACTCTAATAGAGAGTCGACTTTTATGTCAGTTACTGAAACTTTGGAACCAAGTGTTGACTATAATTTTTAATTTAAGCCATGTTTTATATGTCATTGTAATTGTTCCTGTATCCTGTCATGTTGTTAGTATGTTCAATTTACACCCACCACACCGCTTATATAGAAATGTTCTTGCTGAGGTGTACTGTAAATTAAAACTCAGCAATTTTTCTAGGTTTGTGCCGTGTCTTGTGTGGGGTTTCGCCTAGGACACCAAGCTGGCTCATCAGCGGGCTCTTCGTGGCCCCGCCCGACCTGCCACGGGAGTAGCGAACTGTGCGCTATCTCCCTTTAATGAAGCGTACCTGCGCCTCTTTACTGCGAGAACTAAATGCTCAAGCAGCCATAATCTCCCTATGGGGGCTTCCAAAAAGATGGTGTATTGGCTTTCACGGCCAGTAAATTAAAACTCGGCAATTTTTCTAGGTTTGTGCCGTGTCTTGTGTGGGGTTTCGCATAGGATAAACCAGAAAAATTGCTGAGTTTTAATTCAGCGGCCGAGAAAGCCAATATACCATCTTTTTGGAAGTCTTCATAGGGAGGTTATGGCTGCTTGATCATTTAGTTCTCGCTGTAAAGAGGCGCCGGTAAACTTAATTAAAGGGAGGTAGCGCGCAGTTCGCTACTCCCGTGGGGGTCCGGGCGGGGACACAAAGATCCCGCCGATGAGCCAGCTTGGTGTCCTAGGCAAAGCCCCACACAAGACACGGCACAAACCTAGAAAAATGCCGAGTTTTAATTCACTGGCCGCGAAGGCCAATATACCATCTTTTTGTACTGTAAATGTTAGTCTGTCACATATGGAATGGCTCTAAGCATAAGCAACGAATGGACGCCAGACATGGTTATCAATTTGCATTGACCTGCATAATAAGATTAGCAGATCGCCGTTTAAAACACACGGATGTAGTAAGTTCATTGCTCTTTCCCCAGGTAAATGCTAAGATGGTACCTTATGTCAAGTCACGGGACATCTACCCCATGCTCAATGATTACAGTTGCTCACACTATCATCGACACTACAGAATCATGGGTTATTAAACAAATTCAACATACACATTAGGGCTCGGAATATTCGGGTATTCGAATACCGAATAGTGCGAATACAGCGAATATTATTCGAATATTCGCAACCTCACGAATATTAAAAAATGAAAAATGAGGATGACGACTCAGAGAACAAGACATCAAAAACACTAAAATCGACAATTTCTGGGGCTCTTAAAAGACTATTTCACATTAATGATGAAGAACCAACCACATGTGTAAGTTTAACCCATTTAGCATCTGCTGTGGATCCACGTTACAAAAATCTTTTACACGAAAATGCACAAGACACGGAAAAGATTGGGTGGAAGTACAAGTGCAGATGCTTTCTTGTGATACCGGAGAAGATTCGGATGCTTCACAACCACAACAAACAGCCGGGTTGTCGGGATCCTCACTCTCTTCCAGCTTTGAAAGGGACCTCGACTTCATTTTTAGGCGTCCACGTCCCCGCGCAGGAAAACTGTGGACGAAGAGCTGGAAACCTTCAGGAACGCCCGCGAAACTGTAGGTGACCCCTGAAATGGTGGAAGGCTAATGAAAAGGTATACCCCGGAATAAGTCAGTTCGCGAGAAAGTACTACCACATGCACCTCCGTTCAAGCAGAAATTACATTTTTCCACATGCGGCAATATTGTTAATGCCAAAAGAACATGCCTTGATCCTGACAATGTTGACAAATTGATTTTTTTTTGTACCAAAATAAGAAATTTTTCGCGCGAAATAATTTTTGAGTTAAAAGCCTGTTGACACTGATATTTCAGTAACCTTTTCTTTCAAGTACTCGTGTCGATGTTGTGCTTATGTTGATGGAAATGTGCATTTGCATGTCGATAAGAGATGACACGAAGAGTTTCTTATTTTTCATATTTGGTTGTGTAAAAAATTAGGCAATATATCGTTAGCTTGTATTCTGTTTTCTTCCCTGAATTAAAGAATTGACATGTTATTGAAGGTTCCGTGGGTTTTCATTTATTAAATACCATGGGTCAAATAATTCTTTACGTGCTACTTTTGTCTTATTTGGCCGAACTAACTTTATTTGCTGAGTACAAAAGTTGTACTTGTCTATTATCTCCAAATCATAGTGCGGGTTTCCTCTAAACGGTATCAGTACTTCTTTTCAATTCTCAATTTAATTTCTTATTTTCGTTGATCAAAACTTTTAATTACGAAATTCACTCTTATAAAAGCACTGACATACTAAATAATTTGCAAATGCATAACCTGTTCCCCAATAACTTACAGCAAAAACCCAGTTATGACGAGAAAATGTCGCATAGTAACCGGAATAGCGTATTAACCGGGCGCGGCTGAAACGCACTCGTGAAGTTTAATTTCATAGAGAAATGAGACAAATACCGTAATTCGAACGATAGAATATAATATTCGTACGAAACAGACAATCCAAATAATGAACAATGGGCATACCTTTCAAATTATTCGAATACAATATATTCGAATGTGCACGAATACGTTATTATTCGAATACCAGAATAACAATGGCATTCGAATAATATTCGAATATTCGAACATTATTCGGATATTCGCGAATTATTCGTGTATCTTGAATATTCGAATACCGGTAGTGGCAAATTATTCGAATCACAGTCCGAGCCCTAATACACATCCAAGTACTCGGGGAAAATGCCCAAGGTATTCAAGCCCGAAAATTAATTAACATCCTGCGGCGTAGCCGTGCTCGTTAAATCGTGCACCACGCTCGGGCGGGCAGCTACAGCAAGTCAAAAGATCGTTGGTTCAAATCTTGCGGCTGTCAGTTGCTATCCTGAGTGTGGTTTTTCCCCGTTTTCTCCACACTCCCTCCAGGAAAATGCCGTGTTAGTACCTTATTTCAAGTCCCGGGGCACCTATCCCATCCCTGTCCCCAATACACAGAATACTAGACATCACATAAATGCAGGTTATACCGGTCACGGAGGCCGAGAAAACTACCTTGTGCCTCGCTAACATTGGGAGAGCGTGGGTTCAAATCCCACCTAGGTCGTCCTGAAAATGGTTTTCGTGGTTTCTCATTTTCACCATCAGGCAAATGCCACGAATTCAACAGGTCCTTGGTTGACTTTCTCCCAAATATTTCCCTGACCCTGGCCATTGGCTGCATTTGTAAAATTCGTAAGCCTATAGATGCAGCTTATCAGTCAAATTCATCACACACCCAACTACATGAGGCTGATGACCAAGATGTCCCAAGCTCCTAAAATAAATTAACAAACAATGAATTAACTACGATCCATGACGTATCTGAGTCTCACGTCTCTCTTAAGACTTGTTCAAGTTATGCCGACCGCCGCATATGGCATTCAATTAATTTGGCCCTATTTGTCGGTGAACAACCTCAGGAAGCTAGAGAGCGTCAAAGCGAGATTTATTAAGAGAGCTCTCTCTATTCAAAATTCTCAAGGAACAGCTACGCCTATAAAATAGCACAGAAAACCTTCTTTAATATAAGACATAAAGCACTCCTTCGATCAATCGGAAACGCAAACGTATAAAACCATCATCGAGGAGAGACGGAAAAAAGCCGACGAGATACCCCAAAAAATAATGGAGACTGAAGCAATGAAGTCATATCTGGAAGGGACCAAATTTCAAACTTCGACATCTGTATACGCGATTCGCTGTCCATGGGTTCCATGGAAGGATCTGTCAGAATGAGATATTTCATAAGTCCAAGGAATAAGCCTCTGCAAGAATTGCAATAATACATGCCCCAAATACCACTAGGTGGAATGTGTAATCAGGTCTCAATCTCTAATCGCAGAAATGAAAGAGTGGTGAAAAACTTGATTGTACACATTGTGTTTAATAAAATCATATTAAGACTTGTCAAATTACATTTTTAATCCTCCAGATTCTTGTGCTAATGTTGACAACCCTGGCGAACATGTTTCAATGCAAGTGGCCACTAATAAAGTAAGTTGTGGATGGCAGGCGAATGTTAGTAGGCATTCCTTGAAGTTCGATAGCATGTAAATTAAGTAAAGACCTGTTAGCGATGGCAGTGTCCTGGTCATAACGGCTCAAGTAACGGGACCCACGAGTCATGTCTGCTCGCCAGCGCCCTGCGATCTCACTGCTCATTCATTCCTCCAACAGGAAGTCTTCCCACTGTGCGCCTTGTGGTGTAGGGTTCCCGATCCTTATTAGGCCCAGATCCAGATTAAGTTGGGACGTTTAAACACAACGAGATTTTATTAATTGTTCTCCAAACCAGATTTGTGGCCATTGCGATCGTCGGTGGGTTCTATCGTCCCGCATTGTGTGAGGGGAAGTAAGCAGTGTAAATGCTAGCCATTTTGAAAGTGCGAACTATGCAATGGTTGTATTTTATGTTGATTGATACCAGATATGAATCCTCTAGAATCATAACTTACAATATCCAAAAACTAATTTTCTGGGTAGCAAAAACATGATTCATGTTAACTGTAGATACTGTATGTAGAGATTGTGGTGTTTGAAGCCATATTTTCAGTGTTGCCTTAGTAAACAAGAGTTTAGTGCTTTTCAGTCGGTCAACACGAATGTACCCAAAAGAGATGGTTGGTTGGTTGGTTCCTTAGTTTAGGGGCTGCGACAACGCGGTCATGTAGCCCCGTGTACTTTGGGTGTGTGTAGAATCTGTCTGATAACCGGTGTTAATTGTGATGACTGTATTAGTGTGTGTATCTGTTTTTTAATTCAAGTAGAGACTGCAACTTTGAATTTTCAAATAGTTCCTACTTTTGCCGCCAAACGCCACCGTCAACGACTACTAGGCCTAGTTCAGAACTAGCTACTATACGCCACCGCAGTCGGCTCTTGGCAACGAACGTAGCAACCTAAGAGCGTTGTTTACATTCTTAACCTATCCAATTTAGTTTCACACAGGTGTAATTAGTGGAAAGATCTTTAACATGCCATAAATCTATGACATGGGACCGCCGGCTTTACTTCCCCTCCGAAGGAAGGCATACTGAGGGATTTTTAACGCTCTTAAAAAATCCGACGGCTTCGGCCGGGTTTGAACCCGCTATCTTGGGCATAGAAGCTCAGCATGCTACCAACTACGCCACCGAAGCCGCCCAAAAGAGATGGGTTATGCCCTAATCCTGAAATAAATTACATGAGATTAATAAAACACTAGGATGACCAGTTTCGATCGTCAAGCGATCATCATCAGATCCATTTCACTTAGGCTACAAAATCTATGTTTGAAATACAGGTGAAAATATTTACAATATGTACAATTATTTAGTTGCAGTATTGGTGCTGCAACTGTCAGTGTATGCTAAATGCAGTATATATGTTAGGTGAAATGCTAAATGGTGATAGCTATCCGGAGATTGTACTTTAGAGAGATTATATGGTTGTAAACTATGGTTCAACTATAAAAGTTTTGGCTAACTACTGGTCATCCTAGTGTTTTATTAATCTCATGTAATTTATTTCAGGATTAGGGCATAACCCATCTCTTTTGGGTACATTCGTGTTGACCGACTGAAAAGCACTAAACTCCTGTATGTAGAGATTTGAAGCCAATCTTTTTCAGTGTTGTCTATACAAATTGTCTTCTGTAATATCAAATAATGTGATAAAATAGTCCGGTTAGCTCAAATTATAATTGCCAGCGTATCGCCCCAGTGTACTGTACCATTAGGCTCGTCAGTTGGTTATGGTACATCTCACCAAGATGCGTGGCTAGAACATACTAAGTAGGTCATTACAAGACACACAATACATGTAGTATTATTGGATTACCAAGGTAAGGTTGATTTTTTGTTTTTGTGAAAGGGAGTTTGACTCTTGTAGCACATAGGCATTACTCGTGACGTCAATACATTTATTTTGTGTCTCAGTATGTGCTAGTCACGCGCCTTGGTGAGGTATACCATAACCAACTGACGAGCCCAATGGTACACTGGGGCGAAATTTGAGCAAACCGGACATTTTTTTCATATTATTCGATATTTCATCCGCTCAAATGGAAACTAACATCATATTTCCTTCGGGAATATTTGAAACCAAATTGTCTTTTGTAGCTTTTCAGTAGGTCAGCATGATTGTGCCCAATGAATGGGGGGGATATTGGATATAAATATGTAAATACACTTCTGGAGAACATTACATATATTAGTTAATTATCACAATTAAATGGGGCAATTTTGGATTACGCGTTTTTCGACCCTCAAGTGGCCATCATCAGATCCTGATTACTGTGAATTATTTCCTAATGTAATCACTACAGTACTGTAATTAAGCGGATTCGGTGGCGTAGTTGGTAGCATGCTGACCTGCTGTGCCCAAGATCGCGGGTTCAAACCCGGACGAAGTCGTCGGATTTTTAAGAGCGTTAAAAATCCTCCTTCGGAGGAGAGGCAAAGCCGGCGGTCCCATGTCATAGATTTATGGCATGTAAAAGATCCTTCCACAGACTAAACTTGTTAGGTTAGATTTCGTCGGAACGCTCTATCAAAGTTCCAACGTTCACCACTAGGTATCATTGATATCTGGTGGTGAAAGTTGGAACTACTTGAAATTGAACGGAACTTGTAGCTCACCCTAACAGTGTCCGCTGGAAGCAGCTACAGACTCAGGCGAGCCGAACATGTCCTCGGACACTCCCAGCACTAAAAGCCATGAAAATCCACAGCCTGCTTCCAGTCTCCGACCGGGTCAGGAATGGAATGAATGAAGCCCCCATCCAGCGGCGAGGATATGAACTGTGCCGGCTGCCGAGGCCTGACGCACTCCTCTGGGGCAATAATTAAATGAATGACAAATGAAATGATAGTGGAGAGTGTTGCTGGAATGAAATTTTGACAGGGAAAACCGGAGTACCCGGAGAAAAACCTGACTGCCTCCGTTTTGTCCAGCACAGATCTCACATGGAGTGACCGGGATTTGAACCACGGACCCAGTGGTGAGAGGCCGGCGTGCTGCCGCCTAAGCCACGGAGGCTTCTACTAAAAGCCATACGATAAATAAATAAATTACATAACTCCGTAATTCGATAGCACGTTGTTAGGTGATTCTAATATGATGCGCAATTTGAATCTCGTTATAGCCTACGTTAGGATTGCTTTGTCTTCAAGGTGTTGTGAATTACGAGTGTAAAGGTGTATATGCACGTGTATACAATTTAGAATAACACACTGAAATAGACTAATAATAAATTAATTAACTTAACATATTTTAGCATGCACTAGAAAAATCTAATTATAATATTCACTTAACTTTGTGTTGTTATCTTCACGGCGATGTTGACTTATCGTCCTCACACCGCTGCACCATCGTGTTGACCGACTTGAAAGCTACGAAAGATAATCACATTAATTCTGAACTAATTTAAAGATGTCATTGTATGTAATGTGGACCGACAGTAGTGGCTACGCTGGCTAACGCGCAGCATTAGGTCATGGGGCCAAGCTCTCTGCTGACTCGGTAGACGCGTGGGTTCGAGCCCCACCGTCGGCCGTCCTTGAAATGGTTTTCCGTGGTTTCCCCATTTTCAACACCAGGCAAATGCTGGGACGGTACCTTCTGACAGGCCACGGCCGTTTCCTTCCACGTCCTTGCCCAGTTTTATTCACCATCATTCATTTCATCTCTCATTAACTCCTCTCATGAGGTTGGCGTCAGGAAGGGCATCCGGCCGTAAAAACCATCGCCACAAATACTTCCATCGCATCTCATCCCCGACCCCGTTGGAAAACGGGAATAATAAGGGGTAGACATACATTGTATGTAATGTGGAGCCTTGGTAATAGTTTTATGGTCACATTTTCAATTTCATGTTAGTTTATTAATATTAAGGCTGTGCAGCGGTCGCTTGATAGGCCTAGGGTCGTTTGTAGTCTTGCGAGTTTTAAAAAATATTAAAGAATACATGATGGATGATGTTACTTCTGACTCCATGTCCTGGATGTTGTTAGGTTTCATTTTGAAAGTTCGGATAATGTAGTTTTTATATTAAGCTTGGATAATGTAGTTTTTTTTAATATTAAGCTTGTAAAGTTTTACCATAGTGATATTTAATTATTTTTTTTTGGCAGTGCACTGAGATTTTCATAATCACAAATTTTAGTACATTTAGTACGGAAAACAGCTTAAAATCACTCATTTCTTTACTCATCTTTTTTATTCAAATCCTAGCCAAATTAACTTATTTACTTAATTCTTTCTTTTATGTGTTTCTTGGATCAATTTCCTCATGCGTTTTTTGAAAAACCTTCTCAGCGGAAGTAGTTGAAAGGGCTTAAGTGGAACTCTGCATTGACACAGAGTAGCGCTCGTAGTGATAGAAAAGGCAAACTGCTAATTTAATCGACCGGATTGAGTTTCTGGTGAACAATCATCAGTCTACCGCGTGTCATCATACCGGCACCTCGTAAGAAACGTTTAGTGTGTTCTTGACGTAAGGTAAAGTGGAGAAAATAAAAAGGCAATAGGTGTTAATGGAAAGTCTAGTCTATGACATTAAGGCATGTTGGGCTAGAACTGTGGATCTTTTAATATGATCTAACACAGTCCACGGACATGGGTCCGAGACAACGCTCTACAGGAATGCAATAATTGTACAAACAGTATAGTTAACAAACCGGAAGATAAGAGTACCACCACCCAGGGTGCAACGCGACAACTTTATGGGCTGTTTCCGGTGCGCCCTCCACCCTACACAAACAAGTCTGTAGAACGAGGCACACTACACCTAGTGTCGGTTACACCTTCGACATACAGTATCTTAATATTACCGGGTGAGTTAGCCGAGGTCGTTGCGGCATGACTGTTGGCAGTCGCTCACATCCGGGAGGCGAGGAGGTTCGAATCCCCCCGCCGGCAACCTTGAAGATGGTCTTCTGTGGTTTCCCATCTTCCTTCCAGGCAAATGCCGGGGTTGGTCCTTAACTATAGGCCACAGCCGCTACCTTCCAACTCATCGACCCTCCCTTCCAACTTTCCTCCCCAATGGTACTTGTAGCTCACCCATTGGGTGTCCGTCTCGAAGCAGCTACAAAAACTGGCGAGCCGAACATGTCCTCGGACACTCCCGGCACTAAAAGCCATACGCTAAAAAAAAATCTTAATATTCCTTTTGAAGTTACAGTATTGATGATATATGAATCGCAGCCAAAGGTCATAAGCTAGGCATTTTTGATTGAACGCCCGAGGGCTCTCAACAAATTTAATTTCAAGTAGTTCCAACTTTGACTACCAGACGCTACTGTCATTAACTCTAGCGGCGAACGTTGGAACTTGATAGAGCGTTTTGTACTAGCCAAATATAATCTACGGTGAGTGAGTGGTTATCGTGTCGGACTACCAACCCCAAGCTTGAAGCTTCGCTCCTGGTCGTGGTAAGTGATTTTTGAAAGGTGACAAAAATCACGGTACGCATGCCATACGTTGTTGGCATGTTTAAGAACCCATTTGAATTCAGTAGGCCGTGGTCATAATTGTAAAATTAATCTCGAGATTTTCCGGCAACACACAAATTTCCTCCTTTCTCTACTAGAAAGCGCTATAGTGTCAAGGAGCTTAGATATCTAACCCCCTTGACTGTCACAGCGCTCCAAGGAGAATTAAATTTTACATGCAAGCTGCCCTCTGGGCGTCAATTAACAAAGCTTGCACCCGGCACCGGAGACCATACGATATTATTATTATTATTATTATTATTATTATTATTAGCCTATACCTACAAATTTTGCTACACACCACCAGTTACAGTAGTAGGTTCTTATACGTACCACAAATCAATGACTTGCGGCCGTATGTATATCCGGTAATGCTAAGGCTTGGGGGAAGTACAGTTACTCTAACAAATAATGAGCGCATTATTGGTGCCGAAACTGACTTATGTTGTATTCTCGTGACGGCCAACGCATCCGCTGTCGGCGACAACGGAAAACAGGAGTTGGATCCTAAATCTCTATCTCCAAGACAAATACTGTATTTGCAGCAATGTTGTCAATACACGTCTCTTGTTAGCACAACCACTGTCCTCACTTACAACATGTGGTTCAAATCTTGTAATTTACTTCATTAATATTTGTGTAAATACATTGCCGGCCAAAAAATCGTAACATTTGGATGTTTTCAAAAAGTGAACACGCAATTATTTTTACTTGCATTATTTTGAAACTTATATGCAAGGATGATGAACAGCAACTTCACCAAATACCATTCTCCATTAAAAGTTTACTTTCAAATGAGAATAAATGAAGTTCTTTGATTTTTGTCAAATTGTCATGAACTGCGTCCATCGTCAATTAATGCAACAGCTCTTGCAGAATCTGCAACGTTACCCCTAGAACTCGACACTAAATTACACACACTAACGTAAGCGTACGCTGGGGCACTGAGTGCCCCAAGAATAATAAGCCAAATCGACATATTACAATCCAATATTTATTGAATTTAGTATAACAACTGGTTAGTTTGGTTTGATTAGACTTACGGAAAAGTTATTTTATGTTCGACCCTGACTATCATATGCCAGAAAACTGTATCAAAATGATGGTCATTATAACACTATTTTTCATTATGAAACAGTTTCTCCCACCAATCACAGCTCTAGAAACAGTTGTTTGACCAATTACATAAGGTTAGCATCGCATCTGCGCTGAGTTCCATGGGCTTCTAATTTAAATTGCACTGCGTTGCCTAGTGTCATAGTAGGGTAATCGAGGAGGCCATGGTCAAATACAAGGCATTCTCTGCGTCGCATGCGCTCTGTTCAGTACATAAAACTGGCGAAATCTCGACAGATATTTATGAATATTTATCTTCGAACATAAAATAGTTATAATTATTATCGTCGAACATCGCATACGCTCGTTTTATAAACATACTCGTATCTTAATTATTGCCATTATAGGCTCGTTGCATAATGTACTATTATCAATAGCGGAAACTCCTCGCCAAAACAGGAGACAGCGCTCCCCAGCACCGCCTAGCGGTCCGAGTTGGCAACGTAAGACCAGCTGATTTACAACCGTGAGATCCAACCAAACAATTATAAGAAATTATTGACCTGTGGATGATCTAATTATCCAATTGTAATGGTTGGTACTGGGAGTATTTGTGCCATATATGGCTGTAATAATTATAAACAACAAAGTGACCCAAAATCTTTCTTCCGGTTCCCAAGAAATTATTGTAAACAAGTAGCCTACCATTACACTGATAGTTCGGTTCTCTTTTAATACAGAATGATTTTACAATATAATTCAGCATATTTAGCCTGTTCTTTATATATTTATAGATGCACGCTGTGGGTTATCCGAAGCCGAAGAGCTGACTTAGATGACGTATTGAAAAGGAATGGCCCAGAACATTTAAACAGAACTCATGTTGTATGCTCAGACCACTTGGTGGAGAAAGATTTCAGGAACAAAAACTTGTCAAGGGTAAGATCTTTGTTGGTTGTTGATAGTAGGCCTACTGTTAATAGTGAAATAACAGCCTTTATAAAACGTGGTGGCCTTTATAAAACGTGGTGACTCTACGGTAAAGTAGGCCTAACATTTAACAACATTCTTCAATATTTCCGATTGAAAGTGTACGTAGTTATTTATTGTTGTTATAAGGGGCGGAACAGCGAGGTTATCTGCCTCTAAAGTGTACGTATTGCACTATTAAAGCTAAGGAGGTTGGTGTAATCTAAGTTCAGAAACACAAATTTTAATTTTACTGACTTTATTAGGAAATATATAAGAAGGTAACTGTTTTCTTTTAATGTAATTAAGCGTGTTCAACTCGTTTTTAAATACTAGTATGTCAAAAAGGATAGATTAAAACCAATGTGCTAATATTTCCTTGTAATCATCAGTATTTGGCCTGGTGCAGTGCCTTCAGTTCTACTGCCTATGGCAAAGCAAACCATATGCAGAAGCAGTCCAGTATTTTTTAGAATTCTATATAAATATTGTACAGAACCAAGTATCTTTTGTTTCTTTTAACACTAATCTTTAAATTATTTGCTGCCTAAATATCAAGCCGAGACATATGTTAACTTCACAATGTAATTTCGGTCGGTGCGCACTCAAAAATGCTAGCTGTGGGTAGCAAGGCGAGTAATGCTGTCAACTCGCACCAAGAGATGGCACTGTGATCGCTGTCTCCAAACGAGCGCATGCTTTTACGGCCGAGTTTCCGCTATTATATTTACAAGCTATTTGCTATTATGTTACACTTTAACATTCTATACTAAAAATAAAATAATATTTAAAATACTTACACTTTTTTACAACATTATGCAACATCTCACGTCTTGGAGTGTTTTACTGAATGTAATCTCTGCAAGACACATACAGATTGGATATGACTTTTTCATACACACATCCTGCATTCTGCACTCTGCACACTTCATAGTGGTTTTGGTGTCCTTGGTTCGCGGAAGTACACAACAAGGAACGTAACACTAATCCTATACTGGGGTACTCAGTGCCCCAAAACCGGTCTATAGCAAAGAAGCAATGCGTTACAACTGTGACTAACATGGCAACTGAAAGACTGACAAAGACAAAGAAAATCCTCGGCGGCTACAGGCTGTAAGGATTGCCAACACAAACCCAGAGCAATTCGGGAATTCTCTGCGGGCACCTAGTGCCCCAGTGTAGAGGCTCCAGGGTTAAGGGTATCTTTACTACAACCAGGCTTCTCGATTTTCTAGTAAGTACTGAATGACAAGTCATTAAATGAGAGCCCAACAATGCCACAGCAAACTGCAATTCTCACATCCCAATAATAGCGAAACGCAGCCCCTAAACTAAGGAATGGCGGCTTCGGTGGCCGAAGTTGTCAGATTTTTTAAGAGGGTTAAAAATCCCTCAGTATGCCTTCCTTCGGAGGGGAAGTAAAGCCGGCGGTCATATGTCATAGATTTATGGCATGTTAAAGAACCTTCCACTAATTACACCTGTGTGAAGCTAAATTATATGTTAAACATTTGACAAACGCTCTTAGGTTCTGACGTTCGTCGCCAGGAATCGAATGCGATGGCATCTGGTAATAAGTTCTGAACTAGTAGTTGTTGACGGCAAAAGTAGGAACTACTTGAAAAAATTCAATGTCTGCAGTCCTTACTTGAATTGAAAACAGATAACACACACTAATACAGTCATCACAATTAACACCGGTTATCAGACAGATTCTACACACACCCAAAGTACACGGGGCTACATGACCGCGTTGTTGCAGTCCCTAAACTACTGTCGACCAAAATATTATGTGTACTCGAGTTTGAAGGTTGTTTGTGAGTTAACCAATAGACCTACATAAAATCCAATAACATCATCATTTTCGTCGTTCTATTTTACGTTAGTTCATGTAGGACAGTAAGGAACCAACCAACCTTCTTTTAGTATGTAAGTTAGTTAAGACCGTAGTTAGTTCTAGCTGTAGGTTTCATGGCATTATAATTCATTATCACGATCACCCAAACCATTAGGGCCCCTTAAAACAATTATCATCATCATGTCCCAAGCTTTCAATGCAATGATGAATGCATAAGGACAGTAAATACCAGAGATCCCGGAGAAAATCTGTCCCAATTCCCCATTGTCCAATAGGAATTCCATATACACGACCGAGATTTGAAACCGGGATACAGTTGTGAAAGGCCGACGTTCACTAACCAGAAAAGTCTTAAGGAACACAATTTATGGTTCTTGCGGGCGTTAATCGCCTCGTTGCTGTCATGTGGTTGAAACTCGGATATGAATCTGGCGTGCCGGAGAGGAAGTGTTCCCCATGTGTGACGTGATGCCTACATTGTTGTACAGGATGCAAGAGTTCCACTCTACTGGCAGTCCGCAGGGCGTCGGCACCAGTCATGTCTAGCCTCAGATGTACCGAGTCTTACCTTGATCCCCCCAGGGGCTCACATCTAGTGGGACGTGGGTTGGCGACCACGGGACCCCAGCTAAGTCCGGCGTGGCTTCCACTTACTTGTGCCGGGCTCCTCTCTGTCTTCTGTCCTGTCGACCTCTCTTGGTGAACTCTTGTTCTTTTCCGACGGTATAGGGTATCCGAGGCCTAGGAAGTCTCTTTCTTTCACGCCTTCATTGGCCCTTGTCTCATCTTTCCTGATCCCCTCCTTCTGCGAGGGGCCAGCCTTCTTTTTCTTTCATGCTATCTCCTGCCTTCTGCTCAAGGCCCTCAAGGAGGCAGGGTGTATGTAGCCCCCACCACTTCTGGTGCACCCTGGATGTTGCTACACCCTCAGGGGCTCACGGCTGGTGAGTTTGGGAACTGGCGATGCCGGGGGATCCCTGAGCTCGGTCGGTTTTTCCCCCTTTTTCCACTGAATTGGGGGCGGACCCTCTCCTCTTCCCCCTTTCCTACCTGCCTTTCATGGCTCTCCTTCCTTCCACGTCCCTCAATCCTTAATTCTTCGAGAGTTGGGGGCCTTTCTTTTCTTCCTGTCCTTTATTTTCCTTATCCTTTATTTGTTTACCAATTCTTCTTCTCGTATGAAAGTCTGCAGTTAGTATTAGTTATAGTTTCCATTCTCCTCTCATCTTTCACTTTCACCCAAACAATTAGGGGCCGATAACCTAGATGTTAGGCCCCTTAAAACAACAAATATCATCATCATTACGACTGTCCTCGCTACGTTGTTGCTGTACATATCATTCGTATGTTCGATTAATTCGACTACTTCCAATATTCGCCAGTTTGAAAATTCGAATACAATTTTCGAATGTTCGAACAATGCAGATGTCTGAATACTTCGGTTGTTGCAATCATTAAAACTATTCGAGTATTTCGAATAGTCAGTTATTAAAATAAATCGAACAGTTCAAATATTTGAATTATTCCAAGATGATAAGTACCTGAAAATTACAGGAACTTGTGTACAGAAATTTGTCCCGTGGACGAGTTGTTCGAAGTAAAGGCGAATACAAGTGGTCGGATCGAGTTTAACCCCTTCCCCATTTCAGTCTGATAGATCCTTATAATATCTCTACTTAGTATAAAACAAAGTCCCCGATTGTGATGAGGATCGGGGAATTAATTTAGGTACCATTACGACATTTGTCAGGAATAGAAGTGCGGAAAACCATTTCTACGACGGCTGAGATGGGAATGGGATTCCCCATCCTCAGGGGTGACAGCCAAGAATGCTACACCACCATGAATTCTTTAAACAAATTAAGTTGACTTAATTTTATATGTTACTACCATAGAAGAAAAATCAAGTAAGGACTTTTAGTTCATATGAATACCGTACTTTAGAGGCCGGCCCCGTGGTGTTGGGGTAGCGAGCCTGCCTCTCACCCGAAGGCCCCGGGTTCGATTACCGGCTCCGTCAGGGATTTTAGAAACTGACGTGGCGGCTGGAACGGGGTGTACTCGGCCTCGTGAGGACAATTGAGTAGCTGTCTGACAGTGGGGCAGCGCCTCGGTCACGAAAACCAAGATTAACGGTCGAGGGGACTCGATGCGCTGACCACGCGTCACCTCAATATCTGCAGGCCAAATGGCTGGGCAGCGGTCGCTTGGTAGGCCTAGGCACTTCATGGGCTGTACTGCCAGGGGTTATTATAATACTTTAGAGAAATTAATTAATATACTATATAAATGTTTTCTTCCATTAATTTCGTAATAAATTGCAATTACTGAAGTACCGGTAATAGAACTTCACTGAATCTAATACAGTACTGTACCTACATTTGTAAGTGGGTTTTATTTAGAACACGTCCAAAACAAATGAATGCTCAGGAGCATGTTTTGTAGGGAAAATGAGAAACGAAGGTAATCGCAATTTTATACAAGCAGGATCGCAGTATTTTGCCAACCTTATTGAAGACTTTCAAGACGGGTGGATGCCGTGGAAATGTAAAACGCTAATAATGCACTTCACGGAATTCAGGGGGGGGGGGGGGTCGGCATGTTGTCTAGGGTCTCATTTTGGAGTCTTGGTAAGCATAAGTGACTAAACGTGATAGAATAAAATAATAGCAAAGTAAGAGAAACATTGAAGGTTGTGGAAATATCTAAGAAGGTACAAGAAAAAAGAATTTAGTGGTATGGGCATGTGACAAGAAGAGAGGAATCCTACGTGGAGAGGAGGATGCTAGCCATGCAAATACAGGGAGTCAGAACGAGAGGCAGGCCTAAATGGCGATGAGGACCTAGGGAAAAACACTTGTTGGAAGATGTTCATGACTGGGATAAATGGAGGAGAGCTGTCAGAAACATCGGCCCCATATAGGAGTGGGAATGATGTATGGAGAAAGAAGAAGAGCGATCTCGAGTATGTTCTTCTGTTAAGTCTGGCTTTGAAAGTCATAGCTGGAGTTGTAAAAATTGTGATGTATACAAAAATAAAATATTTAAATTTTCCGCAGAAGTCAGGAGTTAATTTTTACGGAAAAATAAAACAATCTTAAAAAAAGACTGTGGCCCAGTGTCCCTTAAATTGAATTATTTTCTGAGCGTCGGCGGATCATTTGGTGTAGAGTTGTTTGTGTAGGCTTGGTTCGATCCCCGCGTTGCAGCCATAGCAGCGATACTTGATCGCATTAGAGGCCTTACAAGGCACTCCTGTTCTCTTCCACCTTGCGCCCTTGCTGTGTTGGCAGGAACTTGCCCTCGCTCGATAACCCAATATCTCCCCACTAATAATATAGAACAGTGTTTCCGAACCTATTTTCTTTGAAGTATCACTTCTCCTGATCCATTTTTATTTGAGTAGCACCAGTACCTAAATTCCAAAGAGAGTAAGGAAAACCAAATATGACAGACTGAATCGTATTCTGGAAAGTATATCCTGTCTAGTGTATGCAGATACGTAGACAATTAAAAGATTGATAGTATTCTTTCATGAAAATCCACAGCCTGCTTCCAGTCTCCGACCGGGTTAGGAATGGAATGATTGAAACCCCTATCTAGCGGCGAGGATATGGACTGTGCCGGCTGCCGAGGCCTGACGCACTCGTCCGGGGCAATGATTAAATGAATGACAGATGAAATGAAATGATAGAGGAGAGTGTTGCTGGAATGAAATTTTGACAGGGAAAACCGGAGTACCCGGAGAAAAACCTGTCTGCCTCCGTTTTGTCCAGCACAGATCTCACATGGAGTGACCGGGATTTGAACCACGGACCCAGCGGTGAGAGGCCGGCGTGCTGCCGCCTATAAGACACTAAGGGTCGCAAGTGTCCGGAAATACCTTAAAAGTGAACCACAACTGTTAAACATACGTCATCAGATGACTGCTCCGAGCGTTCAGGCCCGTGCTCCCTTACGCACATCAAAGCAAACGTTGAATATCATATCACTGTGGTTCCGAGTCTGTATGTGCGACTCAGGCGCGTGGGGTTCGAGGTTCAAATCCGGGGCCTATCCATCAGCTTTCTTTGTTCTCTCTCTTCTCCTTTCAAGTGGAAGCAGATTGTTTGTTGACATTTAGACATGGAACCACAGTGATAAGATATTCAAAGTCTGCTTTGGTGTGCGTAAGGGAGCACGGGCCCGAACCGCTCGAGCTGAGCAGTCATCTGATGACGTCATATGTTTAACTGTTGTGGTTCACTTTTAAGGTATTTCCTGACACTTGAGACCCTTAGTGTCCTGTATCAAATTACTTGTCTCAATGCCATCTACGTCGCTACAGAGAGTTTTAAACGTTAATGAGAGACACCCTGTATAACAAATATCCAATGTGCTATGCTTACTAAAAATAAATCAAGTAGTTCCGTGAAGAACTAAAGCCTATTTTCATATATCCTACTTATGTTAATTGCCACTATCAACATACACAATTTCAGTTTGATTGCTGTAATAGATTCGTAGATATTGAGAACCGACTAAATATTGCTGATGGTCGCCATGTTGGATTTTTATATATGTAGGTCTTAGAGTTATGTACTGTTACATGAAGATTTATGTGTACGTGTAGTATTCAAACTTCAATCGTATGATTAGAACACAAGAAGTAAAAACGAGATTTTAAAATTTCGCACAGCTGCCATCTTGTGGTTATGGAAACAATTGAAATAAATTAGATGCCAGTGGATTAACATTTGTATAATTATTTACTGTACCAAGTTTCACTGCACTCGGATGGTTAAATTGCGAGAAAAGTCCATGTGAGTATTTATACTTCGCGTCGCCACCATGTTGGATTTGTGATCACCTGGTTATTGAAAGTCCTATAGGTGAAATTATTTTCTTAGCCCCTATGAACATAAAAAAATCAGTTTGATTACTGTAATAGATTCGTAGATATGGAGAACCGTCTAAATATTTCGGATGGTCGCCATGTTGGATTGTTATATGTATAGGCCATAGTCATGTAGGCCTACCATTAAAGGAAAATAATTGCGTAGGTTCATTATTCAAACATTTGCTTCGATCGCATGATTACGACACAAGAAATAAAAATTCGCACAGCCACCATCTTGAGGTTATGTAAACAATTGAACGATGATAGATGTCGGTGCATTAAAATGTGTATAAACATATACTGTACCAAGTTTCATTGCGTTTGGTTGGTTAAATCGCGAGATACGTCTATTTAAAAGTCGCAACTTCGCTTGGCCGTCATGTTGGTTTTGTAGTTACCAGGTTTTCAAAAGTTACATAGGCAAACTTCTAGTAGTTCCCTTGAACACCGTACAAAATTCCAGGATGATATCGGTAATAGTTTCGGAGATAGGCCTATTGAATGCTGGTGAAATATTTCGCACAGCCGCCATGTTTGATTGGTGAGACGTAACAAAATTTGAAGGGCACGGTCGGAGTCGTCCGGAATAGTGCTATGAACTTACCGAGTTTCATTGAAATAGCTCCAGCCGTTTAGATTTTATTACGGGGTGGGGGGGGGGAGACACACGGACAAAATGTGATCTCATAAGCCTTTTTTATATAATATATAAAAGAGACTAATAAACAATTTACATCAGTGGAATATCCGATGAACCACTATTTCAAAAGGGTCTGTCACATGGGATATTGTTATGTCCCGGTGTCGGTTCAGGCGAAACCGTACCGGACATTCAACACAGTTCAACCAAAAGCTGTGGACTCAAGTGTGAGTGGTCAGTCGGGCACTGCAGAGACGGAAGTCTGAGGGTGAGAGGTCGTTTGCCTGCCGATCGGTAGATCGGGCAAGTTTAGTCGAACGCTCGTTGACCAAGGGGCATGGAGCTGAGCCGGTACTTGAGGGCACCAGCTGAGGAAACAGGTGAGAACCAATATTTTTATTTCCTTTCAAGATTGAATGATCAAATTCAATCCTTACTCCCTTAGGGGATAAACTGGGAGTTCAATCTCTTTAATTGGAAAGCATTCCCTGATTCCTGAATCTCCTCCCACTCCCATTTTCTTGTGTAATAAGAGTGTGCTGTAATCGCTGTCAGAATCTATCGAAGGACACGATAACGATCCTGGTACGTGATCTTGGAGAACCCCTTTATCAGCCTATGACTTAAGTTCGTGCCATGAGGTGAGGACGCAGCAATTATTTTCCCCTCAAAATACATCTCAGACTCCAGCGTAAACTTCTACTATCGAACATTCCACTAACTGAAATCGTATCTAACTATGGAAAGTTTTACAATCTATATAAAAGAAAACATTTTCTTATTCTCTCCAAACAGTAGATCTCTTGTCCCTTGAAAGACTTGTTTTTGTCAGAAGATATGTCCCTAAATGTTATGTTAGCTGCAACCTGGAAGTTTCAAAACGACTTGATCATGTATACAGAAAACCATATTGTTAGGTAAACGTGTGAAGAATATTTCCCAGTAGACAATCGGAGCTCTTTATTCTAAAAAAAAAAAACTTTCAATTAGTATAAGATTAACATTGTATTCGCACTTTCAAATTTTACCCAGACACCTCATGACCTATCACCAGATAACACCACAAGTACCACCAGACAACACCTCAAGTGCCACCGGAAAACGTGTCTTGCGTCACTGGGTTTTAAACTCTACTATAAAGTTGAGCGTTTCTCAGGGCCGTCAGACGGTCGAGACGTAGGCTAATTCTTGAAACTGATAGCCTACTACAGTATTTTCGGTACGCACCGCACAGGAATACTCATTTCCACACCACCATGAGGTAGAGTACATGGCGCGTTTTTTTTTACGTGGTTTCCCCGGTAGGCCTATTCCACGGTTACTGTGGCATTTGAGGTGGTCAACATTGAAATTCGGGTTCGTTTCCTTCTGAAACTGCGTACGTTCCGCTGTAAACTGTTCGTAACGTTTGGTTATGCTGTTTGTCGGAGATAACGAGCCGTCCAAGAAGTTATAATCACGTGCGTTGTTATTTTATTTTCTAAATATTTCAGTTGAGTGTATTTATTCTTCACTTTTATATGTATTCTGAGTTATTCCCTCTTCATGCAATTTCCACTTGTGTTTATCTTTCTCTCTCTCTCTTTCTCTCCCTCCGTCTTCTTGTTCGTATTTAAATGTGTCTCAGAGTTGATGTTTAACTGATAGCTGAAATATGTGAGAATTCTCCGGTATATTCATTCAACCTTAACCCATTCACTAGATTTCGAACTATTGTACACTAGTCTGGCTGCGTGGCTCAGGGGTAACGTTCTCGCTTGCTGAGCCCAAGGTTGCAGGTTCAAAACCTGGCGCAGTCAGCTGGCATTTGAGGGTGCGCAAATGCGAGGGAGCCGTGTCAGTACATTTACTGGCACGTTAAAGATCCCCTTCGGGGCAAAATTCCGGCACCCCGGCGTCTCTAAAAGCCAGTGTAGTTAAAAGGGACGTAAAACCAATAACATTATTATTATTATTGTACACTAGGGTATTTTTTACAGCAATACACACACAATAAGCCCATAACCATTGCGATTGTGCATTATCATTTAACTAATTCCATTGTGGTAGATTTGTTATGAACTATGTTTACCCTGTGAGATCATCGATGCCGCCCATAACCTCCTAACTAACATGGCGCCGTGTAGCGACATACCGAGACTACTGTATGGCGCACACACACACACATGATGTCTGTTTAAACTAGACACTTAGCCTACCGATTCTCAAAACACTTGGTGATCCTTTGTTGGAAAGTTACCTCACAAAAAATACTTATGACTCGCTTTTTTATAGGGGCAGATGACCTCGAACTAATTAAACTCGCTTTCTTGACGCTTGCAGATGGCGATGTAGTTCACTGAAATATTGAATCTGACAGGCGCATAGGCCATGTGGTTCTTGTAGACCAATACAATATTCCAAATGTCACGAAAACATGTCGGGAACGGCCATACGACTGGTTTGAAGCTCTTTTGACCATTGGCCGCAAGAACAGGCATTGTTTTTGGAAAGAGGTTGGACGGCATCGATAGTCTCTCAGAGTAAACATCGTTCATAACAAATCTACCGCATTGGAATTAGCTAAATTATAATGTACAATAACTATGGTTATGGGCTTATTGTTAAACGCATGGTTTGTTGCGTTCGTTTAATGGCCCACTGAGATAAAAAATATAATAGTGTGATCAAATAGCCATCTTATTAGCTATTTGGAGCGATTATCTGACTCTATGGCTGAGGCCAAGCTTGCGACTTTGAAGCCGCGTCAGAAATGCCACGGCAAGGTCGCCTTAGTACGTTACATTGATTCAAATGTAGGTGGCCATGCTTAGTCGGCATGGCGACAAAGACGCAGCAGAAAGCGTTTTTCTCGGCGCAACGACAAAGATGCTCTGCGTACAGTAGTTTCTTATCGATGTGGCCATGCTAGCGCGACACTGGGTGCATATACAGGTGTCTCTCATTAACGTTTAAAACTCTCTGTAGCGACGTAGATGGCATTGAGACAAGTAATTTGATATGGGACACTAAGGGTCGCAAGTGTCCGGAAATACCTTAAAAGTGAACCACAACTGTTAAACATACAACGTCATCAGATGACGGCTCAGCTCGAGCGGTCAGGCCCGCGCTCCCTTACGCACACCAAAGCAAACGTTGAATATCGTATCACGCTGGTTCCGAGTCGGTATGTGCGACTCAGGCGCGTGGGGTTCGAGATTCAAATCCGGTTCAAATCCGGGGCCTATCCATCAGCTTTCTTTGATCTCTCTCTCTTCTCCTGTCAAGTGGAAGTAGATTGTTTGTTGACATGAAGACACGGAGTGATAAGATGTGCGTAAGGGAGCACGGGTCTGACCGCTCGAGCTGTGAGCCGTCACCTGGTGACGTCATATGTTTATAACAGTTGTGGTTCACTTTTAAGGTATTTCCGGACACTTGCGACCCTAGTGTCCTATAACAAATTATTTGTCTCAATGCCATCTACGTCGCTACAGAGAGCTTTAAACGTTAATAAGAATCGCCCTGTATATGATACAATATATAAATCGCAGCCAATGGCCTTAAATTGGGTATTTTTGATTGAACGCCCGAGGGCTCCAAACAAGTTCAATTTCAAGTAGTTCCAACTTTGGCTACCAGATGCTACTGCCACGAACACTAGTGGCGATCGTTGGAACTTGATAGAGCGTTGTGTAGGCCTACTAGCCAAATATAACCTACAAATTTTGCTACACGCCACAAATTGCTGTGATAGGTTCTTTTACGTGCCATAAATCTATGACATGGGCCCGCCGGCTTTACTCCCCTCCGAAGGAAGGCATACTGTAGGATTTTAACGCTCTTAGAAATTCCGACGACTATTGCTGTTTTGAAAAGTTCCACCGTTTCAATATGGTGGGAAAGCTAAGTTTCATTTCAGAAGCAGGCGCTGCCGTACCCCGCCTGGTTAACAGATGTCTATGGCAGGTTGCATGTATTCACCCTTAACCACGCTCCTCGTTGCTAAATTTTCGCCTTCGATTCAGAGTGTATTTACTCAGGTTAGAACAATAAAAGTGTTTGGGGTGTAAGATAAACACACAAGTACATATTTTACCCGTACGAAGGACGGGTTGCCTGCTAGTAGTGAGTGGAATAGATAAAACGAGGATTAATACTACACCGCCTTCTGTGTTCTTGGGCTGCGTATTAAGACCCTGGATCTGGAACCTGACTCTAACCAAGAAATGTAATTCTGTTGGTAATACTTGCATCGTAAGGTCCCCCCAGGGGGGCCACATCTATTGGGACGTGAGTTGGCGACCACGGGACCCCCAGCTGAGTCCGGTATTACTACCACTTACTTGTGCCGGGCTCCTTTGGTCCTCTCTGTTATCTTTCATGTCGGCCTCCCTTGGTCATCTCTTGTTCTCTTCCGACCCCGACGGTATTAGGGTATCCGAGGCCTAGGGAGTCTCTTCCTTTCCGCCTTAATTGGCCCTTCTCTCATCTTTCCGGATCCCTCATTCTTCGAGGGTTCCGCCTTCTTTTTCTTTTACATTCTGTACGTCTTTTCGCTGCCATTTACATTTTGTACATTTTTTCAACCTAAATTGCATTTTGCACGTACTTTCAATCTAATTTGCATTTTGTAAGCATTTTGATTTTCACTTGCATTTTGTGAGTATTTTGAATTTCAATTGTATTTTCAACCCCAATTGCATTTTACCGGCATGTTCAGTCTACTGTAAATTGCATTTTTGCCGGCATTTTGAATCTAAATTGCATTTTGTGGGCGTCTTGAATCAAACCTGCATTTTGTAAGTATTTTGAATCTAAAGTCCATTTTGTGCGTCTTTTCTATCTAAATTCCACTTTGTCAGTCTTTTTCCTTTAACTTGCCTTTTGTGAGTGCTTTCAGTCTAAGTTACATTTAGAACGTGTTTTCAGTCTACCTTGGTTTTCGTTCTGTCCATTTCATTGTCATTTTCGCTATCACCCAGACCATTAGTGGCCGATAACCTCGATGTTAGACCCCTTAAGACAACAACTATCATCATCATCAGCATTGCAAGGTAAAACTGAGAAGATTTTTGTATTAGATTCTCATCTCAACAATCCTAGAAGTGATTTTTCATGTGATCTACCGCTTTTATTCAAGGCAAATGCTGCCGGGATTTTACCCACTGCCGGTAATACAGATTATGAGATAGATTCGACACTCATCCACCAGTCACCCCCTCAGGAAGGACGAGTTCGAATCTCACCCGAATCATCCCAGTTGTTTTCCGTGGGTTTTGAATTTTACTGCAGCTAAGATGCCCCGCAGGGGCTCACATCTAGTGGGACGTGGTTTGGAGACCACGGGATCCTAGCTGGGTCTGGCATTGCTTACACTTGTGCAGGGCTCCTCTCAGTCTTCTTTCCTGTCGACCTCTCTTGGCCAACTCTTGTTCTCTTCCGATCCCGGCGGTATTAGGGTATCCGAGGCCTAGGGAGTCTCTTCCTTTCCCACCTTCATTGGCCCTTCTCTCATCTTTCGTGATCCCTCATTCTTATAGGGATCGCCTTCTTTTCTTTCATTATAGTTCTTTCTTCTCTCTTAAGATTCCCGCCCTGTTTCTCTGAATTGGCTCCCCATGTCTCTAAATTACATTTTGTGAGTATTTTGAATCTCAACCACATTTTGTAAGTATTTTCAATCTACATTGGATTTTGTAAGTATTTTCGATATAAAATCCATTTTGTAAGTATTTTCAATCTCAATTGCATTTTGTCAGTAAGTTACAGTATTTTGAATCGCGGGTTTCCACATATTGTGGGTATTTTAAATCTACCATTCATTTTGTAAGCATTTTCAATTTCAATTGCATTTTGTAAGTATTTTGAATTCCAATTGCACTTAGTGAGTACCGGTATTTTAAATCTGAACAGGACATTTTCAATCTAACTTGCATTGTGTATTTTGAACCTCAATTGCATTATGCAAGTATTTTGAACCTAAATTGCATTTTGTAAGTATTTTGAACCTAAACTACATTTTGTGCGTATTTTTCAATCTAAATTCCTTTTGTGAGTATTTTCTTTCTAAATTGCCTTTTGTAAGTATTTCCACTCGACGTCTTGTTAATCGTTTCGGTCTGTGTTCCGTTCTGTGGGTGTTTTCAGTCCAGCTTCATTTTCGTTATGGTTTCCATTTCATTGTCATTTTCGCTATCACCCAGACCATTAGAGGCAGATAACCTAGATGTTAGGCCCCTTTAAACAACTATCATCATCATCTTGTGTTTACTTGGAAATGTGCATAATTTGGGAGCTTATTTCCAAAAAGTGTCTTAAATCCAATATTTTTATATGACATTTTATGCATTCATTTCACATTTTGTGTTCCAAAATGGTTGATATCCCCGTTGTGAAAGGAGAAATGCCAAAATACATTGTCATTTTTAAATGGGCTGGAACCTGCAATGCTATTTTGGCTGAATGTATACTTAGCAGGTGCAAATAGTGAACAAGATGGCTCTTAGACTGAATGTCACACTGAATTGCTTGAATGAAAAATTAAAAATAATAATCATATTTTATTATGTATCATACTTCATTTTCCCTTACTAAAACCATTTGTGTGTGTATGGTGTTTTTTTTACCTCCAAAGTGTCTTCAGATTAAGATTATGTCGTCCTGTTAATACTACTTCTTTCTTGGCGTTCACCGCGAAGGCCCCGGGCTTGATTCCCGGCTATGCCAAAAATTTAATTCTGGTCCTAGGGGTGAAACGGGTACACTAGGCATCAAAAGGCAAAACTGAAAAGAGGTGGGTTCGATTCCTATCTGAACCATCCTGGAAGTGGTTTTCCGTGGTTTCCTCATTTCTACTCCAGGAAAATGCCAGGATGATTCTTAACTTAAGCCCATGGCCAGCTCCTTCCCAGTCCTCACCTGAATTAAAAATGCACACACTGCTTCAGACACCAATATTAACACAGGTTATCAGACAAATCCTACGCCCACACAAGTACACGGGGCTAAATGACGTCTATGTCCAAGCCCAGTAAATAAAACAACAACAACATCGTTTATCTGAAAATTTGAAAGTAAAGCTCTATTTCTGGAGTTTGTCATTCCATTGACTTGAGACACTTTGGAAATGAACTCTTTAGATGTACGAATTTTACAGACATGTAGTCATATATAATTAATAGTCTATGGTTACTTTTCGTCTTGCCACCTTAAGGTGATGCAGACTGTAGGATTTCCACTTCAGCCATCCTGTTTTCCGTGGATTCGCCACTTCTACTCCAAGCAAATGCGGGGTTGGTACGTAATTTAAGACCACGGCCGCCTCCTTCCCAATTTGCAAAAAATACACATACTAGTATAGCCATCACAATAGCAGAGGTTATAAAAAACACGGGACTATTTGACCACGATGTCCTAGCCCCTAAAATATGCAACAAAACAGACTGTAGACTAATCTAAATTTACAAGTGATTATTGACTCAAAGATTTGTTCCTTTCTGAATTCTGAATTTTTGTTTTTCCGTAATTTTTGCTTATTGTTATAATTATTAGTCTTTTTACAATTTTTAATTGATAATTTTAAGACCATTTCATATTAATTTGTATTCATATTTATATGTTGTAAATAATAATTAATATGTCTCACATAATCTGTACTGGATTTGCCGTCAGATTCGTGAGACAAAGGACCTATCACATTAATGTACAGTAATATCAATCAGGGGCGTATATAAGGGGGGTGCTGAGAAGGCTCCGCCCCCCCCCCCCCCCGAAAAAAGCAATAAAAAATATATAAAAGTGTTGCTTTGGTAAGAGCATAAAATAATTGTAAATTAAGCTAACTCGTGGTGTAGTGGCTAGCCTTCTTGGCTGCCGCACCGGAGGTCCGAATTCGATTCCCGGCTCTGCCAAGAAATTTTAATTCTGGTCTGAGGGCTGGAACGGGGTACACTCAGCCTTGTGAGGCAAAACTGTGAATTCCACGGTACGATACTTTAGAAAAATAAATTATCAACTTGTAAAAATATAAAAAGTAAAATAAAAGAACTGTTTACCATTCAGCTTCGTAAATTGGCAAATATTAGGTATTTGCCATTGATACTCCATAGGCCATAATAGAAAATTCATTAAGTATAAAATTTTATTTGTGTGTTGTATTTTACAACTGTTTTTGTATTGCCAGTAATAATTGTAGGCTATATAAACTTTGAATCTTATCTAAAATAATTACACAAAGTTATATGCTCTAAGATATTGGTTGATATTTCTGGGTATTTTGCGGTGACAGTCCCCTGAGAATACTCACAATTTTCCATGATAGTCACCCGCACCCCCACCCTCCGAAAAAAATTGTATATCAATAGTATTTAATTAATTGAAAATGAAAATCCACAGCCTGCTTCCAGTCTCCGACCGGGTCAGGAATGGAATGAATGAAGCCCCCATCTAGCGGCGAGGATATGGACTGTGCCGGCTGCCGAGGCCTGACGCACTCCTCTGGGGCAATGATTAAATGAATGACAGATGAAATGAAATGATAGTGGAGAGTGTTGCTGGAATGAAATTTTGACAGGGAAAACCGGAGTACCCGGAGAAAAACCTGTCTGCCTCCGTTTTGTCCAGCACAGATCTCACATGGAGTGACCGGGATTTGAACCACGGACCCAGCGGTGAGAGGCCGACGTGCTGCCGCCTAAGCCACGGAGGCTTTATTTAATTAATTAATTAAATTAAAATTAAATTAAAATTAAATTTAGTCTTCCATCTCTAAATTTAATCCGTGTTAAAAGTGGCAGATTACCTCGCAGTTCCACCCCTTAAAACTCCAATAACTAACTTACTAGACTGTTAGTAGGCTGCTGTCGTACAGTACAGTATGTGTGCTGTTATTGCTCGTAGTGCTAACAGCGGTGACACAGGTGAGAATTTAACGGTATGTCCTTCACTCTCGCTCGGTTCAGTGCCCTGGCTCAGTTTACACTTCTCTCAAACACGCCACGTTTTAACGAATTAATTAAATTAAATAAACCGGATCAACCTAATGAAGAGTAGGGCTTAACAATAAACACTTGTAACAATTAAAATTCACCGCTAAAATATGGGTTGCAATCAACTTATACGTCAGCCATTTAAATTAATAACTCTTTATTTGTTGAGATATTTCTAAACATGTGCTATTTTCACAAAATCTCACGAAAACTGTAAAAATGTAAATTTGGTTAAATTTTATGTTTGTAAGCACCTGCAATGAGAAGTGGAGTGGATGTTTGGTATCCAGGAATGAAAGGAAGAATTAACTTAATGAGAAACCTAGAAACCATCTCTTCAGTGTTGCTTTCTAAAATGTATATAAATTGTACGTATGTAAATTATTTAACCGGCCACTGTGGCCGAGAGTGCTAACGCACTAACTCGAGAGAGCGTGGGATCGAATCCCACCTCGGTCATCTTGAAAATGGTTTTTCGTGGTTTCCAATTTTCATCACCAAGCAATCCTTTCAACGGTCGACTGCCTTCCAAAATCCCTTCCCTGATCCTTCCTTAATTAGACCCAAGTTAGCGGACGCCTGTCACCATCCCCAGTTGTATCTACTGTCAAAGTGTGTCCAGCTCTCAGACACCGTCCTTGTGGCGGTAGAGGAATGATCACTCGCAGAGTCATGGGTGAAGCCGAGCTGGAGGGGGATAAGATTTTTTTTTTTAAATATACTTTTTTCATTTTCTTGTAAATTATATTGTTTTGTTTCTAATATCAACTGATTTGTCCATCTGTTGGCGTAATGGCTGGAACGGAACGGGGTACACTTTGGTTCGATTCCCACTTCAGCCATCTTAGAAGTGGTTTTCGATAAATTCCCACTTCTTCTCTAGCCAAATGCCGGAATGGTACCTAAATTAATGCCACGATCGCCTCCTATCGAAATCCTAGCCCTAATTACGAATACCGCCGGCCCCGTGGTGTTGGGGTAGCGAGCCTGCCTCTCACATGGGGGGGGGGGGGGGGGGCGGGTTCGATTCCCGGCTCCGTCAGGGATTTTAGAAACGGACGTGAGGGCTGGAACGGGGTGCACTCAGCCTCGTGAGGACAATTGAGTAGCTGTCTGACAGTTAGGCAGCGCCCCGGTCACGAGAATTAAGATTAACGGCCGAGGGGATCCGATGCGCTGACCACGCGTCACCCCAATATCTGCAGGCCAAATGGCTGGGCAGTGGTCGCTTGGTAGGCTTAGGCCCTTCATGGGCTGTATTGCCAGGGGTTATTATAATTACGAATACCCGAACTAGTACAGCCATCACAATGACACATGTTATGAACCAAATTCCATACACCCTCGAATACACAGCGTTCGCGAGCATGATATCCCAAAGCCCTACCCGTTCTTCGAACGGCTTTTCGAACTTATTGGCAAATATCTCGTAAACTGTTGATTCTAGGGCCTTTAACATGGTTTTAGGGGATTCTTTTCGACTAACTTGAGTGGGATGGGTAGACGGTTCATCCAGTTCCAACACCATTTTCTGCAAGATTGCTCTCGAAGTTTAAAAGCATTAACAACGTTGGAATTACCCACCTGTCCATCGATATTGCCGTGGTAGGGAGCGGGGGAGCCTAGTGTCGGTGTCGTGCCATTTCGTCCAAATTCCACGAACAGAGGCAGGTGGGTTGACTCTCTGCCGGCTCACTAGTGCCATTTCGTCCAAACACCTATGATTGACAGTTTGACAGGTCTACAATAACTGTTTCATTTCATTGCGTTTCTTGTTAAAAATAATTATTTTTTTGATGTTTGTAATAATGGACGTTACTCGCTCCGCTCGTTTGCCACCAGTCAACTATAGTTTACAATGAAATGCTTATAATGTAAATAACATAGTGAGAATAGAAAAAAATGTGGATTAAAATCGCTCTCTGAGCTTCTGTGTATCTTAATTATCTAAATATTGTGCCGTCGTTAGCTGCAAGGCATGATGTACAGTTAGGCTTGCCATATTTTTGGTGAGTGAAACCGGGACACATTAATTGGGGGGGGGGGGCAGAGCGGAGGGTCCTCCCCCGGGAATTTTTTAAACATTAGAAGCAAAATGGTGAGTTGTAAGCCTTTTTTTAAAGCCTCGCAAGTGACGGGTGGGAGTATCTGGCACCCTAAATGGTTGGTTCTACACACCTTTTAAAAATAAAAATAAAGGATTTTTTGCTACATAAAATTATATAATTTTTCCTTCTTAATGATTTTTTTTTCTGGTCTACCATCTAGAAAGAAGTGTTAATAAAATACAATTTAAAATACTGCATAAAATTGTTTAATTGAACAATTTCTAAGTCTTATTATTTTTTGGAAAAATACATTTTTTTGTTTAATTACAAAACCAATTACAAAAAAACTTTTTTTGTCAAACTAAAAGAACAATTAATTAATGAGTTAACAATTTGGGCTATTGTTTTGTGTCATTCGTTTGAATACTAATAACCTCTTTGACGGTGTGCGCGATAGTCAACGATGTTGATTGTTGAAAAGTAACCGATTCATAAAAGATTCATTACTTTTTACATCTTACAGCCGTTTTCCGGGACATTGATAAAACCGGGCGGGACACCGGGACAACAGCGAAATTCCGGGACTGTCCCGGTCAAACCGGGACGTATGGCAAGCCTATGTACAGTTATATACAACAAACAAATATTTTGGAAATTTCCTGAGATTTTCGTAAAAGCACGCCTGTATACGAGTTATGTTACATCATGTGTCCGGCCTTGCAGAACTTGATATATGCAGTAGATCTGGCATCAGCGCGCTCTATTTAATGCGTACTGTCTTTTAAGGTAGAGACGCACTATAGAGTCTGGGGCGTAAATATTGTCACTAATAAAAATATAAACCTACCTGTGAAATGGATTTATCAGCTTCTTCGCGGACTGTCTTCTTTCCCTGCGCCATAGCCTTACGGACATCTTGTGTAGCCACATCAGGAACACACGTATTGTGGATCTCTTCTTTAATAATTTCACGGTTTATAGTAAACACGTTTCCACTACAAGAACGGTTAACACAACGCCACACAACTCCACCGCACTTCTTCTGATTCTTCTCATTCTTAACCGTATACCGATACCCGTTAAGTAATAAACTAGGCTGGCCTCTTGTAATGGTTGAAAACTTCATAATTAACAAGGATGTTAATTCATAGAGATCATTCGAACGAATTAAGCCGCCTCTGTTCATAAACATAGGTGGGGAGGGGAGGAATGGAATTCCACAGCAGGGATGGGTGGGAAATCCCACACTGCACTGCCTCAACCCTTGTCAACATTTCGTCTGGACGAGATGGCACTCATTAAATTGTGTAATAATTTGTAAAACCGAGCTGGACGAAATGGCACGTTTTTTCAAGGAATTTTGTTGCTGGACGAAATAGCACTGAACCCTAGTGTCCACCTCGTGCCGTTTCTCACATCATAGGGATCAAAATAAGCTTTGTCTTGTCCCCATAAGACTACATTTGATATTTTGCCCTTCTCCGCACATATTTTGAGTTTTTTTTTCATTGCCCCACTTTAAAGAGAGGTGCGGTGAAAAGTTATATAAGTGATTAGATCCTTGCCTGTGATGAAGACATATACCAAATCTTACGTTGATCCATCCACCCGTTCACAAGTTTTATGCGAGGTGGGGGAGGAGAAGAGCAGCATATTCGTCATAGCGGTCAGAAACGTCTTTGTGACGCAAAAATTCGTTGAAAATCAGCCAAGACAGACTAACGTTCTTGTTTTAGCTTGTTTTCATCATATGGAATATGTCTTATGAGATCACCTTCTGTCCGCGTGTGTCCCTAATAAAATGTAAACCTTTCAAATTTCAGTAAGTTTCACCAACCCAACATGGCGGCAGAACGAAATATTTCACCGGCATTCTAAATCTCCAAAACTGTCCGCCCTGAAATATTGTATGGTGACAGAGAATACTATGTTAAGTTCACCTATGTAGCTTTTAAAAACCTGTCAAGCACAAAACAAACACGATGACCAAGCGAATTAAAAATATTTAAATGGAATTTTCTCGCGTTTTAATTATCCGGGTGCAGTGAAGCTGCAGTAACAACCGAAAATGCTATCACTACGAAACGAGGTGGACACTACTCCCGCCCGCAATATCGATGCCCACGTGGGAAATCAAAATGTTGTTAATGCCTTCAAACTTCGCGAGTAAGCTTGTAAAAAATGGTGTTGGGACTGGAAGAACTGTCTTCCTTTCCCTGTCAAGTTGTTACTTATTTGGTTGTCTGCATATAATGCAGACAATATTCTCAAAATTAGCATACTTTTCGTATTTTTTTAGCGTATGGATTTTAGTGCCGGGAGTGTCCGAGAACATGTTCGGCTCGCCAGTTTTTGTAGCTGCTTCGAGACGGACGAGACGGACACCCAATGGGTGAGCTACAAGTACCGTTGGGGAAGGAAGTGGGAATGTAAGGACGAGGAGTTGGAAGGTAGCGGCTGTGGCCTCTTGTTAGGGACCAACCCCGGCATTTGCCTGGAAGGAAGATGGGAAACCACAGAAGATCATCTTCAAGGTTGCCGGCGGGAGGATTCGAACCTCCTCGCCTCCCGGATGTGAGAGACTGCCAGCAGTCATGCCGTAACGACCACGGCTAACTTTCCCGGTATACTTTTCGTCGTATGTTTTGCCAGAACGTATATTTATAAATAAGAAGTGAATGTCGAAAGAACGGCAAACTCCATTTTGTAATTATTTTCAATCTAAATTGCATTTTGAAAGTATTTTGAATCGCGGGCTGACATATTGTGAGTAATTTGACTCTAAATTACATTTTGTAAGTATTTTGAATTTCAGTTGCATTTTGTAAGTAACTTATTTCGAATTTTAATTGCATTTTGTAAGTATTTTGATTTTCAATTGCATTTTGTGAGTATTTTGAATCTGGTATGGCATTGTCAATCAAAATTGCATTGTTTATTTTCAATTGCATTTTGTAAGTATTTTCAATCTAAATTGCATTTCGTAAGTAGCCTATTTTCAATCTAAATTGCATTTTGTAAATATTTTCAGTTTCATTTTGAATCTGATGGGTTGACATTTTCAATATAAATTGCATTTATGTATGTACTGTATTTTCAATTTCAATTGCATTTTGTAAGTATTTTAAATTTAAATTGCATTTTGTAAGTATTTTGAATCTCAATTACATTTTGTAAGTATTTCGAATCTACATTGAATTTTGTAATTTTGAACCTAAACTGCATTTTGTGCGTATTTTTCAATCTACATTACTTTTGTGAGTATATTCCTTCTAAATTACCTTTTATTTCCCCTCTACATTTTGTGAGTCGTTTCCATCTGAGTTCCATTTTGTAAGTATTTTCAGTCTAACTTAGTTTTTGTTATGGTTTCCATTTCGTTGTCATTTTCGCTATCACCCAGATCATTAGGGGCCATTAATCTAGATATTAGGCCCCTTAAAATAACAATCATCATCATCATCATCATCATCGAAAGAACGCATTATTTTCTGCATTTTATAATTAGAATTCATGCACTTATTCCTATTTTCTGACCTGTAATTCGATTATGTTGTTATTGTAGTGGTAAAATATGTTCTTGAAATTCTTACCAATAGCTGCGTTTCGAGCACCCTTTCATAATATTTTTACTGCTACACGATTCTAATGAATAACAAGTTTCATTTTGAATCATCTATACATTTCAGCTAATTTTTCGATAACTATCAGTCATTTTTTCATGATTTTTTAAAATTCGTTGGTCGAAATTACTTTTAAATTATTTTCACTACAAAAGAAAACCTTTGGCTATTATGTTTAATTGCATTTTTATTCTTTCACCTCTGAAGTTTTCCTGATCCACTTTGCGAAGTGGTTATGTCTTTCTTTCTGTGCCTGTCCTTTATTTTTCTGGGAATACCTTGTCCGAATGTACGCGAATTTCGAGATTCTCGCTGTCTGGCAAGAGATTAGGGTCATTGGCCGCGGGCTAGCTGTCGTGTCCTGGCCTGGGGAATGTGCCGGCACATGTTCGCACCTTCTGCCTGTCGGCCCGAGTTAGCCAAATGCCAAATTTTCATTCTAGCAATGTTTCCGCTGACTTATCTCACCAGTGGCTCATGGAAGGATTTCTGTTCTGACGTGGATTATATCGCATTACCTGATGCAAGAAGCTACTGGCTATGTGCGAGCCAAATAGTAGGAACTGTTTGCGACCATGCCGCTTCGTCTGGCTTGAGGGC
The DNA here is from genome assembly GCA_946902985.2 of Meconema thalassinum. NCBI lineage: Eukaryota > Metazoa > Arthropoda > Insecta > Orthoptera > Tettigoniidae > Meconema > Meconema thalassinum. Next base: position 582,320,809 of record OX336391.1, on the reverse strand, counting down.
GGCCTTCATTGGAGACTAAATGACTCTTGCTGATGCAATTAACGCAGTAAATCACACGACCTTGGATGTGAAGTCTGTCAAAGAATGATAAATTGAGATACCGCCGCGCCGCACAGCGACGTACCAATGACTCCGCAAACCAGTGTTACCATCGCACTAGACCAAATGTTGAAAAGCATCTCCAGTAAACACGAAAATACTGCTTATGGCCAATTAATCAGACACCAACAAAACTGCCATTTCTGGATTCAATTTATATACCGCGATACGCACGTGTCTAGGGGATTTTCTCTAGTTTAGTCGATGATGTCACGGATGACTTACGGACGTGGGTGTTAGTTTGTTTGATGTTGTGCCTTGAATTGCTGCCATATTACTCAGCTGTATGAGGTTTCAAACATGCGTCGTTACAAGCGGATGCAGTCACATGTGCTCCTCAAGTGCGGGGTTTAGTCGTGAGTTACGAATGTTCATAAATTGCTTTTAGTTGTACAATTTAATTAAGAAGTTGAACTGCGCACTTCTAAAGCCATTTTGGGACAAGCCATTGGTCGCTCCTAGGTTAGACGACGGTCTGGTCGAAACCATTGGACGCTACTAGGTTAGACGCCGATCTGGTCGAAACTGTTGGGTTCTACCAAGTTAGATGACTGTCGAAAGATACCTTTGGTCACTACTAGGTTAGACGACGGTCTGGTCGAAACCATTGGCCACTACTAGGTTAGAGGACTGTCGGGGGGAAACCATTAGTCGCTACTAGGTTAGACAACTGTCTGGACGAAACTGTTGGGTGCTACAAGGTTAGACGACTGTGTGAAAGAAACCTTTGGTCACTACCAGGTTAGACGTATGTTGCGACAAAACCTTTGGTCAATACCAGGTTAGACGTATGTCGCGACGAAACCTTTGGTCACTACCAGGTTAGACGTATGTCGCGACGAAACCTTTGGTCACTACTAGGTTAGACGTATGTCTCGACGAAACCCTTGGTCACTACCAGGTTAGACGTATGTCTCGACGAAACCCTTGGTCGCTACTAGGTTAGACGACTGTCTGGACGAAACCTTGGGTCGCTACTAGGTTAGTCGACTGTCTGAACGAAACCTTTGGTCGCTACTAGGTTAGATGATTGTCTGAACGAAACCTTTGGTCGCTACTAGGTTAGTCGACTGTCTGAACGAAACCTTTGGTCGCTACTAGGTTAGTCGACTGCCTGGACGAAACCTTTGGTCGCTACTAGGTTAATCGACTGTCTGGACGAAACCATTGGCCGTTACCAGGTTACACGACTGTCTGAAAGGCTCCTTTGGTCACTATTGGTTAGACGTATGTCTCGACGAAACCTTTGGTCGCTACTAGGTTAGACGACTGTCTGGACGAAACCTTTGGTCGCTACTAGGTTAGTCGACTGTCTGGACGAAACCTTTGGTCGCTACTAGGTTAGTCGACTGTCTGGACGAAACGTTTGGTCGCTACTAGGTTAGTCGACTGTCGGGACGAAACCATTGGCCGTTACCAGGTTACACGACTGTCTGAAAGAATCCTTTGGTCACTACTAGGTTAGACGTATGTCTCGACGAAACCTTTGGTCGCTACTAGGCTAGACGACTGTCTGGACGAAACCTTTGGTCGCTACTAGGTTAGTCGACTGTCTGAACGAAACCTTTGGTCGCTACTAGGTTAGTCGACTGTCGGGACGAAACCATTGGCCGTTACCAGGTTACACGACTGTCTGAAAGAATCCTTTGGTCACTACTAGGTTAGACGTATGTCTCGACGAAACCTTTGGTCGCTACTAGGCTAGACGACTGTCTGGACGAAACCTTTGGTCGCTACTAGGTTAGTCGACTGTCTGAACGAAACCTTTGATCGCTACTAGGTTAGTCTGGACGAAACCTTTGGTCGCTACTAGGTTAGTCGACTGTCTGGACGAAACCATTGGCCGTTACCAGGTTACACGACTGTCTGAAAGAATCTTTTGGTCACTACTAGGTTAGACGTATGTCTCGACGAAACCTTTGGTCGGTAGTAGGTTAGACGACTGTCTGGATGAATCCTTTGTTCGCTACTAGGTTAGACGACTGTCTGGACGAAACCTTTGGTCGCTACTAGGTCAGAGGACTGTCTGGACGAAACCTTTGGTCGGTACTGGGTTAGAGGACTACCTGGACGAAATCTTTGATAGCTACTGGGTTAGACAACTGTCTGGACGAAACCATTGGCCGCTACTAAGTGAGGCGTCGCCATTGGCCGCTACTAGGTTAGACGAGGCTATTGGTCGCTACTTGATTAGACGGCGCTATTGGTCGCTAGTTGGTTAGACGACGCTATTGGTCGCTACTTGGTTAGACCACTGTCTGGATGCAACCATTGGCCGCTACTAGGTTAGACAACTGTCGGGACGAAATCATTGGCCGCTACTAGATTTCACGACTGTCTGGACGCAACCATTGGCCGCTACTAGGTTAGACGACGGTCTGGTCGAAACCATTGGCCACTACTAGGTTAGAGGACTGTCTGGGGGAAACCATTAGTCGCTACTAGGTTAGACAACTGTCTGGGAGAAACCATTAGTCGCTACTTGGTTAGACAATTGTCTGGACTCTTGGGTGCTACAAGGTTAGACGACTGTGTGAAAGAAACCTTTGGTCACTACCAGGTTAGACGTATGTCGCGACGAAACCTTTGGTCAATACCAGGTTAGACGTATGTCGCGACGAAACCTTTGGTCACTACTAGGTTAGACGTATGTCTCGACGAAACCTTTGGTCACTACTAGGTTAGACGTATGTCTCGACGAAACCCTTGGTCGCTACTAGGTTAGACGACTGTCTGGACGAAACCTTTGGTCGCTACTAGGTTAGTCGACTGTCGGGACGAAACCATTGGCCGTTACCAGGTTACACGACTGTCTGAATGAATCCTTTGGTCACTACTAGGTTAGACGTATGTCTCGACGAAACCTTTGGTCGCTACTAGGTTAGACGACTGTCTGGACGAAACCTTTGGTCGCTACTAGGTTAGTCGACTGTCTGGACGAAACCTTTGGTCGCTACTAGGTTAGTCGACTGTCGGGACGAAACCATTGGCCGTTACCAGGTTACACGACTGTCTGAAAGAATCCTTTGGTCACTACTAGGTTAGACGTATGTCTCGACGAAACCTTTGGTCGCTACTAGGCTAGACGACTGTCTGGACGAAACCTTTGGTCGCTACTAGGTTAGTCGACTGTCTGAATGAAACCTTTGGTCGCTACTAGGGTAGTCGACTGTCTGGACGAAACCTTTGGTCGCTACTAGGTTAGTCGACTGTCTGGACGAAACCATTGGCCGTTACCAGGTTACACGACTGTCTGAAAGAATCTTTTGGTCACTACTAGGTTAGACGTATGTCTCGACGAAACCTTTGGTCGGTAGTAGGTTAGACGACTGTCTGGACGAAACCTTTGGTCGCTACAAAGTTAGACGACTGCCTGGACGAAACCTTTGGTCGCTACTAGGTCAGAGGACTGTCTGGACGAAACCTTTGGTCGGTACTGGGTTAGAGGACTACCTGGACGAAATCTTTGATAGCTACTGGGTTAGACAACTGTCTGGACGAAACCATCGGCCACTACTAAGTGAGGCGTCGCCATTGGCCGCTACTAGGTTAGACGACGCTATTGGTCGCTACTTTGTTAGACGGCGCTATTGGTCGCTAGTTGGTTAGACGACGCTATTGGTCGCTACTTGGTTAGACGACTGTCTGGCCGAAACTTTTGGCCGCTATTGGTCGCTACTTGGTTAGACCACTGTCTGGATGCAACCATTGGCCGCTACTAGGTTAGACAACTATCGGGACGAAATCATTGGCCGCTACTAGATTTCACGACTGTCTGGACGCAACCATTGGCTGCTACTAGGTTAGACGACGCCATTGGTCGCTACTAGGTTAACGCCTGTCGGGACGAAACCATTGGTCGCTACTAGGTTAGACGACTGTTTGGATGCAACCAATGGCCGCTACTAGGTTAGACGACTGTTTGGACGCAACCAATGGCCGCTACTAGGTTAGACGATGCCTGGACGCAACCAATGGCCGCTACTAGGTTAGACGACTGCCTGGACGCAACCAATGGCTGCTACTAGGTTAGACGACTGCCTGGACGCAACCAATGGCCGCTACTAGGTTAGATCACTGTCTGAGCGAAAATTACAGCTTCTACTACAAGCAAGGGGGGTCTAGGGCGTAATGCCCTGGTTAGGATAATGCTTGTATGAAAATTGATGTGTGCATTGCTTAAACCTTCAGTATCCTCCACACCTCAATGGTAGGCGCCATTTTCACTCTCGTGAATGTTGTAGTGTAAGGAATGGCGATCTATACTACTTCCCATTCTGAATCGTCAAGTGCGACACACACAAGTTTGAACTGACGGATATTTCCCTTTATGTCAGATTACTGTGATACAGGAGCCCCTTTGCAAAAATGTTATTTTACTAGGGGAGAGTTTCTGAGACTTTTTTTCCATACCGTACTTGTTTTATCACTAAAATCAACATCGTTCCATTTAAGAATATTTCAATTATTACACTCTCAAACTTGCAGTTGTAATCACTCACTTGGGAATTACATCTAAAACATTATAAAAGAAATTAAACAATCCGTGGCACTACAGCCTAGCAGGATCCTGGTTAGATCACGGTCTGGACGAAACTAATGGCCGTTAAGGCTAGACGACTGACTGCTGGTCAGTGCGTCGGGACCCCTCGGCCGTTAATCTTTGACCGGAGCGCTGCCTCACTGTCAGATACCTAGTCGAGCCATCACGCATGTTTCTAAAAATCCCTTACGTATCTGGGAATCAAACCCGAGGTCTCCTAGTGAGAGGCCGGCGTGCTACCCCACACCACGTGGCGGGAAAAGGAAATACGACAATTTAGATATTGAGTTACAAATCACAAAAGTTGCTCATATCTTGACAGTTTTTTTTTCGTGTAGCCTCCTGAGAGGCCGAGTGCAGGTCTTTCTAGTCGACGCCCGTGGGCGACCTGCGCGTCGGGATGAGAGATGAGATGAATGGATGAAAGTGGGCAAGGATGTGGACAGTGAAAGGTACTCTTAAAAGGAGGCAACCTGAATAAAGCAAGTTTTTAGAGCCGGTGTAGGTTATTGGCAAGAATACTCAAGTCATATAATGTGTGCTTAACTAGGCGTTTGCTATTAAATGTCGACAGATGTGAGCCATAATTGAAACTGTAGAAAAAAAGAAAAGGTTTAAACTGTTAAAAAGAAACCATCCCTGTAGTCAATTTCAGTTAATCGATCCTCATCGCGCCAAGTGTTTTTTGAGATAATTAAGTGACTGTTTCTATTATGCGAAGTGATCTAGAAATAACCTCTCATAGAACAATTTAATTAGTAGAAGCCATTTTTCAGTAAAATGAAAATCCACAGCCTGCTTCAGTCTCCGACCGGGTCAGGAATGGAATGAATGAAGCCCCCATCTCGCGGCGAGGATATGATCTGTGCCGGCTGCCGAGGCCTGACGCACTCCTCTGGGGCAATGATTAAATGAATGACAGATGAAATGAAATGATAGTGGAGAGTGTTGCTGGAATGAAATTTTGACAGGGAAAACTGGAGTACCCGGAGAAAAACCTGTCTGCCTCCGTTTTGTCCAGCACAGATCTCACATGGAGTGACCGGGATTTGAACCACGGACCCAGCGGTGAGAGGCCGGCGTGCTGCCGCCTAAGCCACGGAGGCTGGCCCATTTTTCAGTATTGCATAGTAATCCATTATAGAATGCTTTTCAAATTAGAGTCCATATCCCCTCCAGGGACGTAGGCGACCTGAATTATAGAGCCCTTTGGCTTCGTCAAGTGATCACTAACCAGGCATCCCGAGCCAGAGTTTGCGTGTGGTAGGGTGGCCAGTTCCTTTCCAGTCCACCTCCTGTCATAGCATCCGGCAGGTTCCCATTTCGCATCACGAGGCGGGAAGACCCCGTACCAGTCCATACCAAGACTTTTAAATTCTTGGCAGAGCCGGGGATCGAACCCGGAACCTCGGGGGTGACAGCCAACTATGCTAGCCACTGCGTCACGAGGTGGTCGAATGCTTTTCAGTCGATTAATATTGTAACTTTCAGTCGGTCAACAAACAATAATTCCAATTACTGGAATACGTGAAAATAGATTTCTTAAAAAGTTGCATGTCAATACACAGTCATCATTTTCTTCAGCTTTTCCCAATTAATTGGGGGTCGCCGGGGCCAACCTGGCTCATTTTGGTTTTGGCCGGGGATTTAAGACCGGATGCCCTTCCTGACGCCACGTGATTTTTCAGGTGAAAATTTCGCCCAGCTGTCACCAGGATTCGAACCCCGGCCGTCCGGGTGAAAGACGAGCAGCTAAGCCACTGCGCCATCACGCTCCCCGCATGTCAATATACAGTAACTTATATAATTATATACGCTCTCGTGTGTTCTACAGTGCCCCGTTTCAAAGTTATTTTTGGCAGTAGCGCTCTGAAAATTGTTTGTACATTCTGTGCCACGTTATTGAAGCCAACTGCTATTAACAAACACCACAAGTAGTTCCGTGACGAACTAAAGAGCCCACTTTTTTTAAAATTTTAAGATTCATGCCAATCTACACACATCAAAAAAAGTTTTGCATCACCTCGGTTCCCAGATCTCCGGCATATAGACGTTGACTGTGTATATTGTATCCAAGATACAGTCCCTTTGACTGTTCATAGATGTCACTAAAACTGCTCAAAGATGTAAACAACCATGCATGAGCAGGGCCTATTAGACGGAGGGGGTACGACAGCCGATCAGTTCCAGTCATTCCACCAGGACGAAGGTACGCTGCTCATGTTGTCTGTAGTTCTACCATGCCTAGAAGGTCAATACCGCAGTTCGATCGCGTCCGCATTGTTACTTTGTGTCAAGAAGGGCTCTCAACAAGGGAAGTTTCCAGGCGTCTCAGAGTGAACCAAAGCGATGTTGTTCGGACATGGAGGAGGTACAGAGATACAGGAACTGTCGATGACAGGCCTCGCTCAGGCCGCCCAAGGGCTACTACTGTAGTGGATGACCGCTACTTACGGATTGCCGCTCGGAGGAACCCTGACAGCAATGCCACCATGTTGAATAATGCGTTTCGTTCAGCCACAGGACGTCGTGTTTCAACTCAAACTGTGCGCAATAGGCTGCATGATGCGCAACTTCACTCCCGACGTCCATGGCGAGGTCCAGCTTTGCAACCCCGACACCATGCAGCGCGGTACAGATGGGCCCAACAACATGCTGAATGGACCCCACGGAATTGGCATCATGTTCTCTTCACCGATGAGTGTCGCATATGCCTTCAACCAGACAATCGTCGGAGGCGTGTTTGGAGGCACCCTGGTCAGGCTGAACGTCTTAGACACACTGTCCAGCGAGTGCAGCAAGGTGGTGGTTCCCTGATGTTTTGGGGTGGCATTATGTGGGGCCGACGTACGCCACTGGTGGTCATGGAAGGCTCCGAAACGGCTTTACGATACCTGAATGACATCCTCCGACCCATAGTGCAACCATATCGGCAGAATATTGGAGAGGCATTTGTCTTCATGGACGACAATTCTCGACCTCATCGTGCACATCTTGTGAATGCGTTCCTTCAAGATAACGACATCGCTCGACTACAGTGGCCAGCATGTTCGCCAGACATGAACCCTATCGAACATGCCTGGGATATGTTGAAAAGGGCTGTTTATGGACGTCTTGACCCACCAACCACTCTGAGAGATTTACGCCGAATTGTCGTTGAGGAGTGGGACAATTTGGACCAACAGTGTCTTGATGAACTTGTGGATAGTATGCCACGGCGAATACAGGCATGCATCAATGCAAGAGGACGTGCTACTGGGTATTAGAGGTAGTGGTGTGTACTGCAATCTGGACCACAAATGCTGAAAGTCTAGCTGTATGATGGTACAACATGCAATGTGTGGGTCTCATGAGCAATAAAACGAGCTGAAATGTTGTTTGTGTTGATCTCTATTCCCTTTGTATTTAACGGTTCCGGAACTCTTGGAACCGAGGTGATGCAAAACTTTTTTTGATGTGTGTATATAGAACTATCTAGAATAATGACGAAATCAAGTTGGTAATACTAACATTTATAAGTACTACAGTTTGAAATACACCGGAAATAGTGAAGCCTAATAGAGTAACTTACTACAGTTGGCAGCCCTGGTGACTCTGAATATATTCTTAGTTCCATCTCTTAAGGTATAGAATGCACATACAACATGTAGTTGAAGTCTAATGGATAGTATGGACGTTACATGCTGTTCGATATTGGATTTATCAGTGCGCGTAAAATTATGTTGGGAACAATGTCATGTATGTGATGCTCAGAATTAAACGGAAATATTACGATCTAATATAGTGCCAATTTTGGATAAAATCCATTTTTTAGTATAGAAGATACATGAAATTAAAATTTGAAACTATCAGAAAGCTTAGAATCATGTTAGCAGCACTGAGGTATATTAGTTACTCCAAATTAATCTAGAATGTCAGGTACTATACGTGTGCAAAGTTTAGAGCTGATGGCTTGCATACTTTCTGATATATTGATAAAATGTTAAAACATAGAGAGAGCATTTATCAACAGTTGGCAGCCCTGGCGGCTCATTAGAATACGTACAGTCATATCTGTTGTAGTACACATAGTACATACGGAATTTGGTTGAAATTCAATTGATGGTATAAAAGTTACATGCATTTATATTATGGACCTATCGGCAGACTTAGAATCATGTTGGCAACACTGGCATGTATGAACTTATGAAAATTCATTGGAATGTTATCGTCTATTTGTGTGCCAAGTTTGGAAGAGTTCGCGTCCATAACTTCTGAGATATCCAACATAGAGCTAAAATGTCAATTGTGATTTTTCAGCAGTTGGTAGCAGTGACGTCAATTTCAAATATGGCCGTGAGCTATTCAGGTGTATATCTTTACTCTTACCAACTTTGGTGTCGATAGCTGCAGCCGTTTAGGAGTTGATATGGGGAGACAGACAGACAGACAGAAGGACACACATTTCCCGGATCGATCTCATAAGTCTACTTTTTCCTCATTTTTGCAAAAGTAGGCTAATAAGGAAATTGTCAACATAAACTTTCAAGTAATAAACTTGCCACAAAAGACACGTCGCCATGTTGGATAAGGCAATGCTGCCAACTTCATTTCACTGCAATCCGCTGTTGCGAGGTTTGGTGACTCTGGACGAAATTATTGGTGAAAATTACTGATTGTACTACTAGGCAAAACCATTGGCCTGGATAAAGGTTATTGATGCGTGCGTGACTACCTCCACTTTGCGTGACAAAAACCAGGGGTGTACATATTAGCTAACGCGGGCCACGCTACCTAACCATTATTGGTCTAGGCGAAAACCATTGGTCTGGATGAAAATATTGGTCTAGGCAAAACCATTGAAACTGGTGATAGTTATCTCGCAACTCCCACAATCCATATCGCAAGGATTTCATGTTTCGAACTAGCGGCAAAACCAGCGCCAACCAAAAATGCAATAACACCCTCTAGCGATAAAATATTCTACTCCTATATTTTAGTAACATTAGCCATTTCTATAGAAATATTTTCGTCTTTTCATGGCGCGGGCACCGTATACTACACGAGTTCCATATATATATATTTTTATACAGGGTGTCTTTTATGTACCTTTGGAGAATGATAGGTCGTGTAGGGGTCGGGTATAGAAGTAATTTGAGATAGGGAACTTGGGGTCGGAGCGGCCTCCTTAACCCCTAAAATAAGGGTTGATTCAGGCCCTCCACCCTGTAAGTTAGGCAACCGACCCAAGCCTCTAGTGGTAAATAATGAAACAACTTCCTACTTTAAGTAGTACAGACAAACTATTGTGGGAGTGAATTTAAAGAATTAAAAACGGTCTTGTAACAATTCATTGGTACACTTTTGCAGATTGTGCATTTCAGTAAAGAGAAATACTAAGTAATCTTACTTGAAGAAATCCATTATTATAGCTATTAAAGTATGTACGGTACTGTTGTGATCAGAATAATTTGTATAAAGAGGAAAGTCTTATAACTTTGTTTTACGTTCAGACTGGTGTAAATTCTGAAAAGCAGTGCCGGTATTACAAAATTATAGAGGACAATTACTCCTCCCCACTAACCCCTTTCAACCTCCCCAGCGGAGGCTCACCTCACAGGTTAAGAACCCCTGCCTTAGGTGATTGAGAAGTCATTTGATTATTTATTTATTTATTTATTTATTTATTTATTTATTTATTTATTTATTTATTTATTTATTTATAATCTGGTTCAACAAGTAGCCTATGTATTTTCTTTTTTCAGGTTAGGGTGTTAAATATTTGTACTCCCCGCCTGATATAATTAGGCACAATCGTGTTGGTCGACTAAAAAGCATTATATTATAGTGGATTACTTGGCAACACTGAAAAATGGCTTCAAATACTTCGTGTTCGTGAGATTGGTTGGTTCTTAAGTTTAGGGGCTGCGACAACGCGGTCATGTAGCCCCGTGTACTTTGGCTGTGTGTAGAATCTGTCTGATAACCGGTGTTAATTGTGATGACTGTATTAGTGTGTGTTATCTGTTTTTTTTTTAAATTTAAGTACTGCAACTTAGAATTTTTCAAATAGTTCCTACTTTTGCCGCCAAGCGCCACCGGTTCGTGAGATTAATAAATGTATCAACTTATTCTTCCTGAGATTAATAAATGTATTCTTCCCTGCGTACTGTTTGAATTAAGAATATTAAATGCTAGTCGCCTGCTGCTGATATAAGCAGCAGGAAAATGGACTACTCTCTACTGTACAGTCATGCGCTACTTGTTTTGGAAATCTAGGCCCCTAATGCATAATGTAGAATACGAAACGTATCTTCCGAACGAGCCAGCAGCAGGTGTAGGCCAACGGCCGACCGTGCACACATAAACCACACGCAAGAGTCTCGACCAGGGGACAACGTCATGGAATAACAGTCCAGGTTACTCATGAATGAAATGTGGTTGTTCTAAATCAACAGAGCGATATTTTAAAATGTACCGTAAACCACATATGAACCCTTGAGAACTGGTGTGGAAAAATATAACACGAGGATTGGCGCCGGGTCATTTTGACCCATAGTGTGTCACTCCCGTTTCGCCGTAGTCGTACGTACTTAAATGAAGTAATTTTACACCTGGTGTCTTCCTATGAATTATTCCCAATATAAAAAGTGGTTTATTTATATTTTTCAAATTTAACATGCAGAAAAATGACAATAATTTATTGGCCCTGATAGTGGCGGCAAAGCCATCATATTAATTTTAATAAAGGAGCTGATACCAAGGTGTCCCTAGACCCTAAACATGGATCAACAATATCGTGAGCTATGTGATTCTGCTGCACCAAAATAGGTGGGTACCCCCCCCCCCACTTATTTTTTACAGATTGACCCGACTAACGTAAGCCGAAAATTATCACGCGAGAACTGGCGCCATGGGTAAATCTGACCCGACCGTAAATAATATAGTGTTCAAAAAGCTATGGACATGTTTCTTTTGCAGAGTGAAGTTCAAGGCTTGCAAGGAAGGTACAGTAAGTGACAGAACATAGACTAAGGGCTGACCAAAACGAAAAATATAGAGCATTATTTAAAAAATACCCATGCGCCAGCCCTTGCGGGTTAATGGTGATACGCTCTAAGTAGAGTGTACGGAATGTTACTGCTGTAGATTCAATAGTTTCAATGTTACTGCCCAATTGTCTTTTTTCCTACCTCGATAAAAGAAATGTCCCTCGCGGCTATCATACTTGGCTGTCGCCCCGAAAGCCCGGGTTTGATTTCCGGCTCTGCCAAGATATTTAATTCTAGTCTGAGGACTGAAACAGGGTACACTTTTCCTCATGAGACATAACGGATGAGGAGTGGGTTAGATTCCCGCCTCAGCCATCTTAGAAATGGTTTTCCGTGGTTTCCCACTTCTTCGGGTGTATGAGCGCTGCTGGGAATTATGGACCATCGGATGTACATTGACATTCTGAAGGAAAACTTGGGGCCTAGCGCTGCTGGGATGGGTCTGGAAGGTGATTTCTTAGTTCAGCAAGACAACGACCCCAAACATACGGCACATAACACCAAGATGTGGCTGCCTTACAATGACCCACACCTCCACAATCACCGGACACCAATCCAATAGAACACCTGAGGAGCATTCTTGACTCAAGAATTAGAAAACGTGCAATTTACAACAGGAGTGAATTAAAAATTGCACTTCAAGAAGAATGGGCCTCTATTCCAGTGAGGATCATCAGAGCATTGGTCGACCTAATGACAAGACGCATGGAAGCTATTATTCACAGCAATTATCATGCTATTGGTCCTGTATTTCTACCTTCACTTAATTGTGTGCACCAGGTAAACTACTCCTCTCCCTACAGGCGTACGAATACTTTGACAGTATCTGTAGATATTTTTATCGGTACACCCAACGTAAACTAAAAAGGCGCACGGACGGCGGGTTTTGCTTCGATTCGATTTACTGAAATAGTTACTGCTCGGCTTCCTGTGGTTCTTAATGAATGTTTTTGCACAGAAACCTTCCTCGAGACATCCTTTACAGAATGGTGAAACCCGCATCAAAATGTATCCAGTGGTTCTCGAGATTACCCGTTATATCCAAGAATCAAGGACTTGTAGAGATTCTCGAGTCATTGACTACAAAGGACTTGGTTACATTTCACTGTGCGATGCTGAGGTATCTGAAGAGTTATAGTTGTGAATCTATTGTTCTAGTCATGCACTTGACTCATTTGCACAAAGGATTTAGCTAGGTAAGGAGGTATAGTCTTTCTTTATTTTTTAATCACGACAGGAAGCTTAGTACAATCGTATTTCCCTAAGATTTAACCAGACAATCTCCACATCAGGCTGTTCCAAATCCACGAGTTTGAGTATGCGTACACGCGAGTACTCAGCAGTAATGCTCGGAGCACGGTTGGATAGGGACGGGGGGTGATAGCCGATACGTCACTGGGTGAAGGTCATACTACAACTCCATGCACTTCCTGGCAGTCTTTATGTATCCACCGCTTAGTAACGGCTGCCCCTACAGCGGAGCTGTATTGCATATTGCAGGTTTACTCACAGAAGGCGGCGAGTACTCATTTGCTCACAAGCGAGCAGCTCGGCTGGAACCAAGGAGCATATAATAACAGAGTAGGGACACTCTGCTATTTCTGCGTTCCGTTAAATTCAGCGATTGCGTCGTTGTTTGGGCTCCAACTCAAACGCACATGGTGCGCAAAGCTACTAAAGAGCGTTGCATGGTGCGCACCACGTGGCGAATTCCTACGCCACTGAGATGCAATAACTGGCCGTATATTGTGCAAGAAATATAAGTGACCGAAGGATCTAGGTTGCTTTCGCCGAGTACGTTACCCAACTTACGAAATGAGAGGAAATCGAATCGAGTTTGATTAATCTGGATACTTATCGTTATTGTTGCTTTAAAGCAACTACGTTTTATTTTTGAACGCCAATATATTACTTAGATTGAATATTAAGAGGCAACGGACACCGTAAACTTGAATTTCATACGTCCGTTGTGGTCTATGACGTTGGTACGATGAGAAGAAAAAAATGACGGTTGTTTTATTTCCTACTCTTTTCAGTTGCTTCGCCCTTTTAAGACGTTTAAGTACAAGCGAATAGTCTTTTTGAAGTTTCAACGATAAAAATAAATAAATCATGAAGTTTCATGCATGTTTGCAATATTAAGATACCGTAACCCTATTCCGACCCAGTACGCCACTATGGCCGATTTCTTGTCTGCTATACCTCCTTCTCTAAATAAATTGTATTTGCCCAATAATGTAATTTCATTACAATTAACTTGGCCTCAATGATTAAATGATTTTCAACTGTATCTACAGAAAAAATATAGGCAGGGTTGAGGATTGTCTTCAAGGAAATGAGAAAGCTGATTTTCCAGACAGTTTCAATTGATTTATTAATGTATGTTCAATCACGGTACACATTGTACATTCTTTCACATGTAAGTCATAACTTCTGATGTGTGAACATCAATGGCTTAGTCGACTGGAGACAGGTTTGAAGAAGACCATGCCGGGCTGCACTCAGATGATCGTCTATGCTGCAGGACGGTGGAAAACAACTGACACCCACAGTCAAGTACACTCCAACGCAGGAAAACCTCTTGGCTAGCTTCGATCCATCCTCAGGCTAAAGAAGCTGTAAACTCAAAGAGGATTATTTTTGGTGAACATGAATTTTCAGCCTGTAAAGCAACACAATTCCAGTTAACGCAGCATTTCTTGCAAGAAATAAGAGGGAGGGGACATTTAGAAGATGTGATTGAACGTAATGGCACAACACATTACCAATTACATTTAATACCCCCCACCTCAGTTTAATGGCAATTAAAACCTCCTGTTTCGGGCATGTTAAAAGGACCCCTGCAGGCCAAATGTACGAAGCCACATCATATTACTGTTATATACGCAGAAAAAAATCTGCATCACAGGATTATTGTGCCCATTGATTTAAAAGAGAGAGGGGAAAGAGTGTTGGTTGGTTCCTCAGTTTAGGGGCTGCGGCAACGCGGTCATGTAGCCCCGTGTACTTTGGGTGTGTGTAGAATCTGTCTGATAACCGGTGTTGATTGTGATGGCTGTATTAGTGTGTGTATCTGTTTTTTTAATTTAAGTACAGACTTCAAATTAGAATTTTTCAAATAGTTCTTACTTCTGCCGCCAAACGCCACCGTTAACGACTACTAGGCCTTGTTCAGAACTTAGCTACTAGACGCCACCGCAGTCGGCTCTTGGCAACGAACGTAGAAACCTAAGAGCGTTGTTTACATTCTTAACCTATCCAATTTAGCTTCACACAGGTGTAATTAGTGGAAGGTTCTTTAACATACCATAAATCTATGACATGGGACCGCTGGCTTTACTTCCCCTCCGAAGGAAGGCATACTGAGGGATTTTTGACGCTCTTAAAAATTCCGACGGCTTCGTCCGGGTTTGAACCCGCTACCTTGGGCATAGAAGCTCAGCATGCTACCAACTACGCCACCGAAGCCGCCGGGAAAGAGTGTGTCCTACAGACAAGTTGTCAATATTCTTGAAAATACTCTATGCCCTTTAAATATAAATTTACATTGGACTTTAACTTCCCCCATTATCTCACAACATGTGTGTTTTGAAATGTGCACATTAAATTCTAAAATCTATCGTTTTAAAGTTAGGCAATGATGATGTTGCTTTGTTGAAGAGGACTGGTGAAGTTCAAAACATGTGCACGTGTATCTACCCCCTGTCATCTTTTTTGTCGTGTGGCCTCCTGAGAGGCCGAGTACAGATCTTTCTAGTCAACGCCCTTGGGCGACCTGCGCACCGTAATGAGAGATGATTTAATGAAACTGGGCACGGATGTGGAAGGAAGCGGCCGTGGCCTGTCAGAGGTACCGTCCCAGCATTTTCCTAGAGTTGAAAATGGGAAACCACGGAAAACCATTTCAAGGATGGCGACGGTGGGGTTCGATCCCACGTCCACCGAGTCAGCAGAGAGCTTGGGCCCATGGCCGAACGCTGCGCTTTAGCTGCTGGCATACCTACACCTCATTATTATTCTTTCAGAGGGATCGGAAATGAGATACAATGAATTGCTATAAAAATTGAAACAAGATTTCAGTGAACCGCCATCCAATACAATACAACCATTGAAATATTGCATTAATTTAAGTCGATGCGGTTCCACCTAGCCAATGTGTACAGCCGGATGTCGTAATAGATGGCAACATCACAAGGAGCTGATAAAAGGATGAAATAAATGAATATGACCAAGCAGTTGGAATGAAGCGAGGTACCGTCCAGGCCATTGGGGGATGTTGAAAATGGTAAACCTGACCGGAAGAAATCCAAAACCAGTCGCCAGATAGATAGACCCCCATGGCCTAGCACTGCACTTACATGATTGCAGCTACCAAATATGTAAAAACTTTACAATAAACTATATACAGTACACACACATGTACTGACAAAGTGCAATGTTTAGAAATTACTACAACATTAACAATTGTTACACCAGATTATATAGGCTATATTTCCAGAATACTTTCACAGCACGTGTGCCAACCGTCCAACTCTGTCTGTGGGTGTATTCCATCCCTCCCACCCTTGAGGGGGGCAATTCATAAGACCAGTAGGAAGCCTCAAAGAATAGCCAAGGTTGCTCCTTTTAGTCGCCTTGTACGATAGCCAGAGGATACCATGGATGTAGTCTAAACCCCCACCCACAGGGGGCTGCAGTGTTGAAGCCACCTAAAGAAATTATATTGTGTTGTTGATTCATTTCGGGGCTTTGCGACATTGTGCTCATGTGGCCCCGTGTACTTAGGTGTGTGTGGAATTTGTCTGATAACCGGTGTTATTGTGAAGGCTGTATTAGTGGGCGTAGTTGTAACTCAGATGAGGATTAGAAAGGAGGCGGCTGTGGTCTTAATTAAGCATACGCCTGATATAGAACTGGGGAAACCACAGAAAGCCACTTCCAGGATGGCTGAGGTGTGATTGGAACTTGCCTCTTCTCAGTTTTTGCGCTACCCTCAGGCCAGAATTAAACTTCTTGGCAGAGCTGGGAATCGAACCCGGGCCTCCGCAGTGACAGCCAAGAGTACTAGCCACTACACAATGAGGCACAAAAGAAGTTATGTATATGGTCACTGTGCATAGTTGATGTGCGACTAGTGGCAGTACAGTATACCTGATCAGGCAATTGGTATCCGGTTTACAATAGCAATGGCATCCACATTCACAGTTGTTCCAATTAAGACTTTTCTACTTCTGAAGGGACAAAGCTCCAGAGGCATTTCGTAATAATAGCAAGTCTATGAATTCATCGCTACAAGTCCAGATAATACAACCCACCAAACAGCAAGGCATTTGGGAGGAGGGAGTTAAGTACACGATTATCCGGGCCCTGCTGATAACTAATCACACTCCAAACAGTCACAAGCCTAATTTTTTGGCTCTATGTTAACCGTGGAAACTTGCAATTACATGTATAATTCTTTCAAGGTGTCACCTTAGACATAATGATCATGATTTGTCAAACCAGAAACAAAACTTCCTCATGGAGAACATCTGGGTGAAGCTTATGCTATCTACTGATAGGGGCAGATGACCTCGTAGTTCTGCCCCTTAAAACCTCAACTAGCTGACTGATAATAGCCTAACTACAGGAATGAATAGACACAAATCTACATCACAGATAAAGGTGACTAAAATCGACAATACTGTAAGTGGTTTATGATGATGATGATAATTGTTGTTTTAAGGGGCCTAACATCTAGGTTATCGGCCTCTGGTAAGTGGTTTATACAAAGGATTTGTATAAAACTACTACCATACGGTCATCCAAGGGAAATCCACGCCGGTGCCTATGCTGGTTAGATGTGTCCATCACAATTCAGAGCAGTACACGACCTTCTTGCCAGCATGGTAATTCTGCAATAAAGTGACAAGACTATTCATCATGAACAAGTGAAACAAAAGTTTGAGAAATGATGAGAATGTAGGCTACATGTAGAGAATAAAGAGGATGTTTATCCTTCCCCTAAATATAATGTACACCATTAATCCCAATAGAAAAAGTCTACTGGTGAGTATGTGTTAATACATTTTCAATATATAGCCTATAATAATTTCTCATTCATACGCGGGCAGATTTTCTAAACTTCTAGCCGATGGCTGGATTACGAGCAACACACATCACATCCATCATTACTTCTCAAATATTGAAGAGCTTAAGATCAGTTAACCTATACAGGATCTCATTATATCTCTATTATTATAAACTTAGCACGTCCTAAAACAGAACGTAAATCACACACAATCAACCAACAATATACTGCCATTTTATCGAATGAAACTACCATTACCATTCTGTAAATCACCAAATGTTGAGACGTAATAATTATCTTGATTTGCGAACTCCTCATCACATGTATCCATTCGCGGTCCATGATCACGTTACCATGGGAATATAATTTTCCCAAGGACCAACAAAATGAACGGAAAGCCCCTACAATCTAGTGACAAACAAGCAAACAAGGTTGGTAACAAAACTGTTACCGAGTTCGGGCCCAAACAAAAGAATAATTATTTAACTGACGGAGAAAGTAGCATGGACTTTCTTAGGCCTGGCTGGAACAGCCTGCTCTACATATTATAAAACAAAGTCTCCGATTCTTTGATGTAACGGGTAATCTCGAGAACCACTGGATGGATTTTGATGCGGTTTTCACCATTCTGAAAAGGATTTCTCGAGGAAGGTTTCTGTAGAAAAATAGACTAGCTGCGTGGCTCGGCGGTAACGTTCTCGCTTGCTGTGTCCGTGGTTGCAGGATCGAATCCTGGCGCAGTCAGCTGGCATTTAAGGGTGCGCAATTGCGAGGGAGCCGTGTCAGTAAATTTACTGGCACGTTAGAGATCCCCTTCGTGGCAAAATTCCGGCACCCCGGCGTCTTTAAATCCATAGTAGTTAAAAGGGACTTAAAATCAATAATTTTATTATTATTATTATTATTATTATTATTATTATTATTATTATTATTATTATTATTATGTAGAAAACATTCATTTATGACCAAAGGAAGCAGAGCAGTAACGATTTCGGTGAATCGAGTCGAAGAAAAACCTGCCGTCCATGCGCCTTTTAAGCTTACGCTGGGTAAACCGTTAAAGATGCCGGGCGAAGCCTGGGCGGGTTGCTAGTGGTTTTAGTAAATGGTGTAACATGACATTGGTGTGAAAACTCACCGAATAAAGTCTGCTGTTTGTTCGTGCTTCAATTGGAGCAAAATATACCGTAGTAGGTGATGGAATATTTAACAATATTGGAGGGTGAAGAAGGGACCGTTTTTAAATATTTTAATATTTTAAAGTTTGAATGAGAGGTTCTTTCCTGTTGCCAAGCAATACCTAAGATGGTTTTGCAAACAGAGTTAGGTTCAAGTATATGGGGAAACAAGAAACAGTGCACTGGAAAAGAAGGGTTCATGTCCTGTGAATCATGGAATAAATAGGCCCTGAAACAGTAGTACAGAAGTTGAAAGGAAGAAGGATAGAAACGATGCTTGTTCTTTATTTCAAGATTATTTTTACTCTCACCTGCCCATGAAAATTAGTGACATTAATATATTCTGTGACTCCGTCGCAAGTCAATACAGGAATCAGTGCCTTTCGATTTCTTCACTATCTTGTTCATTTTGAGGAGATATTTGATTCAATCAAAGTAACTGATATGGAAATGTTTTCCACAACCCCCAAGGAGCTTCGTGAGGGACAGTTCATCTTGCCAGGAAGTAGTTAGCCTAGACATTCAAAGTTTATTTTTGAACCATATAATGTTATTTTCACTCTAATAATTATATACTGGTAGGTAATAATAATAATAATAATATCGGGTGCCGGGTGCAAGCTTTTTATTTGCGCCCAGAGGGCAGCTGGAGCGCTATGAAAGTTAAGGAGGTTAGATATCTAAGCTCCTTCACACTACAGCACTTTCTAGTAGAGAAAGGAGGAACTTTGTTGGCGGAAAATCACGAGATAAATTTTGCCATCATGAACACGGCCTACTGAATTCAAATGGGTTCTTTAACATGCCAACAACGTATGACATGCGTTTCGTGATTTTTGTCGCATTTCAAAAAATCACTTAACCACGGCCAGGAGCGAACCTGCAAGCTTGGGGTTGGTAATCAGACACGATAACCACTCACCCACCGTGGCATGCGTAGTGGTAGGTAGTGTGGTCAGAAACAAATATGACTGATTATTATTATTATTATTATTATTATTATTATTATTATTATTATTATTATTATTATTATTATTATTATTTTATAAAACAAATTTGATCAACTGAGTTGCTCTTTTTTGGATCACTTTGTGGTGTAGCGGTCAGCATTCTTGGTTATTGCCTCGGAGGTCTGGGCGGACAGGTACACTCAACATCGAGAGGCAAAACTGAAAAGAAGCGAATTCGGTTCCCATCTCAGCCATCCTAGAAGTGGTTTTCCCTGGTGTCCCATTTCTACTCCAGGAAAATACTGGAATGGTTCCTAACTTAAGGCCACGACCGCATCCATCCCAATCCTTGCCTCAATTACAAATATACACACTAATATATCAAAATGAGATGGTGTGTGTCTGTGTATTACTCAATCACGCAAGAACCACTGGTCCGATTTACATGAAATTGTACATGGAAGTAGCTGAGTTACCTGGTGAACATATAGGCTACTTTTGATTTCGAAATTTAGCACTATTTAAAGATGGTGACCCTTTTAGTGACGTCACTACACCCTTTGGCTTCAAAATTTCATATTTTCATTTCAAATAAAAAGAGACCGCTAAGAAGTAGACAACTTTTGATGGCATATACGAGGTTAGAATTATTTAATTTTCTATCAGAAGGGTCCTTACCACTTTTCGTGTATCTCCAACGGTTAGCAAGTAAAACCTAAATTTGTGCTATAAAACACGGTCAACGCCGAGCGGTGTAGTTAGACAAAATGTTCCATCCTTCCTCTCCCTCCACGCAGCACCTCTCCTAGCTCCTGTTATAACTGTCACCTTCACATTTTAATTTATTTATGACCCGCAGCGAGGCATGGGTACTTCAGCTACTACACACTAATACAGATCCTACAATAACATGGGTTATCAGACAAATTCTACACACGCCCAAGTACACAGGGCTGAAATGCCAACGGTATCCAACCTTCTAAATGAAAACCACACCGGAATGAACAGTGCAGGTATACGACATTACTTGTAAATGATAAAATATTAATTCCTTGCGCATCTGATTCTTCATTTATCTCATACTTGTGCTGTTCTTGGTGTGACCTCAGAGGAGAGGACAAGGCCACAGGCGCGCGACTAATGAATATTAAGAGCCTAGTCGAGCTGGTATTATAGCAGGGGCATTGCCCGCAGCAGGCGGGGTGTGTCACCTGTTAGCATGCCTTTCTTCGAGAAGACACTAACAATATTCTTGGAACTTACCAAGAAACCAGTGCTCCTATTCACTACTGTAATAGGAATTGTCCCAACTTGACTTTATTAAAATTAGCCACGGTCTAAAATTGTTAAAATTGAATTTATATATATACTAGCAGAAGTACCCGCTCTTCGAACGGTCTTCGGTATTTATAACCAGACGTTATCAATTGAGCTACTGTTGCAATGGTTAGGGGCTTGTCATTCCTTCATAAGTTTATCAGAACGAAGTTACTTTTCTGGGTATATCGCAGACACTGTTAATTTAAGGGCCACAAAATGTGGTTTTCGGAGACCCTTTATAGACTCCCTAGTTTTGTGTCACACATTGAGAAGCGCAACATATGCTTTGGTCGTCCTTCTAGGATAATTTTTATTTTTCGCCTATTTTAGCATGTATTTTGAAAAGTTGTTCCTTATACCCACCCTTCTATGAGAAGTGCATTGAAGAGTATTCTAAATGATTGGTGTATTGACTCATGGTTACAATACTTAATTTTACGATACTCCAAGCACCCGAACATGAATTATAGGCGTTTATAAACATAAATATATATCAACCAAACAGTATCAAACAAAATCATTTTTATGATGATCCCGTTTGTCGACAAAAATATGATTACTTAAAATGTGCTCTCAAACTAAATTCACCTAAAGTGTACTTCCTGACGTGAAAATAATATTGAAAACCTCGTAGACGAAACGCAATATATTGAACCCTTCAGATTAGCAGTGTTTAATATAAGAAATCTTAATGGGGAGCGTGATGGCGCAGTGGCTTAGCTGCTCGTCTTTCACCCGGACGGCCGGGATCGAATCCCGGTGACAGCTGGGCGAAATTTTCACCTGAAAAATCACGTGGCGTCGGGAAGGGCATCCGGTCTTAAATCCCCGGCCAAAACCAAAATGAGCCAGGTTGGCTCTGGCGACCCCAATTAATTGGGATAAGCCGAAGAAAATGAAATGATGATGAATATAAGAAATCTTAATCAAGGGGTCGCGCTCAGTTCCTATGTGATGTTTACGTTCGCCAAACAACATGCTCTACTGAGGTAAGGGTCATAGGATTAAAACTATAATTAAGAAAGAAAGGTGACAAGATGTAAAATAATAACATGATTTAATGACTAATAGTGCATAAAAAGAATATATAAAACAATAATAAAAAAATCCTCCCTGAACTTTCCCATGACAGGAATATCTATCAATGCTGAGGAGTCAGACGGATCTCCCCTTTATTAAATGTGGATCCTGGTTCCACTAACTTGCAATTTGGATTTTATGTATGCGTAATGACTAACTACGAGGAATGAGTACTTTGGATGACTGTTCGTTTACAACGGGTTAACAGCCACGGTGCTCACGAACAATCATCTCGTAAATCAACGTTTACGGATATGGAACATGACACTAATAAAAACCCTTAAAATGTAATGCTGACACACACACTAAAATCTACTATTTACAGGTATCTCTCTCGAGATCCTCATTTAGCGCGATGACGCACTTGACAATGAGCTGCCAACCGGCCAATTGCTCAATACACAAGCAAGGAAATACAGCATAGCACGTGACTTCACGGGTCACTGAATGGAATATAAACATGGGCTAAACCAACAACAGCAAAAGCCTGACCAGCTGATATTATTTTATATGAACAAAACTGCATGTTAAGCTAACGCTTCGGAGATTATCGTGATTCGTAGGCAACTCCCATTTATTTAAACAATTTTTATCATTGATCAGTTCTTAATTCTGTATTTCAAGTAATTACTGAGCCACACAAGCGCTCTCCACTAATGACCTCGCTAGCAACCTTCAGTCCGTCTTGTGAAACATCTCCCCCTTTCCTCATTACCTGTCATCGTCCCAACTCCAGTGTGTAAAAATAACTGACAGCTGTGCCGTTATCTCAAAGAATCAACAGCAGCAAAATCTCAACCACCTCAACATATGGTCAGACATTAATCAAATATCCACAATTGCCCTCGCAAGGTTACAATATGGACATGGCACCAAGCTGACAGAAATCAGTCTACGCTGAAATTCCCGCTTGTAATAACCACAAAATACACACACACACACACACACACACTTCTGGGAATGACATCACTTTTTTTTACACAGATCGGCTGAATAGATGCTCGCAAACATTAAAAAAAAAAATTAAAACCTACGATAGAGCTGACTGCTCTTCGTTACAACTCACATTGCTCCAAAGGCAATACTCTCACTGAATCTGATCAATAATAATCCTTTAACAAATTTAATTACCCTCCAATCTATTGTATAATTATATTAATTCAGTCCTACTTCTGAAACACAACATATCTCCGAGAGACGTTTTTAACCGCATTGCGTAACATATGCAAACACGGTCGTCCACATAGCTACGTTAGTTAAAACAACAAACAAAAACAAGGACCTTCCACTAATTACATATGCGAGCTGCTTCCATGCAAAAGGTGTGTCAGACCAAAACTAAATATACTACGTTAATCACACAAGCAAATTATTTACAAAACAAAATATGTCCCATACACCATAAGTTAATTTATCAGATAATAAGAATATTATTCAGTACTCATCCTCAGCTAGTCACCCGTCAAAGAACATCAGCAGCCATCTCCCAACTGGATGCTTCCTATCTCATCTCAACCATCTTGACGGAGTGTTGATAGTTCCAGGCTTCTTCAATGGTAAGCGATGTCATCTCTCGTGCTGATTCAAAAAGTTAAATATTTATACACTTGATATCTGACTACTAAATTCGCCGTTTCAGGTACTACTTTCCCCGTAACAGTTTGTTGGCGAATTGTCGACGATACTGGCCCTACAAAATATAGTACTGTGACTATCTATCACTGAATTTAACACATTTATAATAATTTCTGTGTCCTCATGACACGCAAAAGTATAACAGCCTACGTCCTTAGACGCACAAAAGTAATAAGCCCTGTGTCCACGACACACAAAAAAATAAGCCTATGTCCGTAGACGCACAAAGTAATAGTCAATGTCTTGGCTCTTCACGCCACTTATAAATGAACTGGCCCTAGGTCTTGATGGGGGGGGGGGGAATTATATAAAAAATTCTCGAAATAATGGTGGTACAGGAATGAAATAAATATCACTGAACTCGTAACATTGCACAGGTCAAGAATATGCCCATTGATCCTAGAATCGATCGTAGAGATTTTGTCTAGGCGATTTCCCGCGTGAATGCTAGCCACCGCGTACCCAAGCTGGACTTGCCGCGCTCGTAGGCATTCATTTCTCATTGGTTCCACATTTTCTGTAACTTGGCGGTTTTTATCAGACCTTGGCCTAGTAGGAGTGTCTAGTATTTTCATCAGTCACTCACGTTACTGCATCATATTTTTTCTAGGCGCGAATATCACAATGAACATACCAGAAGCGTGCCTCACTGCGCGTCGCTTCTATTTTGAGGTGGCCACCACCTGTCCTTCTGAATCATTGCTAGGTCTTTCTTTTCAAAATCCTAAGTATTTAGCCTTTTGTCAAACATCTGCAGGTATTTCCTCATTGTCTCCAACCAATGCTTGAAATTTCCTCATCTCCGTCTGGCTATTTTTATGATGCTGGTGGAAATATTTATTAATTGAAGAAATAAAACATAGAATCATTTATCCAACAGAGGATAAAGGGTTCACAACTCTCCCACTCACAAATTTTCGAACTTAGGAATAAAGTCGACAATTTTAAAAGACTTCCGTAGGCCAAATTGTTTTATTTCAGAATCACCCCTTTTCTATTATTTGGTCTAGCCGCTCCTGTCTTGAATGGCATTTACTCGTTTTATTTTCCTGCTTGTACCTCGCCCCTCCAACTGCTTGCATGACGCGCTGGTGCCTTAGGCAACACTCTGCTCTTCTCGTTAATGTTTGTCAACACCAATTCCTCTTCCTTCTTCACGTGCCGTACTCAACTGCTCCCCGTTCACTTGGTTGATATTGGACGTCCATATATTCAAACTGCATCATTATTTCGGCGCTCTCATGGTTCACTTCTTCGATACTTTTTTAGGTTGGCAGCGTTGTAGACCGACATTGTTCCTGTGCTTAATTCTTTCACCCTGTATGCATTATTTCCAAGGTTTCTTACAATAGAATAGGGTCCTATGAACTTTTCGCAGAATTTACTGAAAATCTTCTATTCTGGGTCCGATGTAGCGGGTCGTTTCACCAAAACGAGCTGGTTGATTTCAAGATCACTGTGAAACCTCTTATTTCTTACTCGCCGTAATCTGCGGTCTGCTTGTTTTCTCATGTAGGCTCTCGTTCTCTCAATTTGCAGGTCAGGTGCTATCATGGGATCTTGTGGACAGTTAATGATGCTTTTCCACGTTCTCACTGGATACTCGTTTTTGTGTAGGACCATAGGGATTTGTCCTGTTGACTCGTGCCTGGTAGAATTCATGCATGTCTCTACATCCTTAATTTTATCTACCCATTTGTGATGTTCATTGGGAATGAAGATTCTCAAGTATGATGTTACACATTTTATTGCTCTCTCACTTGGATTAGCTTGGGTATGTCGGATACTGCTTAAAACGTGTTTTATACCCATGTCTTCCATACCTTTCTTGAATTCGGCGCTGGTGAAATAACTGCCATGGTCTGACAATATAAATTCTGGTTTTCCAAGGATTGGAATAACTCTATTTCGAATACGACTGAGTACTTGCTTCGATGTAGTTTTCTGAATAGGGCATAGTACTACGAACTTAGGAAATACATCAATGCACACTAGCAAGTGACGGCAACCTCGCCTTCCTTTCGGAATTGGACCGAAACAGTCCAGGGCCAGTAACTCGCATGGTTTCTGAGGTAGCCATGGTCTAGGATACTGCCTCATTAAATAATTATTGGGCTTTGTCCTCTGACACGGATCACAAGTTGTAATGACGTCACATATAGTTGTTCTCATACGTGGCCATGTAAATGTCTCTCCAAATTCGCTTCGCACTTGTCTACGCCCACGTGACCGTAACTTTCGTGAGTATGCCATGTCAATGCTCGTTGTAAAGATGCAGGTACTAATATGCGTAACTTGGTGTGGTCATTATCTACCCATTTGTGCAGCAAATTGTTGACATAAACATATCTTCCTTCTTTGGCTTTTGCTTCTCGAAATACAGGTGTTCCTGTAGGTAGCTGCTTTTTGAAGTATTGAATTAATAGCATCATCCACGGTTCCGCTTCCTGTTCTCGCTGTATCTCACGTAACTCCTCCAAGAATTCCCGGTCCTTCGGTGTTAACTCAAAGTGTTGTACCATCGCTGTTTCTTCATTATCAGGCTCTGGGTTCCTGCTGAGTGCATCCGGTATCACGTTCATCTTCCCTGGACAATGTTCAATCTCAATGCTAAACTGCTGAATATATATAGACCATCGTGTCACACGTTCGCTTGCCATCGACGTCTTAAACAAGAATGTTAATGCCTTGTGATCAGTCCTGACAACAATGGGGTAGCCATAAATTATTCGTTTCCATTGTTGTAGCGCATGAAGAATGGCCAACAGCTCTAGTTCCGTTACCGTATAATTGCGCTCGTGCTTACGCAATTTTCGGCTGACGAATGCCAAATATGTTTTGTGTTGCAGGTTAGCTGGATCTTCTTGGTAGAGCATAGCACCTATACCAATTAGTGAAGCATCCGCTTGGATTATAAATTTGTGCTTGAAATCTGGATATCCTAATTTAATGCAGTTTTCCAATAGCTGTTTTGTTGCTTGGAACGCCTTCTCACATTCCGCATTCCATAACCATTTATTATTTTTCTTTAACATTTCCTGCATGGCAGCTACAGTCTCCGTGTAACCTGGACAGTTTTCCTTAAAGAATCCCGTTACGCCTAAGAAAGCCCGAATGTGCTTGACTCTCGTTGGTGCAGG
The DNA here is from genome assembly GCA_946902985.2 of Meconema thalassinum. NCBI lineage: Eukaryota > Metazoa > Arthropoda > Insecta > Orthoptera > Tettigoniidae > Meconema > Meconema thalassinum. The sequence continues at coordinate 582,293,763 of OX336391.1, read as the reverse complement.
GAAATTCTTTATCGCTTCGATCTTAGCTGGATTTGGCTTCACCCCATCCATGTCAATGATGTGACCCAAATATAAGATCTCGCTCTTGAAGAAATGCGATTTCTTCAGGTTTACTTTGAAATTTGATGCATTCAAGTTGCCTAATACTTTATCTAAATTTTCCATGTGAGTTTCAATGTTGTCGGATGCCAGCAGAATGTCATCAATGTAGCGTACCGTCATCTCCTTAACTTCCTCGGTTAGATTCCGGTCCAGGGCTCGGATTAAAGCACAGCCCGCTGTTTTGACTCCAAAGGGCATTCGGACGAAGCAAAACGTTTGGTTATCGAATAAGAAGCCAGTTAGAAGCTGTGACTTCTCATCCAATTCAATATGGTGGAACGAGCTCGTCAGGTCAACTGATGAATAAATGCTTTTGTTTTTAAAGCCTTTTAATACGTCTCTGATAATTGGCGCTCTGTCATACTCAGGAATAATGAGTCTCATGTTGAGATTTCTGGCATCTAAACAAAGTCTAATAGATCCATTTGGTTTTGTGACTGCCAAAATCGCATTTAGATAAGGTGTAGGTGTCTTCTTTATCACTCCAGCTTGTAACATCTCATCTATAATGACCTTAACTTGACCACGATATTTTTCAGGAATTGGGTACAATCTGCTTTTGAAAGGCAACCAATCCTCGACTTGCATTGAATATTTGAAATTTAATATTTTTCCAGGTACAGTATCAAATACTGTTTTGTGCTTCCTTAAAATCTCTTCCAATTGTTTTCTGTGTTCAGTCCCAAGTTGAATGTCATTTAGCCGCTCCTGTAGTAACTCTTCAAATTGTGCATCACTGTCGTCTCCTTCCGTTAATAAAGACCATATCTCCTGGGATTCACTCTCCTCATCTAGTTCCGCAACAGCTCCTTCTATGATATTATCTTCTGCCTTTCGTATCTCCTCTTCCGTCTCTTCCGATATAGCTTCCAATGCCCAAGAATTTACATCTCTTCCGGTGGTGATTTCATCCATATGCAATCCCACATTTTTCAGCTGATCATACTCTCTAAAACTGACTGTATTCTTGTGCAAATCTATCACTGCTTGATAGTCACAAATGAAATTTGCACCAAGAATTATATTGAAATTCATCTTTGCCATGATAATGAATGTTTGCCCAAAAGTGTGTTCCAATATGTTCAGCTCTAAGTATGCCTGACGTTTACAAGTGACGGTGCGTTCAGGAATAACACCCCTCACTTTGAGCTGTGGTACGGGAATTACAGGAATATTCTGACTCCGTCCCAACTCTCGAACCAAGGCCTCCGATACCAGACTGATCTGCGACCCCGTATCCAATAAACATCTTATCTTAATTCCACCAATCCTCGCGTAAATAATGGGTAATTGCCTAATTTCATCGTTCCGTGGTTTCACCGTCTCCTCCAGGCAGTCTTCTGGCAAAGCAATCCATTCTTGTATGTTCGCTACTATCCATCCATCTTCAACTTCCGACTGTTGCGTTTGTAGACTGTCTTCTTTATCCAAATTTAGCATTTTTTTAAGCTCCGGTTCGACTCCCATCATCATTCTGTCGCTTATGCCCTTGATATCCCTCTTGTCTCAGTAGACTTCCGGCTTCCTCAGTATGTGTGTCTGGATTCTTCATGTTCCAATGGCCTTTTCCCATCTTCCTAGCTCTCCACCTTGACTAGCGTGTAATTCCTCTAGGTAATTTTGTGATTGAGCGTGCCTATCATCCCAGTCATTTCGATAATTACGTGGCTCTCCTTGATTTTGATCTCTCCTTCCTTTCCATCTTTGGTTAGCATTGTAATCACCGTATCTTCCATAAGGCCTTTCATTTCTTCGATTTTCACGCCATTGCTGATATCCTCTCTGTTGATATCTATTGTTGCCTTGATATGACCTATTGTTGTAGTTATTCTCGTTACGCTGGTATGGTCTGTTTTCTCCTTCTTCCTGGTTTCGCCTAGGTGTGGAGGTGCTTGTATTAGTACCCTGCGTTTTAGTGTTTGTCTGTTTAGATTTTATGACCTCTGTCGTATTGACTAATTCCAGCTGTCTTCCTCCTCTATAATGATTATGAGATGTAGTCTCATCTATCTGGCGTAATATCTGCTCTGCATGTATGGCCGTACTAACGTTCGCTGCGACTAGTACTTGCTGCACGTTGACTGGTAATTGCCTCGCTATCGTCATCACCAGATCCGCTTCATTTAAAGGGTAATCAAGGTCGCGAAATTTTAGCATTTGCATGTTAAAGAAATCTGAGTATTTCGTTTGCTGGGTGGTTTGGTATTTTCTAGAGTAAAGTTCCATTCTTAGACTCTGTTGTATTGCTGGCGACCAGTACTTGCGCAGAAACGCTAATTTGAAATCTGACATGGTTCCAAATGTATATTTGAAGCTTAAAAACCATGTAAGGACATTTCCTGATAAAAATCTCTCCGTCATCCTCACTCTACGTGCTTCAGGTACCCCAGTGTCATTGTAATGGTCTTCAATCTCTTTGATAAAAAGCTTTAGGCGTCACCCCTGAATTCTCCGTGTACTTCTGCGGTTTATAATCGTTCGAGCGAATTACTTGGATAAGTTGTGTGGGCTGATGACCGTCTTGTGGCGTGGAACTCCTTTCAATATTCTTGCGAAACCCTTCCGTGTTTGCTGTTAATGGGCTCTCCGTCTGAGCTTGACTCCCTGCTGTGCTTTCCTCCCCGGGGCTATTTGAGTCGTCCTGCCTATCTCTCATTGTTCCTGTTTTAAATATCGAGGATTTTTCTAATGACCTCAGTTCAGCTTTAATGATCCAGTCTGTTTGCTCTTTAAGTTTACTCTTAATCTCTTGCTCTAATGCTTGAATACGAGTATGATTTTCGCCTACTGTTTTTAGGATGGTTGATCTTTCCTCTTTAGAATCGATATTCATTTTTCGCCAATCTTTCCTTATCTGCTCCTTAATCGTGCTTACTTTCTCTTCAATCTGGCTTTTAGTGTCGTCTAAGGTACTCTTTAATTGCTCCTGATCCGCTTCTAGGCTTTTCCATTGTTCCGCTGATTTTATTTCGAGACGGTCCATATCTTTAATTATGCCGGATATGTTTTCATCTACTGCTGATAATTGTTGTTGAATTACCCTGCCGCTTTTCTCCATCTCCTTAAATCGTCCTTCCAACTTATCCTGAGCTATCTTGACCTCGCTTGTATTCATAGTACATGCTATTTCAATTTGCTCTAATTTAGCTATCACCGTTTCATCCAGAATGCTAAGTTTTTGATCAAAAATACTTTCCATTTTCTTAATCTGATCTAATTGTTTCTCATTATTTTTACTAACATCTAGGGCCAGCAATACCATCTGTTGATTAGTGTGATCTTTCATCTCTGCGGTTAACGAAGCTAATTGGTTCGTGTTTTTAATATTCTGCGCCTCTAACTGCGAATTGATAGTGTCATTAATTTCACTTTTTAATAATCTAGCTTGTTCCGCCTGATATTCATTTTGTTCAATCCTACTGTTATTTAATTGTGTCCGCAATGATTCACTTTGTTCGGCTAGTTCAGTTTTTAGTGATTCACTCTGCTCGGATAATTTGTTTATAGACTCACTTTGTTCCAGCCTACTATTGTTTAATTGTGTCCGCAATGATTCACTTTGTTCAGACAATTTGTTTATAGCTTCACTTTGTTCTAGCCTACTACTGTTTAATTGTTCAGATAACTTCGCGTTTAATGCTTCACTTTGTTCTGATAGTTTAGTGTTTAATTGTTCAGATAATTTCGTGTTTAGCGATTCACTTTGTTCTGATAGTTTAGTGTTTATTTGTTCAGATAATTTTGCGTTCAGCGATTCACTTTGTTCTGATAGTTTAGCGTTTAGTGATTCACTTTGTTCTGCCAATTTAGTGTCCAACAATTTCTGTGTTCTCCTAGCTGCACTCTCAATGATTTCTTAAATCTGTTCCACCGTTGCCATGTTATACAATTTATATGAGACATTAGGGAAATGGCATAAAGCAATGCCCTTTGACACATACACACAATCCAATGCACATTTAATTTCTTTACCCTACTCAGTTCATTTATTTTTACATTTAACCCCACTAGTCGATTGCATCTCTGAGTAGTTCTAGTTTTACCCAATTTAATTTTAAACCCAAGCACATCTTTAGTCATTAAATTGTTATCCTGATCTGATATTAACGCTGACTAATTAACAAAGTATTAATTGTCATTTAAGGCTACCAGCCTCCTAACATTTTCATGAGTTTGACTTTCTAAACAAATCTAGTTTTAACTTTAATCATTGGGCGCCCGGTATCACGTATATTACCTTTTACTTTAATTCAATAGACAAAAACGTGAGCCGTATTTTACATTGCAAACTCCTGATTTTAATTTATATTTCACACATTTGGCGGTATCCACTTCGCCTCAATTACTTTTAATAAATATCACTTTCCGGTGATTAAATACTGTCATATCTGCCTGCACTTGCGGCATGTCAGTTTTACTCAAATACGCCAATATTGACATGTGTAATTTCTCCGCCGTTACACCACAGTGAATGGCCCCACGCTTGGCCGCGCCAGTTTTACTCCTATGAACCCTTCAGAATAGTAGTGTTTAATATAAGAAATCTTAATCAAGGGGTCGCGCTCAGTTCCTATGTGATGTTTACGTTCGCCAAACAACATGCTCTACTGAGGTAAGGGTCATAGGATTAAAACTATAATTAAGAAAGAAAGGTGACAAGATGTAAAATAATAACATGATTTAATGACTAATAGTGCACAAAAAGAATATATAAAACAATAATAAAAAAATCCTCCCTGAACTTTCCCATGACAGGAATATCTATCAATGCTGAGGAGTCAGACGGATCTCCCCTTTATTAAATGTGGATCCTGGTTCCACTAACTTGCAATTTGGATTTTATGTATGCGTAATGACTAACTACGAGGAATGAGTACTTTGGATGACTGTTCGTTTACAACGGGTTAACAGCCACGGTGCTCACGAACAATCATCTCGTAAATCAACGTTTACGGATATGGAACATGACACTAATAAAAACCCTTAAAAATGTAATGCTGACACACACACTAAAATCTACTATTTACAGGTATCTCTCTCGAGACCCTCATTTAGCGCGATGACGCACTTGACAATGAGCTGCCAACCGGCCAATTGCTCAATACACAAGCAAGGAAATACAGCATAGCACGTGACTTCACGGGTCACTGAATGGAATATAAACATGGGCTAAACCAACAACAGCAAAAGCCTGACCAGCTGATATTATTTTATATGAACAAAACTGCATGTTAAGCTAACGCTTCGGAGATTATCGTGATTCGTAGGCAACTCCCATTTATTTAAACAATTTTTATCATTGATCAGTTCTTAATTCTATATTTCAAGTAATTACTGAGCCACACAAGCGCTCTCCACTAATGACCTCGCTAGCAACCTTCAGTCCGTCTTGTGAAACATCTCCCCCTTTCCTCATTACCTGTCATCGTCCCAACTCCAGTGTGTAAAAATAACTGACAGCTGTGCCGTTATCTCAAAGAATCAACAGCAGCAAAATCTCAACCACCTCAACATATGGTCAGACATTAATCAAATATCCACAATTGCCCTCGCAAGGTTACAATATGGACATGGCACCAAGCTGACAGAAATCAGTCTACGCTGAAATTCCCGCTTGTAATAACCACAAAATACACACACACACACACACACACACTTCTGGGAATGACATCACTTTTTTTTACACAGATCGGCTGAATAGATGCTCGCAAACATTAAAAAAAAATATTAAAACCTACGATAGAGCTGACTGCTCTTCGTCACAACTCACATTGCTCCAAAGGCAATACTCTCACTGAATCTGATCAATAATAAACCTTTAACAAATTTAATTACCCTCCAATCTATTGTATAATTATATTAGTTCAGTCCTACTTCTGAAACACAACATATCTCCGAGAGACGTTTTTAACCGCATTGCGTAACATATGCAAACACGGTCGTCCACATAGCTACGTTAGTTAAAACAACAAACAAAAACAAGAACCTTCCACTAATTACATATGCGAGCTGCTTCCATGCAAAAGGTGTGTCAGACCAAAACTAAATATACTACGTTAATCACACAAGCAAATTATTTACAAAACAAAATATGTCCCATACACCATAAGTTAATTTATCAGATAATAAGAATATTATTCAGTACTCATCCTCAGCTAGTCACCCGTCAAAGAACATCAGCAGCCATCTCCCAACTGGATGCTTCTTATCTCATCTCAACCATCTTGACGGAGTGTTGATAGTTCCAGGCTTCTTCAATGGTAAGCGATGTCATCTCTCGTGCTGATTCAAAAAGTTAAATATTTATACACTTGATATCTGACTACTAAATTCGCCGTTTCAGGTACTACTTTCCCCGTAACAGTTTGTTGGCGAATTGTCGACGATACTGGCCCTACAAAATATAGTACTGTGACTATCTATCACTGAATTTAACACATTTATAATAATTTCTGTGTCCTCATGACACGCAAAAGTATAACAGCCTACGTCCTTAGACGCACAAAAGTAATAAGCCCTGTGTCCACGACACACAAAAAAATAAGCCTACGTCCGTAGACGCACAAAGTAATAGTCAATGTCTTGGCTCTTCACGCCACTTATAAATGAACTGGCCCTAGGTCTTGATGAGGGGGGGGGAATTATATAAAAATTTCTCGAAATAATGGTGGTACAGGAATGAAATAAATATCACTGAACTCGTAACATTGCACAGGTCAAGAATATGCCCATTGATCCGAGAATCGATCGTAGAGATTTTGTCTAGGCGATTTCCCGCGTGAATGCTAGCCACCGCGTACCCAAGCTGGACTTGCCGCGCTCGTAGGCATTCATTTCTCATTGGTTCCACATTTTCTGTAACTTGGCGGTTTTTATCAGACCTTGGCCTAGTAGGAGTGTCTAGTATTTTCATCAGTCACTCACGTTACTGCATCATATTTTTTCTAGGCGCGAATATCACAATGAACATACCAGAAGCGTGCCTCACTGCGCGTCGCTTCTATTTTGAGGTGGCCACCACCTGTCCTTCTGAATCATTGCTAGGTCTTTCTTTTCACAATCCTAAGTATTTAGCATTTTGTCAAACATCTGCAGGTATTTCCTCATTGTCTCCAACCAATGCTTGAAATTTCCTCATCTCCGTCTGGCTATTTTCATGATGCTGGTGGAAATATTTATTAATTGAAGAAATAAAACATAGAATCATTTATCCAACAGAGGATAAAGGGTTCAATATGTCAAATTAAAACTGACCCTCACCGTTATGGAAAGTCCCCATCCCCCAGGAAGACCCCCTTAATAAATTATAAAGGCTTGTGGTGCATGACAATTCGGGATTTTTAGCCTCCATGGCCCAAATTTCCAAAAGCTGCAAATAGCTTAATAAATGAAATTAGTTTTCTGAGTATATCTCAAAAACTGTTGGTTTTAGGACCTTAAAATGTGGTTTTCGAGGCCCGTAGGGCTCCCGAGTCTTGTTTCTCACATTGAGACGCTGAAAATGAGCTTTGTCTCGTCTTACTACGCCCATTTCAACATGCATTTTAAGGAGCAGCCCCTCTTTTATGAGAGATATGGAGAAGAGTTACATCAATGATTACTTTCGTGCCTCTGATGGACATCTGTACCAAATTTTACGTTGATCTACTCAGCCGTTCTCGAGTGATGCGCGTGCAAAGTTGTACACATACTCACAGACAGACCAGACAGACAGACAGACAGACAAAAAATTGCTTTGCGCGCAATCGTCATAAACCAGTCTGAAACGCGTTAATAACTCAAACTTCCGTGGAAATTCAGAAAAAACAGACAAACTTTCATGTATATAGACTATATTCTTATTGCTTTATTGAACACAAATTGATATAATAATGTTATTGGTTTTACGTCCCTTTTAACTACACTGGCTTTTAGAGACGCCGGGATGCCGGAATTTTTCCCCGAAGGGGATCTTTAACGTGCCAGTAAATCTACTGACACGGCTCCCTCGCATTTGCGCACCCTCAAATGCCAGCTGACTGCGCCAGGTTTCGAACCTGCAACCTTGGGCTCAGCAAGCGAGAACGTTACCCCTGAGCCACGCAGCCAGACAAACACAAATTGACAATTAACACCGGTTATCAGACAGATTCTACACACACCCAAAGTACACGGGGCTACATGACCGCGTTGTCGCAGCCCCTAAACTAAGGAACCAACCAACCTAACACAAATTGAGCACTTTAACAAATGAGTAGTAACATTACTTATGTGCAATAATTAGCGGACCCGTGCGAGACCTCTAGCATGTGTATGAACCACCCGTCTGGCTTTAGTGCTATGCGGGCTGTACGCGACACAGTTCATTCAGGGTCTATCGTCTTATTTATTTGTTAGCACTTTATAAACAAATAAATATATTTCCGTTGACTTTTCAAGAAATGCAAGAATTTCCCTGTACTATTGAGACGATTTGGAAGATTTTGGTACAAACCACACCTTCTAACTCCCTCTAGTTTAGGAGCTTGAGTTTTGTGAAACATGCAACTTAGCGCATTATACATATATAAAATACTAGCAATAGTGCCCGGCTTCGCCCGGTGGATTTGTTTGTTTTATGGATGATAATGAATACTACTACAGAACTGGCATATAATACTTAAATTAATAGATTTTTTTAATATAACTTTTTTGTGGTGGAGGTGGGGGTGATAAGTAGTACAGTATAATGGACGTAACATTCAGGTCATTTTCCCGTAATGATAATTACAATAATGAATAGGGAAACGGCTATTTACTAACTACAGTACTGACACATGTAATTTACAAACGAATTGAAAAATATGATTAGAAAGAGGAGTATGTGACATAAAAGGCACTGCCTAGGGCCTATATCTCATTGGCTGTTAGAAAAGTAGAGATCAATAGTGTCGTCTTTTGTCACATAGTGCCATAGGAAAAAAATCAGAGCACTTTGGAAAACTTCGGCTGTCCCGAGCTCCTGAAGTAGCAATATTGTCATTTATCGCCACATACCGCTCAAGGATAAGGATCTGAATAAATGATTGCAAATTTGAAAGCACCAACGATTATTGCAGCTGATTACCTCTATGTACTGCACCAACACTATCGCACTTATACAGAGCCATTATATTTTCATGATGATAACTGTTTTACGGGGCCTAAGAAATCTTCTTGCAATAATTACTTCCAGTGACTCCAATTTATAAGCAGCGCAAGTTGTATCTATTTTCGCTATTCTGGTAGGGGCGACGTGATGCAGCTCGCATTGCCAGCCATTAATTGACTTATTAAAATATTCTTACAGTTACACTATACGGACATGAATAGTTCTAGAACCTTAAAACGTAGTTTTCAAGTTCATTTTTTCTGTCGTTCTAAATGTAGGGAATGGAGAGAGTTGTTCAAAATATCAAGTGGGTAAGTACATTAAGTGTGGTTAAGATCGGTGAAACGATGTAGACTTGTGCCAAAGGGCCTAAATGCAGGGAATGGAGTGATCTGTCCGAAATTTTACGTAGACAGTGTTACTCGCAGGGTCCCAAAGGGTAAGTATACAAATGTTGGTTCAGATCGGTGAAACGGTGTAGATTTGTATAAATAACAGACAAACCAACATTGAGCTTTATACCGTAATTACACATGCGAGTGAAACAATCATAATAACGCAGGTTATCACATAAATTCTACGCCCCCCCATGATCACGAGGCAACATGACCACGATGTCTAAGCCCCGCAAATGGAATATTAACTGTGCATACGATAGATAGCATGGAGAATACTACAGTCCAATACAATCCCTGATTGTCAATCGGTCAGTTTTCCCATGTGTCCTTTAGCAAATTTTACCGGACTATCATGATACAGAGTAATTTTATTTTTTTTATTTTTTTTATTTTTAGCGTATGGCTTTTAGTGCCGGGAGTGTCCGAGGACATGTTCGGCTCGCCAGTTTTGTAGCTGCTTCGAGACGGACACCCAATGGGTGAGCTACAAGTACCGTTGGGGAGGAAAGTTGGAATGGAAGGACGAGGAGTTGGAAGGTAGCGGCTGTGGCCTATAGTTAGGGACCAACCCCGGCATTTGCCTGGAAGGAAGATGGGAAACCACAGAAGACCATCTTCAAGGTTGCCGGCGGGGTGATTCGAACCTCCTCGCCTCCCGAATGTGAGCGACTGCCAGCAGTCATGCCGTAACGACCACGGCTAACTCACCCGGTAGTAAATCGTTGTTGCCTAGTGACAACCTGTCCATCAATGGTGCGGCATTGACTATCATGATAAAGTGTTAGTCGTTGTCGCCTAGCGACAATATGTCCAAGTTATTAGATCGGTGAAACGGTGTAGACTTGTGCCCAAGGGCCTAAATGCGGGGAATGGAGTGGTCTGTCCGAAATTTAACATAGCCTGATTCAAGAGGAATTATTTAGGCTATCATATACAAAAATATTTTTTCGAATCCGACTGGTAGTTCCAGAGATTAGCGCGTTTAAACACATAAACTCACAAAAACACAAACTCTTCAGCGTTATTATATTAGTATAGTTTTCCGTGACTTTTCAAGAAATGCAAGATTTTTCCTGTACTATTGAGACCATGTGGAAGATTTTGGTAGTTGCCAACAGCGTACGTATTTAAAATTGATTAGAACGGGTCGCTGAATCTACGATGAAGATGTGCACTCTACTTTCTATTCTCGGTGTTGCTTAGGTCAACCATATTCTGTAAGATGGGCAATGTACTTTAGCAATTTTTATCGGACTATCATGATGCAGAGTAAGTCGTTGTCGCCTAGCAACAATCTTTAAGACGGTCAATCTGCCCGTGAAGTCAGGTTCAGTATTGGTGCGGCTTTGACTATCATGATACAGAGTTAGTCGTCGCCTAGCGACAATCTGTCCGTGAAGTTATTAGATTCAACTTTATTTGTTTCAACACACTTTTTAAACAAATAAATATATTTCCGTTGACTTTTCAAGAAAAGCAAGATTTTTCCTGTACTATTGAGACCTTTTGGAAGAGTTTGGTACAAACCACAACATCTAACTCCCTCTGGTTTAGGAGCTTGTGTTTTGTGATACATACACCTTATCGTATTATATAGATGGTCGCTGTGTGCATTGTAAAACATGGCAGCGTTCACAATGTTGATTACACAGTTGACAAACACAATCGGCTGAAGGCTTGCAAACTCTATGATGATAGCCATGCACGGCTATGGAGTTAACGAAGTGTCGGGTCCTGGTTCGCATCTGCCCATGTCCTGTTCATCATGTCTTCAGTCGAGTAGAACTGTAGCCAGATGTCCTTGCGTTTTACTTCCCTATCTTTCAATAATTTCTTCCAGCCTTCCGTAGAAGGGAGAGCACACTTGAACTTCAAATCTTCCATGAGGAAAGGTTCCCCAGCAAACTCATAGACTAGCCGTGATCGTGTATATCGAGATACGCCAGTGGTGCCCTTTAAACTTCTCGCCTTGACTTTTTCCAAAGTAAAGAGGTCACTCTTAGTTAGTTTTGCCCTTGTAATCTTTATTCCGTGAGCAAGAATAGGTATTATTTTTGCATAACATAGTGCCATGGTAGACTTGAGAGATAGTCTATTTAAGAGCCTGATATCGTATATAGCTTTCGTAGCTGCTGCTGCTCTGAATCTTGTGTGTAGTCGGAAAGATTTAATCGTTTGAAGGACAAGGCCAAGGTATTCGAAGCTATTTACAAGTTGCAGTGTCTCTTTTTTTGAAAAGTACTCTATCATGTGGGGATAGCCGAATTTGGGAACTGAGTACAGGCAGGATCACGATTCTCTCTTCCTCTAAGTCGTCTTCTTTTTCGTATGGACCTTCTCCCCATGCGTCAAAGACATTCCTTATAAAACATATCTAGTGCTCCTCTTGACATTTGGACTTGGATATGATGCCATAAAATAAACACCAAACACAGCCAACTTCAAGCAACCGAATTAAATTTCCTTAGTTGTTTCTAAAGGACAGAGGAAATGGAGAAATTCGCCAACACGTTATTTTCGAAAGGAGTTTTGAACTGAGTACACTTCTTATTGTTGTTGTAAAATCTTTTGAGTGGCTTGGGACATCTTAGTCATCGGCCACGTGTAGTTGGGTGTGTGTTGAACTTATCTGATAACCTGTATTCCTGTGATGACTGTATTAGTGTGTGTAACTGTAACTTATTGGGGACAGGGATGAGGTAGGTTCCCTGGGACTTGACGTAAGGAACTATCCCTGCATTTTCCTGGAGGGAGTGCGGAAGAAACAGGGGACATCCTACACTCAGGATAGCCGCTATCAGCGCCGAGATTCAAACCTACGATCTCTGCCCTCGCGGCCATGGTGCTCGATTTGCTACGCCGTGGGGCCGTGGACGTACATGGTGTAGTCGTATGAAGAGAATAGTCCCTGGTAATACCCCAAGAGTCTATTTTGATTGGCTTGTTCCAAGCGAATGACACTCTTTTCACTCGTGTCGGGAACTAGAATTTGGAATAATTGTCCTCGTGATATTAGAAATTGTACATCCCTAACAACTTTCAAACGTGCATGTAGAGATTTCCTCTTGAATTCGGAGGCCAACTAGAACAATTTGTGTATGAACGTGTGAGTGAATGGCCATAGTAAAACTTTGTTAAAACTCCATGTATTGTTCTTACTGTACGTAATTTGTATAGCCTAGTTAATATCACACAGTTGCCACTTTAATTCTGGTATTTAAGTTTGGTAGGTTAAGAATAACATACATGAGTAATGTAAGTTGTATAGTGTGTGGTTAAGTGAAAACTTCGCCACAATAAAGGCACCTATAAATGAGAAGGGCTCAGGCACACTTCGGAGAAACAAGTATAGTGAGACTTCAAAGAGAAATTAGCAGAAAAACAAACCTGGAGCAACTGCTATGGCTGGACAAGACAAACTGGGAGGATCATGTATAACCATACCCGGCGAGCTGAGGGTGAGAAATGATGATGATCTTCTACATCCTACTTCAGTCATGAAATACAGAAAGCATCCTTCCTCTTCCGCTTTCTGCAGGCAGTGTCTTGAGGCTAACATACAGTATTCTTTAAGTGAGATACTACTGTGGAGACTACCTCGTGGTGTTTTGGCTAGCATCTTGGCTGTCACCCCGGAGGTGCGGGTTCGATTCCCGGCTCTGCCATGAAATTTAATTCTGATCTGAGAGCGGGAATGGGCTTCACTCAGTCTCGTGAGGTAAAACTGTGTAGATATGGTTTCAATTCCTACCTCAGCCATCCTAGAAGTGGTTTCCCCCTATTCTCCAGGCAAATACCGTGGTGGTTCGTAACTTAAGGCCACGGCCACCTCAATCGCAATCTTTGCCTCAATTACACTACTACAGTCATCACGGCAATACAGGTTATCCGAGAAGTTCAACACACACCCAGCTACATGGGACTGATGATCCAGATGTTCCAAGCCCCTCAAATGTATTGATAAAAACAACAACAGCAGTTTTATCCACTTAAAAGTTTCAATTCATAGATGCATGGAAATTATTGAGCACCATAATTCAATGTATTTCTTTGGAATAGCTCGTGTATGACGCTTGAAAAAGATAATGTACGACTCCATTGCGTCAGTCGTTTAATGAAAAGGCGAATGAACAAACACCGGATGTTCATGAAGTGCCTCAGCTGATAATGTAAAACCACTTTTTACACCATCTGCGCTAAATCGGTCCGTCACTTCATGAAGAAACGCGTTAGATAGTGCAACTATCCTTTTTTTACATCACATGCCGTCTTTCCATGAAGTGCCAAGAGATTTCATGACATGATGGATTTCACTATCTGACTAAGATACAGTATACCAGGTGGCTCATTTGCCCCGAAAAATCTGTGTAGGTCTATTGGTTAATTCACAAACAACCTTCAAACTCGAGTACACATAATAGTTTGGTCGACAGTAGGTGTCCCGCATAAACTAATGATGAACGGGTCGTCTAGTCACTGAATTCCTAAGGGGTACCCTTTATGCAAACAGGTTACGCCAGAATGCCAAGAGATAACAATCAGACGGCCGCTCGCTACATCTTCCTCAGTGCTTTCGTCTAATTCGCCCCATTGCGTTATAAAACCTTGAGCTTCGATGGCATTACGGCCAGCTTCTCCATAAATTAGAATAATGTCCGTGTACTGGTTGTTGCTGAATACACCGGCCATTGTCAATATGCTGCCAGCAACTGTCGTGTTGCTGTGCTACATATGAGCCTATTACGCTCTCAAATTCGAGGTTTCATAACGCAATGGGGCGCATTAGACGGGTAGCGCTGAGCAACATGTAGTGAGCGGCCGTCCGGTTGTCACCCCTTCGTATTGTGACGTAACCTGCCAGCATGTAGTGTGACCCCTGTGGAGATCAGTTATTAGACATCCCATACAGCAGCAGTGTGACACTTATAGGTAGACTGTACGAGGCAAATGGGTAATCTGGTATATACAAGGCCTATAGAGGTGTGGTTGTTCCACCCTTGCTACAATGAAAGGTGTAGTATCTGCATACACTGTATCTATTTTGTTGCCACAACTTTCTTCCCAGCCCTAGTATTATCTTTTGTAGCTTTTCAGTCGGTCAACACGATTATGCCCAATGAATGGGTGGGGTACAAGATATATACAGTATATATATATGCAAATACACTCCTGAAAAAAAAAATACATGTATTAGCTAATTATCACTATTAAGTGGGGTAATTTAGAATTACGCGTTTTGAGCCTCAAGTGGCCATCACCAGAGGTTTAAATTTTCACTAAAAATAATCACGCAACTCTTGTCGTAGCTTGTCACTGGTGTATTTTTTACGATTCGCAATTTGAATCTCTTTATACGTTACGTTTGTTCTTTATGAATTAAGTTTTTAAAAAAGAATATAGGCCTACACGTGTGTACAATTTAGGAAAGAGGACAATGTAGTACTAAATCAATACAATAAACACAAACTGGCATGCATTAGAAAATTTCTATTTGCAATGTTTACACAGTAGTGTGTCGCCCCACAGTGGTGGTGTATTGGAAGGCCGGTCGACGAGACACTACTGTGCGGCGACACACTACTATGTAAATATTGCAAATAGAATTTTGTAGTGCATACCCAGTTTTGTTTATTGTATTGATTTAGTACTACATTGTGCTCTTTCCTAAATTGTACACAGGTTTATATAACTTACTTTTTTAAATTCAATTCATAAACCGTTACAGAAAAAACAAACCTAACGTATAACAATTTTCAAATTGCGAATCGTAAAAAATACACCCAAGACAAGCTACGACAACAGTCGTCATCATCATCATCATCATCATCATCATCTTCATTTCCCCTTTTCCAGTTGACACTGGGTGGGGGCAAATATGGTTCCTCTCCACTTTGTTCTGTCGTTCCACCATTCCTCTTCCGACACAGTGTTCCAATCCAGGTTCCGGTTTCTAATACTATTCTCCACCGAGTCCATCCAACACATTGTTGGTCTTCCTCGTCCTCTCTTCCCTGTCATCCGTCGTTCCAGTGCTCGTCTTGGTAGCCTTACTTCATTCATCCGTTTGACATGTCCAAACCATCTCAATCTGTTTCGCTCCAGTTTGTCATTTAGTTTCTGTACTCCCAGTTCTTTCCGTATATCTTCATTTCTCACTCTGTCCCTCCTCGTTTTCTGGACCATACTTCTCTGGAATCTCATCTCAGCTGCTTGTACTCTGCTCGTATCCCTCTTAATCATTGTCAAAGTTTCTGATGCATATGTCATTATAGGAACATAATATGCTTTGTACATAACTTCTTTATCCTTAATTGGTATATCCTTGTTCCATACTAGTCCCCGTACCTGTTGGTAGAAAGTACTACCGAGTTGTATTCTTCTGCTTATTTCCAAATCTAGTCTTCCATCTTCACTCAGTTCACTTCCCAAGTATTTGAAGCGTTTCACCACTTCCAATTCCTTATCTCCTACTTTGATTACTCCTTTTCCTTCTTTCTTATCTCTACTCATCACCACTGCTTTACTTCTCCACATTTATCTTCAATCCCCATTGCTACAACAGTAGCGTAGACTAATTATTTTTAGTGAAAATTTAAACCTCAACACAGTGATCAGGATCTGATGATGACCACTTGAGGGTCGAAACGTGTAATCCTAAACTACCCCATTTAATAGTGATAATTAGCTAATACAGTAAGCGGTAAATGTAATTTTTCCAGGATTTTATTTATAAATTTATACATTGTACCCCGCCCATACATTGGGCAAATTCGTGCTGACCGACTGAAGACAATTTTGTATTGGCGACACTGAAAGAATGGCTTCAAATGTCTACAGCCCAAGTACATTCAATCGCACGTTAACCAGGGTTGGCTTCTCAAAGATAGCTATGTTACAGTTACCGTTACGTTTGTATAAATTGTAATACTTTCCCCGCTCCTATAATTTGCTTGATTTGAATGCAATAACGGATTCCAGTAATATGGAAAATAAAATTGATAGGCATTATTGAATAAATTATTGAATGTATGTAAGATATTAATAATAATGTTATTGGTTTTACGTCCCTTTTAACTACTGTGGCTTTTAGAGACGCCGGGGTGCCGGAATTTTGCCCCGAGGGGGATCTTTAACGTGCCAGTAAATCTACTGACACGGCTCCCTCGCATTCGTGCACCCTCAAATGCCAGCTGACTGCGCCAGGATACGAACCTGCAACCTAGGGCTCAGCAAGCGAGAACTTTACCGCTGAGCCACGCAGCCAGTCCTATGTAAGATATTGTTTCGCTGATGAATGCTGCATCGCCAGCCGAACTAGTGTGAAGTTTATTCAGATAATATACAGTATTAACTTATTTTTAGTGTTAATTTGACATCTAATTATTTATAAATGTAGAAACACCTATTGAAAAAAATAATAATAATAATGTTATTGGTTTGCGTCCCTTTTTACAATTCTGTCTTTTAGAGACGCTGGAGTGCCGGAATTTTACACTGAAGGGGATCTTTAACGTGCCAGTAAATCTACTGAAAAGGCTAACTCGCATTTGCACACCCTCAAATGCCAACTGGCTGCGCCAATCTCAATCCTGCAACCTTGGGACCAGCAGGCGAGAACGTTACCGCTGAGCCACGCAGTCAGTGGAAAGAAAGAATGACGACCAAATGACTTAAGCGCATAGCTTTTTTTAAACACGTCTGGATGTCCATGCAGGCAAGGCAACATCGTGTGGTTCCTATTTTGTTTTCAGTGGTGGAAGTAGTGTCCAGGAAATGTAGCAAAATATTTAACTTGTGGAATATGAACTTAAATCACTGCATGCAGTCTTGTATAATTGTACCTTGATAATATTGCAAATGGTTACAATCAAGCCTATTAATACATTTATAAGCTATTCATATGCTTACAGAAGATTGCATAAAAATGCCACATAAATGTAATAATGACTTTTGTTACGGCATTTTACAGCTTAATTAATTACGTCACTTGGGTCTTGTCATCGGGCGTAATGCTTCAACATTTCTGGGTGAACTGGCAATCTTGCATAAATGACTTGGCCAATGGCAACAATTTAGCAATTAGCATTTCTCCTCCTCCTCCTCAACCGCTAGGTTGGTGGGTAACATGCATGTCTTCCAAAACGTCTTCTTTCTCTGGCCTGATCCCTCAGTATGCCTTCCTTCGGAGGGGAAGTAAAGCCGGCGGTCCCATGTCATAGATTTATGGCATGTTAAAGAACCTTCCACTAATTACACCTGTGTGAAGCTAAATTGTAAAGGTTAAGAATGTAAACAACGCTCTTTGGTTCCTACGTTCGTTGCCAAGAGTCGACTGCGGTTGCGTCTGGTACCTAAGTTCTGAACTAGTAGTCGTTGACGGTGGCGTTTGGCGGCAAAAGTAGGAACTATTTGAAAAATTCAAGTCTGCATTCCTTACTTGTATTAAAAAACAGATAACAGATAATATATGTTTACTTGCAACCCGGCCCGGTTCGCCCGGTTTCTTTAACGGTTTATCCAGCGTAAGCTTAAAATGCGCACGGACAGCAGGTCCCAGACGTAATTCAGAACAGCCGAGGTGAACAGCGAAACTGCAAACACATATAGGGCTACTCTTCTCTGAAGTCTTAAATCGACACGACTCGACAGTTTGATGCTGGCCGAAGCTGGGGCGATAGGCTCGCTCACTAGCTCGTAAACTCGCTCCGAAGTTAGTAATTTAAATTTCCACTGAATGGAGATTGTTGGAAGAAATGAAAAAGTAAAAACACTTATAGTGGGCAATATATTTAAGATAGAGATATGCTGTCGCGGACTTTTTTGTAGAACTTTTCATGCCGAACAATTCTTACACTCATAGCATATTTTATATTTTTCACGGTTTACACAGCGTAAGCTTAACAGGCGCACGGACGGCAGGTTTTTCTTCGACTCTATTCACTGAATTCGCTACTGCTCGGCTCCCATTGGTCATAAATGGATGTTTTTCTACAGAAACCTTCCTCGAGAAACACTTTACAGAATGTGAAAACCGCATCAAAATCCATCCAGTGGTTCTGGAGATTACCCGTTACATCCAAGAATCGGGGACTTTGTTTTATAATATGTAGAGCTTTGTTTATCTTGTATGTCAGTATGACACTGTTATTGACATGTTGGAGGTAAAATATTCACTTATTAGTGTGTCTTCCATAAATTCTCTATCCGCAGCATATTGTAAGCAATATTCCGGAAGTCGCTATTGAATGAAGAGTGGATTTCCAGTTAGGTGTTACTTGAAGTTATTTTTTGACCTTTTTATGTATCTTGATACATAACTGAGAATTGTATTTATGAACAAATATACACTCCCTATGGATTTGGTTGCCTTTTTGATAAATGTTATGGAATGTCCCCGTTTTACATGGCTGAATATTAAAATCATATTAAAGTAATCGGTCTCATGTTAGGGATCCTAGACAGCATCCCATCTTTCTTCGTGAACCTGTGCAAAAGACTTCGAATTCATAACTCCAGCCTAAGTGTAAAGGATCTGATGATGATCGCTTGACGATCGAAACTGGTCATCCAAGTGTATTTATTAATCTCATTAATTTTTTTAATGATTAAGGAAGCACCCATTACAATTGGGTATAATCCTGTTGACCGACTGAAAAATATTAAATGTCGACCAATGGTTCATTCAAATAACATTGCATCACTGTACTTAGCATTTTGGCCATGGTCCCTAATTTACTATTAAAATTAGAAGAATTTGCTTTACAGTGAATACTACAGGATAATTATCTATGTGCGCCCCGATAACCACGGCAAGCTAAGCCGGCTGTGACTGGCCCAAATCGCAGGCGCGCGTACGCGGTTCAGCCGGTGGTGAGGCGCTCCGCTGACTCATATCGTTAGTTCACACATGTTTTGTCATGCATATGGACGTGTATCTGCAAAGCTTAGACTTTTAGTGTTGCACGTTTAGTGAGTATTGTGATTACTGAGATTGTTGGTCATGCCTAGACATTGCGCGAACGTGTGTATATCCATAATTCGTATATGAAAAGCAGGAAATCTTGTTCTGAAACGAGACGAAAATTTCGAATCAAGTTTCCAGGAAGACCTGTGCCTAATGCTAGTACAATTAGGACGCTCGCTAAACAATTCAAGGAAACAGGCTCCATAAATAATTAAAGAGTTGGCAGACATTCTTTTAATCAGAAGATGTCAGGTGTGTGTTACAAGAGAGGGTGGAAATTTTCAGCGTCGCCTATGAGCACTGTAAGTGCACATTACTGAACATGTTTGGTAAAAGTGTGAAAGTGCGCGCTATCAAGGGCTGAACCGGGTATGTGCGCCCGCGATCTGCGCCAGTCACAGCCGGCTTAGCTTGCCGTGTTTCTCGGGGCGCACGCATATGAATACTTATTTCCAAGACTGTACGTGCTGCTGGTGGCGATGTGAATTTTCCAGTCTTCGCCGGAAAGGTAAACAACTTTATGAGCATGTTCCGTTAATCACCTTCAGTGTTTTTGTTCACGAGCGTGTGGTAATGTCCCTGTCTACCTGGGCACCATCTGTTGTTCCTGGTATGTGTACTTGTTTTTTTCGGACGAAAATTACAAATCGTGCGTTATAAAATGGAATTGTTTACCCATGGTTGCCAATCACGATCACGATATTCTTAGGGTTGCCGAGTTTCTTGCTTGAACTCTCTCGTAATCAAATCTATGGCAACGAAAGTAAATATCTATGTTGGTAGCATCGTCTCTGATAAGAAATGTTCTTCAGATAATTAATATCTTAATTATTAGTGATGCAGGTAAGGTGACGCCTCCGGAAGTAGTCGAATCCGGAATGACAGGAGGGGAAGGGAAGAATTGTCGCTACTCCGTGTACTTGTGTATGCGCGTGCCACCTGTATGTCTATGAACTGAAGGGGTGGGACCAGTGACGTAACTAGGATTTGCCTCTGGAGGGGAATGAGCGGAGTCAAATCTGAACTTTTTTTTCCCGTTTTATGTTTGTTGTATTCTACTCTATTCTTTTTGCTTTGTGTTTGTTTTCTTCTTTTCCTTTTTTTTTTTTGTTTGTTTTTAATTTTGTGTTGTTTTTAATTTTGTGTTTGACTTTTTCTTTTTGCTTTGTGGTTTTTGTTTTGTTAGTTTTCTGTTATTTAATTTCTTTTCTTTTTTTCGTTTTTTTCGTTTTGTTTTTGAATTTTGCTTTTGATTTGTGTTTTTGGTTTTCTGTTAGTTGTCTGTTATTTTAAAATTTTGCTTTTTGTTTTTTGGTTTTGTGTTGCCAGCTTTTGTTTTTGAATTTTGCTTTGTGTTTTTGGTTTTGTGTTTGTTTTCTGCTTTTGTTTTTGAATTTTGATTGTTGCTTTGTGGTTTTTGTTTTGTGTTAGTTTTCTGTTATTTTAAAATTTCTTTTTTTCTTTTTTCTTTTCGTTTTGTGTGTTGCTTTTGATTTGTGTTTTTGGTTTTCTGTTAGTTTTCTGTTATTTTAAAATTTTGCATTTTGCTTTGGTTTTTTGGTTTTGTGTTTCCTGCTTTTGTTTTTAAATTTTGCTTTGTGTTTTTGGTTTTGCGTTTTTCTGATTTTGTTTTTGAATTTTCATTTATGTTTTCTGTTTTGGTCATTTTGCTTTTCGCTTTCTACTGGGGGCAAAATAAGACAATCAATGAAAGCAAACCTACACGTTTTCGTGTTTGATCTCGATTGCATTTGTTAACCTTTAAGTTATTTGCACCTCTCAATGTGCGGAAAAGAACAGTTTTGGTAACACTATTTTACACAAGTAAAGATAAATGTTCTTAAATTATAAACGTACATAATCCAATGGATTGTCAACAATCCGTAAATTGACTTTCTTCAAAATAAAATCGTCATCAAATTATCGTGTAGCCTGTACAATACAATCTGAATTGGCAATTTACAACAACCACATATTGACTCCAAACAGGCAAATTCCGGAGGTCAATCACCACATCCAGTATTTCAACAAAACATCACATAGACTGAGTTACAACTAACAAATACTGACGAGTTGCATTATCTCAACTAATACTGCAACTAAATAAGTGTGGTAAATATTTTCACCCATACTTTCAGACATAGATTTTATAGCCTAAGTGTAATGGATCTGGTGATGATCGCTTGACGATCGAAACTGGTCATCCTAGTGTATTTATTAGCTTGCTACGGTGGGTGGTTGGTTTCGTGTCGGTCTACCAAACCCCCCCCCAAGCTTGCAGGTTCGCTCCTGGCCACGGTAAGTGATTTTTTTTTTTGAAAGGCGACAAAAATCACGTCTCGCGTGGCATACGTTGTTGGCATATCAAAGAACCCATTTTAATTCAGCAGGCCGTGTTCATAGTGGCAAAATTAATCTCGGGATTTTCCGCCACCACCAAGTTCCTACTTTCTCTACTATAGAAAGCGCTCTAGTGTCAAGGAGCTTAGATATCTAACATCCTTGACTTTCGTAGCTCTCCAAGGAACAACAAAATTCGACATTCGACAAAGCTTGCACCCGTTACCCGAGGTCATACTATATTATTATTAGTAGTAGTGTACAGTATTTATTAATCTCATGTAATTTTTTTCAGGATTAGGGAATAACCCATCTCATTTGTGTACAATCGTATTGACCGACTGAAAAGCACCAAACTTTTGTTTTGAAATTAACGTGTAATTTTTTAAAATTATTTGGCTCTGGGGGAGATTGATCCCCCTAATCATACCCCGTAGTTACGCCACTGCCGTGGGACAGTATTATTGGTGAACCTGTGTACAGAATTATTTTGCGATATCTGAGGTAGTACGGTGGCACTTGCAAGTAGTGGATCCTTTCTATAAAAAATAGTAAGTACTGAAATTACCTGAATTTATAGTCGGGAGAATATCTGGAGAATATTTAGTATTAGATGTTCACTCCTCCGCTGTCATAGACCCGCCCACCCTCCCAAAATAGAAACACGACTTATGTTGTTGAAATTGCAGCTCTGCCAGCCATCATTGTGAAGGATTCAATAATGCCAACCCCACGCATTCGGTACTATATCGCATCCGGCAGACCAATGGTGGTTAGGTAGCGCGGCCCTCTCATAGCTGATAATGATGGTAATAATAATAATAATAATAATAATAATAATAATAATAATAATATCGTATGGCCTCGGGTACCGGGTGCAAGATTTGTTATTTGACACTCAGAGGGTAACTTGCATGCCGAATTTCGTTGTCCCTTGAAGCACTATGAAAGTCAAGGAGGTTAGATATCTAAGCTCCTTGAACACTATAGCACTATAGAGAAATGAGGAACTTTGTGTTGGCGGAAACTCCCGAGATTAATTTTGCCATTATGAACTCTGCCTACTGAATTCAAATTAGTTCTTTGACATGCTAACATCGTATGACATGCTGTCGTAAATTTTGCCGCCTTAAAAAAAAAAAAAAAAAAAAACACTTACCACGGCCAGGAGCGAACCTGCAAGCTTGGAGTTAGTAGACCGACACGTTGACCACTCACCCACCGTGGCAAGATATCACCCCTGGGCCAAGCTCTCTGCTGACTCGGTAGATGCATGGGTTCGAGCCCCACCGTCGGCTGTCCTTGAAATGGTTTTCCGTGGTTTCCCATTTTCAACACCAGGCAAATGCTGGGACAGTACCTTCTGACAGGCCACGGCCGCTTCCTTCCACATCCTTGCCCAGTTTCATTCATCTTCATCCATTCCATCTCTCACCCCGACGCGCAGGTCGCCCACGGGCGTCGACTAGAAAGACCTGCACTCGGCCTCTCAGGAGGCTACACGACAAAAAAAAAAAAAAAAAAAAACCCTGGTTTTTGTCACGCACAAATAATCTTTTTCCAGGCCAATGGTTTTGCCTGTTATTTCATTATTCACGTGACGTGTGGTGAATTTTGTATCGGACATGTTAGTAACGTGTCATATGGGGTATGACGTACTGTCCGACGTCAATATAACATGGCGAATGAACACGATCAAAAATGGTTTATTTACGTAGAAAGCAATTATTTCCGGTGCAAGCAGTGCCAATTGAAATGAACTATTAAGGACTCCCAGAATAGTACATTATGCAACGAGCCTATAATGGCAATAATTAAGACTTAATTACCATTATAGGCGAGTTGCATAAGACTGTTCGATGATAATTACAACTATTTCATGTTCGAACATAAATATTCATAAATAGGCCTATCTGTCGAGATTTCACCAGTTTTATGTACTGAACAGAGCGCATGGGACGCAGAGAATACCCCGTATTTGACCATGGCCTTCTGGAATACCTCAGTGACTATGACACTCTCCACGCAGTGAAATTTATAATAGGGGGCCATGGAAGTGAGCGCAGGTGCGATGCTATCCTCACCTAATTGGTCACACAACTGTTTCTTGAGCTCTGATCATAATGAAAACTTGTACTATAATGAGCCTCATTATAGTACAGTTTTCTGACATAATATATTTTCAATAATCTACCTTGTGAAAAGTTACGAAAAGGGAGGATCCACTACTGCTAGTTTTAATGGTACAGTAGTACTATAGGCTACAATATTACTGCTCCACTGATAGCGTGAACTGGTAAACGGCATGCACAGTGGTATGCGGCCTGCGCAACCTATCCCCTCTCGGGTCTCGTGTTTCGAAACAGCGCTGCGCCAAGGCCAAGGCTGATGGCGGAGGTAAACATAACATCACATCCCATCAGTCTGAATGTGATTCTCGTGCTGGAAGCACTGCACAATGAACAAGTGGCTAGTTCGCGCTAACAAACGTATTCTTACGAACAGTGACAGTGATGATATCGATCCTCCGTGTGCCAGTGTTAAGGAGACAGGTAGGAATGTGTGTGCTACTTATGCTAGTGGAGTGAATATAGAATACATAATTGTGAGTTATGAAACCGTAGCGCAATACTTTATAACGCGGCACGAGTGTACTGGGAAGCTGTAAGTTTGGGAATCGGATGGTATTGACAGCAGTCATCCTGAGCAGGGTTGCCAACTTATATTTGCTAAAAATCACTAAATTGTATTCAAAAGTCCATAGTTTGAGAAAACAAAACGCATCTGTCATTAAGGGAATTCATATACACTCATCAAATAAATTAACGCTACTTGCAGTTTACCCACCGCCTGTCTGTTAGGTAGTCAGCCCGAAGGCTGGTTGGATCCTCAAAAAGCACCGCCGTTAGGTTATGTGAGTAGATACCCACAAAAACCCAAGGCAGCGCTATATTGCGGCGTACTAGGCAAGAAGAGGAGTGAGGTAGTTTGCCATTGCTTTCCTCAGTGAATCAGAACAGCAGTACTAATTTAACCCTAAGAGTAGAACCTTTCACAGCATCCACAGGCACTGACTGTGCCCTCAGTAGCTTCCATATAATCACAGCCATGAGTGAGACTGAGACATCGGTGAAAAGCCACATTTTACTCTAGCCTGTGCCAACAGACAAATGCAAATGTACTGCATTCATCAAGAGATGACAAACTGGCATTTTACCCACCAATGCCTAATATTTTTTGTTTTGTGTTAGATAGTAGCTCTGATGTTTCACACTGCTTACTGTCTTCTTCGCAGTTAGATGCATTCTACTCTCGACCACCTCGTGGTGTTGCGGCTAGCATTCTTGGCTGTCGCCCCGGAGGTTCGGGTTCGATTCCCGGCCCTGCCAAGAAAGTTAATTCTGGTCTGAAGGGTCAAATGGGGTAAACTCAGCCTCGTGAGGCGAAACTGCGAAGAGGTGGCTTAGATTTCCACCTCAGCGATTTTTTGTGGTTTTCCGAATGCCGGGATGGTTCCTAACTTTCGGCCACGCCCATCTCCTTCCCATTCCTCCATCGCCTGAATTACAAATACACACTACTGCAGAATTGAATAAGGTGTTAGCTATGACCAACTCATGCTCAGTGCAGAATTCTACCAGCCTGCTTCCTCGATCATTCCTTTCACCTAATCCGAAATCTCCTACTATCTTCCCTTCTCTCCCTTTTCCTACCACAGCATTCCAATCTCCCATTACTATAACATTTTCATCACCCTTGATATACCTCAGAATTTCGTCTATTTCTTCGTAGACCTTTTCAACATCCTCATCATCAGCTTGACTGGTAGGCATATAGACTTGTATCACTGTGGTGCAGGTAGGTTTAGTATTTATTTTTGCTACAATAATCCGTTCACTATATTGCTCATAATATTCCACCCGCTGTCCAAGTTTCCTACTCAATATGAGGCCAACCCCTGCTTGGCCATTGTTTGATTTAGTGCTAATGACCCTATAGTCTCCTGACCAAAAGTCCTGTTCTTCCTGCCAGCGCATTTCACTAATCCCAACCAAATCCAACCTCAACCTATCCATTTCCCTTTCTAAGTTTTCTAACCTTCCATTTCCTAGCAGACTTCTAACATTCCACGCTCCGATCCGTAGAATGTCAGAGTTCCTCTTTGTCGCTTCTGTGATGTTAACCCCCTCTCGAGTAGTCCCCACCCGGAGATCCGAACGGGGGACTAGTTTACCTCCGGATTGAAATTTTACAAGGGAGGAGGCCATCATCACATGTATTTATGCATAGAGAGGTGCATATCCTCGGGAATAGCAAACGGCTGTAGTTTCCCCTTGCTTTCAGCCGTGCAGCAGGACGCAGTGTAGCCATTATTTGGCTTATATTATCAATATCTTAACCGTCTATAAGACTAGTAAAGAATTGATTTATTCTGAAAGGCTGCTACTCCCTTTCAGAATAAGTAAAGAGCAATTCTACTAACAAAAATACTAACCTTCTACTGTACTAACAATTAAATACCAAAATTCTACTAACGAAAAAATACTAAATTTCCACCAACAACAAATACTACCACTAAAACAGTCTGTCACCAGCGACACTCACATGCAATCACACATCACAGTCTACTGAAACAATGAACTATAACTAATAAACAATGCAACTGTTACCAGACACACTCACACACCACAGTCTAATAGAACAATGACATATATCTAATAGACAAACTAACTACCTACTTACAACTACAACTAACTACATACTTACTGTACTGTTTTTGAATTGACAATATTTACAAAATGAAATTTAGATAGAAAATACTTACAGGAAGAGAGCAAAGATAATGCCAATGGTTATCCTTCGTATAAAGCATATTACGTCGTAATTCACAGGACCATGATATATATTGGTAATGGGAAGTTCTCCTGTGAATAAAGGTTTCGTAGAGGGCAGGTTTCACTGAAGTAATTCAGACTACAGTA
Organism: Meconema thalassinum; assembly: GCA_946902985.2. NCBI lineage: Eukaryota > Metazoa > Arthropoda > Insecta > Orthoptera > Tettigoniidae > Meconema > Meconema thalassinum. The sequence continues at coordinate 582,266,868 of OX336391.1, read as the reverse complement.
AGAGAGCGGATTGGCTTCCAAGAAGTCAAGTGTTTCTGAGAAAGATGGAAAACGCGACCTTTGCCACCTACAAGGCTTACAGTGCTATTCGATTCAAATGTATTACGGTCACTTATTTTGTTCATGACACACATACTCCGTCAGGCCGCATTAGTTAGTAATTTAGATCGAAAAAACTTTCAAAATGCAACGTAGATCAAAAATGCCTTAAAAAATCGCTAAAAGGGAATTTAGATACACGGTGAACCAAGTAACAAAAACAGGGCGGGAATCTTAAAGAGAAAAGGAAATATAAGGAAAAGAGGAGAGGAGAGGGCAGAGAGGAAAGTGTCCGCCCCAAAGGTAAGGGACAAAAGGAGAAAACGGACCCAGCTCAGGAATCCCTCCGGGTCGCCAACTCCCGAACTCACCAGCCGTGAGCCCCTGAGGGTGTAGCATTATCTAGGGCGCACCAGAAGTGGTGCGGCTACATACACCCTGCCTCCTTAAGGGCCTTGAGCACAAGGCATGAGGTAAAAGGAAAAGAAAAAGAAGGCTGACCCCGCACAGAAGGAGGGTATCAGGAAAGATGAGACATGATGGTATGATAATTGTTGTTTTAAGGGGCCTAACATCTAGGTTATCGGCCCCTGATGGTTTGGGTGATCGTGAAGATGAAAATGAAAAGCGAACTTAAAACTAAAACTAACTAATAACCTACATACTAGAAGAAGAAATGGAAAACTAAAGGAGAATAAGGCAAATAAAAGGACAGAAGGAAAATAAATTCCCTCAACCCTCGGAGAATGCGGATTGAGGGACTTGGAAGGAAGGAGAGCCATGAAAGGCATATAGGAAAGTAAAAGAGGAGAGGGTCCGCCCCAAAGGTAAGGGACAAAAGGGGAAAACGGACCCAGCTCAGGAATCCCTCGGGGTCGCCAACTCCCGAACTCACCAGCCGTGAGCACATGGATGAGACCAGGAGATACAGGGCGTTACCAAATCGACTTCATTATGGTCAAGCAGAGGTTTCGAAACCAGATTTTGGATTGTAAAACATATCCTGGTGCTGACATAAACTCTGACCACAATCTGGTTGTAATGAAATGCAGATTAAAGTTGAAGAAACTGAAGAAAAGTCAAAAGCCAAAAAGGTGGGCAATAGACAGACTGAAAGAGAAGGATGTAAACGAAAGATTCAAGAAGAGTATAAAGGAAGGACTAATGAAAAACCCTAAACAAACTTCAATTGCAGACGAATGGGCACTTTTGAGGAATGAAATAACAAAATCCGCAGAAGAAAACATTGGTAGGAAGGAGAGAATAGGTAGAAAACCGTGGATCACTGAGGATATACTCGAATTGATGGATGAAAGGCGGAAGCACAAGAATGTAAGAGATGAAAAGGGGAAAGCAGAATACAGACGTCTGAGAAATGAGGTTAACAAGAAGTGCAAGGAAGCGAAAGAAGAATGGTTGAAAGAGAAATGTGCTGGTATAGAAAATTGTCTGAAATTAGGAAAAGTAGACACAGCTTATCGAAGGATTAAGAATATTTTTGTGGAAAAGAAGACTAAGTGCTGTAATATTAAGGACACAAATGGAAAGCCTCTAACAGATAGGGAAGAAAAGGTTGAGAGATGGAAAGCTTACATAGAGAGTTTGTATAAGGGAAAGGAGATTGAGAATCGTGTAATGGAAAGGGAGGAGGAAATTGATGAGGATGCGAAAGGAGATTTAATATTGAGATCAGAATTTGATAGAGCTTTGGAAGACTTAAGCAGGAACAAAGCACCAGGCATAGATGATATACCGATTGAGTTGCTACGCTGCATAGGAGAGGAAGGTCTGATCAGGTTATTTCACTTGGTGTGTAGGATTTATGAGACAGGTGAGGTACCCCCTGATTTCAAGAAGAATGTAATCATCCCTATACCAAAGAAAGTGGGAGCTGACAGACGTGAAGATTATCGTACAATCAGCTTGATTACTCATGCTTCAAAGATCCTGTCTAGAATAATTTACAAGAGGATTGAGAGCCAGATAGAAACGGAGTTGGGTGAAGACCAGTTTGGTTTCAGGAGAAATGTAGGAACAAGGGAAGCTGTACTAAGTCTTAGGCTGATTTTGGAAGGTAGAATAAGGAAAGATAAGAGAACGTTCATGGCTTTTGTAGACTTAGAAAAGGCTTTTGATAACGTTCATTGGACTAAATTGTTTGACATTTTGAAATCGATTGGAATAAAGTACAGGGATAGGAGGGTGATATACAATCTATACAGAAACCAGACTGCAGTCATTCGAGTTGAAGGACATGAGAGAGAAGCTGGTATTCAGAAAGGTGTAAGGCAAGGCTGCAACTTATCACCCATACTTTTCAATCTTTACATTGAACAAGCAATGAAGGAAATTAGAGAAAAATTTAAAGTGGGAGTGAAGATTCAAGGAGAAATAATTTCAACTCTGAGATTTGCTGATGACATCGTCATCTTGGCCAACAAGCCTGAGGATTTGAATGAGTTTTTGAATGGTATGGACTCCGTCTTACGGAAAGAATTCATGATGAAAATTAATAAATGTAAAACAAAAATACTGGAATGCAGCCGAAATAAATCAGAAACCTCTATGGAGATCAAATTGGCAGGTGAAAAGCTGAAGGAAGTAGGAGATTTCTGTTACTTAGGAAGCAGAATAACCAGTGATGGACGAAGCAAAGAGGATATAAAAAGTAGGTTGGCTCAGGCAAGAAAAGCATTTCTACAAAAAAGGAATCTGCTGACATCGAATATAGATTTAGGTATTAGGAAGTCATTTTTGAAAGCCTTTGTCTGGAGCGTGGCGCTCTATGGAAGTGAAACTTGGACTATTGGTGCAGCAGAAAAGAGGAGAATTGAAGCATTTGAAATGTGGTGCTACAGGAGAATGATGAAGATCAGATGGGTAGATAGGGTTACAAACAAAGAGGTATTAAGACGAGTGGGAGAGGAGAGATGTTTCTGGCGACTGCTAATGAAGAGAAGAGATAGGTTGGTAGGACACATACTAAGACACCCAGGAATAGCAAGCTTAGTTATGGAAGGAAGGGTCGAGGACAAGAACTGTAGGGGTAGACCAAGGTTAGAATATGTTAAACAGATTGCCTCGGATGTAGGGTGTGGTAGCTATGTAGAGATGAAACGATTAGCTCAGGACAGGGAGGCATGGAGAGCTGCATCAAACCAGTCAAAAGACTGAAGACTCAAACAACAACAACAACACTACTGCAGAAACATATCAAATTCTACACACACCCAAGTACACGGGACTAAATTACCACGATGTCTATGAACAACAATAAAATAAAACAACTGAACACAACGGAATGTGCTTAACTCTTTTTTTTAGCGTATGGCTTTTAGTGCCGGAAGTGTCAGAGGACATGTTCGGCTCGCCAGAGTTTGTAGCTGCTTCTGGACGGACACCCATGGGGTGAGCTACAAGTACCGTCTCGTGTGGAGTGTTCTCTGGGGAGGAAAGTTTGAATGTAAGGACGAAGAATTGGATGGTAGCGGCTGTGGCCTATAGTTAGGGACCAACCCAGGCATTTGCCTGGAAGGAAGATGGGAAACCACAGAAGACCATCCTCAAGGTTGCCGGCGGGGGGATTCGAACCTCCTCGCCTCCCGGATGTGAGCGGCTGCCTGCAGCCATGCCGTAACGACCACGGCTAACTCACCCGGTTTTATGTTAACTGTACGGTAGTCGTTAGATCTTGTACCTTCTGGCGTCGAGGCTTGGCAGAGAGCTCTCCTTCCTTTCTGTCTTAGGACATCTGTTGGGTTTCCTCCGGAGAAGTTGTTTTCTCGCCGAATCTCTTCCCTATCCTTCATAGTCCCCCTTCCCTCCTGTGTCAGTGCCCTATCCTTAGGCATTCCATTAATACAGTCATCACTAGGGCGCGGATTTTTAGGTGCTAAAAATTGGGAAAATATTATTTTATGTATTAAAAATAGCTGAAATATGTGACAAAGAAATAAAAATATTTAATTATAATTTAGTTTATTAATGTGAATTTATGCTATGCCTAACTTGACTACTGAAGAATTACAATACACAATGACATAACATGTTCTGGTTGTCCATCATAAATGACCGACGATTCTCGCGAAACACTTCTTCTGAAGGCGCGAAACTGCGGCAATATGTTTCTTGCCCTTGAGGTGTTGTGTAACTTGAGATCGCTGTTCTGACAACCATATGAGAAAGCAATCAAGGCTGAACAGAACGCCCCTATCAGAAGTAAAATTATCCTTAAATTCTGCAATATACTGCTGTAGACGATAACTTGTAGTTGCTTTTACTTATCGTAGAACTGCCTTACACTTCACAGTGCCAGAAATAAACGGCATGTGAGTGACATTTGTTCCAGGTAGCTGGGAGAGGGGTAGGCGTGGTGCAATGCAGCTATGACAAGCAAATCCCCGGTTTCCACAGTGAGTGGCACGGGGCGACAAGTTAAGAATAACACAGCTGCGAGCTGACACACGCTCTGCATAAAGATTAGATAGCTCACAGGTTCTTCCCCGTTGAAGCAGGGTGTCGAGCGATACGGGAAATACGGGAATTATACGGGAATTTTAGTGACCCGGGAAAAATACGGGAATTATACGGGAAATTCGCACTTGATACGGGAAATCTTCAAAAGTCTCATAATGCCTGACTTCTTAGCCCCCGAACGCTCGGTCTTCTATTTCGCCAGCAGAAGGCGCTGCCACCCGCAATTTGCGTCACCGATAGAGCACTAAGCGGGATGAGAACCCAGCCAACGTCGAATGCATGCTTTGCCTGGCCGACCGCCGGCCGTAGCCCCTCCGCGCGCCGCGCTGGTTGCTGACAATGACATGCAGGAGTTAGTCCGCATTGTTATTCAGAGGAGACCTGGGTTTCTCGACAAGAGCAGCCCTTAAAGAAGTTAACAGCTTAAGATCTCAGAAAATTCCAAACGCGTATGTGCTGCAATTTCGCACCAACTGCCGAAAATTGTACATTGGTATCCTATGGCTGAAAAAATCAGAGAGGTCAACTCTTGCTCACAAGAGACCCGTACTATTTCCTGCCTGGACCGTATAGGGGTCGCTGAGACTCTTAAGTTGGAAGAAGTTAGGATCGTCATTGCCCTGGAAATTCTTTGTAATCAGAAGAATTTGCTTTCTGGCGCAATGGCTGACTGCTTCAAGAGCAGCTACTCCGCACTTCTGAGACTGCCCTCCGTCACTGCGCGTTTGAAGCAGTTCGACGGAAAAGAGCCACGGCTCGACGTGCTGTGGTCTGAAATAGTGGCTTCAGCAGTTCCTGCCAAAAAAACGATCTCTCAAGCTTCGTTAAAATGATACTGTTTTTGTATCACAACAATGCAGCTCTAGACAGAGGTTTCTCCCTGAACAAGGAGTGCATGATCGTCAATCACAAAGGAGCAAGTCTGATTGGCATGCGTATACTGTTCAGGACGCTGTGATGGCAGCTGGTGGAGTAGAAAAGATACCGTGAGCAAGAGTCCATACTGCCCGAAACTCCTACGCCGTGTTCAAGGAAGCAAAACAGGTGCAAATCGGCGGCTAAGGTGCCAGTCGAAAGAAAAGCCACGAAAGATCTCCAGGAATTGGAGGAAAAAAATAGTATTGTCAAAAGAACTTAATTTTGTGCTGTGTATAACTGAAGTTCCTAGTAACAATCTTGTATTTGTCAAAGTGACTTATTTAATTTCGTTTTGCATTATTTTTTCTATTATCTACTTTGATAAAATAAATCTGAATTAAAAAGTATTCGCGGCGTGTCGCGTGTGGAATGTTACTGTTTTTAGCCTTTCCATGATCTTCTTTCGCAGGGGAGATGCACATAGCCTACCAAATTGTTTTCAAGTCCGTGCAAACACTCAATCCAAATCAAGGAGGATATATGGGTAGAGCTGCAACTTAATGCAAAATGTTGACACCAACCTATTGCTCGATGCAAATAGTTCCAACTGACAAAATGAGATGGCGCGACGATGCACTCTCGAGCGCGATCGGTCCCCGACCTGGCCTACTCGCTCCTCTCCCCTCCCGGCCCGTGCCTACCCCTCCCTTTCCCCCTACCCTACCTCCCCACCCCTACTTTATATTCCTTTCTTTATTTTATATTTTAGTAATTGGTCTAATAATAGGCGATTTCTTCCCCCTGTGATATCAGGTAGAGAAGAATAGTTGTGGATGTTTCCACAAAGCACATAGCATGACATAGGCCTACCCCACAGATATGTACAAATAGAAAGAGTAGGCTACTATACTACAATATTAAAAATGAATTGTAAGACAAAATTACAGCTGCACTTATCACACACCACTATTATTTAATTGCCCGTGCGGTACTTCCTATCAATCGAATTAAGAAATTTCACGTTTGAATTACGGGAAGCGTTGGCACAACCAGCCAGATCTTACTTTGAATTATATCGATAGTATCTGATATCGTTTTCGAGCGCAGTGTATCGACTAAAATCGATGTGTGATTCAATATAATTCAATTTCTTCGTATAATATTGTTCGAAACCGATTGTATTCCTTTCTCAGCACTGCAATATGTATTTACTATTGATATATATTCAAATATTAGTTAAATATACAACATTAACAAGAATACTCACCAATTTTCCGATTTTGCTGCCATCTATAGAAGTACAACTCAACTACATCGATCGTACGCGATGACAGCTAGCGTTTTTAACGTTGTCAGCAGGTACTACTACAAGGCAGGCTAGCGTTGGTACCAAAACATCCTATAAAGTTTCACCCGGTCGATCCAAATGCGTCACACATGCATAAATTTCAAAAACTACAAACAATATCTCACAGCTCTCGACATTTTACTATCAAACACCCGTCACCAACATGTGGCTACAAAATACACAAAACACGTGACAGAATTCTTCTCGTATGGGCAGGCATTGTTTCAGTCGCTTATTAACCACTGCCTGTTTCCTTACTTTTACTTCGCCGAAGTTCGACCCGAGGATTGGATACATCCCGTACAGCATGTGCAGAAAGAAATACTGAAGGCGATCTGGATATCGCGGTGGATGAAATGATTATTAACATTGGCAATTCATCAAGCTCTGACGAAGACAATGATGGTGGTGATGATGATAGGGACAGTGAAGGGATGGAGGGTGTCAAAGAAATCCTTGCCAAGTGACTGAGGATATGTTATTTATTGGCGTCAGTTCGCTTGCGTCAATCGATAATAGACCACAGGCTATTGTTTCCCATCATAGTGTTCAAAATACCGTCTGCCATTCAATAGCCTACAACTCGACAATATAAAACCATGGCAATAATATCGCCACTGAGCGGCTTGTTTGAGTGCTCAGTGCTAAATATGTATTTACCTTAACTTTACTTTTGTATTATCACAAAAGCTAATATTAACCGTAGAGAGTCGCGATTCAGAGAGTGTGCATCTGTCAACTACTGTATAGTGAAGCCATCATAACTTCCGACTTGACGTTTCAGTGTTACCCTAGAGTTATCTAGCGGTCAGAAGGAAAATCACTTTAGTCAGACAATCACAGACAGTCATTCAAATCGATATATCACGACAAATTGAGTTTCGTTCGCGATGACGTGATTTAGCGAACGAAACTCTAGCCTAGTAGTGAAACGTCAAGTCGGAAGTTATGATGGCTTTACTATAGTAAGCTGTGAACGACCTCCGCTCAGACTCTTGTTTCATGTTAAAGGATAATTATTGCATGGTGAGTGTTTTTATATTCATTAGCTGTAGAGTGTTTGCCCTATTTGTCGTATTTATTGAATTGGTACCGATGCCGATGATAAAGGTATCATAGCTTCGGTGTGTAATTTATTTATTCATCTAAAAGTATCGTATTTCTCTGTATGAATGTCCTCGGCGTTGACTCAGGATCGTCTTTTAAAATATATTAAATATACCGGCATATCCTTCGCGTTGTTTCCTTCGAAATACAGGGTGTAGGTGAGAAGCATGCTCAGAATTCTTGCCGTGTGGCGGTTGGACGCAGGGTCTTGTTATGTGGCGACCGTGGTTTGCGGAGAGGAAAAGCGGGGCATAGTGACAGGAAGGCTGTCAGTACTGAATTCATGGGGTTAGCAATACTGTATTTGTCCCATAATTTACGCGTGTAATAGCGGACACACTTTTACTATAAGAGTCGTGATCTAAAAAGGGATAGTGGGTGGGTTACATCTTATTACTACATGACCCGTCCGGCTCTGTGGCTAAATGGTTAGCGCGCTAGGCTTTGGCCCAAAGTGCCTCGGGTTCGATTCCCGGCCGAGCCATCAGGGATTTTAATCTCCTGGGGTTAATGACCGTGTCTCGGGGACTGGGTGTATGTGCCGTCTTCATCATCATTTCATCCTCATTACGACGCGCAGGTCGCCGACGGGCGTCAACTAGAAAGATCTGCACTAGGTCTCTCCGGAGGCCACACGATCATTATTATTACTACATAACACCAGGATTATTAGTCATTATTACAAAGGGAATTTTGACTATTTTCAGTAGAGTAGAAAATCGTATCGTCTTGTTCCGTGCGCCTATAGAGCTTACATTTTCTTTCGATCTTTCATTTGCCATAGGACGCGCCACTGGCGTATGTTTATGCATTACCATTTTCTGGTTTAGTAGTCCGGTATTGGAAGCAATGGGAACTGTGTACTACAATTTTTGTTGCATGTAACTAAGCAAATTATTGTTATTAAGAGAACGTAAAATGCACCAAGAATATGATCTTCAGCTGTGTGCAGTGAGAAAGCTCTGCATGTGTTCATTCCTTATGTATTAATGACGCGAAATGTTAGCTAACGTTGTGCCACATACAACACTCGTAGTCTCTAAATGTTGCCCATTTTCCCGTAAATTACAGCAGTTTATGTTTGAATTGCTTATAAGATCGTGACAGAGAAAGTGTTTCTCCAATTGGATGATAGTATTTAACTGTATGCACGTCGTGTAATCTTGGCGAGGTGTATTTTTTTCACGGAGCAACTTTACACCGTAGTAGGCACGCAGATTTTTGTATTTAGTTTTCTGGCATCTTGTTTTAAATTATTGACTAACATATTTCTAAATGCAGACAATCCATACCTCCATTAGGATTCGGGTTCCATAATTCATGCAAAATGAGGTTCGTTCGTTTGTGAAATTGAGGTCATAACCCCCCTACCCGTTCAGTGATTACCGTATGGTACTTTACGTAGACTAGGGTGAAGATGTAAATGAGCATTTAAAAAAATTGTCGCCAGTTGTTTGGTTTATTATATTACGGTAATATTTTCCATAGATACTGAAAACTAGGCACGGTTGGATTTTAAGGTGGAACCGCATGTGCTATCAAATATCGCTTTCTTGAAATACCTGGAATATGTATAGAATTATAAACTGATTTTTGGTTAAATGAGTGTTGAAGATAGGCTATTATAATTATAATGATTAAATAAATATTAAAGAAGAGACGATGCGTTATTAAATATTAGGCCTACCGGTACGGCGAATAGCCTATAACTCGTAGCTTCCGTCACATTTTAGCATTTAAACGGGTCACGTTAATGCATAATATACTAATATAACAACCGGATAGCAAATTATAATAATATTCTCACATATAACATTTAATTTGCACCAACTTAAATATTGTAGTCTAAGAAATGCCGTTTGAAATGTGCAAATCGCACACTTTGTAGGCAAGCTGTTTGTTATGGTCGTCTCTGATGCGAAGTTTTACTAATTACTCTTTTAGGAGACACTTGTCTATGAAATATTCATGAAAGGCCAACCCTCCAGTTCTTATTTCATAAGTTGAACGCCTAAAAACAAAACCACTATCCGAAATAATAAAGAAGATAATCGCGAACGAACGATTCACTGCCAATGAAAATCAAATGAAGATTCGCGGACCGGAAGTTCCCTATGCATAAGCTTCAGTGTCATTTGAACTCGTGGAAGCTCTATACGGTTACGGTAACATACAATTCAGTCACTTCCCGTAAACATTTATTATGTGACACTTCTATTCTCTACTCTCTCAACCCTCCTCAGTAAAACATTCATTTATATCAGCTCTCCTCAGATAAACGGTATCTGCAAGAGAATTCACTCGCGCGCGCGCGCTTTGCTCACGCTACGGATTAGACCTAAATCTCGCCATAACCCGTGGGCTGCGGAAGTATCTCCAAAAATGCAGTTACACTTACGCCAGAAAATCTTGATTCGCGCTTTAATATTCATTTTTCAGCCATTCGGTATGCGAACTCGAAGTCTTAGAGAGTTCTAAAATATACGGGAATTTGGTGGATTTTCGTACGGGAAATACGGGAATTATACGGGAATTTTAAAAAAGGTCTATGCTCGACACCCTGTGAAGTAATACAGAACAAAAATGCAATATTGCATATTGCTTTTTTTAATGTTAATATTTCGTCTTTTTATTACCTAATGAGTGAAAAGCTGGAATTTATGTATTTATAGAAAAAATGCTTAAAATATGTATTTACATAAAAAATAGTTATTTACCTAAAAATCCGAGCCCTAGTCATCACAATAACATAGGTTGTCTGACATCCCACACACACCCAAGTACACGGGGATACATGCCCACTATATCGCCAAGCCCCTCAATGAATTATTAACAACAACAAACTTATCCATTCTGTTAAGGTGTCCAGACCATCTCGGCTGGGCTTGTTCCACCTCAATCTGTAAAGATTTGAGCTTCTAGTCTTCCTAATTGTGTAATTCCTTACTTTGGCACTCCATCCTGCTGAAAATCTTAGAGCTGGCTGTGTGGCTCAGCGGTAACGTTCTCGCATGCTGTGACCAAGGTTGCAGGATCGAATCCTGGAGCAAACAGCTGGCATTTGAGGGTGCGCAAATGCGAGGGAGTCGTGTCGGTAGATTTACTGGCACGTAAAAGATCCCCTTTGTGGCAAAATTCCGGCACCCCGGCGTGGCGTCTCGACAAGCCGCAGTAGTTAAAAGGGACCTAAAACCAATAACGTAATTATTATTATTAGAATTGGATTTCCACGACCGCATTAATGGCAAATGGATGCTTGAAGCTATTAGGTCGTGTATTGTTAGACTGATACAAGCAATTTAGATGAAGGTAGAGAATTAAAATGTCGGACGCATGTGGTAATTAATAAGCACAAACTCTTGGACCCATATAATTATGGTGTTTGAAGTCATTTTCAGTGTTGCGTTAGTAAACGAAACTTTCGTTTTCCTCGTGGACCCTAGTCTACAGCGAGTGACAATAACAGTGTGTTTATGTTAAAACTAGCATTACCCGGCGCGGCTTCGCTTGTAAAGAGTACACTTAGCAAAATCTCAATCATGAATGCTATGACTGATTTAAACTTGGTATGAATAATCAGACTTTATCAATTCAGCTACTGGTGCAGTGGTTAGGGGTTTGTCATTCCTTCATAAGTATATCAGAGCGAAGTTAGTTTTCTGGGAATATGACAGACACTGTTAATTTAAGGGCCTTTAAATGTGGTTTTCGGAGACCCTTTATAGTCGGGTGAAAAATACCTTTCGTACCACACTCACACGTGAAAATTGCGTGAAAAAAATTCTAGAGTGCCCCTTGACCCCCCCCCCCCCCTAAGCGCATTATACTGTATGTATTGATGAATTTTACAGCTTAATTTGGTTCAGTGATAACCTTATAACCGTCTGAAAAATTTCACAGTAAGGTAATAATTGGAATTGCATTGCGTCTTGAAATAGATGGACCTGTGAGATTCTGTTACCATGGTTACCGTGTTGCATTCTTTCGTTATTTCATTGTAAATATACATGTTTTAAGGTATTTATTTAATTGTGAGGCATTTCGCTTACGCATTGGGTTATGCTGAACCTGTAGGTACCCCATATGCGTAGGTTGGTGTTAATGGGACCTTATTTTCGGTACAGAACTGGAATGGGACCTTAGTAGAATAATATAGGGAGGGATTATTGAGGGATTGTGAACCTATATTTGTGGCTCATCACCTGAACATGTTTATTTTACAGTATGTACCTTTTACTGCTAAAATATTCAAACAATTTGACGCTTGAAACAAACATTAAAATCGTAAACATCTGTGTGAACGCGCCTTGTTATTGGTATGCTCACGGAAGTTACATGTTTGACACGTGCAACGGACCTATCAATGTGGGCGAAACATAGGCGAGCCCTGGCGCATTTGTCTTGATCGGGCGTCAAGTCTGTTTGTTGAATCATTTGGGGGCTTTGCAACATCGTGGTTATGTAGCCCCGTGTGTTGAATTTGTCTGATAACCTGTGTCATTGTGATGACTAAGGCCCGGAAGTTCATGCAAAATCATATTTCTTGCATATTTATGCATATTGTGGCACAATGCATCATATTTTTCTTCTTTGACTGTGTAAGTGCATATATCTGCTTGTTGTTGTTGTTGTTGTTGTTGTTTGAGTCTTCAGTCTTTTGACTGGTTTGATGCAGCTTTCCATGCCTCCCTGTCTTGAGCTAATCGTTTCATCTCTACATAGCTACCACACCCTACATCCGAAGCAATCTGTTTAACATATTCTAACCTTGGTCTACCCCTACAGTTCTTGTCCTCGACCCTTCCTTCCATAACTAAGCTTGCTATTCCTGGGTGTCTTAATACTCGTATGTGTCCTACTAACCTATCTCTTCTCTTCATTAGCAATCGCTTGAGAAGGACGTATATTCTAATTTCCTATTGTTTTCAAGCGCTTTTTGTTACTTCATGTTCTTAAAGTCGTATATTAGCTGTTGGCCTCTCACCAATGAGGACCACTTTTCCTCATGACCTGGAGGCAAGCTTTCAGATGGTACCATCCATCGTATAGTGCAGTTCTATCTGGAACGCCATGAATTTATTCTGAATTTTGAAGGTGGTTCAGTTAGGCTTGCTGTAGAACGAAGAAAACTTTTTCTTGATTTGTGCCTCGAAGTTGCCGGAAGATATCCTTGCAATTATGGGTTTAATGCCTTCAGATTTTTCTAGTCTGGCTGCAGACTCACGACGGATATCCGCAGGTGAAATACCTGCTAGACAGTAAACGTTTTGAACTTAAATAGAAACATACATTAACAAAATAGTGTTGACAACATTCATTCCTGAAGCTTCTTGCAGTAATAAGTTAACAAATCACAGTGTTGACATACTTAGCCACATAAACAATACAAATATTAACGCAACATTTATATAAGTGTATATACCAGCCGAGTAAGTAGGTCTGACATGTTACACAAGTTATACATTTTTTATGTAGGGTAATTTAAGAATTGTAAATATTGATGTTTGTAAGTGTTTGTAAGCCTAGGTGAACAGGATCTGAACATGTCATGCAATGCCCTTTTTCTTCTTTGGTATAAAAATCTCGTTTTTACGAATTTCCACGAAAATGAGTAGCCTTGATCATTCAGTGTGTTACACCTGCCATTTGATTGATTCTGTAGTCTATGTTAAGTGCATTTGGGAAAGAAGGACTCAAACTTTCTTTCTTGGAAGCTATTCTTGAAGTACTGAAACATTCGTGGCACATAATTCGGAGGCGCCTGATTTAGAGGGTCTCTCCGAATTCACTGACAAATAAGGGAGTAAATGAACCCAGCTCAGTAATCCCTCGGAATACCCAAATCTAGAAATAGTGCGACGCGATTCCTTGAAGAGGGGGGCATTACTGAGTAAACTAATACAAGTTGTGACCGTTCCGTCAATAAAATTATTTTTATAGAAATAATTGTGACAGTTTTGAATTCTCTCTTCAGTAAAGATTTTCACTTTCTCCTCTTTCCCTTTCCTAACTGCCTTTCATGGCTCTCCTTCCTTCCAAGTCCCTCAATCCTCATTCTTAGAGACTTGGGGGGCATTTTCTTTCCTTCCTCCTACCTTTTATTTACAATCTCCTTTTTGTTTCCAATTTCCTCTTCTAGTTTGCAAGTTAGTAGTTAGTTTAAGTCGTAAGTTTCATTTAATCATCTATCATTTTCACTATCGCCCAATCCATTAGGGGCCGATAGCCTAGATGTTAGGCCCCTTAAAACAACAATTATCATCATCAAATTACTACATACAGTACTACATCAATTTAACTTATAACACTTTCGAAGAAATTCGAATTTAGTAACTTTTTAGTTTTTTATACTAGTAGTAACTTACTAGGGCTAAATCCGTGAAAAAAAAAGGAAGCTTGTAGTTAAACGTGACCGTTAATCTCGCGATCATAAGCCACGAGACCTCCGTTTTACGTGGAATCCGAACCACAGGACATAGCATTTCACATCGAAAATCTCACATGCAGTGACCGGGAGTCGAACCCGGTCCGCCTTGGTGAGAGGCATACTAAATCTGTGATAGCTTGTCTAAATGTACACTATATGTGTAATAATATGTTATAATATACTAGACTACCACTACCGCATCACCGAAAAAATCTGATATTATACTTCACAAACAAAATACAACACAAATTAGCACAATTTTACCACTAGCTGGTAGCATTTGCCGTTTCGAAATCCACAATGAGAAACTAAATACTGTCGAACCTCTTATTACTCGAATTTTTGGTAATTCGTACTAATTATTGTTTCCCGAGCAAACTTCCTTACATTTAATTCGAATTTCTATAACTCTTATTTTTCGATACCTCTAAGCATAAATTAGCCTACAGACCTGGTACTTAAATTATTTGTTCTTTATCTCGAACATTCACAGTGCAACTTGTTTCACACATCACTGTTCCTTCTTCAAGCTGGTTTTATATCATGCTTCCTTTCTTTCTTTCTTTCTTTCTTTCTTTCTTTCGTTTTTGTAACAGTTCTGTTTTTTAACTGTAAGCCCTATGTGTTTTTTAGCTTTTAGAAGATTAATTTTTTTGAAATAGTTTTGAGGACAACCTTCTTCTATGGTAATTTTTAGCCTACTTTTCACGTTTTGCAAAAATGAGGAAAAAGTAGACTTATGAGATCGGGCAAATGTCTGTCTGTCTGTCTGTCTGTCTGTCTGTCCTTCTGTCTGTCTGTCTGTCTGTCCTTCTGTCTGTGTGTGTCCCCCCCCAATCAACTCCTAAACGGCTGCAGCAATCGAAACAAATTTAGGTAGGAGTAAAAATCTATACCTGAATATCTCACGGCCATATTTGAAAATTATGTCAGTGCTACCAACTGCTGAAAAATCGCAATTGAAATTTGAGCTCCATGTCGGATATCTTGGAAGGTATGAATGGGAGCTATTTCAAAATTGGCACACGTATAGATGATAATATTGCAGTTTACTTTCCAGGAGGCCATACAAGGCAGTGTTGCCAAAATGATTATACGCCTGCTGATAAGTCCAAATTTTAAATGCATATAACTTCTACACTATCAATTGGATTTCAACCAAATTTTGTATGTGCTATGTGTACATAAACAGATATGACTGAGCGTATTCTTAAGAGCCACCAGGGCTGCCAATTGTTAATAAATGCTCTCAATTTTTTAAATCCAAATACCCATATATCAGAAAGTAAGCAAGCCGACAGCTTTAAACTATGCACACGTATAGTACCTGCCATTCCATATTAATTTGGAGTAACTTATATACGTCAGTGCTACCAACATGATTCTAAGCCTGCTGAGAGGTCCAACTTTAAATACATGTAACTTCTATACTATCATTTGGATTTCAACCAAATTTCGTGTGTGCTGTGTGTACCATAACAGATATGACTATGCCGATTCTTAATAGTAACCAGGGCTGCCTACTGTTAATAAATACTGTCTCTATTTTTGTTACCCTAATATCAATATATCAGAAAGTATGCAAACCAATAGCTCTAAACTTGGCACACGTATAGAACCTGGCTTCTAGATTAATTTGGAGTAACTAATATAGGCCTACGCCAGTGCTGCCAACATGTTTCTAAGCCTGCTGATAGGTCCAATTTTAAAATGCATGTAACTTCTATACTAACTAATGGATTTCATTCAAAATTGACACAACAATAGATCATATTATTTCAGATTATTTCTGACCAATACATGTATGTCATTGTTGCCAACGTGATTTTACGCGCGCTGTTAGATCCAATGTTTAACTGCATGTAACGTCCATGCTATCCATTGCACTTCAACCAAATTTTTTATTCTGTACCTTAAGAGATGGAACTAAGAATATATTCAGTCACCAGGGCTGCCAACTGTAGTTTTATATTTGGCTACATTATGCCAGGTATACAGTATTTCGAACTAATTAGAAATTTCGATATTACCAACTTAATTTCGTCATTATTCTAGATAGATCCATGTAGATTAATATTGGCATGAATCTTAAATTTTAAGAAAAGTAGGCTCTTCGGTTCGTCACGAAACTTCTTGTTTTTAATGTAATGTAAGTCTTGCATTTCTATTCTTATTATTATTCGCGCTGAGGAAGGCCACAATGCGGCCGAAACCGGTACAATAATAAATACAAATTAATATTGAGTTAATGTTTTTAATCTTCAGGATTTATTCTAGTTATAAAAATGTAGATAAGAACCGATCTGCATTTTGTATTGCTCGAATCCCTGTCCCTACTACAGCTACACACACTACTACAGTCATTATGTAATAAAAATGTATGTTGATAATGATGACTGCTTTACTAACCTGGCATACCTGCCAACTCTCCCGATTTAGGCGGGAGACTCCCGATTTCAGACCATTTCTCCCGCCCTCCCGCGTAACGTATTAAATCTCCCGATTTTTCAAAAATCCCACGCGTAATTTCGGATTGAATGTGCGAGATGACACTCCAGTCGTCTATCGAACGGATCGACCTTACGTTTGAAGTTATATCTCAGTATCACTCTGTATCGATACCGGTAATCGACAACTGCGTACAAACTCCCGCGTTGCGTCGTGCTGTTATAAAAAGTTGGCTTCGAATACGTCCTTGTTTGAAATCGTCGATGGTTAATTCAGTGCTTGGTCCTAGATGGTTTGCATAATCACATATGGGTGAGAGTTATTGTACGCTGCGGAATATTGTATCTGTTTCACACGTGAAATTATATGATTTGCGTATAACTTTGTTAGATGTTGTTGGCGTTAATATGCCTGTAGGCTATTGTGATTTTTCGATCTGAGTGATTGCGTCGGTTCCTCGGTAATATGGCGAAGAAATATGATGTGACATTTAAAAGTTTATATAAAGATGACTTTCCGCATATAACTGAGTCAAGAAGAGGCGCAACATTTGCATTTTATAGTGTCTGTATGTGTGATTTCAGCATCTCGCATGGTGGAAAGGGGGGCATTTCAAAACATGTGCTCTCAAAGAAACATAAAGTCAATGTACAGTGTGTTGGGAAACTTGATTATTTCAAGTGTAAGGAGGAAGACACTGACAGTATAACACGTGCAGAAGTATTGTTCACATGGTTTATTATTGAACATAACCTCCCTGTCAATTGTTCCGATCACGCTGGTCCTTTATTTAGGAAGATGTTCCCAGACTCATAAATTGCCGGGAGATATGGCTCAGCCAGAACTAAAACGTCGGCCATCCTTGCAGAAATGTACATTCCCAATTCTGTAACTTCCAACTTGAAGCTGTAACATCTATTGAGGAAGAAGAGAGAATTGATGTGAAGTGGGCACTGGTAGGCCAAATGAAATGTAGTGGTGGGGTACTCAAGTATGACAAATTGTCTAAAGTTATGCTTTCCATTCTGACCATTCCGCCTAGATATGCAGAGTGTGAGAGGATGTTCAGTCTTGTCAGAAAAACAAGAACGGCGTTCAGGTCGTCTCTCTCCGACAAGACTTTGGACAAACTTATAACTCTGAAGTCGATTCAGAAAGGGAAGTGTCTTGAGCAAGAATATAGTAAGAACTTTTTGAAGAGGGCAAAATCAGCCACAGTCACCTGCAACATTCGTCACTAGTTTTGTATGCCTGAGTGTGGTCGAAAGAAAGGTATGCTTGTTTGATAGACTAGTTACAATTTAAAATTAGTCAGTCTTAAGTACATTTGTAAACTGGGATGTCATATCATGTTAGTCATGTACAGTTTAATAGTGTAACTTATATATTTGCTGTAATGTCTTAGCCTGTGTATGTATTATGTTGCATTGCACACCCCCCCCCCCCCCCCCCCATCGCCGCCGCGTCGATCTCCCGATTTTTCATTTTGAGAGGTTGGCAGGTATGTCAGTATGTATTGCAAAAAATGTTGACAACTATATTGTAAGACAGTATTTGCGATTAGTGTATATCACAAATTTATAATTTTTGCTACGAATCTCCATAACTCGACTAATCACAACTGGTCAAATGAGCTGCGCTGGCGTATCTCTGCAGAAAAAGTATATTTCAAGTGCTGCGGAGTTGTCAGTCTCCCCTGCTATGGGTATGCCCGCGAGGGACTTGAAGCTAGACCTTGCCGTTTATGGGAGACGGCCCACTTGTCCATGAAACTGGCCATGTCAGCATGTTTTCTCACATTTAAAATTATGTTGAATCTTTACATGGTGAGTACTTAAAACCGGAATATTTTTCGCCGCTAGTAGAAGTAATTGATACAGCCCATTGGTCATTTGAGGACAGGTTAGATTACGGGACTACACTTGTCTCGACATAAATATTGTCACCAAGGTTGAAATCGCTGTCGGCAATCATAACGGCTCTTCAGCGCCCATTGTCTTAATTTAACTGATCCCGTTGTGTCCCAACTTCGTGATGCGTACTGACTTGTATAAACACGTATATAGTCATCACTTTCGATACTGTCACATACATTGAACTTCTTGATGTAGCTGCTAGCATTCTTGGCTGTCGCCCCGGACGTCTGGGTTCGATTCCCGGCTCTACCAATACATTTATTTCTCGTCTGAGGACTGGAACAGGGTCAACTCAGCCTCATTAGGCTAAACTGAGAAGAGGGGTGTTTGATTCCCATCTCAACTATTTTGGAAGTGGTTTTCCGTAATTTCCCACTGCATGGACACAAATAATAAAACTCGAATTCGAAATTCAGTGTTATAAATTTTTAGTTCGGCATCATTATGATAATTAGAAGTTGGTTGGTTCCTTATTTTAGGGGTTGCGACAACGCGGTTATGTAGCCCCGTGTACTTTAGGTGTGTCTGATAACCGGTGTTAATTGTGATGACTGTATTAGTGTGTGTTGTCTGTTTTTAAATCAAGTAAGGACTGCAGACGATAATTTCAAGTACGGTAGTTCCTACTTTCGCTGCCAAATGCTACCGTCCACGACACCTAGCTGTGAACTTGGCTACTACTAGATGCCATCGCAATCAGCACCTGGTGACCAACTTTGGAACATTAATCAAACCTAACCTACACATTTTGCTTCACACAAGTTTAGTTAGTGGAAGCTTCGGTGGCGTAGTTGGTAGCATGCTGCACTGCTGTGCCCAAGATAGCGGATTCAAACCCGGCCGAAGTCGTCGGATTTTTTAGGAGCGTTAAAATCCTTCAGTATGCCTTCCTTCGGAGGGGAAGTAAAGCCGGCGGTCCCATGTCATAGATTTATGGCATGTAAAAGATCCTTCCACGGACTAAACTTGTGTGAAGCTAAATTTCTAGGTTAGATTTCGCTGTAACGCTCTATCAAAGTTCCAACGTTCACCACTAGGTATCAGTGACATCTGGTAGTGAAAGTTGGAACTACTTGAAATTGAACGGAACTTGTAGCTCACCCCATGGGTGTCCGCTTGAAGAAGCTACAGCCTCTGGCGAGCCGAACATGTCCTCGGACACTCCCGGCACTAAAAGCCATATGATAAGTAAGTAGTTAGTGGAAGGTTCTTTTACATGCCATACATCTATGACATGGGCCCGCTGGATTTACTTCCCCTTCGAAGGAAGGCATACTGAGGGATTTTTAACGCTCTTAAAAAATCCGAAGACCTCGGCCGGGGTTGAAGCCGCGATCTTGGGCATAGAAGCTCAGCATGCTACCAACTACGCCACTGAAGCCGCCGATAATTTGAAGTTCTGAAGATTAATTGTAGTTCCTCGCCCAATCTAATTGGGTACTCTAGTGTTGACCAACTGAAAAGCTTCTGATAATAGATTTATTAAAAACAACATTAAAAATGGCTTATAATAATAATAATAATAATAATATCGTATGGCATCGGGTGCCGGGAGTAAGCTTTGTAACTTGACCAACCGAAAAGCTTCTAATAATAGATTTCTTAAAAACAACATTAAAAATGGCTTCTAATAATAATATCGTATGGCATCGGTTGCCGGGTGTAAGCTTTGTAATTTTACGCCCAGAGGGTAGCTTGCATGTCGAATTTCGTTGTTCCTTGAATCACTATGAAGGTCAAGGAGGTTAGATATCTAAGCTCCTTGAACACTATAGCGCTTTCTAGCAGAGAAATGAGGAACTTTGTGTTGGCGGAAACTCCCGAGATTAATTTTGCAATTATGAATACGGCCTACTGAATTCAAATGGGTTCTTTGACATGCCAACATCGTATAACATGCGTGTCGTATATTTGTCGCCTTTCAAAAATTACTTACCGCGGCCAAGAGCGAACCTGCAATCTTGGGGTTAGTAGACCGACACGCTATCCACTCACCCACCGTGGCAATATGAAAATGAAAATCCACAACCTGCTTCCAGTCTCCGACCGGGTCAGGAATGGAATGAATGAAGCCCCCATCTAGCGGCGAGGATATGGCCTGTGCCGGCTGCCGAGGCCTGACGCACTCCTCTGGGGCAATGCTTAAATGAATGACAGATGACATGAAATGATAGTGGAGAGTGTTGCTGGAACGAAATGTTGACAGGGAAAACCGGAGTATCCGGAGAAAAACCTGTCTGCCTCCGTTTTGTCCAGCACAGATCTCACATGGAGTGACCGGGATTGAACCTCGGACCCAGCGGTGAGAGGCCGGCGTGCTGCCGCCTAAGCCACGGAGGCTTCTACCGTGGCAATATATAATATATAAAAAATGAGATGGTGTGTGTCTGTGTATTACTCAATCACGCAAGACCCACTGGTCTGATTTAGATGAAATTTTACATGGAGGTAGCTAATTTACCAGGTAAACATTTAGACTACTTTTGATTTCGATACTTTGAACTATTTAAGGATGGCGACCATTTCAGTGACGTCACTACACCCTTTGACTTCAAACTCTCATATTTCCATTTAAAATACAAAGAGAACGCTAAGAAATAGAAAACTTTTGATGGCATATACGAGGTTTAAAATGTAATTTTCTATCCTTATCACTTTTCGTGTATCTCCAACGGTTAGCGAGTAAAACCTAAATTTGTGCCATAAAACACTGTCAACGCCGAGCGATGTAGTTGGACAAAATGTTCCATCCTTACTCTCCCTCCACGGAGCTCCACGTCTATTACCTGTTTTAACTGTCACCTTCGCATTTTAATTTATTTATGACTCGCAGCGAAGCACGGGTACTTCAGCTAGTAGTCAATACGTTCTTCCGAATTCCATGTCTCCTATAATCACTTCCTTACATATACTTCTGCATTCCATTGATCATGTACCGTAGTAGATAAATTGAAGGCTAGAACCTCCCATAACAAAGAAGAGCGTGTGCCTATGCATTGATAGTCATTACGAGAGGCTGGCTGCGTGGCTCAGCGGTAACTTTCTCGCCTGCTGTGCACAAGGTTGCAGGATCGAATCTTGGAGCAATCCGCTGACATTTGAGGGTGCGCATATGCGAGGGAGCCGTGTCAGTACATTTAGTGGCACGTTAAAGATACCCTACAGGGCAAAATTCTGGCACATCGACGTCTCTAAAAGCCGCAGTAAATAAAAGGAACGTAAAACCAATAACATTATTATTAGTATTATTATTATATTATTACAAGAGTCTAGTATTCAGAATGTTCGGAAGGAAAATTATAAAGAGGAAATAAACAGTAACTTACATACTGAAACTGAACAACAGTTGTTAAATAGGGGAAATTATTTTGATACTGTATATTTTATTAAAGATTTCACTGTCTGAAAAACTGTATTATGTTTGGCTCATTTTGCTACCTGGAAACCCCTCAGGGGCTCACAACTTGTGGGACGTGGTTTGGTGACCACGGGACCCCAGCTGAGTCCGGCATTGCTTCCACTTGTGCTGGGCTCCTCTCCGCCTTCTTTCCTGTCGACAAGTCTGGGTCAACTCTTGATCTCTTCCGACCCCGATGGTATTAGGGTATCCGTGGCCTAGGGAGTCTCTTCCTTTCGCGCCTTCATTGGCCCTTCTCTTATCTTTCCTGATCCCTCATTCTTCTAGGGATCAGCCTTCTTTATCTTTTATTATAGTTCATTATAATTCCACATTCCCGTCCTGTTTTATGAATTGGCTCCCCATTTCTCTAAATTACATTTTGTGAGTTTTTTTTAATGTCAACCACATTTTGTAAGTATTTTCGATCTAAATTGCATTTTGTTAGTAGGCTACTGTATTTGGGATGTATGGTCGGCATTTTGTGAGTATTTTGAATCTAAATTACATTTTGTATGAATTTTCAATTTCAATTGCATTTTGTAAGCAATTTCTATTGCATTTTGTAAGTATTTCGAATCTACATTGCATTTTGTAAGTATTTTGAACCTAAACTGCATTTTGCGCCTATTTTTCAATCTAAATTCCTTTTGTGAGTATTTTCCTTCTAAATTACCTTTTATTTCCCCTCTACATTTTGTGAGTCGTTTCCATCTGAGTTCCATTTTGTAAGTATTTTCAGTCTCACTTAATTTTCGTTATGGTTTCTCTTTCATTATCATTTTCGCTATCACCCAGATCATTAGGGGCCGAAAACCTAGATATTAGGCCCCTTAAAACAAGTATTATCGTCATAATCATCAGATATCTGGAAATAGCTTTTAATATCCATATTTCGTTGTTGTTGAGCTATAGACGCTTGACTTTCTTCTGGACGGCAGGGGTTTTAATCCCGGCGATAGTGGGATGGCATTAGTCAAGTATAGTCGAAGTCAATGTAATGTCTGCACTCCTTACCTGAATTA
Organism: Meconema thalassinum; assembly: GCA_946902985.2. Taxonomy (NCBI): domain Eukaryota; kingdom Metazoa; phylum Arthropoda; class Insecta; order Orthoptera; family Tettigoniidae; genus Meconema; species Meconema thalassinum. Next base: position 582,243,827 of record OX336391.1, on the reverse strand, counting down.
CAGATAACACACACTAATACAGTCATCACAATTAACACCGGTTATCAGACAGATTCTACACACACCCAAAGTACACGGGGCTACATGACCGTGTTGTCGTAGCCACTAAACTAAGGAACCAACATATTTACGTAATTTAGCACATATTTCCAGTGCACTATGTTATAATAGACGGTCATTTAAATTGGTATTGTGCCTAGGGTTGCTAGACAATTGGTATTGTGCCTAGGGTTGCCAGACAATTGGTATTGTGCCTAGGGTTGCCAGACAATTGGTATTGTGCCTAGGGTTGCCAGACAATTGGTATTGTGCCTAGGGTTGCCAGACAATTGGTATTGTGCCTAGGGTTGCCAGACAATTCGTATTGTGCCTGGGGTTGCCAGACAATTGGTATTGTGCCTGGGGTTGCCAGACAATTCGTATTGTGCCTAGGGTTGCCAGACAATTGGTATTGTGCCTAGGGTTGCCAGACAATTGGTATTGTGCCTAGGGTTGCCAGACAATTGGTATTGTGCCAGACAATTGGTATTGTGCCTAGGGTTGCCAGACAATTGGTATTGTGCCTAGGGTTGCCAGACAATTGGTATTGTGCCTGGGGTTGCCAGACAATTGGTATTGTGCCTGGGGTTGCCAGACAATTGGTATTGTGCCTAGGGTTGCCAGACAATTGGTATTGTGCCTGGGGTTGCCAGACAATTGGTATTGTGCCTGGGGTTGCCAGACAATTGGTATTGAGCCTGGGGTTGCCAGACAATTGGTATTGAGCCTGGGGTTGCCAGACAATTGGTATTGTGCCTAGGGTTGCCAGACAATTGGTATTGTACCTAGGGTTGCCAGACAGTTGGTATTGTGCCTAGGGTTGCCAGACAGTTGGTATTGTGCCTAGGGTTGCCAGACAATTGGTATTGTGCCTAGGGTTGCCAGACAATTGGTATTGTGCCTGGGGTTGCCAGACAATTGGTATTGTGCCTGGGGTTGCCAGACAATTGGTATTGTGCCTGGGGTTGCCAGACAATTGGTATTGTGCCTGGGGTTGCCAGACAATTGGTATTGTGCCTAGGGTTGCCAGACAATTGGTATTGTGCCTAGGGTTGCCAGACAATTGGTATTGTGCCTAGGGTTGCCAGACAATTGGTATTGTGCCTAGGGTTGCCAGACAATTCGTATTGTGCCTAGGGTTGCCAGGCAATTGGTATTGTGCCTAGGGTTGCCAGGCAATTGGTATTGTGCCTGGGGTTGCCAGACAATTGGTATTGTGCCTGGGGTTGCCAGACAATTGGTATTGTGCCTGGGGTTGCCAGACAATTGGTATTGTGCCTAGGGTTGCCAGACAATTGGTATTGTGCCTAGGGTTGCCAGACAATTGGTATTGTGCCTAGGGTTGCCAGACAATTGGTATTGTGCCTAGGGTTGCCAGGCAATTGGTATTGTGCCTAGGGTTGCCAGGCAATTGGTATTGTGCCTGGGGTTGCCAGACAATTGGTATTGTGCCTGGGGTTGCCAGACAATTGGCATTGTGCCTGGGGTTGCCAGACAATTGGCATTGTGCCTAGGGTTGCCAGACAATTGGCATTGTGCCTAGGGTTGCCAGACAATTGGCATTGTGCCTAGGGTTGCCAGACAATTGGCATTGTGCCTGGGGTTGCCAGACAATTGGTATTGTGCCTGGGGTTGCCAGACAATTGGTATTGTGCCTGGGGTTGCCAGACAATTGGTATTGTGCCTGGGGTTGCCAGACAATTGGTATTGTGCCTGGGGTTGCCAGACAATTGGTATTGTGCCTGGGGTTGCCAGACAATTGGTATTGTGCCTAGGGTTGCCAGACAATTGGTATTGTGCCTAGGGTTGCCAGACAGTTGGTATTGTGCCTAGGGTTGCCAGACAATTGGTATTGTGCCTAGGGTTGCCAGACAATTGGTATTGTGCCTAGGGTTGCCAGACAATTGGTATTGTGCCTAGGGTTGCCAGGCAATTGGTATTGTGCCTAGGGTTGCCAGACATTCAGTTTGTTTTCTTGTTTAGTTCCGCGTTCCGTTTTAATCTTTAGCGGAACGTCAAATATTCCGTTTTTTGGTTAATTTGATACTATATTGCATTTCGCACCAATTTCCAAATGTCCTGCTTCAGAATTGATTGTAATATCTACCTTGTTTTCTGGTGATACAGGGGCAAGTTTGAAAGAGAAAATGATATCTATGTCTCTGTCAGATAGATGCGTACATGTTATAGGTTTATTAGGGGCAACAAAATTAAGGAATATCTTAGTCCTTGTGAAGTTAATACTCAGCATTTTCTCCTTCAATGCTTTTACGGTGAGAGTTTTTTTTCTGTCATGAATATCAAACGGAGAGATGATAGATCAGAAGCTCCATTAGTTTGATAAAACAAGAATTGTTCACATATTACAATTATGACGAAAATTGTAGTGAATTTTATCAGCAGGTACTTGCAAATAAAACAACTTTGCAAAGGGTCGTTCAAATGAAAAGCATTTGTAAGTTGCTGGTGTCATAGGCCTATATGATGTGTTAGCAATATCTAGTTTTAATTTTGTGTATTTGATTATGTCATGCTTATTTAATACATATGTGTATTATTTATTACAACATTTAACAACCTAGATTTAAACAAATCGTTTTAGGACGTGTGCTCCGTTTTTCCATTCTTTAAATCTGGCAACCCTAAATGTGTCCCCAAGAAAGGTATGGAAATCATGTATTATCCGTATTAACGTAGTTGTGAGTGTCAGAGGCATGTTCTCGTCCTCTCAGCTAGTAATGTTTTTAGTGATAGGGGACAAATTGTAAGGTTTGACCATTCTTTATTCTTGTACTTGAACATGAGTGAAGGAATGGGCTCTTCTGCTGCTAAATGTCACGACTGTGTAACCTGCAGCTGTAAACCACAGCCTCTTATCGCTCAGATTTAGTCATCACGTATGCGGTGCACAAGCGATTTGCTGCTGCTTACGTTATCGGCTTCTTGGAAGTTGACGTGATGGCATGTACAATTGTGGTTTCTGGCCTAACTGTAGTGAAATGCATAAGAAACTAAGGCATGCAACTCTGAACAAGTTCTGCGTAGTCGTTTTTCAGAATCAGTGTGTGTGTCACTTTCCGAGATCTAGGAGTACGAATGGGTATTACTACTGTCCTGGGTTCAATTCCTGGCTGTGCCAAGAAATGTAATAGTCTACTAGTATGAGCTCTTGTCCTCTTACGAGGACAGCTGAGAAGTGATGGATCTGATTACCTCCTCAGACGTCTTCAATCTCTCTATCATTGTCTATTTTTAGTTGACAAGAAGCAGTCGTTTGAACTCGTAGAAAAAAAAAGAATGTTTGCTTTCTCTCTCGTCAGTGGCCTGTACCTGAGCAACAATCAAATACAATAATGATTTCTTAGTTGACGAGTCTTGACCCAAAACTTAAAAAGAATGTGTCGAGTAATCTCAATACACGTGTGTGTGCATAAGAAAAGGGACTACTTCTCGGTCAACAGTTCACGAGAAAAAAAAAAAAAAAGGACACTCAACGGAGTAAAATGTCATTTTCGTTTTTGATGCGTGAATTTAAAAGCCCTCTGACAATAATCACTGCTAAAACAAGAGGTTTATTTTATTCTAAGAAAAGGGACCACTTTTGCGCATGGTAAGCGAGGCTTTGGCACTAATCTACACAGTTTCACCGATTTGAACGAAATTTTACATACTTACCCTTTGGAACCCGATGAGTAACACTGTCTACTTGAAATTTAGGACAGACCACGCCATTCCTTGCATTTAGGCCCTTTAGTACAAATCTACACCGTTTCACCTAATTGCACCGAATTTTACATACTTAACGTTTGAAACCGTGCTGGTAACACTGTCTACTTGATATTTTGGACAACCCTCTCCATTCCCTACATTTAGAATTACAGCCAAATGAACTTGAAAACCACGTTTTAAGGCTCTAGAACCATTCATGTGCATAGTAGTGTAACTGTAAGAATATTTTAATAAGTATATTGTTGGCTGGGAATGCGGGCTGCATCACGCCACATTTTGCTCATCCCTTGGAGCAAGGGTGGGTCGTATCAAAACGTCTTTCAGACAAATGTTTTAGGTAATTTTGAGAAGAATATTGACCAATTTAAATGTATTTTATATTGTGTCTATTGAGAGAGATATCTCTTTAATTCAAAATTTAAATTTTGCACAGCCGCCATCTTGAGGTTATGTAAACAATGGAACTAAATTGGATGTCAGTGAATTACAATGTGTATAAACATTTGCTGTTTCACTGCGCTCGGATGTTTAAATCGCGAGAAAAGTCTATTTAAATGTTTAAAATTCGCTTGGCCGCCATGTTCGTTTTGTGCCTACCATATTTCTGAAAGTTACATAGGTGAACGTCTAGTAGTGCCCTTTATAATCCTACAAAATTTCAGAGTGATATAGTTTTGGAGATATAGAATGCCGGTGACATATTTCGCACAGCTGCCATGTTGGATTGGTGAGACGTAATGCAATTTGAAGGCCACGGTCGGGGTCGGACAACATAGTACTGTGACCTTACAGAGTTTCATTGATATCGCTCCAGCCGTTTGTTTTATTAGGGGACACACACACAAACACGGACCAAGGGTGATCTCATATGCATATTTTTAGCCTATTTTCATTTATGAAAAAAAAACAACAACATATGAGATCACCTTTTGTCCGTGTGCCTGTCTGTGTGTGCGTGTGTGAGGATTTTTGTGTGTCCTCCCTAATAACTTCTAAACGGCTGGAGCGATTTCAATGAAACTCGTTAAGTTCATAGCACTATTCCGGGCGACCCCGACCATGCCCTTCAAATTTTGTTACATCTCACGAATCCAACATGGCGGCTGTGCGAAATATTTCCCCAGCATTCAATATCTCCGAAACTATTACCGATATCACCCTGGAATTTTGTACGGTGATATAGGGAACTACTAGAAGTTCACCTATGTTACTTTTGAAAACCTGGTAACTACAAAACCAACATGGCGGCCAAGCGAAGTTGCGACTTTTAAATAGACGTTTCTCGCGATTTAACCAACCAAACGCAATGCAACTTGGTAAAGTATATGTTTATACACATTGTAATGCACCGACATCTAACTTCGTTCAATTGTTTACATAACCTCAAGATGGTGGCAATGCGAAATATTTCACCGGCATTCTATATCCCTGAAACTATTACTAGTATCACCATGACATTTTGTACGGCGATAAAGGGCACTACTGGGAGTTCATCTATGCGACTTTCAAAAACCGGTTAACTACAGAACGAACATGGCGGCCAAGCGGAGTTGAAAGTTTTAAATGGACTTTTCTCGCAATTTAATGATCCAAACGCAATGAAACTTTGAACAGCAAATGTTTATACACATTGTAATGTACTGGTATCTAATTTAGTTCGATTGTTTACGTAATCTCAAGATGAAAGGAAGAAGGAAGGAAGATTGTAGTTTTACGTGACCGTGAATCTTGTGATTATGAGCCACGGGTAATCTCAAGATGACGGCTGTGCGAATTTCGAAAATTAAGTTTTTATTTCTTGTGTTCTAATCATGCGATCGATATCAACATTTGCATAATGAACGTACACAATAATCATCTAATAGTACATAACTCTATGGCCTACATAATATTAAAATCCAACATGGCGACCATCTGAAATATTAAGACGGTTATATCTACAGCAATCAAACTGAAACTTGGTAAGTATATAGAGGCTATAAGCATGAGTTCACCGATGGGACGTTCAATAACCCGGCGAGCACAAATCCATCATGGCGGCGACGCGAAATTTAAATATTCAAATGGACGTTTCTTGCATTTTAACCATCCGAGCGCAGTGAAACTTGATTCGGTATATGCTTATACAAATTTTAATCGACTGGCATCTAATTCATTTAAATTATTTTCATAACCACAAGATGGTGGCTGAACGAAATTTTAAAATCCCGCCTTTATTTCTTGTGTCCTAATCATGCGATTGAAGCTTGAATAAAACACCTACACAATAATCTTTATGTAATAGTACATAAATCTAAGGCCTATAATATAAAAATCCAACATGGTGACCATCCAAAATATTTAGACGGTTCTCAATATCTACGAATCTATTACAGCAATCAAACTGATAATTTGCGTTTTGATAGAGGCAATTCATATTAGTAGGATATATGAAAATAGGCTATTTAGTTCTTCACGGAACTACTTGTTTAATAAATAAAAATAGGTTAAAAATCTACATCTACATCAGAATACGGTGAACATGAAAATGTAAACGCTAGCGTAACTTCCAAATAGTTTAGTAGTTGCTTGTGTCATAAATTAACCAAATTTTTAAACAGATCTACTGAAACGTTATGAAATCTTATGTTTTAACATTACGTGCTAATTTAAGGCCTTAATTTCTTTCGGAGGCATTCAATTCAATTACATGCTATTAGTTACATATTATGGAACTGACAGTACCTTGATCTCAATTCCCGGCAAGTGGTTCCTTTTCATATGCACGCACACATATAGTGAGGACCTTACCTATAGAACGGAGACACGGAGGTCGCGTGGCGGCCGGAGAACTGTTTTGAAGCGTGTTGAGTAAGGCACTGACGCTAGCAGTAGCGTAGCACCCAACTAGTTTAACACATTTATACGTTTTAACGTATTTAAATATATAATACGCTAAGGTGTATGTTTCACAAAATTCAAGCTCCTAAACCAGAGGGAGTTAGAAGGTGTGGTTTATACCAAAATCTTCCAAATTGTCTCATTAGTACAGGAAAAATCTTGCATTTCTTGAAAAGTCAACGGAAATATATTTATTTGTTTATAAAGTGCTTTTAAACAAATAATCAAGACGAAAGCCCCTGCCTGAATTGTGTCGCGTAAAGCCCGCATAGCACTACAGCCAGGCGGGTATTCTGTACTCATGGGACGCACACAACCCATTGTGCAACCAGCAGCAGTGATGAATTGCTCTCCGATTTCATACATATCGACAATATATAGATTTGTTTAAAAGGAGCGTTTAAACAAATAAACATATTTATAGAAGCCCGCATTACAGTAAAGCCTAGCGGGTGGTTTATACACATGCGTGAGTTCTCGCACGGGGCCGCTAGTATTCTTAATTCAGAGAAGTTGCTGGAAATGTTGCCCTTCAATTTCTAGACACACATTGCACCGACGTAGGAAGGTTTGGTACACTCGCTGTAATTCATCCTCAGTGCAGTTATTTCGTTCTCGAAAGCCTCCTAAGTACACGGATTGTTTCTGTATGCCTTTTGTTTGAGGTTCCCCCATAAGTCTGGCTACAGTAGACTACTTCACAGCATGACTTTGTTTATCACAACTAAGGTATCTTGCCAGCAGCGTGTGTATAACATGATATGGCATCATCCAGGGCTTCCCGACCCGCTGTTGTAATCGGTAAATACTATAAATGTGACGCTGAGCCATTATGACATGTCCGCGGTACGGGCTTTGGAGAGCTCCGTTCTATAGCGAGGGCCCTTGCTGTATATAATGATTTAGAGTCCCGGCTTTTATGCATTTTTTTTCATAATATCTATCTGTCTGAAAATTGAAAATGTTGACGAATTAGCCTTCTAGGAGCATTATATATTTTTTAGTTTTAATACTACATATTATTTACAATACTACATATTTTCACTATAACTGGTCATAAGTACATGGTCATTATCTATGTGCGCCCCGATAAACACGGCAAGCTAAGCCGACTGTGACTGGCGTAGATCGCGGATGCGCGTACGCGGTTCAGCCGGTGGTAGGCGCGCTCCACTGAATAATATCGTTAGTTCACACGTGGTTTGTCATTCATATGGACGTGTATCTGCAAAGCTTAGACGTTAGTGTTGCACGTTTAGTGAGTATTGTGATTACTGAGATTGTTGGTCATGCCTAGACACCATTTCACATTGCGCGTACGTTTATATATCCATATTTCATATATGAAAAACAGAAAATCTTGTTTTGAAACGAGAGGAAAATTTCGAATCAAGTTTCCAGGAAGACCTGTGCCTAATGCCAGTACAATTAGGAGGCCCGCTAACGATTCAAGGAATCATGCTCCGTAAATATTAAGAGTTGACAGACATTCTTTCATCAGAAGATGTCAGGTGTGTGTTACAAGAGAGGGAGGACATTTTCAGCATCGCCTATGAGCACTGTAAGTACACGTTATTGAACATATTTGGTAAAAGTGTGAAAGTGCGCGCAAACCACCGGCTGAACCGGTTACGCGCGTCCGCGATCTGCGCCAGTCACAGCCGGCTTAGCTTGCCGTGTTTATCGGGCGCATATAGATAATGACCCTGTACTTACAATTAGTATCTATGACAAATGCCGTTAAATTGAACGTTTCCAATTTTTATGCTATATGTAGAGGTAGACTACCGCTCTAATTTCTTTATACGGACTCCAAAACTAGTCTTAACGAAGAACTCCCTTAAAATGGTAGGACATCGCACCTTTGCCCTTGTACGGATTATCTCGACTCAACAAAACTTAGTTTTGTTTCAAGGATATCTTCATCAATTGCCTTACTTCTACTGGCTGTTTTTTTTTTTTTTTTGGCTGGAGTTGGGCCACCGGCTAGCTACCAGGCGCTCGCACGCCTTCCGCAAGTCAACCGAAGTCGAGCAGCAGATTACGCGGAGGTAGAAACAGTAACAGAGTACATCAATTAAATGTAAATTCACCAGCGAATCATGATAAAAGAACTTACCTTTTCTCAGAAGATGCTGAAAATTATGTCCTTCATTACGGAAGGGAATTACAACGCGTAAACGCTAATTTATTTAGACGGTACAACGCCTGTCAGCTGAAGGTGAATATTTTCTGGTGAATACACCATTAATTAATTTACTCTGTAACGGTTTCTACTTCCGCGCAATCTGCGGGCCAAGTTCGGTAGGCTGGCGGAAGGCGTGCGTGCGTTGGCCCCGCTCTAGCAAAAATATCACCCTGTGGTACATTACTTTAATTTGATGGGTCTAACCTTAATATTCTCGTTTCAAGGAGGTCGGGAATGAGACGCGATGCGTATATTTGTGTGTGTGTGTGTGTGTGGTGGGTGTTTTCACGACCCAATGTCCTTCTTCACGCCAACCTCATAAGAGGTGTTACTGAGACATAAAATGAATGAAGATGAAAGAAACTGGGCAAGGAGATGGAATTAATGGGCCGTAGCCTATTGGAAGCTTCCGTCCCAACATTTGCCGTGCATGGAAAATGGAAAAGCACAGAAAACTATTTCAAAAACGGCCGACGGTTGGATTTGAACCCATGGGCCATGGCCTAGCTCTGCGTCTTAGCGAGGGTCACCAAGTATCGCAAATAAGTTTTAAATTATCAAGTTAATGTACTTCGGAAGTACATACCTGCCAACTTCCAAAAATGGCTTTCAGTAAAACTCGCGCGCGCCAATAAATTTAACAAATATCGACGTACCCCGGCTTGAAACAATAATCCTCCTGTGCTACAAAATACAGTAATTCATGCTTTAAACAGGATATTTCAATGAAATCTTATCTACGTACATCTTACGCCAATTATTTGTAGACGAGCATGACCCTCAAGAAGCAACAGGATGTGGTGAAGTTTGGGTTGGAGCATAGATATAACAGGACTTCCTTGAAATAATAAAATACATTCATCATTCACTGGAAATTACTAGCACTTTTAGTCCGATTTTAAGTTCATAGCTTTGGCTTTTTTTTTTTTTTTTTTAGCTTCCTGCAAAAAGTCTGGGGAAAAGGTGCTGGCATAACAGGAACTAGAACTCCTAGTCTTCAAAATAGAAATAGACTACAAAGATTCATTTGACATGGATGATCTGAACAATCGGTCGTAAGGAACGGAGCGATTGGCGAATGTTAATGTTTTCCTTCGAGAAAATCATCGCCACCTACCGGCAGCCTGAAAAAGTAATTTCAATTTTTTGTCCGTAAAATGACATTGTCCGTCCGTAAAGCCGTAAATACCGCAAATTACGTACGGATAAACCGTAAATGGTGGCAGGTATGGAAGTATATAAAATGCTGGGATGCTATCTTATTTTTATATCCCGCCAAAGACCTTGAGACCTACTACAAGATGTCTTAAAGCAATAACAACTGTGACTAATGTTGATGTTCTCTTTGTTACAGGTGAGTGTCGTGCTGCTGACCTATGATCTGCTGTCCGTGAGTGACCATTCTGATAATGATCAGCAAGGGCCTTCATTTTTTGGTTTTCACTAGAAACTTTTTTCTTCTTTTTTTCTTCGACAGTCGTGAAATTTCAAGATTGTTATATTATGACTTACACCTTTCGATTGGTCTCGTGTTATAGTAGCGATTTTTTTTTGTGACTTTAGGCAATTTTCGCAATATCAGGGGATTTGCGTGAATTTTCAAGAAATCTGCTTATTTAAAATACACAGGTGGCCAAATTATTATGGTAAAGCTGAATAAAACTAAATTCTTCGTTCTTACTTGGTTGAGGCGACTTCGGTGGCGTAGTTGGTAGCATGCTGAGCTTCTATGCCCAAGGTCGCGGGTTCAAACCCGTCGTCGGATTTTTTAAGAGCGTTAAAATCCCTCAGTATGCCTTCCTTCGGAGGGAGGGTAAAGCCGGCGGTCCCATATCATAGATTTATGGCTTGAAAAAGAACCTTCCACTAGCTACACTTGTGTGAAGCCAAAATTTGTAGGTTAGACTAGATAATGCTCTATTAGTTCCAACGTTCGCCGCTAGGTGCTGACTGCGATGCCATCTAGTAAGAAAGTCCGCAAGCTGGGTGCCGTGGACGGTGGCATTTGGTAGCAAGAGTAGGAACTACTTGAAATTGTCTCCAGTCCAGATAACACACACTAATACAGCCATTAACACCGGTTATCAGACAGATTCTACACACACCCAAAGTACATGGTGCTACATGATCGCGTTATCGCAGCCCCTAAACTATGGAATCAACCAACACTTGGTTGATAGAACCTTCAACAATGATGGAAGATATGTTTTGTGCCATTTTTACCAGATCAGTCTTGGCCGCCAATTCAGTAAACGTGGCTGAAAATTAATTAAATTATTTACTTCCAGTCGATGATTTGCTGTGAAATAATTTCTTCTATTTATACCATACACACTGGGTGGAGGAAGCATCGGATAGACATGTATGGAAGACAAGAATCCAACAAAGTAACGCTGACCCTACGTGACGCGGGGAAAGGCTGAGATAACGGAGAAGACACACTGTTAACAAAAGAAGAAACGGCGACAGATTTGGTTTTAGGACAGCGTAAGTTTCGACACCACACAGTTTTGCTTTATTGAAGAATGGTTCTATTCCCTAATAAATTAAAATAAAAGTTGCCTTGAAGTTAAATGCGTAAGTGCATACGATGTTGGTTCGTAAAGGATCCTTTGTGCCAGGGGCGTATATATAATTTTATTTCGGGGGGTCCAAGGGGGGGGGGCTTAGGGGTTGGTATAGACCCAAAGAATAGAGGGTCCGGGGTTCTCCCCGGGAAAATTTTGTATAATTCGGGGCAAAATGAGTCTTAAGGCTATCTGGCATCACTTTTTCAACCAATTTGTTGTGATGTTTTATGTTTGGTTAATGCCAAACACAACTAAGATTATTTTATGTTACTTTTTATTTATTAATACAATCATCTTGCTCTCTTGAGAGTGTTTACATGGAAAGAATTAATGTTACTGTTTTGATTTACAACTCACACTATAATATAAAGTCAAGGTTTCTTGAAGCATCGCCAAATCGGTTCATAACTTCATCGTCAGTGAGATGTTTGTCTCTGTGAATAGATGATAATACTAGACCGTTGAGTCTGTTTTCAGAAGTAGAATTTCTTAAGTATGTTTTCAACCAACTCAAACTCCGTTCGGCAGTACCAGTTGCTACAGAGAAAGGCAAATTTGCCAAAAGTTTGATAAGGGTATAAAAGTTAGGGAAAAAACTATTGTTACACGCTGTTCTTCGTTCGTTCATAAGAGCGAAGGCACTGGAGAGTAATAAGAGGATATGTTGTTACTCATAAGATCAGAGCAAACTGATAGTCACACTGTTTACATCGCTCTACCTTCGCCTTGCTTTGCAACGTTGCCATGCGTCACTTAGTAACAATAGTAGGCTACATAATTATATTGGTTTTTAATGTTTGAATTCATAAACAAATAATATATGTGACCAAAATTCCCCCCTTTATATACTCCCCTGCGTTTGTAGCACATTTGGTGAATACGTGACAAAATACAAGAAAGAAAGGTCCTGCAACGGAGACTCGGCCTCAATTGAAATACTCCAATGGATTATACAGGGCGCCAGGGAATGCTCTCCGCCGTGCCCACAAGCTTCTGCGAGAGATAGCGTCACCAGTTACGTTGGCAGCACGGCTGTCGCTTGTATCAACACAAATAGTACACTTTATACTCACCACAGCCATTCATAAGATACTGTTGCACTCTTCCAATAATCTAACTATACACACTTACGATCTCGACAGCCCACACATGTGACCTTCACCCTATCAAGGACACTGTGCTGCCAACTAAACTGATGACGCAACCTCTCGCAGCTGCACGTAGCCACTGCGGAGAACATTTCCTGGCGCCCTTTACATACCTGCCAACTTTCCAGATTTGGTGGGAGCCTCCCGATATTCCATAGTTATTCCCGCCTCACGATTACTCGAGTTATCCTCCCGATTTTTTTAAATTATTGGAGAACCTCAAACAATTTCCAGTATTTTTGGTAGTGTTTATAGTGGGCAGGCAATGATTGTTATTTGTTTACCTGAATTCGTAAATGGGTTTTGTTCCAGTGTAAGTGTAAGCGAATGCTTGACTTTGCTGCAACATTCTAGTGTTCTTGCTTTGTGTTTGACTCTTCATTCTGGCCCCAAAATAAAATTATTATTTTGAAACAGATTTCGGAACAATTACCGTATTTTTATATCATTGAATCCAGCAAAGGACAATTATTTTCCATTCAGTACTGTTTGTCGATTAAATGTTATTTATATCACATGGTGGAAAGAGTGATATTTCGAAACACGAGGGAACAAACAAGCATCAAGTAAATGTAAAATATTGGAAAAAATAATAATAAAAAATGAAAAATAAAATAAAATTGGTGTTAAAAGTAAAAGTAATGGGATAATACAAATGCCGAATGATCATTGACGTCATTCATTTTGAAGCATAGTTTGTCAATTAATTGAGCTAATATGCAATATTTGCATCCTGAGTTTTCCTGATTTTCATTTCAAATTCTCCTGAATTTTGGTTTTGTAAGGTTGGCAGGTATGTTAATTTGAAATAAAGAATTCGGTTCTATTTAGCTTTGCTACAATAATTTGGCCACCTCTGTATTTAAAATATGTGTTTTTTTATAATTAACTTAATGTAATTTAATCGCCACTTCATTGAAAGTTTGCCCGTCCGCTTGGTTCCACGCCTCTGTCCAGCAGCAAAAGTGCGTAGGTACTTGATGTCCTCCGTCAGATATGGTCTGTTGACGGCAGTTCTTCATGGTTTATTATTCGTCCTTGGGATGCAATTAGCAGAAACACGTGTTTTGCCATCTCCATCTTGGCAGTTAGCAGCCAGCTGTATTACGAATAAACAATGAGCTTTATTGGTATATTGGCTTTCACGGCCGGTGAATTAAAACTCAGCAATTCTTCTAGGTTTGTGCCGTGTCTTGTGTGGGGTTTGCTGAGTTTTAATTCACCGGCCGTGAAAGCCAATATACCATCTTTTTGGAAGCCTTCATAGGGAGGTTAAGGCTGCTTGAACTTTTAGTTCTCGTAGTCAAGTGGTGCAGTTGTACCTTATATAAAGGGAGGTGGCGCGCAGTTCGTCACTCCTGTGGGGGTCCGGGCGGGGACACCAAGAGCCCGCCGATGAGCCTAGCTTGGTGTCCTAGGCGAAACCCCACACAAGACACGGCACAAACCTAGAAGAATTGCTGAGTTTTAATTCACCGGCCGTGAAAGCCAATATACCATCTTTTTGGAAGCCTTCATAGGGAGGTTAAGGCTGCTTGAACTTTTAGTTCTCGTAGTCAAGTGGTGCAGTTGCACCTTATATAAAGGGAGGTGGCGCGCAGTTCGTCACTCCTGTGGGGGTCCGGGCGGGGACACCAAGAGCCCGCCGATGAGCCTAGCTTGGTGTCCTAGGCGAAACCCCACACAAGACACGGCACAAACCTAGAAGAATTGCTGAGTTTTAATTCACCGGCCGTGAAAGCCAATATACCATCTTTTTGGAAGCCTTCATAGGGAGGTTAAGGCTGCTTGAACTTTTAGTTCTCGTAGTCAAGTGGTGCAGTTGCACCTTATATAAAGGGAGGTGGCGCGCAGTTCGTCACTCCTGTGGGGGTCCGGGCGGGGACACCAAAAGCCCGCCGATGAGCCTAGCTTGGTGTCCTAGGCGAAACCCCACACAAGACACGGCACAAACCTAGAAGAATTGCTGAGTTTTAATGAGCTTTATTGTTTTCTGTTATCGCCGCTTATAGTTGTAACGGTAATGTTTCCATTACACACACGTTTTCTTGGCATGTTCTCGTCGAGCTTTGAGTTAGCCTTATGCAGCATGTTTACGTGTATTGTGAAATAGTCTTCCGCAATTTTTACACGTATTGAAATACATTCTTAGTTGCGTGTTATTTCTTAGCCTATTTTCATTTATGAAGAAAAAAAAAAGGCTTATGATATCTCCTTTTGTCCGTGTATGTATGTAATGTATGCATGTATGTATGTATGTATGTGTGTGTGTGTGTGTGTCCCCGTGTGTATCCCCGTAATACAATCTAAACGACTGGAGCGATTTCAATGAAACTCGGTAAGGTCGTAGTACTATCTTCGCCGACCTCGACCGTGCCCTTCAAATTTTATTACATCTCACCAATCCAACATGGCGGCTGTGCGAAATATTTCACTGGCATTCTATATCTCCGAAACTATTACTGATATCACCCTGACATTTTGTACGGTGATAAAGGGCACTACTAGAAGTTCATCTATGTAACGTTCAAAATCCTGTTTAGTACAGATCGAACATGCCGGCCAAGCCAAGTTGAAACACTTAAATATACTTTTCTTGCGATTTAACCATCTGAGCGCAGTGAAAAATGGTACAGCAACATATTTATACACATTATGATGCACTGACATCTAATTTAGTTTAATTGTTTACATAACGTCAAGATGGCGGCTGTGTGTAATTTTTAAATTAAATTTTTATTTCTTGTGTCCTAATCATGCGATCGAAGTCAACGTTTGAATAATGAGCTTACGCAATATTCGTCATCTAATAGTACATATATTAACTCTTATGTCCTACATGTATAAGAATCAGACATGGTGACCATCCTAAATATTTAGACGGTTCTCAATATCTATTAATCTACTGTATGACAGCAATCAAACTGAAATTGTGTGTGCTGTTAGAGGCTATAAACATAAGTTCGCCTATGGGACTTTCAATAACCTGGTGAGCACAAATCTAACATGGTGGCGACGTGAAATTAAAATATTTAAATGGTTGTTTCTCGCGATTTTACCATCCGAGCGCAGTGAAATTTGGTACGGTAAATGCTTATACACATTTTAATCCACTGGCATCTAATTTATTTCATTTGTTTTCATAATCACAAGATTGTGTCCTAATCATGCATTTGAAGTTTGAATAATTCACCTACACAGTAATATTCATGCAATAGTACATACCTCTAAGGGTCTTCATTTTTTGCTTGGCAAGGCGATTCCCCTCGACCTTGGCCGGTAGTCCCTGGCTAATAGCCGGCTGTTACAGGTTGGTGCGCGCGGTCTCCGGCCGTATTCCCACGCTCTTGTTTCGGCAGATGTGTGAGCTCCGAGCTAATTGGATGTTTTACAAAGCTTCTGTGTACTGTATATCATATTGTATAGTGTTTTATTGAGATTGTGTAGAGTGCTGTGAAATATTCGTTATGTGAACGTGTATATCTGTATAATACGTATGTAGGCCTACATAAATTGCAGGAAATTGTGCGCTAGAACAAGATAAAAGTGGAATTTCCAGGGAGACCCGTTCCTATAGATCGGACCATAAAAAACTGTCTAAGAGATTAAACGTACAGGTTCAGGAAACAATAAAAATAGACGTAAGGTCGTTATTTCCTTACTAAAGCTAAATGAACCGGAATAACCGGAAACTTCATAACGAGATGCCGATTATGTTTGGCAGTGGATGGGGAACATTTTCAGCATCTACTGTAAACATGGTGAGTAAAAATGCATGATACTGATTTTAAGCACCGTATTCTGCCGTACATATGCGCGCGCGGCAGCCGGCAACTGAGCCGTCACTGGCGGAACGCGGGAGCGAGAATGTAATTGTTAAGCAAATATGAAGACCTGTAAGTAAAAATCCAACATGGTGACCATCCGAAATATTTAGATGGTTTTCAATATTTACGAATCTATTACAGCAATCAAACGGAAATTTTGTATGTTGATTGAGTTAGTTATTGAGGTTTTAAGGGGCGGAACTGCGAGGTAATCTGCCCCAATATGTTGATAGAGGCAATTAACATAAGTAGGATATATGAAAATAGGCCGTATAGTTCTTCACGGAACTACTTGTTTCAACCTTATTACACCGAGGCCCGGCAATTTCAGTTTGAAAATTTTTGCGATCCGGTGCTGGTTCAAGTATTCTTCTTTGTGTTTTTAATATTTAACCAAAGTTACTTGGCTAAGAAGTCAAATAACGGCAAGATTACCGCTGTTTTAAAAGGCTCATTTTTTCTCCTTCTTTTGAGGGATTTCGAGGACACTTGTCACCCCTTATGGATCCGCATTTATCACTTATTTCTGGCCTAACCACCTCGTGGTGTAGCGATTAGCGTTCTTGGCTGTCGTCCCTGAGGCACGGGTTCGATTCCCGGCTTTGCCAAGCAATTGAATTCTGTTTTGAGGTCTGGAATTGGGTACATTCAGCCTCGTGAGGCAAAACTGAGCAAGATATAGGTTCGATTCTCTCCTCAGCCATCATGGATGTGATTTCCCCATTTCTATTACAAGGCAAATGCTTGGACGGATCCTATCTTTAGGCCACGGCTGCATCCTTTCCAATCCTCCCCTGAATTACAAATACACATACTGCTACAGACACCACAAAGACACAGGTTATCAGACAAGTACAAGGGACTAAATCACCACGATGCCCAAGCCCTTTAAATAAAGCATCATTTATCCGTGCCTTAGATCACAATATTGCTTTCTGTCTGGTCTGGTGCTTCACTATCATCTCCTGTACGTGATTTCTTTACACGGGACAGATGACCTCACTGTTCCGCCCCTTAAAATAATAACAATAATAACGTTCTTTACACAGCCAATCAGCGTCGCTCCTTGTTACTTATTGGTGATATAAATGAACGTTTGTGGGCGGATGTTGGACATTGAGAGCCTTCTCTTTAAAACGGGGCCTCGCTGTCGCCGTGTGACGGCAGGGCCACTGTGCATTGCAGTGTGTCGAGCAAGACATTGGCGCTAGCAGCCGCGTAGCGCCAACTAGCTTTAACACATGTACACTTCTAACGTATTTAATAATCATATTTACATGAATTTCAGAGTAGTTGCTGGAAATGCTGTACTTCATTGGCTAAACACACGTTGCACCAATGTAGGAAGTGTTGGTACACTCGCTGTAATTCATCCTTACTGATATTTCCTATCAGCGCAGTTACTTCGTTCTCGAGAGCCTCTAAAGCAGGGGTTCTCAACCTTTTTCAACCATCGTACCCCTTAAAAAAACATCCTGCGTACCCCCTACTAACCTTCCTTAGGTAGTAATAATGGTCATTAAAAATGTAAAAGGTATTTAGTTGGTATGGTGTAACCTTTGTAATTTTATAAGGAAATATATTTTAATAAAATAAAATATAGTTGTCGTTTTTCAGTTCCTTTTCCCAAAGGGTGATTTTTGTAATCATTGCGTTAGTTTTCATTTCAACATAGAACATATCAGAAACACTACCTTGCATACACTTATTCCAAATGTTCAGTTTTTCAAAAATATCACTGAAATAGGACAATTTTAAAAGCCAACCAAAGTCATTGAGTACTGATGATAAATTAGAATAAATTGAGCTCGGTAAAGAAAAGATGCAATTCTTTGTGGAGTTAAATACACGCGCCGTAAACTCGCACATTAGTCACGGCACGAAGCTCACTGCGCATGTGCATCGAGTAGAAGGATGGCCTGCGGTGTACCCCCTGAAATGCTTCGAGTACCCCTAAGGGGTACGCGTACCACAGGTTGAGAACCCCTGCTCTAGAATAAGCGGATTGTTTCTGTATATGTACTCTTCCGACCCCGACGGTATTAGGGTATCCGAGGCCTTGAGAGTCTCTTCCTTTGCCGCCTTAATTGGCCCTTCTCTCATCTTTCTTGATCCCTCATTCTTCAATGTTGTTTAACTGTAGAGTTCTCACGGGATCCGGTGTTTCAACATGACCAGGCCGTTGGCTAGTCGAGATTATCTGCTGTGATTTCAAAAGCTCATCAGTTCATTTGGATCCGTAAATATATTATGTATATTTTATCTTGGAGAATGTTTTATCACGCAGATAAGTACAGAGCTCAAAAGCACATTGATGCAAACTGTGTGCGTGGAAGATCTTATAAAATTCCAGCAATGGTGACTTTAAATATATTTCTTTTAAAATATCGCTACACTGCAAATTACGCACTGCGGCTTCGGTGGCGTAGTAGGTAGCATGCTGAGCTTCTATGCCCAAGACCGCGGGTTCAAACCCGACCGAAGTCGTCGGATTTTTAAGAGCGTTAAAATCCCTCAGTATGTCTTCCTTCGGAGGGGAAGTAAAGCCAGCGGTCCCTTGTCTTAGATTTATGGCATGTTAAAGAACCTTCCACTAATTACACCTGTGTGAAGCTAAATTAGGTTAGGTTAAACATTTGACAAACGCTCTTAGGTTCCGACGTTTGTCGCCAGGAGCCGACTGCGGTGGCGTCTGGTAACCAGGTTCTGATCTAGTAGTGGCTGACGGTGGCGTTAGGCGGCAAAAGTAGGGACTACTTGAAAAAAATAATTATTTTAATTGAAAACAGATAACACAGTAATACAGTCATCACTATTAACACCGGTTATCAGACAGATTCTACACACGGGGCTACATGACCGCGTTGTCGCAGCCCCTGAACTGAGGAACCTACCAACCAACAAACCAACCAACCAACCAACCATAGATATCTTACTCGCCGTCCAGTCCCAAAAACGAAACTCTGTGCGTAATTCAAAATTACAGTACGTTGGCATGATGAGCTAGCTAGGTCTTGCCCTTGGGAATTAGTTGAGGAGTCAGTGTTTGGATCCCCCTGGCCTAGTGTGCAGTGCTTACACCTAATGGCCCTGATATCCCTAGTCCATAAGTGAAGGTACAGTAACCCATCGTTAGTTGACATTGAATGGTGTAATAAGCATAATAACGGCACTACAGCTGTAGGCAAGGAATGCAGGATACCTGTCGAGCAGGCCTTTGGGGGTCATATGTCATGTGCTAGAGGTCAGATATATTGCAGTCGTATTGCATAACGGTACATTGGTATGTCTACCCCTCATTACTACGGTCTCTATGAGGTGAGGCGAATGACTGTTATTACTGCGGGATGTCCTTCCTGGCGCCATGTTCATCCGAGGAGTTGGTGAACGTTGGAAAACCATGGTCTGCAATGTTTACAAGCACATAAAGAAAATATTTCTGCACGGATTGCGGAAGCTACGCTCCCTCAAGTACGGTATATACAAGGCGATGGATAAAGCCCTGCGCTGATGCGGATAAACCCGCGGATATAGTTTACATGGCTGTGCGGACAGCGGATAAGCTGTGGATAATGTTTAGAGAAACTTTTGGATAGTTTTTAGATTACAATCGGAACTTGTTGAATATCATTACTAGGACCCGGATGTTTATGACATACTGTATATTTTTCATGACTAATGTAAGATGATTTAAGCTAATGTCATGCAAATTATGTCATTAAGCATAATTAGCACTCCGAACAGGAATGGGTTGCAATTGTGGCTTTATAACATGCATTTTAAACTTAGCACATGGCATACAAAGCCTAAGAGAACGACCTTTACCTGAAATGTCTAATTATGTTGCTTTAGTAATCATCATCATAATCATCATCATCATCATCAGTTTATCTGCCTGATGGCAGGTTTCCTCATGGTCGCTCTCCCCACCTTATCCGATCTTCATCAGTACGTTTCACTAGCTCATATATGATTTATCATTCTTGATGGAATCCAGCATCTGAAACCTCCTTCTTCCTCTTCGGATTTTCCCTTGGACTGTGCCTTCTAATGCACTTTTCACCAAACCATCTCCTCTTAAGCTGTTCCAATCCAATTCATCTAATTAAAAATGTAATTAAAATTGTAATGCCAGTAGATTCGGATAACAAACGTGGGAATGCGGAAAAAAATAGTGAGGATGCGGGGCGGATGCGGATAACGTTTTGTTTATCCGCGCAGGGCTCTAGCGATGGAGCTAAGCCATCTCCAGACTGGATTGTTGAGTGGGTTCGACCACCACCGTTGGCCGTCCTTGAAAGGTTTTTAAATGGTTTTCCATTTTCAACTCCAGGCAAATGCCGGGTCGGTACCTTCCAATAGCTAGAGCCCTGCGCATCCACACGACTTGATCCGCATCCGCCCCGCATCCGCACGACTTTTACCCACATCCGCACATTTGTTATCAGAATCTACTGGCAGTGCAATATTATTTTAAATTAGATACAGTATTAAAGCAACACATTTATGCCTCCGTGGCTTGGGCGGCAGCACGCCGGCCTCTCACCGCTGGGTCCGTGGTTCAAATTCCGGTCACTCCATGTCAGATCTGTGCTGGACAAAACGGAGGCAGACAGGTTTTTCTCCGGGTACTCCGGTTTTCCCTGTCACAATTTCATTCCAGCAACACTCTCCACTGTCATTTCATTTCATCTGTCATTCATTTAATCATTGCCCCAGAGGAGTGCGTCAGGCCTCGGCAGCCGGCACAGTTCATATCCTCGTCGCTAGATGGGAGCTTCATTCATTCCATTCTTGACCCGGCCGGATACTGGAAGCAGGCTGTGGATTTTCATTTTCATTAAAGCAGCACATTTAGACATTCGTTCCCCTAGGGCAGGCTATGCCATGTGCTATGTTTAAAATGAATGTTACACAGCCATAATTGCAACCCTTTTCAGTTCCAAATATTAATTATGCTCAATGACATAATTTGAAAGAGATAAGCTAAAATCATTATCTTACATTTGTTATGAGAAGAACATAACAGAAAAATACATATCATAAACATCTGGGTCCTAGTAATGATATTAAACAAGTTCGGATTGTATTCTGAAAACTTTCCGCAAATTTTCTCCAAACATTATCCGCAGCTTATCCGCTATCCGCACAGCCATGCAAACTATATCAGCATGGGGATATTTTTTTCGAATATCCGCATCCGCGCAGGGCTTTACCAATAGCCCACAGTTGCTTTCTTCCAATTCCATTAATATCCATTCGTTCTGTTGCCATCCTTGATGAATACACCTTGCTCAATTCCATCAATCTCCATTCCTTCTGTTACTATTCCTTGATGGAGTGCGTCTTGCCCAATTCCATTAATATCCATTCGTTCTGTTGCCATCCCTTGTTAAATGCAGTTGTTTTTCATTAGTCTCTTGGCACTGGCTATAGTAAAATGTGGCTTTTCACCGATATCTTAGTCTCATTCATGGCTACGATTATACATGGTGTCCACAGGCAGGAAAAGTTAGGAATTTTGTTTTTGGTCAAGAAAAGGCAGGAAAAAGTGTGGAAAATCGACGTGAGTCAGGAATAAACGGCGAAAAGTATTAGAAAGTCAGGAATTTTATATTAACCATACAGTATTTTGTGTTTTACAGTCATATTTTGATGTTACTAGTTCAACTAATCTCTGAAGATAAAAATCAATAACTCACTGGACATTATGGTAGGCCTAAGTTTCCATTTTTAGCCTACTTTCGATTTTTGCAAAAAATGAAAGTAGACTTATGAGATCAGCACAGGGCGAAAAATTGTGTGTGTGTGTGTGTGTGTGTGTGTGTGTATGTGTGTATGTGTGTGTGTGTGTGTCTGTGTGTGTGTGTGTGTGTGTACTCTGAATGTCTGTCCCCCCTATCAATTCGAACACGGTGAGCGCAAATTGAACGAAATTTGGTACAAAGGTAGCACTAGCAAAGGACACCTCAGTGTCATGTTTTATATCGCCGCCATCTTGACGGAAACGTAATGGCGGCCACACAAATGTTCAAAGCTTAAATCAAATTACGACTAACCTAATCATCCGATCTCTACCAAATTTTGCAACAACATACCTTTATGGGGGCAGCATCCTTTGACCAAACTAATAGGTCATCAGTTTGCGGGTGGCGGCCATCTTTGTGTGAAAATCGATTGCCCCTATTAATTCGAACACGATGAAACCGAATGGAACGAAATTTGGTACAGAGGTAGTACTAGCAAAGGGCACCCCATTGTCATGTTTTATATCGCCGCCATCTTGACGGAAACGTAATGGCGGCCACCCAAATGTTCAAAGCTTAAATCAAATTACGACTAACCTAATCATCCGATCTCTACCAAATTTTGCAACAACATACCTTTATGAAGGGAGCATCCTTTGACAAATCTAATAGGACATTAGCCTAATAGTTTGCGGATGGCGGCCATCTTTGTGTCAAAATCGATTACCCCTATTAATTCGAACACGGTGAAACCGAATGGAATGAAATTTGGTACAGAGGTAGCACTAGAAAAGGCCACCTCAGTGTCATGTTTTATATCACCGCCATCTTGACGGAAACGTAATCGCGGCCACCCAAATGTTAAAGGCTAAAATGTAATTACGACCAACCTAATAATCTAGTCTCTACCAAATGTTGCAACAACAAATCTTTGTGTGGGAAGCATATTCTGACCAAACTGCTAGATCATCAGCCCAATAGTTTGCAGATGGTGGCCAAGTATGTGTGCAAATAGATTCCCCCTATCAATTCAAACACGGTGAAACCGAATTGAACGAAATTTGGTACAGAGGTAGCACTAGCAAAAGGCACCTCAGTGTCATGTTTTATATCGCCGTCATCTTGACGGAAACGGAATGACGGCCACCCAAATGTTAAAAGCTTAAATCAAATTTCGACCATCCTAATAATTTGATCTCTACCGGATTTTGCAACAACATGCCTTTTTGTGGAAAGCATCTTATGACTGACTACAAGGTCATCAGCCCAATAGTTTGCAAGTAGCGGCCATGTATGTGTGCAAATCCATCCCCCAGATCAATTCAAACACGGTGAAACCGAATTGAATGTTTTTTTTTTTACAGAGGTAGCACTAGCAAAGGGCACCTCATATTCATTTTTAATATCGCTATAGCACGTTGTATTTCAACAAGCTACTACAACCAACATTCAATTATACTCCTTGAAAAGGACAAAGAGTTATAACAATACCCGTGCATTTAGGAGAAAGTAGGCTATATGTTCTTTACTGAACATCTTGTTACAGTACATGATAGTAGAAACCTCTTTTACCTATTTGTTGTACGCTTTTTTTCGTTGGCGTAGGGACCTTCTGCTGGAAGTTCTAGTGAAGTACCAAATCAAGTAAATTCTACTCAAGAAGTGTGTTCTACTCCTTCAAGTTCTACTTCAGGAACTGTGACATCTGTAGAATCTTTTAATCTTTTAATTTAATTATTGTTAATTTAAGTTTTAAACATGTTACACGTTTCCATAAATATAAATAGTATGTTGTATAGTTTAGGTTATTAAGTAGGTCTACTTTGATTTATGTAGACTATTATTGCGTTATAATTTACTTTATTTTGTATTTTAAATGAATAAGGAGGCGAACGCTGGGCAGCTATGGAGATGGTGGAGGTTGCAAATAAAAATAAATAAAAACATATTTGTTTGCTCAATAAACCTTCTTTCCGATGTTACGAACTTCACTAGTCAGGAATTTTGTTGAAAAATGGCCAGCAAAAGTCAGGAAAATTGACATTGAAATTTCTGTGGACTCCATGTTATATGGAAGCTACTGAGATATACGTGGTGCTGAGCAATGGCATTCAAGGCACAATGAGTGCCTGTGGATGTCGTGACAGGTTAGTGGTACTGTATTGACTTAGCGAGGGAAGCAATGCAAACTACTTGACTCTTCACCTTGCCTAGTGCTACCTTGGATTTTTGTGGGTTTCTATCCATATACCCTGTTGCAGTGCTTTTTGGGGATCCAGCGAGCCTCCGGGCTGACAGCCAAACAAACGGAAGTGGTTGAAAAAGACTTGTTTGTACAGTAAAACTTCGTTTAACCGTCACTCTTTAAACCGTCAGTTTCTGTTAACCGTCATTGCTGTAATAGCATAATAATACTGAAATAACAAAGTGATTTAAATTGCAGTGATGCGTTCGCTTTGTTTACTTACTCTATTTTAGTGGGAAGTGAGTGTACCTGCCCGCCATAGAATGGACGAGTGTTCAAACCATGACGAAAAACAAACTATTAGCCACTCAGAGGCTGAAACAATGCTGTCCAAGTGTATAGAATGGTTTGAAAGTCAAGAAGATGCCAATGCAACGCAGACACTACTGCTTCGAAAAATACGAATAATTGCCGCGGTGAAAGCTCGAGCATCAAAGAGGCAGACGAAAATAACTGACTATTTTCAAGCTACATGAACTATTTTCACCTGTAAGTTTATATTACCGTACAGGGTGCTGGAAGGCGTCCGCCATGACCTCTTTGGAGAGGTACCATCCCTGGAGTTGAAATTGGGAATCCACAGAAAACCGTTCCGAGCGGTTCGATTCCACTCTGGCCCCATGAGCTTGCGTGTATATTGGTCGGTCATAGCGGTACACTGATGGATAAGATACCGTTCTGCTCCTATTCACATATATGTGGGAAGATACTTCCTTTGTACTTCTCACTCATCGGGCGCAGACGACTGTTCAAACTAAATGATGTGCTCTACATAATACAGTCGCTATGTGAACTATGATTTTAATCAGTTGATTAAAAATCCGCCCGTCTATGTTTAAAACTCTATTGAAGTACCTTCTCATACATAATGTATAATCCCAGTTAGTGTCTCCTTCATGGCTCAGAAGGTAACACGTTGCCCCATTTTAAAGTAGATACAAGCTTGCTGTTGTTGATTCATTTAAGGGATTTGCGATATTGTGGTCATGTAGGCCCGTACACAGGGTGTGCGTGTAAAATACGGTGTGTAGTGCTGTGTGTATTTTCTAATTAAGATGAGGAATTGAAAGGAGTTGGCCGTGGCCTTAAGTTAGGAACCCTATTTGCATTTGCCTGGAGTATAAGAGGGTAACCATGGAAAGCCATTTCTAGGAAGGCTGAGGTGGGAATCGAACCCTTCTCTTCTCAGTTATGCCTCACGAGGTGGAGTGAACCTTGTTCCAACCTTCAGACTTGAATTAAATTTCTTGGCAGAGTCCAGATTCCTCCTTTTAACATCGGCCTGGTTGTGTCTTACTGGATTACGTAGATAATAATCGTGGGAATGTACATGACCTCTGCCGTGAGGAATTGGAAACTGAATGTCTATTCGGGCCTGGATAGTAATTGACGTATCGTGTAATGAACACTGCAACGTACAACACTAGTCTATTAATGGAAAGAATAAACTGGTATGGGAACGAGCCCTCTAGGTCAGATGAAAGCTGCGAATGCCAGTGCGTGGAATTGTTTCCTAGTTTGAAGGTGAATTCCTTTTGCTGGCAGACTCCGCCCCTCCCTTCACTTCTCCATAAACGGTTACATCTACTGTACTGTACTAGTGATTGAACAACCGTGTCTTCATTATTTACGAAATCGCAATGGGTGTGTCGTATTACACACGAAAGGCGTATTACTCTTTTAACTCATCAGTGATTATCTGCTAGGGTTGTTGCTTATTTTAGGGCCATTTTCACCAACTTTTTATCATTTCAAATGATCTTGTCGACTTCATCGTTATGTTTGAGTCTAACGTTATGCGTTACGGATATGGCGACCGCGTGATGTCATGCAGCCGCGCGGGAAGCCTAAGTTAATGGGTAATGGACGGGGAGTGCTTGACGTCATGCAGCCACGCGGGAAGCCTAAGTTAATGGGTAATGGAGCCTGTTGAAAGAGTCCTGGGGCGTCGAGTGACCTGGGGCTTCGAGCGAAGCAAGAAGGCAGTTGCAGCATGCGTCATTTGAAATGATATAAAGTCTCTAGTCTTTCAGACTGACTGTAACTTTTTTACTAACGATTAGTTAATTCCTATTTAACTTGAATAACTGCATGGTTATCGTCGATGCACTTCAGGAGGCCTTTCGGGTTCATACACGCTTAACGACTTTCGCGCATGCGCAGACTCTTGTTTTTTCCTAGAGAAACATGGTGGTCAGATCAAGAAACGTGTAGCACTGCTCGTTGTTTGTGATGCTTCCTTGAGATTTTCTGGAACGTAATTATAAAGGAAGGGAAATACAGAAGATCTTATTCATGGCAAAAGCTTGAAATGATATGAACAAAGTATTTAGGAGTACACAAAAATCTCGTTTATCCGGACTAGGTGGGACCGGAGGTAATCTGGTTGATCGAAAATCCGGATAATCCTGAAACAAACTATTACATGCCGGACGTTTGTTTTAGACGATTGCCCTTGCCCTTGACCTTGAAGCCTGCGGGTGAGCCTGTACACAGCCACTCTCTCACCCTATCGCTTCACACTTGTCACCACCGATCTGATGTAATGGAATTCCAGACTTGAGCAGACAGTACAGTCCACGTCGAAGTATTGTGTGACGTAGAAGTACACGTTACGTATTTACGAACAGAACGTCATTATATTTGCCAATGACTGTACTTCAGTAGGAGTGTGAGATTGCTTTGTCAATCATCGGACCGCTTGGGGCAGCTGATAACAGTACAGGTACTGTAGTAACTCGCCTCCAGGCTTCCATTAATTTTTTCACTCGTCTAAGACAAACGTCCGGCCTAAAAAATGAATATAAGCTACTAATCTACACAAACCTTTATTTTGGAAATACCAAGAATTTAAAAGAAAAAGTTTTGGCACACAAACTCAATAAGGTGCCGTACGTATTGTATTTATTTACATTTAGTGTGAAAGTTACTTTTGTTTTAAATTTGAGATATAAATATTGAAACCTGGAAACGCTTCCTACCTGTGTAGGTACCTTCCTTATAGGAATGTTGATGGTTAAGTATTATTCGAAGGGCGCGTATATTTTCGTGATGAAAAAGTAATAATGCAGTAAATTTAAAAAATCAATCTGGATAAATGAGGGCCGGATAAACGAGATTTTTGTGTCCTGGCAGTTGTGTGTGTACATTGTTTACTTAACTAAATATGACACGCTCTCCCTGTAGTCTTCGTAGCGTAAGTGGTTATCTTGCAGACTCATTATGCAGAGCTGGAAGGAGTTCGAATCTCACTTCGGATATGTTTTTTGTTTGTTTCCGTATTCGTCTTTCTTGGTGTTACAATTTCATTGTCATAAACATATTTTATATTCATATGGTTGAAACTCGAAAACAAGCTAATTCTACCGCCATTGCAAGGTACGCGAGGTAGAGTTCAGCTGTTTTCATCCTCTTTAACGATGCTCTAGAGCAGGGGTCTCCAAACTACGGCCCTAGGGCCACATCCGGCCCGCGGACAGATTTTGTCCGGCCCGCGGAGAGCTAGCATACTTGAAAACTCCTTTTAGAGAACATATTTTTTATAGCAAATTAAATTTAGTTTACTGAAGTATTCTAATTTTATGTTGAATAATTATTAATATGACATCTACATTGATATGGTCATGGGCTAACTACTCATAACATTGTTGTAGGCTTATTGTTATTGTTTTTGTGATAAGTTGGGTAAAGAAACACAGAATTGTAATGAGTAAAGACATGTATAACATGCAGACATATGAAATACTAATGAGATTTATGTAATTGAGATTTTCCACTGACAATAGTTTGTAGTTGTGGACTAATTTTACTTGTACCAATTATTAAAAGAGATTTAAGATGCTAATCAGTTAATTTAGATCTGTAAACATTTTTTGTGTACTTCATTTTGGAGAAGGTCTTCTCACACAAATAAGTAGTACCAAAAACAGAACAGCCCACGAGCAAATTTATGCAAATTATCAAATTGTGTCAGTGGAAGACTCTTATAAAATTCCAACAAAGATGAGTTTTGATATTTGTTCTTAATTATATCACTGCACTGTAGTTCAATCATTTCCATTTGAAGTTCCGGGGCTAGGGTTTCAATGTCAGTATCAAAAGGATCCTGAAAAATCTTAATTTGATTCGCAAAGGCGTCGAAGTCCGAGAAACGAGTATCAAAATTTATTTTCAAAGCACTCAAAGTTTCGATTGCAAAATCGATAGGAAACTCAGTCTCAGTGGTGTGGCTGAATATTTCACATGTTTTAAAATGTGAAAAACATTTACTTCGTAGTTGTGATTGAAACAGTATCAATTTCTTCCGGAATGATTTGATATTAGTGTATAAATCAGGAAGATGCTGGTTTTCTCCTTGCAATCTCAAATTCAGTTCGTTCACATGTTTTGTCAAATCAACATAGAATGCTAACTTCCACAGCCATGCGTTGTTTTGTAATTCAGTAAGAGGGCGATGCTTTTCATTCAAAAAAATTTCGATCACTGCTCGAAGTTCAAAAAAGCGCTGAAGGACTTTCCCACAACTAAGCCAACGTACGGCAGTATGATAAGGTAAGTCATTTTCTCCAATCTCTTCAATAAATTGTCGGAATTGTCGGTGATTCAGCCCAAAAGATCTCATAAAATTAACAGTTGATATGACTGGTTTCAGAACTTCAGACATATCCAAACATTTTCCGCACAAAGACTGTTGATCAATGATACAATGTAAGACTAATGGTTTTGAACCACCGTCATTTTCTACAGCCTTTGACACAAGAGCGACCACTCCTTTATCTTTCCCACTCATGTTTTTGCCTCCATCAGTTGTAATACATTTCAAGTTTTTCCATCGAAGGTTCTTTTGATTATTGGCCATTTCAACTCCTTTAAAAATATCTGTACCAGTAGTTGTGCCATGAATACTATACATATCAAGAAGTTCTTCATGCACTTCATAGCTTTTATCTACTCCTCGAATATAAATCAACACCTGAGCAGTATCTGACTCATCCAAGGCCAAAGAAAACCACTCAACATCTCCATTTTTGTCGAACAGTTGAGAGGATATATTTTCAGCGATGTTTTCTACCCTTCGAGCCACAGTGTTTGCTGACATACTGACAGTTTTTAATAAATTTACCTGACATACTGACAGTTTTTAATAAATTTACCTTTTCAGGGCACATTTCTACGGCTGCTGCAATTATGCATTCTTTGATCATTTCTCCATCGGTGAATGGTTTTCCACGTTTTGCAATTTCAAGAGCCACACGAAAGCTGGCACGAGTTGCAGCCTCTTGTTCGGTTTTGAGTTTTGTAAATGAAGATTGCTGCGATTTCAATCCGCGCTTCATAGCTTCGAATTTTTCTGTCCGCAAACTTCCTGTATATTTTGAGTAATTTTGAAAATGTTTTGTTTCATAATGACGTTTAATGTTATATATCTTGAGAACGGCTATGCTTTCATTGCAAATCAAACATAGCGCCTTGTTACTGGACTCAATTACGAAATACTGAATGTTCCACTCCTCTTTGAATTTTCTGCATTCACTATCAATTTTTCGCTTCTTTTCCATACTACTAAATCACACACAAAAGCAACAATTCAAATCAAAATACTGTTACAAAGATGTCTTAAACTTAAACACGCACAAACACGTTTTAAGGAGGTAGGCACTATTTTATTTCACAACAGTGTCATAGGAACTGACTTGTGGTTGCGCAACTAGCCTTCTTATATATTCCAATTACTGCCATCTAGAAGTGAGTGGAAGACACCAGAACTCTCTCGAACCAACGAGATTACTCTGTACGTGCTATTAGCGCCATCTGTTAGCGATAGAAGGTACTACCTATTTCCGCTTGTGCCCACCAGATGTCGTGTCACGTTACTCCTCATGGCTCGTACTCTACGACTAATCTAGAAATTACAGATAATGACAGGAAAATTAATAATATGCAGTGTTGCCGTTTTGCGG
This sequence comes from Meconema thalassinum, assembly GCA_946902985.2. Lineage (NCBI taxonomy): Eukaryota > Metazoa > Arthropoda > Insecta > Orthoptera > Tettigoniidae > Meconema > Meconema thalassinum. The sequence goes on along the minus strand of OX336391.1, from coordinate 582,213,494 downwards.
ACTTTAGTCCGATTTGCAGCCTTTTTTCAACGTTGCGTACTTTTTCGGACTTTTTTTTTTCATCAGTGGACTATTTCACTTTTTACCACCGGCAACAATGATAATATGGTTTTGGCCCTCGGAACTTACTGGAGTAATCAGTATGGCCCTAAGGCTGGAAAGTTTGGAGACCCCTGCTATAGAGAGTTGAGTACATATTTGGCCAATTATCGTAATTGCTTGTTAGTGGTAAGATAACGAGTGTTTCTATTTCATGAAATGCTTGTCCCACAGGGGCTCACATCCTGTGGGACGTGGGTTGGCGACCACGGGACCCCAACTGAGTCCGGCTTTGCTTCCACGTACTTGTGCCGGCCTCCTCTCTGTCTTCTTTCCTTTCGACCTCACTTGGTCAACTCTTGTTCTCTTCCGACCCCGACGGTATTAGGGTATCCGAGGCCTAGGGAGTCTCTTCATTTCCCGCCTTAATTGGCCCTTGTCTCATCTTTTCTGATTCGCTCCTTCTGCGAGGGGTCAGCCTTCTTTTTCTTTTTATGTTATCTCCTGCCTTCTGCTCAAGGACCTCAAGGAGGCCGGGTGTCTGTAGCCCCACCACTTATGGTGCACCCTAGATAGTGCTACACCCTCAGGGGCTCACGGCTGGTGAGATCGGGAGTTGGCGACCCCGAGGGATTCCTGAGCTGGGTCCGTTTTCCCCTTTTGTCCCTTACCTGTGCGGTGGACCCTCTCCTCTTTCACTTTCCTATCTGCCTTTCATGGCTGCCCTTCCTTCCAAGTCCCTCAATCCGCATTCTTCGAGGGTTGGGGGCATTTCTTTTCCTCCTGTCCTTTATTTGCCTTATTCTCCTTTAGTTTTCCATTTCTTCTTCTAGTATGTAGATTAGTAGTTAGTTTTAGTTTTAAGTTTGCATTTCATTTTCATCTTCACGATCACCCACACCATCAGGGGCCGATAACCTAGATGTTAGGCCCCTTAAAACAACAATTATTATCATCATCATCATCGAAATGCTTGTGCATAAGTTAAATAATCTATGATGGATTAAAAGATAATTGACGTTGAAAACGGCCCTTAAGGGCTTTGCGACATCGTTGCCACGTAGCCCCGTGTACTTGAGTATGTAATTTCTATGATAACCTACATTATTGTGATGGCTGTAGACTAGTTTACGCCACAGTTTCTGACCGGTCAGCCTCGGTTGCGCAGTCGGTGAGCCTCAGCCATGTGCAATTAATATCTGAGTTTCTTTCCGCGCCCCGGGGCCCGGACGCATATTGAGAAAGCCTCCCTCATTTTGGCCCTATGCCACAGAGGGTCAGCCCAATTTTGATTGGTCCAGCTTTCGTGTGCAACATCGACGTTAATTGGTTCGGTTTCCACGCGCGTTGATACGCTGCACACATTGTTGAGCTGTGCTCTCGTGTGAATATGTTGGGCCTAAAAGGGGGCGATTTTTGTGTGTAAAAATACATTCAGAGGATGAATCTTAGCTAATATACAGATTGGGAATAAAATGTAATTAAGAATCTCTGAAGTGCCTATTGGCATACCAAAAGGGCAGTGGAATGCAAATGGCCGTACTAAGGCCAGAAACAGTAGTTCCATGGCGAACTAAAGAGCCTATTTTTCTCATGCCAATGATTTCGTCTTGAATAATGACGAAATTAAGTTGGTAACGCTGACATTTCTAATTAGTTCGAAATATACCTGATATAGTGTAGCTCCAATAGATCACTACAGTTGGCAGCTCCTGTGACTCTGAATGTATTCTTAGATCCATCTCTTAAGGTACAGAATGCCCATACACAATTTGGTTGAAATCCTGTGGATAATATGGACGTTACATGCAGTTAGACATTGGATCTATCAGGGCACGTAAAATTATGTTGGCGACAATGCCGTGTATGTTTTGCTAATAATCATTCTGAAATATTATGATCTATTACTGTGCCAATTTAGGATGAATTCCATTTGTTAGTATAGCAGTTACATCCATTTAAATATTGAACCTACCAGCAGGATTAAATCATGTTGGCAGCACTGACGTATATTAGTTACTCAAAATTAATTTAGAATGTTAGGTACTCGACGTATGCAAAGTTTAGAGCTGTTGGCTTGCATATTTTCTGATTTATAGATATTAGAGTAAAAAAATGGAGAGAACATTTATTTACATTTGCCAGCCCTGCTGGCTCTTAAGATTACGCATAGTCATATCTGTTATGGTACACAAAGCACATACGAAATTTCGTTGAAATCGATTTGTTAGTATAGACGTTAGATGCATTTGAAAATTGGACCTATCAGCAGGCTTAGAATCATGTTGGCAGCACTGACGTGTATTAGTTACTCCAAATTAATGTAGAAGGTTATGTACTATACGTGTGCAAAGTTTCGATCTGTTGGCTTGGATACTTTCTGGTAGGCTATATTGGTATTGGGATTTAAAAAAACAAGGAGAACATTTATTAACAGTTGGCAGCCCCGGTTGCTCTTACGAATACGCATAGTCATATCTGTTATGGTACACATAGTACATACGAAATTTGGTTGAAATCGAATTGATAGTATGGCAGTTTAATGCATATAACTATATGACCTTTTAGCAGCCGTAGAATCATGTTGGCAACACTGTCATGTATGGCCTCCTGGAAATTTTGTATATATGTGTGCCAATTTTGGAATAGCTCCCAGGCATACCTTCTGAGATATCCGACATGGAGCACTAATGTCAATTGTGATTTTCAGCAGTTATTAGCACTGACGTCATTTTCAAATACGGCCGTGAGATATTCAGGTATAGATCTTTACTCATACCAAATTTGGTTACGATAGCTGCAGTTGTTTAGGAGTTGATTGGGACACACACACACACACACACACACATACACACACATTTGCCCGGATAGATCTCATAAGTCAACTCTTTCCTCATTTTTACAAAATGTGAAAAGTAGGCTAATAAACCTCTAGCTGAATTTCGTTTCCATTATTTTACGAATACAGAGGACATGTATTCAAAGTACCGTACTGAAATACAATCAAACAGTAGTTTGGAAACACAGTGTGTTTTAAGTTTTATTTTATAGCCTAGCTGTGTATTAAAGAGCTGAAGAAACTAGACTTTCACATTTGAATAGTAAATACGGAGAGAATTGGCCCATTACATAGCAGAAAGTTTCTGATACAATTGTCCCGATTTTCGATGTCTTTTTACTCTTTTTAAAGCGCCCTCCCTCTATTCACATGCTTTTCCACTTCTCAGCACACCACTTTTTAAGTGTTTCATTGCTGAAATTTACATGGAAATTTAAGGCAAGTCGCGAAACTTAAATGTGAATACACTAATGAGAAAATATTACACCGCCGCGAACGCGAAAAACAAGTGTAGAACTGTAAAACAATCAGTCTAACGGTCTCATAATCATAATTTTCTATCTTCAGTTTCCTGGGTGTGGTAAACAAGTGCTCTCCATTTCATCTGATCGCTGTACAACATTTGTTCTTGGACATCATCCCAGTTAAAACCGTTCTTCACCCCCTCTGATCGTACTGTTTCTGTCCACCGTCTCCTTAGCCTTCCTCTTGGTCTTCCTCTCTTTATGTTCAGTTCGAAGTATTTCTTGGCTGTTCTTGTGTTATCCATTCTCATTACAGGGCCATATCATTGTATTCTGCGTTTCCATAGAAGGTTGTTAATGGGAGCCCCGATGCCAGCTGTTTCTCTGTGTACAGTACTTCATTTCTGATCTTGTCTCTCTTGGTACTGACTACAAAAGAGAGTTAATTCCACGAAGTCGCCATTTTTGTTTTATAATTTATAATTTCAGTGTTGTAAATGAGAGTATATTATTTATGGAACATATATTTAGGGGTCCGCGGCATTTTTTATCCGATGTCCCGCAATCGCCCTCCATTGCCTTACACGTCTCGTGCCTTTTAAGATATCTAGTGGGAATTTGAGTCTTCTTATCTACAACGGTGTTGGACTGAGTGCACTTGGCTGGCAGTAGAGGGCACCCGACTACCTTCCATGCTCATCTTTATCTCGAAAAGTGCTCAGTTATGTCGTGAGCCTTCTGGCTGTCTTATCACCCAATTTTTTGCCATTAAAACACTTCCTTCTGGTAAATAGTGCCCGCAATATTTACGTTTACGTTGTACGACAGCATTTTTTTTTGACAGTTACGAGTTCGTGAATAGTAATTTATGGGGAAGTAGAGCCGGCTGTCCCAGGTCATAGATTTATGGCATGTAAAAGATCCTTCCACTAACTAAACTTGTGTGAAGCTAAATTTCTAGGTTATATTTCGTTGAATCGCTCTATCATAGTTCCAACGTTCACCACTAGGTGTCAGTGCCATCTGGTAGTGAAAGTTGGAACTACTTGAAATTGAACGGAACTTGTAGCTCACCCTATGGGTGTCCGATTGAAGCAGCTACAGCCTCTAGCGAGCCGAACATGTCCTCGGACACTCCCGGTACTAAAAGCCATGTGCTAATAATATGGGCGAGGATCTTTTTTTTACATGGTCTGTGTAAACTACAGTCGCTTGTTAATTAAATTGAACACCAAATAAAAATCCACAGCCTGCTTCCAGTCGACCGACCGGTCAGGGATGGAATGAATGAAGCCCCCATCTAGCGGCGAGGATATGAATCGTGCCGGCTGCCGAAGCCTGTCGCACTCGCCTGGGGCAACGATTAAATGCATGACAAATGAAATGATAGTGGAGTGTGTTGCTGGAATGATATTTTGACAGGGAAAACCGGATTACCCGGAGAAAAACCTGTCTGGCTCCGTTTCGTCCAGCACAGATCTCACATGGAGTGACCAGGATTTGAACCACGGGCCCAGTGGTGAGAGGCCGGCGTGCTACCGCCTAGGCCACGGAGGCTTGGTAAATTGAACACCAAGTAACAGCTTTAACTCAATAATTCATCAGAAACACAAATGGTAGAGTGGTAGACCTATTAAGACCACATAAGCTACTTGCCATTGTTTGCGGTAAGTGTCAAGTTTTTAATATGGATATGTTTTTGAGCTGGGGTGAAGCCAAAATTTGCGTGAAAGTGTGACGGTCTACCGCGAACCTTGTCCGGCCCCGTATCTGATAGGTAGAGCCCTGCGCGGATAATCTAAACGTTATCCGCATCCGCCCGCATCCGCCCGACTGTTATCCGCATCGGCATAACTGTTATAGGCCTACGCCCCGCATCCGCACGACTTTTTTCCGCATTCGCACGTTTGTTATCCGAATCTACTGGCATTACAATAATATTTTAATTAATTAGATAAAACATAAATTACTAAAGCAACATATTTAGAAGGGGCAGATGGCCTCGTAGTTTCGCTCCTTAAAACAATAACTAACATATTTGGACATTTGAGGAAAAGGCATTCCCTTAGGCTTTGTATGTCATGTGCTGTTTAAAATAAATGTTATACAGCCAGAATCGCAACCCTTTCCTGTTATTATGCTTAACGACATAATTTCAACGAGATTAGCTAAAATCATCATTTTACGTTTGTCATGAAAAACTCATAACGGAAAAATATGTCATAAATATCCGGGTCCTATTAATGACATTAGCCGGCCCTGTGGTGTTGGGGGTAGCGCGTCTACCCCTCATCCGGAGGCCCCGGGTTCGATTCCCGGCTCCGTCATGGATTTTAGAAACTGATGTGAGGGCTGGATCGGGGTGCACTCAGCCTCGTGAGGACAATTGAGTAGCTGTCTGACTGAGGCAGCGCCCCGATCACGAAAACCGAGATTAACGGCCGAGGGACCCGATGCGCTGATCTCGCGTCAACCCAATATCTGTAGGCCAAATGGCTGGGCAGCGGTCGCTTGGTAGGCCTAGTGCCAGGGGTTAAAATTTAAAAAATTAAAAAGATATTAAAAAGTTCGGATTGCATTCTAAAAACTATCCGTAAATTTTCTCCAAACATTATCCGCAGCTTATTCGCTATCCAGACAGCCATGCAAATTATATCTGCATGGCGAAAAATTTTGCGGATATTCGCGGGTTTATCCGGGGATATCCGCATCTGCGCGGACTTTACAGTGATAGGCTAGCATGCTAGGCTGAGCCGTGGGTATTTTAATCTCCTGTGGTTATTCTCCTCTCTCAGGGACTAAGTGTTGGTGGCCTATTCATGAACAACAAACTACACTAAAAATCCCTCTCGGCACGGCGCCGGAAGGCGGAGGAACATTTCACCGGGCAAAGAGAAATATTTCGAATTCATTAAATGTGCCAATTGTTTTATTCCTTCAAACGTTCTACAGGCGTCACAGCGGCCAAAATGTGAAGTGGACAACAATTGTGGAGCGTATTTTCTTACAGCAACAGTATCTGCAAATCGCACACTTCGTACATTTTTTCAGAAGTCATTTTTTAAAGAAACTATACATATTTATGACATTAGAGTGCAATTCGTCACTGCTAATGTCTATTCCCTATCATTTGATTGCTCATTGTCACGATCGGTCGCTTGTGAGCGCCGCAGGAGGGATCTTTACTATTGAAATAATATATACTTGCATTACCCGTCGCGGCTTCGCCCGCGAATATTCTAGTTGTAAAGAGTACACTTAGCAAAATCTCAACCATGAATGCTATGACTGATTTAAACTTGGTGTGAATAATCAGACTTACCAATTCAGCTGCTGGTGCAGTGGTTAGGGGTTTGTCATTCCTTCATAGGTATAATAGAGCGAAGTTAGTTTTCTGGGAATATCACAGACCCTGTTAATTTAAGGTCCTTTAAATGTGGATTTCGGAGACCCTTTATAGTCGAGGAAAAAGACTTTCGTACCACACTCACGTGAAAATTACGTGAAAAAATTCTAGATTGCCCCTTGACCCCCTTAAGCGCATTGTACTGTATGTATTGATGAATTTCACAGCTTAATTTGGTTCCGTGATAACCTTATAACCGTCTGGAAACATTCAAAGTAATGTAATAATTGGAACTAGCGGACCCGTGCGAGGACTTTTAATGGATTATGCGCGCCCCATGTGTACAGACTACCCGCTCGGTTTAGTGCTGTGCGGGCTGTAGGCGACAGATTTCTCGCAGGGGCTATCGTCTTGTTTATTTGTTTAAAAGCACTTTATAAACAAATAAATTATTTCCGTTGACTTTTCCAAGAAATGCAAGATATTTCCTGTACTACTGAGACGATTTGGAAGATTTTGGTACAAACCACGCCTTCTAACTCCTTCTGGTTTAGGAGCTTGAGTTTTGGTGTATTATATAAGAAGATTCCATTGCGTCTTATTACAGAAATAGATCTTTTTTTTAAATCGTATGGTAATTTATACAATATACAATTATACATAACAAGGTAATATTCAATCTTTCAAGTCCATCCTTTTCAACCATTCGGTTAAACCGGGTGTGAGAGCGAACAAAGCGTCAGGAATGCCAGGGTACGAATAAAGAGGACAGCGTTGGACCAGATGTTCGATCGTCTGTTCCTTCACGTTACACTCACACATTGGGGAGCTGATCCAGCCCCACTTGTACAGTACCTGAAATAATTGCAGCAACCATGTCCAGTCCTCAGCCTGTTGATGCGGCACTAGAAGTTCCTCGGTAAGTCAAAACCGTTTGGTTTCTTTGTGGGATCAAGATGGTGGGCACATGTTCCCAATGTTTTAGTTGACCACTCATGCTTCCAGCTTTCATTTAGGTCAAATCCAGCAGCAATGACACTTACTGGTCTTCTAGATTGCAGTCGTTGCTGTGATGGATGGCAGAATTCTTGGTGCAATGGCAAAGAGGGTGATGAAAAGATTTTCTTAGCCTCCATTACTAGAGCTTGCTTCCTTCTTAAGTGAGGTGTAGGGATGTGACTCAGCATGGGTAACCAGTGACACGGAGTTCATTTGATGGAACCAGTAATGCAATGCATTGTATCATTCAATTTTGTGTCTACCTTCTTCACATGCACGCTTTCCAACCAGACGGGTGCACAGTACTCAGCGGCCGAGTAGACAAGACTGATGGCAGATAAGCGTAAACTGTCAGCCGAAGCTCCCCAGGATGTACCACTGAGCTTACGCAATATGTTGTTTCTTGCGGCGACTTTGTGGGAAAGCTTAGTGATGTGTTCTTTGTAGCTCAGGGATCTATCTAAAGTGACTCCAAGATATTTCGGAAAAGGATTGTACCTTAGATTTTGTTCGTTGAACAAAACTCTTGGATTGTAGTTTGCAGCACGATTCGATAGATGGAAACAAGAGACTTCAGTTTTTGAAGTGCTGGGGATCAATCTCCAGGTCTTAAAGAAAGTTGACATCTTCTTGAGATCCTTTGTAAGGATTTGCTCACCATCTTCAAAGTTATTACAGAAATAGATGGACCTGTGAGATTCTGTTACCATGGTTTCCGTGTTGCATTCTTTCATTATTTCATTGTAAATATACAAGTTTTAAGGTATTTATTTAATTGTGAGGCATTTAAAGAGTAAGTGAGTGAGTTTCGCTTACGCATTGAGTTATGCTGAGCCTGTAGGTACCCCATATGTGTAGGTTGGTGTTAATGGGACCTTATTTTCGGTACAAACCTGGAATGGGACCTTAGCAGAATAATATAGAGAGGGATGATGTTAAATTGGCAAGTTGAAGGTTGGTTGGTTGGTTCCTAAGTTTAGGAGCTGCGACAACGCGGCCATGTAGCCCCGTGTACTTTGGGTGTGTGTAGAATCTGTTTGATAACCGGTGTTAATTGTGATGACTGTATTAGTGTGTGTTATCTGGTTTTTTTTAAATTTAAGTACTGCAATTTATAATTTTTCAAACAGTTCCTACTTTTGCCGCCAAGCGCCACCGTCAACAACTACTAGGCCAAGTTCAGAACTTAGCTACTACTAGATGCCACCGCAGTCGGCTCTTGGCAACGAACGTAGAAACCTAAGAGCGTTGTTTACATTCTTAACCTATCCAATTTAGCTTCACACAGGTGCAATTAGTGGAAGGTTCTTTAACATGCAATAAATCTATGACATGGGACCGCCGGCTTTATTTCCCCTCCGAAGGAAGGCATACTGAGGGATTTTTAACGCTCTTAATATATTTGACGGCTCGGCTGGGTTTGAACCCGGTATCTTGGGAATAGAAGCTCAGCATGCTACCGACTACGCCACCGAAGCCGCTTCAAGTTGAAGGCAATCGGAAACGGGGTAAACCAAGAGAACAATGGATGGATGGATGGATGGATGGATGGATGGTTGGTGTAAAGAGAAGGATGGCTACCAGAGGCTTAACCGAGGATGCTGAAGACCGAAATTTGTGGAGGAATAGAGTATTTTTGGGTTGAAGGAAAACTACTGTATTGTAGGATATTCCTAATAAAGAAAGAATATTATGTTCTCTTTGTAATGTTTTGGATACTATTCACCGGCTGTATTTACATCGAACAGAGGTACAGTATATCAAAAAATCTCATAATTGTTTATACATTAACACTTTATAGGTCAGTGGTCTGTGTCTTTACCACCTACTGAATGGACAATTTATTTATATTGTCAAAAATACTGATGGTTGAATCTTTCAACCATATATCAACGAGTTTTTTTAGTGTTAATATTTCTAAAAACCAAATATTAGACCTAAACGTGCTTGAAAAATTATTTTTAAATAACAGTAAAATTGAGGCAGTGAGTGAGAGAGGGGAGTCTATGCCAGAGTTGAATGGAACTGAGATATTTGGAGTTTTGCGGTTGCTCTCTCGCAGCATAAACGTGATTCACAGAAATTACATTCTTCACAAAACAAGCGAAGGGGCCTGCGGATGTCTTCGATATCATGCACACTGAAAGATGAATGTGCCCTACCCAATGGTACCAATAACTCAATTTTGACAAAATCTCGGCATAGCCCCGTCTCTCACTCACTGCCTCAATTTAAAAAGTAAATAAATAAAATATGATAATAAAAATAGATAGATATGCTTCTAAAAACTAAAAATAAATAAGCTCATAAAAATTAAAATTATAAAAATTTTATAACCTTAATTATAAAAATAATATAATAATAATAAAAAATATCAAAATAAATATGAACAAAAATTAATAATTAAAATTAGGCTATAATTAAAGTTAAATTAAAATAAATACAAATATAAAGGGTTATCTTAAATAAAGTTGTCCTCTGGCAACTCAACAAATATGGCTCCGGGGCTACAGCCCCGCTTGCCCTTACCTCTCGTCGGACCTGCTAATTTCAGGAACATATCCATGTTATGAGGCCCTACAGCTAAGTCTCTTCCATTGGTGGTTCTTCCTCAATCAAGCATTTATACCGCTGCCGGATGACCTGGTTTCCACGACGCTGATACTGTCATCAATACTAGAATGCGGTTGCGGTGAAAGAACAAAATGCTTGAGATATGTTCACTGGAGGGGAACACTGGTAAAACAATGTTCTGTAAATGTTGCAAGAATGCATTATTTAGCACAAACAAGTTGTGTGTAGGTCTGAAGTACGACAAAAAGGAATATATCAAAGGGGAAGATGCCGGAGGCTGAGTGTGCTCAACGCGGAAATGTTATTCTGTCACGATTTGCAGCCAAGAGACACCCAGCATAATCATTGCGACAGCTGTACCTGCATCCGAGTTCAACAGCCTCCCTTGTACTGAGAACAACTGCGACAGCGGAACAGGACAAATCGCAGGTGAGATACCCTGCATCATGAAGAGAAACTCACTTACAGAGACTCCTCCAAAAGAAAATAAGTCACTTCTAAAATGCTTGTGCGAGTTCACCTACACAGGTGACCAAATTATGATGATAAAGCTGAATGGAACCAAATTCTTTATTGTTAATTGGTTCGCAGAATCTTCAACAATGTATAGATTTTCTGTATCCTGATGAGGAGAATGTGTTTTTGTGGCAACCGAATCAGACCGCCAATTCAGCTAACGCGGCTGGAGATTAATTAAATTAATGATTTCCAGGCGATGATTTGCTGTGTAATAATTCCTTCTATTTAAGACATAATGCCATACACTACTCGTAACAAAAGAAGACACGGTGACAGATTTAATTTTAGGATAGGGTAAGGTTCGACAGCAGACGTTTTGCTTCCTTAGAGATTGATCATTTAATGTCTATTGTCTAATAGAAAATAGCGGCTTCGGTGGCGTAGTTGGTAGCATGCTGAACTGCTGTGCCCAAGATAGTGGGTTGAAACCCGGCCGAAGTCGTCGGATTTTTAAAGATCGTTAAAAATCCTTCAGTATGCCTTCCTCCGGAGTAAAGCCGGCGGTCCCATGTCATAGATTGATGGCATGTAAAAGATCCTTTCACAGACTAAACTTGTGTAAAGCTAAATTGTTAGGTTAGATTTCGTCGGAATGTTCACCACTAGGTATCATTGATATCTGGTGGCGAAAATTGGAACTACTTGAAATTGAACGGAACTTGTAGCTCACCCTAATAAGGGTGTCCGCTGGAAGCAGCTACAGACTCTGGCGAGCCGAACATGTCCTCGGACACTCCCGGCACTAAACGCCACACGATAAATAAATAAATAAATAAATAAATAGAAAATAAAATAAGAAAATAAGATCAAAGTGTTTCACAATTAAATGCGTAAATGCATGCGATGTTGGTTCGTAAAACATTCCTTGTAGCAGATTTGACGAATATATGACAAAATACAACCAAAAAAGATCTTGCAATGGAGACTCTGACTCAAATGAAATTTTCCATTGATATGCATTGTATCTTAATTTGCAAAAATAATTAGGTTCTGTAGCCATAATAATTTGACCACCTCTGTATCTTCACTGTAGCAATGGCCGGTATTGTGCTAAGTACGGCCGGGCAAATTAGTTGTAGTTCTGCTCGGTACAGCCAAGGGCTCCCACGTTGAAGTCTCTCCTCTGAGTGAGAATCTAGTCTTGATAAAATGGAAATTCATTATTCTCGGTATAGTCAGCAATGGTGATTTCAAAGAAAACCCCAGGCTAACCCAAGCCGCTGCGCGTGTTTCAAGGGCTGGAAATAGAGACAATCTGCCTTGTGAGGCAAAACTGAGTAGAAATGGGATTCCCACCTCAGCTCTCCTTAGTTTTCCGTAGTTTGCCCACTTCCACTTTAGGCAAATACCGGGATGGTTCTTAACTTACGGCCACGGCCGCCTCATTCCCAATCCTCACTTTGAATATTGCAAATACATACACTACTACAGATACCGCAATAACACAGGTTATCACACTAATTCTGGTTTGTGAAAGTAATCGCGTTACCGTTGCAATTCGTAGTAACACTTTAGTATAAAATACTGTACTTTCGTAATACTTTCCCTGCTCCTGTAATTTACATGATTTCAACGGATTCCAGTAATTTAGACAAGATGTTCAGATAAGAACATATAGCCTACTTTCTCCTAAATGCAAGGGTATAGTTATAACTCTTTGTCCTTTTCATGGAGTATAATTGAATGTTGGTTATAGTAGCTTGTTCAAATACAACGTGCTATACGGATATTATACGTTGATTGATTGAATCCTCACCTGAATTATATATACGCACGCTAATACAGTCATCACAATAACACAGGTTATTAGACAAAATTCAACACTCACCCAAGTACCATAATGTCCATTCTTCTCAAATTAAGCAACAGCTTCCTACCCAGATCCTTCCTCGTATAAAAGTACACACACTAGTAAGCCTACGGAAATCACAGTGACACAGGTTATTCGACAACTTCTCCGCACACCCAAGTACACGGGGCTACAATACCATGATGCTGCAAAGCCCCTAAAGAATCAGCAACAAAGACAATAGACTCTACCTTGGATCAAGGACAACGAATTTTAATAGATGTAGTCGAGTGTGGTGTTATAAGTAGATATACTGTGTATAATATTTTCAATTGCAAATACACACTATATATGCCTAACATTATAACGTGGGAGTAGTTATAAATCAATAAATACAGAAGAAAATCAAGTTTAAAAATGAATGCTTGGATTTGATCCACGAACCTCTAGACTATGAGACTGGGACACTTCCACTACGCTACACACGCCCAGTACTAAAACACTAGGTTGACAACTGGTCTAGTATAACTGCATCACATATTTTATCTTGGAATGAACGATTTCATTAGAGTTTTCCGCCGTTTTTATAAACCATTTGATACTAAATATGTATTATTTTGTCCAGTACATTCCTAAAATGATATAAACTTACGAAAGTTACTGAAATATGGACTAGCGAGCAAACAGTGGCCTCCATTTTGACCCAACGGGACGTCACGACCCAGCATGGCCAGCCTGGACTGTTAGTCACTGCTACAGTTACATATTCTATTTTAAAATGCTAATATCCTACCGGTCACCTCCTTGAGGTCAGTTTAACCTCCCTATGTATGATAAGCGGATATGTTGTTTCATTTGAGGAGCTTGGGCATCCTGGTCATTCAGCCTCGTGTGTTACTGTGATGGCTGCATTAGTGTTTGTATTTGTAATTGCGAAGACTATTGGGAATGAGGCGACCGTGGCCTTATGTTAGTAACCAACCCGGCATTTGCCTGGAGTAAAGGTAAGGAAATCACGCAAAACCACTTCCATGATGGCTGAGGTAAGAATCAAACCCTCCTCTTCAGGTTTTCCTCACCAAGCTGAGTGTACCCCGTTCCAGCCCTCGGACCAGAATAAGTTTCTTGGCAGATCTCTTCTAATATTGGTTACGAACTGTTGGAAGAAGTGCCCAAGATTCTGGTAAGAAACAATTACATGGTGTACTGGAATCAAGAATTAAAATTTCATTCGCAAACTTCATATCTGAAATATGTAGGTAATCATGAGTTCTCTTGTCTGTTAATTACCATATTAAATATTATCCCATGTAAACAATTGACTCGTTTGGTCCACAGGACCCCATAACTGTGAGTCTTCAAAGCGACTGAGTTTGAGAACACTGCAACAACAACAGTCGCTCGTTCTTTGGCTGTGTGAGAGAGAAGCTTTCTCCTGCTGCTATAAGAATGTTGGCAGAACACTCACCACGGCTGGAAGGTCACACGACCTCCTTAGGAGTCAAGCGTGCGGTTTGTCAGTTCTTATGAAAGTGAATCAACCCACTTCTGCTAGCATATGAGAGTCCTTACTGCGTGATGTAAGCACATTGGTTGAGTGGGCGTCTCCGGTCTCCATTAGGCCTGGGCTCACACAATCTGCATTTCAGCATTTATTGTCTGAGCGCCAGGATAAGTCAGCTGGGTTTGAAATGCAGATGTCTTCCCGCGTACTGCATACCGGCATTCAAAAACATAAAGTCGCTCACCGTCAGCTTCACCCATTCAAGGTAGATACAGTATCATGAGAAAGCTAACTATTGCAATTGGCACTCTGTTGCGACTTCTTGAAAATTTCGACGTACCTTCGTGTTTCACCCCCGACCCCAAAACCACCATCAGTACAAAAGTTAAAGGGGCTTGGTGGCGCAGTGATCAAGCTGTTGGTCTCTCACCACAGCGGACCGAGTTCGATTCCTGGTCAATTCATGTGAGATTTTCAAAGTTAAATGCCATGTCGTGGTTCGGATTCCTCGTTAAAAGGAGGCTCATAATCACAAGATCGACGGTCACGTAAAACTACAATCATCAGTACAAAAGTTTATATAGTCCATATATAATTTATCATTATCTTGTGGACACGATAACTACCGTAATTTTGCAACGATTTAGAAATGTATACATAAAATATAAATCTCAAATTAGAAAAGCCGCCTTGTCAAACACTAGAAAGTAGTATAATAATTAAATTAACACGTACATGTTTCGTTTTATCAATGATTGATAACTTCGTCAGCGTGAAAACAATCTTAGAAACTATCTTCACAAAACCAAAAAAGAAAATGGATATCCTTACAAAAAGTCATTAATTTAAAAAATTGAAGTTCACAAAATGGAATTCATAAATAATAATAATTAAGCTTACAGGATGTGTGAAATACTTGGACATTGATATTCCAACAGTAAATGAAACTATAACATCGCAGCACATCCCCCTGACCTTTCATTTATTTAAATTAATGACTTTTTGTCAGGATATCCATTTTCTTTTTGTTTTTTGTTAAGATAACTTCGTCAGCGTGAAGAAATCTTAGAAACAGTCGTTGATAATAACGAAACATGTACGTGTTAATTTAATTATTAAACTACTTCTTGGTATATTGGCTTTCACGGCCAGTGAATTAAAACTCAGCATTCTTCTAGGTTTGTGCCGTGTCTTGTGTGGGGTTTCGCCTAGGACACCAAGCTGGCTCATCGGTGGGCTCTTGGTGTCCCCGCCCGGACCCCCACAGGAGTAACGAACTGCGCGCTACCTCCCTTTATATTAGGTGCAACTGCACCACTGCTGAGTTTTAATTCACTGGCCGTGAAAGCCAATATACAATCTTTTGGAAGCCTTCATAGGGAGGTTAAGGCTGCTGGAGCTTATAGTTCTCGCAGTCAACGCTTAGTACACTCCTTGCAGGTTGATGCACAATCGTGTTGTTGTTATAAGGGAAAGAACATTGAGGTTATCAACCGCTGGCTTTGGGCATCAGGTCTCCATACGGTAGCTGTAGACAATCTTCTTGAAATAATCGTCCCTCGTTCATTCCTCCAGCTTGCTGCTGAGATGTTCTTATCTTATCACTAAGTCAATGGTGGATGTGATAAGTGAGAGGAATATTCTCCTCACTTTGTGAAGTGTTTTTGTCCCAGTGAGGAGTATGGACCGTAAAGAAACCGCCCCTACGTTTCGGCGACGGGTCACCTGGCAGCCGCAGGCGGTCCAGGCTCATTTAACTCCATTGAAACGACAGACTTCAGATGTGTGTAAGTATCTTTAATATGTTCACCCCGAAAGCAGTGTTGCCAAGCCTTGTTGGTCGGTAAGGGGGCGGGGGGAATAAAGTAGATTTTCAAATTTCAATTTCAATTTGAAATATAAATGGAAAATTGTTGTCAATTTCAACAAGTTGTTCCGTGCAGAACTATACAGCCTATTTTCATATATCCTACGTATAATTGCCTCTATCAACATACACAATTTCAATTTAATTATTGTAATACAATCGTAGATATTGAGAACTTCTAAATATTTCAGATGGTCGCCATGTTGGATTTTTATATATGTAGGTCTTCAGAGTTATGCACTATTACATGAAGATTGTTGTGTACGTGTAGTATTCAAACTTCAATCGCATGATTAGGACACAGGAAGTAAAAACGAGATTTTAAAATTTCGCACAGCTGCCATCTTGTGTTATGAAAGCAATTGAAATAAATTTGATGCCAGTGTATTAAAATGTTTATAACCAGTTACCGTACCAAGTTTCACTGTACTCGGATGGTTAAATCGCGAGAAACGTCCATATTTCGCGTTGCCGCCATGTTGGATTTGTGCTCACCAGTTTATTGAAAGTCCCATAGGTGAACTTATGTTCATAGCCTCTATGAACATAAAAAACAATGTTTGATAACTGTAATAGATTCGTAGATATTGAGAACCGCGTGAATATTTTGGATGGTCGCCATGTTGGATTGTTATACGTATAGGCCATAGAGTTACAGTATGTGCCATTATATGAAAATTATTGCGTAGGTTCATTATTCAAACTTTCACTTCGATCGCATGATTACGACACAAGAAATAACTTAATTTTAAAATTTTGCACAGCCGCCATCTTGAGGTAGTGTAAACAAACAAATTTAGATGCCAGTGCATTACAATGTTATAAACATTTGCTGTACCAAGTTTCATTGTGTTTGGATGATCAAATCGCGAGACAAGTCTATTTAAAAGTTTTAACTTTGCTTGGTCGCCATGTTCGTTTTGTAGTTACCAGGTTTTTGAAAGTCTCATGGGTGAACTTCTAGTGGTACCCTTTATCACCGTACAAAATTTCAGGGTGATCAGTAATTGTTTCGGAGATATAGAATATCGGTGAAATATTTCGCACAGCCGCCATGTTGGATTGGTGAGACTTAATGAAATTTGAAGGAGACGGTCGGGGTCGGTTGCTGTGACCTTAACGAGTTTCATTGAAATCGCTCCAGTCATTTAGAAGTTATTAGGATGACACACGCACACACATTTACACACACGGACAAAAGGTGATCTCATAAGCCTATTTTTTCATAAATGAAAATAGGCTAAAAATTCAAATTCCTAGCCCTTTAGGCAAGCAACTGAAAGTTGAATCTCTCCTTTAATTAATGTCAAAGACTAGAGTTTCCATGAACACTCTTTCTTTAGGGGATATCGACTTGGGAATTTACGTACATAAGTTAGTAGTCTACCTTCATGAGATATAGACTTTGTAATTTACGTAACATCAACCTCTGGGCTAGGAAATTTAGGTAGGCCTAATTAAAATATAGCCTAATTAAGTATGAGAATACTTAGTTTATTCCTAATCATTCTTAATCATCGAATGTGCATTTAGCCATTTTGAATACGGTCGATTAGATTAGCAGTTTGCCTTTTCTACCACTTCGAGCGCTAGTGTGAGTCATACAGAGTTTCACTTAATCCCTTATAATTACTTCCGGTGTGAAGATTTTTCAAAAATAAAAAAAAATAAAAAATCGCCTGAGGGTATTGATTTGAAAAAAAAAAAAGTAGTTCTGTGATGAACTAAATAGCCTATTTTCATATATCCCACTAATATCAATTGCCTCTATCAACATGCAAATTGTCAGTTGGATTGCTGTAATAGATTCGTAGATATTGAGAACCGTCTAAATATTTTGGATGGTCACCATGTTGGATTTTTATATTATAGGCCTTAGATTTATGTACTGTTATATGAAGATTATTGTGTAGGTATTTTATTCAAACTTCAATCGCATTATTAGGACACAAGAAATAAAAGCGGGATTTTAAAATTTCGCTCAGCCGCCATCTTGTGTTATGAAAATAATTTAAATGAATTAGATGCCAGTCGATTAAAATTTGTGTAAGCATATACCGAATCAAGTTTCACTGCGCTCGGATGGTTAAAACGCAAGAAACGTCCATTTGAATATTTATAAATAGCGTCGCCGCCATGTTGGATTTGTGCTCGCCAGCTTACTGAACGTCCCATAGGTGAACTTATGCTTATAGCTTCTACACACTTACAAAATTTCAGTTTGATTGCTGTAGTAGATTAATAGATATTGAGAACCGTCTAAATATTTCAGATGGTCGCCATGTTGGATTTTAATATATGTAGGCCATAGAGTTATGTACTATTAGATAATGATTATTGTGTACGTTCATTATGCAAATGTTGATTCCGATTGCATGATTAGAACACAAGAAATAAAAAACGTAATTTTCGAAATTCGCACAGCCGCCATCTTGAGGTTATATAAACAATAAGCAGCACCAGTGAAATGTGGAAATTTTTGTCCAGAAGACGCGGCACCGCTGCGCCAGCCTCATTTCACTGTAACGGTACATTCCTCAGTGCACCCCAAGATATTGCAACAGCGTTCAGTGACAGTTTCAAGCAGAACTTTTCTAAGCCGGATATGACCACGAACCTGCTTCTGCCAAGGTCATCACTTCCACCCCTCCCACTCTCCAACCTGTACTTCACAACAACTGAGGTGATTCAGAGCCTACGGAAGATTAGACCACATGCGGCGACCGGCCCAGATGATGTTCCCGGACGGATCCTGCTGCAGTGTGCGGAAGCATTAGCGCCCTCTCTGAGTGCGTTATTCAACCTGTCTATCAACCAAGGTTCTGTGCCGTGTGAGTGGAAATGTGCTAACGTGGTGCCAATCTATAAGCAAGGTGACAGAGAAGATGTTGCAAATTACAGACCGGTGTGTCTAACATCTATAATTTGTAAATGTATGGAGCGGCTAGTAGCAAACAGTGTGCTGGAATTCCTACGGGAGAACAATCTGCTCGACCCAAATCAGCACGGTTTCCTTCCGGGTCGTTCTTGCACTACTCTATTGACAAAAGTCATTGATGAGTTTCAGTTCTACTTGAATCAGCCAGAAGTGAAACAAGTGGACTGTATTGCACTGGATTGGGCTAAGGTCTTCGATCAAGTGTCTCATGAAAGACTTTTGTTAAAGCTACAGCAGCTTAACATACGGGGTAGCTTACTTGCATGGGTGAGGTCATTCCTAGAGGGTCGATCACAGTGTGTGGTGTACGGAGGAGCTCGATCGCAGGCTGCTCAAGTTACTTCTGGAGTGATTCAGGGCTCTGTGATCGGACCTCTTCTCTTCACTATATATGTGCTCGATCTTCCTGGCTGTGTCACCTCATCAATGTCACTATATGCAGATGACACCGTGCTATACAGGGGCATTAAATGTGAAGAAGATTCCCTCTGTCTTAAATCAGATCTGGACAACTTATCGCTGTGGTGTTCTGTGAATAATTTAAATATAAATGTACAAAAATGTAAATACATAAGAATAACCAGGTCACAAAAACCCATTGAGAATGAATACAAAATTATGAACAGTGTCATCCCACAGAGCACAAACTTAAAGCTATTAGGGGTAACAATCTCCGACACCCTGAATTGGAACATGCAAAGTGAAGAGGCAAGATGTAAGGCCACCAAAGTTCTGGGTTTCTTGTACAGAAACATGAGAGGTTGTAAACCTAGAGCCTTCAGGATGGCTTACACATGCATGGTCCGTCCGATATTAACGTACGGCTTACCTGCTTGGCATCCCACTACAGCGGAGAACATGAACAAGCTCCAGCGTGTACAGCGCCGCGCAGAAAGGCTAATAGCTCGTTATTCCCCTTCCCCTTTGTCAAAATTTCCATCTATAGAGGCAACAGCCAAACAAATTGATCTAATTTTTCTTAAAAAATCCCTTACAGGTTCCATTAATATTGACCCTTTTTGCCGACTGTCATTGGCATATCGCTCAGTTCGGAGAGGACGAGGTGTAACCCTCGTTCCGCCCTTCGCACGTAGCAATGCTTACCTGACAGGTTTCTACGGCCGCTCAGCGCGGTTATGGAACGCGCTGCCAGGGGATGCCAAGATCTTGCCTCTTAGGAAATTCAAGCCGTACGTAAAAAAGTACATTGTATAAATAAACGTATGTATGAGTGATTGATTGTCTCGCTGAATGAATGAGTATCTGAATGGAATGAATGTATGTATCGCGTGATCGAGGTTATGAAAGTGCATGCGTGAGAGAGTGAGTGAACAGGAAAATGTACTATGTCAATATTCTAAATATGTAAATACTGCAAATATCTTTGTAAAACTTGTAAATATTGTTAAAACAAATGTAGATGTAAGCTGTGCCTGTGAAGCATGAAATATGTATGTGGGGCTTGCCCTTTTTCACTAGGCCTTCCATACTTCGTGTACGATTTATGGTAAATAAATAATAATAATAATAATTGAACTAAATTAGATACCACTGCATTACAATGTGTATAAACATTTGCTGTACCAAGTTTCATGGCGTTTGGGTAATTAAATCGCGAGAAAAGTCTATTTAAAACTTTCAACTTCGCTTACTGCCATGTTCGTTTTGTAGTTAACCGGTTTTTGAAAGTCTCATAGATGAACGTTTAGTAGTGGCCTTTATCTCCGTACAAAATTTCATGGTGATACCGGTAATAGTTTCACAGATATAGAATGCCGGTGAAATATTTTGCACAGCCGCCATCTTGAGGTTATGTAAACAATTGAACGAAGTTAGATGTCGGTGCATTACAATGTGTATAAATATATACTGTACCAAGTTTCATTGCGTTTGGTTCGTTAAATCGCGAGAAACGTCTATTTAAAAGTCGCAAATTCGCTTGGCCGCCATGTTCGTTTTGTAGTTATCAGGTTTTCAAAGGTCACATAGGTGAACTTCTAGTAGTTCCCTTTATCACCGTACAAAATTCCAGTGTGATATCGGTAATAGTTTCGGAGATATTGAATGCTGGTTAAATATTTCGCACAGCCTCCATGTTGGATTGGTGAGATGAAACTATGCTTGAAGGGCACGGTCGGGGTCGCCCGGAATAATGCTATGAACTTACCGAGTTTCATTGAAATCGCCCCCCAGGGGTTCACATCTAGTGGGACGTTGGTTGGCGACCACGGGGCCCCAGCTGAGTCCGGCATTGCTTCCATTTACTTGTGCCGGGCTCCTCTCCGTCGTCTTTCCTGTCGACCTCACTTGGTCAACTCTTGTTCTCTTCCGACCCCGACGGTATTAGGTTATCCGAGACCTAGAGAGTCTTTCACTTTCCCGTCATAATTGGCCCTTGTCTCATCTTTTCTGACACCCTCTTTCTGCGAGGGGTCAGCCTTCCTTTTCTTTTCCTTTTACCTCCTGCCTTGTGCTCAAGTCCCTTAAGGAGGCAGGGTGTATGTAGCCCCACCACATCTGGTGCACCCTAGATAATGCTACACCCTCAGGGGCTCACGGCTGGTGAGTTCGGGAGTTGGCGACCCCGAGGGATTCCTGAGCTGGGTCAGTTTTCCCCTTTTGTCCCTTACCTTTGGGATGGACCCTCTCCTCTCTCCCCTCTCCCCTCTCCTCTCCTCTTTTCATTATATTTCTTTTCTCTCTAAGATTCCCGCACTGTTTTTGTTACTTGGTTCCCCGTGTATCTAAACTCCCTTTTTGCGATTTTTTTAGGTATTTTTAATCTACGTTGCATTTTGTAAGTTTTTTCGATCTAAATTACATCTCGCGATTGTTTGCAAACTCAATTGCATTTTGTAAAGATTGACAATCTAAATTGCTTTTTAGTAAGTCTTTCAATGTAGGTTTCAGGGCATTTTAGTGAGTTTTTTGAATTTCAATTGCATTTTGTAAGTATTTTCAACCAAAACCGCATTTCGCAAGAATTTTAAATCTAAATTGCATTTTGTTTGGTGGGCATTTTGCAAATATTTTGATTCTAAATTGCATTTTGTGGGTAATTTGAATCTAAATTACATTTTGTCAAGTATTTTCAATCTAAATTGCATTTTGTAAGTATTGTCAATCCACGTGAGTCGTCTGAATCAACCGTACATTTTGTACGCATTTTCAATTTCAATTGCATTGTGTAAGTATTTTGAATTTCAATTGCACTTTGTGAATAATTTGGATTGGAACTAGTATCTTCCAACCTGAATTGCATTGTGTATTTTCAGTTTCAATTGCATTTTGTAAGTATTTTGAACCTCAATTGCATTTTGTACGTTTTTTCGATCTCTTTTGCATTTTGTAAGTATTTTGAATTTTAGTTGCATTTTGTAAGTATTTCGACGCTACATTGCATTTTGTACGTATTTTGCACCTAGCCTACATTTTGTGGGTGTTTTTCAATCTATTCTTTTTGTGAATCTTTCCGTTCAAAATTCCCTTTCGTAAGAACATTTTGTGAGTTGTTTCAATCTGAGTTCCTTTTTGTAAGTATTTTCCGTCTCACTTAATTTTCGTTCTAGTTTCCATTTCATTATCATTTTCGCTATCACCCAGATCATTAGGGGCCGATAACCTATATGTTAGGCCCCTTAAAACAACAATTATCATCATTAAAATCGCTCCAGCCATTTAGAATTTATTAGGGGGGGGGGGGGGGAGACACACACCATCACACACGCACACACAGACAGAGACACGGACAAAAGGTGATCTCATAAGCCTATTTTTTTTTCATAAATTAAAATAGGCTAAAAAACGCGCAAATAAACAAGCGATTTTAGACTTTTTCCTGAGCTGCATTTAGGCCATAAATGCTTTTCGAAATTCGCTTTTTTAGTTTGATAGAGTTCTCCAAGATTCCCAATTTTAAACCATTCTGAGCCCTTGAGCCCTTCAACCTTTCGCACAATGAGGAAATTGCTTAATTTTACGTGTGTTTTTTTTTTCTCGCTAAGATGGGGACCTCTACTTTGCCAGCTGAGAAATATATTTAACAATAAAATATAACCTAAAATTCTAGGCAAACCATCTAAAAATAATTCGTCACTCATACAGCTGCAATTCCCAAATTGCACGAGAGTTTTACTATCACTGTGATTTCTGACAAGGACCTGTTGAAGATATAACTGCATACCCCGGAGGTTGAGGAAGACGAACATCTGTTTGACCCGGGGGAGTTACTGTGATGTCATGTATGCTGTTTGACCCGGGGGAGTTACTGTGATGTCATGTATGCTGTTTGACCCGGGGGAGTTACTGTGATGTCATGTATGCTGTTTGACCCGGGGGAGTTACTGTGATGTCATGTATGAAAATTGATCGCGGTTGTTAAACCATGTTGCACCAACCAACATTAATGATTCCAGTGTTTCTTAGCCATGGACGATTGCTTCCTGTTTTAGCACCGAACTAATTTTTGATTTTTAACTGAATTTATTTTTACTACATTCCTGGCATGCGACGTTTCAAAAGGACAAGATGTAAAATTCAAAAGAAAAAAAAAAGGTTGTTGGGGGGTTGTTGATTCTTTCAGCGGCTTTGCGACATCGTGGTTAAGCAATGTCATCGCGTCAGGAGATGGCAGCTCAACACGCTGTGACGGGGTGCGGAGGGTCTTGTTGCACGCATGCGCGGCCCGCCTATTCCAAACTTAAATATATCGGTTTTCGGCATGCCAATCGCTGTTATTGCAGCACACGACACGCAGCCAGTGAAAGAAGGAATGTGCTGATTGAGTGAAACAAGTAGTGACTAACTGAATGTTTTTGGAATGCGCGATACGCAGTGAGCGGGAAGACATCTGCAGTTCAAACCCAACTGCAAATTCCTGGCGCGATATCAATAGCCCCGTGCACTTAGGTGTATGCAGAATTTGTCTGATAACCTGTGTCACTGTGATGTCTGTAGTAGTGTGTGTATTTGTAATTGAGGTATGATTTGGGTAGGAAGCGGCCGTGGCCTTAAGTTAGGAACCATTCCGACATTTGTCTGGAGTAGAAGTGGGGAACCACGGAAAGCCACATCCAGGATGGCCGAAGTGAGAATCAAACCTGCCTCTTTTCAGGTTAGGCTCACGAGGCTAAATGTACCCGTCCCTGCTCTCACGCCAGAATTACAATTTCTTGGCACAACCGGGAATTGAACCCGGGGCGTCAGCCAAGAGTGGTAGCCGCTACGCCATGAGGGGGTCCCTAACCCTGGAATTGACTGGAATCTAGTTAGTAGATTTTTATTGTAATTTTCAAAACTAGAAGACATTGTAAGAGTAAATATTATATTGATAGTGAAACTTCAGCAATAAAAACGGTAGTTGAAACGTTTGCTTCAACGCTCTGCCTTGAAGGAAAATGAAACACGATATTAATTGACTTTTAGGACCAAGCAATTAAACTCAACAGTGCCAAATGTATGAATGTTAATATGTCGTGTTTTTCCTTTATTTCTCTATAGTTCGAAATGCTGTTAATTCAGATTATTTGTAGCCAGGCTGTACATTTGGTAACGAGGAGCAATGTTGTGTAACGCTATCAAGTACCTGTTTTCCTTGTTAAGTGCTTCATTGCCTCTGAATCAGTTGTCACCGCTTATCGTTCGCATCCTACAAAGTTATCTCGCGGTCGGTGAAAGCTCGATATCGAGGGGTTCCAGGGGTGTCCAGTCTAGTGCGACTCTTGGTTGGTTCCTTAGTTTAGGGATTGCGACAACGCGGTCATGTAGCCCCGTGTACTTTGGGTGTGTGTAGAATCTGTCTGATGACCGGTGTTGATTCTGATGGCTGTATTAGCGTGTGTTACCTGTAAATCAGGAAATCGGACGATAATGTCAAGTAGGGCCTACTTTTGCTACCAAATGCTACCGTCAACGACAATAGCTGTGACTTTGGCTACTAGATGCCACGGCAACTTGCACCTGGTGGCGAACGTAGGAACTAATAGAGCATTAATCAAATCTAACCTACAAATTTTATCTTCACACAAGTGTAATTAGTGGAAGGTTCTTTTACATGCCATAAATCTATTACATGGGCCCTCCGGCTTTACTTCCCCTCTGAAGGAAGGCATACTAAAGAAATATGTAAATGCATAATACATCCTAGTCCAGTCCTGGTAATTATTAATGAGTTACGAGCTTGTAACATCTCTACATGCAGTAGTATAAAACAGTCCCCAATTCTTGGAAGTAACGGTTAATCTCGAGAACCACTCGATGGATTTTGATGCGAGGAAGGTTTCTTTAGGAAAATATTCATATATGACCAAAGGAAGCCTAGCAGTTACGGTTTCTGTGAATCGAGTCGAAGAAAACTCTGCCGTCTGTGCGCCTTTTCAGGTTACGCTGCGTAAACCGTTAAAAATATATGTATACTATGAGCGCAAAAATTGTTCAGCATGAAAAGATCTACAAAAAAGTCCCTGACAACATATCTGTATCTTTAATATCACGCCTACTATGTGTTATTACGTTTTCATTTCTTTCAACAATCTCTATTCAGAGGAAATTTAAATTACTAGCTTCGGAGCGAGTTTACGAGTGAACTTATCACCCCAGCCTCGGCCAGCATAAAACTATCGAATCGTGTCGAGTTAAATCTTCAGAGAAGACTATATGTGTATGGAGTTTCGCTGTTCACCTCGGCTGTTCTGAATTGCGTCTGGGATCTGCCGTCCGTGCGCCTTTTAAGCTTAGGCTTGGTAAACCGTTCACGATACTGGGCGAAGCCGGGTCGGGTTGCTAGTAAATAGATAAACCATTCATTTTGACTAAAATGGAATACAAGTGATACATTATTGGAGTAAACATTATACATTATAATTTATGAAGTGGCTTCCTGGCCACAGAAAGTATGGTACTTTCAAGGCAATGGCTGCGCGTTGAAGATCCTGGATCTAAACAGTAGCAGTGTTCCAATTTCTGCTTATGTTCAACGGTCTCCAGTATAACTCATTTCAAAATGTTCTAATAGCCTACTACAGTTCGTGCTATAAAGTACAGTACAGCTGGAATGGTTTTGTTCCAAAAACCGTGCTATGGTTGGCTTTTTTTTAAATAGTTAGAAAAGCAAAAAAAAAAAAAAAGCTTAACTCTAAATTTCGGAATAATTTGTAGTATCATGTTGTCGAAAAACTTATAAAAAAGCGTTTTTCTCTGAATCTACGTATTTTAAAGAAGTTTTTCAAACTAAAAATGTAGAGGACATTGTCGCCTACAATTTGCCTCATTGAGGTCATGGCAATCGTTTTGAAATGCAGAAGCTAGGTGGCGCCAAAGTTTCCAAAAAAGTGTTTTTTTACTTTTTGTCCTAGAAAAAATGTCTGCAACATTTATTTAAACGTTTGTTTCCTCAGACTTACCGTTCCCAAGTTATAGCGCAGCAAATGCAACGCTGCGTAGTCAAGGCTACTATTGTTACTGCGGAGAGAGCGGTGGGCATAGTTTAGACCGGGACCGGTGTCGGACAATTTCCCCACCTCGGCAGACTATAACTTTGGAACGGTAAGTCGGAGGGAAAAAATGTTTCAATAAATGTTGTAGACAGTTTTGAGAGGAACAACATTCTGATTTGCTCTTTTGTGAACAAAACATTTATTCTATTACAAAAAGTGAAAAAACACTTTTTTGGAAACTTGGGCGCCACATAGCTTCTGCATTTCAAAACGTATGATATGACCTCAATGAGACAAATTGTAGGTGACAATGTCCTCTACATTATTTGTTTAAATAACTTTTCTTTAAAATACGTCGATTCAGAGAAAAACGCTTTTCAAAACTTTTTGAGTTTTCCGACAAAAACATCGTGCAAATTATTCTGAAATTTAGAGCTAAGCTTTTCTTGTGCTTTTCTAACGATTTACTAAAAGCCAACCATAGCACGGTTTTTGGAACAAAGTGGGTTTTTTCTGTGCAGCTGTAGGCCTACTGTACTACTAGCCAATTGCAACATGTTTGTTTTTATTTGTCACATCTGGTATCTCTGCTGAGTTCAACATTCTGTGGTCACCAGTACAGGAAATCGACAATCGCGACTACTGTGCTACGTTCATCGGGAAGATAAGGACTTACAATATCATATCTCAGTTTCTACACTCGGCCTCGTGAGGCAAAAGTGAGAAGAGGAGGGTTCTTTTCCCGCCTCAGCCATCCTAGAGGTGGTTTTCCGTGGTTTCCCACATCTACTGCAGGCAAATGCAGAGACGATTCTTTACTTACGGCCACGGCCGCCTCCGCCTCCGTCCCAATCCTAACCCTAATTTACGTACTACACACACACACTTGTGCAGCCATAACAATAAGACAGGTTATCACACAAATTCCACACTCATCCAAACATACACGGGGCTATTATGACCGCGATGTCGGATCCCCTAAAATAAGCAACAATAACAGAATGCATTGGATGATGTTCAAGGAGACTAAAATCATCTTCTTGAAGCTTTTTTTTCTTTACTACTTTCCGGCGGGTTATTTGTTAACTGACTAGCTGGTTGTCCATCATTTGTACGGGTAAAATGTACTTGTTAGCTAGTTATTGAGCTTTTAAGAGGTCATCTGCCCCCTAGAAATGTACTTGTGTGTGTATCTCACATTTCCAATACTTTTATTTTTCTAACCTGAGTAAAAACTCAGAATGGAAAGCGAAAATTTAGCAGCGGGAAGCGTGGACAAGGGTGAATACCTAGTCTTGCCATAAGTTCTATCCCTAATAGAAAGGCCCCTAGGTGAAAGAGTGAAAGAACGAAATGCAAGTCAAGTTATGCAATTTATTCACGAAAGGCTAATGAATACATGAACAACACAAATTACTCAAAATGTCCACCCTTTGCCTTTGCACACTTCTTCAATCTGTCGGGCCACTGATCTATTGCTGTACGCACCACTTCCAGAGGTATTGAGGTTGCTGCCTTCACCAAATCTGCTTTCAGGGTATCAATATTGTTGTGGGGCTTAGAGCAGGCTTTCTGCTCTAAAACATTCCATAGACAATAATCCAAAGGATTGAGATCTGGACTGCCAGAGGGCCAATCTTCAGCGGCGATAAAGTCAGGCACATTCGTTCTCAGCCAGGCCTGTGTCGTCTTTGCTTTGTGTGCAGGTGCCGAATCTTGCTGAAATGTCCACCGCTTTCCTGCAAACAAGCCATCATTTAAGGGCTTTACAACCTTATCCAAAATGTCCATTTGGTAAGTTTGCTGCACGCGTTTTTACCCCCTGTTCACAAAAATGAAGCCGGGTATTGCCCGCAAATGACACTCCCCACCAAACCATCACTGAAGCTGGGTGGTGCCCTCTTTCCACCTTAGAAACCTTTGCACTCGCTTCTTGAGAGTTCCGGGCGAACACTTTTTTTTTTAAATCAATTTGGCGGTTAAATTTTTCTTGCACGGTGAAAATATTTTCGTCTGTGAACAGGATTTGCCGATGACAACCATTCGCGTACCGCTGACTTAACCTTTTCGCTCTTATGGTCCTTATTTCTCGTAAAGCTGCATTCAGTCGCTGTCCAGTGCTTCGTCGATAGGCAGAAAGCCTGAGGTCTTCTTTGATGATCCGTGACATGGTTCGGGTTGGTATTTTCATTTTCCGTGCCATGATTTTCTGTTTCCTCAGCGGATTTCTCCGAATTCTGTGTCGTACGGCTTGGATAGCTGCTGCCGTTCTTGACTGCGTGGCCTGTCATTGAGAGAGGAGATAGCATTGTAACGCTTAATAGTCCGGTACACATTTTTTTTTGTTAATTTCAGTTGTTTTAACAGTTCAAATATCTCCACTGGTGACTTGTTGCACTTATGTAACGCAACCACAGCGATGCGATTCTTTTACTCCCCACTCCATGTTTACCGCGCTCAATCTCTCAACTGGCTTGCTACTCGTCAGTTATGGTTACGTGGCGCAGTGTGCACACGATCTTAGAGGTTGCACCAATTGCGAATAATTGAGAGGCCTCTAAAATGGAGGGACAAAACTTATGACAGGACTAGGTACATGCAACCTGCCATGGATACCTGCTCACCGGGCTGGATGCGGTTGTACCTTCTACAGAATGACACTTATTTTATGCCACATTGAAACATTTCGAAACGGTAATAGGCCATGTTCTTCCCAGCAATAAAAGCCATAATCTTACAAAATTTCAGCTAAATCGTTCGAGTAGTTGTTATGGAAATAAATAGACTGATACACAAGACAGCATGGGACTTCAGTATAGATATGCTACCAGAATCACTTAATAGGATATATTTCTTTACTTAAATGGTATCACTTGGCATGGGGTTGGTAGTTGTCTATTTACCGATAATTAGGTGTCTTACGTTCAGATTTCAACTTGCTTCGCATTCGTATTAGATTATATGCGCTGATGTTCGAGTTTTGATAGTCCGAATGGGAATTGTACTAGTAATGTACTTTGTGTCAACTAGAGATCTAGGAACTTGTGATAGTGATTTCCACTTCTTTTTTGGTGTCTCTCTTTCTCTCTCTCTCTATCTCCCCCCCAATAATAGGTTAAGTGCTCATTCAGTCAAAACATCGCGGTACGGTACCTACTCGCACTATTTGCTGGCGATAGTAAAAACATCGCGGTACCTACTCCCACTATTTACTCATCATGTCAAAACAAGTGCCATACCAACCTATCTCTTCTCCTCATTAGCACTCGCCGGAAACATTTCTCCTCCCCCACTCTTCTTAATATCTTTCTACGGTATTTCTTGCTGTATCCACCCATTCTCCTGTAAAACCACATTTCAAATGCTTCTAATCTACCCTTTTCTGCTGCACCAACAGACAAAGTCACTGCCATAGAGTGCCACGTTCTGACAAAGGCGTTTTAAAATTACTTTTTAATATCTAAATCTATATTAGCCAACACATTTATTTTCTGTAGAATAGCTTTTCTTGCCTGTACAAACCTTTTTTATATCCTGTTTGCTTCGTCCATCACTGTGTGTTTTGCTTTGAATTAGCAAATTGTTTATTCCTTCTCTCTCACTTCAAAAATAACTCGTTTCAAATCTTTCTTTGGTGAAATCCTCAACATCACAATCCCAGACTGCTCGCTCATTGCCGTTGAGGGTGTAGCTGAGTGAGGCGATAAGACCAACTATTAAGTCGTCGCCTGGGTCTGGGGTAAGTAATGGACTCGACTCGTTATCACTCGGGCTGAGAGCTTGTTACAGAGAACAGCTCCTAGCCCTAAGTGGCGTGGAGAATTCCAAGGGTCTGGGTTAACAAGTGGACCCTCACTGGGATGTGGACTTGGAACAGAGCTACAAAAATGTTAAGCACAGAAAGAAACAACTGGTAGCGTGATATACCACTTACGTATTTCTGGATGTATGCAATGAGGATTGCTGGAATATTTTAAATGCTGCTAAATCTATACAAAGTAAAAAAGTCTTCCTTTTTGTCTGTCTGTCCGGGCTAATCTCCAGAACTACTGAATGGATTTTGATGCGGTTAACACTTTCTTATATAGGATTATTCAACAAAGGTTCGTACATGTTGAAACATTTATCTATCACCAAAGAAAGCCGAGAAAAACGAATTAAATTAAGGAAGTTGAAAGCGGCTTCGGAGGCGTACTTGGTAGCATGCTGAGCTTCTACGCCCAAGGTCGCGTGTTTAAACCCGGTCGAAGTCGTCGGGTTTCTTAACAGAGCGTTAAAAAACCCTCAGTAGGCCCTATGCCTTCCTTCGGAGGGGAAGTAAAGCCGTCGGTCCCATGTCATAGATATATGGCATGAAAAGGAACTAACTACACTTCTGTGAAGCCAAAATTTGTAGGTTAGATTATTTGATAACGCTATATTAGTTCCAACGTTCGCCGCCAGGTGCTAGCTGCGATGGCATCTAGCCAAGTCCGCAGCTAGTTGTCGTTGACGGTGGCGTTTGGTAGCAAAAGTAGGAACTACTTGAAAATTGAATGTCTGCAGTCCTTACTTGAATTAAAAACATGTAACATACACTAATACAGTCATCACAATTGACACCGGTTATCAGACAAGTTCTACACTCACCCAAAGTACACGGGGCTACATGGCCGCGTTGTCGCAGCCCCTAAACTAAGGAAGAGGAAAAAGAATGTCCGTGCGCTGTTTCTGCTTACACTGGCTAAACCGTTAAACATACAGTATATAGTTCAGTCGCCCAACCAATACACACTTGAAAGCCTTTCATCTCCACAAACTTGTCGCTCAGACGCACCCAACTTGTTATAAGGGTTCGGTGTTGGTATCCTCTCTCTGGACAACAGATGTGTTCAGAGTTTCCATGTGGTAACCCTTTATAGGGCAAAAGACTGGGGATATAATATATATATATATATATATATATATATATATATATTGACATTTGTAATTGGGGGTTGATAGGCGAGTAGGAATATGCAGCAATTTTATAGGTGTGGATTCTATTTTATGAAATACTAGCAGTAGTACCCGGCTTCGCCCGGTGGAATGATGATAATGTTTTATGGTCTCCTTAGAAATATAATGGACTTAAAATCTAAGTCATTTGCCCCCAAAGACAATGAGGGAGTAATATCTATGTCATTTGCCCTTTTGATAAGGATGATAATAAAAACTACTGTTGAATTGACACGTCAAACTTACAAACTACCATAATAGAAATACATATTTCAAAATTCACAGGCGAGGAAGACTTATTGTGTGTGGTGATTAATAGTGTAATGGGCGTAACATCTACTGTAGGTCATTTGCTCTTATGATGAGGATGATAAGGGAAACTACTACCGGTATTGAATTGACACTTCAACGTATAATGTACACAATGTACTGTAATAAAAATAACTATATGGCGGCTTCGGTGGCGTATTTGGTAGCATGCTGAGCTTCTATGCCCAAGATAGCGGGTTCAAACCCGGCCGAAGCCGTCGGATATTTTAAGAGCGTTAAAAATCCGTGAGTATGCCTTTCTTCGGAGGGGAAGTAAAGCCGGCGGTCCCATATCAGATTTATGGCATGTTATTGAACCTTCCACTAATTACTCCTGTGTGAAGCTAAATTGGATAGGTAAACAACGCTCATAGATGTCTACGTCCGTTGCCAAGAGCCGACTGCAGTGGCGCCTAGTAGCTAAGTTCCGAACTTGGCCTAGTAGTCGTTGACGGTGGCGCTTGGCGGCAAAAGTACGAACTATTTGAAGAATTCTAAGTTGCAGTTTGTACTTAAATTAAAAAACAGATAACACACACTAATACAGTCATCACAATTAACACCGGTTATCAGACAGATTCTACACACACCCAAAGTACACGGGGCTACATGACCGCGTTGTCGCAGCCCCTAAACGTAAGAACCAACCAACCAAAAATAAATATTTTAAAAATCACAGTCGAGAAAGACTTTATGCGGCGGTGATTATTGGTATGATGCGCGTAACATCTAGGTCATTTGCACTTATGATGATAATAATAAGGTAATGAAAAAATGACTACTAAACGAACATTGTGTTATTTCAAAACTGATATAGGTAATTCAGGTGTCTAGCTTCGATGTCTTCCAAAGTCTCAACCTTATTTTCTGGCTTAGGCCTGTACTGGATGCGTCTAGTGACGGAGCGTACTGCTCGGCAAAGACAAAGAATATGCTGCACGAACCTGAGATGATCGCAGATGATGACGAAATATGATGACACACGTTCGGGGTTCCCCGTCCTATACAGATTGATCGGGAATCACTCACTGTTTCGCAACGCCCTGTGCTGGCATCAGCATAGACAGCAGGAGATAACACGGCGGGCTCTGGAACGTACTCTCAAGTCACCTCACGATGAATCAGCAAGCTATTCTCACAACTGACCCCCCCAGGGTCTCACAACTTGTGGGACGTGGGTTGGCGACCACGGAACCCCAGCTGAGTCTGGCATCGCTTCTACTTCCTGGTGCCGGGCTCATTTCAGTTCTCTTTCCTGTCGGCCTCCCTTGGTCAACTCTTGTTCTCTTCCGACCCAGACTGTATTAGGGTATCCGAGGGCTAGGGAGTCTTTCAATTTCCCACCTTAATTGGCTTTGTCTCATCTTTCCTGATACCCTCATTCTTCGAGGGGTCTGCCTTCTTTTCCTTTTCATAATATCTCCTGTCTTCTGCTCAAGGCCCTCAAAGAGGCAGGGTGTGTGTAGACCCACCACTTCTGGTACACCCTCAAGGGCTCATGACTGGTGAGTTAGGAAGCTGGCAACCCAGAGGAATTCCTGAGCTACATGCAGGGAATGGAGTGATATGTCAGAAATTTCAAGTGGACAGTGTTACGCATCGGGTTCCAAAGGGTAAGTATACACACTTTGTTTTCGATCGGTGAACGATGTAGATTTGTACCAAAGGACCTTAATGCGGGAAATGGAGTGGTCTGTCCGAAATTTCGAGTGGACAGTGTTACTTGTCGAGTTCCAAACGGTAGTTATGTCAAATCTGGTTGAGATCGGTGAAACGGTGTAGATTTGTGCCAAACAGCCTAAATGCAAGGGATGGAGTGGCCTCGCCGCAATTTCAAGCAGACAGTGTTAGTCGCAGTGTTCCAAAGGGTAAATATACAAATTTTGGTTGAGATCGGTGAAACGGTGTAGATTTGGGACAAAGGGCCTAAATGCAGGGAATGGAGTGGTCTGTCCGCAATTTCAAGCAGACAGTGTTACTCGCTGGGTACCAAAGGGTAAGTTTACGAATATTGGGTCTGATCGGTGAAACGGTGTAGATTTGTGCCAAAGTGCCTAAATGCAGGGAATGGGGTGGTCTGTCCGAAATTTTAAGTGGACAGTGTTACTCGCAGGGTTCCAAAGGGTAAGTATACAAAGTTTGGTTCAGATCGGTGAAACGGTGTAGATTTGTGCCAAAGGGCCTAAATGCATTGGATGGAGTAGCCTCTCCGCAATTTCAAGCAGACAGTGTTAGTCGCAGTGTTCCAAAGGGTAAATATACAAATTTTGGTTGAGATCGGTGGAACGGTGTGGATTTGGGCCAAAGGGCCTAAATGCGGGGAATGGAGTGGTCTGTCCGCAATTTCAAGCAGACAGTGTTACTCGCAGGGTTCCAAAGGGCAAGTATACACATTTTGGTTCAGATCGGTGAAACGGTGTAGATTTGTGCAAAAAGGGCCTAAATGCAGGGAATGGCGTGGTCTGTCCGAAATTTCAAGCAGACAGTGTTAGTCGCAGTGTTCCATAGGGTAAATATACAAATTTTGGTTGAGATCGGTGAAACGGTATAGATTTGGGCCAAAGGGCCTAAATGCAGGGAATGGAGTGGTCTGTCCGCAATTTCAAGCAGACAGTGTTACTCGCAGGGCACCAAAGGGTAAGAATACGAATTTTGGTTCTGATCGGTGAAACGGTGTAGATTTGGACCAAAGGGCCTAAATGCAGGGAATGGGGTGGTCTGTCCGAAATTTTAAGTGGTCAGTGGTACTCGCAGGATTCCAAAGGGTAAATATACAAATTTTGGTTGAGATCGGTGAAACGGTGTGGATTTGGACCAAAGGGCCTAAATGCAGGGAATGGGGTGGTCTGTCCGAAATTTCAAGTGGACAATGTTACTCGCAGGGTTCCAAAGGTTAAATATACAACTTTTGGTTCAGATCGGTGAAACGGTGTAGATTTGTGCAAAAGGGCCTAAATGCAGGGTATGGGGTGGTCTGTCCGAAATTTAATGTTGACGGGGTTACCCGCAGGGTTCCAAAGGGTGAGTATACAAATTTTGGTTCAGATCGGTGAAACGGTGTAGATTTGTATACATAACAGACAGACAGACAGACAGACAAACTTTGTGCTTTATATATATATATAGATATAGATAGATAGATGGGGTGGGAAATTATTAGCCCACTGACCGCACCCGACAGTATGTTTTCTTAAATGAGCAATGGAGTAAAAATCTCCCACCTCCAAGTTATGATGACACTGTGTTTATCACT
This sequence comes from Meconema thalassinum, assembly GCA_946902985.2. Lineage (NCBI taxonomy): Eukaryota > Metazoa > Arthropoda > Insecta > Orthoptera > Tettigoniidae > Meconema > Meconema thalassinum. Next base: position 582,178,644 of record OX336391.1, on the reverse strand, counting down.
CACTAATGAGGTTTATTTAACAGGATATAGTATATAAAAGCCGGCCCCGTGGTGTTGGGGTAGCGTGCCTGCCTCTCACCCGGAGGCATCGGGTTCGATCCCCGGCTCCGTCAGGAATTTTAAAACTGACGTGAGGGTTGTATCGGGGTGCACTCAGCCTCGTGAGGACAATTGAGTAGCTGTCTGACAGTGAGACAGCGCCCCGATCACGAAAACCAAGATTAACGGCCGAGGGGACCCGACGCGCTGATCACGCGTCACCCCAATATCTGCAGGCCAAATGGCTGGGCAGCGGTCGCTTGGTCGGCCTTAGCCCGTCATGGGCTGTATAGTGCCAGGGGTTGACTTTTATATAGTATATAAAAACACCCATCACGCTCTATAATTTAAAAAAACCGTAACTCCCACGCAACACAAGGTCAGTGACCTATAACATCTATGCCGAAAACTGCACAAAAGAAAAATAATTTGATTTTGGAATGTTAAAATTTAGTATATTCGAATATAATTCAATAATTTCAAAATAATATTTACTAAAAACACAGAAAATTAATTTGAACATTTTTCTATTCTATAGCAAACACCCTGAACAGGATAATTATTTTCTTTCTAGCTGAAATATATGTACTCAAGTGACCAAAACTATTATTAACATTATATTTCAATTATATAGGCCTACCAACGTTTACAAATCTCTTATCTTCAATAAAGACATCTTCTTCTGTAAAACAATGCATTGCATTCACTCAACACAACCGAACTGGTGAGCACCGTGCTCTGTGGAGACCACTGGGATATTTGCTTTCCACCTTTGGTTTCTGATGACAGTATACATCAAATTAATGGGTTTTCATTATTTCTCTGCAGCTTGCTTGTGGATGTATGTGGAACTGCTTGAAATGAAAGGGGTGGGAAGATTCTCTCCCTAACACCGTTCTATAAATACATGGTGGGAAGATATTATCCCGAGGACCTATACAGGGTTGCGTCTGAAACAAACTGAAAAACAATAAGAGTTCACTTCACAAATATCAATAATTAATGAAGTAAATATTGCAACACTTTCAACGGCGAGTTGAACACGTGTGAATTGTTTGCACTGACGTCTACTCTAAAATAAGAGGTATATTGGCAACGTTGCGCAAGGATTTGTCTTGGAGGCTGGAAACTTACCCAACTTCCGCCTAATGGCTGCTACCCTCCTGTGGGGCGAGAGGCATTGGTAATTGGGGGCAGATCAAACACGAACCGTTCCCTTTGGTCACCGGTGGGGATCCGTTGGGTGAATGAACTAAACCAATATTACAGCAATGATATTTTTCAACATAAGACATTCTACACAAAACTTCCACGAAAGCATATACAGTATACATCTATCTTAATTACATAACAATCTAATCGAGATTAATTATTTTATTATTGCAGTCAATGGCCATTTATTTTGTTTATGTTCGACCATGTCGAAATGTAAATATTATATGTCAGAAAACTGTACTATAATGAGGCTCATTATAGTACAAGTTTTCATTATGAGACAGTTTCTCCTACGAATCAGAGCTCAAGAAACAGTTGTGTGACCAATTAGGTAAGGATAGCATCGCACCTGAGCTGACGTCCACGGCCTTCCTTTTTTAAATTTCACAGCGTGCATAGTGTTAAAGTGGGGTATTCCAGGAGGCCATGGTCAAGTACAAGGTATTCTCTGCGTCCTATGCGCTCTGTTCAGTACATAAAACTGGCGAAATCTCTACAGATATTGATACATATTTATGTTCGAACATAAAATAGTTATATATCGTCGAACATAAACAGTCGTATGCAACTTGCCTATAATGGTAATTAAGACACTAGTGTCTTAATTATTGCCATTATAGGCTCGTTGCATAATGTACTATTTCAGGACGGATTAGGGAAGGAAAATAAATGGCCATTGGCTGCACTCATACAATAATCGAGATTTAATGCATTTCAATTGTTGAACTCGAGTTTACCCAATTGTAATGGGTGTTCTCTAAACCTGAAAAAAAAAAAACAAAAAAAAAAACAAGAGATAAATAAATTGACTTGTATAAGCGATCATCATCAGATCTTTCACACTTTAAATCTATGTCTACAAGTATGTGGGTGATGGTATTTACAATATACAGAGTGTTTCTAAATTCCCATTACAGACTTTGATGGCTTGTAGTGGGGACCATAGGAACTTGTGTCCGAAAACGTACCGTCTTCCCGCTACCGGCACAACACACGTTCACAACTCCCACATTTTCGTAGCTCTGTTCGATTCCTGCTGCTTGTCGTCTGGGTCCAATTACAGGTGGGGCTCGAAGTGACAACCACCGCCGTCAACACATACACGGTACCATGTACTAGTACACACGGTCACCAATCCCTGGTCCTCCATCATCAGCCGCAGCCATAACTCGCGCCAGAAGGTCTTCCTCGGATTCCACAGGGGTCTCGTAAATGAAGGTTTTCTCGCGACCCACCGGTAGTAGGTTGGTTGATTCCTCAGTTTAGGGGCTGCGACAACGCAGTCATGTAGCCCTGTGTACTTTGGGTGTGTGTAGAATCTGTCTGATAACCGGTGTTAATTGTGTATTAGTGTGTGTTATCTGTTTTTCAATTCAAGTAAGGACTGCAGACTTTGAATATTTCAAATAGTTCCTACATTTGCCGCCAAACGCCACCGCCAACTCCTACTAGTTCAGAACTTAGCTACTAGATGCCACCGCAGTTGGCTCTTGGCAACGAACGTAGGAACCTAATAGCGTTGTTTACATTCTTAACCTATAATAATTTTGCTTCACACAGGTGTAATTAGTGGAAGGTTCTTTAACATGCCATAAATCTATGACATGGGACCGCCCGCCGGCTTTACTTCCCCTCCGAAGGAAGACATACTGAGAGATTTTTAACGCTCTTAAAAAATCCATCGACTTCGGCCGGGTTTGAACCCACGACCTTGTGCATAGAAGCTCAGCATGCTAGCAACTACGCCACCGAAGCCGCTCACCGGTAGTAGTCTACCGGTGTCAAGTCGGATGAATGTGTAGGCCAAGCAATCGGGTCACCACGCCTATCCACTGTTGCCAAAATCTGTGGTGCAGATGATCTCGGACCGCAAGTGAAAAATGTGCGGACCACACACTCATCTGAATGGCATGGAATGTCAACAAACCTGTATGGGATATGGGGCATCAGGTGATCGTTCAATGACGTACGTACTCTAGTCAGTGGCGTCGACAATGCAAGAGATTTGAACGTGTGCTGTAGTGGTTTATTGCTGGTAGCGAGAGGCCGATAAGTTTCCGGACACAAACTTAACCATCTTGGTCCCCACTACAAGCCCTCAAAGTCTGTAAATGGTATTTAGAAACACTCTGTATACACTTATTTACTTAAGGCAGTTATTATAAACTTGCGCAACTTGTCAAGATTTTTTAGTTACTGTATATGTGATTTTTTGTTAAGAAATTATTATTCAGGGTGTCTACTACTCTGGAAAACAGGGAATAGTCCTACTCAGGGAATTTTTAAATCCTGTAAAACTCGGAGAATTATCAGGGTATTTTGATGACACTCAGGGAATTTTAGTCTTGAATAATTGAAAATTGAGCATTTAGATTTGATGGTGTGGGGGTGGGGATGATTGGTGATGATTGTTGTAGATGATGTTCGTACTGACGTTAAATCAGTAAGCTCTCATTCATTGCAAGATAGAGCACACAAATTACATGTGTATTTGTATATAAATGTGGACCTGTATGATTTTTGAGAGCATTACTATTGACGAGCTACTTTCAATACTCACAAGTAGGCTACAATAGTTTTTCTGGATGAAAATTTAGAAATTGGCAAAATATAGAAGAATATACATTCCTGATTTTGTCTTTAAACTTTGTCATGCTGCCCTTTATTGTTCGGACACGTTTTGAAATGCTCTTTAAGTACAAACTCTGTTTATTATGGCCGCTACTGTTACTCAGGGAATTTTCTGATTTATCCTGGAAAAATCAGGGAATTGTCAGGGAAACCTGTTTGTTGGTTTTGGTAGACATCCTGCTTGTTTAATGTGATATCTATGATAGCGGCCATGTTAGTGTTTATATTGGAATGGATTAAGAACTTAGCTGGATGTTTGAGCGATGTGGGATCCCTTCTCGTGTAGCTGCTACCACTAACATTGTCTACACTTAACGCAGTTCAGCCGGTGGTTTGCGCTCTCCGCTGACTCATATCGTTAGTTCACATGTGTTTTGTCATTAATATGGACGTGTATCTGCAAACCTTAGACGTTAGTGTTTCCCGTTTAGTGAGTATTGTGATCACTGTGAATGTTCGTCATGTCTAGACACCAATTCACATTGCGCGAACGTGTGTATATCCATAATTCGTATATGAAAAGCAGAAAATCTTGTTCTGAAACGAGACGAAAATTTCGAACCAAGTTTCCAGGAAGACCTGTGCCTAATGCCAGTACAATTAGGAGGTTCGCTAGACGATTCAATTAAACAGGCTACATAAATAATAAAAGAGTTGACATTCATTCATCAGAAGATGTCAGGTGTGTGCTACAAGAGAGGGAGGAAATTTTCAGCATCGCCTATGAGCACTGTAAGTACACATTATTGAACAGGTTTGGTAAAAGTGTGAAAGTGCGCGCAAACCACCGGCTGAACCGGGTACGTGCGCCCGCGATCTGCGCCAGTCACAGCCGGTTTAGCTTGCTGTGTTAACTCGCGCGCACATAGATAATGACCCTGTCGTTGTAGGCCTACTCAAGTTCTACATTCGTGAACTCGGTGCTCAAAACACCTGTTCCTAGATGTAACCCCAGAGTGCGTTATCGAGTGTTGTTAGATCACGACTCCTTGGCGGCCATGGAAGAAGAGCGGGATTATTGTTGGCATTGTTCGATCCAGCGATTCCCAAAGACTGCGTGCGCTCAGACGTCGAACAGCCACTGCGAAGTGAGCCGGCGCCCCATCGTCTTGAAACCAAACACCGTCTAAGATTCCCCGCTTTTTGCAGCTGCGGGATGAGCCAGTCATTAATCTGGGCTGGAGCAAGGTTATACTTAGAGCCCTGCGCGGATAAACAAAACATTATCCGCATCCGCACGTTTGCTATCTGAATCCGCCGGCATTACAATAATAATCTTGTTATAGCCTATAATACGCTAAGGTGTATGTTTCACAAAACTCTCCCTCTCTCTCCATTTTGTGATTCGTCTCAATCTGAGTTACATTTTGTACGTAAGTATTTTCAGTCTCACTTAGTTTTCGTTCTGGTTTCCATTTCATTGTCATTTTCGCTATTACCCAGAGCATTAGGGGCGGATAACCTAGATGTTAGGCCCCTTAAAACAACAGTTATCATCATCACAAAACTCAAGCTCCTAAACCAGAGAGAGTTAGAAGGTCTGGTTTGTACCAAAATCTTCCAAATCGTGTCAATAGTACAGGAAAAATCTTGCATTTTTTGAAAAGTCAACGGAAATATATTTATTTGTTTATGAAGTGCTTTTAAACAAATAAGCAAGACGATAGCCCCTGGGAGAACTGTGTCGCCTACAGCCCGCATAGCACTAGTGCCGGGTGGGTAGTCTGTACACATGGGGTTCACACAACCCATTATGCGAGAGTTCCCACACGGCTCCGCTAGTTTTAATTTATAGGCCTAACGTTAATTATCAAAGCAACACATTTAGACATTTGAGGAGAAGGTCGTTGCCTTAGGGCCTAGGCGATGTGCTATGTTTAGAATGAATGTTGTATGGCCATAATTGCAACACTTTTCAATTCGGAGTGTTAATTATGCTTAATGACATAATTTGAATGCGATTAGCATAAATCATCTTATATTTGTCATGGAAAAAATATGATAGTATACGCCATAAACATCCGGGTTTTAGTAGGCCTAATGATATTCAACAAGTTCGGATTGTATTCTAGAAAAAAAAAATCTATCCGCAAATTTTATCCAAACAATATCCGCAGCTTATCTGCTATCCGCACAGCTATGCAAACTACAACCTCTGACCGAAAAGTTCGGTGAGTGGGTCTATATTACGAACGGATTGTTGGCATACTGAAACAGCAGTTAGACTGTCTTGCGAAGTAATCTCCGTGGATGGTTATGCACTTCTGAGAATGTCTGTACAGATCCTGGAAACACTTTAGGGATAGCCTTCAGTTGGGTCGTCACATTACGTTGGATGTCCGAAATGTCCCAAAACCTCTGGTTCTTCAGGGCTCTTCGGTGACCCTGGACTTGGACTCCGCCACTCCATACTTTGACGCTTGACTTCGGGGTCGTACCTCAGACACCAGCTCTCGTCGCCTGTGACTACGGTTTTAAGGGACACTGGGACTGAAATTTTCAAATTCTATATAAACTGAGGTACAGCTTTGAAATTTTATATGGTTATGAATAGTCATATTATAAACCACTTTGGGAAATGTGAGCATTGTAAGTTGATTAGTTCTCTAGATATTAATTATTTTGTACATTTATTGTGCTAATTATTCAAGTTTTATAAAGGTCAGCCGCGTTAAAAAAAACAAGATAGTGTAACTTTTAGGTAATATTCTATTGCACTATAACAATTGGAAGAAACCTACGGATCCGATTTTGAATTGCATTAATGAGTGTCAAGAAATTAATTTTTTTCCATCTCCAAGTTTTTTTCTACAAAAAAATCGTATTTTTTCCAGTTTGAATTTTTTTTGCAGCCAAACCAAAAGTGCAATCTAAAAAACGATCCGCAGGTTTATAGTCATTGCAATGAAGATAATAAATTCCCATTTTGAAAGCAATATCATAAGATTTATGACGCGAGTAACATTTTGAATGCCTGAAAAAGTGAATCCGAGAAAACAGCAATTTTCTAAAATGATGCAGAATTTACAAGGTTTCAGCTTACCAATGACATTAGGACTGTCCTACAGCATAGGTGACACCCTCCTTCTTCTGTTTTGCAGCCTCCTCCTTCATTTCTGTCAGTTTCACCTTCCGTCGACATGCTTTCGCTTCTCCAATTATGACCGCGGACTTACATACTTCCTGCGACTGTCACATCTTTCAAGTGTTTGTGCTGTGACATGAGATACTGAAGTTAGTCTTATTCCTGATTTCAACTCTGTTGTTGCACTACACCCCATGTTGAATTCTGTTACAGAATTCCAAACAGCAATTTCAAGTATCTTCCGTGAAATAAAAATCTCTTTTCGGCACTTCCTCCAGATAACAGAATGCAGAGACTCATTCTGATTTTCAGTAGCACCACGGATGCATCTGGATAGTAGCTCATCTGATGCCAGCCTTTGATAAACAGCATAATCTTGACAACTAAGGGTTCTTATAGTTCTACAGCCATTTTGTCATGACTCTGTGGTGTTTTACCAGCTGCGATACTTCGATTGTAGAAACACCAAGACTCAGAACCTTCAGGACACTTACTGTGCTGGGGCGTTTAAAGGACACACCGTGCATTTTAAAGCTACGCCAGGGCTTTAAAAATGGTGGAATTCGGATAAAACACTGCTATATGATCCGCAGGGGATAGGGGTGTATTAATATGGAAAAAACCGAAAATCGACATTTTCCACAAATTTCACTAAAATTTCAGTCCCAGTGTCCCTTAAGAGCCATTCCATTCCACAGAACATTCACCATTCTCACTGCCACCCGCCGAACTGGTGTGCATGGTAGGTTGCATAAATTCATCCTTCTTACTGCCACCGCCGAACAGGTGTGCATAGTGGGTTGCATATATTCACCCTTCTAAACACGCACTGTGTCAAACAAGTCTTACACGTAGCGTTGTTTGTCGCCAATGTTGCCAGGTCGACCATTCTGACTTCATTTACCAATCGCAACGTGACGAGCCTATTGAACACCATCCCAAAGACTCCTTCTTGCAAAGTTTCCAGGACATGTATCGCCGATCTCAGCATTGCATAGTTACAGGAGGGGACTATTTCGAAGGACAATAGGACCACTGTCGTACATTGTTCATCTATGTTGATAGTACAGGACTATTCACCGAACTTTGTCACAGGTTGTATATCCGCATGGCGCAGGGCTTTAGTTATACCCTCACCATGGGCTGGAGGTAAGTATTGATTAATTGTGGTGTTTGAAGCCATTTTCCAGTGTTGACTTAGTTTGGTGCTTTCCTGTCGGTCAACACGAATTTTACCCGATTGAGATGGGTTATTGCCTAATCCTGAAAATATTACACGAGATTAATAAATACACTTGGATGACCAGTTTCGCTCGTCAAGCGATCATCATCAGATCCATTACACTTAGTCTATAGCCTTAAATCTATGTCTGAAAATATGGGTGATAATATTTACAATATAGGCTATACACTTATTTCTGTTGCAGTATTAGTTGAGATATTGCAACTCGTCAGTATTCGTTAGTTGTAGTCTATGTGATGCTTTTTTTTAAAGATACTGGAAGTGGTGATTGACCTCCGTAATTTGCTTGTTTGGAGTGAAGATGTGAAAAATGAAAATCCACAGCCTGCTTCCAGTCTCCGACCGGGTCAGGAATGAATGAAGCCCCCATCTAGCGGCGAGGATATGAACTGTGCCGGCTGCAGAGGCCTGACGCACTCCTCTGGGGCAATGATTAAATGAATGACAGATGAAATGATAGTGGAGAGTGTCGCTGGAATGAAATTTTGACAGGGAAAACCGGAGTACCCGGAGAAAAACCTGTATGCCTCCGTTTTGTCCAGCACAGATCTCACATGGAGTGACCGGGATTTGAACCACGGACCCAGCGGTGAGAGGCCGGCGTGCTGCCGCCTCAGCCACGGAGGCTTCGGAGTGAAGATGTGGTTGTTGTAAATGGTTGTATTGTACAGGCTACTTATCTGGTTGAGTCTTGGGCGGTCCTGTTCAGAGCAGTTAACTTGGTCACTGTATGCACTTGACTGAAGGGATTTTTGTTGTTGTTCTGATGAACAGAACGATCAAAATAATAACAAGAAGTTCCGTGAAGAACTAAAGAGCCTACTTTTCTTAAAATTTAAGATTCATGCCTGTGATTAATCTATATGGATCTATCTAGAATTATGACGAAATTAAGTTGGTAATATCGAAATTTCTAATTAGTTCGAAATACTGTATACCTGGCATAATGCAGCCTAATAGAGAACTACAGTTGGCAGCCCTGGTGACTGAATATATTCTTAGTTCCATCTCTTAAGGTACAGAATACAAAATTTGGTTGAAGTCCAATGGATAGCATGGACGTTACATGCAGTTAAACATTGGATCTAAAAGCGCGCGTAAAATCATGTTGGTAACAATGACATACATGTATTGGTCAGAAATAATCTGAAATAATATGATCTATTGTTGTGTCAATTTTGAATGAAATCCATTAGTTAGTATAGATGTTACATGGATTTTAAAATTGGACCTATCAGCAGGCTTAGAATCATGTTGGCAGCACTGACGTATATAAGTTACTCCAAATTAATATAGAATGTCGGGTACTATACATGTGCATAGTTTAAAGCTGTCGGCTTGCATACTTTCTGATATATGGGTATTTGGATTAAAACAATTGAAAGCATTTATCAACAGTTGGCAGCCCTGGTGGCTCTTAAGAATAGGCTCAGTCATATCTGCTTATGTACACATAGCACATACAAAATTTGGTTGAAATCTAATTGATAGTGTAGAAGTTATATGCATTTAAAATTTGGACCTATCAGCAGGCTTATAATCATTTTGGCAACACTGCCATGTATGGCCTCCTGGAAATTAAACTGCAATATTATTATCTATACGTGTGCCAATTTTGAAATAGCTCCCATTCATACCTTCCAGGATATCCAACATGGAGCTGAAAATTCAATTGCGATTTTTCAGCAGTTGGTAGCACTGATATCATTTTCAAATATGGCCGTGAGATATTCAGGTATAGATCTTTACTCATACCAAATTTTGTTTCGATTGCTGCAGCCGTTTAGGAGTTGATAGGACACACACACACACACACACACACACACACACACACACACACACACACAGACAGAAGGACAGGCAGACACACATTTGCCCGATCTCATAAGTCTACTTTTTAATAATGAGTAGAGGTATGGACGGACTTTGTGCACACACGGTAGATAGGAGGTTTTGAAATTCTGGGGGATCGTATATTAGCGATCATTTGTGTCATTATGTCGAGCCTTCACCCCCAGCCCCCTCGCCAATGTAATTTTCACTCAGCTCATCCCCCTCCAGAAGCAAATCCTAGTTACGCCACTGGGTGAGTGTATATACTGATATATCGCCAGGAGGTGGCAGTTGGGTTTGAACTGCAGTTGTCCTCCCGCTCGCTGCGTATCGCGCATTCCAAAAACATAAAGTTGGTCACTGTTTCCATTACAGTACTGTACCTGATACTGCCACGCCGTAAAAAGTGAACACACAGAATATAGGCAGCAGGAAGGAAGGTAACAACAATACACACATACGTGACGCCCGACAACAAATTCTCATGCGGGAAGTAGCAACAACTGGCTGCCAGCCGATATATTTAGGTTTGGAATAGGCGGGCCTCGCTTGCGTACTGCAAGATCCCCCGTCTCAGCGTGATGACATTACTGTTCCCTAAAGAAAGAATATCAGAATTTAGAAACCTCGTGTATACAGCAGACATGGATGCCATTATATAGTAGCAGTGAACCGATATTATCTTGTATTGTGAATCATGCACCTGCGATGGCTGCCTCAAGGTTTTGGCGCGCGGCCATGTCCCATGCGGTCATCGCAGAGTCTCCACCACTCCCTCGCGCCTTCATACGGGAGGCTCCTCACGATCGGGGGCACCCGGCTGGGTCCGGGCAGTGCGTGCTCGACCTGACCGACACTCGTCCACGTGACGGCCCGTACTTTGCGACAATCGCTGCGCTGGCCGGGCCCCATATTTAGAAAGCATTCCTCATTTCGACCCTATGTTTCCCAGAAAGTTGCTTACAAGGGATACTGCCCAGATGGTGAAGGGAATGTCCCACCCCATTCCCTTCTTGAAATAACCAGGCAGCATGCTTGCGTGAAATATTAGTTGAATCTGTTCCTTACAAGGGATGTCCAACAGGCAGGCGAAACCTACAGTATATTGATCAAGAAGTTTTAAATTATACTTAATTTAAACTGTACAGTGTATGCTAAAATATGCTGTTATGTTCAGAATATGCAAAAATCCAATAAACCCTCAAAATATGCATTTTTATTTTCAAGAAATCCGGTCCGTAATTATAACAGTGTCTGGCATAGCTCTCTCACTTCCTCGTTAACGAGCGGCTCACCTTTGAAATCTAACTGGGTGGATATGTTTAACATTACATGCCTGCAAGGCTTTCCCAGGTGGATGCTGTGTTGTCAACTCGCCATCGTAGCCACTGAGAGCAAGCAGCGAGACTGGACAGAACTACGCGAAGCTGTGCAACACTGGAGACACAGATTACGCTACTGGTGACCTGACACACGAGCAGGTAGTCAGGAATAGACTCTGTTGTCCTCGTGGAGAGATAGAGGAAGCATGCCTTTGATCAACAGGCAACAATGGTTGTCTGAGCGTGCTACTGCCTGGTTAGATTATTAGTTTGGGAATAACCTAACCCCCAAGGGAAGATGAAGAAAAAGAAGTGGGTTTCGGACTGGAGAAAAAGGTTGGGGAAATAGGACGAGAGTCCAACAGAAGTTATAATTTTAACTTTAAGTATACTCAAAGGCAGCTGCCACTGCAAATCCGCTTTCCGATACCTAAAGTGGGTAGTGACCTGGGCGAAGCTAACAGGAAACGCAGCTGGAACTTGGGATATTCTCAAGAAAGCTGCTATAGCGTATTCCCTCTCAAGCATAAATATACCTACTATGGGGAAGGATGGTGGTCTGGCAAGACAAAGAGTAACAGATTTATTGTGTATCTGTTCAAAGGAGTTTGTTTCTAAACAAGTATTTTGAAGAATACAAATAATTTGAATCAGCCTTGATATTTTAGTTCTTGAAATTGTAGAATTTCTAAAGAGCGACAGAATGCTTCCAAGAAGGATAGGGATAAAGCAATTATACCCTTGGGAATAATTTTGGTAAGTGTACCAATAGTTGCATTTAGAAATGACTACGCTTTTACCCAGCAAGGCGCCGACTAAAATTTTAGACAATGAGAAACACTTAAATTTTGAAAAACCAACCATAAGTGGTAGGGAGAATCTCCACAAGCAGGAAGCTGGCGTAGCGAGCTATGCTTGCCTTACTGGCCAGTTAGAATTAGCTATTAAAGCTAAGAGAGACTTTACTAAGTTAATAACTAAGAGTTCTTGCTCAAATGCAACAAGTGGTGAAAACCCTATCAATGGATTAATTTTTATCAAAGGGGACATAAACCTAGGAAGAGTCAAGGAAGACAGGATCTTGCCTAACCGTTATGTTTGAGAAATGATAAATCAAAAGAACAAATCTTAATTTATTTAACAATGTAAAAGGAAATAGTTTATGTAACAAATATATAATTTTGATTTTGTAAACAATTGGGGTCGCAGACCTCCGAAAACATCTAAAGCTTGCGCCAGGCAATTAACAATTTTTTGTTTGTTTTAAACCTTTTATATACTTTAAAATCTTCGTAAGATTTTGAAATGTTGTTAAGATTAACAAATGGGAAATTTAAAGATAATTGACGTAATTAAAGTTAAACAATAAATCAAGTACCAGATGTGTACTTTAAGGATTTCTAGATAGGTATCTTAAAAATATGAACAAATAACAACTTCGAAAGTAAGAACAAAAAAAAACAGGAAGAAATGAAATAGAAGTTTCTATAACTTCTTGTATTGATACAGAAATACTTTTGTAGATTATACAAATAGGGCAGGTCACTTATTGTGAAACCTGAAGAGAAAAATTGAAAGAAAGTTTCTAGAACTCCTATGTGGGTAGGGATCACGAGAAAAATAGGGCAAATTTCCCTTTCGTGAAGCCTAGAGATAACTCACTTTTAGTAAAGAGAATTGTATTCCCTTATTAGAAGGGAGAAACAATATAATTTAAGGCGTGTACTAGACACGAAGTTTTACGGACATTAATTCGTTGTACGTGGAGCAAGTAAGGGAGGGCACTTATTGAGAGTGACACCTCATTGAAAAAAAGACCTAAAGTAACAATTTTATTATTTTGGTTTGTTAGTAAAGGGTTTGGGAAAGATCAAATGGGATTGTGGAAGAGTGTTCATGGCCGTATTTATTGTACTCTGACGAGCGCGACGCGGATGAAAATTTGAATATGCACTGTTTTCACTATAGTCTGTTGATATAGTTGAAGAGTTCACTGTAGTAGCACAAAACGTTGATGGCAAAGAAAGTTATTGCAATGGTGGAAAATAACTAGTTACACTAGATTTGCGAGAGTCTATTGCTTGAAAAACTTGTAGGTTATAGTTGAATGCACCAGAAAAATCCCAACGGAGGAAGAAAAATTAGATATTGATTAGCAGTTCTTAAGGAAGATTCCTTAGTTTGAAAAAGTATTCCCATATGAAGTGCAAAATACATGACAGTATAACTGGTAGATAGAGTGTAGGTTCTGGAAGGTTCCAGAGCAATGATGACTTGTTTAAATTGGGTAGAGAATCCCTCGGCGGAAAACTAGATTATATAGACAGTGGGTATTTTAGAAATATCCCTCGATCGATAGCATCTCAGAAAATCTTTCATTTTGAAAGTTAGATTTGATAGTTTGAGTTTGATCAAGATGATCTCTTGAAAGCAGTTATTTTTATCACATAGCAACTTTCACTGTCTGTAAAATCCAAATAAAAGCATTGAGCCTTTTAAAAGCGATGAGAATGTGGTTAAAACATGAAGTCGATACTTATCTTTGCTTCATGAAGAAGGTGATGTTGCTGTTGACAGTTGATTCTAAAACGCGACATGGCGTCGAATTTAAAAGTTTGCCTCTAGAGTAGAGGAGGCGAGCTTTAGTTAAGCTCCAACTGACTGGTTTGACTTCCGACGTACAAGTGAGGCCAGCTCAACGGGGCGCGGAGAGACCAGGGGAGGGAAAAGAGTGGGGGTAGGAGACAAAAGGAATACATATAAGAATAGCCAACATAACAGAAGCACATTTTCTCTTGATGAAATGGTCTTCAAAGAGTTGATAGTAGGCGTCACTAGCGCAGCCTGGTGGGTGAAAAAGTAGACGAAGTTCTCTTGATCACGGAGATGATAGCTGGCGATAGCGACGAGATCTGGTGGCTAGATTGGTAAGGAAGTCCTCTTGTGCAGGGAAAATTGAGGAACTTCAGAGATTCGCTGCTAGATGACGCTAGGTGGGTCATGGAAGATATATATCTAGAACAGACTTACAGGTAGTGTAAGAAACATATACCAACAAAGAGAAATCAGGAGATCACTGCTGGTGTTTGCGAAAAAAGGGAGGGACGAACTAAAGCAAAGAGAAGCAAAAGCTTACTCTGTCTTACCATGTATTCCAAAGAATACACCACTGCCTAACGTTTTGAGTCCCCGCTCGTTAATGAGGAAAGTGAGAGAACAATTATATATATTTCCAAGGAAACACACACACATCTTGCTATTAGAAGCCAAGATGTAAATTTTCAAAATTCAAATCTTAGCTATTTGTATCCATTTTTTATTTTATTTTAAATTTGCCCTTGCTCTGTGTTTATCTTCACCGTTTTTCTCATTATCTCCCATATTTATAGCAATATTTGGAATGTTTGTTTTCTTAAAAGTGGGTGTTAGATATTCAGCTACAAAATGGATTGCAACTCATTTCCGGATTATTAATTAATTAAACATTATTAATTCATTTTTATTCTGAGCAAACTCAAAACATATTTTAACGTGTCATAGAAAGACTCATTAAAGCCAGTGTTTTGAGCGAGTTTCATAAATATTTGAAATATTGTATTGTTGCGGTAGGGATTAAGAGACTATTTACATTACTGTTGACGGAAAAAAATCTCTCATAAGATTGGAATTTATTTGACTGCTATTTGGTGTTTATTTTTCCTTTGAAACCCTAAGTTGGTAACTCTGGGTATGTTCGCTAGAATTTTCTTTTTACGATGATAGATTCGATTCTCGAGAATTGGATATTATCTTGCTCATGAAAGGGTGGTGATCGATGTACTGGCCTGGTCGTATAGTAGTGCTTAATGCCTTGCTCCTGCCTGGCATCTTGACTCTTCATCTTGTTAAGTAACTCGTAGGATTATAGCGGAGGAGGTGCAGGATACAGCAAGTGGTCGTGGGCACTCTCATAAGTCTTCCAGCCGAGTTGAGTGCCCGAGAAACGTACCAGGTTGGAATGGAAATTCAACCTTTTGTTGAAGTGTATCCAACGACTTTCCCTGCGGCTGTATTTTTGTTTTAACTATCCTTTGAAAACGTTGAAAGAATAACATTTACTCTTTAATTCCAACACCAATGAAGATATTGCAACAAAATTTGAAGAGGCTTTATCCCATTTGTAATAAATAGGGCTAGGATTTTTAGGTGCTAAAAATCGGGGAATTATTTATTTTTTATGTATTAAAAATACCTGAAATGTGTGACAAAGAAGTAAAAAATATTTAATTGTAATTCAGTGTATTAATGTGAATATAAACAATATGCAGTACTCACGAATGCAATTAATTCTATGTCTCAATGACTGCTGAAGCATTAAAATACACAACGAGATACATCTTCAAGTTGCCCATCACAAATGACCGACGATTATGGCGAAACACTTATTCTGAAGGCGCGAAACTGCGGCAATACGTTTCTTGCCCTTGAGGTGTTGTGTAACTTCAGATCGCTGTTCATTCCACAAGGTTGGCAGAACAGAAACCCCCCCATCTCAAGTAAAATAACTCGTAGTTGTTTTTACTTTAGGCATCGTAGAACTGCGTTACACTTCACAGTGCCAGAAATGAACTGCATGCGAGTGACACTGGTTCCAGGTAGCTGGGGGAGGGGGAAGGTCTAGCATGTGGTGCAATATGGCTATGGGCAAGGAAATCCTCGGTTTCCACAGTGAGCGGCACGGGGCGACAACATAAGAATAACACAGTTGCAAGCTGACATACCCTCTGAATGAAGATTAGATAGCTTCTTCCCGTTGAAGTAACACAGAACAAAAATGCAATAAACTGAAAGATCTAGCATACTGATTTTAAAAGAAATGCAAATATTATGTCTTTGTATGTGCTAATACGTGAAAAGCAGGAATTTATGTATTTATAGACAAATTGCTTAAAATATGTATTTACATTAAAAAATATTTATTTACCTAAAAATCCGAGCCCTCGTAATAAGTGTTGATAATGACTCTAATTTTCATCCAGATAGGATCGAACCCGACCCGGCTCACTTCGTGCCTAGCATTCTTGGCTGTCATCCCTGAGATCCGGGTTTGATTTTCGGCTCTGCCAATGAATATAGTTCTGGAACGGGGTGAGGAAAAACTGAGGAGGAGGTGGGTTTGATTCTCTCCTCAGGTATCACTTAGTTTCACACGTTTACTTCGGGAAAATGCCGGGTTGGTATCCAAATGAGAGCACCTTCTATCCCAATCCTCCAATTACAAATACTCCCACTACTACAGCAATTACGATCAGACAGATTCCACACTCACGGGGTTACATGACCATGATGTCGCAACGCCCCTAAAGAATCGACAACAACTCGAGGCTAATTTGCTTTATTTCTCCAATTTCAGCTTCAGACTTACGCTGAGAAGTTACAGCTTTTTCCTTGCAAATCTAAGACCGAATCACAAATACACACTCCACGATAGCACTTGACTTAGGTCTGATATCGTACAGTTTCTCCATAATCCTTGTAGTTATTGTCTACGCGCCAGGGTTTTAACTGCAAATGTCTTCGTTTCAACTTAAAGTTGGATGAACAACAAGCACAATTTGAAATCCCCGTTGCAGCGGGTCGAACTGACTTCTCCTGGCGCGAGCTCTGTTATTTCAGAAAGTCGCTAGAGAACAGATAAAAGTACCTGAATTCCTATTTAAATAACACAAAATTATTTGTTGAGTAATAAAATCAATCCGCGATCAGTAGACATACTAGACGTATTGTAGCGACTAGCACTCTTGGCTGTCGCCCCTGGAGGTTCTGGTTAGATTCCCGGCTCTGCTAAGAAATTCAATTCTGGTCTGCGGGCTAGAACGGGGTACACTTGCTTCGTGAGGCAAAATTGAGAAGAGGTGGGTTGGATCCCCAGCTATTCTAGAAGTGGTCTTCCACTTTTACTCCAGGCAAATGCTGGGATGGTTCCTAACTTATAACCACGGCCGCCTCCTTCCCAATCCTCACCTGAATCACAAATACACACACTAATACAGACACCACAATAGCACAGGGCTAAATGTCCATGATGCCCCTCCAATGAAACAACAACAACAGAGATATGTAGGAGAATCGGATTCGAATACAGACTAGGTCTCATTTTCAAGTTTATCCGCCTGGCTGCGCGGCTCAGCGGTAACGTTCTCGATTGCTTTGCCCAAGGTTGCAAGATGGAATCCTGGCGCAGACAGCTGGCATTTCAGGGTGCGCAAATGCGAGGTAGCCGTGTCAGTAGATTTACTGGCATGTTAAAGATCCCCTTCGGGGCAAAATTCCGGCACCCCGGCGTCTCTAAAAGCTGTAGATGTTAAAAGGAATGTAAAACAAATAACATTATTATTATTATTATTATTATTATTATTATTGTTGTTGTTGTTGTTTCCTATGGCTAGCCCGGATTCCAATCCATCAGCTTTCTTGCGTTCCAATAGAGTTGTGTGAGGTTTCCAGAAGTTCTAGCAGTCACATCAAGTTTGTTGCAATGTAGCAGGTGCCCCTTATCCATTTTACTTCCAGGTTATTATTATTATAGTTTATTGTTTAACAACATTATCACGGCAAATACCGGCTACATTTTCTGTTACAGCCTGGTTCGGCCTTAGCAAGGAACCATCTGTACTGAGATAATTTCTATTATACTGTTCAGAGACTTCACATCCAGGTCGTGCCCGCAGTCTTCACGAGTCTCCTTCATTTGTAGGATGAGCTAAATTCCCATCTGGATCATCAAGCCTTGCTGAGTGTTCGGCCAGTGTATTGTCACCAAGGAACTTCCTAACAATATGGCATGTGTTTAACAGAACTGCCTTCTGAAGTTCAATATATATCGGCGGGTGCAGATTCAATATTGATAGACTACTATGGAGAGTTTTCGGTATAACACCAGTACACGATACAATTATTGGGATGGTAGTCACCGAATCAAGTTTCCACATCTGCTTTACCTCAATTGCCAGCTCTGTGTACTTCGATATTTTAGTAGCAGCTGTTGTTTGGATGTTTTGAGTGTTGGGACATGCGATATCTATCAGTAATGCCTCTTTGTGTACTTTATTGATGACCATGATATCTGGCCGGTTGTTACTGACTGCGACATCTGTCACAACTCCTCTGTCCCAATAGAGCTTGTGTGTGGCATTTTCGAGTACTGCAGATGGTATGTATTTCCAATAGGGGACGGAGCTTTGAAGAAGTTTGTACTTCAATGCCAGTTTCTGGTGGATAATGTTGGCAACTTGGTCGTGTCGATGTTTGTAGTCAGTGTTGGCAAGGTGGGAACAACCTGATATGACGTGTTGAATGGTTTCACTACATTTGCCACAGCGGCGACATTTCTCACTCTCTGTTGCTGGATCTTTTATGATAAATTTCCGATAGCTTCGAGTAGCAACAACTTGGTCTTGGATAGCTACAACAAATCCCTCTGTTTCCGGAAAGAAGACCGAGTGGGTCAGCCATGCGTGCGACGCTAACTTGTCGATGTGAGGCTGGTCCAACTCATGTGGAAACTTCCCATGAAGCGCCTTCTGTTTCCAATTCCCGATCTTGTGTTCAGTAGTTTTCATTTCTTTTACTGGTGGATCTAAAGATGACAGATGGAGCGGTGTGTAATTATCATCAGCTGAAGATACAGTGTGATGGAGAGGGGATGTTTCTCCTTTGTTGTGGAAAAATGCACGCAGAGTTGTCACTTGTTTTGTATGAAGGTTCATGATGTCTATCAGTCCTCTACCACCTTCAGACCGAGGTAGAGTCAGGCGCTCTGTTGCTGATTTCGGATGGTGCATACGATGGCGTGATAAAAGCACCGATGTTTTTCGTTGCAGATCGTGCAGTTCAGTTTGAGTCCACCTGATTATACCAAAGGAGTATGTAACTACGGGAATTGCAAATGTGTTAACTGCCTTAATGATATGTTTAGCGCTAAGTTTTGAAGAGAGAATACTGCGAAGCCGTGAAGTATACTGCTCAGTTATGTTCTTCTTGATATCACCGTGTCTGAGACGGGTACTCTGGGCGAACCCAAGATATTTGTACAATGCGCCTTCCTCCAACGGCTGAATACTTCTTTGTCCCTCTCCAACAGGTATTCCTTGTGCAGAGTGCGAGCCTCTAATAACAGTCTGTGTTCTGCACTTATCAAAACCAAACTGCATATGGATATCTGAAGAAAAGCTCTGAGTGATAGAGATAAGATATTGTAGGTGCACTTTAGTTGATGCATACAGTTTAATGTCATCCATGTAAAGAAGATGGTTCATCCTGTACGCTTCACCATGATTACCCTTAATACTAAATCCGTAGTTGCTACTGTTCAGGATTTGCGAGAGAGGATTCAATGCCAGACAAAACCAGAGTGGGCTTAGCGAGTCTCCTTGGAAAATTCCTCGGCGAATCGGTATTAATGAAGATGTTAAACGAGTGCCACCCACTGTAAGTTGGAGGGCAGTGCTCCATGAAACCATTGCGCACTTCAGGAAGTTCACTATAATAGGGTTGACCTTGTAAATCTCCAAGCTCTGTATAAGCCATGTATGAGGCACGGAATCGAAAGCTTTTTGGTAATCAATGAAGCAGGCATAAAGATTTCGTGATCTACGACAGGCCTGCTCTAATGCCACAGCATCAATAGTGAGCTGTTCCTTACATCCTTGAGAATTCCTTCTGCAACCCTTTTGCTCCTCTGCGAGAATGGCGTTTTCCTCACAATGCGCACGAATTCGGTTAGCAATAATGGATGTAATGATCTTATAAAAGCCGGGCAAGCAGGTGATGGGGCGATATTTAGATGGATTTGTGATTTTAGAGTCCTTTGGCTTGAGATAGGTTAACCCTCTGGCTAGGAAAACTGGAAATGCAGCAGGATTTTCCAGAAAACATTGTATGTGAATAGCCATTAAACGGTGGGTGCATGTGAGCCTTTTATAGTAGTAATTATGGATCCGGTCAATTCCAGGTGCTTTCCAATTCTGTAGGCAGCTGATGACCTGGCGTAGTTCCTCAACATCAACGTCTGTATGTGCCATTTGATTTATTCGTCTGGTAGCATTCTCTATTTCCTTCAACCACGGAGCTTCATTGTTGTGTTCTTCCGGCCTAGACCATATTGATGACCAGTAGTCGGTAACACTCTCCGCACTGGGTCCTTCTGGAGAATCATTCTGAACTTGAGGTGTCTTTTTCAGGTTTTCATAGAACTTTCTCTCATTTCTCTTGAAGTCATTGTTCTGTTTCTTCCGTTCGGTAGTGTTCTGGTATCTCTTAAGACGCTTAGAGAGGGCTGCAAGTTTTTGTTTATAAGTATCAAGTACTTCTGTTATCACTGCGTCCTCGGGGACCTGAAATTCTTCTAGTGAGGAGTCCATCATGATCCTTCGTATGCGGTTGTTCAGACGTCTACTTCTCACTCCACTCTTATACTGTTGCAGTCTGTTCACATTCTGGCGTAGTTGTTCAATGCGTTGTTTTAAACGTTTTGCCCATGGTGGATCACTGGGTTTCCTTGCAGCAGACTGTTGGTTTGGAGGGCGTGGCCTACCCCCATTAATTCGTACTGCAGCTAGTGCTGCACAATAGATAGCAGTATGAACCTCCATGAAAGATTGGTGCTCTTCTAAATAGTTGGGAAGTACGGTTTCGTTCAGTTCTTTCAACACCATGGCAAACTTGCGGGAAGACTGCTGCCTCGGAAGTATAGGACGTTGGGTAGGGTCAGTACCTGCATATTCAAGCAGAGTTAAATTAAATTCGTCTTGGATCTTGGAATGATGGCTTGTTTCCCCATTATGAGGTTCATTTACGTGAGTCGATTCATTCAGGGAGACCTCATTATCAGTATTTATTTGGCTAGTTTCACCACTTGCAGCTGAGATATATAGTTCATGAGATATCTCCTGTCTGATTCGATCCAGAACAGGGTCGGGAACTAAATGATTCTTTACAATTGCTCTTCTTTGATCAGCGACTCGTTGCTCAGTGATGCTAAACAGAGGATACTGCTGCTTGAAAGCCGCATGCAGGGCTTGGCGGTAGTTTGTTATATCTGTTTCAAGACGAGTTATTCGATAATATGCCCGCATGATATATTCATTCATATGAGATTCCCATTTCATGCGTTTTCTGGGCTTACCTGCGAGAGTGGTTGTATTTATTACAAAGGCACTGCCGTCAGGTGCGGTGCGAGACTCGAGATTTTGTGTACCGTCAATATCGTCTTGAGCTGCTGGAGCTTCTTCGGGTCTACTAATTGGTGGACAGCAGCTTGTCATCCCACTGCCACCGGTTTGCATATTGTCACCTCTAGCGGTGGTTCTAGAGGTAACCTGCCGTATCACAGGCAGTGACATTTCTTAAAGCAAATTACTATTATTGCCTTTCCTGTGTGCTTTTTATACCTTCAGCCAGGTATTTATTATTATTATTATTATTATTATTATTATTATTATTGAAGTATGTCAAACATTTGTTGTTGTTAATTCATTTTAGGACTTTGTAAATCTTGTCATCGGTCCCGTGTACCTGGATGAATGCTGAATTTTTTCAGACAACCTGTATTTTTTTGAAAACTGTAGTAGTGTGTGTAGCTGTACTAGAGACAGGGATGAAGAGGGTTTTTTGGGACTTCAAATAAGCTACTATCCCGGCATTTGCCTGGAGGGAGTGTGGAAGAAACGGGGGGAAAACCAACACTGAGGATAGCCGTCGGGATTTGAACCTCTGAACTCAGGACTGAAGCTCCTCACCGCGGCATGGTCTAAACCTCGGTGTACTCAATAGATATGATTACTCTAAGAGAAGCTATTCTATGAAGTAATTTATATAGTACTAAAGTATCTGCTGCGGAATACCATTAAATTTGTCACATCTAACGTTACAATCGCTAAGTTGCCAACACTGCTAAATTGGCAACCTAAGTAGATTGAATTAATGTTATTGGTTTTACGTTCCTTTTGACTACTGCGGCTTTTAGAGACGCCTCGGTGCCGCAATTTTATCCCGAAGGGGATCTTTAACCTGCCAGTAAATCTACTGACACGGCTCCCTCGCATTTGCGCACCCTCAAATGCCAGCCGACTGCGCCAGGATTCGATCCTGCAACCTTGTGCACAGCATGCGAGAACGTTACCGCTGAGCCACGCAGCCAGCCAACCTAAGTAGAACCGTTTGCTACGTTTGATTATCTTCGTTAGTGTGAGTTTAGTCTTTGGGGATGAGGATATCGGAGAATATTCACAAAATTCGACGCTTGACTGAGATAGCCTGTAGGGTACATGGCTAGGATGTGGATACACGCGGATATTTAAAATATTCGACGCCTGACCCTGAGCCGAGGCCAGGGGTGCCCAACCTTTTTAATTAAGGGCAACATTGTAAATAGTTGGGGGGACCTTGCGGGCCAATAACACTCCGGGGGTTTTGGGGGTTACGGATTTTTTTTTTATCATTTCAAATGATCTTGTCGACTTCATCGTTATGCTTGAGTCAAACGTTATGCGTTACGGAGACGGTTGCGTTACGGAGACGGTGAGGTCATGCAGCCGCGCGGGAAGCCTACATTAATGGGTAATGGACGGCGAGTGCGTGACGTCATGCAGCCACGCGGGAAGCCTAAGTTAATGGTTAATGGAGTCTGTTCAAAGAGTCCTGGGGCGTCGAGCGACCTGGGGCTTCGAGCGAAGCGAAAATAATACAGGGTGACTCCTAAAGAGGTGTACAAGATGCCAGATAAGAATACAGGGTGCCTCCTAAAGAGGTGTGCAGGATGTCAGAGCAAAATACAGGGTGGCACTTAACGAGGTGTACAGTATGTTAGATTCAATTCAAATACAGGGTGACCCTTAAAGAGTTGTAAAAGATGTCAGATTCAAATACAGGGTACCCTTAAAGAGGTGCCCGCGCGGGAAGCCCTCCTGAGCCTTTCTAACTTGTGTAGCATTTGTAGCATGCGTCATTTGAAATGATACAACGTCTAGTCTTTCAGACTGACTGTGTGTTTTTTATTTTATTTAAATATAGGTGCAATATGGTGAGATTTGTGGGTCTCTGACCTGAGTTTTCTTAGTATTGTTGTAGTTTTCTATATTTATTTGTAGTGGGGGAAAAATGACACTAAAAATAAATGTTCATGTTTTTAATAAATCCCTCTAAGATATAAGTACGATGATATTCAAGAGACACGGCACGAATGACAAAGAGTGAGTATTTATGTTCATTTGACTCAATTGTTAATCAAATTATGAAATAAAGTTCATGATAATTTAGTTTCGTGTGACGACTGGAACTGCTTTGGGTAGGGGTGTGCGAGCACATCTTTGTCCAGTTGGCTTCAGTTGTTCCAAAGTTTTGGCGACATGGGGCGGGCCGGAGAAAATAGTCTCGCGGGTTGTATCCGGCCCGCGGGCCGTAGGTTGGGCAGTCCTGGCCTAGGCGGATGCGGATTTCCACAAAATTCGGCGCCTGACTGATATAAGGTGCATGGCGATGCGGATACGCGCGGATTTCCACAAAATTCGACGCCTGACTGATATAAGGTGCATGGCGATGCGGATACCCGCGGATTTTCACAAAATTCGACGCCTGACTGATATAAGGTGCATGGCGATGCGGATACCCGCGGATTTCCACGACATTCGACGCCTGACTGATATAAGGTGCATGGCGATGCGGATACCCGCGGATTTCCACAACATTCGACGCCTGACTGATATAAGGTGCATGGCGATGCGGATACCCGCGGATTTCAACAAAATTCGACGCCTGACTGATATAAGGTGCATGGCGATGCGGATACCCGCGGATTTCCACAAAATTCGACGCCTGACTGATAAAAGGTGCATGGCGATGCGGATATCCGCGGATTTCCACAAAATTCGACGCCTGACTGATAAAAGGTGCATGGCGATGCGGATACCCGCGGATTTCCGCAAAATTCGACGCCTGACTGATATAAGGTGCATGGCGATGCGGATACCCGCGGATTTCCGCAAAATTCGACGCCTGACTGATATAAGGTGCATGGCGATGCGGATACGCGCGGATTTCCACAAAATTCGACGCCTGACTGATACAAGGTGCATGGCGATGCGGATACCCGCGGATTTCTACAACATTCAACGCCTGACTGATATAAGGTGCATGGCGATGCGGATACCCGCGGATATCCACAAAATTCGGCGCCTGACTGATATAAGGTGCATGGCGATGCGGATACGCGCGGATTTCCACAAAATTCGACGCCTGACTGATATAAGGTGCATGGCGATGCGGATACCCGCGGATTTCCACAACATTCGACGCCTGACTGATATAAGGTGCATGGCGATGCGGATACCCGCGGATTTCCACAAAATTCGACGCCTGACTGATATAAGGTGCATGGCGATGCGGATACCCGCGGATTTGCACAAAATTCGACGCCTGACTGATATAAGGTGCATGGCGATGCGGATACCCGCGGATTTCCACAAAATTCGACGCCTGACTGATATAAGGTGCATGGCGATGCGGATACCCGCGGATTTCCACAAAATTCGACGCCTGACTGATAAAAGGTGCATGGCGATGCGGATACCCGCGGATTTCCGCAAAATTCGACGCCTGACTGATATAAGGTGCATGGCTATGCGGATACCCGCGGATTTCCGCAAAATTCGACGCCTGACTGATATAAGGTGCATGGCGATGCGGATACGCGCGGATTTCCACAAAATTCGGCGCCTGACTGTTATATGGTGCATGGCGATGCGAATGCGGATACCCGCGGATTTCCACAAAATTCGACGCCTGACTGATATAAGGTGTATGGCGATGCGGATACCCGCGAATTTCCACAAAATTCGACGCCTGACTGATATAAGGTGTATGGCGATGCGGATACCCGCGAATTTTCACAAAATTCGACGCCTGACTGATATAAGGTGCATGGCGATGCGGATACCCGCGGATTTGCACAAAATTCGACGCCTGACTGATATAAGGTGCATGGCGATGCGGATACGCGCGGATTTCCACAAAATTCGACGCCTGACTGATATAAGGTGCATGGCGATGCGGATACCCGCGGATATCCACAAAATTCGACGCCTGACTGATATAAGGTGCATGGCGATGCGGATACCCGCGGATTTCCACAAAATTCGACGCCTGACTGATATAAGGTGTATGGCGATGCGGATACCCGCGAATTTCCACAAAATTCGACGCCTGACTGATATAAGGTGCATGGCGATGCGGATACGCGCGGATTTCCACAAAATTCGACGCCTGACTGATATAAGGTGCATGGCGATGCGGATACCCGCGGATTTCCACAAAATTCGACGCCTGACTGATACAAGGTGCATGGCGATGCGGATACCCG
This sequence comes from Meconema thalassinum, assembly GCA_946902985.2. Lineage (NCBI taxonomy): Eukaryota > Metazoa > Arthropoda > Insecta > Orthoptera > Tettigoniidae > Meconema > Meconema thalassinum. The sequence continues at coordinate 582,152,881 of OX336391.1, read as the reverse complement.
CGGATTTCCACAAAATTCGACGCCTGACTGATATAAGGTGCATGGCGATGTGGATGCGGATTCCCGCGGATTTCCACACAATTCGACGCCTGACTGATATAAGGTGCATGGCGATGTGGATGCGGATTCCCGCGGATTTCCACACAATTCGACGCCTGACTGATATAAGGTACAGGCCAATGGGGATAGGAGATAATTTCTTAATTATGATTGATGATCCGTGGGTGCGGAAATTGACATTCGCGGATGCTGTTGTGGATAAAATGAGTGGGTGTGGATAGCGCTTTATATATTCACGCCGGGCTTTCGTGAGTCGTTCATGTGACAGGGTCATTGTATAGGCCTATCATTTCCAATATTATGGTGAGTAGGCTTTATGCGTGTGACATGAAACAGAAAGGACGCGATGTCACCGCGCTGCTTGTCGAACATACCTGACGATGCGATCGTGGTGTCACGTCTCCTCTGGCCCGCGGCAGGACGAGGGTCACCGGACTATTTAGGAATGTGGAGGCATCTTGGGAATCAGGCAGTCCTGTCGCCCGTTCTCTTGTGCTGGACACGCAACGTGCCCGCGGGTATCCTGCTTCTTCATCACTCTCCCCTTTTAGCACCTTGCAACCTCCTGCATATCTGCCAACTTTCCCGATTTAGACGGGATGCTCCCGATTTTCCATAGTTTTTCATATCTCACGATAACGCAAGTTATCCTCCCGATTTTTGTAATGTAATAATAATAATAATAATAATAATAATAATATCGTATGGCCCCGGGTGCAAGCTTTATTTGCACCCAGAGAGCAGCTTGCATGTCGAATTTTGTCGTTCCATGTAACGCTATGAAAGTTAAGGAGGTTAGACATCTACGCTCCTTGACACTATAGCGCCTTCTAGTAGAAAAAGGAGGAACTTTGTGTTCGCGGAAAATCCCGAGATTAATTTTGCCATTATGAACAAGGCCTACTGAATTCAAATGGGTTCTTTAGCATGCCAACATCGTATGACATGCGTGTCGTGATTTTTGACGCCTTTCAAAAATTACTTACCATGGCCAGGATTGAACCTGCAAGCTTGGGGTTGGTAGTCAGACACGATAAACACTCACCCACCGTGGCAAGCTGATTTTTGTAAATTATTGGCGAACCTCAAAAATTGTCCAGTATTTATAGTGGGCAGGCAATGAATGTTATTTGGGTACCTGAATTCGTAAATGGGTTTTGTTGCAGTGTAAGCGGTTGTTTGACTTTGTTGCAAAATATTCGTCACATTCTAGTGTTTATGCTCGGTGTTTCATTCTACGACCTAAAAAACGTTTGTTTTTAAAACATTTTTTTGGAACAATTTCCGTGCATGATTGAATCCAACAAAGGCCAATTATTTTCTGTTCTGTACTGTTTGTCGATGTAATATTTTGTATAACATGGTAGAAAAAGTGATATTATTTTAGAAACTCGTGGGAACAAAGAAGAACCAAGGAAATGTAAAGTGTAGGAAAAATAAAAGTAATAAAAAATGGAAAATTAGGTGTTAAAAGTGAAACTGAGTTAATAAATGGCGAATGCTTACTTACGTCATTCATTTTGAAGCACAGTTTGCCAAATAATTGATCTAATATGCACTATTCGCATTTCCTTAATTTTTCCGATTTTGTCATACCAAAATCTCCTAATTTCTGGTTTTGTAAGGTTGGCAGGTATGAAAATGTCTCATTTTTGTATCCTGAAGGACATGGATGTCGGCAGTTAAGACATTTGTTGTTGAATTTGATTGGGCTTCGTGGTCATCGAGTCCCGTGGTGTGTGTATAATTTGTTATTGTGATGGTTGTGTGTATTTGTAATTCAGGTGACTGCTGGAGGAGGCCGCATCGTTACATTGGTATAAAATAGCTACTTCTTAATATTTTCCCCGCTTTTATCATTTCTCCAATTTCAACGGAATGATGGATTCCAGTAAGTAACATGGACAAAAAAAATGACAATTTTTAAATCATATTTAATCTCTGTAAGTAAATAAATGGTTACGAGTTGAGATACGAAGTCGTCGGATTTTACAAGAGCGTTAAAAATTCCTCAGTATGCCTTCCTTTGGAGGGGAAGTAAAGCCGGCGGGCCCATGTCACAGATTTATGGCATGTAAAAGAACCTTGTGTGAGCTAAATTTGTAGGTTAGATTTGTTAACGCTCTATTAAGTTCCAACAATCGTCTCCAGGCGCCGGTTTCTGTGGCATCTAGTAACCAAGTTCAGAACTAGTAGTCGTTGACGGTAGCATTTGGTAGCAAAAGTAGGAACTACTTGAAATTGATCATCTGCAGACCTTACCTGAATTACAGATACACACACTAATACAGCCATCACAATTAACACCGGTTATCAAACAGATTCTACACACCCCCAATGTATACGGGGCATCATGACCGCGTTGTCACAGCCCTTAAACTGAGGAACCAAACAAACCAATGAGATTACACGTTTTTGGTAAACATTACCTATATTTTTTAAGATACAATGTTGATATTTTTATGTAGGAGGTAAATATATTTTATTAAATTTATATGGGATGCTAAGTAATACAGTAAACCTCCGTGGCTTAGGCGGCAGCACGCCGGCCTCTCACCGCTGGGTCCGTGGTTCAAATCCAGATCACTCCATGTGAGATCTGTGCTGGACAAAACGGAGGCAGACAGGTTTTTCTCTGGATACTCCGGTTTTCCCTGTAAAAATTTCATTCCAGCAACACTCTCCACTATCATTTCATTTCATCTGTCATTCATTTAATCATTGCCCCAGAGGAGTGCGTCAGGCTTCGGCAACCGGCACAGTTCATATCCTCGCCGCTAGATAGGGGCTTCATTAATTCCATATTAAAACCGTTTTTCGTTTGTTTAATTAAAATACAGTATACTTGATTGATTTTTTTAATAATTTGAAATGGACATTTTATAAAGTTGTCGTTAGCAGTCGAAAACGTACTCTCTTACGCTTCATTCAGCCTTAAAATCTTCTTTATTTCCGCATTGTTCAAAAAGCTAACCATATTTATCACTCGTATCTTAATTAGCTCAGAGTAAGGATGTAAACAAACGTAGCTTCAATAGATCACACGTGCGGGTAATTGGCTGACTGCTGTATGTTCAAAGAATGGTTACCGTATTATGAATCAAATTATTCACGGAACACAAACACAATTATTCACGGAACACAAACACATCGATTTCCAAGGAGATAATAATAAACACTGATAGCACTGCTTGGCTAGAAATAATAATAAAACATTTACAAAAACAGGGCTGATATACCTGCCCGTGGAATGTTTAGCAGAAGCGTCCTTGACTGTGATATCTCCTCCTGGCATTATAAGGGTTAAAATGTAGTTTTCGGGAACCCCTAGGAACCTTCCAAGTATTGCTTCTCGCATTAAGGGGCATAAATAAGCCATATCCGTTTTTTATACAACCTCAATATTTTGCTTAGGCTATTTGAGATTTCAATAAATTTCCAAAATAACCTGGTGATATTTCGGGATTGCCTTCTTACATAGACTTTAGAAGTTTTGTAGTTTTTGAGTAATGATGTTTATTAAATACGTCTGTATAACTGTGTTAAACTAGTTGGGCGCTACGCTGCTGCTAGCGCCAGTGCCTCGACAGGCGGCTATAGTTACCTCACTTTCCTGGTTAACGAGCGGCGGCTCAAACGTAAGGCAGTAACACGTGCCGATAATAACCATTGTTCACTACTGACCAATAGCTGAATGTTGACTCCAAAGTCCCGCCCTAGCGGCCAGCTCGCGTGTCACGCAGGTATCAGATGTCCATTGTTGCACATCGGCGCGTATTTCTGTCCAGTCGCGCTGCTTGCTCTCAGCGGCTACGGTGGAAAGTTGACAGCGCTGTGCCTCGCACTGGGAAAGCCGTGGATCAAGGCAGCCATGGAATGTTAACATATCCGCCCAGATAGATTTCAAAGGTGAGCCGCACGGTAACGAGGAAAAGTGAGGGAACTAAACACACTGTGCCCCTGCCGTCACGCGGCGACTGCGAGGCCCCGTTCTATAGGATAGACTCTCACTGTATTAAACTGTGGTAGCAATCATATACCGGACGGACAAGTACCGACTGCAGTGAGTAGCGCAATAGTAGTGGCTCGAAATGTTGGCTATTTTTCTGTTTCCCGCCGCCAGCAAGGTACGGTCTGTGATAAAGAGGGCTAGGATTTTGATGACCTAAAAATGCTTAAAAATGACTGCAAAAATAACTGCGAAAATTCCGTAAAATGACCCGAAAAGTTAAAAATATGACATAAAAATTTGAACGGAACTGACATAATTTCATCACACAAAAAATGCAAACAGACTACGTCATTGTATTTTGAAATGAGTTTAATAGCTACGTTACATAATTTAATTATTATTTGAGAAATGCGAATTATTTGCACACAAATACTGGTTATTATTTCAGTCTAGTGTGTCTCCTGGAATGTGGATATTCCAAGAAATAAGGGTTGAACAAAGCTGTGAAGATTCTCATGTCTTCGTATTCATCCTCACTTTCAGTTCCGTTAATATCCAGTACCATACACAAAAAATGCATCATAAACCATTAAAAATATGAGAATATGACTCAAAACGTATTACATATTCTAATACATTCCATAAAATGACATAATAATGACGCTAAAAGCAAAATACTTAAAAAATTGACGAATAAATTATTTAATAAATATGCATTTCTGTAATGGGGGACCATGAACAGGATTTGTATGTATGTGGTGAACCATTTAAAAGATGTCATGTCATCAGAATCCGGGCCCTGGTGATAATGTTTCCTAATTTTAATTAATTTAATAATTGCAGCCAAGTAGCCATACATCGGATAATTTACAATACAAAATTTAGATTTCAACACTAAATTTTGTCACTGATTTCGGGCATTTCTTGCAATCTAACACGTGATATTTATGACATTGTAGTTAACAAAATTTACATACACACTTATTCGTCACTATATGGAAACTGAGGGGCGTGGTGGCTCAGCGGTCTAGCTGTATGCCTCTCACCAAGGCGAACCGGGTTCGATTCCCGGTCAATGCATGTGAGATTTTCGATGTGAAATGCCATGTCCTGTGGTTCGGATTCCACGTAAAACGGAGGTCCCGTGGCTTATGATCGCGAGATTAACGGTCACGTTAAACTACAAGCTTCCTTCCTTCCTTTATATGGAAACTGCTTATGGCACACACTTTATGGTGAAAACCATGTACTGCCATTCGCGTTACAACATTCCTCGGGCTTACATTTGGTCCTGTCCAGCTCCTGTCTAACTTAGCAGCTGTTTCATAGAAATCTTCTTCAATTTCTCCTCTCTTCTTCATATTTTCCGACATCGGCTCCCTATACGCCCACTGTTTCTGGAAGTAGCAACACAGAATGCAGACCTTCCAACAAAAATTACTCCCTCGTCAATGTTTCTTAATGTACTGTAGGCCTATAAGGAGTGTAGTGCTCACTGCAGGTGTTGTCATGATGCATGATAATGCTCGGCGCACAGCAACTGTTCTGCAGGAGTTCGGTTGGGAGCTTTTCGATTGTCCGCCGTACAGTCCTGATCTTGGTCCCAGCAATTTCTATCTTTTCTTGCACTCAAGAAATGTATGTCTTCTAGTCAGCATTTTCACGCTGTCTAAGAACTGAAGACTAATGTCACACGCTGGTTCCATTCCCTGGCGCAATCTTCTACGACACAGGAATACAAAAGTTGACTCCACGATATGACCGGTGTCTCCATTCTGGTGGTGATTATGTGAAAAATAGCTCAAACAATGCTGTATAGGTTGCCAATAAAGGTTTTCATGTAGCAATTACATATGAGTCGTCCAGTTGCAAAACTCGTTTAATCCACTTGTGAATAAGAATCATTTTCAAGAGAAACGTTTCTCTGGACTTTGCCCCACATATCGTTTGTGTTTGTTGTTTTCTACCTTTTGCTTTTCTTTCTTGGTTTTGTGTTTATTTTCTGCTTTTGCTTTTTTTGAATGTTCATTTTTGCTTTGTTTCTCTTGTTTTTTGTTTTCTGCTTTTGCATTTGTTTTTGAATTTTGCTTTTTGCTTCGTGTTTTTTGTTTCTGGTTCTGTGTTTATTTTCTGTAAAATTAAAATAAAACAAAACAAAATAAACAAAACAAAATCAAAATAAATCAAAATAAAATTTAAAAAATAAAAATAAAATAAAACAAAATAAAGTGAAACAAAATAAAACAAAATAAAAACAAAAACAAATTAAATTAAACAAAATAAGAAGTAAAATAAAATAATTAAATAAATAATTTTACGTCTTGATCCCTATTTACAAGTGGATTAAACGATTTTTGCAACTGGACCACTCATATTGAAATCCCGTTCCATCTATTGCCGGGTCTGGGAGTTTACGAGGCCTCTCCATTGTATTCTATTCTCCCACCACTTTTTTTTCCTCCACTTGATGCCAGTTACCTCCTCTTTTCTCTATACAGACTCTCACTCCTGTACTCCAGCGCATTCTTGGATGCCCTCGAGGGTTTCTTCCATCGATCTTAAGTTCTTCCGTTAGTTTTGGTAAACTTTGCCCGCTATGTTTTCTATTTATTTAAAAATAGGGCAACTTAATTTCTGTATGGGCCTCGTGCTTCCTACATACGCGATGCAAACGAGCATGGAGGATTGTCGGCTGTGTCGAGGTCGGATTCGGGTCTCGTAGGTCAGGTCGTGTCTCCGATACATTATGCCGGATATAAACAGATATTTTTTGACTTTTAAAGTCGCACATATTTCCGTATTGACAGAATGTAATAATAAACAAAGTTTTTTGTGGTTCCGCCTAGTCAATACTTGTTTTATTAGAGATTTTATCGTGACATAATCACTTGTCTTTACGTATTTTGGTACATGTTTCGGTGTCTTGTAACATTGACACCTTCATCAGCCTACGGTTATTGGTAACACTCAATGACATTAAAATACTTATTACAATAACACACAGATGATTAAAATAACACTTCAAAAAGTTTTTTAAAACACTGTCATAAGGAAAGTTCAATTAAAAGTCTTAGAAAAAAGCTTGGTGCACTGTTTTGGTTTCCAATGTCCTGCTTCCGATAATAACCTCCGAAAACCAGCAAGAGGTGACCATACATAACTGGAAAAGAAAGTCCATGTGTGAACTATGGTAAGTATTAAAACCGAAAAAGTGGAAAGCTAAACACAGAAAAAGTGGAAAAATATATAAAAAGGAATGTGGTGAACTTACGGTGTAGTTGCGGCAGCGAGAAATCGGGCCGTGCTGAGGCATACGGAGACTGTGCAGTGCTGGTGTGAAATAGCTTGGAGGAAGCGGGCTAGGCTTCAGTCGAGAGGGGCGGGGAGAGGGGAAGTATACTAGCAATTTTAGAGGACAGGAGCGGGCTGGGGGTATACCCCATGCATTATATGCAAAAAACAGGGCCAACCTCCAAAAAAATAATGTAAAGCTGAAATTTGGCATAGATGTTCCCCAGTACCCTAGAAACAAATCCTGAAAAGTCCCCATCTCTGCGGTGTCCGCGTCATAGTTTTTGGAGGATTCAAAAGGGCTTAAATAGGGCCTAAGTGCCAAAAACAGCATTTTTGCTTCCTGCGTTTAAAATATTGATCCAAATTTAGTTCTCGCGAGCTTTAGCAATTAATGAAAATGAACCAGTGGGATAACGGACTTATCAGGCCTAATTATTGCTATTGATGAAGGAAAAAAGACAACTAATTTAAAATTTTTAGCACAATTTTTACACGAAAATTTGGATAATTTGTAATTAGCAGGTCATTATTTTTTTAAACAACTGCTGATATTGACTAAAGACCCAGAATGAAAGTTATAAAGCATACTTTTAGCTTTACAATGGCACATTACCCATTTCTATGCAAGAAACGGTTACCGAGTTATGGTCCCAAAGCATAACCGCTGTTGAAAAGGCACCCGATCGCGTTTCTAGGTGAAAGCGCTCGGCCTGTCGGAACAGGCCAACAATACTCCAAACAATTAATTCAGCTTCTCAACAGTCTTGGATTTTCAATAAATTTGGCGGAAGTCTTCAGGTACGAAGTTTCGGCGCTTCGTGAAGAACGTCCAATCTCGAATGCTGGAGCTTTGTTAACGCTGACTTTAACATAAGGGCATTGGACGGGCGAAACACATTTCACTGCATGGGAGGCATCAAGTGCACAGTGCTTGACAGTGAAATATCTCCACTCCCACGTACACGAGAAGTTCCTAATGCTGGTGTGATTGCGGCGATGGGAAAGTTCAACATTTCGTTGTATCGGAAGCCCTCTTCTCCTGGTTCAAAGGACGTCAAGATTAAGGAATTAACTGTGGAAGCCCCAAACTCGGTGGCTATTGCGTCGATGATGGACTCCTTGTGGTTACCTGGACGGTGGTCAGGTATTAATTTACCCGCCTCGTGGAACGGCTTTATGAAAACGTCACTGTCTGCTCATGCTCAACCAGCTCCCCAGACAACGTCAGTTGATAACCTTCCGTCCATTAACTTGGAACCGAGCAATCCATCAACTATATATTCCGCGTTGTAGTTTGCCACAAGAGAGTGCGTGGAACTGAAACAAAGCACTTGTTTCGAAACCTTTGACCAGCCCCTATACGCGAAAGCTGCGGAGATAGTCGCATCGGACACTTCAGAGGAACTAAAAAACGTGGTTGTTCGTCTAGACGGATTTCACATTCTAATGTCGTTTCTTGAGGCAATCGGCTACGTGATGAATGGAAGCGGTTTGGAGGAGCTCTGGGCGGAAATATTCACTAAATCGTCAGTGACTCACATGATGTCTGGACAAGCATATTCTAGTTAGGCTTGCAATTAGCTCGCTCTAAAAATTATTACGTCGTGCCTTCAATTTCAAATGTATCAATAACTCGAAACTGTGCATGTTCTAGGGCCCTCAGAGTGCATTTTCTGACAAAACAGGCTGTAGGGACATTGTTACTTAACATGAACGACGGGCTGAAGGATGACATGGACGAAATACAGGCGCTTTTTACCGTATTCCAAGAAGGCACCACCAACGACTTGCTATCATATCCTTGCCATCAACGTCTCAAAGAGTCGCTTCATGACACATTTTCTTCAATGAGCCAGAAATCTTGCACAGGAAAGCTGTGGGTGGAGTACATCAAACAGCAAGCCTGGAAAATATTGAGGGATTCTGCATCTTAACGCGAGGAAATGAAGGTATTTGTCTCTACGGCTCCAGATGAAAAGGCCATAATATCAGCTGGAGAGAAGTTCGCCATTTGTCTCTACGATTGTGCCAAATCAGAGTGCAAAAGCCTCGACGAACTTCGGGTGGTGAAATACAGCCAAAACAAGATGTTCGGGAAAGAACATATAGCCTACTTTCTCCGAAATGTATGGGTATAGTTATAACTCTCTGTCCTTATCATCTCCTAATTTCTTCCTATTTGAAGTGCAAATTGGCACACAGGATTTGAACAGTGGCGTTCAAACCATAGTTTATAATTTACCCCAGCATTTTGCAATTTCATCAGCAAACACTCCAAACACCGACTACTTACAATAATTGAAACTTCGTTGCTCTAATAAGGCCCATCTACAATGCGCAGTCGGCAGTCCGTAGTTGGTAGTCCTCGGTCGGCAGTCGCGATCGACTCCGTGTATACTATAGGCACCATACACAACATGAAGTTGCAGTTGGTAGCTGGCAGTTGGCAGTCGAGAATTTTATCCTTGACTGCCAACTACCCGACTGCAGCAATGTAATAGCCAATCAGAGCAGATCAGAAACTGACGTCACGTTGTTGTTCTGTGTCGTGTACGAATGATATAGAACTAAGTGAAGTAACTTCGCAACCCGTTAATTTACAGGCTAATCTTAAATACACGGTATAACAAAATAATCCATCTCCAAATCATCCATATTGCAAGTTTTGAGATTATCAACAACGCCTCTGTGCACAAGGAATAAACGAATGTTACTGTCTTATTACTCCTAGCAGTCGTTAAGACTGGGTTCACTAACTGGCCGGTATAGAGCGCTGCTCGACTCTATAGTTTCTGCATAGTACAACTGAAGGCTGGAAGATGTCACTCCAGTGGAGAATGTCGTTTTTTTTAATATATAATTTCCATTGCAAAAAGCACCATATAAAGCTTTATTTTATAACGTCTCAGTACTCAAGAAACAATAAATATAAAAACTAGTCGTGATATCTAGTTGTGAAATATCGAACAATATAATCCTAACAGAGCGAGTGCATTCTAGCGGCCAGAAGAAGAAACTTTTCAATAAAATCTGTTACCTTTTTGTCAGCTAGATGTCTCGATTAAATCTGCTGGCGAATTATGTTTTAATTAAGTATATGTTTTGCACCGTAATATGCACAATATAACGCTTAATTTTAAAACGTCTGAGTCATTACAAAGCAACAAATATGTAAAATGTCAAGCAAAAAACATATCTCTGATGGGGTTTGAACCATAGGCATATGAATGACAGACTAACGCTTTACCACGGAGCCGTTTGTGCCAACGAACATTGATCCATATAAAATGACTTACATAGAACTTGTTAGCAAATAATGATTTATACTAAACGATTTCATCACTGAAGTATATTATTTATATATAAAGCATTTCATACAAAGTTTATTTATTTTGTTTCAGTACGCTATATTGCATGCAATACTCAAATTAGTGAAATATAAGTCAGGCACAAGATATCCGCTGCCATCTTGTCTTATTAATGAATCAGCTGAGCTTTTTAAAATCACGTCTGCACTATAGTATTACAAAATAAACTTTTAATTTCGTACGTGCCTCTTCCTTTAGAACAGTTAAAACGATTCTCGGCTCGATAATCGGAACTGGTGGGTCCCATGATATGGATTATAAAGTTTGCATAATTCGCACGGCCGCCATCCTGAAATGGTATGGCGGACGACCTTGTAGTTTGGTCACAAGACGCATCCTATACGAAGGTATGTTGTTACCAAATTTGGTAGAGATTGGATGATTTGGTTAGTCGTTATTTGATTTTACGTTTTGAACGTTTGAGTGGCCGCCATTCAGTTTTAGTAAAGATGGCGGCGATATAAAACATGACACTGAGGTGTCCTTTGCTAGTGCTACCTTTGTACCAAATTTCGTTCAATTCGCATTCACCGTGTTCGAATTGATAGGGGGGGACAGACATTCAGAGTACACACACTCACACACACACACACAGACTCACACACACACATACACACACACAGACTCACACACACACATACACACACACAGACAGACACACTTTTTTCGCCCTGTGTTGATCTCATAAGTCTACTTTCATTTTTTGCAAAAATCGAAAGTAGGCTAAAAATTGCCAAACAACCGGTCACAGCGTCATTTCAGCTGGCTTCACTTCCGCCGACTTCGGCGGCATGCAAATAACAGTCACTGCGGGTATATTTCCAAGTTCAGGAATGGTTAGGATTTTCTTTGGACCCGACCCAATGGGGATGGAAAATCCTACACTCAGCTTTAGTTCCAGTGACAACTCATCTTCCAGCTGCTCCAGATCATCTCCTCAATTTGGTGTCCTGCAACTGCAAGAGCTCTTTTGGCAGCCGGTGTGAGTTCTGCTGATAGCGACTAAATACCCGAAGTAAACGTTGAAAAGTACACTTGTAGCTTTAAAACGATACATTGCCCATGCTCCTTAATGTGTGGGCACTGCAGTGGAAAAGCATGTGGCAACGCCACATTTGATGGCTCAGACGATGAGGAGGACGATTGAGTCCGATGTAAGCTTTGTTTTGCAAGTGTTCTTTGTCGAAAGAAAGCTTTTTAAGCTTTGTTTTGTTATTATTTGCATTATGCATATTATGAATGTACGTTTAACTGCTAACTGCATTAAACTCGTTTTGTTCTATGCAAACTGTTTCTGCTAGTTTACCTGGATTCAAAGGAATACCATCCTAAAAGTTCTTGAGCAAAGATACAAAATGGTGGCAGCAAAGGTGAATAGATGGAGCCCACCAGCGTAAATGGGCGTTCGTTCGGAAAGCGGCTGCCACACTTCCACTTTTATATTTGTAACTGTATCTCTGCTGCTGTTTGTCGGATGAACATGGGCAATGTATCGTTTTAAAGCTACAAGTGTGCTTTACAAATTTTACTTCGGGTCTTTAGTGGCTATCAGCACTGTTTACACGATAAGTCCCGGTGAATGACAAATTTTCGTGAGAAAAGTTGAGCTAAAAGTTTTTGATTACTCATCTGTTTAAATGTATGGCAATAATTACGACCAATAAGAGCGTTATATATAACGCAGTCCTTCTCTTATTACTATCAAAACTCATTAAAACTTATTTTGGATCAATATTTTGAACGCAGGAAGCAACAATGCTGTTTTTGGCACTTAGGCCCCATTTAAGCCCTTTTGAACTCTCTAAAAACAATGACGCGGACGCCGCAGAGATGGGGACTTTTCAGGATTTGTTACTAGGGTACTAGGGAACATCTATGCCAAATTTCAGCTGTACATTTTTTTTAGGTTAAAACTTAATATGCCTGGGCTAGTATGGGGTTGAGGGGTGGAATGAGCGGATTTGTAGATCCTCGATTAAATGGTAAAATTAAGGTGGTTTGTATTTAACTCTGTAATTAGTTAAGGTCTCAAAGAGTACATTGTTATTTTCAAAGTTGATCTCATTGATATTGGTTAGGGGGTCTGTTCTTTGGGCAAAATATATTTCGATTTCTTCCAATATGTTCATTGTGATACCTTTCTTAGCAAGATGCAGGATGCTCATGTCTTTGTTGATGTCAGTGAATTCATGTTTACTGTCCTTCATGTGGTTGGTCATAGCGGAGAATTTATTGTATTTTAGAGCGTTAAAGTGTTCACCATATCTTGTAGCAAATGACCTACCGCTTTGTCCATAATAATTAGTTTCGCATTTGGTGCATTTCAATTTGTATATGCCTGATTTATTAAACTTGTTCGTGTGGTTTAATTTGTTGGTGTTAAATAAAATATCTTTATTTGTATTAGTTGTTTTGTAGGCTATTTTTAGACCACGTTTCTTAAAAATATTGGAAATGCTGTAAGATTTGTTGTTAAAGTACGTGAAGACTGCGTACTTGGGTGGCTCTTTTTGCTCTGGCGTTAGGTGGGAGACCGGTTTATTTTTAATTTTGTTAATGATGTTAACTATCTGTGGTGCGAATCCGTTTATTTTGGCAACTTGCCTATGATTTTTAGCTCTTCACTTAGGCTTGCTTGGTCTAGAGGAAGGGAGAAGGCTCTGTTGATCATGTTCAGAAATGCGGCTTTCTTTTGATTTCGAAAGTAGAAATCAGCGAATTTATGACACTACTTGAGTTCACACTTATAAATAATTTTTTCACCTTTAATAATAAAATCTTCAAGCAAAAAGAGGGACTGTCAATGGGTTCCCCGCTCTCTGGCATAGTAGCCAATATATACTTAGATCACCTAGAGCATGAGGAAATCATAAACAAAATTGATGGGATATTTTTTGGGCAAGATACGTGGACGATGTATTTGTAATATTAGATGAGACGATCCTGAACATAGAAGGATTGGTGCACAAATTAGTCTGGATAAAAATATACAATTCACGGCAGAATCAGCGGTAAACAATAAAATAAACTTTCTTGACATCACAATCAGTCGGATTAATAATAGATTAACATATACAATTTTCAGAAAGCCAACCCAAACACATACAACCATAAGGCAGGACTCTAATCACCCAGGTAATCAAAAGAAAGCCGCATTTCTGAGCAAGATCAACAGAGCCTTCTCCCTTCCTCTAGACCAAGCAAGCCTAAGTGAAGAGCTAAAAATCATTAAGCAAGTTGCCAAAATAAACGGATTCGCATCACAGATAGTTAACATCATTAATAAAATAAAAAATAAACCGGTCTCCCACCTAACGCCAGAGCAAAAGGAGCCACCCAAGTACGCAGTCTTCACGTACTTAACAACAAATCTTACAGCATATCCAATATTTTTAAGAAACGTGGTCTAAAAATAGCCTACAAAACAACTAATACAAATAAAGATATTTTATTTAACACCAACAAATTAAACCACACGAACAAGTTTAATAAATCAGGCATATACAAATTGAAATGCACCAAATGTGAAACTAATTATTATGGACAAAGCGGTAGGTCATTTGTTACAAGATATGGTGAACACTTCAACGCTCTAAAATACAATAAATTCTCCGCTATGGCCAACCACATGAAGGACAGTAAACATGAATTCACTGACATCAACAAAGACATGAGCATCCTGCATCTTGCTAAGAAAGGTATCACAATGAACATATTGGAAGAAATCGAAATAGATTTTGCCCAAAGAACAGACCCCCTAACCATTATCAATGAGATCAACTTTGAAAATAACAATGTACTCTTTGAGACCTTAACTAATTACAGAGTTAAATACAAACCACCTTAATTTTACCATTTAATCGAGGATGTACAAATCCGCTCATTCCACCCCTCAACCCCATACCCCCAGCCCGCTCCTGTCCTCCAAAATTGCTAGTATACTTCCCCTCTCCCCGCCCCTCTCAACTGAAGCCTAGCCCGCTTCCCCCAAGCTATTCCACACCAGTACTGCACAGTCTCCGTATGCCTCAGCACGGCCCGATTTCTCGCTGCCGCAACCACACCGTAAGTTCACCACATTCCTTTTTATATATTTTTCCACTTTTTCTTTGTTTAGCTTTCCACTTTTTCGGTTTTAATACTTACCATAGTTCACAGAGGGACTTTCTTTTCCAGTTATGTATGGCCACCTCTTGCTGGTTTTCGGAGGTTATTATCGGAAGCAGGACATTGGAAACCAAAACAGTGCACCAAGCTATTTTCTAAGACTTTTAATTGAACTTTCTTTATGACAGTGTTTTAAAAAACTTTTTGAAGTGTTATTTTAATCATCTGTGTGTTATTTTAATAAGTATTTTAATGTCATTGAGTGTTACCAATAACCGTAGGCTGATGAAGGTGTCAATGCTACAAGACACCGAAACATGTACCAAAATACGTAAAGACAAGTGATTATGTCACGATAAAATCTCTAATAAAACAAGTATTGACTAGGCGGAACCACAAAAATCTTCGTTTATTATTATAAACAGATATGCATAATGTGGATGGATTTATAGCTTTAGTCAATTAGGTCACCCAGAGAAACAAAGAGCCTAAGCAGACAACCCCATCACGCAATTTCCGTCATTCTGACCTCGACTCAGTAGCATCGAGTTACTTCACTCGTAGTGTTCGACATAAATCTATGACATGGGCCCGCCGGCTTTTCTTCCCCTTCAAAGGATGGCGTACTGGGGGATTTTTAACGCTCTTAAAAAATCCGACGACTTCGGCCGGGTTTGAACCCGCGATCTTGGGCATAGAAGCTCAGCAAGCTACCAACTACGCCACCGAAGCTTCTAATTAACCTACTTCAATCTGCAATCAAGTCACTCGGCTGACCGTGCGGAGCGAAGTCTTCTTAGTTCCGATACTGATTAAGAGCACATCAATTTGATGATCGGGTGATTAAACGGTGATTTCGTATGACCTATGCGCGACATTGTATGTGCGTTCCGTTACCGAAACGAAACTTGTTGTAATGTAGGACACGTCACGTGGAAGAAACGAATCGCATCCAATCACCAGTCACTTATCAAGAACTCCAACCGGGTGTGTTAGCCGTGGTAGTTACGGCATGACTGATGGCAGTCGCTCACATCCGGGAGGCGAGGAGGTTTGAATCCCCCCGCCGGCAACCTTGAAGATGGTCTTCTGTGGTTTCCCATCTTCCTTCCAGGCAAATGCCGGGGTTGGTCCCTAACTATAGGCCACAGCCGCTACCTTCCAACTCCTCGTCCTTACCTTCCAACTTTCCTTCTCAACGGTACTTCTAGCTCACCCATTGGGTGTCCGTCTCGAAGCAACTACAAAACTGGCGAGCCGAACATGTCCTCGAACACTCCCGGCACTAAAAGCAATACGCAAAAAAAAAAAAAAAATATATCAAGAACTCCGACTGGTGGTAAAGCAACTTCCAAACTTTCGTAAATTTAGGGCCATGGGATGACTGTTTCATTTTCCTTTGAGAAGCGTTCCCCTCGAATTTGATTCGTACTCTCAATAACGCGGCAGCTACTGATTACGTCATCCGCTGAGTAGAAGAGATTGGGTACAACTCCTTTAAATTTCCTTTCGCTTTTTTTTAAACAGAATTTGTTTCAAGTGGGTTCGTACACCGCTCATAGAAAGAACCGCAATATTATTACCTGATTGGCATGCGTACGCAACGAGTCCTATATGCGGGCAAGTATGTGTGCTGCAGCGGGATTGAGAGGGGAGGAGCGTTCACTTCAGGTGGCTTCGGTGGCATGCTTAACTTCTATGCCCAGGATCGCGGGTTCAAACCCGTCCTAAGTCGTTTTTTTAAGAGCGTAAAAATCCCTCAGTATTTGACTGATCTTACGGAGGTTTCCTAACTGGATGCACATAGATGAAATCTCGCGAAAGACGCGTCAAAATCCTAGAATAATTTCTAGATTTTTTATTCAAGTAGTTCCATGCTTAGGGATTAATTAAACGAATTCCATTCTCCCTATGGGTCATGTGAGAAATGAAACATTGGGACAAGCGCAGTCCGAAATAAATAAATAAATAAATAAATAAATAAAGAGTATATTGGCACCATTGTAGCAAGGATTTGTCTTGGGGACTGGCTATTTGAAATACCTCATCCTAATGACTTCTACCCTTACAAATTAGCCCTCCTACCGGTCGACTAAGGGCTGAAAAATCAAACACAGACCGCTCCTTTTGCATTTTCTTGCGTATCCGTAGAGCGTTAGGCATTGCAATTTCGGTCAAATTATTTTCTCCCCTTGTTTTGGTTGTGTTTCAATTTGTTTTCATATTTACAATATACTGAATCGAGTTGGACGTTCGATTGATCAACCACAACATAGTGAGGTTAGTACGGGAGGGAGTGAGACGGGAAAGCGAGCAAGAGGGAACGTACACAATACTGCTAAAATTATCATATTTGAGACTATCTATACCTATGCATTTGCGAAGTTTCATAGAATTTGAACATTAAATGTGAGAGTTTCTTTTTTGCGGGATACTACAATAACTTACTACCTTAAAATATTGGATAATAATGTTTCAGAAATATTTTCCATCATACTACCAAAACTATATATTTCTGGACATTTGATGACATTAGAAGGTCTCCTTTATTGGCTTACGAAATGTAATGCATTTACATTGATAAACAACCAAGCCAGAGAGTTATGAATTACGGTATAACCATGCGGATATACACACATCAAAAAAAGTTTTGCATCACCTCGGTTCCCAGATCTCCGGCATATAGACGTTGACTGTGTATATTGTATCCAAGATACAGTCCCTTTGACTGTTCATAGATGTCACTAAAACTGCTCAAAGATGTAAACAACCATGCATGAGCATGGCCTATTAGACGGAGGGGGTACGACAGCCGATCAGTTCCAGTCATTCCACCAGGACGAAGGTACGCTGCTCATGTTGTCTGTAGTTCTACCATGCCTAGAAGGTCAATACCGCAGTTCGATCGCGTCCGCATTGTTACTTTGTGTCAAGAAGGGCTCTCAACAAGGGAAGTTTCCAGGCGTCTCAGAGTGAACCAAAGCGATGTTGTTCGGACATGGAGGAGGTACAGAGATACAGGAACTGTCGATGACAGGCCTCGCTCAGGCCGCCCAAGGGCTACTACTGTAGTGGATGACCGCTACATACGGATTGCCGCTCGGAGGAACCCTGACAGCAATGCCACCATGTTGAATAATGCGTTTCGTTCAGCCACAGGACGTCGTGTTTCAACTCAAACTGTGCGCAATAGGCTGCATGATGCGCAACTTCACTCCCGACGTCCATGGCGAGGTCCAGCTTTGCAACCCCGACACCATGCAGCGCGGTACAGATGGGCCCAACAACATGCTGAATGGACCCCACGGAATTGGCATCACGTTCTCTTCACCGATGAGTGTCGCATATGCCTTCAACCAGACAATCGTCGGAGACGTGTTTGGAGGCACCCTGGTCAGGCTGAACGTCTTAGACACACTGTCCAGCGAGTGCAGCAAGGTGGTGGTTCCCTGATGTTTTGGGGTGGCATTATGTGGGGCCGACGTACGCCACTGGTGGTCATGGAAGGCTCCGAAACGGCTTTACGATACCTGAATGACATCCTACGACCCATAGTGCAACCATATCGGCAGAATATTGGAGAGGCATTTGTCTTCATGGACGACAATTCTCGACCTCATCGTGCACATCTTGTGAATGCGTTCCTTCAAGATAACGACATCGCTCGACTACAGTGGCCAGCATGTTCGCCAGACATGAACCCTATCGAACATGCCTGGGATATGTTGAAAAGGGCTGTTTATGGACGTCTTGACCCACCAACCACTCTGAGAGATTTACGCCGAATTGTCGTTGAGGAGTGGGACAATTTGGACCAACAGTGTCTTGATGAACTTGTGGATAGTATGCCACGGCGAATACAGGCATGCATCAATGCAAGAGGACGTGCTACTGGGTATTAGAGGTAGTGGTGTGTACTGCAATCTGGACCACAAATGCTGAAAGTCTAGCTGTATGATGGTACAACATGCAATGTGTGGGTCTCATGAGCAATGAAACGAGCTGAAATGTTGTTTGTGTTGATCTCTATTCCCTTTGTATTTAACGGTTCCGGAACTCTTGGAACCGAGGTGATGCAAAACTTTTTTTGATGTGTGTATTATGAGAGGTGTATCTGCCCCCTTACGGCTGGAAGTCTGTCTGAAATTAGTGTCATCAGTTTCCCGACACCACGATGACCATGCCAGCGAGTGTTCATCTATTTATATTTAGTCAGTTGCGTTATCCATACGTTGCTATAAGAACGTCAACTATTACAAATAGTCAATGTGTCTTAGTTACGTGTTGTTTCAAAAATGTATCCTCGACACGCCACGCTCCTCTAAAACTACCGATGCAGAAAAGTACAAAACGTGTCAAGGACTCAAAGACGCTCAGAGGTCAGGTCGTAAATATATCCATGATCCTATGTTTTTCCGCGTAGCAAAGGAAATGTAAGTTTATTTCTCTCTCGGTAACAGTTCAGGAGTGGTGAACATTCTTTAATATTACTTAAATCAGTCCAAATACCTTATATAATGTTGTTTAATAAATTGTGGAAGTGCTGTGGTGTATATGTTTTCTCCTCCGCTGTCTATAACCCATCCACCATCCCCTATCTAGATCACTACTTATGTAGTAAATTTCTAGTTGTGTCCGCCATGATACACGTGAATTATGGGACAAATACAATATTGCCAACCCCCCCGCATGTGGTACTACTCATCAATAATCTTTATCTAGACCAATGGCAATGGTTTTTGTCTAGACCAATAATTGCTAGGTAGCGAGCTAATACATACAGCCCTGGTTTTTGTCACGCGCAATGAGAGCTCTTACGCTTCAATAATCTTTACCCAGACGAATCGTTTTGCTACTTAATGCTTTTTCACATAATTACAAGTTGTATTTTATATCCCATATGTTGGTAACAATAATGTGACGTGAATTTGTGCGGATCGGTAACAGTTGAAGAGACCTAATGCACCAAACAAACATGACAATTTTATTGTTGAATGAGCAAGAAACAAAAATAGTTCTAGGAACCGGATTCTTAGGTTTTTACCCATGTTTTCCTTTATTTCTACATTCAAAAATACTTTTCCGAATCACACTCATAAGAGCCATATTCATGAATTATGTAATACCTCAAAAAAGAAAACCTAAATGATACGTGAGTACCTAAAAATACCTAATTGCAGTTTTGTTTCATTTATTGTAGTATATTTGAATTTATATTCCTTATTTTTAAAAGTAAACCACGAGACAGTTTTTATTCCTACAGTAGCTCTAGTTGACTGAAAACATTTCTACCTGCCAGAAAATTAAAATACTTACAGCACTTTTCTCCTTATATCTTATTGTTTGGAAAGTGGGGATAAATCTCTTATTGTTTCCAAGAATATTCGAAATAAACTAAGTTAATTAAACGGGCTACTGTGTGAAAATCACCTCGGGCATCCTTGGTTTCATTGAATTAGAATAATTGACATATTTTTAGGAGAGCAAATATTGTCTAAAAGTGTGAAGTTCTTGGTGATAATTCGATAAAAGACGTATCATTATGTAAAATATTTTTACACTCTCGTTCCAATCGGATTTTCTACTAACAATTAGGCATTATTTTTTTTAAATCTTTGCGCAGTTGGTTAACGTTTGTTGCATTTTGAACATATTCTACATTTTGAAAACCTAGAAACCTATATTATGTTTTTGAAGACCTAAAATGACAATTTTTTACATTTTTCTGACTGGTGGATTTAAGTTCTTTTTTTATTATTGTAGTTGGATTTATCAATGTATTTAGTAAAAAAAAATAGTTCATAGTTTATGTCCATAGATTTTATTTAGTGGCATTATTATTATTGTTAATGTTTTCTTATCTACATTTTTCCACCTAACCACTTTTGTTTTTAAGTAGATTAATGTGTGTTACGAAGGGTGGATAAACTTAATGTTTCGCTCCTCGCCACCACCAATCGGCATGTTTACAAATGGACTGTAAATGTTCACTTGCTCGGTCCTGGAATAGACACACTTTTTCCAGTGTTAACCAGTTACGTTGTGACGTAACATTATGATCGTATACTGTTGCACCAACTAATGACAAGATCCCAGACAATCCTGAACCCTATTAATTACACTTTCATACACAGAATTATACACTATTACACAAAGAAATCACCACACGAGTTATCAGACAGATATAACACACACCCAATTACATGAGCCTGATGTTCAAGATGTCTCATTCCTCCAGAATGAATCAATACGTTTCATTTCAATAGCAGGGGCTGCCGCGCCCCGTCCGGTGAACAGGTATCCATGGCAGGTTGCATATATTCACCCTTGCGCACGGTTCGCGCTGCTAACTTTTTTCGCTTTCGATTCAGAGTAAATTTACTCCGGTTAGAACAATGAAATATTCGGAGTGTAATATACACACACAAGTGTAGCCAGCTAGTTGACATTTAAAAGAGAACACGATATCTGCGAATAAACCGGTATCCTCATACTTATAGGTATCTACAGTGTGTCCGCAAAGTCTCTCCGCAGCGCGTGTCGCGCCTTGCGGGACTTGTTGGGTTGGCAGTACATTCATGTTATGTTGTTGCAAGGAAAACAATTACATTAAATTCAGTATTAAAATTATATATACGGTACTCACCACTATCACACTGTGCTCCGTCAAGTTTCCACCGGCACGGAAAACCTCTTCCACTAAAAACACACGCTGTTCAGTAGTAAGCATTCCCACTAGACACAGCTTACACAAGAACTAGACAAGAACACAACACAACTTAACAGCGTCAACACTGGCACGCACAGGCACTCGCTGTCGGCAACAATGAACCAGTATTCCCCACCCTATCACACCATGTTGAAGGGCAACACGGAACAAGTGCATGCTTATGCCAACCGCTGCGGTTAGACTTTGCATATACAGCGTCATGAATGTGCTGCCAACCTAACACGTCTCGCGAGGCTAAACCCTCGTAGCTTGCCGCTGCGGAGAGACTTTGCGGACGCTCTGTATGTAGACTCTTTATCAAAAAATACCATCTTATCAGGGCGAGGAGGTGTTGCTCATTTTATGTGTTTAACGACTCAAAGGTAATAGTATATTCGTGATTGAATAATATTTATTTATTTAACCAAATCTATTTGTTAATTGTCACTTTAACTCAGACAGTCATATCGTGACATACAGACAATAAACATATAGATAACATAAATTTACAGTATGGCGTTAGATAATTAAACCAAATGTTCATTCGGCATTTCATAGCTTCCTCGTTATTTCAAAACGTAATAATGCTTTGCAGTAGTTATCTTCATTCACAATATCACTGGGCAACTTTTCTGATGGAGACTGCACAAAGTTCTTTCTTAATCATAAATGTGGACACAGTGTTCATTTTTTTACAGTTCTCCATGGGAGACACATCACAGAAAGAATTACTTTTATTTCCCTATCGAGCCCTTACTAACAGTAAGAGTCTGATAAGTTTTGTAGTAAGGAAAAAAAAATCAAACTCACAGGAAAAATCTACAGACAGCAATATGTGGCTGTACTGTAGTAATCGTATAGGCTACCTAGTTAATACAGATAGGCTCTCCTAGGCTTTAACAAGATTTATAGCTTAGGAAGCCATCTCCTGTACTTGAATGCTTAATTTACATGCATCTTTGTTCTGAATCTCATCCGACGCTTTCTTATTCCACATTGCCCTGATGGTATTAAAATATTTTGCTAATTGACCTGCTTTCCCCCATTCCCTTTTTAGTAATTTAATTAAAGTGTGATACTCATTTTCATTTTCTATTCTGTTTAGATCTGCTTTGTCTACAAACTTTGCTCTTATCATTTTAATTCCCTTGCATTCCCTGATCAGGTGCGCTGCACCCATAACCTTCCCACAAAACAGGCAAATGTCCTCTTTTCCTACTTCTCTCAACGCTTTGTTCTTATACACCCCCATCAACCACCAAATTATCCCTCTCATTTCTCTTTTCATTAGGCATTGAGGCTTTATGCTCATAAAGTTCCTTATTTCGCAGAACTCCGTTAAGGTTCTCCTACTGGTGCACTCTTCTCTTAGCACCTGCAACTCTACGTCATTAACCCTTCTACACACTTTCTTACACACCCTACCTTCCTCTCTTTGTAAGTCCCTATCCCATAGATAACCCATTCCTAATCTTTCCAGTACACTACTTACCCCGTCCACCCAGTAGCCCTCTTGCTGATGCTTCATTTGGTGCAGGTAGGCTACCTTAAGCATCCCCCCCCCCTCCACCTGCTTTTAAACGAATCCAAGACTTTATGACCTTTTTTATGATATGTTGTCTAATGCTTACATCCTCACACAACATTCTCGCTCCACAATTCGCCGTGCAACTAGGTAGCCCCAAAATTATCTTGGCAAACCTACTTACAATACTGTCCAGGGTTTTCGTTCCTTCCTCTAAACCCCATACTTCCACTCCATAGTGCTCTTGAAACGATGAGTGCGTTGAACACATTCTTATACACTTTGTAGTCAAGATTCGGTAACCTACGCTCTAACACTTTTAACATTCGCCAATGCCGCTAGCCCTTTCGATTTTGCCCTTTTAATTTGTTCGGTCCATTTACCATTACTCGCCATTATCGTCCCTAGATACTCAAGTTTTTTCACCGTCTCTAACTGCGACCCAAACATGACCCACTTTTCATTCTTAGCCAGTTTAACTCCCTTTTTGCAGACCATAACTTTGGTCTTACTCGGGTTAATTTTTAAGTTCCAGTCCTCACAGTATCTCACAATCTCGTCAATACTATATTGGATATTATAGGGTGTTAGAGCAAGCAGAAGGATGTCATCAGCAGAAGCTAGGCCCGGGATATCATAATTGTCCAAGCAAGGGTTGGACCGTTGCTCAAAGCCCTTTGAATCGAAAATATCGTTGATAAATAGCAAAAAAAAAAGCACCGGGGATAATTTGCATCCCTGTTTTAATCCTATATTAGACGTTATCTCTCCTACAATTACATCATCTTTAGTTTTAATTGCACATTTCACTTCGGAATACACATTCTCAATTGCTCGTATCATTTTATGTGACACCCCGATTTTTCCCAGTTTAGCCATGACAGCTCCACTGCTCACTGAATCAAACGCCTTCTCCAAATCAATAGCTGTGATATACAGCTTACCTCTTTTCCTTCTTATGTACTTGTCCATCACCGTTTTAACCACAATTATATTGTCACTGGTCCTCATTCCTTTTCTGAATCCTGTCTGGAGTCTCGAGAACATGAACAGCCCTCTGCCCATGCTATTAAACGCTTGGATAAGACCACGGTGTACATTTTGCTCAAATTATCAAGCAAAGTTATGCCTCTATAGTTGCCTGGGTCTAGTTTGTCCCCACGCTTCTTATATATTGGACAAATTATTCCCTCCTGCCACGCCCTCGGAAATCTACCTCCTTCAAAGATTTTGTTAAAGATTTTTTCCAAGCTGTCCATCATGAACCTATTGTTGCTCAACTCTTGCCAAAATTCATTTGTTATCCCCGAAATAGCACCTGACTTCCCTCCTTTACTTTTTGCTATTACTTCCTTAATTTCCTCTATCGATATGACTTGGTCCAGCATAGGCAGAGCGGCCTCCAGCCCCCTCGGGACGCCAAACTCATCCCTCTTCCTCCAATTATCTTCAGCATTTAACAGATTCTCATAATATGCAATCCATACTTCATCACTAATAGAGCACCCCCCACCACTTCTGCTCCCCCTACAGTAAGAATTTATCCTGCTCCACACTTTGCTACAGTCGTTAGCTTTAGAATCCTTATTTAGTGCTGTTGCTTCCTTACCCTGCCATTCATCTTTCATTTTGCTGAGCAGTTCCCTATATTCTTTCCTTAGACGACAAAATTCTACTCTCATCGTATCATCCCCTCCTCTCTTGTATAACTTCAGTGCCCTAATAACTTCGGTTTTCTTCCTTCTACACGATTCATCGTACCTTCCTTTAATTCTCCCTAGTTTTCCCCTAGCCTTCACGCGCATTTTCCGCCCGGCCATCATAGTTGCATTCTCAATCATACGTATTACCCCTTCAATTTCATCATTACTGATCATTAAACTTATCCCTACCTTTATCAGCTCAAAATTTTCTCCCTGGAAGTAGTTCTGGAACTCTCTGCAGTTTTCCTCCCTCCATCTGAATCTATTTACTTTTCTCTCTATAGCTTTAACTTGTGGGTTCCCTTTTGAATTTGATTTTGTCACCGCTCCCTGCATGTTGACGACAATTGGTAGGTGGTGTGATTCCCCCCATTCAACAGTGAACCTCTTAATTAGGGCCAGTGCTCCTCTGGAACATATTGCTAAATCTATTACACTTCCTCCAATCTCTGTTATATACGTCAGGTTACCTTCTTCATCCCCCACACAGACACCATTTAATATATATAGCTCTTCTGCACCACATAGTTCCAAAATCTTTTCTCCGTTCTTGTTACATTCATTGTCTTTGCTGTGCCTATCCCCACATACGGCCTCGGCAACCCCCTTGCTGTAAAGGGTCTTTCTGTCTGCAACCTTCGCATTGAAGTCCCCTAAAAGCACAATCTCTGCCTCTTCATATATATTTTGAATTCTGTTTATTTCAATAGCTAACTCATCGAAAAAGCTTTCTCTTGCATACGGGGAATTCTCCGGAGGGTTGTAGACATAGCCGAAACATACCGTTCCTTTCCCCCTCCCCCTAATATCTGCTTTTACCCACACTACTTCTTCCAGTTCTGAACTAATAAATTCTGATAATTCCCTCACCTCTTCTTTAATTAAAACAATTCCCCCCGGGAACCTACCGGTACGCGCTTTCCTAATCTTAGGTTTTGTATATATATTGAAGCCATCTATTTTAACCTCGCAACCTACAGGGAGCCAACTCTCAACAAATCCTACAATCTG
Organism: Meconema thalassinum; assembly: GCA_946902985.2. NCBI lineage: Eukaryota > Metazoa > Arthropoda > Insecta > Orthoptera > Tettigoniidae > Meconema > Meconema thalassinum. The sequence goes on along the minus strand of OX336391.1, from coordinate 582,127,152 downwards.
CATATCTTCTATTAGGGTCAAAACTACATCGTTCCCTCTCTTATTTAAAAAACCCTCTATATTTACGCTAGCAATATTCCAGTTTAGTTATTTTTTACCCCTACCCTCTTCGCTGGCGGTAGCTTTACTTCTAGTAACTCTAGCTTTCTCTAGCTCTAGTATACTGCCACCTGGAGAAGAAATGACCTCCTTCTCCACATTAAACTGCTCTGTCAAGGTTTTCTTGCCCCATTGTTCTTTTAGACTAGTAACTCGTTGTTTGCCAGTCTCACCTTTCTGCAAACCACGCACTTGTCCGGTGTTCATGGCGCTGACGTTAGTCGTTCCTGCTCGCGCCACTTCCGTGTTGGACTTCGAGGTCGATGCTCTCTGTTGAATCACCACCGCACTTCCCTCTGAACCGACAGCTGCTTCCACCTGGTTGCTAGGTCTGTCTCCTGTTGTTGTTGCTTCTCCATATCCTGGAGTTGTGCCACTGTCCAAATCCGATCCCAGTTGTTGCCGCTAACCGCCAGTCTATTGCCTTTTACATAAGCCTTGATACCAGAGCTCCTTGCCTTCCTTAAATGAAACTGCAAGGTCCGTTTCTCGCTTGCCTCTTCTTTACTCATTTCTCTCCTTACCCATATCCTCTCCCCTTTCAGGTTCTTTGTGTTCGCCAGAATTCTGTGAGCCATCAGCGAAGAAACTGACACTTTCACGGGCCTCGTGCCCCTTCCCCGCCCTATCCTGGTCACATTGTCAATCTCTGAGACTCCAATGTTTATCCGCATGCCTTCACTAAACACTCGGAGCACCTTGGATGTTAGATCCTCGGTGCTTTCCTTGGCATCTTCCTTTATTCCGTAAATGAAGACGTTTTTCTTTCTCACATCCAGCTTGGTCTTCCTTAATTCATTTACCTCCACCTCTAATATCTTCACCTTTTCTCTTAGCTCTTTTATCTCTCTACTATTCTCGGTCAGCCTTTCTGTCACTATTCCCATCTCTTCTCTTATACATGTCTTCATCTCCTTGAATTCCTTACATTGCTCACGAAGAATGTCCAGGATCTGGTCATTTTGTGACACTTCCTTTACAATTTCCCTTATTTTTTCCATTTCTTGCCATCCCAGCTGACCAGGCCCTGGGTTTGACTCCACTCCTCCAATTAATAGTAGCGTTGCCTTAACCAGCGCTACCATCCCCATCGCCAAAACCCCCATCTGTTCAGTGACGTTGCCCGCTATCACCTTCCCGACACCGAAATCGCACTTCACTCTAGCCTGCCAGCGGCCGATGACCGCCCGGTACTGCTGAATAGCGATTCCCATTCTTCCTTACACTTCATTGCACGTCTATTCACCTTGCTTGCTTGGTTGAAACTGTAATAGTATATTCAAACGGCTGTAAACAGCGCCCCAGACGATAATGGAGGTATATGATCCAGTACCGTATTACAAAAAAAATTACAGTCCGTCTGAAAGACTAGACGTTATATCATTTCAAATGACGCATGCTACAAATGCTACACATGTTAAAAATGCTCAGGAGGGCTTCTCGCTTCGCTCGAAGCCCCAGGACTCTTTCAACAGACTCCAATAACCATTAGCTTCTGCTTCCCGCGCGGCTTCATGACGTCACTTCCGTCTCCGTAACACATAACGTTGGACCCAAGCATAACGACGAAGTCGACAAGATCATTTGAAATGATAAAAATAAAAAATAAATAAAAGGATGTGTTAGATTAAAACTTAGCCATTTTTCTGGGTTTATGCTGTGTCTAGTGTGGGGTTTCGTCTAGGACACCAAGCTGGCTCATCAGCGGGCTCTTGGTGTCAGTTTTAATTCACTGGCCGTGGAAGCCAATATACCATCTTTTTGGAAACCTTCATAGGGAGGTTAAGGCTGCTTGAGCTTTCAGCTCTCGCAGTAAAGAGGCGCAGGTGCGCTTCATAAAAAGGGAGGTAGCGCGCAGTTCGCTACTGCTGTGGGGGTCCGGGTACAAACACCAAGAGCCCGCTGATGAGCCAGCTTCAACAACAGTATTTTACGTACTTAATGGAGGATTAAAATATCTCTACTTGTTTCCCACAATAAAAGGGGGCCGTCACATTCAACATAATCGTGTGAGCGGAGTGTGTTTTGACGGAGGGGTGCAGGTCCTGAGACAGAGAGATACTGAGGTTGGGTGTTGAAGGAAGGGTAGAACAACATCCCTGACTGGTGACAGCCAACAGACACAGTATTTTCATCTGGCTCCACGCTTCCTAGAAGCGTTGAAAGCAAGTCGCTGCTGCGTTCCATCAACCAGCGAGGTTGTTCTGGTGCCTGATGGTATTCAATGAGTCAATTTTTACCATACTAAATAGGAGGCATTAATCTGAATTGTGACACTATTATAGAATGTGTTCCAGATTCTGAGCTGCCGTGCCACGAGTGATATCTAGGATTACCATGCGTTCGGTTCGGCCAGGACAGCCCCGATTTCGCGACACAGCGTTTCGCCTGGTTTGTAGAATGTAATAGTCGTCGTGTGTGTTCCTGTTTTCAAAGGCCAATCAATTTTGACCACGTGACTCCAGAATTCTGTTTTTGCACTTGCCCACTATGGTGGATATTGAAGCAAGACTTGAGTTGATTTTGTGTATTTTCTCTGTATTATTCTGGTTTTACATCAGTATAATTTCTTTTTTTTTTCCTATGTAATGCTTTGACCTGTAACAATTTTCTACTGTTACTTTACCCCAATTGATTTAAATTAAATATACACTTTATGCATTTTTACTTCATCAATAATCTTTAAAAGTGTGATTTTTAATTTCACATTAATGCCATTTCAAGACCACTCATTTGTAAGATTTAACCCAAATTGTATATTTTTTTCTTTTCAAAATGCTATAAAATGCTCAATTGCAAATGTATAAGGTTCGTAACCTGGCGCAGTCAGCTGGCATTTGAGGGTGCGCAAATGCGAGGGAGCCGTGTCAGTAGATTTACTGGCACGTTAAAGATCCCCTTCGGGGCAAAATTCCGGCACCCCGGCGTCTCTAAAAGCCAGTGTAGTTAAAAGGGACGTAAAACCAATAACATTATTATTATTATTATGCAAATGTATAAAAGCCACAAAATACTAAATGCTTAAATCAAAACGCTAAATTTCTGATTTCAAAATGCTAAAAATCACCACCCCTACCAATTACATTAGGCGGGAAAACAAATATTTATACAACCTAACATGGAAGAAGTATTACGTAAGATACATATATATTTATCTCATAATAATACGCTTTTATGTAAGTAAATACTTATCTTTCCACCTAATGTAATTGGACACAATTTGTGTTGACCCACTGAAAAGTTGTCTATAATAGAACTAGGCAAAACTGAAAAAATGACTTCTAATACTTCAATATAAGTCGTAATACTTTGGAGACGCCAGGGTGTCGCAATTTCGCCCTGAAGGGGACTTCAAACGTGCCAGGAATTCTAATAACGCGGTCTCTTTGATTTAACCTCTCTAAAATGTCAACCGACTCCGCCAGGGTTTGATTTGCATCCTTGAATTTGAGTTTGAAATTGAATTTGTTTCTCTCTTGCAGGCCACTGAGGCTGCAAAGCCTCTTTATGCAGCTCTCTTCATTCAGAGGGTGGTTAAATACAATAAAATAAATGAAGAAAGAAAATAAAAACTTAACCTAAACATTCAGTTGACAATAAGACTTTCTTGTTATTAAATCTGGATAATCGTAATATTTTTGCTGTTGCAAAATTATTCCCTACTACTGTACTATCTTTTAGCTTAATTATTTAAGTTACGAAATTTTACTACCAAATTACACGGCTCGTAAATAGTACAAAGGAATCATATTTAAAACAATCTAATGTTCACATTGATCAGGATAATTGTATAGCTGATAAATTACCATGAAGGGAGTGTTTTATCGCTCTGATGGAATGTCCTGAATACTGGTGCAATTTATATTTATTCCAGAGAATAATAGCTGAAATACGGAATGATCCTTTACATTTTTCTGTTCTATGATGACCTGATGAGGTATCTGTAGCATTTGTGCAGTGTGGCTATTCGCACGATTATGCACTGATTGTATGGGTTTTAGTGAGCAGTAAATATAAGACTTTTTTTTTTTATCACTGTCAGAGCCATGGCATACTGTCGTCGTTCATTTAACTTTAGCCATTCAATCTGGATGTAAAATGGAGTTAAATGAGACTCTCTTGGTACATTGAGGACAAACCGCAAGCATTTTGCATTCTTTGCAATTTTGTATTTAGGACCTCTCCCAGATCATGGTAAATAATAGACTAATATAGTGAAACTCTGGGTACATTTTGTGGCAAATAGAACCTTGGGCAGAACAGGCGCGACAGGCAGCTCCTCGTGGCTGGAAGTCAAAACCCGTCTGAATATTGTGTGAAGATAGAGAATAATGATTTAGTCTCTCAGCCATAATTAGACTGACTATGTTTGTGTGTGTGATGCATTTCTTTGAGTCCGGGAAGAGCAGGGCCAATCGTTGATCCGGAGAGCAGTTAACATTCCTACGATAAGCAAGTGCTTGATAAAGACATCATATCATGAGTTGTGGTGCAACGAGCAATCAGTATAATTATAATGGGCATTTGTACGAAATACAATATTCCGAAGTATTGATATTAGAGCATTGTGAGTTGCGATAGTCTTATTAGTATAGAGTTCAGTCATGTAAATATGAGGTCATCTGCCGTTGCTCTGTGATACTCTGCTGGCACAGAGTGCACATTCCAAACAGGTTGGATAATGTGGCACTCATTGATACATGTTGGCTAGTTGCAGGGTGTCTCAAGGCTACATGCACTATAAAGGGTGTTTCAGGAGGAATAGTAAATAGTTTAGGAGGGGGTAGTATAGATGAATTGTAATAAAAAAAATCCATATAACATTTGTCCCATTCGTATTGCGTACCGAGATACTGATGTTGGTATGTAACCAGGGCAGTTGTCGTTTCGCGTGTTGGTACACTGGTTGCTATACGATTGCCAACAGTCGTGTGTTGATGTTCACGTTGTGAAGTTGTGCTTTAGTTTCCATTGAATGTGTTCACCTGTCAGTGTGCTTTGTTGGCCAAGTTGACTGTACTTTATCGTTTGACATGCCGCACGTTTTGACACATGCTGAGTATTCCGATATGGTATTTGTGTATGGGTTTTGTAATGGAAACGCGGCTGCTGCTTGTAGAGAATGTGGCATACGATTTCCTAACCGCAGACGACCAGATTCAAGAGTGTTCACTCGTGTTTACAATACATTGCGTGACTGGAGTACCCAGCCGTCGTATATCATCTGAACGTGCAAATGAACGGACTGTGGAGAAAGTAGAATACATTATTCAGTCGTTAGAACGTAATCTTTGCATTGGAGTTGGTGGTGGAATTTTTCAAAATTATCTTCGAGCGTCCTCATTTGCCTTGGCTGTACATTTGTTTGGGTTAAATACTACCAGCTGTATCTCTGTACACTATACAAATGGGACACATGTTATATGGAATTTTGTATTGCAATTCATCTATACTACCACCTCCTAAAATATTTACTATTCCTCCTGAAACACCCTATATTGCTCGGGTGGTACTGCTCCATATGAGAGCTGAACCAAGCTCATTCACTGTTTGGACGCTCCCACATACAACAGGATTAGACTGGGTGTCCTAAATAGCCTAATGGGACGTTCCACAAGGTACCTCACCAGCAGACAACAACCGATGAGGGACGACATTGAATAGCCTCAGGAACGATGTTGGAAAATAAAGCACTACCTGGCTAGGTGGAATCATCTTTTAAGATTGTGTGAATGGTGTGCAGCGCAAACATTCAACTGCTCACTTTGTCCAGTCCTGCGGTCTAAATGACCTATTGTTTGCCAAATACCAGTCGTAACCACTCTTTCCTTTAGTGACTGTACAAATCATTTGCCAAAACATTTGAAACTTACCTGTTCTTTTGTCTAGTGATATTTCGACATTTAAGTGAAATTCGTCGATGTTACAAACTAGTAGACCTACCGCAGAGTGAATCAAAATTAAAGAGCAAATAAGTATCCCAGTTGTAAATTCAATGTTCTCCGATTCCTGTTTCCAATATTCATTAACGAACCCCTTGGGATTATTTCACTTTTCTTCAAAGGAAGGGGTATTTCTTTCAATGTGCTATAATCGCAATGAATGTACAGTATAGTCGGAGTTAAGAGGGTTTATTTATCTATTTATTTATGTAATTATAATTAATTAATTAATTAATTAATTAAAAGCAAAAACTAAAGAAAGTAAAAAAGGCACATATTCTAGAGTTCTGCATTAGAAAATTGTTTGATATGAATGCATAGACTCTTGGCATGCCGCGTCTAACGTTGCGGGATGTAGTCTCGGCTTCAATATCGCTTTAGTCAGAGAAACGTAACTCTGCAGGTTGTTCTAGGGATATGAGTGTTACATGCACTCGATGACAGGTAGCGCAGTAGCTAGAGTTTGGGCGCTGAAACAAATTAATAAATTAATATAGAGTAAATTTCACGTAAATTTGAGATGTAGTTCACTAAAGATGACCTCAGATAATTCTCTACGTGCCGTGCATTCTAATTGATGACAACAACGAACGCCGTGTGATTTGAAGTTTAAGTTTCAACTGAGATTTTCTAGCTACAAGTTCTTTGAGAGGGGGACCTCAATTTGCAGCATGTTGAAAATTCGCCGGCGGAGGATGAAGAAATATACCTCACTGAAAATTAGTCAGTCTTATGAATTTATATGGTATTATCGTAATTATAGGCAACATCAGCATTGGCAGAACAGTATTTTACAAAAAGATCGTCGTTATTCTTTGGCAGTTGATCGAGATGTTGCAACTTGAGAACAATATAGAGATTCCATAGATCTCTTAAACACTGATGTTTGGAGTGATCTGGTCAGACTCGTTCTACCTTTTCATTCCAGAGTTGTGTTTTGTAGTTACTGTTAATAAGTCACTTATTATCAGCTTGAGGATGTATCAGCGCTAAACAGCGGTGCCGTTGCCGGACTTGATGGGAAATATTAGGCTTTCTGAATTTCCTTGAAATTTTGCTTTATTTTCACGTTTCAGACTGTTTTATGACCAATGCCCGCAAAAATGTTTGTGTCTGTTGGTTTGTTTGTTTGTCTGTTTGCACGCTTATAACTCGAGACCGGCTGGGTGGATCAGCGTAAAATTTGGTACGGGTTTCCATTACAGGACAGGCACCAGTCATTTATATAACTCTTTACCATACCTCTCGTAAAAAGGGAGAAATATCAAATTTATCGTTAAGGAACGAGACAAAGCTCATTTTGTGCCTCTTGATGTGGGAAACAAAACTCGGGACGTTACCCCGATCACCACATTGAGGCCCTAACTAACCGTTTGGGAGATATCTAAACAATAAATCCCTGCTGTTGGCTAACGCAACGTAACCGTTGGTGATCTTTGGAGCTGTATTCCTGTTAAACCGGTAATAACACAATTATACATTGTTACTTTTGGACTGATAAGTACCTAAGGCCGTTCGAAGAACGGGTACTTTTGCTGGTTATGCTAAATTTTCAACCCTAATTTTATTACCAAAGCCCTCCAACTTAGTTTCTTCTTACATTCGTTTCACCCAACTTTGTGGTACATAAACTTTTTAATGTTCTGTGCTTTCCTTGTAGCCCAGTATTGCCTCATTCTTTGTGATCTTACTTTCCTTTCTTCATCAGAGATTTGGATCTTACTCTTGGATTTGACTTTAACTTGGGAACCCTTGTTTCTTGTTTCCAACTTATTTGTTACGTGAAATGATTTTAAAATTCATCTCCCATCCTTCATTTTCAATAAAAAAACAACAACTTAATTGGAGTTCTTAGTTGATGGCAGAGAATCCGTGCGCAGTTCTTGCAACCAATCAAAGCTGTAACTCATTCGAAAAATCTTAGGTAAGATCTTCCTGGACCCCTTCATGGTATATTGGCTAGCATTCTTGGCTGTCACCTCTGAAGTCCGGGTTCGATTCTCAGAAATGGAGTTCTGGTGTGAGGTTTGAAACAGGGTATACAAAGCTGGTGAGGCAAAACTAAGATGATGTGGGTTCGATTGCCTCCTCAGCCATCTTCTGAGTGGTTTTTCGTCAATACCCAATTCTGCTCCAGGCAAATGCCAGGATAGCTTACGATATCTAACCTCCTTGACTTTCATAGTGCTTCAAGGAACAACGAAATTCGACATGCAAGCTACCCTCTGGGTGTCAAATAACAAAGCTTGCACCCGCACCCGAGGCCATACGATATTATTATTTTATCTATGTGCGCCCCAGCTAAGCCTGTTGTGACTGGCACAGATCGCGGGCGCGCGTACGCGGTTCAGCTGGTGGTTAGCGCGCTCCGCTGACTCATATCGTTAGTTCACACGTGTTTTGTCGTTCATGTGGACGTGTATCTGCTAAACTTAGGCGTTAGTGTTCCACGTAAACGTGATTACTGTGATTGTTGGCCATGCCTAGACACCAATTCACATTGCGCGAACATTAATCCATAATTCGTGTATGAAAAGCAGAAAATCTTGTTCTAAAGCTAGACGAAAATTTCGAATCAAGTTTCCAGGAACCTGCGCCTAATGCCAGTACAATTAGGAGGCTCGCTAAACGATTCAATGAAACAGGCTCCGTAAATAATAAAACAGTTGACTGACATTCATTCATCGGAAGATGTCAGGTGTATGTTACAAGAGAGGGAGGACATTTTCAGCATCGCCTATGAGCACTGTAAGTACACATTATTGAACATGTTTGGTAAAATTGTGAAAGTGCGCGCCAAGCACTGGCTGAACCGGGTACGCGCGCCCGCGATCCACGCCAGTTACAGCCGACTTAGCTTGCCGTGTTTACTCGCGCGCACATAGATAATGACCCTGTATCTATCCCACTCACAGTGATGACTTATTTCACAACCTTGTAGCGTAAAAAATACTGTACTGTATCTTAATTGTTCTGATAAGCCTGTTCCGTATGACTTAATAAATGATTGCATGTTCAGATCCCTTTATCTTGATAAATTACAGATCCATACGTTATCTCTTTTCATCTTTTTATTTGCGTGTCAACGTTTCATTACCCAAGATGCTTTGTGTGGCTTATTTTTTACGTTTGTTTATTTTTGTCGGTACATAATCAGCCATTCTATGAGATACGGTTGTGTCACTTGAAATTCTTTAAATGCAAGGCTAGAATACACACTAAGTTTTTAACACGTATTCCTTCACACTATGTATGTGATCGTGTCGTAATTTCACGCTAAACGATATTTAATATATTTTCCACATTGAGCTTATCTGTACTAATGCATAGTTTTAAGGAAATACGCTAATACTGTATATTTCATGAATGTTTACGTGGAAATTTCGAGTCTCTACGGTGCTCATTGAATATTTGAAGTTAACAAGAAGAATGTCACACCCGGAACTTATTTGTTTTGCTCGGAACTCGCTATTTTACCGCAAGAAAGCATTTTACAGACTTGTTGCTCTTTCATTTTAGGGCCTTTGGACATCTTGGTCATCAGCTCCGTGTAGTTGGCTGTGTGTTAAACTGGTAATAACCTGTATTTAGTGTGTGTAGCTGTATTAGGGACAGAGATGAGGTGGGTGCCCCTGGACCTGAAATAAGGTACTATCCCGGTATTTGCCTGGAAAGTGTGGAAACACCTGGGAAAGGAACACACTCAGGATAGCCGCTGTCAGCGCCGGGATTCGAAGCTGCGATATCTGGAATTGCTGCAGCTGCCATCGCTTCCGTGGTGCACGATTTAACAAGCACGGCTAGGCCGCAAGACGCAATTTACAAAACACCAATGTGAAGTGCAATGCCACATGAGTATTCAACAACAGAAGGGCTGTAATTATTTGAACTATCTGACGACTTATGCAATCTTATCACGAAGCTATTATTACTGTACTTCGTAACGAAATATTCACCTGGAACTGTTGAACTTTGCAGATGACAAGCTAAAACTCTTCTAACTTCAATCATGGATTTTGGAGAGAATCCACACATGATAGTGCTGCCAAAATAGGAGGAGACTGTTAAAGGATTCTAAGGAGCCCCGAAAAGTTATTTTAAAATAACACTAAACATTTATTTCAGATTTTAAAACATCTTTATCTTTCCTGATAAGCCATAAAATCTGTGATTGCTTGAAAATTAATTGCCTAGCTTTCTGCCTCATTTGACATGGAATGACCATAATGTGCAACGCAAGAAGGCTCGCTCTCAATAGTTGTCTTGACCAGATCAATGAAACAAAACATACATACATAGTTACTTAGACAAGGGCGATTTTTCTTTAAAGTTATGCCAGTTTTGCATTGAAATATGTACTTCTCGTGGTGTATAATAAGGAGTTGTTGGCTGCCACCTCGGCGATCTGGGTTTGATTCTAGGCCTTGCCAAGAAATTTATCTGTGCTATCATTGACATCCAAATCACCCACGTAGTATCAACTTCAAAGACTTGCTTCTGGCTAGCGTTTGAGTTGAACAGTTACCACAAAAGCACAGAGTATAAGGTCAATTAAATACATGCCCAAGTACACGAGGCTGGTGACAATGGTTTCCCAAGCCCTTGGAATGAATTACAATAACAATTATAGATAAAGGGTACTAAATATATATATATTAAAATCATATTCCACATGCTGTTATTATTTTCTACATAGTTACCGTGTTTGTTTCATATAAATGAAAACTCAATGTAGGTATCTGCAAAGAATTCGGTGATGTTGTATAAGGATATCTTAGGGAACTAGCCCTCACTACGAGCAACATATAAACCTACTGCTTTTGGTAGACCTAGTGGAATATATGAATACCAGCTTCGCCCGGGATCAATTATGATTGCATTGCGTGATAAGAGCTTTTTTCCTATGTCAATGAACTGCGACCTATATCTGTGTTACGTCTCGGCATGATGGGTTAAAATCACTGACTGGACTATTAATTATATTATCATGGAGATGCATGTGCTACGAATTCTTGTCAGGCGTAATTTAAGAATGGCGAGGTGGATGAAACACAATCCCTCTTCCGTCCAATCTTAACTTGACTGTGTATTTTGCGGAACGAAAAGTCACAGGCGAAATGAAGAAAAGCTGAGTTGCACCTCCAGGGAAACTCCAAATACAACCACTCTTCTCTGAAGTCTTAACTCAACACGGCTCGACAGTTTGCTGCTGGCTGTGTCTCGCATAATAGGCTCGCCCGCTAGCTAGGCTGTAACTGGGGTGGTAGGCTCGCCCGTAGCTAGCTCGTTAACTGTCGCCTCAGTAATTGAATGGAGTTTGTTGGACGAAATGAAGACGTAAAAACACTTATAGTGGGCGATGTATTGAAGATAGAGATATGCTCTCACGGACGTTTTTGTAGAACTTTTCATGCTGTGTATATTGATATTTTTAACGGTTTGCCCAGCGTAAGCTTAAAAAGCGCTCGGACGCCAGGTTTGTTTTTCGACATTTTCACTGACATCGTTACTACTTGGCTTTCTATGATCATAAATAAATTAATTTCCACAGAAACCTTTCTCGAGATATCCTTTACAGAATGGTGAAAACCGCATCAAAATCCATCCAGTGGTTCTCGAGATCACCCGTGACATCCAAGAATCGGGGACTTAGTTTTATACTAAGTAGAGGTAAATTTCTCTATGGCTTTGTTAAAAACAAACTAATCCACTAAATGCAATACGATGTTTTTGAGAATATTATAATGTCGGTCGATACGCTTGTTGTTTTTGTGTCCCTAATTTCGTCATATTCTATGACTGTGCCTGTGATGACTAAGGTCAAACCTTGATTAGAGCTTGCGCTCACACATGTTGTACCCGATGGAAGGCGGAGGTGGTTTCCATCTTGCACGTACCTTTGTTTCATGTAGTCAATGTTATTCTTCAATTTGTACAACGCTAACTGGGGTAATTGTGCGCCAGCGAGAGTGGTTTCTGGAGACGTCATAAAGCTACTATATATGGTCAGTTTTGATTCTGTTTCCTACCCTCTTCTCCGACGCACGATGTACTGAGACAATACTTCTAAGGTAGGAGAAGTTGGTTTACTTGTTGCGTAGATGTTATCTCCATAGGTGAACGGACTGGAGAAGCATTGCCATCCGCATACAGTACTTGTTGTTACCTTGTTAAGATTACGAAGTCCTCCATGAAAGCATTATCTTGATTTGCACACCTGCTGAATATATTTCACGTATAAATCTGGTGTTATTGTGGCAAGCATGTTTTGGGGGGTGGAGGGGGGAGGAGTTTGGCCTATTGTCAGAAGAATAATGCATATTACAGGGGCAAACCCTTCCAAGAGAGTCTAGTACGGTATATATTAAAAAACGGTAATCTAATCGAACGAGCAAGTAGCGACAATGCGCAGGAAGTGCTGAGTGAAATGAAATGTGAATTGCTGTTCAGCACCGTTGGCGGTTGTGTTAAGTTACATTAATTACTGCAGACTTCATAATGACTCAGGTTTTCTACAAAAATCCGTCTTTCGTTGGGATATTGACTGCGTTGTCCCTATCCCATTAAATAAAGCAAGTGCGAGGAAGAAGCAAACTTGTAAGAATAAGGCGTGATCAAAAAGTTCTCGCGAGCACAAGCTCCCTTCGCGAGCACAAGCTCCCTTAAGATCCATTCTTCAATTCAAATTTTGTAGCACGAACAGGAGGAATAGTAGTGTTTTCATTACAAGTCAAAAATGTTCCCTTTTTGTGAAATAGTAGGCCTACATTTTAATCTACAGTAAAAATAGTTGGACATCCCTGTTTTGAGTAACACGAAAGATGGTGATTCGACTCGACTGTCCACACGTAAATGTATCTTATCTGCATGAGTCGTATGAACAGTTGCAGCATGGTTGGTTGGTTGGTTCTTAAGTTTACGGGCTGCGACAACGCGGTCATGTAGCCCCGTGTACTTTGGGTGTGTGTAGAATCTGTCTGGTAACAGGTGTTAATTGTGATGACTGTATTAGTGTGTGTTATCTGTTTTTTAATTCAAATAAGGACTGCAGACTTTTGATTTTTTCAAATAGTTCCTACTTTTGCCGCCAAACGCCACCGTCAACGACTACTTGTTCAGAACTTAGCTACCAGACGCCACCGCAGTCGGCTCTTGGCAACGAACGTAGGAACCTTAGAGCGTTGTTTATATTCTTAACCTATACAATTTAGCTTCACACAGGTGTAATTAGTGGAAGGATCTTTAACATGCCATAAATCTGACATGGGACTGCCGGCTTTACTTCCCCTCCGAAGGAAGGCATACTGAGGGATGTTAGAACTTAAAAGGTTCATTCTGGTTCGGTATTGATAAACTAATTAGTATAAACAGGTTAAAAGTTCCGCCTGATCAATACTTTTATTAATTAAGATCACTGTGTTGTCATTAATGGGACATGTTTCGAGGCCTAATTAATAGTTTTGGCCCCTTCATCAGCCATACAAGTTTCAATTTTAAGGGAATTTTAAGTGCTACGCAAAAAATATTATTGTATCGTTTCTCTGACATATCGGCTGATGAAGGGGCCAAAACTAATAATTAGGCCTCGAAACATGTCCCATTAATGACCACACAGTGATCTTAATTAATAAAAGTATTGATCAGGCGGAACTTTTAACCTGTTTATACTAATATACTGAGGGATTTTTAACGCTCTTAAAACATCCGACGACATCGGCGGGATTTGAACCCGCGATCTTGGGCATAGAAGCTCAGCATGCTAGAGACTACGCCACCGAAGTCGCCCTGTTGCAGCATGCTTGGTCAACAGTGAATCCCTGGCTATTTCAGCACTTCAGAGGGCGAGAGATAGATATGAAAAGAAAAGAGAGGTGCATGCTTGTTGCATTATTATTATTATTATTATTATTGTTATTGTTATGGTTATTGTTATTGTTATTGTTATTATTATAATTAACTTATTTATTATATATTGGACTTAATGGTGCTCAGGTACTTGGCATGCTCACAGTCTCGAGAAGATAGATAACGCCCGGCCTAGACATTTGAGAGCGGATGCGCTCGTCATCTTTAGTGCTGATTATTTCGCGGCCGGAAAACTAGAATTGACTTTGATGAGTTAGCCTAACTGACACACACGTTGAGTCAATAAGAACGTCCACTATAAATATCTCGTGAACCGTTACGCTCGTTTCATAATTACATGCCATAAGTCAAGCATGTGAATTAGCATTACTTGAATGGGATAATTTTATTGCTTGCCTGCTGTCGCCGCGCGGTCTGTTTCAACCGCCTGGCATAAGATAGAGGCGGGTTGGGTCGAACATATGGCAAGTACGAGGGGAGATCAGAATCTGTCGACCAAAGTACTATGTGCACTCGAGTTTGAAGGTTTGTGAAGTAACCAATAGGCCTACATTCAATAACATCATTTTCGTCGTTCTATTTTACGTTAGCTCATGTAAGTTAAGAATTTTTAATTTATATTTTAATATTTTGTATCACAGTTGGAACACAAAAGGCCACGTTTTTAAGCGTGCTTCAACCATGCGTCACATTTAAGAATGATCTCAAAAACCCGTCATCAGATCGTTAGTTATTGTTGTTTTAAGGGGCGGAACTACGAGGTCATCAGATCAAGTGCAAATTTTAATGCAATATACTTTGGCATGTTTTATAACTGATTTATTAATTTTAAAATTTTGTGTGACCAAGAAGCAAAGTTATCATTTTTGTAAGGTAACTTTTTCTCGCATCGGAGTGGTTGGAAAATGTAGTTCTAGGTCGCATTGTAATCCAAAGGTTATGCTGTATGACTGTGAAATGCGTAAATTAATTCACTTATTTTATATCGGTTTGTATTTGTACCGGAAAATAAGACATGGTTCAGCAGCTAGCTGATACGGGGAAAGCTGTGCAGCGTTGCCGAGATGGAGCCCATCACGCGTTCTTTTGCGCCTCGCTCGGAATAATATAGTGTTATCATTTGGATTCGATCTGATGACGGGTTTTTGAGATAATAATTCTTCAATGTGACGCATGGTTGAAACACGCTTATAAACGGGCACTTTTTGTGTTCCAACTGCGATAAACAATATTAAAATATAAATTAGAAAGTGACAGTCAGTCTGAAAGACTAGACTTTGTATCATTTTAATGCTACAAATGCTGAAAAATGCTAGAAAGGCTGGAGGCTTCTCGCTTCGCTCGAAGCCAAAGACTCTTGACATGTTATAAAATTATCTCCATAATTCTTATCTTGATTATCTTGTTTCAAATTACTCGCGAACTGCAAGTGCAAACCAAGGGCAAAGCCAGGTCCAGCGCGCGGGGACGTGCCCCTTCCATCCAGTCTAAAAACACTTATAGTGGGCGATGTATTGAAGATAGAGATATGCTCTCGCTGACTTTTTTGTAGAACTTTTCATGCAGACCAATTCTTACGCTCATAGTATATTGATACGTTTAACGGTTTGCCCAGCGTAAGCTTAAGAAGCGCACGGATGCCAAGTTTGTTTTCGACTTTTTCACTGAAATCGTTACTACTTGGCTCCCTTTGATCATACATAAATTATTTTCTACAGGATCTTTCCTCGAGATATCCTTTACAGAATGGTGAAAACCGCATCAAAATCCATCCAATGGTTCTCGAGATTACCCGTGACATCCAAGAATCGGGGATTTTTGTCTTATACTAACGAAGTAGAGATTGTCGGGGTACACATGCACCAAGCGGTACTATGACGTCACACACCTCAGTGCATCTGGGTACATTTCGTCCCGTCACCGTAATGTAACGCTAGACCCCAGCGTAACTACGAAGTCGACAAGATCATTTAAAATGATAAAATTCCAAACCTACATGAACCAACGTAAAATAGAACGACGAAAATGATGATTTTATTTGATTTTATGTAGGTCTACTGTATTGGTTACTTCACAAACAACCTTCAAACTCAAGTGCACATAATATTTGGGTCGACAGTAAGGTTACAACGCCTGCAGTGAGACGTGCATATTTTATTTCACACCACCAATACAGCCAACTGATAGTGCATGCTTTAGGTTACTTTTCTACGTAGGCCCCATATGGGTTCAGGCACTATTGTCTCTTCGTGGGATGAGTTTGAATCTTCCCTCTTGGTTACAATCCTGTCCTTGCGTTTTCAGCTACGTTGTCGCGAAGCGTTTAACCTCCTCGTCTGAAGCGAATCATCGACCTCCTAGGTCAGGCTGTTCTAGCCGAGCTGCTCGCAAGTGTGGAGCGGAGTACTTGCATGATTAAACCTGCAACATGCAATGCAGCTCTGCTGCGGGGGGCTTTGTCCCTGCGCGGTGGATAAATCAAGACTGGCAGGAAGCGCATGGAATTGTACTATGACCTTTGCCTAGTGACGTATTGGTTATCACACCCAATCCCTGTTCAACCTTGCTCCGAGCATCACTGCTGAGTACTCGCGTGTACGTATACTCAAACTCGTAGATTTGGAACTTTTAAATATACTCTTCTCGCGATTTGACCATCCAAACGCAATGAAACTTGGTATAGCAAATGTTTTTACATATTGCAATACACTGGCTTCTAATTTAGTTCAATTGTTTACATAACCTAAAGATTGCGGCTAAACGAAATATTTCACCGGCATTCTATATCTCTGAAACTATTACTGATATCTCCCTGAACCATTGCACGGTGATAAAGGGCACTACTATAAGTTAATCTATGTAACTTTCAAAAACCTGTTAAGTGCATAACGATCATGGCGGCCAAGCGAAGTTGAAACGTTTTAATAGACTTTTTTCTCGCGATTTAACCATCTGAGCGCAGTGAAATATGGTACAATAAATATTTATACACATTTTATCTCATTGGCATCTAATTTAGTTCAATTGTTTTCATAACCACAAGATGGCAGCTGCTTGGAATTTTAAAATCTCGTTTTTACTTCTTATGTCCTATTCATGCGATTGAAATTTGAATGCCACACGTGTACAATAATCTTCATGTAATAGTACGTAAATAAATATCCAACATGGCGACCATCTGAAATATTTAGACGATTCTCAATATATCCGAATCTATTACAGCAATCAAACTGAAATTTTGTATTTTGATAGGGAAAATGAACATGAGTAGGATATATGAAAATAGGCTTTATAGTTCTTCGTGGAACTACTTGTTTTCTACACTGTTAGAAAAAGGAAACTCTGAAGATTTCTGAGATTTTTTCTGTGAAACCTTGATAGTGTAGTTTGTAAATGTATAGCATAGAGGCTCCAGAAAGTGTGACTGTATTCAGTTTCTTGTACTTCGTGTACCGATCTGAGTCATATTGCCAACTGCAAGTTGGGGAAATAAAGAAATAATAATAATAATAATAATAATAATGAGTTCGGCTGTAGAGGGTAAGAGTAGAGGTAATCTTAGGAGGCGATGGTTTGATTGCATTCAGTGCTTAACGATTACAAAGTAAATATTGCAGCAACAAAAGTATCCCTCCACTTTTTCTGCATAAAAACGTGTTAATTTGTGATAAATACTGTATCATATATATTATTTCGGTAGTATAGATCCCTCCTGCGACGCTCACGAGCGACCGATCGTGACACAAATGAGCATTCAATTGGAAGAGAATAGACATTAGCAGAGATGAATTGCACTAAAATTTCATAAATATCTATAATTTCTTTAAAAAATGACTTTTAAAAAAATGTACGAAGTGTGCGATTTGCAAATACTATTGCTGTAGGAAAATACGCTCCATAATTACTGTCCACTTCACATTTTGGCCGCTGTGAGACCTGTTTCATGTCATTTAAACATTCTGAGGTCTTTCCTTTATCATTTTGCATGGATTTCAGAAACAGTGAATCAAAGGAATGAGTACTCATATCGTATAATTTCATAAATATCGAATGACCGGTGAGTGTTACAGCTAAGCTGTCAATCAATGGACTCGGCACACAAATGGCATTAGCAGTGACGAATTGCATTCAAATTTCGTAAATATCAATTTTTGTAAGAAGTGTGCGATTTACAAATACTGATGCTGCAAGAAAATACGCGACATCATTGCTGTTAAGTTCGCATTTTGGCCATAGGGACGTCGGGGAAAGTGTGGTTTATGAACATGCGAGATTTCTCGCACGGGTCAGCTAGTGTATATTTATTTCATGTTAGGGTATATAAATATTTGTTTTCCGCCTAATGTAATTGGGCACAATTTGTGTTGACCCTGGAAAACTTTCTGTAATAGAACATACAAAAGAACCCCCCTCCCCCACCTCATTTATTTATTTACTTATTTATTTATCGTATGGCTTTTAATGCCGGGAGTGTCCAAGGACATGTTCGGCTCGCCTGAGTCTACCGCTGCTTGCATTGGACACCCTTAGGGTGAGCTACAAGTTCCGTTCCATTTCAAGTAGTTCTAACTTTCGCTACCAGATATCAATGATACCTAGTGGTAAACGTTGGAACTTTGATAGAGCGTTCCGACGAAATCTAACCTAACAA
The DNA here is from genome assembly GCA_946902985.2 of Meconema thalassinum. Classification (NCBI taxonomy): domain Eukaryota; kingdom Metazoa; phylum Arthropoda; class Insecta; order Orthoptera; family Tettigoniidae; genus Meconema; species Meconema thalassinum. The sequence goes on along the minus strand of OX336391.1, from coordinate 582,108,594 downwards.
TTTAGCTTCACACAAGTTTAATCCGTGGAAGGATCTTTTACATACCATAAATCTATGACATGGGACCGCCGGCTTTACTTCCCCTCTGAGGGCAGGCATACTGAAGGATTTTTAACGCTCTTAAAAAACCGACGACTTCGGCCGGGTTTGAACCCGCTATCTTGGGCACAGCAGTTCAGCCAATGCAAACAAGTCACAAAACCTCAGTTGTCATATTACGCGAAGAGGAATTTAAGAAGATAATAAGTTGACTAAATAATTAATTAATGGAATAAATGCGGACGTCGATTTTGGAAAAAAAAAAAATAGAGAAACGTCCTTTATGCCCGATTCAAACAATCCGACAATACCCAATTATTGTGCACGGTCTTTTTCAATAGCTCCCTGGTTTTTAACAATCTTAAGGACCACTGAATGGAAATAAAATGAATAATCACTTGTACAATTTGCTGACACGTTTGAGTTTCCAGAATGTGACGGTATGTTAAAACAAGTAGTTCCGTGAAGAACTCTACAGCCTATTTTCATATATCCTACTCATGTTAATTGCCTCTATACACATACAACATTTCAGTTTGAAGGTTGTGATAGATTCGTAGATATTGAGAACCGTCTAAATATTTCAGATGGTCGCCAGATTGGATTTTTATTTTTGTACTGTTACATTAAGATTATTGTTTACGTGTGGTATTCAAACTTCAATCGCATGATTAGAACACAAGAAGTAAAAACGAGATTTTAAAATTTCGCATAGCTGCCATCTTGTGATCATACAAACAATTGAAATAAATTACATGCCAGTGGATTAACATTTGCATAAGCATTTAACGTGCAACGTTTCACTGCACTCAGATAGTTAATTCGCGAGAAACGTGCATTTAAATATTTATACTTCGCGTCGCCGCCATGTGGATTTGTGCTCACCAGGTTACTGAAAGTCCTATAGGTGAACATATGTCCATAGCCTCTATGAACATAAAACATTTCAGTTTGATTGCTGTAAAAGATTCATAGATATTGAGAACCGTCTAAATATTTCGGATGCTCGCCATTTTGGATTGTTATATGTATAGGCCATAGAGTTATGTACCATTCAAGGAAAATTAATGCCTAGGTTCATTAATCAAACTTTCACTTCGATCGCATGATTACGACACAAGAAGTAAAAACTTGATTTTAAAATTTCGCACAGCCACCATCTTGAGGTTATGTAAACAATTGAACTAAATTAGATGCCAGTGCATTACAATATGTAAAATCATTTACTGTACCACATTTCACTGCGCTCATAGAGTTAAATCACGAGGAAAGTCTATTAAAATGTTTCAAATTCGCTTGGCCGCCATGTTCGTTTTGTACTTTACAGGCTTATGAAAGTTACATAGATAAACTTGTATCAGTACCCTTTATCACCGTACAAAATTTCAGGGTGATATCTGTAATAGTTTCGGAGATACAGAATGTCGGTGAAATATTTCGCACAACCTCCATTTTGAGGTTATGTAAACAATTGAACCAAATTAGACTCCAGTGCATTACAATGTGCATAAACATTTGCTGTACCAAGTTTCATCACGTTTGGATAGTTAAATCGCGAGAAAAGTCTATTTAAAAGTCTCAACTTCGCTTGGCCGCCATGTTGGTTTTGTAGTCACCAGGTTTTTGAATGCCCCATAGGTGAACTTCTAGTAGTGCCCTTTATCACTGTAAACAATTTCAGGGCGATATCGGTAATAGTTTCGGAGATACTGAATGAAAAATCCACAGCCTGCTTCCAGTCTCCGACCGGGTCAGGAATGGAATGAATGAAGCCCCCATCTAGCGGCGAGGATATGAACTGTGCCGGCTGCCGAGGCCTGACGCACTCCTCTGGGGCAATGATTAAATGAATGACAGATGAAATGATATGATGGTGGAGAGTGTTGCTGGAATGAAATTGTGACAGGGAAAACCGGAGAACCCGGAGAAAAACCTGTCTGCCTCCGTTTTGTCCAGCACAGATCTCACATTGAGTGACCGGGATTTGAACCACGGACCCAGCGGTGAGAGGCCGGCGTGCTGCCGCCTAAGCCACGGAGGCTTGCAGATACTGAATACTGGTGAAATATTTCGCACAGCCGCCATGTTGGATTGGTGAGACACAATAAAATTTGAAGGCACGGTCGGGGTCGGCCGGAATAGTGCTATGATCTTACCGAGTTTCATTGTAATCGCTCCAGCCGTTTAGAGGTTATTAGGGACACACACACACCTCACACATACACACACACACACACGAATGCACACGCAGGCACACGCACACACGGGCAAAAGGTGATCTCATAAGCCTTTTTTTTTTTCTTTTTCATAAAATGAAAATAGGCTAAACATATGTCTGTCGCTACTCCGAGGCAGAATTGTAAGTTGTAACACGCCAAGTTAAATTGTATCCTTTCTGTCTCGAGACGTTAGTGAACAAATCAGGGATGTACTCATATATTCGTTCCTCAAAAATGAGTGATGTAATGTTTTTGTATTTTACTCCTCCAGTCCAGATAAACTCGCTCGCCATTCTGTATCTCTCCGTGTGCGAGGCAGTGATCAATTATCAGCGTTTGATAGTTCGAGTGTTAAGTACAGCTGGCATACTTTCGCACAGAAGCTCAATGTAAACATGAATCGACCCAATACTTCCTCCTCCCCATGCACAGCGTGTTAGATAGATTTCATTCTAAAGCTGCCTATTGCAATGGGCACCATGGTGCGACTTCCGGAATATTTCGATATATCTTTGCGTTGCATATCCCTCAGATCCCAAAACCACCGTCAGTTCAAAATTTTACATACAGTGAGATTCTTTTGCTGGAGCGGGGCCAGCGGCCAGCTACCAGGCGCGCGCATGCCTTCCGCCGGCCAACCGAACTCGGTCCGCAGATTGCGCGCTGAGTACATTAACTTCAACCCAACGAGTAGAGCTAACCAGAGTCACTAAAATTTCATCAACGAGGGTGTGAAGTGTCAGCACACAGATAAGGCAACATAAACAACAGCTTCCTGTAAGATTTAGTTAAAGAAGCACAGATGTTTTTTCTTTTTCTTAGGAGTCTGGATGACCCTACGTCACCAGTTAAAGGTTAGAACTTACCTTTTCACAGATGATGCTGAAAATATTCTCCTTCAGCTGACAGACAGTAACTTTGGAAGTTACATCGTTACATTATGTAGCTACTCCTGTACTGTAATTAATCGAAGCACGGACCTAAGCCCGTTTGATGTTTAATTGCGGGGTAATTTAAAATACAAAGTGTACATATCAATTAACCGTACTCCAGTGGAGCTGGAGAACAATATACGGCAGCAGATATATTTCACAACAGAAGGTAATTACAACGTGTAAACGCTAATTTATTTACACGGTACAACGCCTGTCTGTCTGCTGAAGGAGAACATTTTCAGCATCTTCTGTGAAAAGGTAAGTTTTTTAATCATGATTTGCTAGTGAATTTACCATTAATTAATGCACTCTGTTATGGTTTCTACCTCTGCGCAATCTGCGGACAGAGTTCGGTTGGCTGGCGGAAGACTTGCACCTGGTAGATGGTCCCGCTCCAGCAAAAAAAAAAAACACCCTGTATAATACATAGACTATAGATACATACATTTTTGTGGACACGATAACTACCATCGTTTTCCACCGATCCCTTTCAAACTTATACATAAAACATAACCGGGGGGTGGTGTATCAAAAAGTGAAATATCGCTATAACTTTCTTATTATGTAAAAACTAGATTCCATTCAAAGTTCATACAATTCTTTGGATATGGGCCAAAAGCTTATATCCGTTAAGTTTTTTGATAGCACTAACCATTGATAAAATGCGTAAACATTAACCATTATGACAATGGTAATAATTAATATCCGTTTTGACTGATAGTACTATCTTATCCAAAACCACCTTGTCAAACACTGAAGAATGTAGTTTAATTACTGCGTAAACGTACATGTTTCGGTGTTCAATGACACCCTCGTCAGCGTGTATTGAATTAAAATTATCTTAAAACTAAGTTTACAAAGATAAAAGAGAAAATGGATGTCCTTACTAAACACTATTAGAAATTTAAATAAAAAGGACTGCTTGCTGATAAATACGGTTCGATTACAGTCAATCAGACGTCGCTGCTATAGGATGTATCTTATTATCCTGAAATTTTGGCCCTGCGATTTTTCTTAAAATTTTCCTTTGCTTTAGTTCGAGTTTCTCCATCTGGCCTTTGAAATTCATGTTTAGGGTTTCTGCTGCGTACAGAGCTTCTTGTTTAATCACTTTATTATTAATATTATTATATTATTATTATTATTTAATAATAAGTTCATTTACTTACTTAAGAAACGAACTACAATAATTTATGTATAGAATTACAGAAATAAACACCAATGATTTATTTTGTTGTTCTTCTGTTTCTTGTCAAGTAAGGTTTAAGGCAGTGTGTGTGTGTGTGTGTGTGTGTGTGTGTGTGTGTGTGTGTGTGTGTGTGTGTGTGTGTGTGTGGGGGTTGTTCTCTCTTCTTTTGTCGAAACTAAAAGTACTTTTAAAGTGTGTTGTATTTGGGTGTGGTCCATGATGGTGTTCACAACAGGATTCAAGCTGTATCTGATGTACCATCTGGACTGGAGATGAATGAACATTGTTTTAATAGCCAGTGTAAAGGAAACAATACAATACATAACTCGTTTTGTTTCTGTTCTACATCATTAGCATTCTCAGGTGAGTGCTTTCAATTGTGTTAATGCCTTTCTTACTGTGGAGTACAACCCACTGCTTGGTGGTCTGTGGCACATACAGTAAGTAGTATTGCCACCTTTTGACCGATGAAATATGCCACACTTGCCTAAAGGGTCATATCACAAAAATAAGGCACACTACTAAAACGTAAAAATCATCGATACTTCATGCCTTTTATGCACGTTATCATTATACTATAATAATTCAACGGAACTTGTAGCTCACCCTAGCGTTATTCGCTTGAAGCAGCTACATTTTCAGGCGAGCCGAACATGTCCTCGGACACTCCCGGCACTAAAAGCCATACGATAAATAAATAAAATAAATAGACTATTATTATTTCGTTTCGGCCAACTAGGAATCACGGCATTTCAACTGTTTCCTTTGAGCTTTAATGTTGGTCCAGCATTACTTCATTTTTAGAGTATGTTGTTCCTTTCTCTCTTTTTTCCACACCATTCCAGTTTTCAGCGTCGACTTTGGTTGGAAACTCCGTTGTTCAATGGGTTTTCTGTTAAGCTGGTCACGCTCCTGGATATTTTCACATGAGATCCCAATATCCTGCAGTTCTTTCTGTATCTCAATGAACCAGGCTCCCCTTGTCTTTGCCTCTTGGAGAAAATCGAAAATGCGGTTGGGTAATCGTGTTGACGTCATTCGGGTCACGCGTCCATAAAAATTAATCCCTCTTTCCCACATCGCGTCAGTAATTTTAGCCTGCTTTCTATTTTTGCAAAAAATGAAAGTAGACTCATGAGATCTACACGGGCCAAACGTTGTCTGTCCGTCTGTCTGTGTATTATGCCCCCCCCCCCTACCAATTCAAACACGACGAAACCGAATTGAACGAAATTTGGTACAGAAGGTAGCACTATCAAAGAACACCTCAGTGTCATGTTTTATATTGCCGCCATCTTCACCAAAAATTAATGGTGGCCACTCAAATGGTCAAAACTGAAAATTAAATTACGACCAAACTAATCAACGGATCTTTAACCAAATTTGGTAAAAGCATACATTCGTATGGGAAGAGTCTTGCGCTCATACTACAAGGCCATCAGCCGTACCATTTCAGGATGGCGGCCGTTAGAATTATGCAACTTTATATTCCATGATTTGGGTACCACCAGTTCCGATATTATCGACGTGATCCGTTCGAAATTAAAAGTTTATAATGTAATATTTACTGCAGAAGTGACATTGAAGAGCTCAGCCGTCTCGATTACAAGACAAGATGGCAGCTGATCCCTCGTTCTGACCTATATTTCACTGATTTGAATATGTTGGCATGCAATATAGCCTACTGATAGAAATAATATGAACCTTGTATGACATGAATTATAACGAATATATACTCCGATGAAGAAGTCGTTTAGTACGCCATTATTTGCTAGTCGTTATATGTAAATTGATTGATAACGTCTGAACTGGTTGGGCACGTTTGGCTCTGTGGTTAGAGCTTGGGTCTTTCACCCGCCGACTGGGGTTCAAAAGCTATCAGTTGTATTTTTTCTTGATATTTTATTTATTTATTGTTTTTTAAATACTGATACGTTATAAAATTGAGCGTTTTGTTGTACATATTGCAATGGAAAATATATATTTAATTTAAACAAAGTTCTCCACCGGAACTGCATGAATGACATCTACTAGCAACCAGTTGAACTGAGAGTTTGCTAACCACGACCTACTAGATGCGAGCTGCGCTCTATACCGGACATGACATTCCCAGTTAGTATAATTATACTAATCCATGCATACGGTGTAATTGAAAAACTCCTCTTGTTGCCGATAAAGCGCACTCGCCCCGAGGCGCGATTAAGAATTAGCTGTGCAGTAGGTTTATTTAATATGTTTCTTCCAGTGATACGTTCAGAGCAACGAGGTTTTGTTTCAGTTTCAATTATTGTAAGTAGTCGGTGTTAATATACTGAATTCCTTTTTGTTTGGAGTGTTTGCTGACGAAATTGTAAAATGCTGGGAAAAATTAAAAACTATGGTTTGAACGCCGCTGCTCAAATCCAGTATGTCCTACTGTTGTGTGCCATTTTGCACTTCGAATAGGAAGAAAATAGGAGCTGAAAAGGACAAAGAGTTATAACTAATCCCATACATTTAAGAAAAAGTAGGCTATATGTTCTTTCCTGAACATCTTGTTTCCACATGTGTTCATAAATCAAAATATGCCTGGTCTCCTAAACGCACCATTCTATTTGACTGGACCTAAGATTCTCCTCATATTCATTCCCCCCCCTCAAATCTCTATTAGTATTATCTTATTATATAGCCTAATACGCTACTCTAAGGTGTATGTTTCACAAAACTCAAGCTCCTAAACCAGAGGGAGTTAGAAGGTGTGGTTTGTACCAAAATCTTCCAAATCGTCTCAATAGTACAGGAAAAATCTTGCATTTCTTGTCAAGTCAACGGAAATAATTTATTTGTTTATAAAGTGCTTTTAAACAAATAAACAAGACGATAGCCCCTGCGAGAGCTGTGTCGCAGAGCACTAAACCGGGCGGGTAGTCTGTACACATGGGGACGCATACAATCCATTATGCGAGAGTTCTCGCACGGGTCCGCTAGTTAGTATTATAAATGGGTAAAATAAATGCATCACATCAAATACTACATTGGTAGGCAACTCAAAAAAATCAGTTCAATGTTGTGAAGTCCTGTGTACATACATATGTATCAATATCATAGATTCTATGAAATGGATTTTCATGACTAGTGAAATAACAGTTTGTATTGGTAACACTGGAATATATAGCTTCAAAACTTTACATTACAAGTGAAAGCAAAGTACAGAATCTGTCATAGCATTGGTTCGTGGACACACTAGTACAGAGACCATAATAAAACAGGTTATCAGACATATTTATAGTTCCGCCCCTTAAAATAGCAATAACTAACTATATTTATATATATAGCGAGAGAGAGAGAGAGAGAGAGAGAGAGAGAGAGAGACAAGTACCCGGGGCTAAATGACCCCGATGTCCAAACCCCTGAAATGAAACAACAACAACAACAGGTTTGTGGACGAGCGTTGCCATGCTGGAGGAGGGGTTGCTTCACATTTGGAAGAACGTGGCAAACTCATGTTGGTTTTTTTTTTTTTTTTTTTTTTTTTTTTTTTTGTACTTTCCTGATTGTCACTGCTTCGGCACTCAGCGCATGCGCCAGTGCTGCTCTACTATAGCTCTGCCCGTCGAGAATTTGGGAAAGATAATAATAATAATAATAATAATAATAATAATAATAATATCGTATGGCCTCGGGTGCCGGGTGCAAGCTTTGTTATTTGACACACACAGAGGGTAGCTTGCATGTCGAATTTCGTTGTTCCTTGAATCACTATGAAAGTCAAGAAGGTTAGATATCTAAGCTCCTTGAACACTATAGCGCTTTCTAGTAGAGAAATGAGGAACTTTGTGTTGGCGGAAACTCCCGAGATTAATTTTGCCATTATGAACACGCCCTACTGAATTCAAATGGGTTCTTTGACATGCCAACATCGTATGACATGCGTGTCGTATTTTTGCTGCCTTTCAAAAATCACTTTCCACGGCCAGGAGCGAACCTGCAATCTTGGGGTTAGTAGACAGACTCGCTATCTACTCACCCACCGTGGCAAGCTTTGGAAAAGATTGTCCTTTGTCATAGCTATGTGTTTTTTTGACGTTGTAATAGGATAGTTCCACTATCTGCCGCGTTTCTTCCTGAAGTGACGGATCGATTTAGACGGATGATGTAAGAAATGATTTTGCATTATCAGTCCATGCACTTCATGAGGAACGGGGTGTTTGTTGATTCCACTTTCCTACAGGTTCCATGTGAAATATAACACGACGAAACTTATATTCGGAATGCATATCGAAACTATTAATGCTTTGTATGTATGTATGTATGTATGTATGTATGTAGGCTACTGTATGTATGTAAGGTTTGTATTTGGTGTTGAACCTGGAATTCTTGTTGCAGCGCACTATGTGCTCAGTGAGGACGGGCCCAACATGACGCAACGGGAGGATGTGATTAAGTTCGAGCAGGGCCGCATCAAGGCGCTGCAGGAAGAACGACTTGCCATACAGAAGAAGACGTTCACAAAATGGATGAACTCATTCCTACAAAAGGTACAGAAACAACATATTAATATCTTTCTAGCGAGGTTTGGTGAAAGTGCCAGGGATGTTGTTTGGTGTTAAGATATATGAAGAGTTTCCATGAACTCAGGATGTAATATGATGCTATAGACGTAAAGAGGGCTATATAGTGGCATTATCATCATCCATTGGCTGGCTGCGTGTCTCAGTTGTAACGTTCTCACCTGCTAAGCTCAAGGTTGCAGGATCGAATCCTGGCGCAGCCAGTTGGCATTGTTAAAAGGAACGTAAAACCAATGCCATTATTATCATCCATTTGCATAGTCTACTAATGCCGACAGCGCTGGACCATGGGGCCAAACTATCTGCGGACTAGATAGACGTGGAAGGGGTGTCCGGACATAACGTACCAGGGACAAAACGTACCACTTGATTTTCGAGGACATAACGTACCACCTAGGTTGTTATCAACCTAAGAACGGTTTTCCCGTAATCCCCAAATATTTACACTAGGACATAACGTACCACTTGATGTCAGACGGGCATTCCAGTTTCAGGTTCAATACCACTTAAACATCAGTGGCGATCACACTGCGCGGCTTTAAACCTTTTTGGTATTGTAACAAGGAGTTGTGTACAACGAATAAGGGCGGTTTATGTGCGCACTTCGACGGATGAAGTACGAATTGTACGTTGAAAGTTCAAAGAGAAAGAAGAAATATGTCATGTATGATGAACGGCTTGACAGAATAATGAAGCGGTATAAAGAAAATTGAAACTTAAAATCTTGCTTGAGAGCTCTCTCATATTCGCAAAACTTGCTATTCGCTCGGATATAACCCCACACAATATATATAATAATAATAATAATAATAATAATAATAATAATAATAATAATAATAATAAAAAGTAAAGAAAACTAAAAACAGCTCATTTTAAACCCGCCGAAATGTTTATAAACATTTTGCCAGTCCAAAGCCTGGATAAAGTGTGATGGAAATCCAAAAACTTATCATATTTTATATTAGTTTATGTTATGTTATTGCCCACGTATTTCTTACCAAGATTAATTGAGCAATACCGAGAAAGTGGCCGTGTTGTTGGGGTTTCATGCAGCCTAAATACTTCCCACTCTTTCAAGTGGTACGTTATGTCCTCTCCTAAATATTTTAAGGTCATGAGCTGACTTTTCGCAGGTAATCTGCCGGCCAAGTGGTACGTTTTGTCCTGTGGTACGTTATGTCCTATAACCCGTGGAAGGAAGGGTCGAGGACAAGGACTGTAGGGTAGAGCAAGGTTAGAGTAAGTAATTGCCTCGGGTGTATGGTGTGGTAGCCAAATAAACTCGAGTTACCAGCGGCAGTGACGAATTACACTCTGTTTGCATTAATATCGACAGTTTATTTTAAAGTGCGTTTAAACACATAAACAAGAGAAAGCAGCCCCTATCCTACGAGAACTGTGTCGCGTCGAGCGCGCATAACAATAAAACTGGGCAGGTGGTTTAACATAAGCGAGATTTCCGCTTAGGCCCTCTAGTCTGAATTATTTCCCCCACGTACTTTTTCTTCCCTACCATTTTCCCCATAGCCTGTTATTAGCACTGTAGGTGAATTTCCAATGTTAGTCATAAATTTGGTCTTCTCAAAAAGTATTATCATTATTATTATTATTATTATTCTTTATTTGTTTCACCCAACTTTGGCGTGCCGGCCCCGTGGTGTTGGGGTAGCGCGCCTGCCTCTCACCCGGAGGCCCCGGGTTCGATCCCCGGCTCTTTCAGGGATTTTAAAACTGACGTGAGGGTTGGAACGGGGTGCACTCAGCCTCGTGAGGACAATTGAGTAGCTGTCTGACAGTCAGACTGCGCCCCGATCACGAATACCAAGATTAACGGCCGAGGTGACCCGACGCGCTGATCACGCGTCACCCCAATATCTGCAGGCCAAATGGCTGGGCAACGGTCGCTTGGTCGACCTTAGCCCGTCATGGGCTGTATAGTGCCTGGGGTTGACTTTTTGAACTTTGGCGTACATGAAATCATCACTTTTTTGTTTTTGTTTTGAGCTTTCCTTTTGGCCCAGTATTGCCTCATCCTTTGAGGTCTTGCTTCCCTTTCTTCGGCAGAGATGTGGATCGTAAGCTTTTGTTTGATTTTAACTTGGAACCGTTGTTTCTTATCATTGGTGACAGTTTTGGCTGTTTTGTCCATGATCATGGTGTCTGTAATTTGGAGTTCCACGAGGTCTTTCTCAGTTTCCTTGAACCAAAGAGGTTTTATTTTTTATTACGAAAGTAGTCTAAGATTTTTTTGGTTAGTCTATTTGAATTAATTCAGAGGATGTGCCCATAAAAATCAATTCTGTTTTCTTACTGTGTCCGAGAGTTTTATTATTATTATTATTATTATTAATATTATTATTATTATCATTATTATTATTACTTACAACGTTATGCTCAATAAGGAGCGCGATTGAACATATTTAACACATGAATTTGAAATAGCTTTCTTCTCTTCCCAAAATCTCTTGATTCTCTCACTAGGATGTTTCTTCCTTTCTGCCATCCATGCATTAGTGGCTCTCGTCCGGGGGTTTGCAGCAAAATGCTGTTTGTTCACCAACGAACAAAGGTTCTATAAAATTTCGTATGTTACGTTGATTTCTTGAAGGTCATTTTCAATTCCTATTATCCAATTATTCTTGGCTTTTAATGAGGAGACATGATTAAATATCGTTTTAGTAAATCGTTCATTGTCCATTCTTAGAATATGTCTATATTATTATTATTATTATTATTATTATTATTATTATACTTTTTATTCCACCCCTTAATAATTATATATATATTTTACGAGGGACTGTGGAAAATCTTCAAAAAACACTTGTGAAGGGTCCGCACTCCACAGTAGTGTGGGATTCTTTCCCACGATGCGTTCATCACCCCGGAACCGCTCTCGCATTACTTCAGGGTGATGTCGTGCTTACTTAGCCTTTCAGACTTCTTCTTTCTTCATTTCTTCTTAAGGACGTTCGTACGCTTCCAGATCCCGCTTTTTCTGGCGAAGGACATCCTCCACATACACTGCTACCTGATCCCATGATTGCTGGTTCTGTAACATCACAGAAATAATATTATCTGGTGTCAGTTCTCCCAATTCAGTTTCCACATATTCTCTCGTTATCATCCAATGGCCGAAGAAGGTGTGACGTACATATCGATGTCGTCACAATATATGCATGTTGCACCATTCGCTCCGCCTACTCTTTGCAGGAATTTCCGGAAATATCAGTGTCCTGTTAGAAGTTGTGTGAGGTAATAATTGACTTCACCATGGACTCTTTCGACCCAGGTATCCAGGAGTGGTATCAGTCGCTTGGTCCATTTACCACGAGGGTCACTTTCCCATCTGAGTTGCCATCGCCTCATCCGTTGATTAAAAGATAATAATAATAATACTAAATTATCAAAATCCTCACGGAGGAAAGAAAAAGAAGGAAAATGATTGGACACTACGCAGATGAAGGATACAGGCTTCACTCCAAAGACACCACAGAGAAATTACCGAACCTCGTAGCAGACATCAGAAAGAGGCGACTAAAAATTTACGGTCACATCAGCAGACTCCCACAAACCAGGCTCGACAACAAAATTCTTTAGATACATACAGCGGCTCAAGATTACTACACCCTGGATGATGCAAGTCAAAATTGATCTGGAAAAAGCACAGGTCGACCCAGAAGACGTCGTAGACAAAGGCGTCTTTCTACACAAGGTATACACGTGGGAAGTGATATCAGTGGAAGCAGCACCTATAGCCCAAAGACCAAAATGGACCGAAGAAAGGAATAGGGCCTTTAGTGCACGAATGAAAGAATACTGGATAAACAGGAAGAACAAATAGTCATGAATGCTTCGCGTGGTCTAATAGGCCTGTAACGTGTCAAATAAATAAGTGAATTATCAAGTGATCCTCTAAGCACTGACCGGGCTATACAGTAGCTCGGGCGGATCGCCAATGCACATTGGTTAGCCATTGAAGAGTCTTCTGTACCTTAAATTCTTGGCTACACCATCTCACACGCTTTAACTTGCCACGGACACCGGCTTGAATGTTTTTTCATGCTCCGTTGACGCCTACATGCTGAAAAACAGTACACACGAATCGTAATGAACCACAGGCATGTACCTTGACTTGTTCGTTCTCAAACCACAAACGGTGATGGGATTTGCGTGATTCTTGTTACCAGACGTAATGACAAGTTGAACACCGCATTTTGAAATCTTGAAAAAGCTCTTCGTTCGCGTGTCTCTCTCATCCGATCTTGCTGCTTCTGCGATTACAATTCTGATCACAGCGAATTGTGTTCTTTGCGTGAATGGTATGGATTATTATTATTATTATTTTAGTTATCACATTCGTTTCACCACATAAGTGGGACACATCAACATATCGTCGACTTGTTTGCATGACGGTATGACAATTTCTTTTATGATGACACATTGAGAAACGAGCGAACAACGGAACAGGTCTCCAAGATGACGGCCTTCTGCATGATGACCAGGATGTATTCCCAATATTTCTAGATTGCGAGCCATTGATTTAGGGATGATGGTGGTAGAATACATGACTATGGGCAGAACCACTACATAACGTGTCTCCACATTTGCCGTATTTCCTCAGCCAAGGGCAGATAGTTGGTGATCTTCTCACAGCAGGCTTGTTGCAGATTATGGGAATTGGGTACTACGATATTATTATTATTATTATTATTACTGTATTATTATTCCCTCAGTCGGTGGAGTACGAGGCTGTTGGAGGTCCTGGAGAAAGGGAATGTCCCTGAACATGTGTTGTATTGCAAGTGCATTTGAAATTGTAATGGACCTTGTCATTAACATAATTGTACAATATGCCAGAGACGAACCGGTAGTTGAATGAATCAGCATGGAAATGAGGGCATACATTGAACAGCTGAGTGAGCCTAAACAGTTGGTGTTTGCTGCTGTTTTTTATATGTAAAAGGGAACGTAACTAGTGCGTAGTTTTACGTGGTACTTAACTCGTGATAGTAAGTCACTGCACCTCCTTATTACGTGGAATCCGAACATCAAGTTACTTTATCTTCAAGGTGGTTGGAGTTCGATTCTTGGTTAGTGGATGTGAGATTTTTGAGGTGAAATGGCACGTGATTAATTTGTGAAGCTTCGAAATATGCACTCCAAGAAGGAAATGTTATGCAGTGAAGCGTCGATTTCATGAATTAAATACTACTAGGGGACCCGTTCGAGAAATCTCGCATTTCAATATCATCGTTGGGTGAAGCATAAAGGCTTGACGTGACACAGTTCTGACAGGGGCTATATTCTTGTTAATTTGTTTTAATGCACTTTATAAAAATGAAGTATATTTCCTTGGTCTTCTCAAGAAATACCAAGGTTTTGCCGGTGCTATTTACATGATTTCGAAGATTTTGGTACAAACTGCACCTTCTTACTCCCTCAGGTTACTGTAAAGAGCTTGAGTTTTGTGAAACATACACCTTAGTGTTTTATATATAACATGATTTTCTAGATGTGAGTTAGGTAACGCGTACTGACTTACTGTAGACTTACAAGGGAACTGTCAATGCGTTCATATCGAAACGCACCTCATGTTTTTTTCCCCACCCACATCATTTATCAACTGAAGACTATATGCGAGAGTTTAGCAGTGATTATCCTTGTCGCCTTACGCTTGGTCTGAAAAGCATGGACAACCCTCTGCTTGCGCTGGCTGGTAACTTACTATCGCGACGGCCAACTCATCCCCACTATGAAACCCATCATCTCCAAAATACTGCTGTAGCAGCCCCGCCCAAGTGATAGCGAGGGTCCGTGTCGGCTTACTGTCTCGACACCAGACGTCTAGATCATTCCCCTGGTGATTTAAGAGTACTATGGATACTACCAGTAGTATACAACACCTCTTGTGAGGTGTCGAGTATTTAAACATGTTAGCATTCATTTTCATGACGATATATCAAAACAAATCTTGTATCATAGCGTAAACTAAGCATACTAATATTAGCAAGATCCCCCAGGGGCTCACATGTAGTGGGACGTGGGTTGGCGACCACGGGACCCCAGCTGAGTCCGGCATTGCTTCCACTTACTTGTGCTGGGCTCCTCTCCGTCTTCTTTCCTGTCAACCTCTCATGGTCAACTCTTGTTCTCTTCCGACCCCGACGGTATTAGGGTATCCGAGGCCTCGGGAGTCTCTTCCTTTCCTTTCCCGCCTTCATTGGCCCTTCTCTCGTCTTTCCTGATCCCTCATCCTTCGAGGGATCATCCTTCTTTTTCTTTTCATTATAGTTTCTTTTCTCTTTAAGGGGAGACGATGGCAGAATAACAGAGAAGTTTTAAAATTGGCATAACTTTTGTAATATTAAACACAGATCAATGACAATTTGCACAAGCATTCGTAATGAGTAAAGCCTATTGTGTAATGATTTATAGATTTTTTGGTTAATATTTGAACTTGCTCAACAAAATTTCCTATTTTTTAACGCATCAGTCGGGTACATTTTTTCCAAAAACCCGTGCAGATATCGCTTTATAATTTTCCACTCATATTTGAGAGCACTAGAAACTTTGTTTGCTGGAACAGTTTCTTAGATTTTTCGTTAGTTGAATTTTGAAAGGATTATACAATTTGGATTCATTTTTTATGTACAGAATGTTACTTGGTAAGACCCTAGTTTCCAAAATAATTGGCATATCAAAAATGCTTCCAGTCAATTGTATACCATGTAATTTTCTATGTGAGTTTCAATTTTCTCTTTAATTCTACGTGTAATTCTGGATAAAAATATACCTACACGCTGAAAATGACAAAACGTAGAAAAACAAGAAAATATAAATGCATGTTAGTTTTTTCAGTGTTCCACAGTCTAAAAGCCTCCATAACTGTACTCTTCCTCTCCTTCCTGATCCTCTACACCTGTTTTGTTGCCCCTCTTTTTATTTTGTCTTGTCAATTTCAACTTATTTATGATCTGCTTTCATGACACGAAGGCTGTCGATTTGTCCTAGCATTTTCTGTGCAAACATGCCTGGTTCAAATCCTAGCTGCTTTAGGACATTAACCCCTTTGTTTCCATTATTGTAGACTGAAGCAGCCTCAAAAGCAGCCATTTTTTTTACCAAATGGCTGGGAACAAATGTTGTCTTTGGACATCTTTTGCAAATAAGAATATTTAAACTCTCATTAGGGTTTTGAGTTTTTCCATGTGTACATTTCTTGAGGAGCTCAGGTGAAGCGTGGGCTCGGTACACTGGCTTATTGGCTAAAAGAACAGCTTCAGGAAGGCTGTTCTTATGAGTAAAATGTTCACCAGATACACTTGCTTGCGTGTATTTACACCAAAAATCTGAACTGTTCGCTAGATAATGTTTTTTTTTTTTTTCGTGAAGCACTGACAGGAGTTTGTATGGTTACATTCCTAACCTCAATATTCATTTTACTTTTCCAAATGCTGTTTACACGCATCTTCTACACTTTCTTGAACACTTAACCATGTCTGGCCATCATTAAACGACTGAATGTATAGTTCAGTCTCTATAAAAGAATGGATCAGTAAATCTAGTAGAAATTTATACCATTTTTATGAAAACAAACTGAGAGCTTTGCTAACAACAGCCACTGCCTTCTATCACATGGATGGAAACAGGCCTGTCCAATAACTACAATAATCATAAATGTCATCTAGAATATGCTAAGTTACATAGTTCATCGCCTGTCACTCTCATCCAGAACACGGAATGTAGGAAATAAACTTACAATACGCGGGGGGCGTGACCTCTCCACATCAATTCTTCCGTTATTTAACCCACTTATAATTTTATTTTAGGTTCGAAATTTTGGGAATATGTTCTCAAAGCATGAAGCTTTCATATAAGTTGATTTTTTTAAAGTCATGTTTTGAAAATTTTCTGCCATAATCTCCCCTTAAGATTCCCGCCTTGTTTTAATGAATTGGCTCCCGGTGTCTCTAAATTACATTCTGTGAGTTTTTTAAAATCTCAACCATTTTTTAAGTATTTTCAATCTACATTGCATTTTGTAAGTATTTTCGATCTAAACTCCATTTTGTAAGTATTTCGAATTTCAATTGCACTTTATGAGTAATTTGAATCTGAACCGGCCTTTTTAAAATCTAACTTGCATTGTGTAAGTATAAGGTGCGTTCAAAAAGTAACTAGCCGGAGGCTGTAATGTGCAAACCAGTGACGACATCGGCTAGTCGTGGCGTGTGTAACGAGGTGTGGTTCCGATCAGAGCGTGGAAGGTCACAGCCCGTCGCTAGAGGGCACGCGTGCACGTCACGTAGCGATACAAAGAGAGCAGCAGCATGCATCAATCGTCCAACGCTGCCAGTCGCATTGCAAACAGTGACAAAGAGCAAAGAGGTGTTGTTCGGTTTCTGACAGTGGAAGGATTAGGGGGAACGGACATCGCCGAATGTCAAAAGTGTACGGCGAACACTGCATGTCCCTTGCAAGGGTCAAGGCGTGGCACAAGCGCTTCAGGGAAGGGCGGGTGTCGTTAGCCGATGATGCCCGGTCTGGGGCACCCCCTCCCCCTCCTGCATTACCGATGACAACGTCCAGCTGGTTGATGCACTCATTACCCAGGTCCGCCGAGTGACAGTGAACGCCATAGCCGCCGTGGTCGCTCCACGACAATGCACGACCTCATACGGCCAACACAGTCGCGGCACTCCTGCAGAAATTCAAATGGGAGGTTCTTGGCCACCCCCCATCCTGTCCTGACCTCTCTCCCTGTGATTACGCCATTTTTGGTCCCCTGAGAAGGGCTCTTCGGGGCTAACGATTCACCAGCTGTGCGTGCGGAACTGGTTCACATCGCAGGCCAGGAAATTTTATGAGACAGCCATTCACCGCCTCGTGTCACAGTGGGACAAGTGCCTCAACAGTCAGGGCCAATACTTCTAACATACAGGTACTGGTTTCTGTAATTATGCCTCCGGCTCGTTACTTTTTGAACGCACCTTATAATTTGAACTTCAAATGTGTTTTGTACGTATTTACAATTTCAATTGCATTTTGTAAGTATTTTGAACCTAAAATACATTTTGTTCGTATTTTTTTAAAATCTAAATTTCTTTTGTGAGTATTTTCCTTATCAATTGCCGGCACCTTTTGTAAGTATTACCACTCTACATTTTGTGAGTCATTTCAATATGAGTTCCATTTCGTAAGTATTTTCCGTCCAGCTTAATTTTTGTTATGGTCTCCATTTCATTGTCATTTTCGCTATCACTCAGACCATTAGAGGCCGATAACCTAGATGTTAGGCCCCTTAAAACAATAATATATCATCATCAATAGTAGCAAGAGGAAGCCTCCGTGGCTTAGGCGGCAGCACGCCGGCTTCTCACCGCTGGGTCCTTGGTTCAAATCCCGGTCACTCCATGTGAGATCTGTGCTGGACAAAACGGAAGCAGACAGGTTTTTCTCCGGGTACTCCGGTTTTCCCTGTCAATTTCATTCCAGCAACACTCTCCACTATCATTTAATTTCATCTGTCATTAATTTAATCATTGCCCCAGAGGAGTGCGTCAGGCCTCGGCAGCCGGCACAGTTCATATCCTCGCCGCTAGATGGGGACTTCATTCATTCCATTCCTGACCCGGTCAGAGACTGGAAGCAGGCTGTGGATTTTCATTTTCACCTGTGTCACTGTGATGTCTATACTATTGTGCGTAATTGTAATTGACGTAGGATTTGGATTTGGTTAGGCGGCCGTGGGCTTAAGCCAGTTACCATTCCCGGCATTTGCCTGGAGTGGAAGTGGGAAACCACGGAACATGGCTACTGACTGAGGTACGAACCGAAACCACCTCTCCTCAGTTTTACCTCTTGAGGCTGAGTTGTACCCCTACAATACCACTATCCCCTTCCTCCGCGAAACACTACTACTGTAGTCGGTCGTGTATCACCGACGGATAATGAACCGTTGGCGCTTGGTTGGGGATGTGTTGACCGTCGTGACTATTTAATCTGTTCTCCCGGCAGCTCGGTCGCATCGCCTGTACCTATATCGACATGCTTATAGAAGTCTATGGGTATATCATAGAATTATCCTACAAGGTTACCAACAAAAGTTCGTTTAAACAAATGCTGCGGGCCTTCCTCTTCTATGCTAATCTGTTACTCCCACACAGTTCTAGAAGTCCTCTACAAGCCGGAATCTTTTAAAGTTTGCAACGTGATCACGATAGCCTACCTGTAAGATTTGCACGAGTTCACGTTGACGAATGAGTAAAGACGTGATTCTGGAAAGTTAACTCTGTAAGGGATTTAGTGATTCCCTTAAGACTCGTGCCTCTACTTGTGCCTTCTTCTCAACCCGGAGAAAGCCGGGCCTTGTATTCCTGCCTATCCCCAGTCACTTGATAGGAATTCCAGATACTGCCGCAGAGGACAGTAGGGAACTTGTTCTCAACTAAGGCGTGGGATTTATTGGGGTGTGTAACCAAACCATGGTTGCCGGACCTTCTAGTTGTGACCCCCTAAATGTATAAACAGTCTGAAATGACGCGTAGTGTGCTTTTACCATGTTTATGGACCTCTAGAGGATCGGTTTCAATAGAGTTATCACTAGGGGCTCACGCTGATGAAATGCCCTCTTTGTTTTGTTTACACATAGAAACTATGCTAAGAGCCCATTCCACGTTGTGGCGATGGAGAGTAACACATTTTTATACTGCATTATGGTTCAAAACCGGCCGAAGTCGTTGGATTTTCTAAGAGCGTTAAAAATCCCCCTCAATATGCCTTCCTTCGGAGGGGAAGTAAAGCCGGTGGGCCTATGTCATAGATTTATGGCATGTAAAAGAACCTTCCACTAATTAAACTTGTGTGAAGCAAAATTTGTACGTTAGGTTTGATTAATGCTCTTAAGTTCCAACGTTCGTCACCGGGCGCTGGTTGCGATGGCATCTAGTAGTAGCCAAGTTCACAGCCAGGTATCGTTGACGGTAGCATTTGGTAGCGAAAGTAGGAACTATTTGAAATTATCGTCTGCAGTCCTTACTTGAATTAAAAACGGATACCACACACTAATACAGTCATCACAATTAACACCAGTTATCAGACAGATTCTACACACACCCAAAGTACACGGGGCTATATGACCACATTTTCGCAGCCCTTAGCACTAAGGAACCAACCAACCATACTGCATTATGTTTGTCAGTTTAGTTAGATACTGTTATGTTGCCATCTCTTCATGAATGCAGTTATTTTGCATTAGTTTATTGGCACAGGCTAGAACAAAATGTGGCGTTTCTCCCATGTCTTTCTCAATAATGACTAGACCTCGGATTTTAGGGCAAATGCCTATTTTGTTCATTTAAGGGTAAAGTACATTGGTAAAGCCAGAGGGTCTGTATGCCTCAGTGTCTAACCGTGAACAAAAAAGGGGAGCTGAAGGTTTTGAGATAAAGGAAAGGTGGATCCTGAGGAAAATTCTCGTACCACGGAAAGTTGATGACGGAACATGGAAAAAAGGAAAAATGAGATCTGTATATGCAGACCGAAACCATTCTGGTCACAATGCGTAGAAGAAGGCTAAAATTTTACAGGCATTTGATGAGAATGGACGGGAACCGGCTGACAAAGATTTTTTTTTTAAATACATCACCGGGTTGAAAGCTACTACAAAATGGGTAGAAGCTAGGTCAAAAGAGACGCAATTGAAGTTGGACTAACTGAACTTGTCATTCACGATAGGAGAACGTTTCGAAGCCGAGTTGACAATATCAAGACGTTCAAAGGAAAACCACCACAACAAAGGCCAAATTTGGTAATAACAGAGAAAGATTAGAAGTGAAATAATGAAAAGGTTCTGGGAAGAAAAGAAGAAAAAATTGACCAGAAAGCCTTAGGTTCCATGCGGTCCACAGTTGGCCAAAGTCGGGAAAAAAGGGAGGAAGAGGGGGGGGGGGGGGAAGAGTAGGCGATGATATATCGTTGCGTTTCATGAAAAATTATCAATTCCTATGAGGTTTATTAGTACGGTACCCTAAAATGCCTATTTGATCCTTCGGTACCTATTGTATATTTTTAGTTCCTAAAAGGCCTAAAAGTGCATTTTCAGTGTATTGCTGCGAAGGTTCGTTGTAATTTGACTTTGTTTTTAAATTAGTAACGTAAATAAGGTTCTGTACTATGGAAACTGTAATTGATAAATATTAAAATACACAAAGGAGAAACAAGTACTGAATCGACTTTCGACTATATTGCATGCCCCGCGCTCCGAAGGTCACTTGTTCTTTTACCTGTTTTTTGCCCAAGTGTTTATTTGTTATTGCTTCGTTCCAGATATGAACATTTTAAGGACACTCTCGAACTATTCTTTCCGTGCTACGATTTTACACAATTGCTGTATTATTTGTTTTTGTTTTATTGTGCACACAAATGTCTTCATGTATGTACTCTTTATGTTCAATAAACGGGGTCTGTTTGGGGGGGGGGGGGGTTCCTCCCTGGTGGGGTGTGGTGGGCTTCCTGGGTCGCGGAGACCTCTGCGCCACTACGTTCTATTACATCTCCTCTTTTCACGTGTGCTTTAGCATACTCCCTCCCTGTTCTTATTCTTACAATTCTTTTACCCTGCGGCCAAAGGGCTACGTGTTTAGACGACGCCCCACCTTCACCTCGCTTGCCGGGGTGCGGGATTGAAATAACTCATACGATGAGGGTGGCGACATGACAGAAGTGAAGGTTGTCAGGAAGGAGGGTGCAGGGTGCAACATCTGTTTCAGTTGAAAAGTGTTTTTCTACATTTAAAATGATTTTGTCGGACAAAAGGCATACATAGTTTGACTGTTAGAAAAAAAAAGTTCGTAATACACTCCACTGTGCAGCCAATAATGGCAGTGGACATTATCCACAATATGAAAACAAGCTCCATAAAGAGACAGTTAATTGGTTTTGTATTTAGACTTGCACCTAGTTCCTGAAAAATTGTTTACTGTTTAATTCAGTGGTAAATTATTTTCTTATCGTTACTTTATTCATGCACTAGCAGTAGTGCCCGGCTTCGCCCGGTGGATTTATTTGTTTTACAGAACTGGAGCGCTCAAGGATACGGATCGGAATAAATGAAAGTAAATTTGAAAGCACCAACGCTTATTGCAGCTGATAACCTCAGTATACTGCACCAACACGATCATCCTTATACAGAGGCATACTATTGTCATGATAACTGTTTTAAGGGGCCTAAGTAATCTTTTTGCACCAATTACTCCCCGTGACTGCAATTTCTAAGCAGCTCGCAATTCTGCACCAGAACATTGGTAGGGGCGACGTGATGCAGCCCTCATTACATGGCAACAATAGACTTCGGTAATATTGAAGCCGTTCTTGAGCGCTTGTTCTTCCGAGTTAATGAACAAAAATCAATCTATAAAGTTATATGAGAGGTGTAGCCTAATGCTACATAGCCTAAACCATTGCTCTTGAATCAGGCTATCATATACAAAAAGAATTTTTCGAATCCGACTGGTAGTTCCAGAGATTAGCGCGTTTAAGCACATAAACAAACACACAAACTCTTCAGCTTTATTATATTAGTATAGATTAGTATAGATATTAGTATAGATTAACTGACCACTCATTTTTTAAATTTTTACTACCGAATATTAATAAGTTAGAGCCTAATTTACCAGTTTCAAGGCCTATTTTAGGTGCCTAAAACAGTACTTTTTGGTGCCCAAAGATCCGAGGTCCAATAACGACTGACCAGCTCGTGGTGTAGCGGCTAGCGCTCTGCCAAGAAATTTTAAATTCTGGTGTGAGGGCTGGAACGGGGTACACTCAGCCTCGTGAGGCATAACTGAGAAGAGAGTTGGTTTCAATTACTATCTCAGTCATACTACCCGTGATTTTCTCCACTTCTATTCCAGGCGGATGGCGGCTAAATGAAGGCCACGATTGCCTCCTATACGAATTCTAGCTCCAATTACAAATACCTACTAACGTACAGCCATCGCAATAACACAGGTTATCAGTAGGGCTTGGATTTTTAGGTAAATAAATATTTCTTTATGTAAATACATATTTTAAGCATTTTTTCGATAAATACATAAATTCCAGCTTTTCACTTATTAGCACATAAAAAGACATACTATTTACATTTTTCAGAATCAATATGCTAGATCTTTCAGTTTTTTGCATTTTTGTTCTGTGTTACTTCAACGGGGAAGAATCTGTGAGCTATCTAAACTTCATGTCAGCTTGCAACTGAGTTATTCTTAACTTGTCGCCCCGTGCCACTCACTGTGGAAACCAGGGATTTCCTTGCCCATCGTCATATTGCACCACGTGCTAAGACCTCCCCTCCCCGAGCTACCTGGAACCAGTGTCACTCAAATGCAGTTCATTTCTGGCACTGTGAAGTGTAAGGCAGTTCTACGATGCTTAAAGTAAAAACAACTACAAGTTATCGTCTGCAGCAGTATCTTGCAGAATTTAAGGATAATTTTATTTCTGATGAGGACGTTCTGTTCTGCCAACCATATGGGAAAGCAATCAACGCTGAACAGTGATCTCAAGTTACACAACAACTCAAGGGAAAGAAACATATTGCCGCAGTTTCGCGCCTTCAGAATAAGTGTTTAGCGATAATCGTCGGTCATTTGTGAGGGACAACCTGAAGATGTATCTCGTTGTGTATTGTAATGCTTCAGCTGTCAGACATAGTGAGTACAGCATATTGTTTATATCCACATTAAGAAACTAAATTATAATTACATATTTTTACTTTTTGCCACATATTTCAGGTATTTTTAATACATAAAAAATAAATATTTTCCTGATTTTTAGCACGTAAAAATCCGAGCTCTAGTTATCAGATATTACACACACCCAATTACACACGGCTACATAACCGCGATGCTGTTAACCCTTAAATGAATCAACAACAACAACAAGAACTCATTTCTGTTGTAGGCTGAGTGAGTCCCATGGCAATTTGAGTTTCTGGTATTTATCTCGATAGTGGCTTGCCACGGTGGGTGAGTGGTTATCATGTCGGACTATCAACCAACCCCCCAAAGCTTGCAGGTTCGCTCCTGGCCAGGGTAAGTGATATTTTTTTGAAATGCGACAAAAATCACGACACGCATGTCGTACGTTGTCGGCATGTTATAGAACCCATTTGAATTCAGTAGGCCGTGTTCATAATGCCAAAATTAATCTCGTGATTTTCCGCCAACACAAAGGTTCCTCCTTTCTCTACTAGAGAGCGCTATAGTGTCAAGGAGCTTAGATATCTAACCTCCTTGGCTTTCATAGCGCTCCAAGGACCAACAAAATTCGACATGCAAGCTGTCCTCTGGGTGTCAAATTATAAAGCTTGCACCCGGCACCTGAGGCCATACGATATTATATTAATCCTGATACTTTTAGATCCTAATAATTTCAATTACGCACACATACAACAGTCACAGAATAACACAGGTCATCATGGAAATGATTCACGTGCACACAAGACGCGGGACTGGTTATCAAGAGATGCCCCGGTCAGTAATTGATGCAACAACAAAACATCTTTTGATAGCTACTATGATCGCAGTTGGGGAATGAAACGCTATGGTAATGAAACTAACTGATCCATGTGATGGATCTTAATGTAGCATAGTGCTCAGAGCTCTTTGATGGCATCAAAACACATTACGCTGTAGCTTCTTCGCTGAACTCTAAGGCTGGGTTTTCCTAGACGCGGAAGCGGAGAGCGTAACGCGGAGAGCGGAGTCGGCTCTCCTCTCGTGAGTCATCAGCTAGCTGAATTGTTTTCCTAGACGCGGAGTTGTCCTCTGGCGGAGAGCGGAACGGTTGCTCATTTGTATACTAGAGTGATAAGGTGAGGTCGATATGGACGTGGAATCTAGACTTTCTATTTTATTAAAATTGAAAGAGGAGGAGGAAGAGTTACTACCGCATTTAGTGAAGGATCGAAAATGTGCAAGTGACATATTTAAAACGCGTGAAAATGAGGGAGTGTTAAAATGCTTATAAATAACCATTTAATTGATGACGAAATTAGATTCAAACAGTACTTTCGTTTGACCAAAAACGAGTTCTATGATCTATACCAAGAAATAAAAGATGTAGAAGAACTGAAATCGCAGGGTTATAACAGAAAGCAGTAAACCGACACACACTCATGGTGCACACACTTTATACCAAACACACAAGGGACACAATTGAATAGAACTACACACAACTTGTACAGACGTCCAGCCACTCCGCCAACTGATAGCGGACTCGTCTGCTCTCGGAGCAGAGGAACGTGGAGGAGCGAGGTCCGCTCCGCTTCTAGGAAAACGGTACCATTAAAAAATTACATATGACCAGAGGAGAGCCTACTCCGCTTCCGCGCCTAGGAAAACCCAGCTTTACTGACAATATAGATCGCGGATTTGTTTTGCGGTCGGGCCTACCAAGCGACCGCTGCCCAGCTGCAGATTATGGGGGGATGCGTGGTCAGCGCGTGGGTCCCCTCGGCCGTTAATCTTGGTCTTCGTGGCTGGGGCGCTGCCTCACTGTCAGACAGCTACTCAATTGTCCTCACGAGGCTGAGTGAACCCCGTTCCAGCCCTCACTTCAGTTTCTAAAATCACTGACGGAGCTGGGAATCGGACCCGTGGCCTCCGGGTGCGAGGCAGGCGCGCTACCCCAACTTCATAGGGTGGACTATTATTATTATCATATTATTATTATTAAACTTTTGAATGCTTGCAGTTCGAAATGAGTGTGTTTGGCCTGGACTGACACTGTTCGGTAGTGAAGTAGCATTTTATCTTTCCCGTATCGTATGGAGTTTGGTTAGTGGGTTGAGTAAATATTTTCAAGAACATCTGTGGCTCTAGAATGTATTGTTGTTCGACTTCTTGATCGGATCAAAACAACATACGGTTTAAAGGTTTCTAATACCTACTTCGGCGTAATAACCCTTCCTCAGATAATGAAGCAGGATTGGGGCAATGATTCAAATTTTTAAAAGATTGGAACTCCTATAAACGTAGATTTGTTCTCGGTATTGGATACACGCAGGGACCAACATAGAGTACATAATCGATGGATTGACCAATAGCCGAGTGAAAGGAGTGAAATGTTCCTTCACCAGCTCCGTTTCTCTCTTCCTTTCTATATTTTCGTGCAACTGTGGTTAGTGTTGATTCATTAGGGCCTTTGCGACATCGTGGTCGTGTAGCCCCGTGTACTTGGGTGTATGGAATCTCTCTGATAACCTATGTCGTCCTGATGGTCGTAAAAGTGTGTGTATTTGTGATTACTGAGGCCAGAATTTGGAAGGGGTCTGCCTAAAGTTAGGAATCATTCCGACATTTACCTGGAGTAGAAGTGGGAAACCACGGATAATCACTTCCATTGTACCAGGAAGTAGACGATGGACTTTTTAAATAAATAAAAGTCTGGCTTATTTTACACCATAGCAAGTAGTTCCGCTTTTCCACTTATGTTATTGCCTGTATCAACATACAACATTTCAGTTTGTAATGTAGATTCGTAGATATTGAGAACCGTATAAACATTTACGATGGTTGCCATTTTGGATTTCTATATAATATAGGCTATAGAGTTAGTACTATTAGATGAAGATTATTGTTTAGGTTTACTATTCAAACTTCAATCGCATGATTAGGACACAAAAACGAGATTTTAAAATTTCGCTCAGTCGCCATCTTAGATGTCAGTGCATTACAATGTGGATACACATTTGCTGTACCATGTTTCACTGCGCTCGGATGGTTGAATTGCGAGAAAAGTAAATTTAAATGTTTCGACTTTTCTTGGCCGCCTTGTTCGTTTTGTAATTAACAGGTTTTTGAAAATCACATAAGCGAACTTCTAGTAGTGCCCTTATCGTACAAAATTTTAGGGTGCTATCAATAATAGTTTCGGTGATATAGAAAGCCAATGCAATATTTCGCACAGCCGCCATGTTAGATTGGTGAGATGTAATAACATTTGAAGGGCACTGTCTGGGTCGGACAGAATAGTACTAGGCCTATGTCCTTACAGAGTTTCATTGAAATCGCTCCAGCCGTTTAGATTTTATTAGTAGGGACACACACACACACACACACACACACACGGACGAAAAGTGAACTCCTAAGCTTTTTTTTTTTTTTTTTTTTTTTTTTCATAAATGAAAATAGGCTAAAAATAAGATTTTTGAACACACAACAGTTTGGTGGACCACATTTGACTCTGCTCTAAATGGGCATCAGTGAGAAGAATTAACCGAAAAGTACAAACACGTGATCTTACTGCTGTTTGCCTTTTAAATAATACTAAAGAAGAGAAGAATGTGGCGTTCAAACAAGTAGTGCACGCGCCTGTTTTCAGCGGAGTGTGCTTGTCTGACGCAGCACAAGTGAACGAACAATGCTGTTGAGTCTGTATGAAGGGTGTTATTGCACCACGCCTGCCATTAATTACTGGTCATGCCTCGCCGTGTAGAATAGCAGCACACTTGCCAAGACACGCACTCATACTCAACTTACACACAATTAGTTGTGTGTGTGGTTTGATACCCTCCCCTCCACCTACGCTGCTTTCTAGGCCATCTGAGTTCACAACGCCAGAAAGCTTTTTCATTTTTATTATGCACATCAAAATCTCTGTTAAATTTTTAACTCCCCGTATTGCGTGTACTAGATATTTTGTTATGGGTTTAACGTTCCTTGAACTTTTCTTGGCTTTAGAGTCGCTGAGTTTCTGCAAATATGTCCTGGAGTTTTTCTTCTTGCGTGAATGAATGTAGGATCGAACCCACAATATTTGCATTTTGTAGGCCATCATTTAACCAATTGGTCTACTTAGCCTGATACTCGCTCAATTATGTGTTCGTAGTTCATTTGTTGTTGATTCTTTTGGGGGCTTTGCGACATCGTGTTTATGTAGCCTCGTATATTTTGGTGTGTGTAATCTGTCTGATAACCTGTGTCATTGTCATGCTCTATTACTGTACCACTCTATCAATGTAGGGAATGCTTTGTGCAAGCCGGCCACGTCATTCACAATTCTAACCTTAGTTGGAAGTACACAAAGTACTGTAAACTCGTGTAAACCTCGAGCTATTGTAAGTCTTCACCACCGGAGTCCTGGGTGACTTTCATTTCCATCATCTCAGACCTGAGTTAGGTATTATTGTTCCTTTAAAGGGGTGGAACAGGAAGGTCATCTGCCCCTAGACCAGAGTTATAATCTCAGCAGAACTGGGAATCAAACCTGAGCCTAACGATTACACGACGAGGCGTATTAGCCTTTCAAGATACGACTGCCGCTGAATTTGACTGCGCCAGAGTTTGTTGATAATAGCAGTTGGAACCTTGCAGGACGAGCAGGGGGACACAGTGATGATGGAGTGCAGTTTGCTCATAAGTCAAGCAGCATAGCGCGCGCTACTTGTGTTAGACAGAAGTATGTTGTGAATTGTGAACGGAAAAATTAATAATAATGGGGCGTTTCAACAGCACAGCTAAGCTTAATAGGAGCTCATGTCACTACACAGAGTAAAACGATGAATGACTACAGGCCGGACGTTTGTTTTAGACGAGTGAAAAATCATAATGGAAGCCTGGAGGCAAGTTACTTCAGTACCTGTGTTGTTGTCAGCTGCCCCATGCGGTCAGATTATGGACAAACTATCTTACGCTACTCCTGAAGTACAGTCATGGGCAAATACAGGGTCATTAAATATGTGCGCGCGAATAAACACGGCAAGCTAAATCGGCTGTGACCGGCCCAGTTCGCGGCCGTGCGTATCCTGTTCAGCCGGTAGTTTAGCGCGCACTTTAACACTTTTACCAAACATGTTCAATAATGTGTACTTACAGTGCTCATAGGCGATGCTGAAAATGTCCTCCCTCTCTTGTAACACACACCTGGCATCTTCTGATGAAAGAATGTCTGTCAACTCTTTTATTATTTACGGAGCCTGTTTCCTTGAATCGTTTAGCGAGCATCCTAATTGTACTGGCATTAGGCACAGGTCTTCCTGGAAACAAGATTCGAAATTTTCGTCTGGTTTGAGAAAAAGATTTTCTGCTTTTCATATACGAATTATGGATATACACAAGTTCGCGCAATGTGAATTGGTCTCTAGGCATGACTAACAATCACAGTAATCACAATACTGACTAAACATGCAATACTAACGTCAAGGCTTTGCAGATACACGTCCATATGAATGACAAACCACGTGTGAACCAACTATATGAGTCGGCGGAGCGCGCCAATCACCGGCTGAACTGGGTACGCGCGGCCGCGATCTGAGCCAATCACAGCCGGCTTAGCTTGCCGTGTTTACTCGAGCGCACATATATAATAATGAATGCCCCTGTATAATGGCGTTCTGTTCGTAACTATATAACGTGTGCTTCCGCGTCACACAATACTTCGACGTGGACTGTACTGTTCTGCACGGTGGTGTCGCCACGTGCTCAAGTCTGGAATTCCAATACAACCGACAATTGTGAAGCGAGAGGGCGAAAGAGTAACTGTATACAGGCTCACCCGCAAGCTTCAAGGTCAAGGGCAGTCTTCTATCACAAACGTTCGGCGTGTTATAATATCCTACCTGCGCGACTGTATCTGTCAATTAAGCAAGCTGACAGCGTGACATAACTAAACAAAGAATAGTTCACACCTCGCCCACCGGCACTCGCATCTTGAAAGGCTAATACTCTCAATGGCACATCACGGCGATAGTACTGCAACTCCAAGGCTGTTAAGAGGGTCGCTGCTGTCACTACATTGGTATGCCAAGTGCTTAGTGAGGTGTTTACTGTCCACATTGCCATCATCTGTCATTGTAGGCAAATGTATGCAGTTGACCTTGCATTGCACTCGAAAGGGGCCAACTTATATTGAATTCTCCATCCTAAGAAAAAAAAAAAACAAGAAGTTCCGTGACGAACTAAAGAGCCTACTTTTCTTAAAATTTAGG
Source organism: Meconema thalassinum (assembly GCA_946902985.2). Classification (NCBI taxonomy): domain Eukaryota; kingdom Metazoa; phylum Arthropoda; class Insecta; order Orthoptera; family Tettigoniidae; genus Meconema; species Meconema thalassinum. The sequence goes on along the minus strand of OX336391.1, from coordinate 582,078,676 downwards.
ATTCATGCCAATGATTAATCTATATGGACCTAGGCTACCTAGAATAATGACGAAATAAAGTTGGTAATATCGACATTTCTATACCTGGCATGATTTAGCCTGATGGAGCACTACAGTTGGCAGCCCTGGTGACTGAATATATTCTTAGTTCCATCTCTTAAGGTACAGAATACAAAATTTGGTTGAAGTCCAATGGATAGCATGGACGTCACATGCAGTTAAACATTGGACTTATCAGCGTGCGTAAAATGATGTTGGCAACAATGTCATGCATGTGTTGGTCAGAAATAATTTGAAATATTATGATCTATTGTTGTGTCAATTTTCGATGAAATCCATTTGTTAGTATAAGTTACTGGTATTTTAAAATTGGACTTATCAGCAGGCTTAGAATCATCTTGGTAGCACTGACATACATTAGTTGCTCCAAATTAATCTAGACAAAAACGTAATTAGCACCGTTTCGACGAACTCCCAAAGACAGATGTTGGAATGAAGGATTACGTGCCGAGTGCGACCGTGTCGGATGCGACCCAGAACGTATAGTGCCTGACATTCTAGATGATGTTCATAATCATATCTGAATTTAATTATACGAAGACACAAACGCGATTTCTGAAGTTTTGCATTTCATCGATTTACGTCACTTTGGAAATAAGATCTTCAATTCTTCTCTCGAACAATGGGTCGCATGGGGCACCGTAAGCTACTAGCAGGGTCGCTACAGCCATGTTCACGGGATACGAGATAGGCTAGAGTACTTCACCATTGAGTCTTAACTCCTTCAACTAAGGTATCTTGCCAGCAGCGCATATAATCAATGTAATGACAGCATCCAGGGCTTCCCGACTCGCTGTTTTGTAATCGGTACATGCTAGTTCTGGCCGTGACTCATCCCGGTCGACCCGCAGTGCGTCCTCTGCAAGGTTCCGTCATTTAGGGAAGGACCTCACTGTACGTAGATAATACGTAGTAGATACATGCAATCTGCTGTACATGAGATGAAAATGTATCTACATTCAATACGCGTTGCATTGTAGGTAGGATATGTCTGGCTGACTGTGGCAACACTGGAATGATGCCGCAGCAGAATATGACGATTAGTTCATGTTGCATTTCAAGTCATATTATAAGTAGCAAGTTACCAGTTTATATCTGCAAGTGATCTCTGAACAAGGTGACTTTGTAACATAAGTTGCAACAGCGGGTGCAACACTGGTTCAAACCAAACGTAGGAAATTAGATCGTAAATCACCATGTTTGTGACGGAGGTGACAATAATGTTAAGGTTACATTGGTAGTAACTTACTTAAGGTGACGTGAACTGGTTAACGCATGTCCCTAACAAATTCGGTTGCACGGTAACCATAGGTGATACGTAGCGAAAGCTATTCTCTTGTAAGGATGAATTATTCAGTTTGCGGGCAGATGGCGATCATGCTCTTGCAGTATGTGTGGAATGCAGCAGGTTTAGCATTGGCCTGAATATCCTTGTGTCGCTACGAACAGGTTCTTGTCCAAGTTTCGCAATGTATAGTGCAGCTGCACGACAATCTCGAGTGAAAGATAAGTGAAGCCTCTAGGATATAGATAGAGAGGATCAAGGCACTAATCCTCGGTGACTGTTTTTAAGCCAGGAGGAGTAAATCAATGTGGCACACTTAACTGAGCTGATTTGAAGCGGAAGAATTTTGGCGTTCTTTACGACTTGTATGTAGTGATTTTTAATAGATAAGCAGACCACCTCGTGGTGTAGTGGTTAGCATTCTTGGCTGTCGCTCCAAGCTAGATTCCCGGCTCTGGTCAGAGGGCTGGAAAGGGGTACACTCAGCCTCGTACGGCAAAACTGAGATGACGTAGGTTCCAACCTCAACAATCCTTGAGGTCATTTTGTGTGGTTTCCCACTTCTACTCCAGACAAATGCCGGGTTGTTACCTAACGGAAGGCCACGGCCGTCTCCTTTCCAAACCTCATATGAATTAAAAATACACACGCTACTGCATACACCACAATACCACTGGCAATCAGACAATATTATATGCGCCATTCAAAAAGAAATGAACCGGAGGCTATAAAATTAAAACCGCTAAACGTTGGTGCGGTCACTATGAGAGCGCTGAGTACCAAACTCACCGCTAGAGGGTCACGGGCGCACACCCACGTGACGACAGAGAGAGCAAGCACACGCGTCGACCGTCCTCAGCATTCAGTCGTGCGGAGACCAGTGACATGGACGCCCCAAAAGAAGAGCAAAGGGGTGTAGTGCGTTTCTTGACAGCGGAAGGAGTGCGGGGAACGGAAATTTATCGAAGAATGACAGCACTTCCTGTCCGTGGCGAGGGTTAAGGCGTGACACAAGCAATTCAGGGAAGGACGGATGTCGTTGGCCGATGATGCACGGTCTGGAGCGCCACCCTGCATTACCGATGACATTGTTCGACAGGTGGTTGCCCTCGTTAAGCAAGACCGGCGAGCTACAATCATTGCTGCAGAGGTCGGAGTGAGTGTCGGAATTGTTCACGCCATCATTAGGAATCGATTGTAATTTCGCCAAAAGTGCGCCCAATGGTTGCCTGGCAGTCTTCAAACAGCACCGGAAGCATGTCGAATGGGACTCTCTGGAACATCTGCTGCGTTATGCCAAGGAAGCGAATGCGTTCCAGGTACGGGTGGTCGCAGGAGACGAGACATGGTGACATCACTTTGAACCAGAGTCAAACGACAAAGTCGCCAGTGGAAGCATGCAATCTCGCCGCCACCCAAAAGGTCCAAGGCCGTCCGCACGAGCACAGGGAAGGTAATGCTCAGCTTCTTCTTTGACCAAAAGGGCTCCTTCTTTGGACTTCCTGCAGCAACGGTGAATGCGCAGCGATACTCGCAAACCTTGATCTCACTTCGCACATCAATCAAATCGAAACAACCAGGACAGCTCATCCGCGAGATCATTCTGCTTCATGACAATGCAAGACCCCATACAGCCAACCCAGTCAAGGAACTCTTACAGTCATTCCTCAGTCACCGTCGATACAGTCCGGGCCTGTCTCCCTGCAGTAATGCCATTTGTGATGAACTGAAGAAGGTTCTGAGAGGTAAAGACTCACCTTGGACGACGACGTCCAACAGTAGGCTACGTTCGTAACTAGTTCACAACGCAGCCCCAGGAATTTTACGCTACGGCCTTTCATTGCCTTGCGTCGCTGTGGGACAAGTGCCTAACAGTGCTGGGCAATACTTTTGAAAGAACGGCTCAGGTTTTTTATTTTATAGCCTCCAGCTCGTTTCTTTTTGAATTGCCCTTATATATTACACACATACTGTATACACACATACACCCAAGTACACGGGCCTAAATGACCACGATATTGAAGCCCCTCAATTGAAACGAGCATAAACATCAAAAATGGTTCCAAATAAAATTTAAATTCAAAATAATATTTCACACTAAAATTGTCATGAAACTCCGCAATTTTTCTAGGTTTATGCCGTGTGTTGTGCGGGGTTTCGCCTAGGAACACAAAGCTGGCTCATCAGCGGGCTCATGGTGTCCGCGCCCGGACAGGAGTAGCGAACTGTGCACTACCTCTCTTCTTGTGAAACGCACGCGCATTTCTTAACTGCGAGAGCTACTCCTGTGGGGGTCCGGTCGCGGACATCAAGAGCCCGCTGATGAGCCAGCCAATATACCATCGTTTTTTAATTTAATTTCATGTTAAGTTACATGATTATTTAAGTTCACAGGGAATGTATAGGCGTAATTGTTTAAAAAAGTACAAGTGTACAAGAAGTGAACTGAACAAATCCGTTAATTAGTCTACTGGGTTCTGTAACTAGATATATAGTGAAAATCCACAGCCTGCTTCCAGTCGACCGACCGGGTCAGCGAATGGAATGAATGAAGGCCCCATCTAGCGGCGAGGATATGAACTGTGCCGACTGCCGAAGTCTGTCGCACTCCCCTGGGGAAATGATTAATGAATGACACATGAAATTAAATGACAGTGGAGAGTGTTGCTGGAATTAAATTTGTGGCAGAGAAAACCGGAGTAACCGGAGAAAAACCTGTCTGCCCCTGCCTTGTCCAGCACAAATCTCACATGGAGTGACCGGGATTTTAACCACGGACCCAGCGGCGGGAGGCCGGCATGCTGCCGCCTAAGCCACGGGGGCTTTTAGATACATAGTATGTATCAAAATCAGTTTTATATTAATGCGTTTGAGTCTTCATTGTTTCAACTTATTTGATGCAACTTCCATGTGCGGGGCTAATCGTTTTCATCTCCTAAGTCGAGGAAATCTATTTAACCTGCACAGTTGTTTTTCTCAGCCCTTCCTCATAAACTTTTAAATTTTAAAGCGATTTTTTTTGTGCATCTCAGGTCATTTCATTCAGTATTTTGGATTATTTCAGTACTTTAACGACGTCTGTCCTCCTAATTATAGTATTGATTTGTTTCTGTTCTTCCATATTTGGCCCAAATAAACGGCTACCCCATTAACCGATGGTCCAATACACTGGATTGTACTATATTCACAAAGTTTGAATTGCACTGGTGTTCCTGAAGTTGTTAGTAACGCTGTACTTTTACTGATGTAGTTTCCACTGGAGTGAAAGCACGTTTTGTCTATGTCGCTGCCTGCCGTCTGCCGATGCGTGGTTATATTGCGACCTTGCGATTGGATATAGGCGTGTAGCTTTCATTGATAGTACATCTTTACTGCTCATAAAAATGCATTCATTCTTTGTCTTATTTCCGTATATACAATACTACGTATTGGGACACATTTGTAACACTATATGCATGATTTCAGGCGAAATTAAATCTAAAATGAAGTTGAACAATGAAGTCGTTCCGACTTCATCTAAACATTAAACCAGAAATGTGAGGAAACGTGAATAGACGATATATTACTTACTGGCGCCGCTATCGGCATCCCGCTCATTGAGTCTCTGTGAAGGGTGTGTGTAATGGCTCGTGCTGGAGGGCCTATTTTGTCAGTAAGGGCTCTTTCACACGAAGCCACCATGGTGGAGCCTCAACGTCTTTGCATTTATAATTCAAGTGTAGCTTTTCACATGTGGTGCCGGTAGCGCTTTGGTGGCGCGGCCAGAATTCCTGGTGGCAGACAATGCGATTTTTGGAGCGGCCAAGTTTGCAGCGCCACCACATGTTTACATTGAGTCAAACGGTGCTTTTCACACGAGATGAGACTTCCTGTAGCGACCAGGCCAGACTAAAAGAAACTGTGAAAAAATATGCTTAATAAATAGAACACTCTTTAAAGTAAATCCGAAATGTGCAAATTCTTCTTACCTCAGTGTCACTGGGAGTTTTTCCTCTGGCGGTGTACTATTTCTCATATTTGTGTCCACACCTGTCAGTTAATCTTTTAAACATTGCGGTAGCTCATTCGTAGGAAAGTGAAAACTTTGATTGGATACAGTCTAAGATCAATATACACAGTAGCCTACAAAATATACCTTTTGTTGATCTATCCTGCGAAAGTGGGTGGACCAAAAATCTTCCTTTTCCCCATTTTCGGCGTTTACGTAACCTGATATATAGAAAAACAGCAAGTACTGCTTCTTCCACCTCCATTTCAAGACTGGCTCATAGCTGGTGGCGTATTTGGTGGCTAGAGAAAATATTGCCAAGACTTGGAGGCGCCACCATGGTGACACCGTGTGAAAGAGGCCTAAGGGCCGTCTTCACTACTCTTTAGTAAGGATTAGTTAGTTCATTCCTATTTAACTTAAATAGGAGAGTTAATGCATGGTTATCGTTGATGCATTTCACGAGGTCATTCGTGTTCGTAATTACATACGCTTTGCGGCTCCCGCCCATGCGTAGACCCTGGAGAAACATGGTGGACATATATAGCAAGAAGCGTGTAGCACTGATCGTTGTTTGCGATCCTTTCTAGAGATTTTCTGAAACACAATTATAAAGAAAGGGAAATACAGAAAACCTTACTCATGGCAAAAGCTTAAAATGATATGAACAAAGTATTTCTGAGAACTGGCAGTTGTGTGTATACATTGTTTACTTAGCTAAATAGGACACGCTCTCCCTGTTGTCTTCGTAATGAGAGCGGTTGTGTTGCAGACTTCGAGTTCATTATGCAGAGCTGAGAGGAGTTCGAATCCCACTTCGGATATTTTTATTTGCGCATTCTTCTTTCTTGGTGTTAGTAACAAGTATGATCTTTTGTAATATCATTTTCATGAAGATGTTATATTTATATGGTTGAAAGTTCGTGTGAAAGTTGGAAACAAACCAATTCTTCCGGCATTGCAAGATGCACGAGATAGAATTCAGCTGTTTCCCTCCACTTTAACGATGATTTAGAGAGATGAGTGGTCAGATTTGGCCCTTTAACATAATTGCGTGTTAGTGGTAAGTTAACGAGCATTTGTTTGATAAAATGCTCTTGTGAAGTTAATTTACCTTTAATGATGAATTAAGAGATAATTGTCGTTGGTAAAACGGCCTTAACTTTCATCCATATGAATATGTTTATGACAATTAAATTCTAAATGATCATAAATGTTACTAAGTTATAATACCAAGGGGAAAAAAAAAAAAGCACATCTGAAATGTGATTCGAACCTCTTCCTGCTCTGCATAATGAACTCAGTCTGCACCGCATTCGCTTACGCTACGAAGACAACAGGGAGAGTGTGTCCTATTTAGGTAAATGAACAATCTTATTATATAATACGCTAAGGTGTGTGTTTCACAAAACTCAAGCTCCTAAACCAGAGGGAGTTAGAAGGTGTGGTTTGTACCAAAATCTTCCAAATCGTCTCAATAGTACAGGAAAAATCTTGCATTTCTTGAAAAGTCGACGGAAATATATTTATTTGTTTATAAAGTGCTTTAAAACAAATAAACAAGGGGATATTCCCTGGCAGAACTGTGTTGAGTACAGCCCGCATAGCACTAGAACCGGGCGGGTAGACTGTACACATGGGGCGCGCACAACCCATTATGCGAGTTCTCGCACGGGTCAGCTAGTGTATACATAAAACTGACAGTATTCCTAAAGACTTTGTTCATATCATTTTAAGCTTTTGCCTCGAATAACGTCTACTGTATTTCCCTTCTCTACACGCTTCTTTATCTGCCCGCCATGTTTTTCTAAGATGAAACAGAGTCTACGCATGCGCGAGAGCCGTATAGCTTATTTAAGTAATTGCGAACCTGAATATCCTCGTGAAATCAATAATCACGCATTAACTCTCGTATTGAAGTTAAATAGGAATTAACTAACTAATCGTTAGTAAAGAGTTGGTGAAAACGCCCCTTAAAGGAAGTTATTTATTTGTGAAATATCGACATCCAGAGAGATGTAATTGGGTTTAAAGAATATCAGTGGGATATGTCAAGTTTCAGAGCCTGTACGCTAACGAAAGACGGACAGCTCAATTATCGAAGAAGGCAAATTCATCTTGAGTTGAGAGAAATACGTATTAATCAACCGCCTCATGCTGTTAATTTGAGTTACAGTACCTTTATTTGTGCACTATTAATGTAAATTTAGAATATTTATTATCAACATACAGTGACTTTGGTTGGTTGGTTGGTTGGTTGGTTCTTAAGTTTAGGGGCTGCGACAACGCGGTCATGTAGCCCCGTGTACTTTGGGTGTGTGTAGAATCTGTCTGATAACCGGTGTTAATTGTGATGGCTGTATTAGTGTGTGTATCTGTTTTTTAATTTTAACAACTGCAACTTAGATTTTTTCAAATAGTTCCTACTTTTGCCGCCAAGCGCCACCGTCAACGACTACTATGCCAAGTTCAGAACTTAGCTACTAGACGCCACCGCAGTCGGCTCTTGGCAACGAACGTAGAAACCTAAGAGCGTTGTTTACATTCTTAACCTATCCAATTTTGCTTCACACAGGTAATTAGTGGAAGGTTTTTTAACAGTAACTTTACTGTGCCTGTCGCACTATCATCCGCCCTGTCGCATTGCATAGACGCGAGTGCTGACTAACTATGACAGGCATAGCGCCGCTTAGTCGTTATGGAAACCAAGATATTGAGGTGAACAGTAGGTGTATACCATGTTCCAAATAACCAGTCATGGACGAAGCAAAGAGGATATAAAAGGTAGGTTGGCTCAGGCAAGGAACGCATTTCTACGGAAAAGAAATCTGTTGACATGAAATACAGGGTTAGGTAGGAAGTCATTTTTGAAAGGCTAATTGTGTGGAGCGTGGCACTCGATGGAATTTAACTTGACTGTTGGCGCAGCAGAAGAGAGGAGAATTGAAGCGTTTGAAATGTGGTGAATGACGATCAGATGGGCAGATAGAGTAACAAACGAAGAGGTATTAAGACGAGTGAAGGAGGAGATATGTTTCTAGTGACTGCTAATGAAGAGAAGAGAGGTTGGTAGGACACATACTAAGACACCCAGGGATAACGAACTTACCGGTAGTTATGGGAGGAAGGATAGAGTATAAGAACTGTAGGGGTAGACCAAGGTTAGAATATGTTAAACTGATCGTCTCGGATGTAGGGTGTGGTAGGTATGTAGAGATGAAACGATTAAATCGGGACAGGGAGGCATGGAGGACTACATCAAACCAGTCAAAAGACTGAAGACTCGAACAAAAAATTAGTGAACATCTCTTGAACCACATCTACATTATTTAAGTAATGTTTTGTCTCTCGGAGTGAAAACATTACTTTTTGATTCTAAATTCTTTTCTTTAATCTGTCTGTTAGTCAGCCCGAAGGCTGGTTGGATCGTCAAAAAGTGCCACCGTTATGGTATGTGGGTAGATACCCACAAAAACCCAAGGCAGCGCTATATTGAGGCGTACTAGGTAAGAAGAGGAGTGAGGTAGTTTGCCATTGCTTTCCTCACTGAGTCAGAACAGCAGTGCTAACCCTATGAGTAGAACCTTTCACAGCATCCACAGGCATTGACTGCCCTGAATGTCATTACTAAGCACCACCCATACCTTCCATATAATCACAGCCATGAGTGAGACTGAGACATCGGTGAAATGCCACAGACAAATGCAAATGTACTGCATTCATAAAGAGATGGCAAACAGGCCTCTTTAAAAAAAAAGTACTTGTAATTTACTAGTTGCTTACCGTAGCTCCAATTTAGCCACGTCGGCCAGCAGTTGTTTGTTTTTCCTCGGTCTGATTCTGCTGCAGCTTGGTTATGTCTCATTCTTCTCTGGCTTCAGAACCACCGTGTTTCCAGTGTAGTAGGTCAGTAAATGTGTGAACCGAGATCTAATCTACAGAACAATACCCTGTTCCAGACACACAATATAATGCAGGCTTGCCAACTCACTCTTCTCCTGGTAAAATAACGTTCTGGTGTTTCTACTCCTAAGTACTCCCGTTTCCTCGGGGTCGGCTTGCCCAGGGACGTATATACATTATTTTCGGGGAGGGGGGGTCTGACTATCCTGGAAAATTGTGAGTATTCCCGCAAAATACCGAGATGTGTCAACCAATATCTTAGAGCAGAGTTTCTCAAAGTGTGGTCCGCGGACCCCCAGGGGTCCGCAAGCATATTTTCAGGGGTCCGCAAAAATTATTCTAATCTAATTTTGTTAATTACTCATACCAAGAACTCCTGTTCCTGCAAATAAAAGTTTTAGTTTTTATTACAAAATATGTGCGTGGCAAGCTTAGCCAATCCTATGATCAGGTCAATATTTTTTTCGACGGGTTTCTACCCTGCGGCTAGCCACAGGCTAGTCCACACCAAAGTTAATGAACAATGTTAATGAACAATGTTCATGAACAATGTTAATGAAAACATTTCTCAACATGTTTACTAAACATTTGTTAACAAACTTCTTCAACATTATGTCCACACCAAATAAACTTTTGTTAACAAACATCTTCAACATTAAGATAAACTGTTTGTGAGGTTATAATGGATAGGGTCAAGAAGAAGAAAGTACTTATAGCTGCAGCCTTCATTATTTTAGTGAGTACAATTAGAGAAAAGCGCAGACGCAAGGTGTGGCAAAGAAAAATATTGGAAAGGCGTTTAAAATTAAGTTAATTAATATTCTCATGCGCCTTATGGTATTTCATAATTCCGCGCAATATACGAGTCGCTTGCTACTCGATAGTCGATTTTTAGAGAAATAAAAGAGCATCGTATTCCGCACTACGAATTTACAACCTTAATTGCGTCTTTGCGCATGCGCGAACCAAAATGTTAACGAAAACACAAAAAGTTAATGAAAAGTTTCATTCACAAAAGTTAAAGAGATTTTGTTCATGAACATGCTCGAAATGTCAACGAACACGCTATTTTGTTCATGAACAGTCAAAAATGTTCATGAACATTGTTCATGAACAGTGTTCATTAACAAAGTTAACGAAAACATCTTGGTGTGGACGTACCTTACACACCTAGTCTGTCATCTGTTCTGTCAGCGGAGCAAACGTATCGGCATCTGTTATTCAATTGACTTTTGTCGCTATTTTGATTCTTGTCGTGATAGTTTGTTTTGCTTTGTTGTGATGTTTAACTTTTAATGGTGGAAACATTTTACGTAAGGAAGTGTTAATTTTGGGCCTGTATCATGGATCGTTGGTTAAAGACAGGGAATGTAAAACTTTCAGTTGATAAATTAGAACGAGACAATGATCGTGAAAGTGAGGTTAGCTGCTCAACTTCAGTAGCTAGTTCTTGCTGCAACACTGATTTACGTAAGACTGTTAAGTGCCGCAAATATTCTGAAGAGTATTTAAAATTATGTGCAATCTAATGACGAACAAAAACCACAGTGCGTGTTATGCTACGAGATTCTTTCCAATGAAGCTATGAAACCTGCGAAATTAAGGAGGCACTTAGAAGCAAAACATCCAGACTTTGCTGATAAGTAATTTGAGTTTTTTTTTTTATAAAATGTCAAGAAATGGAAAAGATGAAAACATCAATGGAGAAAATGGCGTCAGGTAGCGCTGCTGAAAAAGCCTCTGTGGCGTCATACGAAATAGCATTACTCATAGCTAAATCTGGAAAGCCATATACGATTGCAGAAGAACTAATCTTACCAGCGGCAAAAATATGTGTAATATTATGATAGGAGAGGCAGCTGCTAAGAAATTAAGTACAGTTCCTCTTTCAAACGATTCTATAAAACGTCGAATTGATGACATGTCTCAAAATATTGAAGAGCAGTTACTTTGTAAATTAAAATCTACGCTTTGCAGCTTGACGAAAGTACAGACCTATCAAACTAATCTCACTTGTTAGCCTTTGTTAGGTATGAAAATGAAAATTGGCTTTTAGAAGAGCTTTTGTTTTGCAAAGGGATTCTTCATAACAATGCCCATGATGCTTTTGAAGCATTAAATTATTTTACTCTATCAAATGACTTGGACTGGCAACGTTGTGTTGGTGTGAGTACCGATGGAGCAGGGGCCATGGCCGGAAAAAAAGACAGGCCTAATTGCTCGTGTCAAGTCTGTCGCTCCCAAAGTTAAGTGGACTCACTGCTCTATTCATAGGGAGGCATTGGCTGTAAAACAAATGCCAGAAGATCTAGAAACATCATTAAAAGAAGTTGTGAAAGTTGTAAATTATTTTAAAGCCCGACCTTTGAACTCTCGTATTTTTACTCAGCTTTCTGCAGAAATTGGAAGTGAGCATGTACAGCTCTTGCTTCACACTGAAGTTCCCTGGCTCTCCCGAGGTAATGTCCTCACACGTTTTTTTGAATTGCGTGATGAAATTAGAATATTTCTTTCGGAAGAAAAATATGAAAACTCTCTTCTCAAAGACAAGTTGTTTGAGCTTGCGTGGTTGATCAAGGTTGCATATTTGGTAGATATCTTCCAACATTTGAATGTCCCAAATACGAAACTTCAAGGGTCTGACACTGACATATTCCGTGTAGAAGAGCAAGTAGAAGCTATGATAGGAAAACTGCAGCTTTGGTCTGACCGTATGCTTAAGAATTCATACAACAATTTTACAACGTTGCAGGAATTTTTAATAACATCTGAAGAAGAGATGCCTACAAATACAAAAGAACTGTTTGCTGAGCATTTAACAGGCCTAGCTCAGAGTCTGAGAAGTTACTTTCCTTAACCTAATCCTAATAATGATTGGATGAAGTATCCATTCAAGAAGAGAAGTATTGGTAACCTTATCGACCTATCTGATACTGAGCAAGACCAAATTGGTGGAACTCTCATGCAGCAGACCCTGGGAGATTGTTTATCAAAAAAATAACTTGGCAAGGTTTAGGCTACTTGTAGAAGCTGAGGTATCAGAACTTGCCAAAAAAGCCCTCGAACATATTGTGCCCTTTTGTACGACATATTTGTGTGAACGCGCCTTTTCTGAACTGTGCACCCTGAAGCCAGTATAAAGAAACAGACTGAAGAACATTGAAACCGATTTAAGTCTAAAGTTTTCTAAAATAAATCCCAACATTTTAGAGATAGTCAAAAGCAAAAAACAGTACCATTGTTCTCACTAATGTAACGGTAAAAACACTGATAACTTTTTATTCTAAGATTGCATTTAAAGTCTACTCCTACTGTAATTAAGAAAATTTGTGTATACTTATGTAAGTAATTTTTTCCCAGTATTTATTCCAATTTAAATAAACTATATATATATATATACTAAAACAAACAGATTAATTGTTTTTACAACCCACCATTTTTGGGTATAAATTGTTTATCTTTTAAAATGACAACCATTAAAACATTTACAACAAAAAATAAAGGCAGTTTTGAGGGGTCCGCAATGACTACATAAATAATTGAAGCGGTCCTTGAGTACAGGAAGTTTGAGAACCCCTGTCTTAGAGCATATAACTTTGTGTAATTATTTTAGATAAGACTTAATTGTAAAATTCTAAGTTTATGTAGCCTACAATTAGTGGCAACACAAAAAAGTAGTAAAATGCAACACAACACACAATAGTACATTATGCAACGAGCCTATAATGGCTTACGCTCGTGTTATAAACATACTCGTGTCTTAATTACCATTATAGGCGAGTTGCATACGACTGTTTATGTTCGACGATAATTATAACTTTATTATATGTTTTAACATAAATATTCATAAATATCTGTGGGATTCAGTTAATTCAGTTAGTGAACATGGCGCGCTGACTTTGCTGACTGAACAGAGCGCATGCGTGGTCAAGCCACTCCGAAAGCAGAGACCATTCAATTTGCTTGTCAACACAGAAATATGTTGGATTTTGAGCGCATTCGCGAAGTTATCCTTTCCTAATTGGTCATACAACTGTTTCTTGAGCTCTGTTCGTTAGGAGAAACGGTTTCATAATGAAAAATAGTGTTATAATGAGTCTCATTATGATACAGTTTTCTGATACATAATGCCCAAAGAGGGACAAATACCCATAAGTTATTTCATAAATGGAATAAAGATCAATGGAAATAAATAACCTGTATATAATGTTTATTCCTGAAAAGGTCACAATTGAACTCGCTATGCTCACATTCAATACATCTCACTACGCAACACTAACACGTTATTATGTTATACTGTATAATGTTATGAACTTAATCATATATTATATTTCCTTATTGCCATTCAATGCTTCAACCGGCCGTGGTGGCCGAGAGCGCTAACGCGCTACCTCGTGACTCGCTGGCATCGGGAGAAGGTGGGTTCGAATCCCTCCTCGGCCGTCCAGAAAATGGTTTTCGTGGTTTCCCATTTTCACTACCAGGCAAATGCCGGGACGATTCTTTCAATAGGTCCACGGCCGATTTCGTGACTCGTCCTGAAAAGAAAAATACATGGCCATTGGCTGCATTAATCAAATTATTATTGACATTCAATATATTTCCATGAACATACAATAACATAAACATTTTCCATATCGCATCAAGAATTTTAATTGGAGCAGAGGAATAATACAATAAACATTCCAACCTGTGCTCCACTCATAAGAGTTTTTCGTCTCATAAAAATACCATAGCAAGATTTTATAAAATAACAATATTTCAGTCTATTTAAGGGAATACAAAAACAATTGTTTTTAAAAGAATTGTCATTTTTCACAAAATTATTTTATATTATCAAATTAAAGCCCACATTTGTGACAGATCGGTTTTTAAATATATTTTTTATAAAGAAAAAAAAAATAGGAAAGACAAAGTTAAAATGTTGTTTTAAAAGCTTTGCTCTTTTTCCATTATATTTTTTAAATCTATTCTTCTTTGAAAAACTGAAGAAGGCCTTAATCTGGCCGAAACTGGTATCTATATATAATTTATAACAAGTAGTTCCGTGAAGAACTAAGGCCTATTTTCATATAGCCTCTACTACTTATGTTAATTGCCACTATCAACATAAGAAATTCAGTTTGATTGCTGTAATTGATTCGTAGATATTGAGAACCGTCTAAATATTTCGGATGGTTGCCATGTTGGATTGTTATATGTATAGGCCATAGAGTGATGTACCATTAAAGGAAAATTATTGTGTAGGTTCATTATTCAAACTTTCACTTCAATCGCATGATTACGACACAAGAAATAAAAACTTCTTGAGGTTATGTAAACAATTGAACTAAATTAGATACCAGTGCATTACACTGTGTATAAACATAAATGAAATGATAGTGGAGAGTGTGACAGGGAAACCCGGAGTACCCGGAGAAAAACCTGTCTGCCTCCGCTTTGTCCTGCACAAATCTCACATGGAGTGACCGGTATTTTAACCACGAATCCAGCTGTGGAGACCGGCGCGGCGTGCTGCCGCCTAAGCCACGAAGGCTCTTCGTATGTGAATACATTTACCTAATCTTTTGATAACTGTCCCACAGCTTCACTTTTCTAATTTGAATGGGTTAGTTGAACACTGGAACAAGGAAGTGGGAAGTCAACCGGAGTTAAACTTCCGAATTATTGGCGGTGGTTTTACTGCCGCCAACACGAAAGAAATCAGTAATCTGCGGCGATAAAGAAGATTTCGATATCTCTATTTCCGTTCACAGCGTCGATTGAAATTTAGAAATCTCTATAAGGATTTCTGTCGCATATTTTGAAAGTGTTTCGTATCATTTTGGTGTCCCGCCATATAATGCGTCCTTCCTTGGTGTAATTCGGGACGTCAAAATTGTTCTCAAAATTCGGGATGTCTCGCCTAATTCCAGACAGAAGGCAACCCTAGGTCGAGGATTGTTGTTTTTGCTTATTTTAGAGGCTGAGACATCGTGGTCATACATTCCCGTGTATTTGAGTGTGTGTGTGTGTGTGTGTGTAATTTTTGAGATAACCTGTGTTATTGTGATGGCTGTACTAGTGCGTGTATTTGTTAATTCGGGATAGTATTGGGAAGATGTTGAGGATGTGATGGATTTCTTTAGGACGAGTGGTTTCTGTGACCTCATGTCCTACCGGATGCCAATCTTATAACAGGGGATACGGATTGTTCTTGTTGATAATTCGCTTGGGACATCTTCAGTCATCAATTTGCCTAGTCTGCCCCGTTGTGTAGTGGCTAGCACACTTGGCTGTCACCGCGGAGCACCGGGTTCGATTCCCGGATCTGCCAAGAAAATTAATTCTGGTAGGAGGGCTGAAACGGGGTACATTCAGCCTTGTGAGGCAAAACTGAGAAGAGGAGGGTTCGATTTCCACCTCGGCCATCCTGAAAGTAGTTTTCCATGGTTTCCCACATCTACTCCAGACGAATGCCGGGATGATTCCAAAATTAAGGCCACGGCTGCCTCCTTCCAAATCCTCATCTGAATTACAATAACACACTAATACAGCCATCACAGTAACACAGATTATCAGAAATATTCAACACACACACACACACCTGAGACATGGGGCTACATGACCACGATGACGCGAAGCCCCTTAATGAATCAACAGCTCAATTTCCCTGATAACCTGTGTTTCTGCGGTGACTGTAGTAGTTTATGTGGCTGTGGTTATTAGGGTCGGGGATGGGGCAGGTACTCCGGGACTTGAAACTAGGCATTATCCCGGGATTTGCCTGGAGGCAGTGTGGTAAATCCCGGGTAAAAACCGCACTCAGGATAGCCGCTTTCAGCGTCGGGATTCGAACCTCCGGTCTTCGAACTTGCTTCAGCTCTCCATCTCGGTTGTGGTACCTACGCGATTTAACACGCATGGCTACACCGTGGGGTGGGACGTGAGATGAAGATGAACGAAACTGGTTATTGATTGAAAAGAAAGCGGCCGTGGCGTAGTAGGTGCTGTCTCAGCATTGTCCTGGAATTGAAAATGGGAAGCCAAGGAATAGCACTTTGGTGGTTGGTTCTTCAGTTTAGGGGCGGCGGCGAACGTTGGAACCTAATAGAGTGGAACTTAATAGAGCGTTAATCAAATCTAACCTACAAATTTAGTTTCACACATTTGTAGTTAGTGGAAGGTTCTTTTACATGTCATAATTCTATGACATGGGCCTGCTGGCTTTACTTTCCCCCCGAAGGAAGGCATAGGGTCTACTGAGGGATTTTGAATGCTCTAAAAAAATCAGACGACTTCGGCAGGGTTTGAACCCGCGATCTTGGGCATAGAAGCTCAGCATGCTACAAACTACGCCACCGAAGCCGCTACGAATAGCACTTTGAAGACGACGTTGCCGTGGAAAGCACTGTTAACAACGGTTTCCCAGAATCCCCAGCTCGTCTCAAGAACAATTACATTACATAACTAACGTAGTGGCTAGCGTTTTTGGCTGTCACCCTGGAGGTCCGGGTTCGATTCCCGGAAAATGTCACAAATTGGTAACAATTTTATTTTTTGTGTGAGGGCTGGAACGGAATAGTCAGTCTCGTGAGGCACAACTGAAAAAGTTTTCACCTCAGCCATCCTGGAACTGGTTTTCCGTGGTTTCCCCACTTCTACTCAAGGTAAATGCTCGGATAGTTTCTAACTTAAGGCCACGGCCGCCCACTCCCCAATACTATCCCTAATTTACAAATACGCACACTTGTACAGCCATCACAATACAGGGGGGGGGGGGGGTAATATGTCCACGATGTTGGAGCCCCTAAAATAAGCAAAAACAACAACAGAACTTGGTGTATGTGCGTATGCTTCTTACCAACATACCAATTTAATGCTACCAAAGCTGCTATTAGATAACAGTCCGTGATCGAACTTCATTTCGACGTGAGTACCATACCATATTTTGATATATTTTCCGTAAGAACTTGTGAAGTATAAGTTAGGTGTGGTACCCCGAAGCCTTCAATGGGCTGTAGAATCACAGGGTTAACGTAAAAAAAGGGCTTTCTATTTCTAGGTAAGAAAGACCTGTGGCGTTTTTTTGTTGTTTACAATGTCGAGAACAGGAATTTGTCAGAAAGGTCGGAAAAATATGAAAAATGGTAATTTTATAAGATATAAATGAATATGCTGCACCATCAATCACTACGCCCACTTTTACAGAGATCTATGTTTGTGCGTGTAACTTCCGAACTCACTTCCTGTCTGCTCTGTTGAGCGCAGACTTTGTATTGATAACAATGACAACTTCCTGCATTGTTTATGTTACTAGTGGTTACTGAACATCGTCATAGTATTATAATCACTGTGATTTTGCACTGATCTATTGAAGAAATATTGTTTAAGGGGTGGAACAGCGAGGTCATCTGCCCCAATTATTAATAATTGAATCGTTGATTTGAAGAGGGAAACAAGTCCACTTATTTTCAAACGGATAATTTGAAATACGCATTTTTTATTTTATTGTTTTTATTTCTTATTTATTTGTTTACTTATTTATTTGTTCATTTATTTATTTATTTATTTATTTATTTATTTAAAAGCTAAAGGAAGTAGAAGCAAAATAACCAGTGATGGACGAAATGATGCACGTTATGGGGCAGGAATGTTCTAAGAATTGTCAGAGGTAACAAAATGTAATGAAAAACTTTAACCTCATTTTTCTCAGTTTAACATTTTTCACTACCTTGGTACCATTTGTAAGAAAACTAATAAAGATAGGTCCATAATTATTCGTTTATGTATCAGCATCATCCTCATGAACAGTAATAAGAAGGGATATCCCTTTATATAATATACAAAATGAAATATAAATAATTTTCGACATAATTTTGGATTTAAAAAATTGTACATTAAAAGAATATTCATATTGTCAAAAGTATTTAGTTATCGTCAATAATCCTTATTATTGCAGATAATGTACCAAACAGTAATCCCTGAAAATTGCAATTGGCTAACCCAAACAGATTTTGAGTAAACTGTACCAAAAATTTGAAGATTTTGTTAGCTTAAAGGAACTACAAGGTCGGATGGGAAAGTCTTTGCCCCTATTTTTTTTTTCAAACAAAAATACATACAGGTAATTACAAATATGCGTAGGCTAACGTTCTACGTTCCTTACACAATTTGTCCACATAGTCTCCACATTTGTTCAGACATTTGTCCCATCGCAGCACTAAATTTGAGATGCCCCTGTGGTAGAATTCAGCCGGCTGACTGTGGAACCATCGTCGTACTACTGTCTTGGGAATCGCTGTCCGACCAGGAACTTCTTCTGCGGACCAAAAACTTAGAAATCACTAGGGGCTAGACTGTTGGTGGATGGTCCAGACTCTCCCAGTGAAATGACCGGAGCTTGTTGGCGGTTCTGGTTGCCACATGTGGTCTTGCATTGTCATGGTTAGCGGAAGAAGTTCCTGACAGGACAGCGATTCACGTGCAACGATGACGCCAAGACAGCAGCCCGACGATGGTTCCACAGTCAGCCGGCTGAATTCTACCCCAGGGGTATCTCAAATTTAGTGCTAGGATGGGACAAATGTCTGAACAAATGTGGACAGTATTTAGAAAAGTACGTAGAATAGGACGTATATTTGTAATTACCTGTATGGTTTTTTTTTCTAAAAAGTATGGACAGGCTTTATGATTCGCCCTCCTACTTGTTTTCGTCCGACAATAAGTATAAACTTGGCATTGGCAACGGTTTTCTTAACGTTTCGCTAATCATGGAGTAGCGTATTACTTGAACTGGAATGAAATATTGTAAGGTGTGATCAGAATTTAATGTTGCTCTGCTCTTGTTTTCAGGTGAGACTTGCTACCATGGTTACGGTACCTGCTGTTTGTAAGTTACATAACATACTGATATATTGTATTTTAGTTAGGTCCCTATGTTAGGCTACTTCTCAGTTAAGTATTATTGTTTAGGCACACTTTTTAATAAGATTAAGCTTTCGAAATATACTATTGAAAATAAATCTGTTATTTCACGAAGTGTCCGATATTCCAGAAGTCTATAAAGACTGAATTGCTTAGAACCTGTAACAGACGATTCGCCAGAAGATTTGAATGGATTTTACATGGTATGAACTCTTGACGAAAGAATTTATGATGAAAAATCAATAAATGTAAAACGAGATTAACGGAAAGAAATCAGAAACTCATATTGACGTCGAATTGGCAAGTGAAGAGCTAAAGGAAGTAGGAGACTTCTGCTATTTAGGAAGCGATATAACCAGTGATGGACGAAGCAAAGAGGATATCAATGGTAAGTTGGCACAGTCAAGGATAGCATTTCTACAAATATGGAATCTGTTGACATCAAATACAGTATAGAGTTAGGTATAGAAACTAATTCTTGAAAGTCTTTGTCTGGAGCGTGGCACTCGATGAAAGTGAAACTTGGACTTTTGGCGCAGCAGAAAAGTGGAGAAGCATGTGAAATGTGATGTTAAAGGAGAATGATGATCAGATGGGAAGATAGAGGACCAAATGAAGAAGTATTAACACGAGTGGGAGAGGATAGATGTTTTTGGTGACTGCTACTAACGAGAAGAGATAGGTTGGTAGGACACATACTACGACACTCAGGAATAGCAAACTAAGTTAGGGAAGGTAGGGTCGTGGACATAAACTATAGGGGTTGACCGTGGTTAGAATGTGTGAAACGGATTGCCTCGAATGTAAGGTGTGATAGCTATGTAGAGATGAAGGGATTAGCTCAGGATAGGGAGGGCTGCATCAGTCAAGACTGAAGACTCAAACAACATGTCCTACTAAGGAGAGAATTGAATCTATTTAACAGATGAATATAAATTTGATTCTCTTCTCCAAATCTCTTCGTTCGTTCATTATTATTTTGCTTCCGTTCTTTTGGGTCACTCGCCCGGGGGGGTTGCAGCTATATGATGTTTGTTCACCTTCGCCTGTCCCATAAAATTTCGTCTGGTACTTTGATTTCTTGAAGGGGAGGCACGATTAAATATTCTTTTAGTAAGTCTTTCGTTGGACATTCTTTCAATACGTCCATAAAAGTGCAATCGTTTCTTATTTTTTAATAGTATCATGATATTTTGGAATAACTCGTGAGACCTCCTTTTAATCCATGCACATTGGGGCATAGATTTTCTTAGGATTTTGCTATCTTTTTCTAAATGGTATTGATATCATCATCACCACCATAGAGATTAATGCGATTCTAGAAAAATGTTTGTAATACTGAGTTGTGTCAGTGTCTGGCGGACAGGACGTTGCGCCTCATCATACAGCAGTGTAGATTACGGGATACTCGGACTCGCCGTGTGTAATGCAGCGTAGCGGGGCAAGACGTGTGTATGCGGAACAACACCCGAGTTCATCAACTCCTACGACACTCGGGTGCATCTCAAGAAACAAGTTTCACACGTTACGGTCATAACTCTCAACCGGGTGAATCCTTGACCACACTGCAGTTAGTAGCGTAATCTCTTCCATTAATTACAAAAGACAACCCCTGAAAAGAATAATAGAGATAGACTTTGAAAAGCTGAAACGAAACGAAGCGAAGCTGGTTCTCAAGAACTTTTACGAGAAAGAAAAGTGAAGAACTGGGTGGAAATACACAAAAACGTAATTAGCACCGTTTCGACGAACTCCCAAAGACAGGTGGTGGAATGAAGGATTACGTGCAGAGTGCGACCGTGTCGGATGCGACCCAGTACAAATCATGGCTGTAGCGACCCTGCTAGTAGCTTACGGTGCCCCATGCGACCCATTGTTCGAGAGAAGAATTGAAGATCTTATTTCCAAAGTGACGTAAATCCATGAAATGCAAAACTTCAGAAATCGCGTTTGTGTCTTCGTATAATTAAATTCAGATATGATTATGAACATAATGTAATTTCATTCATTACTTTTACGCACATCCTGACACTGAGTTTTAAAAATCTCCTATCATTGGAAATTGTGGTAATCGTCTCCTTTAACTTGGAATTAGGATGGTTTGAAAGTAAGTCATATATTGACATAAGCTTTGAATGGCATTTATGAACATTTAAATAGTTTAAACACAACAAACACAAACTGATGCCTTTGATTTATCACGTGATATCACGTGATGTCCAGAGAGCCATTGGTCAAGACATATTGGAAATAAATACACGTTGGAGTTACATCACTTTACAAATGAACTTAGTTCTCAGATCTCTGTTAATGTGGGATATACGACGTATTGCGACTTAAAACTTTTGCTATACGTTGAGAGAACCTATAAACTTGCTTATGAAAGAAAGAAAACTGAAAAACCGTCAATTTTGAAATAAGCTCTTCAATTTTTACGGCGCCTAACCTAACCTAATCTAAGCGGAATTTTAGCAGAGACATTTTATGTGTTACAAATTCACAGATTCCACCGATACGTTCAGAGCTTGGATCGCTAGTGGCAAGATGGCCAATTGGTGGGTCGCTTGCACGGCACGGTCGCATTCGGCACGACACCGAATGAAGACTGTGATAAGGCACTCATCAAAGGGCAGCAGCATACCAAGCATGGCATGCTGATCAAACAAAGGATAAACTTTATGCTTACAGAGAAGTGCGAAATGGGGTGATCGAGGTCTGTAAAATTCTTTCTATCTTGCTCGTTTACTATGACCCAGGTTGTGGGATGGAACACTGCTACACGTGGTTAGCATTTGAGGATGTTTAAATACGAGAGTCCCGTATCAGATGTAGCGTCTTTTTCACCAACGTCAATTATCTCTTAATTCAGCGGCTTTGGTGGCGTAGTCGGTAGCAGGCTGAGCTTCTATGCCCAAAATCGCGGGTTCGAACCCGGCAGAAGTCGTCGGATTTTTAAGAGCGTTAAAATCCTCAGTATACCTTCCTTCGGAGGGTAAGTAAAGCCGGCGGTCCCATGTCGTAGATTTATGGCATGTAAAATAACCTTCAACTAATTAAACTTGTGTGAAGCTAAACGTCGTAGGTTAGATTTCGTTGAAACGCTCTATCAAAGTTCCAACGTTCACCACTAGGTGTCAATGACATCAGGTAGCGAAAGTTGGAACTATTTGAAATTGAACGGAACTTGTAGCTCACCCCATGGGTGCCCGTATTGAAGCAGCTATAGCCTCTGGCGAGCCGAAAATGTCCTCGGACACTCCCGACACTAAAATCCATAGCTAAATAAATAAATACATGAATAAATCTCTTAATTCATCATTAACTTAAAGGTTATTTAACTTTGCACGAGCAATTTCATCAAACAGAAATGCTCGTTAACTTACCACTAATAAGCAATTACGTTCAAGGGCCAAATCTGACCACTCAACTCTCTAAAGCATCGTTAAAGTAGAGGGAAACACCTGAACTCTACCTCGCGCATCTTGCAATGGCGGAAGAATTGGTTTGTTTCAGAGTTTCACACAAACTTTCATCCATATGAATATAAAATATGTTCATGACAATGAAATTATAAAATATTATATATGTTACAAAACCATGAAAGAAGAATACGGAAATTCTAAAGAAACATATCCGAAGTGGGATTCGAACTCCTTCCTGCTCTGCATAATGAACTCGAGTCTGCAACGCTATCGCTTACGCTACGCAGACAACGGGTAGAGCATGTTCTATTTAGCTGACTGTCAATTGTAGCGTGTTATTATTATTATTATTATTATTATTATTATTATTATTGGTTTATACAGTACATATAACACATTTCTGGTACATCACAACATAACTATATGGGCTTCAGGGAACCAAAGTATAGTTACTGGAACAACCACTTCCAAGGTGGAAAGTCGCTACGCATGAACTTCCGAACGATTCCGGTTGTTGAAAGAACTACTGCCTTCTGCATTAGTTGGTACAGTTGCGTATCCAGATCCAGTTCTTTTGAGGCCTTGGAGCAAGGTGCTTGGGATCACGCCCGTACTGGACACAATGATAGGTATGGTCTTTACCCGTTCTACATGCCATTGTCTTTTGATAGGGTCGACTAACTCGCTGTATTTGCTCATCTTTTCTATGTGTTTTGACTGAAGATTCTTGTTAGGAATCGCAACATCAATCAAGGTAGTTTGCTTGATTTTCTTGTTGACAACCACCAGATCCGGCCTGTTGTGTGATACCGATTGATCAGTCGAAATATTTCGGTCCCGATTCAATTCCTTGTTTTCAAGAACACACTCGGGCTGAAATTGGTGGTACGGAACTTTCTTTCCTTTTAGAAGCTGAAACTTATCAGCCACTCCTGATGCAAGATTTTAGCAACTGCATTATGCCTTTGTGCATTATTATTATTATTATTATTATTATTATTATTATTATTATTACTAGCGTCAAGGAAACTATCACTCCAGCGATTGTAATGGCAGTGATGCGCAGGTTCTGAGGTCCACCTGGTGGAAGAAGATGGCTTTGTAGCGACAAGGAAGCCATCGCTTCAGAGATTAGTTGGTTGGTTGCTTCCTCAGTTTAGGGGCTGCGACAATGCGGTCATGTAGCCCCGTGTACTTTTGGGCGTGTGTAGAATCTGCAATCGCTCTTATGCGCAAATTCCGAGAACAATCGCCTCGGGGATTGTAATCGTCCATGATGCGCAGGTGAGGCCCACCTGGTGTCTGGCCACTTGGTGCTCGCGGGCATTTTCCACACTGCAGCACGCACCGGACATTAACACTGCTCGAAATAGGAGCGCAGCGTGTTGAGGAAGAGCCGTCATACAGAGTGATTCAGTAAAATAATAACTGGTGACTCTTGTGTACAGGTAACACAGTAGCGTAGGCAAGCGCGTCAAGTCACACTTCGCGACTCCAATGAGGAACTGCAATTTCGGAGAGTCCAAGTTAAAATGTCAGCGTTGACAGTAGCCAAATTTAGTATGCTTTTCACCATGTTATCTTCAGCAACTCCCCTGGCAATGTACCTTATTTTAAGTCCAGGGTCACCTACTTCAGTTCTTAAATATTCCAGTTACACAATTTGCTATAATCACCACAGAATCACATTTTATCAGACCAATATAACATACATCGAGAAACATGAGGCTGGTGACCAAGATGTCCTAATCCTATGAAGTAACAACTTATTATATAATACGCTAAGGTGTATGTTCCACAAAACTCAAGCTCCTAAACCAGAGGGAGTTACAAGGTGCGCTTTGTACCAAAATCTTCCAAACTGTCCCAATAGTACAGGAAAGATCATTTCTTGATAAGTCAACGGAAATATATTTATTTGTTTATGAAGTGCTTTTAAACAAATAAACAAGACGATAGCCCCTTGCAGGACTGTGTCGCGTACAGCCAGCATAGCACTAGAGCCGGGCGGGTTTTCTGTAAACATGGGGCGCACACAACCCATTATGCGAGAGTTCTCGCACGGGTCCGCTAGTTATTATTATTATTATTATTGTTATTATTATTATTATTATTATTATTATTATTATTACTGATACGATGTTCTCCGCTAAAGTAAACTAGACTTCATGTGTGAGACATGTGAATATATGACGATTAGTTCACCGTCCATTAAAAGCTAATTGCTTAGATGAGATAATTACACCTTGGCTGCATCGTTTCAATGGGGACACTGTTGAAGTGTTGATTAATTTATGAAACGCGTGTCAGGCTCAGTTGTTGGATTTGTACTGCCGCTGTCTTTGGTCTGGTCTGGGCTACGTAATGGAACTCCTATACGACAGGTCCTAGGCTTGATTCTCGGCTCTGACAAGAAATGTAATTCATGCCTGAGGACCGGAAAGGCATCACTCAATCTCGTGAGAATAACTGAAGGGAGGTGGGTTCAATTCCTACCGTAGTGTCATCCTAGAGGAGGATTTCTGTGGTCTCCCCCTTGTACTCCAAGCGAACGCCGGAGTGGTGTCATAGCATTATCTTGCACACGAATTCTTATGTGGTATGAAGGGCCTGGAGAATTGCCCCATAAAGTGCCGTTAGTTGGATTGAATTAGAAGATCTCTCTGCTTCTGTCTCTGTTTGAAGATCAACCCGAATTACGGGAGATTCGTCCACCCTACGCCCTTAAGCAGGTACTTAACTATTGTTTACAGCTTGCAGAAGTTGAGATTTTACACACAAACATATTTATACATTTTCACTTGTCTGGTGTTCAAAGTACAGTGCAAGTGTGTTAGGGAATTCTGTGAATAAAGCTAATTTCTGTAAATTAATGTGTTTATAGCCTAATTTCATTTAAGAAAGAAAAAAGGCTTATGAGATCACCTTTTGTCCGTGTGCGTGTGCGTGTGCGTGTGTGTGTGTGTGTGTGTGTGTGTGGGTGCGTGTATGTGTGTGTCCCCCTAATAACTCCTAAACGACTGGAGCGATTCCATTGCACCTCGGTAAGGTCATAGTACTATTTTGGCCGTCCCTGGCGTGCCTTTCAAATTTTATTACGTCTCATCAATCCAACATGACAGCTGTGCGAAATATTTCACCGGTATTCTATATCTCCAAAACTATTACTCGTATCACCCTGAAATTTAGTACGGTGATAAAGGGAACTACTAGACGTTCACCTATTAGACTTTCAAAAACCTGTAACTACAAAACAAACATAGCGGCTAAGCGATGTTGAAACTTTTAAATAGACTTTTCTTGCGTTTTAACCATCCAAACGCAATTTAAACTTGGTACAGCAAATGTTTATACATATTTTAATGCAATGGAATCTAATTTAGTTCAATTGTTTACATAACCTCAAGATGGCGTTTGTGCGAAATACTTCACCAGCATTCTATATCTCTGACACTATTATACTGATATCACCATGAAATGCTGTACGGTGATGAAGGGCACTACTAAAAGTTCATCTATGTAACTCTCAAAAACCTGTTAAGTACAAAACTAACATGGTGGCCAAGTGAATTTGAAACATTTTAATTCACTTCTCTCGCGACTTAACCATCTGAGCGCAGTGAAATATGGTACAGTAAATGTGTATGCACATTGTAATGCACTGGCATCTAAGTTAGTTCAATTGTCTACATAACCTCAAGATGGCGGCAGTGCGAAATTTTAACATTAAGTTTTTATTTCTTGTGTGTTAGTCATGCGATCGAAGTGAACGTCGGAATAATAAACCTACGCAATACTGGTCATCTAATAACTTAGTACATAACGCTAGGGTCTACATATATAAAAATCTAACATGACGACCATCCGAAATATTTCGACGGTTCTCAATATCTATTAATCTATGACAGCAATCAAACTGAAATTTTGTATGATGTTGGAGGCTATGAACATAAGTTCACCTATAGGACTTTCAATAACCTGGTGAGCACAAATCTAACATGACGCGACGCGAAATATAAATATTTAAATGGACGTTTCTCGCGATTTAACCATCCGAGCGCAGTGAAACTTGGTACGGTAATTGATTTTACAAATTTTAATCTACTGGCATCTAATTTATTTCAATTGTTTCTATAACCACATAATGGCAGCTGTGCGAAATTTTAAAATCTCGATTTTATTTCTTGTCCTAATCATGCTATTGAAGTTTGAATACTATACCTAAAAACAATCTTCATGTAATAGTACATAACTCTAGGACCTACGTATATAAAAAATCACACATGGCGACCATCCGAAATATTTAGACGGTTCTCAATATCTACGAATTTATTAAAGCAATCAAACCAAAATTTTGTATTTTGATAGAGGTAATTAACATACGATGGATATATGAAAATAGGCTGTAGAGTTCTTCACTACTTGTTAACTTTTGTGGTAGTTTTTTAATATGTGGATTGTATGCGTCATATGAAAATGAACGAAGTAGATTTTTATTTATTAACAAATCATTTTCTTCTATACCCTTGAACACAAAGTTAGAAATAAAAGAACAGGTCATCACCAACCAAGAAGATAGATAAATTTGCTTTATCCAAACACAGGAGAGGAGAATATATTTACAAATAAGGAGCCATGTGATTACAGATTTTAATTTATGAACGATTTATTAAAATTGGTTTTAAATGTTGTGTAATGTTGAATTATGATAATGGCAATATTGGTAACAATAAATGTCAAATATAAAACAATAAAAGAAGTCACGAGTCTCACCTTATCTCTTGAGTATAAAATGCGCTTTCTAAGCCTATGCTGGGCAAACCGTCAAAAATATACATATATATTATGAGTGTAAGAATTGTTCAGCATGAAAAGTTGTACAAGGAAGTACACGAGAGCATATCTCTATTTTCAATACATCGCCCACTATAAGTGTCTTGACGTTTTCATTTCTTCCAACAATCTCCATTCAATTACTGAGGCGACAGCTTACGAGTTAGCTAGGGGCGAGCCTATCACCCCAGTTACAGCCTAGCTAGCGGGCGAGCTCAGATACAGCCAGCAGCAAACTGTCGAGTCGTGTTGAGTTAAGACTTCAGAGAAGAGTGGTTGTGTTTGGAATTTCCCTTTAAGTGCAACTCGGCTTTTCTTCATTTCGCCTGTGAACTTTTCGTTCCGCAAAATACGACGCGCACGGAGCCTATAACGATCGCAGGGTTAAGAGCCACGTCAAGCTACAAGTTCGTCATTTGAGAAACATGGCAGATATTTCCTAATATGTTTGTAGCATGGTAAATTAGATCCTCGTTTAATTACGGAACAATCATTACGCAATCAGTTGGGGAGCGGCTAAACGGAGATGGAAGGAATTCAGTGTCGCAACTGGATGGAATTTACATTCTCTCGTACTGCACATTCCGAGGTTACAGGTGATAGGTCTGTGGTGTATTATACAAATAGGACTATTACTAGTATGCGTTCCAGTTATAAAGTTCCAGGTATCTCATCTCTACAGGCATAGTAATTTTCTTGCTGAAGGGTTGTTTACCATCTCTTGATGAATGTAGTACATTTGCATTTGTCTGTTGGCACAGGCTACAGTAAAATATGGCTTTTCACCGATGTCTCAGTATGTCTCATTAATGGCTGTGATTATATGGAAGCTACTGAGGTATGATGGTGCTGCGTAATGGCTTCAAGGCACAGCTGGTGCGTATATGTATGTTTGTACTGTGAAAGGTTCTATTCATAGGGTCAGTACCATTGTTCTGACTTAGTGAGGAAAGCAATGCCACACTACCCATCTTAGCTAGTACGCCTCATTATAGTTGAGCCCTGCGTGGATATACAGAACGTTATCCGCATCGGCACAAACGTTATCCACATCGGCATGACTTTCTCCGCATTCCCACGTTTGTTATCCGAATCTACTGGTATTACAATAGTATTTTAAATTAGATAAAGCATAAATTACTAAAGCAACATATTCAGACATTTGAGGAAAAAGTCGTTCCCTTAGGCTGTGCATGTCATGTGCTAAGTTTAAAATGAATGTTATACAGCCAGAATTGCAACCCTTTCCAGTTAGGAGTGTTAGTTATGCTTAATGATATAATTTGAACTAGCATTACCCGTCGCGGCTTCGCCCGCGAACATTCTAGTTGTAAAGAGTACACTTACGTAGCAAAATCTCAATCATGAATGCTATGACTGATTTATCCTTGGTGTGAATAATCAGACTTTATCAATTCAGCTACTGGTGCCGTGGTTAGGGTTTGTCATTCCTTCATGGGTATAGCAGAGCGAAGTTAGTTTTCTGGGAATATCACAGACAATATCAATTTAAGGGCCTTTAAATGTGGATTTTGGAGACCCTTTATAGTCGGGTGAAAAAGACCTTTCGTACCACACTCACACGTGAAAAAATTCTAGATGAATTTTACAGCTTAATGTGGTTCAGTGATAACCTTATAACCGTCTGGAAACTTTCACAGTAATGTAACAATTTGAATTGCATTGCATCTTACAGAAATAGATGGACTTGTGAGATTCTGTTACCATGATTGCCGTGTTGCATTCTTTCATTATTTGGCTATTTGGCTGCAATAAAAGTATTAGTATTCTTTCATTATTTCATTGTAAATATACACGTTTTAAGGTATTTAGGCTATTTAATTGTGAGGCATTTAAAGAGTAAGTGGGTGCGTTTCGCTTGCGCATTGGGTTATGCTGAACCTGTAGGTACCCCATATGTGTAGGTTGGTGTAAATGGGACCTTATTTTCGGTACAAGCCTGGAATGGGACCTTAGCAGAATAATATAGGGAGGGATGATATTGGCTTAAATCATCATCTTACATTTGTCTTGAAGAAGACATAACGGAAAAATATGATACCGGTATGTCATAAACATCGGTCCTAACTATATCCGCATGGCAAAACATTTTGCGAATATCCGCATCCGCACAGGGCTTTAATTATAGTGGTGCCTATGGCGGAACGTTTTGAGGATCCAACCAGCCTCTGGGCTTAACCTTAACAGTCAGGGTTGAATCAGAGTTTCATTCGCTGTCACCACTCGTGTTTCGAATTCACTATGTTTGGAGACACTGAAACTGACGGTTCTAATGTAACTTGAAACTTCGCAACATTAGCTGTTCGTATCTTGATGTCACTCCATGACCACCAACCTTCACACATCGCTGTTTTTTGTTTGAGTCCTCAGTCTTATGTCTGGTTTGATGCAGCTTTCCAGCCTCCCTGTTCATCTCTTCATAGCTACCACACCCTACATCCGAGACAATCTGTTTAACATATTCTAACCTTGGTCTACCCCTACAGTCCTTGTCCTCGACCCTTCCTTCCATAACTAAGCTTGCTTATCCTGGGTGTCTTAGTATGTGTCGTACAACCTGTCTCTTCTCTTCATTAGCAGTCGCCAGAAAAATCTCTCCTCTCCCACTCGTCTTAATAACTCTTAGTTTGTAACCCTATCTACCCATCTGATCTTCATCATTCTCCTGTAACACCACATTTCAAACGCTTCAATTCTCCTCTTTTCTGCTGCACCAATAGTTCCACCAATTCCACGCTCCGATCCGTAGAATGTCAGATTTCCTCTTTCTCACTTCTGTCATGTTAACCCCCTCTCGAGTAGATCCGAACTGGGACTAGTTTACCTCCGGATTGGAATTTTACAAGGAAGGAGGCCATCATCACATTTAATTATGCATAGAGGTGCACATCCTCGGGAATAGTAGGCAATGCATAACAATCTATAACGCAACATGTAATTGAAAAATATTTGTACATTTTCCTACAAGTACATGCCATGTTTCATCTACTGCAGGGGTTCTCAACTTTTTTCAACCATGGTACCCCTTAAAAAACATCCTGCGTACCCCCTACTAACCTTCCTTAGGTAGTAATAATGGTTATTAAAAATGTAAAAGGTATTTAGTTGGTATGGTTTAACCTTTGTAATTTTATAAGGAAAGATATTTTAATAAAACAAAATATAGTTGTTGTTTTCAGTTCTTTTTCCCAAAGGGTGATTTTTGCAGGCATTGCGTTAGTTTTCATTTCAACATAGAACATATCAGAAACACTACCTTGCATACACTTATTCCAAATGTTCAGTTTTTCAAAATTATCACTTAAATAGGCCAATTTTAAAAGCCAACCCAAGTCATTGAGTACTGATGATAAATTAGAATTGTGCTCGGTAAAGAAAAAAAAATGCAATTCTTTGTGGAGTTCAAATACACGCGCCGTAAATAACTCGCACAGTACTGCTCGAGTCTAAGCTGCGTGAACCTGAGATGAATGTGTGCATCGCGGTCTATGAGAAACGGTGTTGACTAGTGATGAGGTTTCTCGGTCCGTGCATAGTTCAGAACCAAAAATACATTGGTCGGTGACTCACTGACTCATTCCTAACACCACACTGGTTTCAGAGAAGAGCCGATGTTAGCAGTATTGGAATAGACGAGCATGTCAAGTAACACTGCGGGCTGTTGACAGGCCCTTCTCTTCTCGCCTGACCCTTCCCTGCTCTTTCTCCTCATCCCGCAAGTTCATAGAGCTTGGACTCGCACAGTAGTCGCGGCACGAAGCTCACTGCGCATGTGGATCGAGTAGAAGGATGGCCTGCCGCGTACCCCCTGAAATGTTTCGGGGTACGCGTACCACAGGTTGAAAACCCCTGATGTACCGATATTATTGTGAATTGATAGGTGCATGTTTAATTTGTTTTTGTTTCATTAGAGGGACTTGAACATCGTGGTCATTTAGCCCTGTATACTTGGTTTGTGTGTGTGTGTAAATAAATAAATAAATAATATCGTATGGCCTCGGGTGCCGGGTGCAAGCTTTATTATTTGACGCACAGAGGGCAGCTTGCATGTCAAATTTTGTCGTTCCTTGGAACGCTATGAAAGTCAAGGAGGTTAGATATCTAAGCTCCTTGACACTACAGCGCTTTTTAGTAGAGAAAGGAGGAACTTCTTGTGTTGGCGGAAAATCCCGAGATTATTTTTGCCATTATGAACACGGCCTACGTTTGAATAATGAACCTACGCAGTAATCGTCATCTAATTGTGCATAACTCTATGGCATACATGGCGACCATCCGAAATCTTTAGACGGTTCTCAATGTCTTTTAATCTAAGACATCAATCAAACTGAAATTTTGTATGTTGATAGACGCTATGAACATAAGTTCACCTATAGGACTTTCAATAACCTGATGAGCACAAATTAAACATGGCGGCAACGCGAAATATAAATATTTAATGGACGTTTCTCACGATTTAACCATCCTAGCGCAGTAAAACTTGGTACGGTAAATGCTTATACAAATTGTAATCCACTGGCATCTTTTTTTTTTTCATAACTACAAGATGGCAGCTGTGCGAAATTTTAAAAACTCTTTTTCATTTTTTGTGTCGTAATCATGAGATTGAAGTTTGAATACTACACCTACACAATAATCTTCTCTTAAGACCTATATATATATAAATCCAACATGGCGACCATCTGAAATATTTATACTCTTCTCAATATCTACAAATCTATTACAGCAATCAACCCGATATTTTGTATGTTGATAGAGGCAATTAACATAAGTAAGACATATGAAAATAGGCTGTATAGTTCTTTACGGAACTACTTGTTTTTAATCACGTTATTCTTTACTAATTGTAATGACTTGCATTCCTGGCTGTCACCCCCGGAGGTGTGGCTTCGATTCATGGCTCTGCCAAGAAATTTAACTCTGCTCTGAGGGCTGTAACGGGGTACACTCAATCGTGTGAGGAAAAACTGAGGAAAGGCGGTTCGATTCTCACTTCAGCCATCCTCGAGGTGTTCTTCCGAGGGCTTCCCACTTCTATTCCAGGTTGGTTCGTAAATTAAGAGCACGGCCGTCTCCTTCCCCAATCCTAGTCATAATTACAAATGGATTAATACAGCCATTACAATAACACAGGTTATTTGACCAATTCCAAGTACACAAGGCAACATGACACGATGCCGCAAAGCCCCTAAATGATTCATTATCGACAACAACAACAACAGATGTAAGTTAGTATGTAGTTGTAATTGTAGTGGTGATAATCATTTCCATTCTCCTTATCAAGAGGCCGATAACCGCTATGTGCCGCCCCTTAAAACAACAGTAGGCAGGGTTTCCTCCTCGTACCTGTTAGAAGGTCCATGTTGCAAACTGTTGTTGAATCAATAAAATCGGCGCGGTGGCATGGTATTTTCTTTCTATTGTCATTCACGACACATTTGGTGTTTTCTTAATTCTTGAGCAATTCGTGTCTTTCGGCACGATGTGGTGAATGCACGTTTTGTCGTGATCATTGCAACATTGAACGTAATTTTAGTTATTAAACTTAGCTTAAAATGTAAATGGCGTTTAACATTCCGAGTTGTGTATGTGGAGCAGTGTTGCCAACTGTTCCGGCTAGTCTCTATATCTAAAGAACTTGGAAAGTCTTTTGACGACGGAAATTAAAGAGACTACCAGTGTGTTTTATTTATTGGCCATCATGTCGAGACGTAAAACGGATATAGGTCGTAGTTTATTGACATCGAAGATAAGGAAAAGCGCTCATCACGTAATTCATTAATAACCGAATGCTACCGTAGTTTTATAATATAGGATGTGTGAAATACTTGGACATTGATAATCCAACAGTAAATGAAACTATAACATTGCACCACATCCACTTGACCTTTAATTTATTTAAATACCGGGTGAGTAGCCGTGGTCGTTACGGCATGACTGCTGGTAGTCGCTCACATCCGGGAGGCGAGGAGGTTCGAATCCCCCCGCCGGCAACCTTGAAGATGGTCTTCTGTGGTTTCCCATCTTCCTTCCAAGCAAATGCCGGGGTTGGTCCCTAACTATAGACCACAGCCGCTACCTTCCAACTCCTTGTCCTTACATACAAACTTTCCTCCCCAGACAACACTCCATACGCGACGGTACGTGTAGCTCACCCATTGGGTGTCCGCCACGAAGCAGCTACAAAACTGGCGAGCCGAACACGTCCTTGAACACTCCCGGCACTAAAAGCCATACGAAAAAATAAAAATAAAATAAAAAAATAATAATTAAGAGGTGATTTTGGGAGAAGAAGAGGAAAGCTCCATCAACCCCAGTCATAAAGTTCAAACGCGCTCCCTAAGTGGGCAAAACGAAGAAAGAAGAAAAAACAATATTGACTTTTTGAAAGGATATCCATTTTGTTTTTCTTTTTTCTTGAGATAGTACCTAAGATTTTTTCACGCTGAGAAGTTATCACTGATATAACGAAACTTCTTTCTAGTGTTTGACAAGCCGGCTTTTATAATTTGAGATTAATATCAGTCAACCCGGATAATATTTAATCCCATCTTCATAATGGTTAATGTCTAGGCATTTTATTCCGTAATCCTTAAAAAGAAAATTACATTTTTAGATGTATTTTTTTTCAGGATTAGGGAATAATGACCCATCACAATTAGGTACAATTGTGTTGACCGACTGAAAACATCAAATCTCGTTTACTAAGGCAACACTGAAAAATGACTTCAAACACCATCATATTTATTATATGAGTAGTATAGATCCCTCCTGCGCCGATCGTGACAAATGAGCATTCAAATGAAATAGAATAGACATTAGCAGTGACGAATTGCACTCAAATTTCATAAATATCTGTAATTTCTTAAACAAATGACTTAAAAATGTACGTAGTGTGAGATTTGCAGATACTGTTGCTGTAGGAAAATACGCTCCATAATTGCTGTCCACTTTACATTTTGGTCGCTGTGACGCCTGTTTCATGTCATTTTAACATTCTGAGGTCTTTCCTTTATCATTTTGCGTGGTTTTCAGAAACCGTAAATCAAAGAAGTCGTTTAGTTTCATAAATATCGAATGACCGGTGAGTGTTACAGCTAAGCTGTCAATCAATAGATTCAGCACACAAATGACATTAGCTGTGACGAATTGCATTCTAATTTCATAAATATCAATTTTTGTAAGAAGTGTGTGATTTGCAAATACTGTTGCTATAGGAAAATACGCGACATCATTGCTGTTCAGTTCGCATTTTGGCCGTAGGAACGTCTGTTTCATGTCCAAACTGTTAAACGTTAATTCATTTACTGGTTTGCTGTCAATCAATGGACTCAGCACACAAATGACATTAGCTGTGACGAATTGCATTCTAATTTCATAAATATAGATTTTTGTAAGAAGTGTGCGATTTGCAGATACTGATGCTCTAACATACTGCAATTATGAGTTGTCGTCCAAAACCTTAAAACAATTAAATGTTAATTCTTTTACAGGTTTTTCTTCTGCATTCTAATTTCATAAATGTCGATTTTTGTAAGAAGTGTGCGATTTGCAGATACTGATGCTCTAACATGCTGCAGTTATGAGTTGTCTTCTAAAACCTTAAAACTATTAAACTTCAATCCTCTTACGGGGTTTTCTTTTATCATTTCGTATGGTTTTCAGAAAAAGTAAATCAATGGATTGAGTACACTACTCAAATCGTATAACGGATGGGTTACGTCGTCTAAAACCTTAGAACTAATAAACTTTCATTCTTTTACAGGTTTTTCATCTATCATTTCCCTTGGTTTTCAGAGACAGTACATCAATGGATTGAGAACTCAAACCGTATAACCGGTGAGCTTTCAATCAATGGGTTCAGTACACAAATGATTTAAACTCATTCGTCTAAACAATGGATTTATTAAATTCCAGGTTTGTTCTCCTTAAGTCTCTCATTATAAACCTATTGGGGAAAGTGTGGTTTATGAACATGCGAGATTTCTCGCACGGGTCCGCCAGTAACACTGTATTTATGTAACTGCACTTTTTTTTAAGTTGTGTAATTTATCAATGGTTTCATACTATTTGAATCAGTGCCTACTTGTAGGAAATGGTGCATAAACCGAATGCCCATATTTAATAAATGACGCTCTTAAATGGTCAATTATAGCTTTTAAGGTATACGAATAAGAAACCGGGTGCGTCCTTCCGTGGATCGTGTAGGCGTGGGTAATATACAGTGCGTGATGTCGGCTTGTCAGATCCTAGCTTCTGAACGGCGAGTCTTTCTTCAAGTACTTCACAAGTGCCGACATGTTAAAGATAGCCTTCAGGAGAATGGAGCGGAAGTTGACGGAACTCGGTGAAAAGCTGTGTGGAAATGACGTGAAGGTGATGTCATCTATGGGCGGCGCGGAGTTCTGTGTGAAACTCAAACCACTCGTGCCGGCATCTGATGATTCATCGTCACTGTTGTACTAACTGCAATTAACTCATTTCTTTCGTTACGTCTACCACATTGCTCAGATGAATAATCGAGACGAGAACAAGTAGCTTTTTTTGTTGCGTGTACAAACTTCTTTTAATCGATAAATTTCAATTATCGAATAATCGATTAATTTATTTATTTAATCGTATGGTAATTTATGCAATATACAATTATACATAACAAGGTATAATCAAACTTTAAAGTTTATCCTTCTCAACCATTCGGTTAAGTCGGGTGTGAGAGCGAACAAATCGTCAGGAATGCCAGGGTACGAATAAAGAGGACAGCGTCGGACCAGATGTTCGATCGTCTGTTCCTTCACGTTACACTCACACATTGGTGAGCTGATCCAGCCCCACTTATACCTGAAATAATTGCAGCAACCATGTCCAGTCCTCAGCCTGTTGATGCGGCACCAGAGGTTCCTCGGTAAGTCAAAACCGTTTGGTTTCTTTTTGGGATCAAGATGGTGGGCACTTGTTCCCAATGTTTTAGTTGACCACTCATGCTTCCAGCTTTCATTTAGGTCAAATCCAGCAGCAAATAGTTGCCCCGCAGTGACACTTACTGGTCGTCTAGATTGCAGTCGTTGCTGTGATGGATGGCAGAATTCTTGGTGCAATGGCAAAGAGGGTGATGCAAAGATTTTCTTAGCTTCCCTTAGTAGAGCTTGCTTCCTTCTTAAGTGAGGTGGAGGAATGTGACTCAGCATGGGTAACCAGCGACATGGAGTTGATTTGTTGTCTGTTAGGTAGTCAGCCCGAAGGCTGTTTGGATCCTCAAAAAGTACCGCCTTTAGTTTATGTGGGTAGATACCCACAAAAACCCAAGGCAGCGCTATATTGAGGCGTACTAGGCAAGATGAGGAGTGAGATAGTTTGCCATTGCTTTCCTCACTTGAGTCAGAACAGCAGTGCTAACCCTATGGGTAGAACCTTTCACAGCATCCACAGGCACTGACTGTGCCCTGAATGTCATTACTAAGCACCACCCATACCTGGGTAGCTTCCATATAATCACAGTCATGAGTGAGACTGAGACATCGGTGAAAAGCCACCTTTTACTCTAGCCTGTGCCAACAAACAAATGCAAATGTACTGCATTCATCAAGAGATGGCAAACAGGCCACAATCGATTAATAGGCTATAAGTACAAAGATCGATTAATTGAAGTTGAAAAACCGATTAATTGCTACAAATATTGATTAAAGTTTTTTTCGATTAATCCTTTCACTACGCTCTCACAGAAGCAAAACAGACAATTAATTAATTAAGTAATTAATCAATTAAAATACAGTACCGTATATTGTATCATATTTTTTTTAAAATAATGCACCATCTTTGTGAAAACTAGACTAAATCAAAGTAAAATAAAAATGTTCCTGTCCTAAATTGTAAACATTGATGAACATACATTCAAAATCTTTGCTGGAAACTCCTAGTTTTCTTAGTTTTTCCGAAACCCTTCCTAGTTTGATGTTTTTCCTTCCACTCGCACTGAATACTAAGGCCTTGGCACACAGAATGCGGGCTGCGATCACGTTCTGAGTTCTCCGTACGCAGTGAGTTGAACGCAAATCAGTGTTTATTTATTGAATCATCCCTGTCAAACACACACCGGTCTGCGATAACGATCTTAACCATGACGTAACGGGCAGTGATCAGTTGAGTTTAGAGTCCGTTACCCGCACATTCTAAAGCGTTATTTCTTGAAATGGAAACTCATTGAATAAGTGAGATACTACCCATTTTTATGTGATAGTTGGTTTCAGTAGACATGGGACATTCGAAAGCAAATGAAAAATCTATCTTCAAAACTCTTCAATTCTCGACACAATCGGTGATTTTCGCCTAATTGTTCTCGTTATAAATGTATTTCTTGGACCGACTTTGGCCTTTTTCATGAGAACAGATAAGACTAACATTATCTCTTCGTCAGAAGTTCACCACATATTTCTATATGTTTCTCTTCTGCCGACACAAATTAGGCTCGGACAAACAGGAACCGGGCTGCCCGCGCGAACTAGGCCGCCCGACCGCTGCGGAATTGCAAGCTCAGTGAGGAGAATGTAACATTTAACTATATTCCGATGTATACGGCGCAGTTACAGTATTTAAAATGTTCATTACTTAACAGAAAACATCTAAATTAAGCTATTTATCTACAAGAAAAATAATACATTTCCGTTTTATTGTTAATTAGTCGTGGTGAATGATGCATCAAAGGGATGAATGTAACTCCCGGCATTTCCTGGAGTTAAAAATGGGCAAGTACGGATATCCATTTCTTAGACAGCCGTCTGGTGGAGGAGATTCAAACCCACTCTCCTGCGGAGTACGGAAGACCATCTCGTTGTGTAGCGACAAGTATTCTTGGCTGTCGCCCCGGAGGTCCGGGTTCGATTCCTGGCTATGCGAAGGAATTTAATTCTGGTCTGTGAGCTGAAACGGGGTACACTCAGCCGCGCCGGTCCCATCGCTTAAAGCTGTGTACCGTTATCAAGGGCAGTGTGGACCTGTTGGTGATCGTGGATTGAGAGACGAACGCGGCGTTTTAGGGGAAGACGTAATGCCTCATGCGGAGTCAACAGCACAACTGGAAAAAATAATGGCTTATCTAAAACGACGGAAACAACTCCAGCCGAACTGATCTTGGTGAAACGTCTACGTGATCGTGTTGTTCTCAGACATAGCACAAATTTCAAACGAAAGAAAATTGCTCACTTTTTCAGTAAATATAATTGAATACAGCACGTGTTGAATTGAGTATTGTCTGTCAAATTTTAATTTTTGTTAGTGTCAAAATAAAGGTTTGTAGACTATAGCATAATAGTTTATATCCCCCAGGGGTTCACATCTAGTGGGACGTGGGTTGGCGACCACGGGATCCCAACGGAGTCCGGCATTGCTTCCACTTACTTGTGCCGGGCTCCTCTCCGTCTTCTTATTGCCGACCTCCCTTGGTCAACTCTTGTTCTTTTCCGACCCCGACGGTATTAGGGTATCCGAGGCGTAAGGAGTCTTTCACTTCCCCGCCTTAATTTGCCCTTGTCTCATCTTTCCTGATCCCTCCTTCTTCGAGGTGTCAGACCTCTTGTTTTCTTTGCATTATATTTCATTTTCTCTTTAAGATTTCCGCACTGTTTTTGTTAATTGGCTCCCCGTGTATCTAAATTCCCTTTAGCGATTCGTTTGCATCTACACTCCATTTTGTAGGTTTTTTCAATCTACGTTGCATTTTGTAAGTATTTTCGATCTAAATTGCATTTTGCGAGTGTTTTCAACCTGAATTGCATTTCGTAAGGATTGCCATCTAAATTGCTTTTTAGTAAGTCTTTCAATATAGGGAATGGGGCTTCTGTGAGTATTTTTGAATTTCAATTGCATTTTGTAAGTATTTTCAACTTAAACCGCTTTTTGCAAGTATTTTCAATCTAAATTGCATTTTGTGGGTATTTGGTGGGTATTTTGCAAGTATTTTAATTCTCAATTGCATTTTGTGGATATTTTGAATCTAAATTACAATTTGTAAGTATTTTCAATCTAAATTGCATTTTGTAAGTATTGTGCATCCAAATGAGTAGTTTGAATCTACCGTACATTTTATATGCATTTTCAATTTCAATTGCATTTTGTAAGTATTTCGACTCTACATTGCATTTCGTACGTATTTTGCACCTAACCTGCATTATTTTTCAATCTATTCCTTTTGTGAGTATTTTCGTTCTAAATTCCCCTTTGTAAGTATTACGGCTCTCCATTTTTTGAGTAGTTTCAATCTGAGTTCCTTTTTCGTACGTTTTTTTTCCCCGTCTCACTTACTTTTCGTTCTGGTGTCATTTTCGCTATCACCCAGACCCTTAGGGGCCGATAACCTAGATGTTAGGCCCCTTTAAACAACAATTATCATAATCATCAGTAGTTTATACTCGTTTATTTGTTTGTTTCCGGATTATCCGTTCACACCTAGTGTGCTTAAACGAGGTTCCTGTGTACTATTTTATTAACGAATGATAAACGCGTGAATCTATCGTGATAAAAGGGCCACGAACTCTGTTGTCTGATTACGGTAAGTGCCGCCGATTTCTGTTGGTGCTGCTTGTGGAAGGAAGTTAATTATACACACATCAAAAAAAGTTTTGCATCACCTCGGTTCCAAGAGTTCCGGAACCGTTAAATACAAAGGGAATAGAGATCAACACAAACAACATTTCAGCTCGTTTTATTGCTCATGAGACCCACACATTGCATGTTGTACCATCATACAGCTAGACTTTCAGCATTTGTGGTCCAGATTGCAGTACACACCACTACCTCTAATACCCAGTAGCACGTCCTCTTGCATTGATGCATGCCTGTATTCGCCGTGGCATACTATCCACAAGTTCATCAAGACACTGTTGGTCCAAATTGTCCCACTCCTCAACGACAATTCGGCGTAAATCTCTCAGAGTGGTTGGTGGGTCAAGACGTCCATAAACAGCCCTTTTCAACATATCCCAGGCATGTTCGATAGGGTTCATGTCTGGCGAACATGCTGGCCACTGTAGTCGAGCGATGTCGTTATCTTGAAGGAACGCATTCACAAGATGTGCACGATGAGGTCGAGAATTGTCGTCCATGAAGACAAATGCTTCTCCAATATTCTGCCGATATGGTTGCACTATGGGTCGGAGGATGTCATTCAGGTATCGTAAAGCCGTTTCGGAGCCTTCCATGACCACCAGTGGCGTACGTCGGCCCCACATAATGCCACCCCAAAACATCAGGGAACCACCACCTTGCTGCACTCGCTGGACAGTGTGTCTAAGACGTTCAGCCTGACCAGGGTGCCTCCAAACACGTCTCCGACGATTGTCTGGTTGAAGGCATATGCGACACTCATCGGTGAAGAGAACGTGATGCCAATTCCGTGGGGTCCATTCAGCATGTTGTTGGACCCATCTGTACCGCGCTGCATGGTGTCGGGGTTGCAAAGCTGGACCTCGCCATGGACGTCGGGAGTGAAGTTGCGCATCATGCAGCCTATTGCGCACAGTTTGAGTTGAAACACGACGTCCTGTGGCTGAACGAAACGCATTATTCAACATGGTGGCATTGCTGTCAGGGTTCCTCCGAGCGGCAATCCGTAAGTAGCGGTCATCCACTACAGTAGTAGCCCTTGGGCGGCCTGAGCGAGGCCTGTCATCGACAGTTCCTGTATCTCTGTACCTCCTCCATGTCCGAACAACATCGCTTTGGTTCACTCTGAGACGCCTGGAAACTTCCCTTGTTGAGAGCCCTTCTTGACACAAAGTAACAATGCGGACGCGATCGAACTGCGGTATTGACCTTCTAGGCATGGTAGAACTACAGACAACATGAGCAGCGTACCTTCGTCCTGGTGGAATGACTGGAACTGATCGGCTGTCGTACCCCCTCCGTCTAATAGGCCCTGCTCATGCATGGTTGTTTACATCTTTGAGCAGTTTTAGTGACATCTATGAACAGTCAAAGGGACTGTATCTTGGATACAATATACACAGTCAACGTCTATATGCCGGAGATCTGGGAACCGAGGTGATGCAAAACTTTTTTTGATGTGTGTAATTACTATAGATATACCATACTTTCAATTTGTTCGTGATCTGTGCTGTTGGTAATGAAGATAATTACATCACGCACAGGAATCCTGCTTTACCAAGTCCGGGGATTGAAAATACCATCCTGAGGGCTTCCACAATCCCTCCAGGCCCAAGATGGTACTTCATTTTTTCAAGTACCAGGGCACCTATCCCAGTCTCTCATCCTAATAATTAATCTCACCTCGTGACGTAATAACTATAATCCAGCATCGAGTCTCCGGCTCGGACATCTCTCTTAAAAAATCCGACGACTTCGGCCGGGTTTGAACCCGCGATCTTGGGCATAGATGCTCAGCATGCTACCAATTACGCCACCGAAGCCGCTATTAACAAAGGCTACCCCAATAATGCATGTAATTGGAAACAGGGTGTGGGATTTTAATGTTACATATTATTTAAGACGTAAGAGATGAATTACAATCATAGCAAGTTTCAAGGATCTGCCATTGGTTGGCTATATTGTTTTCTTTCCCCGTTTCTCCCACCATCAGGGCCGGAGACTCAGCGGCTAGATACAGCATTCTTGCCTTCTCCGCGGAGGTCCCGGAGTACATTACCAACTTTGCCAATAAATTTAATTCTAGTCTGAGGTTTGGAACGAGGTCCATTCAGACTTGTAACTGAGTAGAGCGCAGGCTCGATTTCTCCTCAGCCGTCCCAAAAGTTCCATGGTTTCCCACATGAATTCCTTAAGGTCACGGTCGGATTCTTTCCAATTTGGGATGGTTCCTAACTTAAGGCCCCGGCCGTATTCATATCCATCCTCGCCTCAATTTTTTCAAGTGCACTCGCTAATACCGACAACACAAAAATATAGGTTATCAGACAATTTTACATATATACTCACCCAACTACGCGGGACTGAATGACCACGATGTTCAAGTCCCTAAATGCAACAACAACAAAGACTACAATATTGTACGAAGGGTGTACTGTATTGTTTTTCACTTAATTTTTTCTACCCAAATAAAGTACATTACACATCAGTTGTTACGTCCACCTTCTCAACATAATCTCCTTGTAACTTTATGCACTTTTGCCATCGATGTGTCTGTCTCTCCAAACCTTCCTGAAATCAATCTTTCGGGAGTGCTGCGTACCCATGCCTTGACAGTTGTGCCCAGTTCTGCAAAACGGCGACCACACAGGTGATAATCACTTGGTGCCAAGTCGGGAGAGTATGGTGGGTTTGGCAGCACCGCGAATCCCATTCGATCAATGGCTGTGGTGTTCTGTCGGCTATTGTGGGGGCGGGCATTGTCATGTTGCAGAAGCACACCTTTAGCCCATTTTCCTGGCCGCTTAGTTTGAATGGCACAACGTAAGCGCTTAAGGGTTGCCATGTACTGTATGCTGCACTGTTAATCGTGGCCCCCCAATTCCAGCCAGTCAATAAGGATGATGCCCTTTGTGTCCCAGAACACTGTCGCCATTCGCTTGCCAACTGATGACACTGTTCGACATTTATTTAGCGGTGGACTTCCCCTATGCTTCTATTGGATCGATTGTTGTTTCGTTTGTGGCTCATGGTGATGGAGTCATGTCTCTTCACCAGTCACAAACCTAGCCATGAAGTCGGCTATGACGAGTGCATTCGTTGGCTCCTGTGCGTGTGCAGCTACCAAACGGAGGAACAAGACACTAGTTACACGTCACATCTTTCAAAAGCGAAATGTGAACCATACCCGGACGTACAAAAAATGAAGTGTAAAATAATTTAGTACGCCCCTCATATAACCATTATTTTCGCGAACTTACGTGACAACGTTCTTTTTATAATTACTAGATCCTTGCTTCAAACGCTTTAAAAAATAAACAGATTGTCTGTGAAGATAACACGTGCTAGGATTACATTTATGTAGATTTCCTTACCAAGAACGTGCATCGTGTTTGTTGTGGCAGGGCGCAACCCCGAGTCGCAGGTTTCGTGTGCTCCAACCGGAGCTATGAGTCATCCTCTATTCTCCTTCCGCCCGAACGTGTTCTTGATAGCCAACCGTATTCGTTCGCGCCAACTCGGGAACGTTAGCGGGTTTACGTCTATCGGGAGTGTGTCTCGGTG
The DNA here is from genome assembly GCA_946902985.2 of Meconema thalassinum. Taxonomy (NCBI): domain Eukaryota; kingdom Metazoa; phylum Arthropoda; class Insecta; order Orthoptera; family Tettigoniidae; genus Meconema; species Meconema thalassinum. The sequence goes on along the minus strand of OX336391.1, from coordinate 582,035,100 downwards.
GACGTGGATCATGAATTCGTGAATTCGGAGATGCTATCTCGGTCATATACACAGCGAGAATAATGACTAGTATGTTATTGGCCTTGAACACACCTAACTCAGGAATACAAATTACAAAAGCATACGCTCTGCTATTGCTACCAGTTACAGGTTAAGAGACAAATTCTACATACACCAAAATATACGGGGCTAAATGACCATGATGTCATACAGCAACAACAACGAGTCGATTGATTAGGATCTGCCACTCACTAATTTTAAAAGTATAAAAGATTAAATCACTATTTTTCGTTCCTGCCGTAACTTATTGATGTGACGGGTGTCTAAACACAAACCGATAAATCCACGTTTACTGCATTCGGGCTTTTGTGGTCCTGGGAGAAATATTGTGTGAAAAATTATTTAAAATATGATTCTATAAACCATTTTTTATAAAGAGCCGCCCAATGTACCTTAACTGAAATGCCATTAAGTCTTCATTGTTCATTATATTCTGCAATAATTCCTTTGCTTGGCTTGGGCTGTTTTTATGTAGATTTCATTAGAAAGCAAACTATTGCAATGGGTACCATGTTTCGACTTTCGGAAAATTTCGACATATCTTCACGTTTCACATCCCCTAGGCCCCAAAACCACCGTCAGTTAAAAAGTTTATATATAATTTATGTATGTATATATATATATATATATATATATATATATATATATATATATATATACATATATATATATATATATATCACTTTCTTGTGGACACGATAACTACCGCAATTTTAAATAATTTCGGAATTATAAGAAAATGCCAAGAGCTATCAGAAGTTGCCATGACAACACTACTAAATTGATGAGGGATGAGCCATCAGACGTTGCCATGACAACGCACTTGCACGCGATCACATTCAGTTTTCCATCTGACTAAGGGAGAAGCGGCCTCGGTGACGTAACTGGTAGTATGCTGAACTTCTATGCCAAAGTTCGCGGGTTCAAAGCCGGCCGAAACCGTCGGATTTTCTAAGAGCGCTAAAAATCCCTCAGTATGCTTTCCTTTGGAGAGGAAGATCCAACGTTCGTTGCGAGTTGCTGGTTGCGGTGGCATCTCGTAGCCAAGTTCAGAGCTAGGTGTCGTTGACGGTAGTATCTGGAAGCAACATTAGGAACTACTGCTTGAAATTGACCGTCTGCAGTCCTTACCTGAATTACAGACTAATACAGCCATCACAATTCGCACCGTTTATCAGACAGATTCTACACTCACCCAAAGTACACGGGGTTACATGACCGCGTTGTCGGAGTCCCTAAACTGAGGAGCCAACCAAAATCTCTGCGGGAGAAAAAAAATTGCGTGAAGAAGTAACAGACCGTTACATAGTTACACATCAGTGTCGAAACCTTGCATAAGGACAGTGTGACCACAAGTATAAAAATGTACCCCAAATGACAAGAAGGTTACCGTCCCCATAAGACAATAAAATGTTTAAAATATTCATAAAATGACGAAAAACAAAGTTAATTAAGCTCCAATTATAAAATACTTTCTCGCAATAAATGAGGTCTGATCTTTCTACGAAACAGTGCATATTCTGCCTATTTTCGCCTATTCCCAAGTTTGTCCGATGAAATCTACCTCCGCCTTCCGGCGTGCCGAGAGGACTTTTTTGTTTGTTCTGGCGCTCCTCAGTTGCTAACTAGATAGCTTTACTGCTTTCCATGTTTCCTTTCAGCCTTCTCTAATAATAATAATAATAATAATAAAATCACCTGTAACATATAAGTCTATAACAAGAAAAATCAATACCGTATCAAAGAATGCAAAATAAATTCATTAAACAGTAGAACTCCAACTATCCGAACTCCGACAATCCGAACCGCTGTTTAACTGAATCGCTTTCAGAAAGAAAAGAAAAGAAAAAAAAAAGACGGAACGTACTACGATTCGCAAAATAGTTATTCTGTGTACGCGCGCTATGGGCTTTCCCTCCACGCAGCTGGTGTAGGCGCAGCGCGAACATTATTGGGATGATGAGCTTACTTTGACAGAGATGTTCAGCAAACAATGTTTTTCATTTACTGCTATTGTACAGCACTTGTATGCTATATAACATGTAAAAGTGTTGCCTTTTCTTTTAATTAGATGATTAAAAATGTGTACAAAACCGAAGATAAGCTCTTTTTATTTAAAATATGTATGTATACCATGTAAATCCGATTATCTGAAATTGTGATTATCCGAATAGAGTCCGGTCCCAATTGATTCGGATAATTGGAGCTCTACTATACCTCAGTAATCAACCTGAAGCACTATACAAACCTTGATCATTGAAGACAGATCTTTAAGACGGCGGCTTCGGTGGCGTAGTCGTTAGCATGCTGAGCTTCTATGCCCACGATAGCGGTTTCAAACCCGGCCGAAGCCGTCGGAATTTTAAGAGCGTTAAAATCCCTCAGTATGCCTTCCTTCGGAGGGGAAGTAACGCCGGCGGTCCCATGTCATAGATTTATGGCATGTTAAAGTACCTTCCACTAATTGCACCTGTGAAAAATGAAAATCCACAGCCTGTTTCCAGTCTCCGACCGGGTCAGGGATGGAATTAATGAATCTAGCGGCGAGGATATGGACTGTGCCGGCTGCCGAGGCCTGACGCACTCCTCTGGGGCAATGATTAAATGAATGACAGATGAAATGAAATGATAGTGGAGAGTGTTGCTGGAATGAAATTTTGACAGGGAAAACCGGAGTACCCGGAGAAAAACCTGTCTGCCTCCGTATTGTCTAGCACAGATCTCACATGGAGTGACCGGGATTCGAACCACGGACCCAGCGGTGAGAGGCCGGCGTGCTGCCGCCTAAGCCACGGAGGCTTCCACCTGTGTGAAGCTAAATTGGATAGGTTAAGAATGTAAACAACGCTCTTAGGTTTCTACGTTCGTTGCCAAGAGCCGACTGCGGTGATGTCTAGTAGCTAAGTTCTGAACTTGGCATAGTAGTCGTTGACGGTGGCGCCTGGCGGCAAAAGTAGTAACTATTTGAAAAATTCTAAGTTGCAGTACTTAAATTAAAAAACAGATAACACACACTAATACAGTAATCACAATTAACACCGGTTATCAGACAGATTATACACACATCCAAAGTACACGGGGCTACATGACCGCGTTGTCGCAGCCCCTAAACTGAGGAACCAACCAACCTTATTTAAGATGTAGAGAAACAAAAAATGAAATAATTGGGGAAATTCATTGGTCCAGTCAGCTTAGAAGGAATCTGGATGAAACGAAAGTGTCCGGGAACTTGATCAGCATGCTGAAAACATCACTCACACCTTCAGGAAAAGGCGATTGAAGTTCTACAGCTACATTTTAAAAATGAACAATGACAGACTCACCTAAAGGATTCTCAACCTTTTCTTCCCACTAAGGCCAAGAGCAACTTGCTTAGTGAATTGAAAAACACCTGTAACAGTGTCATTACAGAGGAAATTATCGACTCCAGTTCAGAACAGTAATCAACAACCATCATTTTGCTGAGAAAATAAATACCAGGATCAATAAATCAAGAACTGAAGAACGAAGGAAGATTTTCAGTGCTCCGATGAAGAGATTTTGGAAGAAAAAGAAACATCATTAGCTAAATAAATTCTATCGCGCTTCACAAATGAGTATAACTATAAAAAAAAAGGTAACAAACAAATAATATTGTTCACTGGCTGCAACAGTGATATTACTCAAAATATGATTTGTGTGGGAAACGGCATTCAAAGATTTATTGACAGTTACTAAACTGTCGATTATTTAAATGTAAAGGTTTTGACGTCATATTGAGTTTGGGATTTACTACTTGGGTTGGTTCCTCAGTTTAGGGGTTGCGACAACGCAGTTATGTAGCCCCGTGTACTTTGGGTGTGTGCAGAATTTGTCTGATAACCAGTGTTAATTGTGATGGCTGTATTAGTGTGTATCTGTAATTCAGGTGAGGACTGCGGACGATCAATTTCAAGCAGTTCCTACGTTTGCTACCAAATGTTACCGTCAACAAACCCTAGCAGCAAACTTCAATACTAGATACCACCGTAACTAGCACCTGGTGGCGAACGTCTGAACTTAGAGAGCGTTAATCGAATCTAACCTAGAAATTTACATTCACACAATTGTAGTTCTTTTACATGCCGTAAATCTATGACAATGGCCCGCCGTCTTTACATCCTCTCCGAAGGAAGGCATACTGAGGGATTTTTAATGCTCTTAAAAATCTGACGACTTCTCCCGGGTTTGAACCGGGACATAGAAGCTCAACATGCTACCAACTACGCCACCGAAGCCACCCGATTTAGTACTTTGCTTCAGATATGTGTAACAGACACCGTTCGAGTGGTGTCGATGTAATTTATCGATAATCAATATTTTCCAGTACTGTGGTAAAAATTGTAAGTATAGATATCTAGTTGTGCCATTGTCGCAGCAAATGAGCGACATAATGGTATAGACTTCATGGCCGGTTGAGTAGTCTGACGTTCCGCCAACAAGTGCGGCTAGCATTTTCAAGAATGTGGCACTTCAAACTATTCATAAAAAATCTTTGAATATACAAGTCAAAATTGTGGGTGAAACGCCAGATATGATGAAACGATTTACACTGCCTAATAACTGGAAAAGCCATTCTAAATATTAATAATAATACTAATAATAAGAAAGCTAGAGGGCCTGTTCGAGAAATCTCGCATGTGTCCTACCAGGCTTAGGCTAGCTATTATACAGGCTAGACACGACACAGTACTGGCAGGGCCTATCGTCTTGTTTATTTATTTAAACACTTTTGAAACAAATTGTTAATGTTTTTGAAATCAGAGTGCAATTTGTGATTGCTCTATACTCATTTCTTACGTCGCGCGTCTGTAACTTGAGACGTTCCATGTATGTATAATATACAGTACCTAATAATACCACCCGTCTGGCTGTGTTGTTATGCGGATTCATCGCGCTACAAGTCTTGCAGGGGCTATCGTTTTTTTTTACTAATTTTATAAACAAATACATATATTTCCGTTTACCTTTCAAGAAATACAAGAATTTTCCTGTACTATTAAGACGATTTGGAAGATTTTGGCACACACCGCACCTTCTACCTAGCTCTGGTTTAGGAGCTTGAGTTTTGTGAAACATGCAACTGAGCACCTTATATACAGTATATTGCCTTGGCTGTCTTTTGAGTTGGAGCCACTGAGGTGATCTCCTCACCAATTTACCACTGGCATCTGTTAGCGTAACCGTAAATGAACTGGGCATCCAGTGTCTTGCAGTCACCCATCACAAGATATTTTTAAGAGCCTTCATCGTACAACTTGGGAGTGTAGATTTTTGGCGTCCTTCAAAAATCCGACTACTTCGACCGAGAATCGAACCCGTGTGATCTTAGGATCATAAAGCGAAGACTATCATTGATCCACCTAAGAAACTAAAATTCTGGTATGGGAAGAGGACACATGGGGGTTCGATAGCATCTCACCCATCCTCTTTAAAAGTGATTGTGGTTTCCCACTTCGTACTGGAGCATAATAACGGACGGGAATGTCAAGTTCGATTAAATGAAATGCATGCACGACAATACATCCTTTGCTGTCCTGCCATGGCATTGCGGCCTCACTTTGAACAGTTACTGGTTATGAAACTCCCAGGAAGGCGGGTCAAGTTTCTACCGCTGCTGCTACCTTACGATATTTGATTACACCCTGAGAGTTACTTCATCCGGTGTCTGCTTCCCAGCCGGGAAATGTAGGGTAGCTATTCGCTATCTCTCTCTCTCTGTATTATTATTATTATTATTATTATTATTTATAATCATGTCGGTCTTCTATGGACCACATTATTTCAACTGCCTTTTCCCTCTTTCACTTTGGCCCAGTATTCGCGCATTCTTCTTCGGTGTGCTTCCTTCCGTTCTTCAGTCCACTTCTTGCCGGTTTTCAATATAGGTTTTGGCTGAAAACTCTGTATTTCCCCAAGTTTCTTCTTCAAAGAGTCACGTTCCAAGATGTCCTCATGTGATATCCCCAGTTCTTGTAGGTCTTTTTCCACCTCTGTAAACCAGATCCCTTTGGTTTTCTTTCCCACAAAGTAGGCACAGATTCGATTGGACAATCTTCCAGAGTTCATTCGTGTTAAATGGCCATAAAAGGAGAGTCTTCTTTTGCGAATGTCGTCCGTTATTTTCTCCACATGTAGATAAAGTTCATCGTTGTGTCGTCTTCTATACTCTCCTCGTTCCTTGACCGGGCCCAAGATCTTTCTCAGAATCTTCCTCTCTTTGGTTTCGAGTTGTTCTGCCAGGCCTTTCTTATTCATCGCCAGGCATTCTGATGAATATAACGCCTCCTGGCGAATAACGGTAACGTAGTGCCTCAGTTTGGCCTTGAAGGACATTGATCGTGTTTTGTAAATGTCTTTGGTTAAATGGTAAGCCATTTCCATTTTCTTAATCCGTGCCACGAAAGCTTCCTTTTCACGAATGTTGGGCTCAATCCATTCGCCATAAGTTCTCTGTATTATTATTATTATTATTATTATTATTATTATTATTATTATTATTTTACATCGTTATGCCAGTCCACGGAGCGCGATTAAACCTATCTAGCTGATCTTGCTTTCTTGTCTTCCCAAAATCTCGTCATCTTCTCGCTATGGCTCGTTCTGAGCTCTTCCGTACGGGTTCTTCTGGATGCAATGTTTGGGTGGTCTGAAAATTGATGATTGTCAACTAGTTCTCTGAATTCACTTGAAGTGTCTATTTTCTGAAGGCCTTATTCAACTTCAAGCAGCCTTCTTAGCTTTCTTTGAGAGAGTAAGAGTTAGAATTATTTTAGTCAGCCTGTGATCACTCATTTTGAGAATATGCCCATAAAATTTCAAACGACGTTTCCTGAATGTGTCAAGAGATTTTGTCCGAATGCTGGTAAACTCCTCGGATTTCCTTTTCATCCAAGTTCCCTCTGTACAAAATGAGCCTAAAAACTTCCTCAAGATTTTTTTCTTTCTTGTTTTCGTATAATCTTATTATATAATACGCTAAGGTGTATGTTTCACAAAACTCAAGCTCCTAAACCAGAGGGAGTTAGAAGGTGTGGTTTGTACCAAAATGTTCCAAATCGTCTCAGTGCTACAGGAAAAATCTTGCATTTCTTGAAAAGTCAACGGAAATATATTTATTTGTTTATGAAGTGCTTTAAAACAAATAAACAAGACGATAGCCTCTGGTAGAACTGTGTCGCGTACAGCCCGCATAGCACTAGGGCCGGGCAGGTAGTCTGTTCACATGGGGTGCACACAACCCATTATGCGAGAGTTCTCGCACGGGTCCGCTAGTTTAATTAGTGATCTGACCCCAATTATCAGTGATTCGGAGGCGTATAGTGCCTCGGGTTTGATTACCGTGATGTAATGTCGTAATCTTGCTTTACGGGAGATGGATTTCTCATTATACGTGTTCCATGTGATTCTGTAAGCTCTTTGGAATTTAGAGTTTCTCTCTTTGTTTGCATCGCGATTCAGGCCTGAGGGTTGCATAACTTATCCTAGTAATATTATTATTAGATCATTGTCTGGTAAAATACAAAGCAATTATGCAGACTACATTGAATTAAAGCATAATATTCACCTTTTTTTTAGATCACTGCCAATGAATTTACGAACTATCCTAGTTGAAGCCAATATCACTCCTTCTGTATTAATTTCTACAAGTTAGTGTTCAGATGAAGATGTTGAGGAACCACACCAGTGCTGAGATATTTAAAAAAATCGAACTCTCTTGGCCTGCCGTTGCTTCCTGATAAGACTCCACCAGCTCCAAATATTAGGACACTTTTTAAGCATTATACCCTGCAGGTTGTGCGTATTTGGAATGGCAATATCAATCAGTGTGACTTCCTTCAATCTTTGGTTGAGGATCAATATTATGTCATTACAGTTTGCAAATTAGTTCCATTCCTGCCTAGCGCTTGTGTTTCACTGGGAATTCCTTGCTCGAAATCTTACATAGGGTCAATAGTGATGCTACCATTCCTGCAGTAGCTCATTCTGTAATTGAATATCTTGATGTGGTTGTTTCTCTGCAAGTTCAATAGTACATCTAACCTCACTTTTAATCACACTAATTCTTACTTCTGAGACCAACTTGTTTCGCAATATGACCCTATATTGATTGGATACCCTCGTTAATTATGATAGTAAGCACATACTCCACACCTAGCTGTGAACGCGGCTACTAGATGCCATTGTAGCCAGCACCTGGCAGCGAACGTTGGAACTAATATAGCGTTATCAAATTTAACCTACACGTTTTGTTTTCGCACAAGTGTAGTTAGTGGAAGGTTTTTTTACAAGCCATAAATCTATGACTTGGGACCGCCGGCTTTACTTCCCCTCCGAAGGAAGACATACTGAGGGATTTTTAACCCGCGATCTTGGGCATAGAAGCTCCGCATGCTACCAACTACACCACCGAAGCCGCCTAGTTTCAACGTAAGGATCGCAGAAGAAGGGCAAGAAAGAAATGACAGATTGAACAGATTGTGGATAAGGTCTGCGCCAACATATCCACCGAGTAAGTAATTGCATTTTTATTTCAAAATAATAAACGTACCTGTACCTTCCAATTGAAAACAAGATGCCCAGCAGCGTAATAGAACGGACTGAGGCACACTCCACGCATACAGTGGAGATCTGCATATCGCATATCTGACGTTTGATTCGAGGCGTTGACGGCGGTCATACTGTATTTTTCCCTGAGTTTTCAAATACCCACAGTAGTGGGGGTTGAAAATAAAAGGATGGCATCTTCTTTAAATCTTACACTCATAATTACACACACTACTACAGTCAACGTAATAACACTAGTTATCAAATGCGATGTGTTTGTACATACACACAAATATATCTGGCTAATGACCAAATATATCCCAATCAACAATAAATACGATCAAAACAAGTGCCGTACCGGTATGTTATTTTTCCCCTCAAAAATATTGTTTTTGAAGTAACTGGCTTTAAGCATACATTTGTGTATACGCAACTAGAAAAATCATAAATTTATCATTTCAGTACGTGTGCTGTACTTCACCTAGTCTAAAGGATAATTGATTTAAAAAAAGATAGTGAAAGTAAAATAAGTTGGAAGGATTAGAGAAGAAAGTCCATATTAATCCTATCACTTGCCGTAATCATCCGTTGATCTCTCTCACGGTGCTAAATACACATGCTTTAGCCACAGCACCTACAGTACTTGGTATGACGTGCAGTCTGAAAACCGATGTATATACTGAAGGCCGCAGTTCAAATCACGGCAATGGAGTTGGAATTTGGTAACAGCACAAGAACAGAAAGAATTTAGCGTTTTGTCACACCACTGAATAGTTCAGAATATTCCATACGTTGAAAAGTCCTCGGGTATTCAGAAGCAGTCTTAGAAGAAATTTTTATGTTCTAAAATGTTTTTCGTCCTTCATATATTCCCAAACTTTCGACATTATTTGAGCGGGTGTCTGCTCAGAATATTATTCTGAGTTTATTTTACATTTGATAACTTCTGGTTCAACTCGCACGTGGTATGATCGGAGAATGTTCAGATCTTTTAGGTATATCACTAGCGTGAAGATTACCTAAGCGCCTCTTAGGTTATTTTTGTTTCAACCTAGTAAATTTCCAATAATTCTATCTGCAATAGGTGGTCTTGCTCGATAAAGAAGTTGCCCTGCAACAACTAAATTTTATCAACAGTTATTATCGGTTGATCCACTCTGTTTCATTAAATAAATATTTCGGATGCTCGCAATGTTGGATTGTTATATGTATAGGCCATAGAGTTATGTACCATTAAAGGATTTTTTTTTTTGTAGGAAGCGCAGGGCAGAAGGTAATATAATCACAGACAGTGTTATAGTCTATAGTTAGTTATTGTTGTTTTAAGGGACGGAACAGCGACATCATCTGCCACAATCATAGAAGCGAAAAATATAGGTACAAATTCATACACTGCGACGCCTTTGCGTTAACCGATACGGAAATATACAGTGATGTCCTTCTCTAAATGACGGAACCTTGATTTGGGGGGGGGGGGGGCGGGCATATGTTCACACACACACACAGACAGACTGACAACTTTTGGCCCGTGTAGATCTCATAGGTCTACTATCATTTTTTGCAGAAATCGAAAGTAGGTTAAACATGTGTTGTAAAGAATGACATTTTCATAAATGTTCATATGGCCCGCTGATCTTGCCACAATATTCTACTGAGGCACTACAGTAAAGAAAAAGGAAGCTTCTAGTTTAACGTGACCGTTAATCTTGAGACCATGAGCCACGGGACCTCCGTTTTACGTGGAATCCGAACCACAGGACATGGCATTTCACTTCGAAAATCTCACATGCATTGACCGGGAATCGAACCCGGACCGCCTTGGTGAGAGGCATACAGCTAGACCGCTGAGCCACCACGCCCCCCTACAGTAAAGAGGAGATTGAAGGCATCTGACCTGTTAAAGTGTTTCTTCTTCCTTTTATCTTTTCTGTCGCATTAGTACAGGGCCCTTTTATAATTGATTTTGGAGGGACATGGTGGCGCAGTGGTCAAGCTGTTTGCCTGTCACCAAGGTAGACAGGGTTCGATTCCCGGTCAACACATGTGAGATTTTCGAAGTGAAATGTCCTGTGGTTTGGATTCTACGTAAAACGGAGGTCCCGTGGCACATGATCGCGAGATTAACGGTCACTTAAAACTACAAGCTTCCTTCTTTCATCGATTTTAAGCTCCACGGTCAACATAATCTTGATGGGTGTCTCCCACCATTGAAATAACATAACATAACATGAATGAATTGTTCTGTGGAATAGGCACCCCCCGTAAAAATCAGTGGTATAATGACCAATATTGTAGTTCGAAACGGCCGAGCTACCTTAACAGTGGGTATTTCCCAGTTAACCCATGTTGCGCAGAGTTATCTCGCGTAGATAAGATGTGCACGGTAAACAACCTCCTCACTATCAGCAGGAACAGATGGGCTTGTGGAAATATTGCATTCAACCCATAAATCACCCAGTGTACCCACCTATCCGGTATTAATTCTTTATAAGGGCCCCTAGGAGTTCCACAACTTTTAGTGTTTCAAACAATATTATACTTAAGCCATTAGACACACCTAAATAGTTATCTATTCTGAGGAATCCGTATTGACTCACAATATATAAAGTTCTTGCACTTTCATTGTTAACGTGCGGCTCGGCATTGATTCTAGCTGGACGGATATGTTAACATTCCCAGAGTGAGATACAGCGTTGCCAACTTTCAACCGTAGCCACTGAGAGCAAGCAGCGAGGCTGGGCAGAACTACGTTCAGGTGTGCGACACCGGACACCTGATACTTGCGTGACACGCGAGCTGGCCCCCTGGGGTGAGACTTGGAGTCCACGTGGAGTGATAAAGGAAGCATTCTATTGGTCAACAACAGACAGCTATTGGTCGGTAGCGAACAATGGTTATTGTCAGCGCGTGCTACAGCCTTACGTTTGAGTTGCAGCTCGTTAACCACGAAAGTGAGGGAACTATAACAAACAATCCTCTGTTATGTTAACTTATTATTATTATTTTTGCTTGCCACGGTGGCTGAGTGGTTATCGTGTCGGATTTCCAACCCCAAACTTGCAGGTTCGCTCTTGGCCGTGGTAAGTGATTTTGAAAGGTGACAAAAATCACGGTACGCATGACATACGTTGTTGGCATGTTAAAGAATCCATTTGAATTCAGTAGGCCGTGTTCACAACGGCAAAATTAATCTCGGGATTTTCCGCCAATACAAAAAAGTTCCTGCTTTCTCTACTAGAAAGCGCTGTAGTGACAAGGAGCTTAGATATCTAACCTCCTTGACTTTCATAGCGTTCCAAGGAACAACAAAATTCGACATCCAAGCTGCCCTCTGGGCGTTAAATAACAAAACTTGCAACCGAGGCCATACGATTTTTTTTATTTTTTCCAATACATAGGAACCCTATTTTGCCAAGCATATTAGGGTTATAGTTGGACAAGTACTGAAAATGTACTATTTATATTACATATACAGTGAGGGCCCTCCCTAAAGAACGGGGCTTTGCAGTCACCGCGTGATGGACAGGCCACTGAGTGTTGAGCAAAGCACTGGCGCTAGCAGCAGCGTAGCGCCAAACTAGTTTAACACATTTACACTTTTTTAAAGTATTGGCTACAGGCTACAGTTCTTCACCCCAAGTCTTAACTCTCTGAACTGAGTTTCTGTATCTTGCCAGCTGGGTATTTTATATTAGACCCTTTTGTTTTCCTGGAGTAGTTGTTGCAACCATACATAGCACAATTCGGCATTGCATCCCACTTTCCGTCGACAGAGATTAAGAAATACAATACTTTCACTAGCAACGCACACACTTGTCAACATTAGCATGTTTCAATCGACTGCTGATCACGCGCTTGACTCCCGCCTATAGCCACAACTCGCAGTTGCCCCCGTTGTGACGTCATTCGCACGAGTGAGGGGGGGATCCGCCTCACCATTGTAGTTACACCATGACGAATAGAAGGAACTAGTGTGTGGACTCCGCCATTATAGCACGGTAGTTTGTGGTCCCGCCGCTACAAGCACTGCAAGCGATAATCTCCATCAACCTGTACCAGGGTTGTAGGCACTACAAGCACGCCATCAAAAAACAGCAGTTGAAAAACAAGCAACAACTCCATAAACCCATCCCCTCACTCCTCTCCCTCTCACCAACACTTCCCCCACGCAATCCTAGCACTCTACATCAAATCCTACAGCTTTTAATCACGCCAGCAGCACAATAAACTTAATAAATCCAGGCTACAAAACAGACCAAGAAACTACACTTTAAGCTAAACCAAATTCACTTCTCAGCTCGACATAAGCCATAATACAAGTTAAAACCTATACAAAACATACTCTCCTACTGTTTTACAACTATTAAACTAACTATTCGCACTCAAAACCTAAAATCCCTGAAACGGGAGCTAATTTAAAAACGCAATAGCCTAGCCGGATTACGTCTCCGGCAGTGCTACCGCATATGCATTTCAGGGTGTATGTAGCCCCACCACTTCTGGTGCACCCTAGATAATGCTACACCCTCAGGGGCTCCCGGCTGGTGAGTTCGGGAGTTGGCGACCCCGAGGGATTCCTGAGCTGGGTCCGTTTTCCCCTTTTGTCCCTTCCCTTTGGGGCGGACCCTCTCCTCTCTCCCCTCCTCTCTCCTCATAATCCTCTCCTCTTTTCCTTATATTTCCTTTTCTCTTTCAGATTCCCGCACTGTTTTTGTTACTTGGTTCCCCGTGTATCTAAATTCCCTTTTAGGATTTTTTGTAGGTATTTTTAATCTACGTTGCATTTTGTAAGTCTTTTCGATCTCGATTGCATTTTGTGTGTGTTTTTCAATCTAAATTGCATTTTGTAAGGATTGACAATCTAAATTGCTTTTTAGTATGTCTTTCAATATCCAGGCCGGGGCTTTTGTTAGTTTTTTGAATTTCAATTGCATTTTGTATTTTCAACCTACCCCGCTTTGTTCAAGTAGTTAAGTCTCAATTGCAATTTTGTGGGTATTTTGAATCTAAATTACATTTTGTAATTAATTTCAATCTAAATTGCATTTTGTAAGTATTGTCCATCCTAATGAGAAGTTTGAATCTACCATACATTTTGTAAGCAATTTCAATTGCATTTTGTATTTTCAACCTACCCCACTTTGTTCAAGTAGTTAAGTCTCAATTGCAATTTTGTGGGTATTTTGAATCTCCATTACATTTTGTGCGTATTTTCAATCTCATTTGCATTTTGTAAGTATTTTGATTTCACTTGCATTTTGTAGGTATTTCGACTGTGCGTTGCATTTTGTACGTATTTTGGACTTAACCTACATTTTGTGCGTATTTTTCAATCTATTCCTTTTCGAGTATTTTCGTTCAAAATTCCCTTATGTACGTATTACCGCTCTCCATTTGGTGAGTAGTTTCAATCTGAGTTCCTTTTTGTAAGTATTTTCACTGCTACATAAGGTATAGTTGTTGGGGCTCACTGTCTATTTTATCTAAACCATTTTCGTTTCATCCATAGCAGTGAGCTGTTTTTCATCTTCATCCTTTCATTTCACGCCATTTCATTTCATCAGGGGCCGATAACCTCGATGTTAGGCCCCTTGAAACAACAATTATCATCATCATCATCGCATATGCATTCATAACTTCACAATAACTTCCAAATTACGACTAAGTGAGCTATCTGCCTGAGTAGTTACAGGTGTTTGGGACGATGGGTCACCAAACCGGTATTTAAACTCAATTATTACGCTTTAATTAACCAAATTGAGAGGAAACAGATCAGACCAAAAAACGTACACTTTAAGCTATACCAAATTCATTTCTCAGCTCGACATAAACTTTAATTCAACTCAAAACCTACACAAAACATACTGTTTTACAACTATTAAACGAACTATTCGCACTTAAAACCTAAAAACCCTGAAACGGGAGCTAACTTAAAAACGCAATAGCCTAGCCCGATTACGTCTCCGGCAGTGCTACCGCAAATGCATTCATAACTTCATAATAACTCTTGTATAATTTGGTGCAAAATGATGGGTTTTAAAGCTATCTGGATTCAGTTTTATGTGATGTTTTATGTGATGTTTTATGTACGGTATGGTTAATGTCAAACGCAACTAATACCATTTTATCCATAATGTAGAATCTTGGGCTTATGCCGTGTTTTATTTATTCAAACTCGACGCGTTTCGAAAGAAACCATGTCTTTCTTCATCAGGAATAAACGGAAATACGACTAAATTGTTGCTAAGAGAAAGCAACAAAGAAACTAAAAAAGGTGCCCTAAGATGAACAATGAAGTGTATCTAACACGTCCTTCGAGAAGTGTATGTGGCATTCTTTTCCAGGCCGAGAAAGTAATAACCGGAAAATTAAACTCAAAATCGATGTGGAGCGAAATATTTATGATTGTATCGATTCCAAAGGAACAATTTCAGTTGATCATTCAGGAGCTGGCTGCTGTCTTCAGCGTGTCATGGAAATTATCCCTAGACTTGTTTATTTTGGGTGCCGATTCATCTTCAGAACGAAGGAAATCCGCCGAGATTTGCAATCTCGAACATCCGCCAAGTCTTCACGCAAGCTTTCGAAAGTTCAGTACCGTAGCCGACAATATGAATTGGTAAGTAGAGAGTTACTTTAAATAGTTTGTGTGCTTGTTTTAATATGCTGGGGATTAGCCGTGTTTTTTATCTGTTTCTGTATACTCCAGGAATCTGTGCGTTCCGTAACATGCAATGAAGACCGTAGTTCTTATTTCCATGAATTATATGTTCCATTGTGCCCTGCCGTGCTATTTTAATTGTAACCACTAATTACTTTTTAAAAAAGTACTAGTTACAAAGTAATTCGTTTCCCTTAGCACCATCCCTAAGACCAGCTGACCCCGCCAGTGTGGAACTTACCCACTCCAGCGCTGCCTGGCGGGGCGCCCTTGAACTTCAGGAGTCTTCTCACTTTCTCCTTCTATTCGTCATGGTTACACCATGAATGAGACCACCTTAGTCCGTGTGATTGTGCGCGTATGTGTGTCCCCCCGAATTTTCTAAACGGCTGGAGCGATTTCAATGAAACTCAGTAAGGTCATAGTTCTATTTCGGCCGACCCCGACCGTGCCCTTCAAATTTTATTACGTCTCACCAATCCAACATGGCGGCTGTCCGAAATATTTCACCAGCATTCAATATCGCCGAAACTATTATAGTTTGCTCCATTACACTTCCGCTACGTCATCACCGAAATACTTGAGCTTTTATAAATAATTCACAAAAAACGTTTTCACGATTTTTTAAAAATTGGTAATGCAGCCAATGGCCATGTACTTTTCTTTTCAGGACGGGTCTTACCACCAGGTGGTAGCATTTCTCGTTTAGAAATTCATAGCCAAGAGAAATTAAATAGTTGTACAACACAAATGCTGAGACGAACTCATCTCTTGTACTGGAGTATATCTGCATGAACATTATGTTTCAAGCTGCGGGATTAGCCGTACCGTGGAGTTAGCAAAGTCTTCCCTACCTATTTTGATATTTTTCGTGTCTATTTCCTACCTTTTTTGACGAAATTAAATGCCATATTATCCAGGCTCTAGTTATTAACTAGGATCAGGATTTATAGGCATGTAAACAGGCATATAGGCACTAAACAGCCAAAATAGGCACGTATTTAGGCACCGTTATGTAAAATAGGTGATCAAATATGCATGAATAAAATACTTTGTTCGACGATGTCGATATGTAAATATTATATGTCAGAAAACTGTATCATAATGCGTGTCATGAAAGTACTACTTTTTATTATGACACAGTTTTTCCAACCAATCAGAGCTCAATATTGTCATTCATTGACCAATTAGGCAAGGATAGCGTCTGACATGCACTGAAAATCCAACATGTCGGACATGAATTACATGTTTTGTAAGTTGTCAATGAAGCCTATATTGGATCAACCATTGTAGTTACAATGCATAAACAAACTGGGCAATATTGCAAAAGAAATAGCACTGTTCCTTCATATCCGCAACTCCAATTTCTACACATTCGTAAGATTTCACCGACCTTTTTGTGAATGAAGTTGTTGACATAAACACACCATAACGCCATGGAGGAAGCAGGCATATGACATTAGTTCCATGGAAATTATAATCCAGCTCCCTGTTCAGTAAATATATTTCTCATGCGAAACTTTTCCGCCAGATACCGTTACTGTTCTGTTTGAGACTAAATTGATTTGCCTTCCCTTGACATTCTATGCGCATCGAATTTGAAGAACAACTAGTTGATAATTTTAAAGCGTTTGTAACGCTTTTTTTTTAAATTTGTTATTTCACCAAAATAACAAAATGATCATACTTCCAATTTGGCCACTAATATGTCCTTCGAAAGTTCATATTCGTGATAGCATTTCCCCTCTGTTTTAGTCCAAATTGCACACCCGTGCGCTATCTGTTGGTGCAACTTCAGGATAAACAATGTTTCAAAGCTTTGGGTCCATTATTGGGTAGAGATCAAATGCTGAGCCCACATAGTTCCCAAGAAGACGACGTCAACCGACATAATATCGACAGATATTTATGAATATTTATGTTAGAACATAAAGCCTCCGTGGCTTAGGCGGCAGCACGCTGGCCTCTCACCGCTGGGTCCGTGGTTCAAATCACGGTCACTCCATGTGAGATCTGTGCTGGACAAAACGGAGGCAGACAGGTTTTTCTCCGGGTACTCCGGTTTTCCCTGTCAACATTTCATTCCAGCAACACTCTCCACTATCATTTCATTTCATCTGTCATTCATTTAATCATTGCCCCAGAGGAGTGCGTCAGGCCTCGGCAGCCGGCACAGTTCATATCCTTGCCGCTAGATGGGGGCTTCATTCATTCCATTCCTGACCCGGTCGGAGACTGGAAGCAGGCTGTGGATTTTTATTTTTATGTTAGAACATAATAAAGTTCGTCGAACATAAGCAGTCGTATGCAACTCGCCTATAATGGTACTAAGACACTCGTATGGAAATAATAAACATACTCGTGTCTTAATTATTGCCATTATAGGCTCGTTGCATAATGTGCTATTAGTGTATATACAATATCAAAATTTGAAATTAAGCAGAACACTATGCGAAAAATTATTAATGTACTGTATTTCATCCACACAATTATGTTAATTTAACATTATAATGTTGGAAGCCATTATCCTTAGTAAACAAAATTTATGCTTTTTAGTCGGTCAACAAGATTGTACCCAATTGTACTGGGGGTTGTGCCCTAACCCTGAAAACAAAAGGTTAATAGCCACCAACATCATGATAAAACAAGTAGTAACTTATATTCGAAGAAGAATCCATTTCAGGTTCCGTGTTGACAGTTTAGATGTAAAATGTAACAAAATACAAAGTTTTCCGCCTAATCAACACAATTTAATAATATATCAACGTCTCATGGGTACATGCTTCGGAATTCCTAATAATTCCTTCATCAGCCCTTCACACTTATGTCAAGAAACATCGTCGAACAGACAAACAAACAAGTAGTGACTAACTAAAGAGCCTACTTTTCTTAAAATTAAAGATTCATGCCAATGATTAATCTACAGTATATAGACCTATCTTGAATATTGACGAAATGAAGTTGGTAATACTGAAATGTTAATTAGTTCCGAAATATACCTGTTCAATGGATAGCATCGACGTTACATGCAGTTAGATATTGGATCTATCAGTGCGCGCGCGTAAAATCATGTTGGCAACACTGCCATGTATGGCCTCCTGGAAATTAAACTGAAATATTATCTATATGTGTGCCAATTTTGTAATAGCTCCCGTGCATATCTTCCAAGACATCCAACATGGAGCTCAAATTTCAATTGCGATTTTCAGCAGTTGGTAGCACTGACGCCATTTTCAAATATGGGCGTGAGATATTCAGTTATAAATCTTTAGTCATACCAAATTTGGTTTCGATAAATGAAGTCGTTTAGGAGTTGATAGGGGGGGGGGGGGGGACACACAGAGACATACATAGGCCTACAGACATTTGCCCGGATTGATTTCATAAGTCTGCTTTTTCCTCATTTTTACAAAATATGAAAAGTAGGCTAAAAATGGCACAAAACTAACAATCTTGACAAGTTTACAATAAACTTGTGACAAAATGTGTACTATATTGTAAATACCTTAACCCACATATACTACGTAGAATAAAACGAGCCTTACAGTAGTCGCATATGCTGTGTGACATGTTATCCCACTGTGTGTCTACCGGGAGCGCAAATCCCTTATTAACAGTAAACTCTGTTGGTCATTGAAATAACTACTTGTAAAACTCCAGTGCCAAATCCTTTCAGCAAATATGATATAATGAATATTTTCACACTAAAGAACGACAACTTGGAGATTATATAAAAACAGAAGTTTGGTGCTTTTCAGTCGGTCAACACGAATGTACCCAAATAGAGCTGGGTTATGCCCTAATCCTGAAATAAATTGCATAAGATTAATAAATACACTAGGATGACCAGTTTCGATCGTCAAGCGATCATCATCAGATCCATTACACTTAGGCTATAACATCTATGTTTGAGAATACAGGTGAAAAATATATACAATATATACAATCATTTAGTTGCAGTGTTGGTAATGCAACAGTCGGTGTATCTTAAATGTGGTGTATCTAATGTTAGATAAACTTCTAAAAATAGTGATGAAAATCCGGAATTTGTCTGTTAGGGGTGATTATATGGTTTTACAAAATCAACTATGGTTATACTGAAATAATGCAAGTTTATACTTATCGAATTGTCTCTTTAACTGGAACTTGAAGCAGTTGCGTGTTTCCATAGACACCAGTTGTAGTCGACTAACCCCGAGTGTTCGCTGGGTGGAACTGGTTTTCCCCTTCCTCCCCCTTTAGTTGCTATGTTCTTCCAGAGGTCAGTGCCATGTATATTTGTGTGACTTTGCCAAATCTAGATAAAAGTGTATGCTATTGAATGCAGGAGTCTGCAACTACTAAAGACCGTGGAACTAGCTTCGCCACGCATGGGCTAAAAAGCCATTTATACTAAGCGGTACACGGTCTATCGAAGACGTCCCGGCACCTTTAACACTGCCGCGCATATCGGCCTCGGTTTGTTGCAGAAAATTGTACATAGTACACCTGATCCAAATAACATTTACCTATGAACACCGCTATTTCCCCCCCCCCCCTTTTTATCTAGCTTGGCTGTATCGCTAAGTTGTGTCTTGTTTTCGACAGGGTGTGTTTTTTAGTAGAGCGAAAAGGGGTGAACTCTCCATAAAAGTGTGTTCATTTAGATTGTTGGGATTGTTTTGTTTGGCTAGGTGAATCTCGATTGCTTCTTTTATGTCGAGAGCTCTGCCTTTCGATTCGTGATGAATTATTTTTAGATCAGTCTCGATTTTAGTGAAGCTGTGCCCCGCGTCACACATATGTTCGCATACGGCTGAATGTGTTCCGTATCTTGTCGCATTCCTATGTTCATTATAACGTGTATCTACTCGTCTTCCGCTCTGTCCAATGTAATTAGCTTGACAACCAATGTCTTGGCATGTAATAGAATATACCCCTGACTTTGAATACGGGTCTTGTTTATTTAGATTGCTATTTTGCAGGTGCATCCCGGTCGTATTATTCGTTGTGAATGCTATTTTTATGCCTTGCTTTTTGAATAGATTAGTGATTTTATATGTGTTCTCATTCACATAGTTGAAGCGCGCGAATTTTTTCTCATTAATGTCCGGTTTTGGAATCATTTTATCTTTATTTTTGTTTGGCTACAATTTGGTCTATTTTGCTTGGCGGGAAATTGTTTTCCTTTGCTATTTGTTTAATGGTTCTTATTTCCTTATTATAATTGTCTGTTGACATGGGTATGTTTAAAGCTTTGTGCACCATTGAATTGAACCCCGCTAATTTATGCTTACTGGGGTGATTAGACTGATTGTCGATTGCATGGCTTTTCGGAATATGGAGTATGAAAGCTCGTTGTCCTTACGTTCAATAGTTATGTCGAGATAATTTATTTTTCGATCTGTTTCGGATTCCTTGGTGAATTTGATTGAGTGGTGTAGGCTATTAATGGATTGGAGAATTGTTTCTTCGCTTGTTAATTCAGTATCGTAGATGCAAATTACATCATCTACGTATCTTTTCCAAATTACTATTCCCTTTGTTGAAGTCTTTTCTAAAAACTCGTTTTCTAGTGCATTAATGAAGATGTCAGCGATTAATCCGCTTAGTGGTGATCCCATCGCTAATCCTTCTGTTTGTGTGTAAATTTTATAGTCGAATTGAAACGCGTTTTGGCCGAGGACAACCCTCAGTAGTCGCACGATCTCTTCAGTTTCTTTTTCCGAATTGTTGGATTTTAAGTTATTTTCGATAGTGTTGAAAGACAATTTGAAGGTGATTTGTTGTAGGAATATCTTTAATGGGGCCTCCAAACCTTGAAGTAAACCTTATGTGATATACATTCCACATGGCTGACAGAACGTCGTTGTACCGATCTCCGCCACCGTGCGCGCTCATTGTTTCCGTCCCTTTTCCGTCCCTTTTCCAAAATCACCCCCACAAAAAATATACAGCAACCGAGTGGAAAGCTGTTACACATCAAAAGACAATTGTCCTATTGGCAAAGTATTCGTGATATCCGTATTGATAGAGTTCTCAAGAATTGTTAAATATACGCCATCAATACATAACTAATATCAAAGGTACATGTTTCAACCAGCAATGAGGTCTCCGCTGTACGTAGACT
Source organism: Meconema thalassinum (assembly GCA_946902985.2). Lineage (NCBI taxonomy): Eukaryota > Metazoa > Arthropoda > Insecta > Orthoptera > Tettigoniidae > Meconema > Meconema thalassinum. The sequence continues at coordinate 582,013,705 of OX336391.1, read as the reverse complement.
AAAAGGCTACTGTTAGTAATTCTTGTATCAAACATATTTTCCTACTCAAACACTTCCATAAACTAAAAGTTTGTTAGAACTTGCACCAATATATTCTTCTACCTCATCATCCAACCACAATCTATTAAGGTTCCTTCCAATATCATTTTTCTATTCCTTCAACCGTCCACAGACTAAAAGGCTTCTGTTAGTAATTCTTGCATCAAACATGTTTTATCATTTCAAATGATTTTGTCGACTTCGTCGTTATGCTTGAGTCTTGAGTTATGCGTTACGGTGACGGAAGTGACGCCATGCAGTCGCGCGGGAAGCGAGTGCGTGACGTCATGCAGCCACGCGGGAAGCAGAAGCTAATGGTTAATGGAGTCTGTTGAAAGAGTCCTGGGGCGTCGAGCGACCTGGGGCTTTGAGCGAAGCGAAAAGAATACAGGGTGACTCCTAAAGAGGTGTACAAGATGCCAGATAAGAATACAGGGTGACTCCTAAAGAGATATACAAGACGCCAGATAAGAATACAAGGTGACTCTTAAAGAGGTGTACAAGATGGCAGAGAAGAATACAGGGTGACTCTTAAAGAGGTGTACAAAATGTCAGAGCAAAACACAGTACAAGATGCCAGATAACAATACAGGGTGACTCCTAAAGAGATATACAATATGCCAGATAAGAATGTGACTCTTAAAGAGGTGTACAAGATGGCAGAGAAGAATACAGGGTGACCCCTAAAGAGGTGCACAAGATGTCAGACAAGATTACAGGGTGACTCCTAAAGAGGTGTACAAGATGTCACACAAGAATACAGGGTGTGCAGGATGTCGGAGCAAAATACAGTACAAGATGCTAGATAAGAATACAGGGTGACTCCTAAAGAGATATACAAGATGCCAGATAAGAATACAGGGTGCCTCCTAAAGAGGTGTGCAGAATGTCAGAGCAAATTACAGGATGACACTTAACGAGGTGTACATTATGTTAGATTCAATTCGAATACAGGGTGACCCTTAAAGAGGTTTGCAAGATATCAGATTCAAATAATGGGTGACTCTTAAAGAGTTGTAAAAGATGCCAGACTCAAATACAGGAAGAGCCATAAAGAGGTGCCCACGCGGTCGCCTAAGTTAATGGGTAATGGAGTCTGTTGAAAGAGTGCTGGGGCTTCGAGCGAAGCGAGAACCCCTCCTGAGCCTTTCTAACATGTGTAGCATTTGTAGCATGCGTCATTTGAAATGATATAACGTCTAGTCTTTCAGACTGACTGTAATTTTTTCTACTCTCCTGTTAACCGGTAGTCATTCTTGCATCAAACATGTTTTTCTACTCATTAAACACTTTCATATAGTGTTAATGATCTGATGATGATCGCTTGCCGATCGAAACTAGTCAATTATAACACCTAACACAATTGGGTACACTCGTGTTGAGGCGGCTTCGGTGGCGTAGTTGGTAGCATGCTGAGCTTCTATGCCCAAGGTCGGGGGTTCAGACCCGGCTGAAGTCGTCGGATATTTTAAGAGCGTTAATACTCCCTCAGTATGTCTTCATTAGGAGGGGAAGTAAAGCCGGCAGTCCCATGTAATAGATATATGGCATGTAAAAGAACCTTCCACTAACTAAACTTGTGTGAAGCTAAATTTGTAGGTTAGGTTTGATTAATGCTCTTAATTTCCAACGTTCGTCACCGGGGGCTAGTTGCGATGGCATCTAGTAGTAGCCAAGTTCACAGCTAGGTGTCGTGGACGGTAGCATTTGGTAGCGAAAGTAGGAACTACTTGAAATTATCGTCTGCAGCCCGTACTTGAATTAAAAACAGATAACACTAATACAGTCCTCACAATTAACACCAGTTATCAGACAGATTCTACGCACACCCAAAGTACACGGGGCTACATGACCGCGTTGTCGCAGGCCCTAAACTAAGGAACCAACCAACACTAGTGTTGACAGACTCGTCAATTTAACAGTAAATGCAATTATACAGAAAAAAACCGTGGCACTACAGCTCTTGAAGAGCTTAGGCCTACCAAGCGACCGCTGCCCAGCCATTTGGCCTGCAGTTATTGGGGTGTCGCGTGACCAGCGCATCGGTCGGCCGTTAATCTTGGTTTTCGTGATCTGGGCGCTGCCTCACTGTCAGACAGCTACTCAATTATTGTCCTCGCGAGGCTGAGTGCAACCCGTTCCAGCCCTCACGTCAGCCGGGAATCAAACCCGGTGCCTCCGGGTGCTAGGCAGGCGCACTACCCCAACACCACGGGGCCGGCAATTAACACAGAAGGAATTTACAATTACTGTAACAACTTTTTAATATTTTCAGATAACAATAAATTGTGTTGTGTTTACATGAAAACAATTCTGTATCGCCCAACATCACAGGAAATGATAGGACAGAACTTCGTCTGGTTTTAGGTCTACTGCTTCACGTACCTCACCTCGTACTACTTTGGCTACTTTAACTATCTCATTCCACCCCGGATTTCGTTACAGGACTCCATCAAACATTTCCCTGACAGCGGCTACCTTCCTAGATTAATGTAGCCTATTATGGAAGACAATTGACTTCTTTAAAAGACTGCCAAACGGCATAAAATAGGCAATTATACTACAAATACGGACGAACCCCTGAAATATGCATCAATTGGCACAGAAAGAACTAACGAATTTCTGCTTAGTAAGTCTAAAATAGATTTATAAAAAACCTATGGCTGTACACAGGAATAATAAGCAAATTCTTATCCATAGTCATTGGGTTTAAACTCTTGCTCTCTCATCTTTCCATTTTCGGCTCATTCTCATTCCAGCCTTGAAATTACGTAAAATAGCCAATCTCAAAAGTTCTTAATAACTTAAAAGTGTATAACTATTCCAAGAATGTGTTATTTTTCAAAATGAGCTCGGCAGTTAGTCGGAGTAGCATATCATTACCGTAGATAATCTTTAGTCTTGTTTGCTTGACGACTGTTCGACATACCAAGCCGTGTACAGCACTAGTCGCCCTGAGGGATGACGTCAATTTGGAATTCGATTATATGTTCATGGTTGAGGCGTAGTAGATATTTTTAAAAATCACCGCTTAGGTGTATAGATCGTGAAACTCATAAAACTGTGCTAAACCAGAGGGAGTTACGAGATGCAGTTTGTCCCAATATCTTTAAATTATCTTTATGTTCGACCCTGACTATTATATGTCAGAAAACTGCACTATTTTTCATTATGAAACAGTTTCTCCCACCAATCAGAGCTCAAGAAACAGTTGTTTGACCAATTAGATAATTAGATGCGCTGAGTTCCACGGCTTTCTAATTTAAATTTCACTGCCTGGCCTAGTGTCATAGTAGGGTAATCGAAGAGGCCATGGTCAAATACAAGGCATTCTCTGCGTCTCGTGCGCTCCGTTCAGTACATAAAACTGGCGAAATCTCGACAGATATTTATGAATATTTATGTTCGAACATAACATAGTTATAATAATTATCGTCGAACATAAACAGTCGTATGCAACTCGCCTATAAAGGTAATTAAGACATTCGTATGGAAATTATAAAACTCGCATACGCTCGTTCTATAAACATACTCGTGTCTTAATTATTGCCATTATAGGCTCGTTGCATAATGTACTCTTATAATTAAGTAAAAATTATGAATTGCTTGAAAGGTGGGGGCTGGATACATGGGGTTATTTCGTGCGGAATAAAGACTAAAGCCCGTGCCAGAGCTGTGTCGCGTCAACCCTGCAAAATAGCCAAGCGGTCTGCCTTGCACAATCGTTAATCAAATTGAATAGAATACTGTGCCTTCCTTTCCGAATTTCGGATCGTCTAGAGATTGGGGCAAGCGTATTATTTATTTCAACCATCACGTGATAGGCTACATGTGCTTTAAATACAATAGCTCATGATTTAATGCCACGTGTCTACAACAAAGCAGAGCGCAAGTAACCGACCACCACGCATGAGCCTTAAATCATACTTGTGCATGCGTGTTTCCAATCTTATCAACTGCACATCACGTAGCACGTGTTGAATGGGTTTCAGTTGAACACACCTCGTAAATTACACTGGGCTGTTCGAACCCTCCTCTGTTTGGTTGCGAAAAACAGTAGAGCGCCGAAAATCCGAACTAATTGGGACTGGAGGGCTTCGGATTTCCGATTTGTTCGGATTTTCGAACATAACGTAGAAATTCCTAGTTACACTAAAAATGTTAAGATAAATAAAATGAACACTTTATGTACTTACATATGTACATACATATTGTACTTTGATTTATTTGTATCTTTAAATCCAGTAAAATTCACTTATTTTATTAAAACAATTCACTACATATTTACAAATGTACATATGAATGTACTGTACGTATGTATACACAAAAATATAAACACAACTGCACGAAATCACTCAAATATTTTATTTGAAAATCTTGCTAATTTTGGGTTGTGTGACTGCAAAATACAGTTCACAAGTTTTGCGACCGTTCGGATTATTGACTCTCTACTGTAGTAAGCATTTAAAGCATAAATGGCGATATTACCACTAACAATGCGATTCAGAAAGTACTGTAGCAATTTTCTAAATTTTCGGGCTGTCATAAACACCTAACTTAAAATACTGATTCTAAGGCGCACATATCATAAGCATATAAATGTTTGTTAAAATCGCTAAAATACACGCGCTTGTTACTATCTACTTATCTTCTGCTTGACACGGTGGGTGAGTGGTTGTTGTGTCGGACTACCATCCCCAAGCTTGCAGGTTCGCTCCTGGACGAGGTAAGTTATATTTGAAAGGCGACAAAAATCTCGGCACGCATATCATACGTTGTTGAGCATGTTAAAGAGCCCATTTGAATTCTGTAGGCCGTGTTCATAATGGCAAAATTAATCTCTGGATTTACGCCAACACAAAGTTCCCCATTGACTTTCATAGCGCTCCAAGGAACGACAAAAATTCGCCATGCAAGCTGCCCTTTGGGCCTCAAATAACAGAGCTTGCACCCGGCACTCGAGGCCATACGATATAATTGTTATTAATTATCTTCTTTGTATTTGGCGGTAGACCGTCATTTTAGTGGTTGAATTGTTAACGAAATGAGACAGTAGCATGACCAGGCTATCTCCGGATTCGGTAGACGAGTGGCTTCGAACCCAACCGTCGACAGTCGTTGAAATGGTTTTTCATGGTTTCCCAATTTTCTCTCGAGGAAAGAGCTGGAGCCGTACCTTCCTTTAAACTCCTTGCCCAGTTTCATTACGTCATGTCTCATTAATTCCCCTAATGAGGAAGGGCATCCATTTGTAAAACCATAAACGCTTAGATACCCAGATATTATACAGCAGGCGTTCTCAACCCAGTGCTCCCGAGCACAATATCTCCTCAGATCCATTCTTCAATCCAAATTTTGTTGCACGAACCGGAATAATTGTGTTTTCATTACAAGTTTTGACAGTCAGAAATTTTATCATTTTGTGAAATATAAATATACTAGCGGACCCGTGCGAGAACTCTCGCATAATAGCTTGTATGCGCCCCATGATTACAGACTACCCGCCCGGCTGCTATGCGGGCTGTACGCGATACAGTTCTGCAAAGGGCTATCATCTTGTTTATTTGTTAAAAGCACTTTATGAACAAATAAATCTATTTCCGTTGACTTTTCAAGAAATGTAAGATTTTTCCTGTACTATTCACTGAGACAATTTGGAAGATTTTGGTACAAACCACACCGAACTCCCTCCCTCTGGTTCAGGAGCTTGAGTTTTGTGAAATAAGATAAGATATAAGATAAATATAAAAATGGACACCCCTAATTTATGAGTAACACGAAGGATTCTGATTCCTCTTGACAACCCACACGTAGCTGCATGAATCTTGCTAGCAGTTGCAGTATGCCTGGTGAGCGGTGAAACTCTAGCTATTGTAACAAGGGAAGTATCAGGTAAGACAGGTCGAAACCTATCTCGAAACTTTGGATTTGCTACCTCCCATTGATTTATATGAGAGATTCGCCACATGATTTCTGAACCTTGCAGTTCAATCTGGAGAATGATTTTCCGCACGTTCTCCTCTTACGCTACGATTGCGTCCAGAAAGTTTCAAGATAGGTTTCGACCTGTTTTACCTGATACTTTCCTTGTGAGGGAGAAAGGAAAAGGAAATAGGCGCATGCTTGTATTATTATTATTATTATTATATTTGATTTGATGGTTCTCGTGTACTTGGTATGGCATAAGGGTGGTGCTGACTAGTCTCAAAAAGGTTAAGAACGCTTGCTATACATACGCCATTGTCCTGTAATGCTAGGTAAGAACCCTTGGTCCACAGAATTCAAATGGGATTTTCATAAGACAGCTCTATAGCTAGCTGTTCACTTCTAGCGTGAAGAATTCATGACGTATCAAAGAACATGCGTATGGTTCAGATCATAAAACAATTCATTCACCGACAGTATCTGAATTACAGAAGCGCCTAAGTGCGCAGCGCAGCGAATGGTACAGGTTTTATGGAATATTTGGCGACAAGCCTACAGCCTGGCCTTGAAGCACCTGTGTTTCAGTGCAGTGTTTTTCTTCTTTATGACTGGACAGTGACACGATAATCTTCAACAGCTGTCTGTCACAGTGATGGATACACTGATAGCAAATTGACGCACGCATTAAAGTGTATGGACCAGACTAAAAACACTCTTCTCTTCGCTTAAGTATGAGGGCGAGTTTGATTGATGGACTCATCAATTATTATTCATAGCCAATGAATATGAAGATATCTGTCGTGCACAGAGAATCCATTCCAAACATTCTTAAGGGGGTCCAGTTCCCTTCCCAAATTTTTGCACCAACTACATGGTCATTATCAATGTGCGCCCCGGTAAACACTGCAAGTTTAGCCGGCTGTGACTGGCGTAGATCGCGGGCGCGCGTTCCCGGGTCAGCTGGTGGTTGGTGCGCACTTTCACACTTTTACCAAACATGTTCCATAATGTGTACTTACAGTGCTCATAGGCGATGCTGAAAATGTCCTCCCTCTCTTGTAACACACACCTGACATCTTCTGATGAAAGAATGTCTGTCAACTCTTTTATTATTTACGGAGCCTGTTTCCTTGAATCGTTTAGCGAGCCTCTTAATTCTACTGGCATTAGGCACAGTCTTCCTAGATACTCGATTCGAATGTCGTCTTGTTTCAGAACAAGATTATGGATATACACACGTTCGCGCAATGTAAATTGGTGTCTAGGCGTGGCCAACAATCACAGTAATCACAATACCTACTAAACGTGCAACACTAACGTCTAAGCTTTGCAGATACACGTCCATATGAATGACAAAACACGTGTGAACTAACGATATATGAGTCAGCGTGCCAACCACAGGCTAAACCGCGTACGCGCGCCAGCGATCTGCGCCAGTCACAGCCGGCTTAGCTTGCAGTGTTTATCGGGGCGCACATAGATAATGATCCTGTACTAATATGTATTGATATGAAATTGCTTGTTACTTATATTTTATTTTAAAGAACGACTGAAATGCTTCTGCAATAGCGTTTCTAAGTCGCCGAAAGGAATATTGTTATAATATTTTAATGCTATGTTACAAATATGTCGTAAGCGGTTGATTCTGGGCCTTAAAACTTGGTTTTCGGGGTCCTTTCGGGACCATCCGAGTTTAGTTTCTCACATTATGGGACTCAAAATTAACTTTTCTCGTCTCTCTGCCGCTACTCCATAATCTATCAATTTCAATGTGTATTTACATTGATTTTCGGTGGTCCGGAAAAGAGGGGATATTTATTTGATGTGCGGGAAGACAATCCGGCTGGTGAATAGAGAAAGGAGTTTAAACTTTCCCTTCAAGCCCCGTCCCCGCACATGAAATACTGGCTACGTCACTGTTCAAGTTATGCTGTAAGTTGTATCGTGACCGATTTCAAGCATAATGTTGATCTGTCGAGCCGGTGCTGTTCTCTCGTGAAAATAAAAGGAAGTCCACGGGTATATGTGGCGAGTATGAGGGACGAGCTGTCAATCAGCTCCACGACAACTGCAAGTTCAGTGATCCAAGGTTCGAATCCTTGCATGTTGAGTTCCACACTTCCGGAAAGCTAATGCCTTACGCAAAGTCCCAAGGCAGTCCAATACTACACACACACACACACACACACACACACATGGCTAGAGTCCACAGAAATAAAGATCATCGGACAAATTCTAAACACACCCTAGCACACGGGGCTGAAGATCGAGGTGTCCCGAAACCATAAATGAAAAGATAAACCAAACTCGTAGCTATAGTAATAATTACCGACATTTCTCACCTGTTGCTGCCACATTTCTTGTGTAGTTCTCTCACTTCCCTCATTTACGACCGGCTCGTTGGGAGGCCATGTCTGCATTCCAAGTCTGCGTGGATTCGGGGCTTTCCCAGTTGGATGTACAGCGTTGTCAACTCTCCACCGCAGCCACTGAGAGCGAACAGCGAGACTGGCTGGACCTGCGTGCAACTGCGCAACACTGGAGACCTGACAAGCGTGTCACAGCCAGGATTGGACTTTGCATTCCATGTGGAGTGATATTAGTCAAGAACAGTCAGCTATTGGTCAGCAGCGAACAATGACTATTTTCGGCGCTTGGTATTGACTGTTTCAATCGCCGATTGTTAACGAGGAAAGTGAGAGAACTGTATATTACCTCACTAAGGATTAGCCTACAAAAACGGTTCGGAACGAATCCTGTATCAAGGAAACTACATAACGGAATGGCATAAATGAGCATGTGTTAGTGCGACAAATCTATTAACTCTTGCATTTTATGATTCCAAGTAATTAAAAAAGCGGGCTTAATTAAAAAAAAGTTCCTCAACTTTATCTTTAATCCACCAGGGGAGCCACTGCGCAAAACATGAACCGCAGATCGTGAAGTCCAACATATTGTACATTGAAAAACTGTAATAGGCTACCCAGTGTCTCAATGTATTCATATAGGCTAAATGGATTTTGCGTTGTGCTTAATGTTTCATTAAATAAGTTTTCAATTAGCCTACAGCTTGCTCTTTTTGCATGAAATTTTTGCTTATGTTCCATTGCCCTTACGACCAACTCGTGGTGTAGCGGCTAGCATTCTTGGCTGTCGCCTCGGAGGTACGGGTTCGATTTTCGACTTTGCCAATACATTTAATTCCAGTCTGAGGGCTGGAATAGAGTGCACTCAGTTTGTCTCGAGAGGCGAATTGGGTTCAATTCCCACATCAGCCATCCTGAAAGTGGTCAACCGTGGTTCCCCATTTCTTGTCCAGGCAAATGCCGGGATGGTTCATATTCGTAATTACTAATACACAAACTACTACTACTACTACTCCTCCTACCGACTTCACAATAACATAGGTTATCAGACAATTGTGGGGGGTCACCCCACATCTCTCTCATACCTACTAGTGTAGCGGCTAGCATTTTTGGCTTTAGCACCGTAGGTCCGGGTTCGATTCCCGGATCTGCCAAGAAATTTAATTCTGGTTGAGGGCTGTAACGGGTTACACTCAGCCTTGCGAAGTAAACCTGAGAAGAGGTGGGTTCTATTCCTATTCCTAGCCACTTTGGAAGTGGTTTTCCATGGTTTTCCATTTCTTCTCCAGGCAAATGCCGGGGTGGTTCTTAACTTAAGGCCTTTAGGGGTAGATGACCTCGCTGTTCCGCCCTTTAAAGTAACTATAACTTAGGCCACGGCTGCCTCCTTGCCACTCCTCACCTGAATTAGAAATACACACACCAATACAGCCATCGAAATAACACATGTTATCAGGCTAATTACACACACCCACAAGTACACGGGACTACATGACCAAGATGTCGCAAAACAATCAAACAACAATCTCATATCTTTATTTGCGCACACAAACACCAAAGTACACGGGGCTAAACGACCGTGATGTCAAAGCCTCTCAAATAAAATAATATTGTCCTTGGATACTTCACACGGGCACTAGTATCGTAATTAGCATTTCTGACATCGAATATTTTGTTATGTAGCGTACAGATATCGGCCGCCTCGAGGAAGTCTACATCCGTACCTGGTCACATCAATAGAACTTAGTATTTTCAGCGCGATAAGGCAATGATGCATACAGCACGAATTGTAATGGCATCGTTAGAAGTTATCTGCCAGCACGTGATTCTAGAGCTCACATCCGTATATAGTCGCGAGTTCTCAGAAAGGAAGACCTATAAACATTCTGTTTCTTGAAGTAGGTTAATACCAACTCTCGGAACAATCTTGTTCCCATTTTCCTTAGCGAATGTGAACAACCTTAAGCAGCAATAAATAATGGAACGGACTACAAGGACCAGATTCTCCCACAAAATGGTTTTCAAATCCACTAAGCGGCTTCGGTGGCGTAGTTAGTAGCACGCTGAACTGCTGTTCCCAAGATAGTGGGTTCAAACCCGGCCGAAGTCGTCGGATTTTTTAAGAGCATTAAAATCCTTCAGTATGCCTTCCTTCTGAGGGGCCGGCGGTCCCATGTCATAGATTTATGGCATGTTAAATAACCTTCCACAGACTAAACTTGTGTGCAGCCAAATTGTTAGGTTAGATTTTGTCGGAGCGCTCTATCAAAGTTCCAACGTTCAGCACTAGATATTAGTGACATCTGGTAGCGAAAGTTGGAACTACTTGGAATTGAACGGAACTTATAGCTCACCCTATGGGTGTTCGCTTGAAGCAGCCACAGCCTCTGGCGAGCCGAACTTGTCCTCGGACACTCCCGGCACTAAAAGCCATACAATAAATAAACAAATAAATAAATTAAATCGAATCCACTCATCTTACGAGTCCGGTGATAGCCTATCCTCATGGCCTTACGCTAACCAGGTCGGTAACTGCTACCCCCCGTAACTTGTTTTATTTTTATTTTTTTAGACTTAGGTCTTTGGACTGGTTTGATGAAACACTCCAGACTTCCCCGTCCTGAGCTAATCGTTTAATCTCTACATAGCTACCACACCTTACATCTGAGGCATTTTGTTAACATTTTCTAACCTTGGTCTACCAGTACGGTTCTTGTCCTCGACCCTTCCTTCCATAACTAAGTTTGCTATTCCTGGGTGTTGGGGGCGTGGTAGCGTAGCGGTCAAGCCGTTTGTCTCTCACCAAGGGTTCGATTCCCGGTCAATACAAGTGAGATTTTCGAAGTGGAATGCCTGTCCTGTGGTTCGGATTCCACGTCAAAAGGAGGTCCCGTGGCTCATGAGCGCGAGATTAACGGTCACGTGAAACTACAAGCTTCCTTCCTTTTTTATTCTTGGGTGCCTCAGTATGTGCCTTAATAACCTCTCTCTTCTCTTCATCCCCCCAGGGGCTCACATCTAGTGGGACGTGGGTTGGCGACCACGGGAATCCAGCTGAGTCCGGCATTGCTTCCACTTGGACCGGGCTCCTCTGTCCTCTTTCCTGTCGACCTCCCTTGGTCAACTCTTGTTTTTTCCAACCCCGACGGTATTAGAGTATCCGAGGCATAGGGAGTCTTTTACTTTTCCACATTAATTGGCCCTTCTCTCATCTTTCCTGATCCCTCATTCTTCTAGGGATCAGCCTTCTTTTTCTTTCCATTATAGTTCCTTTTTTTCTTTAAGATTCCCGCCCTGTTTTTATGAATTGGCTCCCGGTCTCTAAATTACATTATGTGAGTTTTTTTTAATCTTGCCCACATTTTGTAAGAATTTTCAATCTACATTGCATTTTGTAAGAATTTTCAATCTAAATTGCATTTTGTAAGTATTTTGAATTGCAATTGCACTTTGTGAGTATTTTGAATCTGAACCGGCCTTTTTGAATTTAACTTGCATTGTGCATTTTCAATCTGAGTTCCATTTTGTAAGTATTTTCAGTACAGCTTAATTTTCGTTATGGTTTCCATTTCATTGTCATTTTTGCCATCACCCAGATCATTAGGGGCCGATAACCTAGATGTTAGGCCCCTTAAAACAACAATTACACTGAAGAAAATGGAAATTGCAACACCCAGAAGGAGTGGTACTACATTGCTGCAATTGAGCAGGGCGAGTGTTCAGTTGTGATTCGATGATTACACTTTCAGGTCCCTCTGACCGCAAGTTTGGACAACAATCAATACAGGATGTGCCCACCGCGAGCTGCAATACATTGATGAATTCGGCGAGGCAAGGAGTCAATAAGGCCCTGGATCGCTTCCTGAGGAATTGTGGCCCATGCTTGCTGCACTGCACGGGTCAGTTGTTCCAGAGTTGTGGGTGGCTGAGGACGGTTGGCCAGTTGTCGACCCATCATGTCCCACACATGTTCAATAGGACTGCGGTCCGGGGATCTGGCGGGCCATTCTAAGGTTCTGATGTCGAGGAGAGCTTCTCTGGAGATGCGTGCAGTGTGAATCCGGGCATTGTCCTGCTGAAACATCCCATTAGCAATGTTCGCCATCATAGGGACAACCACTGGATTGAGTACCCAATCAACGTACTGTCGAGCAGTCATAGTACCCTCAACAAGCACTAATTGTGATTTCACATTAAAGCCGATAGCTCCCCAGACCATGAGGCTTGGTGTTGGCCCTGTGTGCCTCTCGACAATAAGGTCTGGGCGGCCCCTCTCCCCGGTACGTCGGCGCACACGATTCCGGCGATCACTGCGGGCAAGACAGAAGCGCGATTCATCACTAAAGACGACCCTATGCATTCGTCGACCCACGTCGATCGTTCTCGACACCAGGCCAGCCTTACACGTCGCTGTTGTGGGGTCAATGGAACACCTTCTGCAGGGACACGGGATCGTAAGCCAGCTGCACGCAGGCGATTACCAACTGTTTGTTGTGTAACGTGGGGTGCCACAGCTGCTCGAATTTGCGCTGCTGTTGCATGGGGTTCCATCCGGGACATCCAAATGATGCGGCGATACTCTCTCACAGTTGTCTGTAGCGCTGGGCCTGTGCCAGGTCTACGAGTGTGGGTACCTTCATTTGACCACTGCTGTCATACACGTTGTACCGTAGATGCCTGTCGGCCAACACGTGCAGCGACAGTCCTTAGCGAAAATCCAGCCTCCACAGCCCAATTATCCGAGCCCTCTCAAACGGCGACAGCTGTTGATAGCGTGCTCTTCTCTGTCGTCGAGGCATGTTTGACGGGGAACACTTCACTGCACAGACTGCAAGTCAACTACGCTACACCAGAGTCCGTATACTGGAGTTGATTCCTCCGCGACCAATCACGTGGGGAGACCTGTAGCAACAATCCAATGGGTCTGAAACTTTGATCGTTTACATACCTACATGGCATCGTTCCATATCTTGAAAATCAACACAAACGACCAATGCCTTCATGGTGTTGCAATTTCCATTTTCTTCAGTGTATCATCATAACCGACAAATTCGGGTCAACTGGCGGTGACTAATCACTCTCCATCCGTCACACGGCCCGGCGAGGCTCAGTTCTATAGGGAAGGCTGTCGTTGTAGAATAGATGGTGATTTACGATGTACAACACTTATTAAGAAGATCTTTTCTACTTATTTTGTTTTAACAACGACGTCGATAAGAAGAAAAATAGACTATGTTGAGTATATTTTTTTTTTGCAGGATACGTAATTTATAGTTTTCATGTTTAATCTTAATATTCATAGTTATATCTTTTACTTGTCGCTATTTTTATTTCTTCTAACTGATGATTAGGGACCGGATATTTAGGATTTTTAAAATTGTCATTTTAAGTTTCCAAGAACATAAAATAGCTTTTTTTTTTAAGTTTTTAATATGTAGAATAGGTTTTTATGTTTAACGTGTAGCAAAAGTTGACAAACTGTGCAAAGCTTAACATTAATGCCTATTAGTTAGTAGAAAATCAAATTGCAACGGAAGTGTAAATATTTTACATAATAGTAAGTCATCAAATTATCACCCAGAACTTCACACTTTTAGGCAATATTTACTCTCCTAAAATATGCTAATTATTCAGATTCATTAAAACCAAGGATGTCAGAGGTGATTTTCACACTCTAGCCCGTTTAATTAACTTTGCATACTGTATTTAGAATATAGGCTAGGGAACTTGAAAAAAAAAAAACAATAAGAGATTTATTCCCACTTTCCTGACAGTAAATAACTAAACAATAATATATAAGATGGTATATTGGCTTTCACGGCCGGTAAATTAAAACTGTGTTCTACATCTCATCACAATAATCGGGTAGCGTTACCATTACATCACTTTTTGAACACATGTGTCTGTTTCTTATGCTCTGTCCGTAAAGTGTATCATTTACGAGTATCTGTATTTAGGTTGCCTCACGATTACCCTGTAATTTATTTCGTATAAGCGACATACTTGGAGTGGTTGCCTGTGTCGGCGTGCATGCAACTGGTGCTTAATGAAATACCTACATTGATGGTGACGTCAGGTGACTTTGTGGGGATCTTCCCACGTTTAACTTTACAGGTGGCAAGAAAACCGGTCTGGCGCAAGATTGCGGAAGAAATCCTTGTTGCGATTGATCTTATGAACAGTCTGGATTAGGTGAAACAAAATTGATAAATGATCTTCCTAATTTCTCTTTGAATTGTTGAGGGGCCTTGCGTAGTGCTTTTTAATGTCATTTTAAAAATCTACAGTATTTAGTTGGCAAGCAATTGAATGTTGAAAACATCCTTTAATGTCATAGATTAGACCTTCCATGAACACTATTCCTATAGGGATATAGATTGGGAATTTACGTACAATCAACCGCTAGGGATATCAGCTAGGAATTTTAGGTAAATAAAACATAACAAAATATGAGAATACACTCTTTACTTTCCCCTCAATTTTCGTTGTTTTCTCCACTTTTCAAAGTGTAAAAGAGGCACTAAACGTTTCTTACAAAGTGCCTGCATGATGACACGCGGTAGATTGATGATTGTTCACCGGAAACTCAACCATAATCGTTGGATTAGATTGGCAGTTTTCCTTTTATACCTCTACAAACGCTAGTGTGAGTCAGTGGAACTGAACCATATCCGGTCGATTAGATTAACTGTTTGCCTTTTCTACCACTACGAGCGCTATGTGAGTCAATGCAGTTTTTCACTGAAGCCCTTATAACTACTTCCGGTGTGAAGATTTTTTTTAAATGCCTGAGGATATTGAACCAAAGAACACGGCAAACACGATAAACACGGCAAGCTAAGCCGGCTGTGACTGGCGCAGATCGCGACCGCGCGCGCCTGGTTCTGCCGGCGGTCGGCGCGCACTTTACATTTATCGAACATAGTCAATAATGTGTACTTACAGTGCTCATAGGTAGAGCCCAGCGCGGATAAACAAAACGTTATCCGCATCCGCTACGCATCTGCATGACTGTTATCCGCATCCGCATGGTTGTTATCCACATCTACCCCGCATCCGCATGACTTTTATCCAAATCCGCTCATATTTCAATATTATTTTTTTATTTATTAGATAAAGCATAAAGTGTTGCATGCTGGCCTCTCACCGCTGGGTCCGTGGTTCAAATTCCGGTCACTCCATGTGAGATCTGTGCTGGACAAAACGGAGGCAGACAGGTTTTTCTCCGGGTACTCCGGTTTTCCCTGTCAACATTTCATTCCAGCAACACTCTGCACTATCATTTCATTTCATCTGTCATTCATTTAATCATTGCCCCAGAGGAGTGCGTCAGGCCTCGGCAGCCGGCACAGTTCATATCCTCGCCGCTAGATGGGGGCTTCATTCATTCCATTCCTGACCCGGTCGGAGGCTGGAAGCAGGCTGTGGATTTTCAGATACAGCATAAAGTGTTAAACCAACACATTTAGACATTTGAGGAGAAAGTCGTTCCTCACAATTTGCTTCATTGCAAGGAACTTCAAGTTGGATGACACTTCTGGTTCCTTGACCTCCGCTTTAGACACACAAAAAAAAAAAACTGGCTATACCTTTTTGACTACTTTTGCACTTGTGCCTTATTTGTGTCCTGAGTATGAATACACTTTTTTTTTACAGGTAAAAACATCCTACTATATCGTTAACCTTTTCGTTTCCATTGAAAACGTAACCAAATGTCTGCCGTAACGTTGACTTGAGCTTTGTTTCACGTAGACTACTATTGTTTATTCACCTTGTTTTATTTTAATAGATAGTTTATCCATGTTGGTGAAATTGTTTATACTCCCGGTCGCGGTAACATTCACTAATAATAAGTGAACTTCTCTTTACGCTTGGAGAAAGGGATTGACATTTGGTCGGAAATTCCAATCAGTCATCATCCATCTGCTTCTTGACCCATCCATGTTCGCATAGTACAGTAGATGTCATAACTCTCTCCGTTGCAATATCACAGTCAACGTGTTTCAGTGCCAAGTTGGAAATAATCTACAGATACACATGGAACCAGATCTTCCAGGATAGCTTAGACGGCGGAGTGGCTGACTTGAGGAATGTTAATGATGTCACCACGATGAACTATTAGCCTTTCACGAATTGATTGGCCGCGGTCGAGATGGGAACTATTCCTTGTTTACTTGTGTCACACGTCAGCCTGCTTCGTTGGCAGGTACAGTTGCGCGAGTAGGATATGACTCAGCTCAGTAATCGTTTGACTGTCCATGGTGACGTGAGCTCCTGTGACGCGCAATGCTGCTTGTCTTGAACTCTTGTCATCGCTGTGTTCCGCGCTTCGTCCCGCGGGGCGGCTGCTACAATAAACAACAAACACTGGCGCAGCGAGGCTCAGCGGCAATCAATTGTTAAACGGGTAATAACAAGCTTATGGATAGCATTATATCTCGTACGTATAGTAATCATGGCAGTGAGAATTGATGAGATGTCAAGACCTTCTAGCCTACTACAAACATACGGTACTTAATAAAATGTACACACATCAAAAAAAGTTTTGCATCACCTCGGTTCCAAGAGTTCCGGAACCTTTAAATACAAAGGGAATAGAGATCAACACAAACAACATTTCAGCTCGTTTTATTGCTCATGAGACCCACACATTGCATGTTGTACCATCATACAGCTAGACTTTCAGCATTTGTGGTCCAGATTGCAGTACACACCACTACCTCTAATACCCAGTAGCACGTCCTCTTGCATTGATGCATGCCTGTATTCGCCGTGGCATACTATCCACAAGTTCATCAAGACACTGTTGGTCCAAATTGTCCCACTCCTCAACGACAATTCGGCGTAAATCTCTCAGAGTGGTTGGTGGGTCAAGACGTCCATAAACAGCCCTTTTCAACATATCCCAGGCATGTTCGATAGGGTTCATGTCTGGCGAACATGCTGGCCACTGTAGTCGAGCGATGTCGTTATCTTGAAGGAACGCATTCACAAGATGTGCACGATGAGGTCGAGAATTGTCGTCCATGAAGACAAATGCCTCTCCAATATTCTGCCGATATGGTTGCACTATGGGTCGGAGGATGTCATTCAGGTATCGTAAAGCCGTTTCGGAGCCTTCCATGACCACCAGTGGCGTACGTCGGCCCCACATAATGCCACCCCAAAACATCAGGGAACCACCACCTTGCTGCACTCGCTGGACAGTGTGTCTAAGACGTTCAGCCTGACCAGGGTGCCTCCAAACACGTCTCCGACGATTGTCTGGTTGAAGGCATATGCGACACTCATCGGTGAAGAGAACGTGATGCCAATTCCGTGGGGTCCATTCAGCATGTTGTTGGGCCCATCTGTACCGCGCTGCATGGTGTCGGGGTTGCAAAGCTGGACCTCGCCATGGACGTCGGGAGTGAAGTTGCGCATCATGCAGCCTATTGCGCACAGTTTGAGTTGAAACACGACGTCCTGTGGCTGAACGAAACGCATTATTCAACATGGTGGCATTGCTGTCAGGGTTCCTCCGAGCGGCAATCCGTAAGTAGCGGTCATCCACTACAGTAGTAGCCCTTGGGCGGCCTGAGCGAGGCCTGTCATCGACAGTTCCTGTATCTCTGTACCTCCTCCATGTCCGAACAACATCGCTTTGGTTCACTCTGAGACGCCTGGAAACTTCCCTTGTTGAGAGCCCTTCTTGACACAAAGTAACAATGCGGACGCGATCGAACTGCGGTATTGACCTTCTAGGCATGGTAGAACTACAGACAACATGAGCAGCGTACCTTCGTCCTGGTGGAATGACTGGAACTGATCGGCTGTCGTACCCCCTCCGTCTAATAGGCCCTGCTCATGCATGGTTGTTTACATCTTTGAGCAGTTTTAGTGACATCTATGAACAGTCAAAGGGACTGTATCTTGGATACAATATACACAGTCAACGTCTATATGCCGGAGATCTGGGAACCGAGGTGATGCAAAACCTTTTTTGATGTGTGCAGTTGAAAGCATATGAGCAATATAATCTCCTTGTGTATAAGTGCAATACGTGCCTGAATATTTCATACGCAATAGGCTATAGGAGTATTCCTCTTTTAAGCATGAAACTGTAGATTGGCTTTTCAAATATGTAATATTATCGTAAGTTCCACATTGTTATCTAAAAACTATCCGCAAATTTACTCGAAACATTATCCGCAGCGTATCCGCTATCCGCACAGTCATGCAAACTATATCCGCGTGGCGAAATATTTTGCGGATATCCGCGGGTTTATCCGCGGATATCCGCATCCACGCAGGGCTTTGCTCATAGGCTATGCTGAAAATGTCCTCCCTCTCTTGTGACATACACCTGACATCTTCTGATGAAAGAATGTCTGTCAACTCTTTTATTATTTACGGAGCCTGTTTCCTTGAATCGTTTAGCGAGACTCCCAATTGTACTGACATTAGGCACAGGTCTTCCTGGAAACTTGATTCGGAATTTTCGTCTCGTTTCAGAACAAGATTTTCTGCTTTTCATATACGAATGATGGATATAAACACGTTCGCGCAATGTGAATTAGTGTCTAGGCAAGACCAACAATCACAGTAATACTCACTAAACGTGGAACACTAACGTCTAAGCTTTGCAAATACACGCCCATATGAATGACAAGTCACGTGCGAACTAACGATATGAGTGAGCGGAGCGCGCCACCGCTGCACAGTGGGTCAAAATCGAAATCTAGGAGGACAAAATTATTTATTTCCATAATTAAAAAATCAAAATGTATTACTTCTACAGCATTCTCATATAATTGCCGCTCACTATTCTGGTATATAAACGCATCTTAGTGTAAATCTGTCACCACTGTTCGAGCAGTCTGAATTGGAGGGTGAATGTAAGTGGCAGTGGTTTGGTTGTCTTTGTGGTTAGTGTGATGCTTTAAGATGGAACATGCAGCTGAAGGTATGATCTTTGTAACGTGTTTCAGTTATTAATGGGCGTAATTGTTACGTAATTTTAGCTATATTTACATTTTGTAATATTTAACTATTATTTTTAAAATTATATTTTCACTTAGATTTTTAGTATGTCGCGTCACTCTGCGTCACTTTCTACTTAATGTTAAAATGTAGATAAAGTCTTGTAGTGTATGCCTGTTATAAGTTTTTTGCATCTTTTTGCAACTTACTTAGTTATTTTACGTTTAGAGGATGCCGCGCAACCAGTTCTCACATGTGTACAACTGTTTGAAGCGCTGGGTTCGGCGATTATGTCAAAAGTGGAACTTTGTGACTTTCTTAAAAGTAAATTAGGGGTAGAAAATTGTTCTGAAGAGGTAACTGAATGCTCTATCCAACTCCTACTCATAGGCAATTTCTTGCATGTGTAGACGTAGCTTAAAACGGCCTTAACTGATGTTTATTATGAATTAAACAAATTATATACGTTGCTTTCACTCTAAATTCATGATTAAAACGTAAAAATAATTTTGTCCCCCTAGATTTCGATTTTGACCCACTGTGCGCTGGTTGAACCGGGTGCGTGCGACCGCGATCTGCGCCTGTCACAGCCGGCTTAGCTTGCGGTGTTTACTGGCGCGCACATACATAATGACCCTGTAGAAAGAATTATGTAAATAAGTTAATTTGGCGAGGATTTGACTATAATAAAAACGAGTAAAGAAACAAGCGATTTTAGGCTGGTTTTCTGGAACTGCAATTAGGCCGGAAGTGATTTTCGAAATTTGTTTTTTTAGTTTGATCCAAGACACAATTTGAAACCCTTCCGGGCCGTTTAGCTCTTCAACGTTTGGCACAATTGAGGACATTGATTAATTTTACGTTTTTGCTGAGATGAGGACCCGTACTTTGTCTGCTAGGAATTGTTTCAACTTTCAATTCGTCTGCCATATCATTAGCTGAAATATGTTTGTTTACAAATGAACTCAAGATACAACTGAGAGCGAAACTAACCTAAGTCCACATCTGGAACAAGGTAATTTTACCTTGCAGAAAGATTTTCCTTAACTCACCTGTTCCATTTTTGTTGTTGTTGATTCCTTTGGGGGCTTGTCGACATCGTGGCCATGTAACCTCATGTACTTGGGTGTGTGTTGGTCTGATAATTGTCCTTAATTTAGGTACCATCCCGGCATTTGCCTGGAGTGGAAGTGAAGAAAACCACGGTGAACCCCTTGTAGGTTGGCGGAGGAGGTATCCATTCTCAGTTCTGTCCCGTGAGGTGGAGTGAACCCTGTTTCAGCTGTGAGGCTAGAATTACATTTCTTAGCATGCCAGACCCCCGCGGTTACAGCCAAAATTGCTAGCCACTTATCCACGAGAAGAGAGATCTGCGAATTGTGTGTTATACTGCACATGACGGCGCACGGTGTAAACGAACTGTGTTATCTGTACTTGGAAGAACGGTGTAAATTTGCACTATGAGTGGTTTTGTCTGCGAATTGCCTCCTGAGGCGAAAATCTGACATAAGGTCTTGGAAGTGGTTTTATGCAGTCTCCCACTTCTACTTCCGGCAAATTCCGGAATGGTTTCTAACTTAAGGCCTCGATCGTCTCATTCCCAATCCTAACCTGAATTACAAATACACACACTATTTTGAAAACCACAATATCCCAGGTTATCAGACAAATATTCTCTCTATGTAATTATTTACATACTGTACATATATTTTATACACGTGTTCGTAAAGTCACCGGACTCATTAAGTTTGAAAAATCGTAACTCACGTAGCTGACGGAATATATTGTCAAGCTTGGCTATGAGATGGATGTTATCAGAATCTGTTGCAGTGGTGTCATAACAGAGGACACAGGGTGAGTTGTACTAGGTCAAGCGGGCGTCAATTTTATTTTGAGTGCAAAAGTTATGAGAGATGTGTGGAAAAGTTGAGTCATCGATTTGCTGATGAACCCTTAGCAGGTCAATCTTCTTTGTATGATTCAGGGGCTTTATGCAACAATTCGCTGTTGCTGGTTCCAGCAAGATGGCGTCACTTGTCATACTGCTTGGCGATGCTGCTAGATTTTTTCGGTGATCGAGTAATCTCAAGATATGTGTGGCCTCGTTGTTCTTCCGGTTTAGCCTCTCTTTCTTCGGATTTAACCCCTCCAGTTTTTTTCTGTGGGGGTGTTTTAAAGAAAGGGTAGACACAGATAATCCACTTTCATTACATGACTCAAAAGGCAATTTTTAAATGTATTGGACAAATAACACCAGCCGCTTTGAAAAAAGTGTCGCAGAACATTGTGAAGTGTGTAAATTTGTGCTTGCAAGAAAACTGTGGTCACATTCAACATTTCCTGTGAACTGGAACTGTGGGAACGCAATGTGCGGAAAATGAGTTAGTGTTATGTCTGAACATTTGAGGCGCCTAGAATCAAAACCCGCCAAATCCATATTTTATGAAAATTGAGATAAGCATTGTTTCATATAGCTTTTGCTGCGCTGAATTCATTAAAACTATTATTTTGTTACAAAACCCGCTACATCCTACTGTAAAACGAAGTCAAAGTTGGGGCTTAGTTGCAATATCCGCCAAGTCCAACGACAGTTTCGCCATTTTTGGTCACAAAACCCGCCACATCCACATCAGCCAATAGGAGCACCCAGATCCGCCATCTTACCTTCCATGATGCTTTGCGAAGTGTGTACTCTTTACCTACGTGCATTAGTCGGAGAATGTACCCCTGCCTGACGTGATTAGAATGGTTTATGTTGTTGTACTTTCTGATAATAATTAGTTTTGGATAATTTTGACAAAGAACGAGAAGAACAATAACATTCTGGTCTGGGTGATGTTATCCACAGAACTGACATTTGCGAACACAAACGTGTCACGAAACCTGATTTTGGTATGACTCTCGTAAAGCCAGAAGCCATAAACAGAGGGATTGTCCTTCAGGCACAAGAAGTGAAAGATGTTTCGAGACTGCTTTCGAAGCATTCTGGAGAAAGATGGTGGGAAAATGTAGAGCTGCAGTTTTATTGCAATCTGCAAAGTCGTGGCGAACACGAAGAGAATGATGATGATTGAGAAACTACTATTGAGGATGAGGTAGAAACAGAAATTGTGTAGCTATAACTTCCAGTAAAGAATGTGATTTAATAGTTGAATGACGATAGTTTTGTCTCTAAAGGCCTGGACCATAGTAATTGAATATTAATTTAATTTGACGCTTTTCCTTATTATTGTTCAGTACTGTAGGCTACAGTATTGCCGGCCCCGTCGTTCGATTCCCGGCTCCGTCAGGGATTTTGGAAACTGACGTGAGGGCTGGAACGGAGTGCACTCAGCCTCGTGAGGACAATTGAGTAACTGACAGTGAGGCAGCGCCCCGATCACGACAACCAAGATTAACGGCCGAGGGGACCCGATGTGCTGGTCATGCGGCACCCCAATATCTGCAGGGCAAATGGCTGGGGATTAGGCCCTTCACGGGCTGTAGTGCCAGGGGTTATTTACTGTACAGTATTATTACCCTTTCAGGAATTGATTGCCGGCGGTGGAGATGGGAACTACTCTTTATGTAATTGTGTCACACGTCAGCTTGCTTCGTTGACAGGTACAGTTGCGCGTGTAGGATATGACTCAGCTCCAGTTTTGGATTTAACTGTCCATGGTGACATGGGCTCCTGTGACGCTTATCTGACGCAATGCAGCGTGACCTATGTGCAGATTGCACTCTGCCATCACTGTGTCCTCCGCTTCGCCCCGCAGAGCTCATGCTACAATAAACATAAACGCTGGCACAGCCACACTCAGCGGCAATCAAATCTTGAATGGGTAATAGGAGTTTTATTATTTTTCTGTTTATTCTAATAAAACACAATTGTTAAAACAATAACAGCAACAACAAAACACAAAAATTATACGATTTTCTTATTTTATAACCTATATTTAGTTAACTTTCATTCAAATATTAATTTCTGAATACAGCTTACGCAGTTTCGACAATCTCTTCTCTCAACTTCAAATGTATTAGGGCTCTTTGGTATCAAAACCTGCCAAATCCAAATCTTAGTAACAAACCCCGACAAATCCGAAATATTGCTTTATATTTTTCTACATACATTTTTAACTATATCGGGGATCAGCTTCGTACTTCGTCACTGTTTTTAAAAATAATTCATTCATTTTTTAGTGAAAAAAGTATTTCGTTTTGGGTATTGGTTCGTTTGTGACAATTTTTGCCACTTTGCCGAAAAAGTGAAGGAATGGATTTGGCGGGTTTTGATTCTAGGCACCTCATTTATTACTCTCAGCACTTCCAGAATGCTTCCACCGGAGTTTAAAAAATATCTTTCCTCGCTTGAAGGTATGTGGAACTATTGTGTGTAATCACCAGATTTGTTAGTGTAATACAACGCCTGGAAAAAGAATCCGAAACATTGAGTCTGGTGACTTTATGAACACTCTGTGTATGTGCACACACAAGTAGGCTACACTGGGCTAATTGATCACGATGTTCTGGACCCTCAAATGAAACAACACCACTTTCAGTTTAATGCTATCGATGAGTGTCCAGATAGACTTGGAATTTGTGGTAAAAGGTGCCTTTTGGGGACTAATTGGAGCTACAGTGTTTGCAGAGACTTCTTGGGTGCAGATGACCCCGATATTCTGCCCCTTCTAACAACTCCACCACCACCACCACCACCAGTGTTTGGTTCAGAGGTAGAGAGTTTACATGCCAATTTTAACATTTGAAGAAACGGTCACAGTAGGTCGATGTTTCCTGCTTGACCGGTAAACATCATATTTACAATGACCATCACTTGAAATAACAGTTTTCACTTTGCTTTGACCGAGATTAATCTTTCAAACAATTTGACAATATTTAGAAATGAGAACTTTATCCTGGATGTAATTGGGGAGCTGGATCGCTTGAATAAAATTACAGGGGTGGGGGCGGGCTCCCTTGTCTTAAAAATTTCAGGCGTCAGTTTGACCTCCTCTCCCTAAGTTGCCCCCGGAAAGAGGAGGTATTATGAAACCTCTACATCGTTTCATGGCATTATGGTGAAATCTCTCCGGTCCGATATTGCGTATGACGTGATATGAAACTAATAATCCGTTCAATAATAATTATGACGTGTGGTGTGGGAGTGGTAACGGTACATGCTTTCAGCGCGGGGACGTACCAAGGACGTCGTCTAGAAAGGATGCTTGGTTGTTTGTCCTGTATACAAAGTGCTCACTCAATTGGCACATAGGAAATGACACAATCTCAACAATAAAAAAAATCCCTCTCGGCACGCTGGAAGCCGGAGGTAGATTTCGACGGTTAAATAAAATATATTTCGGATTCAAAAAATTTGCCAATTTTTGTATACGTACAAACGTTCCACATGTTTAGCATACGAGAGTCCCATCTTATAATTCCGAAAACCTTTTGCTCATCCCGTGGCGTAAGGGTGGGTCATATCACAACTTTTTTTCAGACAGAAGTTTTAGTTTTTTGTTGTTGTTAGAGAACTTGACCATTTTGAACGGTTTTGATACTGTGTTTTTCCTTTTCTCCTCTCAAACCTCCATTCCCCCTCCTTTTGTTCAATGGTTGTTGCTACCAAAAGACTTCACTGAGATACGTTTTTGGCTCTTATCCGAAGAAAAGTACGAACTTTGAATGGATTCGATTTTTCAAATACTAGGCACAATTAGAAACTCATCTAATGTTTTTCTACATCTTCTTCGAACTCCGGAAACTAGACTTAGTACAACAAGAAGAATAGAAAAATAATGGATTGGCAATACTAGGATTAAATGGATTACAGAAATTAAGGATGATATCAAAGAACTCCAAATAACATTTTAAATGCGATATTTCACTTTTTCGAAGAAGACTCTAGCCTTAGTCCAAATTTGCCCATAAGAAACTCGACCGAGATTTTGAACGGTTATATTTTATGTATAAATTTGTAAATGATTTGTGCAAAATGACGGTAGGTATTGTGTCCACAAGAAAATGATATATCCCTCCCTATATTATTCTGCTAAGGTCCCATTCCAGTTTTGCACCGAAAATAAGGTCCCATTAACACCAACCTACACATATGGGGGTACCTACAGGTTCAGCATAACCCAATGCGTAAGCGAAACGCACTCCCATTCTCTTTAAATGCCTCACACTTAAATAAATACCTTAAAACATGTATATTTACAATGCAATAATGAAAGAATGCAACACGGAAACCATGGTAACAGAATCTCACAGGTCTATCTATTTCTGTAAGACGCAATGCAATTCTAATTATTACATTATTACATTATTACATTTGGAGTCCGTGAACACCGGTCCCAATACTCCTTCATTGGCAATGGCGTAAGGCGGTCGGGTCAGTTTGTGCTCCGTGTAAATAGAGTTGTTTCTGGTGAATTTTTAAGTGGAACGACTTAAACATGTGTCTACGAGTGCAGTAAGTTACTCAGGAATATTTAATATATAATGTAAACCGGTAGATATTCACATAATTGCCAAATTGAGCAGTTTTTATAGTCGTTATGTGCATGTAAACACTAGAACACCAGTATTACCAACCTAATTCAACTGAAGTATAGGGGTATCCTCACTGTCACATCTTTGCCTTTCAAGTCGATACTGTATATCCAAAGAGTGTAGCGATGAGTACCTGCTTGGAATGTTCAAAGGCAGTGCCAAGACAAGACGTAACAGCCAAAATTCAGTGCAGTGAATGTAATAATTGGTTTCACAGTAAATGTGTGAATCTCAAAGAAGCGGATGTAGAGTATATGCGATCGCAGAGCCAATTATGGAGGTGTAAACAGTGCTATAGTAAGAGGCGTGAGAGTTTACATAGTGAAAACCAGCCCGCGTCCGTGGTGCCATCTGTTGGTGAAATATACAAACTATTACTATCTATGCAGGAGAAATTGGACAGTGTAAACAAGTCTACTACTGACATTGAGAGGCAACTGGGGAAATCTATTGATGTCTGTCATGACAGATTGGATGAAAGTAGCAAACTTATCAGTAAACAGCAGGAAATTATTGATAGACAACAAACAATCATAGACAATTTAGTATCCGAAAACAGACGTCTGACGAATGTAGCAAATAATCTTGCATCGAGGTGTGATGACCTTGAGCAATATTCAAGGTCAAACACTGTGGAAATATTTGGTGTTCCAGAGTCCCCTAATGAAGATGTCGTACAGACTGTCATTAATATAGGCAAGGCTTTAGATTTAGATTTGAAGGAGGACATGATTGATGCCTGTCATCGTCTGAAAAAGGCTCACAATCGTCCCACTTCAGGAATTATTGTTAAATTTGTTAGAAGGACCCACAAGGAGCAATTTCTTGCCAAACGAAAGGTTAAGCGGACCCTTTCTACAACACACCTTGGTATGTCAACTTCCAGCCCAATATATATTAATCAATCACTTGCCCCAGCTAGAAGAGTTTTATTTGCAAAGGCTAAGCAACTGCAGCGGGAAAAGAGCTATAAATACCTTTGGGTTAGTAGAAGTGGAAAGATCATGATTAGGAAATTAGAAGGGAGTCCAATTCATGTCATCAGTACTAACGAGGACCTGAGTAAGTTGTGATTTCGATGTACTGGCACAGAAATGTATTTAATAGTCCGTTGGCTCCTCTTAATACTTTGGTATGCATTATTGATTTATATTTAGTTATATCAGTTTTTTTATTCACTATATTTTTTATTGTATACTAATGTCTATAAATGAATTGTCTATTTATTATCAAAATGTTCGGGGCCTAAGGACAAAAACTGACGTGTTTCTTAAAAATCTACTTTGTTGTGACTATGATATAATTGTATTAACAGAGAGTTTCTTGGGTCAGGATATTATGGATAGTGAGTTATGCGATGATCGTTATGTAATGTTCAGAAATGATAGGGATATGTTTATATCTGGGAAGTCTAGAGGTGGAGGAGTAGCCGTAGCAGTCAAAGAGGGGTATAAATCCAAATTATGTTCTATCTATAATGAACAACACTGCGAATCCTTAACTCTTTATATTCAGGGTCATACTCGTAAATTATTCATAAATGTTGTTTACATTACCCCCTCCTCTAAACTCTCTGTATATGAAGGATACTTTAATTACATTGAAAACGTAGATAGTCTTATAACATCTGACTGCCTGATTGTGGGCGATTTCAACGTACCTGAAATTAGCAACGCCGGTTATAATTTTAATGAAGGGTCCACGGTCTGTCGTCGTTTATTCCAGTTCATCTCGTATCTTGGATTAACATCGCACAACAATATTCAAAATTCTAATTTCAAGACATTGGATTTGTTTTAGGTAATATTCAAATAGATTTAAAGCACGAAGAATTCCCGTTGGTACCTGAAGACTTACATCACCCTGCACTTTATTTAGCAATACCACCCATTAAAAAGGTTCCATTGCTTCCTAGAATTAATCGTGAATATTACAACTTCAAAAAGGCTGATTTTTTGAGACTCTATTGCAACATACGAGATTTAGACTGGAGTTTACTGTACACATTTAAGGATGTTGATCATGCTGTTGATTTCTTTTATTCTTCATTCTACAAATGTTTTGAAAATTGTGTACCTAAGCAGAAATTCATTCGAAAATCCAAATATCCAGTATGGTTCTCACGAGATATTATCCAAGCCATAAAAATTAAGAAAAAGTGTGCTGCAAAAAGACGTTTTTCGAAATATTATGATGAAAGATTTAGACAGCTTAGATCGGAACTAAAAACAAAATTACGAATGGCTTATGCTGTTTACATTCATAGTCTGGAAAATGGAGTTAAGAATAACATTAATCAGTTTTGGACGTATGTTAAAAGCAAGCGGGAATCACGTACACGCGACTACACATTTATACTAAACGGAAATCATTATACAGCTGGAAGTATTGCAGATGGGTTTGCTGAGTATTTCTCTTCAGTATATATCAAAACGAATTTTACTTATAACGTGGATCATTTGTCTTTGAATGAATTTCCTGTTTTGCCCAGGGTTGATATGCTGAACGTGACTCACATAACGGTGGATGAAGTAAGAACAACTATAAATAGAAAATTAAAGCCTAAGAAATCCTGTGGGCCTGATGGCATACCACCTTACATAATCAAGGGCTGTGTGGACTTATTGGTTTCTCAGTTGGCCTTCATCTTTAATCTTTCTTTAAAGACGTCAAGCTTTCCTGGAAAGTGGAAAATGTCTAGAATTATTCCAATCCTAAAGGGAGGCAACTCTGAAATGATATCGAACTACCGCCCTGTCTCAGTGATAAATGCTATAGCAAAAGTATTTGAGCACATTTTATATTCTAAGATTTACAATCATACACACATCAAAAAAAGTTTTGCATCACCTCGGTTCCCAGATCTCCGGCATATAGACGTTGACTGTGTATATTGTATCCAAGATACAGTCCCTTTGACTGTTCATAGATGTCACTAAAACTGCTCAAAGATGTAAACAACCATGCATGAGCAGGGCCTATTAGACGGAGGGGGTACGACAGCCGATCAGTTCCAGTCATTCCACCAGGACGAAGGTACGCTGCTCATGTTGTCTGTAGTTCTACCATGCCTAGAAGGTCAATACCGCAGTTCGATCGCGTCCGCATTGTTACTTTGTGTCAAGAAGGGCTCTCAACAAGGGAAGTTTCCAGGCGTCTCAGAGTGAACCAAAGCGATGTTGTTCGGACATGGAGGAGGTACAGAGATACAGGAACTGTCGATGACAGGCCTCGCTCAGGCCGCCCAAGGGCTACTACTGTAGTGGATGACCGCTACTTACGGATTGCCGCTCGGAGGAACCCTGACAGCAATGCCACCATGTTGAATAATGCGTTTCGTTCAGCCACAGGACGTCGTGTTTCAACTCAAACTGTGCGCAATAGGCTGCATGATGCGCAACTTCACTCCCGACGTCCATGGCGAGGTCCAGCTTTGCAACCCCGACACCATGCAGCGCGGTACAGATGGGCCCAACAACATGCTGAATGGACCCCACGGAATTGGCATCACGTTCTCTTCACCGATGAGTGTCGCATATGCCTTCAACCAGACAATCGTCGGAGACGTGTTTGGAGGCACCCTGGTCAGGCTGAACGTCTTAGACACACTGTCCAGCGAGTGCAGCAAGGTGGTGGTTCCCTGATGTTTTGGGGTGGCATTATGTGGGGCCGACGTACGCCACTGGTGGTCATGGAAGGCTCCGAAACGGCTTTACGATACCTGAATGACATCCTCCGACCCATAGTGCAACCATATCGGCAGAATATTGGAGAGGCATTTGTCTTCATGGACGACAATTCTCGACCTCATCGTGCACATCTTGTGAATGCGTTCCTTCAAGATAACGACATCGCTCGACTACAGTGGCCAGCATGTTCGCCAGACATGAACCCTATCGAACATGCCTGGGATATGTTGAAAAGGGCTGTTTATGGACGTCTTGACCCACCAACCACTCTGAGAGATTTACGCCGAATTGTCGTTGAGGAGTGGGACAATTTGGACCAACAGTGTCTTGATGAACTTGTGGATAGTATGCCACGGCGAATACAGGCATGCATCAATGCAAGAGGACGTGCTACTGGGTATTAGAGGTAGTGGTGTGTACTGCAATCTGGACCACAAATGCTGAAAGTCTAGCTGTATGATGGTACAACATGCAATGTGTGGGTCTCATGAGCAATAAAACGAGCTGAAATGTTGTTTGTGTTGATCTCTATTCCCTTTGTATTTAACGGTTCCGGAACTCTTGGAACCGAGGTGATGCAAAACTTTTTTTGATGTGTGTATTAAGGTTGAGCTCTCACAATATCAGCATGGCTTTATGCCCGGCAGATCAGTTATTACAAATTTGCTGGGTTTTACTCAAAAGGTTTACAATGCATTAGATACCAATAGAAGAACTGACGTGATATACATGGACTTAGAAAAGGCCTTCGACAAAGTAGACCATAAAATTCTGGTGACAAAGCTGTACCAGTTTGGAGTTGCTAAACCATTACTTCAATTGTTATGCTCCTACTTAAAATTTAGACAGCAATTTGTTTGTTTCAGAAGTGAAATTTCAGGTAATATTGTTAGTTCTTCTGGTGTCCCACAAGGATCTAATCTTGGGCCTCTTCTATTTCTAATTTTGGTTAATGATTTGCCTAATGTTCTATGTTACTCTGACTGCTTATTGTTTGCTGACGATGTAAAGCTATATAAGACCATATACAACTTGAGAGACGAGAATGACATTCAGAGGGATGTTAATAATATTGTAGCTTGGTGTGTTAGTAATAATTTAGTCCTTAATGTAAACAAATGTAAAGTCATGGTATTTACAAGGAAGAAGGAGTATATAAATCCTAAATATTGTATTGGAGAAACAGCACTCGAAATTGTACCGTCGACAAATGATTTAGGAATTATTTATGACAGCAAATTAACCTTTAATAACCATATTGCAAATATAATTAGTTCGGCCAACAAGATGCTTGGTTTTGTGATTAGAAACTCCAAATTATTTACTAAAACTGGAGTAATTGTTAAGTTATATGAAAGTTTAGTTCGAAGCAAGTTAGAATATTCAGCAGTAATCTGGGATCCCTTTTATAAAGATCAAATTCATCACATTGAGATTGTGCAAAATAAATTTCTAAGATACATGTATTATAAGACGTTCAATGTATTTTGTCCATTTGATACTTCGACTCAGTTTTTACGAAATTTGTTCAATTTCAAGTCCTTGAAAAGTAGAAGGTCTTTAAGTTCTTTGCAACTGCTGAGGAAAATTTTAACTGGAAAAGTTGACTGCCAAGAATTATTTCAATTCATCACTTTTCATGTACCACAAGTAAGATCTCGACAGCAAGCACTCTTTCACATCCCAAGATCTAAAAGTGTTCACCATTCTAATTCGCCTTTAGTTAAAATATTATCATTTTATAATTCAATTGATGTTCAAGTAGATTTATTCGCTGGCGCTAACTTATTCAATAAACAAGTAAAAGAAGCTGTTCCTTGAATACTGGGTACTCTTTTCTCCTTTATTTTTTATATTCTTTTTTTCTACTTTGTACAGTTTTGTTTTCATTTTATGGTTCATATTCTCACGATCTCCTTTGTAGTATTTATGTTCTGTTCTTCATTTGTGTAATTTGTGTAATCTGTTTTCTCTATTTTCCACTGATACATGTTGTTATTTAATCAGATAATGTCAAGAAGGAATGTATTTGGGCTGGTGCCTGTGTTCCTTCATATTGATAAATAAATAAATAAATAAATTACTGTGAAGTTTCCAGGCGGTTATAAGGTTATCACTGAACAAAATTAAGCTGTAAAACTCATCAATACATACAGTATAATGCGCTTAAGGGGGTCAAGGGGCACTCTAGATTTTTTAACGCAATTTTCACGTGTGAGTTTGGTACGATGGATCTTTTTCACCCGACTATAAAGGGTCTCCGAAAACCACATTTAAAGGCCCTTAAATTAAGTGTGTGTGATATTCCCAGAAAACTAACTTCGCTCTGATATACCTATGAGGGAATCACAACCCCTAACCACTGGACCAGTAGCTGAATTGATAAAGTCTGATTATCCATACCAAGGATAAATCAGTCATAGCATTCATGATGGAAAGTGTACTCTTTACAAGTAGAATATTCGCGGGCGAAGCCGCGACGGGTAATGCTAGTATATAATTAATTTATTAACTTTTGAACTTTTGAAATGCGAAGATATGTAGATATTTTCCGGAAGTCGAAATATTGTATCCATTGCAATAGGTAGCTTTCTAATGAAATCTACCTAAAACAGTACACCAAATTCTTCTTGATATTTTGCCGTGTTAGTAGGGGTTTTTGCCCAGATTTGGTTAGTCAGCTGACGATCGACCTTGTCTGAACCTGTTATGGAAGACTGCATTTTATTTTATCTTTTCAACTCCTACTTCCATTGGATAGGAGTCCTATAGATGGCCGCAACATATCTTGTGTAAAAAAAAAACCATGTGTATCGGTGTGTGTAATATTAGGGACGGGATAAAAATGATGTGAAATTTTAAAGATTGCAGGAAATATTGTGGAGTTGTTGGTATATTTGAAATTAATTTAAATTGTGGGTATAGATGTAGTCGAACAACTGTATCACTCAAGAGATAGATTTTATACTAGCTACAGATCTAGTATTTATTTAATGAGGTGCGTAATGAGTGTTTCAACTGATCGAAGACCGTGCTCTGCTGATTTTAATTAAAGGGAGAGAAAGCATTATTTACGGATGTGTTGTAGATGCGCAGAAAGTGTTTAATTTCCAGCGCTAGTGGGAAGGGAACTACAGTACTAGTTACGTTCCATTTATGAAGCGCTCGAAGTGCTTCTTGCCTTAAGGAGCTAAGAGCTATCTACTCCTTTAACATTGTTTTGTTCCGTATGGAGGCACCAATAAGCTGAAATATTTTGGCTCTTGACAACCAGGGTAATCTCCACATAGTATAAAACAAAGTCCCCGATTCTTGGATGTAACGGGTAATCTCGAGAACCAGTCGATGGATTTTGATGCACGGTTTTCACTATTCTGTAAATGATATCTCAAGGAAGGTTTCGGTAGAAAAACATTCATTTATGACCAGAGGAAGCCGAGAAGTAACTATTTCAGTGAATCGAGCCTAAGAAAAACCTGCCGTCCGTGCGCCTTTTAAGCTTACGCTGGGTGAACCGTTAAAGACGGGGCGGGTTGCTAGTCTATTATAATAGTACAATATGCGACTCGCGTATCATGGCAATAATTAAGACACGAGTATGTTTATAAAACGAGCTTATGTGAGTTTTATAATTTCCATACGAGTGTCTTAATTACCATTATAGGCGAGCTGCATACGACTGTTTATGTTCGACGATAATTATTATAACTATTTTATGTTCGAATATAAATATTCATAAATATCTGTCGAGATTTCGCCAGTTTTATGTACTGAACAGAGCGCATGAGACGCAGAGAATGCCTTGTATTTGACTATGGCCTCCTCGATTACCCTACTATGACACTAGCCAGGCAGTGAAATTTAAATTAGAAGGCCGTGGAACTCAGCGCATCTAATTATCTAATTGGTCAAACAACTGTTTCTTGAGCTCTGATTTGTGGGAGAAACTGTTTCATAATTAAAAATAGTGTTATAATGAGCCTCATTACAGTACAGTTTTCTGACATATAATAGTCAGGGTCGAACATAAAATGCTTATCAGTTGGTCAACACAATAATTGTGTCCAATTATATTATGCAGGAGTGGATAGTTGCAACCGCTAGTGCTAAGTCATGTCGGCTCCCAACCCGAAAGAACTATTAAATGAATTATTTATCACTTAATTAACACACAAACAAGGCGGTAATTAATTGGATGACATGTTTCGATAGTTAAAGCTCTGCGCGAATGCGGATATCCGCAAAATTTTTCGCCTTGCGGATCAAGTTTGCATGACTGTGTGGATAGCGGATAAGCTGTGAATAATGTTTAGAGTTAATTTGCGGATAGTTTTTAGAATAAAATGTTGAACTGGATTTCTTAAAAATGTTGTTATTTTTTGCTAAGATCTGCGTCTTACAGGTTTCTTGTTATTTCACTATTTGCTCTCGCTTGGACTGTATGACAATAATAGAGAAGTGAGAGAAGCCAGTCATGGAAATACTATCAATTAGTGTTGACTTATGGCAAAAGATAGTCCTTGCCTGCATGGGTATATACAGTGAAACCTCTATTAAGAGACCAGTGACGGTTCCATGGAGATAGGCATTAAAAATAATTTTATACTGCATTAGCATTATTAATAAAGTACAGTTGGTACACATACTTGATTACAAGTTATCTGCGTTGGTTCACGTTTAGTACGAATTAATTACAATTAGTTATTTTCTGAGCTCTGTCATTTAAAAATAAGTCACGAATTGATCTCTGTTTCAGATTAGCACATCTTTTTTTTAAAATAATTTCACTTTCTAGAATATCTATGAGTGAGTTCGAAAGTCCATTAATTTGTTCTGGGTTCGAACAATCTTCTAGGAGAGACGTTTTTTTATACGTTACATAACACTTTTTCTAATGACATTGTATGCTGATGCAGTTCTGTGCCAACAGAAGCATTGTTTACATCATCACCCTCATCACCATCTCCAATGGGAAGGCAGACGAGAAGTGGTCTTTTGAAAGAGGTTAGATTGAGAAAATGCCTGGTCTTTGGTCGGGGAGAGGGGTGGTCCTTAAATAGAGGTAACAAATACATCGACCTTATGAGGTTTTAAATCGGTTCCAAGAAAAATCGGTCTTTAAGAGGGGTGGTCTTTTAATAGGGGTGGTCTTTTAGAGAGGTTTCACGCTATCATTATCACCACCTCTTTTCGATCCTGTTCACTTAGGTTTTAAGGTACGGTGGATAAGTTTACACATACACTTATGTACTAATATATTTACAATATTATTAAATTAAAGTTTTTTATAACTTGTGTAACGTGTCGTTCTTATTTAGATATTATTGCTCAACTGCCAAGAGATTTTATTTCTTGTCTGGGACTTGGAAAGGGGTATACTTAGCCTCGTGAGGCAAAACTGAGGAGATGAAGGATCTATTCCCATCTCAGTTATCTAGGAAGTGGTTTTCCGTGGTTTTGCACTTTTACTCCAAGCACATCCTCTGTTCTAACCTAATCCTCGGCTGAATTACAAATACACACCCTACTACAGACATCACAATAACACAGGTTATCAGACAAATTTTACATGAACACGATGTCGCAAAGCCCATAAATCAATCAATCAACAACAACAACAACAACAACAACAAAACCTCTTTTACAAAATTCTGTTCTCAAGAAGGAAGAATGGAGTGAGTCCAGTTCGGCGCTGTAAGCAGTGATAACAGGCAACCCGCTCTACTGTTGGGAATTGTAGGTTGCATAGGCTAGTACAGATAACCCCCTCGAATTGTGAATATTCGAGATTTTTCATACTCGTTATACTCGTTCTGCACGTCATAATGTTGGGTAATTTGGAGCTAGAGACGAGACAGTCATCGCCCCCGTGAACATTCTTATTCATGAAATCAGGCATACAAAAAATACAAAAAATAAATAAAAACAAATACCCTGACTGGTACAGTGTGAACACGAACAACTAGTGTGTGCAGTTGAGCAGCGATCCAGGATTGTGGTAGGCACCCCGGAACTTGAAATGGGTTACTAACTCGGCCTTTGCCTGAAGGAAAAATTGCAAAACCCCACTAAAGGATGGACGTTGTTGGTGCGGGATTAGAACCTGGACTTCAGCTTCCCTTTGCAGTATTATGAATTGGATATGGTGCTAAAAATAGGTTATATGACCTCGCTGAGTGAGTAATTGTACGTTGGTAAACGCTCCCAGACTTCCTGGAAACGCTCAGCATTCCTTGTGAGAAGCCACCCAGAGTTAACACGTGTTTTGCTTGCGTGTTTATTATCCCAGTGCGAGTGGTGTTCTTAAGTGATACTCCTTATATATGGTAGAATCTGTAAACTGTAAACATCCGCCTCATGGAATCTGCAATGAAATCAGATACTTGGGAGAGAGCCTTGCACTCTTAAAGGTTCCGAACAGAGAATTTACACTATTAACAACTCGTACAATACCATAAACGTCTCTGGTGTTAACTGCTTGTTTTATCAACAGCAGGGTTGATATGACGTGATGGCGAACGTGCCACAGAATGCATTAAATCTCTCGTAGAAACAATCCCAAGTGTTTATCTATTGTGAAGTTTGTTTTCAAGTTTAGTATTCAGTGGAGAAACCGTGCAACTACTGCCCTACTATCGTTACATTTTACCCACCCCTGTAGCCACATAAAAAAAAACACACACACAACTGCTCCCTCAGTAACTTGGTTGCAGATACCTTCCACTGACACAATTGTTGTTTGAGTCTTCAGTCTTTTGACTGGTTGCTGCAGCTTTCCATGCCTCCCTGTCCTGAGCTAATCGTTTCATCTCTACATAGCTACCACACCCTGCATCCGAGGCAATCTGTTAAACATATTCTAACCTTGGTCTACCCCTACAGTTCTTGTCCTCGGTTCATCCTTCCATAACTAAGTTTGCTATTCCTGGGTGTCTTAGTATGTGTCCTACCAACCCATCTCTTCTCTTCACTAGCTGTCGCCAAGAACATCTCTCCTCTCCCACTAGTCTTAATACCTCTTCATTTGTTACTGATCTTATTATTCTCCTTTATCTCCACATTTTAAAATGCGTCTATTCTTCACCAACAGGATGCGGCGCAAAAAGAAGTTTTGTTTATGTTAAATACGTATATTCATAAATAACCCCTGGCACTACAGCTCATGAAGGGTCTAGGCCTACCAAGCGACCGCTGCCCAGCCATTTCGCCTGCAGATATTGGGGAGATGCGTAGTCAGCGCATCGGAACCCCTCAGCATGACCGGGGTGTTGCCTCAATGTCAGACACTCGATTGTCCTCACGAGGCTGAGTGCACCCCGTTCCAACCCTCACGACCGTTTCTAAAATCCCTGACGGAGCCGGGAATTAACCCGGGGCCTCCTGGTGAGAGGCAGGCACGTATATTCATACTTCGACGTTTTATTTTTAAACACAAGCAGAGTTTTCTTTGTGAACAGTGTTATTTTGATTATTTAAATCTCATACAGGAAAGTGTTAGATCTTTTCTTTTACCCACTCCGGAAATTCGTAAAACAACGGAATGATGTTCTGGAAATGTGTGCTAAATCATTGGACTTGAATAAGAACTGAAACAAGCAGATTGAAAAGGTTTAAATATAATTTTGTATTGCTCAAAAGATTCTCAAAAAATACTGTATCCTACTTAATTCTCTACCAACTCATTAATTCATTAATACTTTTCTTTCTCTCTGGTTTTCTTATACAGCATACCACCTCAGGGTGTTGCGGCTAGCGTTCTTGACTGTCGCCCTGGAGGTCCGGGTTCGGTTCCCGGCTCTGCCAAGACATTTTAATCCTAGTGTGTGGGCTGGTACGAGGTTCACTCAGAGCTCGTCGCCCCACTCGAATGTTTCCAGTAGGTGCGAGATTTCACGAGCCACCAACAGCAAGGAAGTTCAGTCATGTACTGGGGTGGAATCATATTTGGTCGACACACGCCTCTAATTCCTATCCACGGTAACATGACTGGTCTGGTGTACAGAGACAACACCCTTGAACCTGCCGTTACAGGATTCGCTGCCCCAGTGGATGAGGTCTTATGCACTAGTGGACAATAAGGCTCGTACCCATCGAGCTAGGGTGGTCAGTCAGTTCCTTCAGATGCATGTCATACAGAATAGAGTGGCCTGCATATTCTGCGGACATGAACTGTATTGAACATGCATGGGAAGAGCTCAAGAGGGCAATTTCGCACCGTACCAAACCTCCAACAAACAGCAACTGATTGAAGCTCTCGACAAGAGTGGGATAATCTGCCCCAAACCATATTGGATTCGTTGGTGCTCAGTATGCCTCGTCGTCTGCAAGCTCGTGGTGACAATACACGGTATTGATATGCCCCAACGTGAAAAGGACGTTTGTGTGCTCGGTCCCACTTGATCAGTTTTGTTATTCGTTGTGTGTTTCTGTCTCTTTTGCAGAGCAGAATGCGTGTTGATCTTCTTTTGTAGGTACCATATATTGTGTTTAATGTGATTACACTCACAGCAAAATAAAAAGTCATTAAATCGCAATATGCAAAACTTTTTAAAGCACTGTATGACGGTCTCGGAGGGAGAGGTGTGTCAGCGCTGCAAGGACTCGTCTGCCAGTGTGTGGCCTTAAGTGAGCCTTTGTTCTCGGACGATTGACCCGTGAACCAGTGACTTGTTGCTATTCATGAGGAGAGTGTTATTTATTGAGCCCGTCGATCTGTGGTGAAAGTACCATTCATTAGTCTGCTAGCCGTTCACGGGATCTCGTCCCGATGGAAACAGAGAATGCTTTAGTACGGTTGATGCTGTCTGACGAACTCATATTTTGTAGCCACCGTATTCAACCAATGGCCTAATTCAGGCGTTCTCAGAGCATCACGGTGTTCTTTAAATGCAATGTCGTGCTCTCGTCATACGAGCAAAAAGCGCTTGCGAGCACCAGCTCCCCTGAGGCGCATTCTTAAATTCAAATCAAGTTGCATGAACCAGAATAATACATCACAAGATTTGACGCCAGATATTTTATCATTTTGTGAAATAGCATTTTTAATCCACAGTGAAAATAATTGAGTAACACGATAGCTATTGCAGCACTTCGGAGGGAAAGAGTGCGAGGGAAAGAAAAGAGAGGCGCATGCGTTAATATTATTATTGATGTTACACATCTTTCCACTCGGTATCTGTTTATTTTGTTGTGGGGGTGATTTTGAAAAATGAAACGGAAATGGATGGAACGGAAACAATGAAACGGAAATGGATGGGACGGAAACAATGAGCGCGCGCGGTGGCGGAGATTGATACTTTCGGCTATGTGGAATGTATATCGCATACGGTTTAGCTCAAGGTTTGGAGGACCCATTAAAGATATTCCTACAATAAATCATCTTGAAGTTGTCGTTCTTTGGTGTGAACATATTCATTATATCATATTAGCTGAAAACCGACACTGGAGTTTTACAAGTAGTTATATCAATGACCAACAGAGTTCACTGTTAACAAGGGCTAACGTGTCACTTGTTACACATCGTATGCGACTACTGTAAGGCTCGTATTTTTTTTATCTTATTATATTCGAATTTAAGTTGCTCGGTTACTAGGTATGTCATGAGGGTGGTGTTCGTAGTATTAAAATGGCTGGAAACGCCTGACCTAATGGGTCTATCTTATTCTCATGAGGTGATTTGTTCTCAAACAGAGGCTTGCAGACTAGACTGGATGCTGAATGGCAAAACAGTCTCAAATGAAAATAAATGATGTAAATTTTTTAAAAAATATGTTCTTCAGTCTGAGAACAAGTATACGGGAATAATTTGGCTGATTAATATTGTTAATAATAATAATAATAATAATAATAATAATAATACTTTCTACGCAAAATGCCATAAATATAATGTACAATACTGAAGTATAATTAAGCCTCCGTGGCTTAGGCGGCAGCACGCCGGCCTCTCACCGCTGGCGCTGGGTCCGTGGTTCAAATCCCGGTCACTCCTTGTGAGATCTGTGCTGGACAAAACGGAGGCAGACAGGTTTTTCTCCGGGTACTCCGGTTTTCCCTGTCAAAATTTCATTCCAGCAACACTCTCCACTATCATTTCATTTCATCTGTCATTCATTTAATCATTGCCCCAGAGGAGTGCGTCAGGCCTCGGCAGCCGGCACAGTTCATATCCTCGCCGCTGGATAGGGGCTTCATTCATTCCATTCCTGACCCGGCCGGAGACTGGAAGCAGGCTGTGGATTTTCAATACTGAAGTATAATTAGTAAATAGTTTGTGTATTTGAATTTTGAGAATATAATATTAAGAAATGAGGGCTATAAGTCGTTTGTTATTGAGGTTTTAAGGGGAGGAACTACGAAGTCATCTGCCCCTAGCTATAAGTTGTGTAATGTACAAATACTGCAAGCAATGTGGATGTAAGATAGAGAATAAAATTTCTGACCCGAATGGGACTCTTAGGTATTAGGAAGCCATTTTTGAAACCTTTGTATAAAGCGTGGTACTAGATAGAAGTGAAATTTGGACTGTTGGCACAGCAGAAAAGAGGAGAATATAATAATTTGAAATGTGGTGTTACGGGAGAATGAAGATCAGGATGGGTAGATAGAGTAACACATGAAGAGGTATTAAGAAGAGTGCGAGAGGAGAGATGTTTCTGGCGATTCCTAGTGAAGAAAAGAGGAAGGTTGGTAGGACACACAGAAAGACACCCAGGAATAGCAAACATAGTTATGGAAAGAAGGGTCGAGGATAAGAACTGTTGGAGTAGACCAAGATTAGAATATGTTAAACATTGTCTCGGATGTAGAATGTGGTAGCTCATGATAAGGCATGCAGGTCTGCATCAAACCAGTCAAGAGATTGAAGACTCAAACACTCTCAGGGGGACTCGAAATTCGCCGCTCTGTCCACTGAGCTGATTCTCACTTTGACAATGATACATCTATGACGGAAGCCTCCGTGGTTTAGGCGGCAGCACGCCGGCCTCTCACCGCTGGGTCCGTGGTTCTAATCCCGGTCACTCCATGTGAGATCTGTCAAAATTTCATTCCAGCAACACTCTCCACTATCATTTCATTTCATCTGTCATTCATGTAATCATTACCCCAGAGGAGTGCGTCAGGCCTCGGCAGCCGGCACAGTTCATATTCTCGCCGCTAGATGGGGGCTTCATTCATTCCATTCCTGAACCGGTCGGAGACTGGAAGCAGGCTGTGGATTTTCATTTTCACATCTATGACGCTGGTCTGTGCCAGCCTATCTTACTGTGATTGTTCCCCACTGTAGGCTGCATGCAGATTAAAAGACGTGAAGGCTTTAAGAGAATAGCTGAGTGGTCAGAGCGGCGCACAACTC
Organism: Meconema thalassinum; assembly: GCA_946902985.2. NCBI lineage: Eukaryota > Metazoa > Arthropoda > Insecta > Orthoptera > Tettigoniidae > Meconema > Meconema thalassinum. The sequence continues at coordinate 581,972,834 of OX336391.1, read as the reverse complement.
TGAGGGCTTGGGTTAGGCTATAGTTTCGCTTGGATTGGACACTTTAATTGCCGTAACTTCCATCTGTACTATTCGTGCATTAGACGATCTAATAGCCTTCAATACTCATGATAACGGTTGTAAAAATCCAGTTTCGCAATCTACAATATTAATATTAACCGCCCAAGATAATTGGAATCCTTCTACCTTTTGACTGACTGAAAAACAATATTTTACTTTAGAGTGCTGAGCACACAAGAAGGCGGTGCACATTAGCTGAGTAGGGGCCTAGCCGTGACCACCGAGAGTTGAAGATGCCCAGTCTACAGTAACATACACCATATTAGAAGACTCTAGTTTAAGCGGCTTCGGTGGCGTAGTTGGTAGCATGCTGAGCTTCAATGCCCAATATTGCGGGTTCAAACCCGGCCGAAGTCGTCGGATTTTTTAAGAGCGTTAAAATACCTTCGGAGGGGGAAGTAAAGTCGGCGGTTCATGGCATGTAAAAGAACCTTCCACTAATTACACTTGTGTGAAGCTAAATTATAGGTTATATTTGCCTAACGCTCTTAGGTTCCAACGTTCGTCACCAGGAGCCGACTGCGGTGGCATCTAGTAACAAAGTTCAGAACTAGTTGTCGTTGCCGGTGGCGTTTGATAGCAAAAGTAGGAACTACTTGAAAATTAAATGTCTGCAGTCCTTACTTGAATTAGAAACAGATAACACACACTAATATACAGTATCAATCACACAGGTTATCAAACAGATTCTACACACAACCAAAGTACACGGGGCTACATGATCGCATTGTCGCACCCCCTAAACTGAGGAACCAACCAACCAGAAGGCATGTTACAATATTCGATGAACACAGACAGTTAGGAATGTGGGGTGGGAAAGTCTAGGAAGATGAGAGATACGTGCACACAGGAAATTCCTTCCAGTTCAGTTCAGTGCAGGCAGTGACGGGAATAGTTGCTCACATCCAGACCGCAAACCATTCAAGCTAAGTTTCACAATACACTCTAACCGAATCATTTAACAATCGCATACAGTCGAGTCCCGCCAATACAGTACGAACCCCGCTATTCCGAAAATCCGCCTAATCCGAATAGGGCTAGGAAAAAATATCTACCAAATTTGTTTTGAATTTTAAAACAGGAAATAAATAAAGATTAAGATTAAACTAGTTTTTCCAAGTAAAATCGTAAATTTATTAGCACAGAAAAACAATGAAATAAATGCTTCTGGAGAAAACTGTGAATCTGTCGGTTATCTTATACATGAACAAGCTGTTCAATAAAGAACGTGTAGCCTACTTTCTCCTAAATGCATGGGCATTGCTATAACTCTTGTCCTTTTCAAGGAGTATAATGTTAGTTGTAGTAGCTTGTTGATATACAACGTGATATACGGATATTAAACATGAATATGAGGTGCCCTTTGCTAGTGCTACCTCTGAAAAAAAAAATCAGTTTCACCGCGTTTCAATTGATATGGGGAAACTATTTGCACTCATACATGGACGCCATATTCAAACTATTGGACTGATGACCGTGTAGCTGGGTCAAAGGACGCTTCTCTCATAATGGCATGTTGTTGCAAAATTTGGTAGAGATCAGATGATTAGGTTGGTCGTAATTTGATTCAAGCTTTTAACATTTGGGTGGCCGCCATTACGTTTTCGTCAAGATGGCAGTGATATAAAACATGACTCTGGAGTGACCTATGCTAGTGCTACCTCTGTACCAAATTCCGTTCATTTTGGTTTCACCGTGTTTGAATTGATAGGGGGAATCTATTTGCGCACATACATGGCCGCCATCTGCAAACTATTAGGCTGATGACCTTGTAGTTTAGTTAAAAAACGCTCGCCATATAAATATATGTTGTTGCAAAATTTGGTAGAGATCGGATGATTTGGTTAGTCGTAATTTGATTTAAGCATTTAACATTTGGGTGGCCGCCATTACGTTTCCGTCAAGATGGCGGCGATATAAAACATGACACTGAGGTGCCCTTTGCTATTTCTACCTCTGTACCAAATTTCGTTCAATTCAGTTTCACAGTGTTGGAATTGATAGGGCGAGGTTGGGGGGGCAGACATTGAGTACACACACACAGACACACAATTTTTGGCCCTGTGTAGATCTCATAAGTCTACTTTCGATTTTTTGCAAAAATCGAAAGTAGGCTAAAACTAATGAAACTGAAGGCTACTAGCAATGTGCATAACCAAGTTTGAATGCAATTTTCTTTGCGTGATGCAAGGCTTTTGGTAAGCAACGCTTAAAAATTTAGCCCCGTCTCTTAAAGTCAATTATGTTGTCGTATTTGACGAACATCCACCTAATCCGAACAGGGTTCAGTCCCAATTAGTTCGGATTAGTGGGACTCGACTGTATTTGAAGGTCAATCACCACTTTCAGTATCTTAACAAAATAGCACATGTAACTAACAAATATTGACTAGTTGTGTAGTTTAACCACTACTCCAACTAAATAAGTGTACATAGCCTATTGTAAATACTATCACCCATACTTGTAGACATACATTTAATTCCCTGAGTCTAATGGATCTGATGATGATCGCTTGACGATCGAAACTGGTCATCCAAATGTATTTTCAGTATTAGGGAACCACCCATTACAATTGACTACATTGGTGTTGACCGACTGAAAAATGTTACATTTCGAAAATTGTTACAATTTATTCATAAAAACGAAATCATAGGCTTGTTGCCTAAAATTTAAAAAAAATCTTGGTGTTGGTGTTATGATTCACAAAAACTTAAAGAAAAGCCTATTTTAAGGGTTTAAACTTAAAACTGAGGTTAAAGGGACCTAAGTAACCGGGCCCTAGTAAGGCCTAATTGTTGATAGAGGTTGTCACAATTCACTTGTTTCTATCAACAAACTACCCAGAATACTTCTGACATTACCTGATCAGAATTTTGAAGGATGTGTGTATTGAACAAGTTACACGTCAAACTTGGCCTTTGGCTACTGGAGCTAATCAGTTCGAGGAAACAGTTGGAGCGGTCTGTGGCATTTACTATCGCGTGCTGCAGCCAGCACCTTGTATTCCTGCGGCTTTGTTTAAACAAGACATCTCATGAATCTGGTTTTACTTTCCATACTTAGTACCGCATCAGTTCATGTGATGGACTTTGCAGCGTAGTTCTGTGCGTCAAGTCGCGCATCACGACCGGACTGCAGCAAATCCGGAAATCCAAACTCTAGCGCTGATGAGTAGTATATGGGTTTACCCCAGGAAGGTACTCAGATGGTGCTTTATGTCAAGTCCCGAGGAACCTATCTGGTTACTCGCTGGAGTGACGCCAAAGAGGGACCCAACCGACTCCTGGCAAAGTCATTTGGCATTTGAGGGTGTGCAAATAGATGTCAGTAGATTTACTGGCAAGTTAAAAATCCCCTTTGGAGCCAAATTCAGACACCCTGATGTCTCTAAACGCCGCAGAAGTTAAATGGGACGCAAAACCAATAACATTATTAATTATTATTCTTTATAGGCTCACTGATCCGAAAGGTTTTCATAGACCGTTTATAACTTCAGTCTACGTGTTAAGAAATCTGCTTGATCGTGTCATTGACTTCAAAAATCCAAGAATTAATGTTCAAAACATTCTTTTTGCAACATACTGTCATTCAGCCGTATTCAAATATTCGGAGGACTATTTACAGTCTTGGGAAAGTAGTTATATATAAGATATCATCATGACATGAAGAATTATAACAGTTTGGTTTTATGATACTTTAAAATATTACAGTTACAAACTCTAGTAACCAAAAAAACACAGGTTATCAGACAAATCCAACCCGCAGCCTGCTACGCGGTGCTGATAAGATGATGTCTCAAGCCCCTAATAATTCATATTTTAATAATCCTGTGAATTGAAGTTCGATGAGTCTCTGGACGGGTTTGAAGATGTGATCAGCTGACAGATCATGGTAGTTGTCCTGGTGACATGGCTAAATGCCAGAAGTTTGTTTATTTGGACTTACCGTCAAATGTAGTGACTGCTTTTAATTTGATTTTGTTCGCATTTTGTTTAATTTGGAGTATTATTGTTACCATTATTAGTATTGTTACCATTATTATTATTGTTATTATTGTTATTATTATTATTGTTATTATTAATAATAATAATGGGTTTTTATTTCTTTCTTTTGGTATTTTGTATCAAATTTAGTATATTTGGTGTTGTAATTGTTTAAAGTAAAATACATTTTTGAGTTATTGGTATACCGTGTATTGATAATTTAGTAGTCAGCCCCTGTGATCTTTCCGAAATTGAACTTGATGGAGAGCCTACGGGCGTTCAATTAAAATACCCCGCTTTGGCCATTGGCTGCAAATCAGATATAAATTACTATATACATCACAATAACAGAAGTTGTCCAACAATTCCTACTCACACCCAAGTTCACGGGGTTAAATGCCACGATGTCGTCAGCCCCTAAGTGAATCAACATAATCATATTTGTAACTTGTTATTGTATTTTATTGGATCATTATTCCATCTGTAATGTACCGTTTTTTCAGCGTAAGTTTACGATGGCTGCGAAAATGAATAATGTATGTTGGCAGCATATATTTCGACTGACACATTTTCTTAAAAATAAATAACTTACTGTAAGTTGCGATACTGCATCTTGAACTGTTAACCAAGCTAAGGGTTAATTCCATGTTCCAGGCGAGGATGGAGGTGGACGACCTGTTCACAGACCTGGCGGATGGCAAGAAACTACTCAAACTGCTGGAAATCATCTCCGGAGAGAAGCTGGGTAAACCCAACAACGGCAAGATGCGGGTACACAAGGTGGAAAACGTCAACAAAAGTTTGGCGTTCCTACACACAAAGGTAAGGATTTATCATTCAACTACCTCCGAATAGTACACATCAGGTCTGTGTATGGTGGATTGCACGTAATGTCTTGTGATTATTACAGCTGTTATATGCGTTTGTGAAGTGATTATTATGAATTATGGGATGTGCAATTTGCGGGGTTGATCACTTGGTCAACTATTCCTTGATTCAGGCACAAATGGGCTGTGTTTTAATTTAAGTTCAGTTACTCCAACATGGTACAATTTAAAAAAATAAATAGAGATTCGAGGTCAAACAATCCCTGTTGACTTCGTTCAGTTACACATTTGTAAGGCTATGCGCTGACCAGGTTACGGTACAAAATACAACCCCAAGAAATGTAGCAAATGAATCTCTTGCCAGTGTCTGGTTTAGCGAAATCAAACAATTTCCAGCGGCATTTCCAGGCCTGACACACGGAATGGATATCCAGGGGCGGTCGCAGCCAGAACTGGGGGGGATCCGTCATATGACGAAATTAAGTTGGTAATGTTACGTGCCACCCCCTAGTGGCACTTTTGTTAACTGGATTACGGTGGGGGTACAAAGCACAACACCAATTACTGCTTAAAGAAATAATTAACTTTATTTTGGCCAGAAAATTACACTATCAGCAAATACAAGCAATTAGGAGCCTTACTCCAGTTTCCTCAAGTCTCTTCCTTGAGCGCTCTTGGCCCTTCCACTTGTCAACAGATCACAGAAGTGAATCCGTCCTAATTAGTACGGTGGCCTTGACAGAAACTACCTGCTCCTCTCCATTATGTTCACCGACCACAATTACTTACGATCACTTGCTGCAGGCTATTTCGCTGTCCTCAAGCTGGAGAAACAATGTCACTGGATTTCGTAACTCGCACAGCACTTCGTCACCACACTTCTGTCGCACAAGATAATCGCTTGCACTAGCTCGTAAAACACAACAACAACTGCTTCACGGGTCACTCTTATATAGCAGGCCGGTGACTCAATAAATGGTTCTAGATCCATCCAGAGTCCACGGCTTCTCGAGGTTTCCACCGCTGGTCCAGTCACGAATCTTCTGGACTATCCCTTTGTCTGTAGTAGCCCTGTTGCATAAGGCGCGCGCAATACAGGAGGCAAGCCACAGCCCAGCCCCTGGGGCAGTTGTGACTCAAGCGGCGAGTGATGACACAAACTCACAGCCGTAACACCACCCCCTTCCTAAAAAGGCTGATCGTCCCGATCAATCATTGGTCCGTCTGTGTCCCGCCGTAGGCTGCCAGGCGATCTCGATGCACGATCTTCATCTTCGCCCTCGGGCTCCGCTGGATCCTGTAGACGACATCGTTGATCCGTTTCACGACTCGGTACGGGCCCTCCCAGGACTTCTGCAGTTTGGGTGACAGGCCTTTCTTCCGTAATGGGTTGAAGAGCCAGACCAGGTCGTCCTCGTGGAATCCTCCGGCATCCGTCTGCTGGTCGTATCGGGTCTTCATTCGGTCGGTCTCGATCCGCAGTTTCCTCCTCGCGAACGCGTGCACGTCCTCCAGTTGGTCGGCCAGTTCTTGACAATACTGGCTTACCGGGATCGGATCATTCCCAGGTCGGCCAAAGGCAAGATCGACAGGTAGACGGAGCTCCCTCCCAAACATGGCCCGGGCTGGTGTGCACCCGGTGGCTTCATGCACGGCGGCGCGGTAGGCCAGCAGAAATAGTGGAAGATGTTTGTCCCAATCCCTCTGGTGCTCGCTGACTACTATTCGAAGATGGTTCTCGATGGTGCGATTGAATCGCTCTACCATCCCGTCGGACTGAGGGTGTAGTGGCGTTGTCCTTGTCTTCCGGATTCCCAGCAGCTGGCATAGGTTCTGGAACACCTGCGACTCGAAGTTCCTCCCTTGGTCGGAGTGCAGCTCCAGGGGTACTCCGTACCGGCTGACGAATTCCTTCACCAGGGTCTCTGCAATCGTCGCGGCTTCTTGGTTAGGGAGCGCATACGCCTCCGGCCATTTGGTAAAGTAGTCGCTGACGACTAATATGTAGCGGTTCCCTGCCTCGCTTAACGGGAATGGCCCAGCAACATCGATGGCCACTCTCTCCATGGGGCCGCCCACGTTGTAGGTCTTCAGGGGACCCCGTCGTCTTCGTCCTGGGCCCTTGCTGGCTGCGCAATCGTGGCACCTCGCGCAGTGGTTCTCCACGTCTGTTCGGCATCCGATCCAGTAGAACCGCTCTCTCAGCTTCTCCAGGGTCTTCTTTATCCCTAGGTGTCCACCAGATGATTCTCCATGAACTTCCTTCAGGACTTCCTCCGTCATAGCCTTTGGAACGACGACTTGTTCCCGAGATGTCTTCCCGTCGGTGCTCTCCCAGGTACGGCAGATGAGGCCATCCCTTACAATCAGCGAGTCCCACTGTGCCCAGTAGGACTTAAACTTTGGGCTGCAGTCACTCACAATGTTCCACCCGGGTCTGGGGACACAGGCCCTCTTCCATTCGGCTATCAGTCCCAGGTCATCATCTTCCGCTTGCGCCCGCGTGAAAGATTCGCGGCTCCAGCTCCCTTGAAGTTCCACGGTAGTCCTTCGGCACTGTATCCCGGTGTTCTCCTCCCTTCGGACACAGAAGGTGCAGTTTTCTGGGCACGGTCTTCGTGACAGGGCGTCGGCGTTAGAATGCAGTTGGCCTTTCCTGTGCTGAATCTCAAAGTTATACTGTTGAAGCCTCTCTAACCACCGCGCTAGTTGACCCTCGGGCTGCTTGAAGTTCAGGAGCCACCGCAGGGATGCATGGTCGGTCCTGATGAGAAATTCTTGCCCGTACAGGTACTTGTGGAAGTGTTCAATGGTCTTCACGATGGCGAGCAGCTCCTTCCTGGTGACGCAGTAGTTCCTTTCTGGCTTTGACAAGGCCTTGCTGAAGTAGGCCACTACTCTCTCCTCGCCGTCCACTACCTGCGACAGGATTCCCCCTATGCCAAAGTCGCTGGCATCGGTATCGACGATGAACCTTGTTCCAGGTCTGGGGTAGGCCAGAATAGGCGCGGTGCACAGAGCCTGCTTGAGTTGCTCGAAGGCATTGTGGCATTCTGCTGTCCACGTGAAGAGTTGGTCCTTCTCAGTCAGTCGATGTAAAGGCTTGGCGATGTCGGCGAATCCTCTCACGAAGCGACGATAATAAGTGCAGAGTCCCAGGAAGCTTCGTAGTTGCGACTTGTCCTTCGGAACTGGCCACTCCCTCACAGCTGCGGTCTTCTCTGGGTCGGTGCGCACCCCTTCCTCGGAGACGATATGCCCAAGGTACTGGACCCGCTTCTGGAAGAGCTGACACTTCTTGGGGCTCAACTTCAGCTGGGCAGCCCGTAGCTTCAACAAGATCTCCTTCAGGTTGCTGTAGTGCTCCTCGAAGCTCCTCCCCAGAACGATGACGTCGTCTAGGTATACCAGGCAGGTCTTCCAGTGTAGTCCCCTCAGAATGGACTCCATTAGCCTTTCGAAGGTTGCAGGGGCGTTGCACAGACCGAATGGCATGACGGTGAACTGCCAGAGCCCGCTGCCCACAGAGAACGCCGTTTTCTCGCGGTCTTTAGGGTGGACCTCCACCTGCCAGTAGCCACTCTTCAAATCCAAGGTGGAGAACCATCTTGATCCTGATATGGTGTCCAGCGTGTCGTCGATCCGGGGTAGAGGGTAGCTGTCCTTTTTCGTGACGTCGTTCACCCGCCTGTAGTCCACGCAGAACCTGGTGGAACCGTCCTTCTTCTTCACTAGCACGACCGGAGAACTCCAAGGACTATGTGATGGCTCGATCACCCCTTGCTCCTTCATCTCTTCTACCATCCGGTCGACTTCGGCTTGCTTGGCGAGCGGGACACGTCGGAATGGGGCCCTAATCGGTGCGCTGTCCCCAACGTCGATTCTGTGCTGGACCAAGCTTGTCCTGCCGAAGTCTTTGCTCCCCACGGAGAAGACATCCTGGAATTCGCGTAGCAGGTCCTGAAGTTGGCGTGATTGCTCTTCGTCTAGATGGTCCTGGGATCCTTGGTACAGCTTCTGTAGTTCTTCTGGCAGGGCGCGTCTTCTTCGGTTGTCCGTCTGCAGGAGTCCGTCCGTCGTATCTGTGATGCGGGCAATCCAGGTAACGGGCTCGCAGACTCCTAGGTTGGTGTCCCGGTGAACCGTAATGTCGTAGTCGTTCAGGTTGGACAGGCGGACGTACGGCCGAGACGTCGTGTTGATGAGAGTCTTGGCAACTAGCAATCCTTTTGTCTGGATGTCCTCATATTTTGGCTCGATAACAGCCGCCACTCCCTCGGCAGTTCCGTCGACAATTACGGCAGCGCTGACCTCCGTCCTGGCGGGAACGATGACGTCCTCTCTCAGCCTTACTCGTCGTGCGGTGACGGCCTCGTGTGCTGGTTGCAAAGCAAGTTCCTCACCTCCGAAGTGCAGAGTGTTGGTACTCAGATCCAAGATGATGTTGTTCTGGTCCAGGAAGTCCAGTCCGACGATCACTTCATTTGATACGTCAGCCACAAGCACTGGATGCTTTATCGCCCGTCGACCAATGACGAACTCCAGTGATGCTTCGCCGTGTACCGGTGCGGTCTCTCCGGTCGCGGTTATTAGCTGGAGGTTCCTTTGTGTGGGTTGCACTCTTCACTTCGGGATCACGGTGGGACTGACGATGGTCCTCGATGCTCCCGTGTCGATTAGCATGGGCCAGCTCTCTCCGTTGACGACTCCGTCGACCATCAGGCTGCTATTATCCCTCCGTAACTGCGTCACACGAACTTGGACTGCCGGAGCTTGTCGACTGTCACAAGCCAACCTTTGCCCCCCTAGGCTGGCTGATACTTGCTTTCCTGGGCCGCGCGGTTTCCCTACGACTGACTGTCCCGACGGAAACCCTTGGCGGCGGCGATCACCGCAGTCCTTGCTCAGGTGGCCTCTCTTACGGCAGGTCCAGCAGGTCGGTAGTCCTCTTCCGGGCCGCCTCTCCGGATGTCCTTCGGCTACGATTTTGCTGGTGGTACCGCGACTATCGAAGAAACGGCTTAGCGCCTCCATTAATTCATCGGCCAGGGGCTTGGTCTCGCTGGTTTTTACTGGTTCGTCGACGTCCACTTGACGCACCCGCGCGTGCATTCTAGATGCCTGTTTCGCCGTCTCAAACTCAAGTGCGTGGCTCAGCGCATCTGCCAGGGTCTTATTGCGTGCGAGTCGCAGCGCCTGTTGAGTGTCCGAGTCCCGTAGTCCGTCGGTGAAGGTTTGCGTCGCAATCTGCTCCAGAGAGTCGGCCGGCGCTGTTGGGTAGGCTAGCCTTACGAGGCGTGCGATGTCCATCTCGAACTCCTGCAGGGTTTCCGCGTTCTTTTGTACCCGGGTCCGGAGCTGCATCTGGTAGGCCTGCTGAAGATGGCTATCCCCATATCTGGACTCCATATGTGCGATCAGTGAAGCGTAGTCCTGGGATCCGGTCGGGATGGCCTGAAGGACGTTAAGGGCGTCCCCTCTCAGCGCTACAATGAGAGCTGTAGCCTTTTCCGTGCTGTTCCAGTTGTTTATGGAACAGGCTGCCTCGATCTGACGTAAATAGGTGCTCCACGGGACCTTCCCGTCGAAGGTTGGGGGCGTCACTCTGCTCTGTCCCGTTCCTGGTGTCCCCGGTGTACCTGTGGGCGGGCGTCGGCGCAGCTCGGCAACTTCCTCTTGAAGAGCGTTGACTTTCTCTTCCACCCCCGTGAGTGGGCGTTGGCGCAGTTCGGCAACTTCCTCTTGTAGGGCTTTGACTCTCTCATCCACCCCGGTCGGCGGGCGTCGGCGCAGCTCGGCGACTTCCTCTTGTAGGGCTTTGAATCTATCTTCCATCCCTGTCGGCGGGTGTCGGCGCAGCTCAGCAAATTCCTTCTGTAGAGCGTTAAATCTCTCTTCCACCCCCGTCAGCGGGCGTCGGCGTAGTTCAGCAACTTCTTCTTTTAAGGCGTCGAACTTCTTTTCCACTGCCGTGACTTCCAGTTCTAATTTCTTCAAGTCCTGTGCTAACTCATTCTGCCCGTCTTCCATCTTCTTCTGGCCGTCCTCTATCTTCTTGGTTAAATTCTTCTGGCCATCTTCTAATTTAGCAGTTAGGTCCTCGGCTAACTTCTTCTGGCCGTCTTTCATCTTCTTCTGGCCGTCCTCCATCTTCTTCAGGTCCTCCGCTAACTTATTTTGACCGTCTTCCATCTTCTTCTGGCCGCCTTCTAATTTGCAAGTTAGCTTCTTGGTTAAATTCTTCTGGCCGTCTTCTATGCCATTTAACTTTTCTAGCAATGCTGCCAATTGCGCCTCCATTTTAGTTGTTTGCCTTGTAAAGGGCATGCACTCACAGGAAAATTTAAAAAAAAATTGACCTGCTCGGGTTTTGAAACCAGGACCGTCAGGTGTTGTGCTTGAGTTCGTAATCCCACTTCTGACACCAGTTGTTACGTGCCACCCCCTAGTGGCACTTTTGTTAACTGGATTACGGTGGGGGTACAAAGCACAACACCAATTACTGCTTAAAGAAATAATTAACTTTATTTTGGCCAGAAAATTACACTAATCAGCAAATACAAGCAATTAGGAGCCTTACTCCAGTTTCCTCAAGTCTCTTCCTTGAGCGCTCTTGGCCCTTCCACTTGTCAACAGATCACAGAAGTTAATCCGTCCTAATTAGTACGGTGGCCTTGACAGAAACTACCTGCTCCTCTCCATTATGTTCACCGACCACAATTACTTACGATCACTTGCTGCAGGCTATTTCGCTGTCCTCAAGCTGGAGAAACAATGTCACTGGATTTCGTAACTCGCACAGCACTTCGTCACCACACTTCTGTCGCACAAGATAATCGCTCGCACTAGCTCGTAAAACACAACAACAACTGCTTCACGGGTCACTCTTATATAGCAGGCCGGTGACTCAATAAATGGTTCTAGATCCATCCAGAGTCCACGGCTTCTCGAGGTTTCCACCGCTGGTCCAGTCACGAATCTTCTGGACTATCCCTTTGTCTGTAGTAGCCCTGTTGCATAAGGCGCGCGCAATACAGGAGGCAAGCCACGGCCCAGCCCCTGGGGCAGTTGTGACTCAAGCGGCGAGTGATGACACAAACTCACAGCCGTAACAGTAATATCAAAATGTCTAATTAGTTCGAAATATACCTGATTTAATGTAGCCTAATAGAGCATTACAGTTGGCAGCCCTGGTGACTGAATATATTCTTAGTTCCATCTCTTAAGGTACAGAATACGAAATTTGGTTAAAGTCCAATGGACGTTACATGCAGTTAGACATTGGCTCTATCAGCACGCGTAAAAGCATGTTGGCAACAATGTCATGCGTGTGCTGTTCAGAAATAATCTGAAATAATATGATATCTTGTTGTGCCAATTTTGGATGAAATCTACTTGTTAGTATAGAAGTTACGTATTTTAAAATTGGACCTATCGGCAGGCATAGAATCATGTTGGCAACACTGATTTATATTAATTACTCCAAATTAATCTAAAATGTCATGTACTATACCTGTGCATAGTTTAAAGCCGTCGGCTTGCATACTTTCTGATATATTGGTGTTTGAATTAAAAAATAGACAGAGCAATTATTAATAGTTGGCAGCCCTGGTGGCTCTTAAGAATACGCTCAGTCATATCTGTTTATGTACACATGTTACATAAGAAATTTGGTTGAAATCCAATCGATAGTGTAGAAGTTATATGCATTTAAAAATTGGACCTGTCAGAAGGCTTAAAATTATTTTGGCAACACTGTCATGGTTGGCCTCCTGGAAATTAAACTGAAATAGTATTATGTACATGTGTGCCAATTTTGGAATAGCTCCCATGCATACCTTGCACGATATCCAACATGGAGCTCAAATTTCTAGTGCGTTTTTTCAGCAGTTGGTAGCACTGACATCATTTTCATATATGGACTTGAGATATTCCGGTAAACATGTTTACTCATACTAAATTTGGTTTCGATTGCTGCAGCCGTTTAGGAGTTGATAGGGGGGGGGGAGACACACAGCTAGACAGACAGAAGGACAGACAGACATACATTTTTCCCGGATCGATCTCATAAGTCTACTTTTTCCTAATTTTTGCAAAATGTGAAAAGTAGGCTAAAAATTGAGGAGAGGATCGAATAGACTCTAGAAAGAGAACACACACTATACAATTTAAATCTATTTATTGTAGGTATATGATCAAAGAACAAAATCAAATCGCCTTGTCTTCATTTTGGCAAACCGATCAATTACTTTCTCCACGCCAGTCCTTCAGCCGTCGCAATGTCGGGAGTGGCGTTACTCACAGGCAACCTGCAGGAGAGTTTTGACTGTAGGTGTCAAGCTTTGAGACGCAGCTACCATTGACTCAATTGCAGTTGATGGCAATTTCTTCCCTGCCGACTTCAATCTCAACCATCGCTGTCTCCATACTGCATACTCTCCCTGCAAGTGGCGCCCGTCGGAAATTAACAAAGGCTGATACTTGATACGAAGAGCCTCCAAACTTTGCACCACTGTTGGGTCTTCAGCCGGTTTGTTAACGCAGATTGCAGGCATCAACAAATTTAAGTCGAATGCGGCCCAAGATTCAATTGGAAATTGTTCCTTGAGATCCTGCACCACATGATCGATTAGCGGAATGAAGTCAGTTCGGCGGTAGAACTCTTCGGGTGCGTCAATGTCTGCTGGAACGTTGGACCGCTTCCTCCTGCCTGCTCTTCGGGGCAACGCCACCTCAAACTCCAGTTCTTCGGCAAAATGTTATCTCGAAGTACGGTTCAGCACTCTCACGTGCAGTCGAAAGCGCCTCGATGGTGTCCATGACACCCGCGGAAGCCACCACCAAGTCCAATGAGTCGTCCTGAAGAAGGAGGCTCAAATGCCGGGTTTTACCTAGGACGTCCACAGACACAACATTGAAACCACAAATTGCGTATCCCACAATGATTGAATGAGGGATTCGTCTGCACTCGATGTGTCGCTGTCCTCCCATTCTGCTATGATTTCTAAAGCTCGAATTATCTTAACTAAGAGTCTCTCGAACTGTAAATGGCCATCATGTTTTTCACTCCACCTCGTTTCACACAGTTTGCCAAAGTCTTCGCCCAAAACTGACAAAAAAAACTTTGGTTCTTTTAGGAGATAATCTAGCAAAGTTAATTGTACTTTTCATCAATGCTGTACCATTACGAGTGGGCACTACTTTTGAAGTTTTCGCTGAGCTGCTGTTAAGGGCGTGATTGTAGCATGGACACCTAGAACCGCAAGGTGCCGCTTTCAATAGTTCCTGTACTGCATCTTTCGTTTCCGATGACATCACCGAACAGTTATCCGTGCCTACCCCAACACAAAGCTTAAGATCGAGTGAGAGCTTTGTAGTGAGATCTTGTACAACGTGACCGAGAGCAAAGCCTGACAATTTTGGTTCCCGCCTTGAATATCGTCCACCCTAATAGACTTGTAGGCGTCCGCAAATGTCAAAAAATCTTCGTGCACCTTCTCTTCGTGGACTAGCGAAGTGACAATGCAAGCTGTTCTTTTAGGAAAATGTCTGATGTCTCATCGAACATGCCTGCTACTTTTCACCTTACGAACAATGTCTTCTTGGATTTCCTCACGACAGCACTTAATCAGATAATTTTGTGTTCTATTACTAATATACGTAGCCCGTGCTGATGCATTTTCAATGTGGCTACGAAGAGTTTCGTCGCCGCTTTCGACTCGAAACCGAAGGAGTTCACGGAAGTTTCCTTCATTTTCTAAGGGGTCTCACTCTCACAGGCAGGTCCTGTGATATCAAAATTGGAACTGTTAAGTCAAACCTTTGCTCTCTTCCCTTTCTGTCCTCTGCCTTTATCTTTCTCATTTTCATTTTTTTTTTCCTATTTTTGAAGACCGTTTGGAGGAGGGCGGGGCAGGGCATGGCCCTTGGGACCGCCCCTGGATATCACTGACTTCATCGCCAAGCGATAGAAAGACAAACTCTTGTTTAATGTTTTTTAGCCTATTTTCATTTTATGAAGGGACAGATGACCTCGTGGTTCCGCCCCTTAGAGCAGCAATAACTAACTCATTTTATGAAAGAAAGAAAAAAAAAGGCTTATGAGATCACCTTTTGTCTCTGTGTGTGTCCCCCTCTAATAACTTCTAAACGGCTGGAGTGATTTCAATGAAACTCGGTAAGGGCTTAGCACCATTTTGGCCGACTCCGACCGTGCCCTTCAATTTGTTTTACGTCTCACCAATCCAAAAGGCGGCTGTGTGAAATATTCACCAGCATTCAATTTCTCCGAAAGTATTACCGATATCACCCTGAAATTTTGTACGGTGATCAAGGGAACTACTAGAAGTTCACCTATGATACTTTCGAAAACCTGGTAACTACAAAACCAACATGGCGGCCAAGCAAAGTTGCGACATTTAAATAGACGTTTCTCGCGATTTAACCAACCAAACGCAATGAAACATGGTCCAGTATATGTTCATACACATTGTAATGCACTGCCATCTAATTTCGTTCATTTGTTTACATAACCTCAAGATGGCGGCTGTGCGAAATATTTCACCGGCGTTCTATATCTCCGAAACTATTACTGATATCACCCTGAAATTTTGTACGCAGATAAAGGGAACTACTAACAGTTCATCTACGAGACTTTCAAAAACCTGTTAACTACAAAACGAAAATGGCGGCTAAGCGAAGGTGAACGTTTTAAATAGACATTTCTCGCGATTTAATCATCCAAACGCAATGAAACGTGGTACAGCAAATGTTTATATACATTGCAATGCACTGGCATCGAATGAAAGTTTGAATAATGAAACTACGCAATAATATTCCTGTAATGGTACATAACTCTATGGCCTATACATATACCAATCCAACATGGCGACCATCCGAAATATTTAGATGGTTCTCAATATCAACGAATTTGTTACAGCAATCAAACTGAATTTCTTTATGTTCATAGAGGCTATGAACATAAGTTCAATAACCTGGTGATCAGAAATCCAACATGTCGGCGACGCGAAGTATACATATTAAAAAGCACGTTTCTCGCAATTTGACCATCCGAGTGCAGTGAAACTTGGTACAGTAGATTTTTATACAAATGTTAATCCACTTTCATCTAATTTATTTCAAATGTTTCCATAGCCACAAGAGGGCAACGGTGCGAAATTTTAAAATCACGATTTTACTTCTTGTGTCCCAATCCTGCGATTGGAGTTAGAATACTACACGTACACAATAATCTTCATGTAACAGTACATAACTCTAATACCTACATAATATAATAATCGAACATGGCGACCATCCGAAATATTAGACGGTTCTCAATATCTACGAATCTATTACAGCAATGAAACTAAAATTTTGTATGTTGAGAGAGGCAATTAACAAGTAGGCTTTAGTTCTTCACGGAACTACTTGTTTATTTTTATTTTTTAATAAGAAAATAATTTATTTCGTTTTATATATGATTTTTATTTTTCTAATTTTTATTTTTTGTATATCTTTATTTTTAATTTAATTATTGACTTCTTTAACATTGTACCCAAATTAAATCACGGTAATTTTTGGAATAGTGTATGTTTACATATCAAAATAATGATGATGATGATGATAATGATAAAACGTATTTGAGAGGGATAGTGCGCCCACCCGGACGGCATCTTAAGGGTACGCGCAACAATGCTTTATACCTGTGTTACCACTACTGCATAGCCCATGCTTGACACCAGAATTCAGCGGAGAGGGCCGCCCTTCCGCCCAGCCGTGTTCTGAATGTTCCCATCTTAGTTGCGATAAGATTGAGAATATGTGGTTCGTTTGACTAAGGGGCTCGTCTCATGTGCTGATGGTCGCGATTTTGAATCTTGGTACACTCCGTCGTAATTTAAAAGTCTGTAGCCTAAATGTGGAAGATCGGTCAGCGGATCGGCTGGAACGTATTGTTACGTGCCACCCCCTAGTGGCACTTTTGTTAACTGGATTACGGTGGGGTACAAAGCACAACACCAATTACTGCTTAAAGAAATAATTAACTTTATTGTGGCCAGAAAATTACACTAATCAGCAAATACAAGCAATTAGGAGCCTTACTCCAGTTTCCTCAAGTCTCTTCCTTGAGCGCTCTTGGTCCTTCCACTTGTCAACAGATCACAGAAGTTAATCAGTCCTAATGAGTACGGTGGCCTTGGCAGAAACTACCTGCTCCTCTCCTTTATGTTCACCGACCACAATTACTTACGATCACTTGCTGCAGGCTATTTCGCTGTCCACAAGCTGGAGAAACAATGTCACTGGATTTCGTAACTCGCACAGCACTTCGTCACCGCACTTCTGTCGCACAAGATAATCGCTCGCACTAGCTCGTAAAACACAACAACAACAACAACTGCTAGACAGGTCGCACTTATATAGCAGGCCGGTGACTCAATAAATGCTTCTAGATCCATCCAGGGTTCACGGCTTCTCGAGGTTTCCATCGCTGGTCCAGTCACGAATATTCTGGACTATCCCTTTGTCTAGTAGCCCTGTTGCATAAGGCGCGCGCAATACAGGAGGCAGGACACAGCCCAGCCCTGGGGCAGTTGTGACTCATGCGGCGAGTGATGACACAAACTCACAGCCGTAACAGTATTTACTTCCACTGGTTGCGGGTGAGGGTCAAGCCCAACAAGTGCTCTCCCGGGACTGAACGCATTCCGTTCCAACCCTCACACAATGTAATAGAAGATGCTCACTCTGTGCAAAATTTTACGCGGACAGAGCGTGTTGATCGCGTGTGGGTTCGATCCAGCTCACCAACACTACTCTGCTTTTCGTTCCTGACTGACTCCTGACTCCAATGAAGTGGAGAGGAGATGGTCTCGCTATGAATATAGAGGGGCAAGTGGTGACTACCTGTGGAGACCCCTGCACGTTAGAACATTTCATGGCCATCCCTGGTTTAAATCCTCCAAGGCAGAGCCGGTATTGGAACGCAGGTCGACTGGGCGTACAGCTACTAGCCTACATTTGCCATGATGCCTTGCTTATCATGCTATCCCTAACTTTCAAAAATGAAGCAACAGTACCAGTAATGATCGCGAGTGCGAGTTGGCGGAATCCACCTCGGGCAAGGTCGATGGGAATTCCTAACGGCCTCTCCCTTGAATGGAAAGTAGCATTGAATATTTGCGGCACGCATGAACTCGTGTGTGCCAAGACTAAATTCCTGAGTTCACCCACACTACGCATTCTGTATCAGTGACTGAGCAGTGTTCAGTAATGATCTTATTTCATCTTTAAACTATGATTTGTTATTCAACATAATCGTACAGTCGAAGGAATTATTATTATTATTATTATTATTATTATTATACCTCTGAAGGTAATACCCTGAAATAGATTAAAAATATGCCCTAAAATGAAAAGTATGTGCATGATCAAATTTAAATGAAAAATAAAATTTCCGTAATTTAACACATCGCCGGCCCCGTGGTGTTGGGGTAGCGCACATGCCTCTCACCCGGAGGCTCCAGTTTCGATTTCCGGCTCCGTCAGGGATTTTAGAAACTGACGTGAGGGCTGAAACGAGGTGCACTCAGCTTCGTGAGGACAATTCAGTAGCTGTCTGACAGTAAGGCAGCGCCCCGGTCACGAAAACCAAGATTAACGGCCGAGGGGATCCGATGCGCTGACCCCAATATCTGCAAGCCGAATGGCTGGGCAGCGGTCGCTTGGTAGGCCTAGGACCCTCGAGGGCGGTAATGCCAGGGGTTAAAAATTTAACACGATCTCAATTCTGTAATGATTGCTTTGGTTCGAACATTCTAAGTACTGTACTCGAGTATTTCGAATTGTCGATTATTAAAATTGATCGAACAGTTCAAATATGTTAATTATTTGAAGATAAGTACTCGTAAATTACAGCAATTTGTGTAAAGAAATATGTCGAGTGGACGAGTTGTTTGCAGCAGAGGCGAATCCAAGGGGTCCTCGTTCAACCTGATAGTTATAAATAAATATAGTACTAAACAAGCATCACTTGTTATCTCTTTGTTTGTTTGTTTCTTTGTTTTCTTTCTCTTCTTTCTTTCATTGTTTGTTTGTTTGTTTGTTTGTTTGTTTCTTTTCTTTCTTTCTTTCTTTCTTTCTTTCTTTCTTTTCTTTGATTGATTGATTGATTGATTGATTGATCAGTTTGTTTGTTTGTTTCTTTGTTTGTTTGTTTCTTTCTTTCTTTCTTTGATTCTTTCCTTCTTTCTTTCTTTCTTTCTTTCTTTCTTTCTTTCTTTGATTCTTTCCTTCCTTCCTTCTTTCTTTCTTTCTTTCTTTCTTCCTGCTTTCCTTTCTTTCTTTCTTTCTTTCTTTCTTTCTTTCTTTCTTTCTTTGATTGTTTCTTTCTTCCTTCCTTCCTTCCTTCCTTCCTTCCTTCCTTTCTTTCTTCCTTTGTTCCTTTCTCTGTCTCTTTCTTTCTTTCTTTCTTTCTTTCTTTCTTTCTTTCTTTCTTTCTTTTATTGGAACATTTGAATGATTCGACTAGTTCGACGATTCATTGGATTATTGAGTGAATAGTAGGGTTATTGCACTAACGCAAATATATCGAATGCTCGAGTAGGTTGGAACTATTCGTATGTTCGAATCAAGTATTCGTATTGATTCGAACAACTGGAATAATTCGTCGGTCGAATATGCACAGCCCTAATGAGTAGCCTACACATTTTTCCTATAATTGAAATAATTAATCTATTATTGGCTGTAGTCTGCAGGAATGGTAGGGGTGTGCAGATGCAATTTGAGGCGTGAGAAGAATCATTTGTGAGATGTTTCCTCCTTTCATAAGGCCACGGTAGCTAATCCCAAATACAAGTACCCACACTAGTAGACTACTGTTTACGCCATGGTTTGTGGCCGTCAGCCCCGGTTGCGCGGTCGTACAGAGGACAGTCGGTGAGCCTCAGGAATGGGCAATTAATACGTGAGTTGCCTTCCGCACAACTGACGACTCACGAAAAATTATGCTTGGAGCTCAGTACTGGGGTTGACCGGCCACAAACCATGGCGTTAACTGTACTTGACACAAGCACTCCGGTATGCGTGTACTGGCTTCTGATACTTCGTGTCTGCGATGTCGACAGCAGACAACACTGATGCCACTTGGAGGGCAGCATAGACTGGACCCTTCATCACAAACAAGATTATCTTGGCATACCAGAAATCTTCTTTGAACACAATATTGTCGTTAGAAATATTCTATGTTGTAAAAAGGACGATATATATTAACTTATTTTAAAAGAATGCATGGAGACTCGTAAATATGCATTCATAAAAATATACATTGACCTAATTGTGCAAAATACGCTAACTCATATATTTTCTATGTAAGGAATATTAAATTACTGTTGTAAAAAAATATATAACCATTAAGTCAATAAATGTTGTACATTAAAACCGTACCGGTTTCAGTCTCATTGTGAGCTTCCTCGGCGTAATTTAGGACTTGTAAATGTGGAAGAACATACACTTAATATACATTTTGCCATAACAGAGAATTCTAAAAATATTCTTGTTCCAAAAGCTCACAAATTAAAATTAAAAAAACAAAACAGATCTGTTACAAAATGTCTTAATACAAACATGAAAAGTCTTGATAAAACAGCGTGGAATAGAAGAGATGTGGATGTGAAAATAGACAAGTTGAAATAACTGATAGTTTGGTATGTATTTGCGTTGGAAATAAGCGTAACACTTATTTCCAACGTTTTCATTCCATTATTTTTCTACCAAAATTACGCTGAGGAAGATCATGATTTGACAGGAACCGGTACGGCTTTAATGTACAACATATATCGACTTATGGTTATATACAATTTATTAATTACATCGTCAATTGGAGCATCTGGCATCATAGAAACAGGAAAAAAATGAACGTAAAATTCTGAGAAAAATATTTGGAACAGTACACAGAGATGGGATATGGATGAAAATACCTACCAAAGAGCTATATGAACACACAGACAGACTCACATATATCATTCGAAAACGCAGATGAACTTGATACGGGCACATACAGAGAATGAACAATAAACGACTTACAAAGAAAATCTTTGATGTAGTAAACAGTTCAAAAAGGAAAACAATCAATTAGGGATCAACAAGCAAATGATAGAAGACAGAGAAAAATTCAGAAACAAAATTAAGAACGTCAAATTTTTAGTAAGTGAAAGGAAGAAGATAGGAACATTGTAGACTGAACAAAGGAAACAGGAACACAGTCAAAGGATGAAGAGATTTTGGGAAGAGAAGAAGGGAAAGAAGTGAAAATTGTGACATCATGAGATATTTAAGTTCAAACACTGTCCATAAGGGCAAAAATGATGTAGTAATAATAATAATAATAATAATATCGTCAATAAGGAATTGGGCTATCTTGGTAATTTTTATATCATTTTATGAAATTACTGTATAGGGATTTTATCCGCTGTGGACAGGATTCCGCTTATTAAATGTTCCGGTAAAGACAGGTTTCACTTTCTACCATCTTAGAGTAAGCGAACCTCTCCCAAAGATTCTGGATTTGAACCAGACTTTAAAGCATGCAAAATACTGTTTCTTCTGTTGTTGGTTTGCATATAGGACGTAATGAGTGTCCCACTTACTGAAGGAAGCCCATTAGCACAATAAACACATCCCACTTAACATAGTTCGGTGAAGGGGGCGGCCTGTTCTATCAACACATATTTCGATACTTGTCTGAACCTGTAACTTATCTTCAGATGAAGTACGGGAGTGCTGAGATCCTCGGGTATACATGGCATCTCAAGGTTGGTAGGTTTGAATTGGAAACCTTCCTGAGTGCTTTTTCCACTCACATTCCAGGAAAATATCGAAGACATAGTGACATGCATTAAAGCTATCAAACGGAATATCTGTTTGGTTATCCGGCGACAATGGTCTCGCAGATATAAAGTTCAACTTCCTACTGTAATTTTCTCACCCTTCCACGCATTCCTTACTATTTTGGTTCCTTGGAGACGACCCAGAGTGATTTACACCTAATTATTCCATCAGGAGTGATATCGTCAGTCTCAAGTACAGTGTCAGATTACATTCTTGTTGACTTGACCCTCGCTGAGGATAGAGGAACGGAGACGCAGGGAGCATCTTGCGTTCCAAGCACTCTGCAAATTGACTTTACCCTCGCTGAAGATAGAGGGGAGGGAATGCATGTTATTGAGGGAGGATAGGAAAGTAGTTATAAATTAAAGCTTATTTTCTCTGAAAAGAAACTGTTACATTCTTATTAATTACCTTTATACTGCAGAAGAATGTTTTTTTCCTGCCATTTAGCCTGGATTGCACCTCTGGAGATACTATCCCAAAATGAGATTTATTTGTTGTAGAATTGCCAGTTCCTTTTTACTCCTCCTTTCCTTGCCACAGCCAACATTACGCAGCCCCATTTCTTGGCTACCTCACGATATACCGAACATGATCAATATTGCCTAAATTTGGACCTCATGGGATGGTTTGTTGTGGAAAAAGCTATAAAATAAAGTAATTATTACAATCCAAGGACTGTGCGAAGTGCTACCTTGTTCAGCGTCGTGAAATTTACTTTCTGTGTGTTCAAAACAATTATTGTTTGTATCCAGTGGCGTACGCAGGATTTCATTCTGGGGGGATTTATTGATATAGTGCGGTAGTTGTGTATATTATTAAAATATTTCGATTATTGTTCATAAAAAGCAGTAATTATTAAATAAACATTATCTTCGCATGAAAACTATTTTCATTATTTTTTCCAGCACAAAGATTTTAAAAATTATTATTTTTAATTACCGGTATGGAAAATAGTAACTAGTTATAAATACTGAAATGAGGCAGTGGTATCATCATGTCCATACGTGATTGCTTATAATATTGATATTATGTGAGAGAAAAATAATGTTTTGCTCTCCATGTTCTTACTGCCATTAGTCTACTACTGGTATTGGCTCTCAAAATCAGCCTATCTTGATCCATAATTGATAGGAATAAATTGCATAAACTCATCAAGTACCGAATTATCTTTAACGAAACGGACACATGACACAGATATGCACATTTAAAGCAGCCCGAAGTGACGTGAAAAAGGTTACTGATCGCACACTTTAACAGCAAAACTGATTGACTATCGACTCCAGGAGTTTTAAATTAATAATACCTGTACTCGTTATTTAGATTTTTGTTGTGTTTTCTCTTTCTGGGTTAAGAACTGTACAATTACTGACGGTGACCCAATATTACCTGATCACGAACGCTTGCGTGTGTTAATCAAGGGTTTTTAACGACGTTATCTTATCTGTTCCGGCATGCTGTCAGATATTTGAGCACAAGTGCTGGTCTGTTGAGGGTAATGAATGCCGCACATCTGGAAGTACTTTGCAACTTGAGTCACACGTCCGTGGCGCGAGCCGCTTGACTGTCCTTGCTTCTTAAAAAACTGGTCTAACTACTCGCACAATTGAGAACATATGCAATGACACAACCAAACAGTAGCACAAGGCTCGGAGATATCGGCATTGAATCTCGAACTTGTTTTAAGCCGACCACGTCTCAATGAAGGACGTATCGTACAGCCGCCTCATCTATGCACATTGGGGCTGTAAATATTCGGACATTTAATTATTTTATTAGAATTGTTAGAATAATTTCGAGTACGAATATTTCATTGGAACATGAGAATAGTTCGACTAGTGGCTTCGGTGGCGTAGTCGGCAGCTAAGTCCAAGATCGTGGGTTGAAACCCGCCCGAAGACGTCGGAATTTTAAGAGCGTTAAAATCCTTCAGTGTGCCTTCCTTCGAAGGGGAATCTCAAATTATAAAAGTCGCCTTGTCAAACACTATGAAGATGAAAATGCACAGCCTGCTTCCAGTCAACCGACTGGGCCAGGGATGGAATAAATGAAGTCCCCATTTAGCGGCGAGGATATGAACTGTGCCGTCTGCCGAAGCCTGTCGCACTCCTCTGAGGCAATGATTAAATGAATATCAGATGAAATTATAGGGGAGTGTGTTGCTGGAATTAAATGTTGACAGGAAAAACCGGAGTACCCGGAGAAAAGCCTGTCTGCCTCCGTTTTGTTCAGTATAGATCTCAAATAAAGTGACCGGGATTTGAACCACGGACCCAGCGGCGAGAGGCCGGCGTGCTCCGCCTAAACCACGGAGGCTCTCCTTGTTTAAACACTAGAAAGTAGTTTAATAAATGTATTAACACGTACATGTTTCGTTATATCAATGATAACTTCGTCAGCGTGAAAAAATCTTAGAAACTATGTTAACAAAAACCAAAAAGGAAATGGATACCCTTACAAAATATCATTAATTTAAATAAATGAAAGGTCACAAGCATTAATAATTATAGGATGTGTGAAATACTTGGACATTGATATTCCAGCCGTAAATGATTTGATAACATTGCACCACATCCACCTGAGATATGTCACTTCAATTTTTTTTTGCACATATGAAAGTTTGCTTCAGGACATAGTCCTGCTGAAATACATCTGTCGTTATGTATATTTAATACCATCTTCATAATGGTTAATGTCTATGCAGTTTATTCGGAAGGGAAATAAAACCTGCGGGCCAAGGATTTATGGCATGAAAAAGAACCTACCAATACATGCCAAATTTGTAGGTTATTTGGTTTAGGATAGCTCAATCAAGTTCCAACGTTCGACGCTGGTTGGTCAGTGGCATCTGGTAGCCAAAGTTGGAATTACTTGAAACTGAACTTTCATTCATCTTCATTCATTTCATCTCTCATTGGCCGGCTCCGAGGCTAAATGGTTGCGCGCTAGGCTTCGGCCCGAAGTGCCCCGGGTTCGATTCCCGGTCGAGCCATCAGGGATTTTAACCTCCTGGGGTTAATTTCCGTGGCTCAGGGACTGGGTGTACGTGACATCTTCATTCCCACTTCATCGTCATTACGACGCGCAGGTCGCACACGGGCGTCAACTTGAAGGGCCTGCACTCAGCCTTTAGGGGCAGATGACCTCGTAGTTCTGCCCCTTAAAACAACTAACTGCACTCGATCTCCGGAGGCCACACGATTATTATTATTATTATTATTATTATTATTATTATTATTATTATTATTATATCATTTTTCATTGACTCCTCTTGTGACGTTGGTTTCAGGAAGGACATCCGGCCGTAGAAACCATCAGCCACGTGAAATGTCATCGCATTTCATCCCCGACCCCGTTGGAAACTGGATTACTAAGGGGTAGACATAGATAGATACGAATAGACTGTTCGAATTCGAATGTCCAACCTATTCGAATTTTGAAACACTTCCATCAGTGAAATAACCAGATTATTCAGTCAATTTGATGAACAAGTCGAACCATTATAATGTTCGCATAATTATAAACATAGATACAAAGAGAAAAGAAAGCATGAAGAGAAGAGAAAAGATGGATGGAAGGAAAGAGATACGTGATGCTTGTTTTGAATTATATTTATTTATAAGGAACTAGCGACCTGGCCCGGATCGCCCGGTATTTTTAACGGTTTACCCAGCGTAAGTTACAAGGCGCACGGAAGGCAGGTTTTTCTTCGACTCGATTCCCTGAAATCGTTGATGCTCGGCTTAATGGGAAGGGGTTAACCCCCATCCGACCCCTTGAATTGGCCCCTGCTTTTAACAACTCGTCCACTGGACACATTTCTTGCACAAATTGCTGTAATTTTCGGGTACTTATCACCTTGGAATAATTCTCATATTTGAACTTTGGATAAGAAATTGCCAACCTAGACAAAGCTACCAACAGCGATTTTTAGCCTATTTTCAATAAAAATAAAAAAAAACCGCTTATGAGATCACCTTCTGTCCGTGTGTCTGTGTGTGTGGGTGTGAGGTGTGTGTCTGTGCCCCCCTAATAACTTCTATACGGCTGGAGCGATTTCAATGAAACTCGGTAAGTTCATAGCACTACTCCGGGTTACCCCGACCGTGCCCTTAAATTTTGTTACGTCTCACCAATCCAACATGGCGGCTGTGCGAAATATTTCACCAGCATTCAATATCTTCGAAACTATTCCCTATATCACCCTGGATTTTTTTTTACGGTGATAAAGGGAACTACTAGAAGTTCACCTATGTGACTATTGAACATCTGGTAACTACAAAACCAACATGGCGGCCACGCGAATTTGCGACTTTTAAATAGAAGTTTCTCGCGATTTAACCAACCAAACGCAATATAACTTGGTACAGTATATGTTTATACACATTGTAATGCACCGACATCAAACTTCGTTCAATTGTTTACATAACCACACGATGGCGGATGTGCGAAATATTTCACCGGCATTCTATATATCTGAAACTATTAGCGGTATCACCCTAAAATTTTGTACAGAGATAAAGGGCACTACTGGAAGTTCATCTGTAAGACTTTCAAAAACCGGTTAACTACAAAACGAAAACGGCGGCCAAGCGAATTAAAAATTTCAATAGACCTTTCTCGCGATTTAATGTTCCAAAACGCAATGAAATCTGGTACAGGAAATGTTTATACACATTGAAATGCACTGGTATCCAATTTTGTTCAATTGTTTACATAATCTCAAAATGGCGGCTGTGCGAATTTTAAAATTAAGTTTTTATTTCTTGTGTCGTAATCATGCGATCGAAGTGAAAGTTTGAATAATGAACCTACGCAATAATTTTCCTTTAAAGGTACATGACTCTATGGCCTATACATTTAACAATCCTACATGGCGACCATCCGAAATATTTTGACGGCTCTGAATATCTACGAATCAATGTATTATAGCAATCAAACTGAATTTCTTTATGTTCATAGGGGCTATGAACAGAAGTTCACCTATAGGACTTTAAATAATCTGGTGATCACAAATCCAACATGGCGGCGACGCGAAGTATAAATATTCACATGGACGATTCTCGCAATTTAACCATCCTAGTGCAGTGAAACTTGGTACAGTAAATCCTTATACGAATGTTAATCTACTGGCATCTAATTTATTTCAATTGTTTACATAACCACAAGATGGCAGCTGTGCGAAATTTTAAAATCTCCTTGTTACTTCTTGTGTCCTAATCACGCGATTGAAATTTGAATGCTACACGTACACAATAATCTTCATGTAGTCTACCAGTACATAACTCTAGGACCTACATATATAAAATCCAACATGGCGACCATCCGAAATATTTAGTCGGTTCTCAATATCTACGAATCTATTACAGCAATCAAACTGAAATTTTGTATGTTCATAGTGGCAGTTAACACAAGTAGGATATATGATAATAGGCTGTATAGTTCTTCACGGAACTACTTGTTACTTTTGTACCCGTTCTGAAAACATGCTGGAATAACATTACAATGGCGCAATAGATATCATAATCTTGTGCCAACCATATACGAGTACAGTAATGCGTAGTAGATGGAATATGCGGTCTACATGAAGTGAAAATGTATCAATGTTCTTCAATAGGCGGTGCATTATTGGTTATGTTACGTTATGTTATGAAAGACTCCACATTGTCACATAGGCCTATACATATAGGATACATAAGTTATTTATCTCTACATACGGTAGAATTAAACAGTCCTCGATTCTTGGATGTAACGGGTAATCTCGAGAACCACTAAATGGATTTTGATGCGGCTTTCACCATTCTGTAAAGGATTTCTCGAGAAAGGTTTCTTTGGGAAAACATTCATTTATGACCAAAGAAAGTCGAGCATTAACGATTTCAGTGAATAGAGTAGAAGAAAAACCTGCCGTCCATGCGCCTTTTAAGCTTGCGCTGGGTAAACCGATGAACTATCTGTAATTATACTAGGAGTGTAAGAATTGTTGAGTATGAAAAGTTATACAAAAAGTCCGCGACAGCATTTCTTTATCTTTAATGCATCGCCCACTATAAGTGTTCCTACGTTTTTATTTCTTCCAACAATCTCTATTCAGTGGAAATTTAAATTACTAGTTTCGGAGCGAGTTTGCGAGCTAGCCAATGAGCCTATCACACCAGCTTCGGCCGGCTTCAAACTGTCGAGTCGTGTAGAGTTAAGACTTCAGAGAAGAGTATGTGTGTTTGGAGTTTCGCTGTTCACCTCGGCTTTTCTTAATTGCGTCTGCGCATTTTAAGCTTACGCTGGGTAAACCGTTAATGATACCGGGTGAAGCCGGGGCGTGTTGCTAGTTATTTGGATAAGATAATAATAATGTTATTGGTTTTACGTCCCTTTTAACTTCCGTGACTTTTAGAGACGCCGGGGTGCCGGAATTTTGCCCCGAAGGGGATCTTGAACAGTAAATATGCTGACATGGCTCCCTCCCATTTGCTCACCCTGAAATGCTAGCTGACTGCGCCGGTATTATATCCTGTAACCTTGGGCACAGCAGGCGAAAACGTTACCGCTGAGCCACGCAGTCAGTCCTTTGAATAAAAAATCCCGCCCTAGACAAAGTTCAAGCTGCCAACTTTCAAATTACAGTATGCGTACCAGTGCAAGTGCCCTGGAAACATGGTGACTGAAAAAAGAGTGGCAATGGGGAATTCAATCCTGATTCGACCTAACAGTAAGCAATTATAGTAAAAAAAAACACCAACTTTTGTTTCTAGTAATCGGTGGCAAATGGCTAGTATACATTGTTATACAGTATATTAACTTATACAAGGTGACGCGGACTATATAAATATATCCTCCCTATATTATTCTGCTAAGGTCCCATTTGGTTTTGTACCAAAAATAAGGTCCTGTTAACACCAACCTACACATATGGGGTACCTACAGGTTCCGCATAACCTCATGTATGCCCGAAACGCATTCACTTCCTCCTTAAATGCCTCAAAATTAAATAAATACCTTAAAAAATGTACATTACAATGGGAGCACCGTAACTTGGCGAGCCTGCCTTTGGAGCGCAGGACAGCGCAGCGGCGGCAGCCATCTGGCGGGAGCGCGGCGTACTGCTAGGCGAGCCTGCCGCTAGAGCGCAGGGCAGCGCGGCGGTGGCAGCCATCTGGCGGGAGTGCGGCTTACTGTTAGCTGAGGAGTCTCTCAGCAGATGGCCCCGGTGTGGTCTCGCCAAGACTTTCTCTAGGGTTCAATCCTTTGAAAATGTAAAAATTGCTCTAGAAGAAACTCCCGAGCAAACAATAACTGATGAATTCGTTGTAACATCGAATATTGTCTACAAAGAGGTGCTGAGACAAGTACAAAACACTGTTCTACATAATTCTTTGTGTTCTTCTCATGTGCGTATGCCGTTTAACAACAATGAATACATTTCTTCAATATTTAAAACTTCGTTCTCCCACATTCTTCCCTACTACCCCATAAACCTACATTCACGTTGCGAAAGCTCGCACGGGCCCACTAGTATCTATATAGCCTAATACGCTAAGGTAGTACTGTAGAGTGTAGACTATGTTTCACAAAACTCAAGCTCCTAAACCAGGGGGAGTTTGTAGGTGCGGTTTGTACCAAATTCTTCCGAACTATCTCAATAGTACAGGAAAAATCTTGCATTTCTTGAAAAGTCAACGGAAATATATTAATTTGTTTATACAGTGCTTTAAAACAAATAAACAGGATGGTAGCCCCTGCCTGAAGTGTGTCGCGCTCAGCCCGCATAACACTATTGCCGGGCGGGTAGTCTGTACACATGGGGCGCATACAACCGACAATTCTTAAAAGTCTTTACAAAACAAACATATTTATAGAAGCCCGCATAACAGTAAAGCCAGGCGGGTGGTTTATACACATGCCAGAGTTCTCGCACGGGTCCGCTAGTATCTTAATAAATGCAGTGGAATGTATCTTTCAAAAAAACATCGGATAAATGGCGCCCCCTGACGACTCGAGGATCCGGTATAATTTGCACATTGTCTCTCATGTCAGTGTTGATTTGCGCGACGTGTTAATACTTGGTGAAGGCTAGAGTGCACTGTGCCAGACACTGCGTGCTATTGCTGATGTCACACTATAATTATTGCTAATTACTGCAGCCACTGTAGTATTTACATGGCCACCAGACGTCGCTATAAATATAGACGTTTCCTCAGCAGTGTCGACACAGGCCAAGGTACTGCATCAGTGACGTCAGACATTTGTGGTTGATGGATATTAATGACCAGTGGTATTTTTTTATAATACATTATTTCTCAATACTATTACCCCAATCAATACACATTAAGGAACATCTATTCAACTGTTCAATTGTTGTACATGTTTCGGCTTGACAATTAAGCCTTCTTCAGCCAAAAGTTCAATTAAGAACAATAATTAAGATATCTATGAATTACTGATTACTAAGAACAATAATTTCATAGCCACATAATAAATAGATTAGGCACATGTGTCTTACTGGTCTTTAAAAAGTCAGTTACACTTTTAAAGGTGGCTTCGGTGGCGTAGTTGGTAGCATGGTGAGCTTCTGTGCCCAAGATCGCAGGTTCAAACCCGGCCGAAGTCGTCGGATTTTTTAAGAGCGTTAAAATCCTTCAGTATGTCTTCCTTCGGAGTGAAGTAAAGCAGGCGGTCCCATGTCATAGATTTATGGTATGTAAAAGATCCTTCCACAGTCTAAACTTGTGTGAAGCTAAATTTCTAGGTTAGATTTCGTTGGAACGCTCCATCAAAGTTCCAACGTTCACCACTAGGTATCAGTGACATCTGGTAACGAAAGTTGGAACTATTTGAAATTGAACGGAACTTGTACACCCTGTAGGTGTCCGCTTGAAGCAGCTACAGCCTCTTGACGGGCCGAACATGTCCTCGGACACTCCCGGAATCAAACGCCATATGATAAATAAATAAATAAATGTAGGTTAGATATGATTAACGCTAGATTTCCAACTTTCGTCGCCAGGTGCCGGTTGCGGTGGCATCTAGTTGTCAAGTTCATAGCTAGTTGTCAAGTTCACAGCTAGTTGTCATTGACGGTAACATTTGGTTGCAAAAGTAGGAACTACTTGAATATGATCGTCTGCAGTCCTTACCTGAATTACAGATAACACACACTAATACAGCCATCACAATATTAACACCGGTTATCAGACAGACTCTACACACATCCAAAGTACACGGGGCTTCTTGACCGCGTTGTCGCAGGCCCTAAGCTGAGGAACCAACCAACACTTTTAAAGGTCTAAATATTAATATTTTGCTGGCTTCAAATTTCATGTTAAGTGACAAACCAAGAAATTGCATGATTTGTTTCCAGGTTTTTAATACAAGTTACCAAAAACTGTTAAACCAATATCCACAATTTTTAAGAATGTCAAATAGGGGAGCAGTTAAATCCGCCCTGAGTTTGTCATGTCTTGTTCTATGTTGGGGTAGATAGTGAAAACTCGTGTGAACAAACTGAGAAGTGGTTAGTGACAATGAACGAGTATATGGCAACGTTGTGTACTTATTCAGGCTTTGGCCGCATTTGTAGAACGGCAAGTTGATAATACGATACATTTTCATTCAGAAGCGTTCATAACAATATATTGTGTGTTATTTGCCAATGTTATTTGAACTAAAGAACAAAATGATCCCACATAGCACCTGTGCGGCGTGCGCTATCTATTGGGGCTACTAATACTACCACGACCACACACGTTTTCAGGTTCCTTTGATGTAGTTCGTTTTTCAAAGAAATCGACGTTGGACGTTGCAAATGGGAAAAACTTATCCTGGAATCTTCTAGTAGCCAGTTCACTTCAGTAATATTACAGACGGGATGTAGTTTTTGTTTTGTAATTTAAATAGACATAAGTTCGGCGCCAATGCTCTGGTGCATGACTAATAAACCTAACCAAAACCGTTTCAGTTTCGCAGCCAGGTAATGAGTGTACGTAATTTAGAGCAAGATGATCAGATGCCGTGAAAATGCTGGTAAACACAATGAGAAAACATCCCTGCTTACAAGGCGTTCAGAGATAGTCATCTGGGATGAGAGGTGATTGACCCCCGGAACTGGTTTCATCTGTGCGGCGTTGGGCTCTTACAAGGTGTCCGTTACTCTAATACACACACATAGGCTATTTACTGTAAGACAATACCTATTCATTCTGGCAGGAGGAAATTACGGTTCATCTTCTGGGATCGCTCACATCAATAACACACGGTCATTATTCCTTTGTCTGGATACAGTGGCGTAGATAGGGTTACGGTGCTCATTTTGCCACACTTTGGAACACTGCCGGCAGGCGTAGCTCAGGGGCAGTGCGAGGCTCAAGGACTTGGCAATGCCCTTGCTTATAGTTCGAATACGGCCTAGGACATGGGTGTTTGTGTTTGTTTGGAAATTAAATAGTGTTTTTTTTTTTCCTGCTCTGGTCTCTTCTTCTACTACTCCCCCCCCCCCCCCCCTAACAAGTCTGGGTCCCAGGCCTTAGGGGCTGATGACCTCGCTGTTCTACCCCTTAAAGCAACAACTAACTCGCCAGGCGAGCATAACTATATGATGTAACTGTCACTGTACTTGATAATAATTTAGAAAATACT
This sequence comes from Meconema thalassinum, assembly GCA_946902985.2. NCBI lineage: Eukaryota > Metazoa > Arthropoda > Insecta > Orthoptera > Tettigoniidae > Meconema > Meconema thalassinum. The sequence continues at coordinate 581,940,445 of OX336391.1, read as the reverse complement.
ATATAGACGCTGTGTAAGGCTTGCTTCCCAACTGGATTAGGGAGCTGGCGTTCGATGGTCGTTGCTTAGAATAGCGGCCATCCTGAGTATGAGTCTTCTCGGATTTGTCTACACTTGTGCCAGGTAAATGCGGGAATGATGCCTTATAACAAAGGTTCGGATGTTTAGAACCTAAAGAAACTAGAAATATGTAGGCAAATATGCCATAAAATACTGAAATATGGTCCAAAAATGCTTTCTAAAAACAAGTGTTAATAATGTAGTGAAATGTTATATTTATTATTAATTCTTCATGCAAACCTAAAAAATTGTTAAAATCTACGCTGATTTCATGAATAGGCTTACGATAGAAATGTTTTCCTCAGATATTTATCGCAGAATGTTTCAAGAGACTCGCGGAAAGCAGCATATTCTTCACCTTTTCTCGCGTTAAAAACTGCGACACAAATCACATTTCCTGTAAAAGAGAAAGAAATTGACCTCGATTAAAAATACTACAAAGTTTAGTTACAGTTAAATATTTACTGATAGTCTGCAGCATATGGAAAGTTTAATTTTTTTTTAGCGTCGCTAACGTACAGAACCTTGCAGCAGCCAGCGGATACCCCTAAAACATTACCAAAATATGACCATAAAACATTAATATTGCTGAAATATGACAATAACTAAGAAAATTACCCAAATATCCATTTATATCTATACTAATATAATAAAGCTGAAGAGTTTGTGTGTTTGTGTGTTTAAACGCGCTAATCTCTGGAACTACCAGTCGTATTCGAAAAATCCTTTTGTATATGATAGCCTGATTCAAGAGGAATAGTTTAGGCTATGTAGCATTAGGCTACACATCTCAGGTAACCTTAAAGATTGATTTTTGTTCAGTAAGTTGGAAGAACAAGCGCTCCAGAACGGCTTCAATAATACCGAAGTCAGTTGTTGCCATGTAATGCGGACCGCATCACGTCGCCCCTACCAGTGTCCTGGTGCAGAATTGCGAGCTGCTTATAAATTGCAGTCACGGGGAGTATTTAGTGCAAAAAGATTTCTTAGGCCCCTTAAAACAGTTATCATGACAATAGTATGCCTCTGTATAAGGGCGATAGTGTTGGTGCAGTATACTGAGGTTATCAGCTGCAATAAGCGTTGGTGCTTTAAAATTTACTTGCATTTATTCTGATCCTTATCCTTGAGCGCTCCAGTTCTGTAAAACAAATAAATCCACCGGGAGAAGCCGGGCACTACTGCTAGTGCTCTATAAAATCCACCTAAAATAATCAGGGACATTGAACTCCTGCTTAAATACAGTTTTTAATGAAAATGTAGTCGAGGAAAGATGAAGTTATCAAAAGTAATTCCAGTGCACAAAAATGGTTCAAAAGATGAACAAGTGCCTACGTGATCTATGGCTAGCGCCAGCGCTGAAGGAGTCGTCTCGCTGTGGGTAGAGTGCAGGGCATTTACCAAGTGAAGAGGCTTGCCACGGTGGGTGAGTGGTTATCGTGTAGGATTACTAACCCCAAGCTTGCAGGTTCGCTCCTGGCCATGGTAAGGGATTTTTGAAAGGCGGCAAAAATTACGACACGCATGTCATACAATGTTGGCATGTCAAAGAACCCATTTGAATTCAGTAGGCCGTGCTCATACTGGCAAAATTAATCTCGAGAGTTTCCGCCAACACAAAGTTCCTAATTTCTCTACTAGAAAGCGCTATAGTGTCAAGGAGCTCTCCTTGACTTTCATAGTGCTTCAAGGAACAACAAAATTCGACGTGCAAGCTACCCTCTGGGTGTCAAATAACAATGCTTGCAACCGGCACCTGAGGCCATACGATATTATTATTATTATTATTATTATTATTGTTATTATTACCAAGTGAAGAACGTGATCACTAAGGCCCGGAAGTTCATGCAAAATTATATTTTTGCATATTTTGGTTATTTTGGCACAAAGCATCATATTTTTCTCCTTTGCTTGTTTGAGTGCTTATCTGTGCTTGAGAAGGGCGTATATTCTAATTTCCTATTGTTTTGACGTGCTTTTTGTTACTTCATGTTCTTAAAGTCGTATATTTCGATTCGGACTCCGAGAGTCTATCACAGAATAATACCGAAATTATTTTAATACCTAGTACGTTTCAGTCCTTTTTGCAAGTTAATATGATTTATTTTTATTCGGCTTTCACTGTGTATAAGGTGCGTTCAAAAAGTAACGAGCCGGAGGCATACTTACAGAAACCAGTACCTGTATGCTAGAAGTATTGGCCCTGGCTGTTCAGGCATGTGTCCCACTGTGACACGAGGCGGTGAATGGCTGTCTCATAAAATTCCCTGGGCTTCGATGTGAACCAGTTCCGCACGTACAGCTGGACGTCGACGTCCGAGGTGAATCGTTTGCCCCGCAGAGCCCTTTTCAGGGGATCAAATATGGCGTAATCACAGGGAGATAGGTCTTGACTGTATGGAGGGTGACCGAGAACCTCCCATATGAATTTCTGCAGGAATGCCGCGACTGTGTTGGCCGTATGAGGTCGTGCATTGTCGTGGAGCAGAATGACCCCACGGGTGAGATTGCCTGGTCGATTTGTTTTGATCGCTTGGCGAAGGGTGGTCAAGGTTCGCGAGTAACGCTGGACATTCACTGTTGTCCCGTGCGGTATCAGAAGGGGGCCATCTTGGTCAAAGAAGAACGTCAGCATTACCTTTCCTGCACTCGTGTGGATGGCCTTGCCTTTTTTGGGTGGTGGTTACCCTGGATGCTTCCACTAGAGGCTTTGTCGTTTGGATTCTGGTTCGAAGTGATGACACCATGACTCATCTCCAGCCACCACTCGTGCCAGGAACCCATTCCCTTCCTCGACTAGCGCTGCAGATGACAAAGACAGTGGGCCATTCGACATGCTTCCTGATGTGGTTGAAGACTGTGGGGCACCCATTGGGCACACACACACTTTGCGCAAGTGCAGTCGTTCCTTCATGATGGTGTGCATACTTCTGACGCTTAATCCGACCACGGCGGCTATGGAGTTCACTGTCCCCGGCGGTCCTTGGTAATGAGTGCATCAACCAGCTGGACGTTGTCATCGGTAATGCAGGGGGGTGCCCCAGACCGGGCATCATCGGCTAACGACACCCGTCCTTCCTGAAGCTCTTGTGCCACGCCTTGACTCTTGCAAGGGGCATGCAGTGTTCGCCGTACACTTGCGACATTCGGCGATGAATGTCCGTTCCCACTACTCCTTCCGCTGTCAGAAACCGAACGACACCTCTTTGCTCTTCGTTTGACGCCTCCATGTCACCGTTTGCAATGCGACTGGCAGCGTTGGATGATTGATGCATGCTGCTGCTCGCTTTGTATCGTCACGTCACGTGACGTGCACGCGTGCCCTCTAGCGACGGGCTGTGACCTTCCACGCTCTGGTCGGAACCACACCTCGTTACACATGCCACGGTTAGCCGATGTCGTCACCGGTTTGCGCATTCCAGCCTCCGGCTTGTTACTTTTTGAACGCACCTTATAAATATTGTAATTTATTTTAATTTTGAAAAATTCAATGGCTATTAAATACTTCAAATAAACAATAAAATAATTATTGATGGTCAACGCCGCTCCATAAAATAACATTTCCTACTATTTAGAACTGTTTCTTACAAGGAGATGCCGCCATGTGGTTTACTAGAAAAGCGTTCAAATTTGGAGGGTTTGTTCTTTATAAAAATATATTTTGCCTCTGTTCGAGCGTTTATGCCAATGGGTCTTAGTGTGTTCAAAATTGAACGATTAAAACCAATCCTCAAACTTTTGATGTCCTATTACCGCCCACGTTCCCGGCTCGTCTCCATGGCGTAGTCGCTAGCGCGTTGGCGTGGGGAATTGAAGGTTTCGAGTTCGAGTCAGACCTTGGTCAGTGCTTTCTTTTCTTTTACTGATACATCCCTTAATGTCTCTTGTGTTTTTCTATTATGTATTTGCTAGCTGAATGCCTCTCACCAAGGCGGTCCGGGTTCGATTCCCGGTCAATGCATGTGAGATTTTCGATGTGAAATGCCATGTCCTGTGGTTCGGATTCCACGTAAAAAGGAGGTCCCGTGGCTCATGATCTCGAGATTAACGGTCACGTTAAACTACAAGCTTCCTCTATTATGTATTTGCTGTGGTCTCTTTGGTTTTGGAGCTATGTACACTATTTTAACTTCATTATTCATCCGTGATGCTTGAACGTGCAGCGTGGCCGGCGACGCGACGCGACGCGACGCGACGCTACTTTAATTCGCACTGCGCCGAGTCTAATGCAGAAACGCAAGAGCCGTTCCATCTGTTCCACCAAGCTAAACTTTCTGCATGCAAACAATAACGTAAATATTAATACATTAATATTTTAAATAGAAAAAGCAACAGCAAATAATGAAGTACATGATGTAATCTGCCAACTTAAATTATGTACCACAAACATAAAATGAAAGAAAAAATGTCAAAGAAAGATAAATAATAATAATAATAATAATATCGTATGGCCTCGGTGCCGGGTGCAAGCTTTGTTATTTGACACCCAGAGGGTAGCTTGCATGTCGAATTTCGTTGTTCCTTGACTATGAAAGTCAAGGAGGTTAGACGTTAGATACCTAAGCTCCTTGAACACTATAACGCTTTCTAGTAGAGAAATGAGGAACTTTGTGTTGGCGGAAACTCCCGAGATTAATTTTGCCATTATGAACTCGGCCTACTGAATTCAAATGGGTTCTTTGACATGCCAACATCGTATGACATGCGTATTGTATTTTTGCCGCCTTTCAAAAATCACTTACCACGACCAGGAGCGAACCTGAAATCCTGGGGTTAGTAGACCGACACGCTATTTACAAAGATCAAGGTAGGTTGCGATCACGGTAACTTACATTCCCAACGCCAACACGCTAGCGACTACGCCACGGAGACGAGCCGGGGATGTGTGCGGGAATAAGACTACAAAAGTTTGAGGATTGATTTTAAATGTTCAATTTTGAGCACACTAGGTAAGGCCCATTGGCAAAAACGCTCAAACAGGTTTTTATTTTTTATGAAGATCAAAGCCACCAAATTTGAACACTTTTCTAGTAAACCACATGGCGACATCTCCTTGTTAGTTGGGATATTTAAAAAAAGGTGTAGTTATATGCCCATCTGTTCCTATTTTCTTTATATTCAAAATAGAAACGCTAAAGAATACGGAGTGATCAAATTGCCGTAGTTATTTCACAGTGCATATGTTTTTGAAACGTGATGCATATTTGACCAATATTTGGTGCATTTTTGCACGCATATTTATTTTTGTTCACTTTTAAAATAAAATTCTCACTAGCGGTAGTGTAAAACAGGTGATAAATAGAGCTCTGCGCGGATAAACAAAACGTTATCTGCATCCGCAATACTGCTACCCGCATCCGCAATACTGCTACCCGCATCCGCACTACTGTTATCCGCATCCGCCCCGCAACCGCACGACTTTTATCCATATCCGCACGTTTGTCATCCAAATTCGCTCACATCACAATAATATTTTTATTTGATTATATCAAGTATGCCGGTTATAGGTGCTGCGCTCTGTTGGCAAACATAAGGCGGAGCGGAAAGACCCTGGCCACCTTACCGCACGTAAACTCCGGCTGAGGATAGCCTCTTCGGAGGCTCGGACCTGCCTTCGGACAGAATACCGTTTAAAAAAAGTATTAAAGCAACACATTTAGACATTTGAGGAAGAATTAATTCCCCTAGGCTATGTGTGAATCGCAAGGCAATGTTGACTTGAGTTTTGTCCCTCTGAGTAACGCCAAGTGAAACAGCGGGTGGCTAAATATAGCACTTACTTAATCGTCAGATATAGGCCTACCCACGCAGGCAAGCGCAGGTATACAGTTTTTTTTTTTTTTGTGGAAAAACTCTGCAATTATTGAGAGTATTTCCAGGAATGGCTTCTCTCACTTCTGTATTATTCTCATACAATCCAAGCGAAAGCAAATAGGGAAATCACAAGAAGCGTTTAGTAAAAAATAAAATAATTTAAAAAATCCAGTTCAACATTGTATTATAAGAACTTTCCGCAAATTTTCTCTAAACATTATCCGCAGCTTATCCGCTATCCGCACAGTCATACAAACTATATCCGCACAGGGCTTTAGTGAATAGATGGGACAATATAAGGATTCAAGTAAACAGATGTCTCTGGGGGAGGTAAACCCTAAACCTCCCATTGGTACGCCACTGCATGGACTGTAAGAAATCGCACGAGTACTTCATTAAACAGGAATGCTTGCCTTACGGGGAACTTGAAGACAGCAATTTGCTGATGTTAGATTTGTACTTCCGCTTGATGCAAGCGCGTGCGGTTAGTTCCCTCTACAACTTGCTGACGAGAAGAATGGGTTGTATAACTCGGTGTTACGTGTTCTAGGTGACATTGTGTTGTCACAAACGACCTTGACGCCAAGTATGCTCCCAGTCTCCGGGCAACATCCTTATTACGGCTTCAGGTGGATGTCCCAAAGGACGAGTCATATGAATCACAACTGATTTTAGTAGTATTATCTACTTGATTATTGTCATCTTAAAACCCCCCTTCAAAGTGAAGAATCGTGTAATAAACACGATAAAATAATATTAAATTACTCGTAGCAAACACGGTATTTATTGAAGTTAATTAAAAATGCAACGGTGCCACCTCGTGGTGTAGCGGCTAGCCTTCTTTGTTGTCGCTCCGGAGATCCGGGTTCGATTCCCGGATCTGCCAAGAAATTTAATTGTGGTCTGAGGGCTGGATACTACTCTGAAAAACAGGGAATTCTCAGTGAATTTAAAAATTCCGCAAACCTCAGCGATTTCCCAGGAAATTTTCATGATACTCAAGGAATTTGTTTTGCAAGGTTCACCATTGAATAATAATTGCAAATTATTGTGCATTCTTATTTTTCCAGGAGGAAGTATATTCTGATCGTGAATGTCTTCAATATAGGGTATATTCTTATTGACATTTAATCAGCAAGTTCTCATTTCTTAAAAAGATAAGTATCACGCGTCACTCCCTTAGGCTTACAAGGGAGGCGCGCCCGGGTGAGCTCGTCAGTTGGGTTTTGTTTGTGAAGAGACAGCGACACCACAGCAGCATTATAGTTCTTATTAATGTGTCGCACAACACACCGGCGTCGGTGGGGCCCGGGATCGGGTCTCAGCACATATCTACTCCCAGACTGTGTGTAGGCCTACATATGCAACTGTGATTTTGAGAGTCGCCATTGAAGACTTACTGTTAATAATGTACTTGCAAGGTTGACTAACATTGTGAATAGTTAATTTTTTCTACTTCTCTGCCAACAGTTTATATTTTTTGGATATTAATTAAAGACATTTTGCACAATTTAAAAAGTATCTTTCCAGATGATTTTATTTTTAAATTTACAACTTTATCTTGCTACCAGTTACAGATAGTCACTTGAAAATGTTTTTGAGTACATACTCGGTGCGTGTTACTCCTTAAATACAGGGCTCCCGAGAATGTTCTCCGCAGTGGGTACGTGCAGCTGTGAGTGGGTGAGTCATGAGTTTAGTTGGCTGAACTGCACTGTGTCCTTCAAAGCGGGACTTCCCCGTGTGAGCTGTCGATGTGTATCGCGATAAGCGCGTCAGCCTGCATGTCTTCAGCGTGTATTAGTCAGCGAGCGTTCAGATAGATTATTGGAAGAGTGCAACAGTATATAGGCGGTAATATTTACTACTGAAGAGTTTTTTTTCTTTTTTGGTGGAATACGTTTTTCGCGAAGGCGATCGGTTTACAGAAAATGTAAAAATAAGATTTCAGGCGCGGTTTCCTAATTTAAAGTGTCCGAACCGTGATACCGTTCGAGATTTGGTAAGTAAATTCCGTGTGACTGGCTCAGTTCACGATGTACCGGGAACAGGCAGGCCTACGCTTTTAACAGACGAAGAACTTGATGAAATCTCCGATATATTGCTGCGTAGTCCAAGTAAATCAACAGGAAAATTAGCTCAACAAACAGGAATCTCTAAGTCGACAGCACATAGAGCTGTAAGAGACAAGCTTCAGTTGTTCCCTTATAGTGAGCGATGTATGGAAGATAGACATTTGCTCTCACGGACTTTTTTGTAGAACTCTTCATGCTGAACATTTCTTACACTCATAGTATTTAGATATTTTCAACGGTTTGCCCAGCGTAAGCTTACAAAGCGCTCGACGCCAGGTATTTTATCGACTTTTCCACTAAAATCGTTACTGCTCTGCTTCCTTTGATCATAAATATTTTTTTTTCTACAGAAATCATACCCGATATATCTTTTACAGAATGGTGAAAACCGCATTAAAATCCATCCAGTGGTTCTCGAGTTTACCCGTAACATTCAAGAATCGGGGACTTTGTTTTATACTAAGTAGAGATGTTGCAAGCGGCAGCCGTGCTACCAACGAAACTGCTGTAGCTAGCTCTCCCAGACGCATGTAGGCGCTGCGGAGAACGTTCCCGGACTCACTGTATCATAGGGCTGAACTGAAGTAACATAGCCCGTAAATCTTTATACTGAAACTACTTTTTTATGGCTGTTTTATTTCCTGAAATTCTCGGGGAAATCTGTTGTTTTGTTCTGTCAGACGCCCTGTTCATGTACACAGAATTGTTTTATTGCTGTGTTATTATTAATTAATCACTTGCCACGGTGGGTGAGTGGTTATAGTGTCGGACTGCCAACCCCAAGATTGCAGGTTCGCCCCTGGCCATGGTAAGTGATTTTTGAAGGCGACAAAAATCACGATACTCATGTCATACGTTGTTGGCATGTTAAAGAACCCATTTGAATTCAGTAGGCCGTGTTCAATGGCAAAATTAATCTCGGGATTTTCCGCCAACACAAAGTTCCTCCATTCTCTACTTGAAAGCGCTGTAGTGTCAAGGAGTTTAGATATCTAACCTCCTTGACTTTCATAGCGTTCAAAGGAACGACGAAATTCGACATGCAAGCTACACAAAGCTTGCACCAGGCACCCGAGGCCATACGATATTATTATTATTATTATTATTAATTAATCATGCTATTATTAATGTATGCTGCTGTATAATATGGAGACTGAGCCCTGGTTACACACGTGCGTGATCCCAAGTGCCCGAAACGATCTGTAAAAGTGGTAAATCTTGAAGCTAGGCGTTGTCCTCGCGTCCAACATCTCGTTGAGATTGGTTAGTACAATGTATAATTCAACTGAGAGTCGAGTTCCTCGTTCCTTGACGGTTCTACAAGGCCGCGCGCCGGGTTTGCAACACAACGCGTTACCTCGTGCCAATGACCAGGCATTGAAGTGCACTTTGGCCTACATCTGGCGAGTACCCGAGTCTTCACAGGGCGAATTCGACTGTTCTTTAGGGCATTGCCCGGCGTAGATGTGAGTTTCCAACGGATCTTGGCCACAAGAGATTAGGCACGAACTATTTTACATAGTTTGGGTCTATCCAAAATTAACATTATAGGCACTCGCGAGTAAGTTCTGCGTATCGTAAGATGGAATTCGGACAATTAGCCGGGATCTGACATGCCTCGAATTTAATTGACACAAAAAATCCCTCTAGTTGGCGAATTGTTTTAGTATTAACCTAAAATAAGAAAGTAATATATTTATAGTAGTGAGATATATTTTGTGCCTTTCCCTCGAGTATGCATATGAATAAGAGCCTTTGTAAAATGCTATTTATCCACAGCCTTTGAATTATCAAATTTAATCCATTACAGTTCATTTACCTCTCATCATCCCGGTCACCACAGCCTTGACTTATCAAATTTAATCCATTACAGTTCATTTACCTCTCATCATCCCGGTCACCACAGCCTTTGAATTATCAAATTTAACCCATTCCAGTTCGTTTACCTCTCATCAACCCGGTCATCTCGTGGTGTAGCGGCTAGCATTCATGTCTGTCTCCTCTGAGGTACGGGTTTGATATCCGGCTCTGTCAAGAAATTTAATTCTGTCCTGAGGACTGGAACGGATTACACGGGGTACTCCCAGTTTTGTGCGGCGCTAAACTGAGACGAGGTGGGTTCGAATCCTACCTCAGTCACCCTAGAAGTGGTTTTAGTTTTCCGTGGCTTCCCACTTCTACTCCAGGAAAATGCGGGGAAGGTTCCTGACATATGGCCATGGCAGCATCCTTCCCAGTCCTCGCGTCCATTAAAATAAGTACACGCTACAGGCACAGCAATAACACAGCTATCAGACAAATTTTCTCTCTTTCTCTACACACACACACACACACACACACACAAAAGCGCGCGCGCGATAATCACTTGTCGATCATAACTAATCATAGCGATCCGATGATGATCGTAACTAATCATCCAAGTGTATTATTAATTTCATGCATTTTTAGGTTTAGGGCATAACTCCCATTACAATTTGGGTACAGTACTGTTGACCGACTGAGAAGCAAGTACATTTCATACTAATCATTAGATCATGAAACATTCGATGATAACCTTTATTTTTGCAAGGTTCATTACTTTATTAAGTTATAGTTGAGAGAAAATACAGACTACATTTTTCAGTACAAGACACAGCAAGACCAAACAGCTAGCTAACACGGGAAGACCATTATTAATATTTTTATTTTATTTATCATTTACATCAGACGATACTGAAAATGTACCTTGAAGCTGACGTTGGTTAAGGAAGTTTAAAGTGTAAAAATCTACTAAAAATCAGGGCTGGGAGTGGATATTCGTTAGTTTCGTCGGATATACAGTACACAGAATCATCATCCCTTTCTGCACGGATGTTAGTTTCTCTCTCATTCTAACTTTTTCCGTGTGTATATAAACAGACGCCATGTTTAATTATGAGGTACAGTGCCACCTGAGATTTGTCATACCTTGTCATAGCGCGGACTTGGAAGGTTCTTTGCATTCAGAGCTCCCACAATGAAACCTCCCACTTCCTACTTCTACTCCAGGCAAATGGCAGGGTGGTTCCTAACTTAAGGCCAGGGCCTCCTTTTTCTCTATCCTATTCCTGATTACTAATACACACACTTCTACAGACACACAATAATACAGGTTGTCAGGTTAATTTTCCGTATACACACACACAAGTACTCAGGACTGAATGAACACAATGTCATAAAGCCCCTCAATGACTCGACAACAACTTTTAAATTTCCCTCCTCTTTGCCAAATTACCGATCACCATGACAATTGCATTACTATGATATTACTGCCTGCAGTTCACCAGTATTTAAAGTATTACTTTAGGTAAATAAATATCCTTATTTTCTATTTGTTTCTAAGACTCCATGTTTAATTAGCTTCTTTACATTCTGTTGCAGGTTCGTCTTGAAAGTATTGGGGCTGAGGACATCGTTGATGGAAACCCTCGCCTTATCTTGGGTCTCATATGGACTATTATTCTGCGTTTCCAAATTCAAGAGATCGAAATTGATGTGGTACGTATCTGATTTATTATATCGTACTGACTTACTGGTCTTCGTGTTTGTTCCAAATTTCCAAAGCCCCTCCACCTCCACAGTGTACAATAGATGGTGCAGAATCCACTCCATGAAACCAGACTATGGTATTAGGTGACCTAGGACAACCTCTTCCTCTTCCTTTGATGGGGGTAGTTGGCAGTGGGCTGGGTTATTAATCTTGTGTATTGTTTGCAGGATGAAGATAACGAGAGTAGTGAAAAGAAATCTGCAAAAGATGCCCTCTTATTGTGGTGCCAACGTAAAACAAATGGCTACCCTGGGGTCAACATTCAGGACTTCACGGGTGAGTAGGGCAGTAAACTGTTATAAAGTAACATTAATCAGTGCATGTAGTTCAAGGGGAATAGTTATAACCATGTATATTTGTATACAAATCATATTTAATTTTTCAGGAGTGGGTTCAATTTTCACCTCAGCCATCTTATGCCATAATGAAGTAATATTACCCAAGTAGGCTCTGGTTTAAAAATTACATTTCTTGAAAATTCGCAATGAGTGAAGTGAATATTTATATTTTCTCTCCCTTAGGTTCTTGGAGAAGTGGTCTTGGATTCAATGCTCTTATTCATGCACATCGCCCCGACCTGATAAACTTCAATGCTTTAGTTCCTCAAAAGCATATTGATAATTTAAACAATGCCTTCGATGTTGCCAATAATGAATTGGGTATTCCTAGGCTCTTGGATGCAGAAGGTAGGATGTGGATACATATTACATGATTTCTTTTTGTTTTTAGTTGTTTCTTGTATTGCACAAATTATTCTTTACAGATGTAGACCAAACTCGGCCTGACGAAAAGTCAATAATTACGTATGTTGCATCTTATTACCATACATTCGCACGTATGAAGAATGAGATGAAGAGTGGCAGAAGGATTGCAAATGTAAGGCACTAATTCATATTATGGTAATGCTAATTGTGGAGTCTGTGAAGTTTAGCACTTGTATGGTAAATGACCTGATTGTTGGTTTCTTTTCTAGATTGTTGGCCAGATGATAGATGCAGATAAAATGAAACTACATTATGAGAGACTCACGACTGATCTGCTGGAATGGATTCGAATGAAAGTCCAGGAGTTAGAGGATAGGAATTTCCCAAACTTCCTTGAAGGAATCCAAAAAGAACTATTACGCTTCAAGCAATATCGGACCATTGAGAAACCTCCTAAGTAAGCAATGACTTTTAAAATGAAGATCATTCCTATTATTCAAGCAGATGAACTGTACCATTCATTGGAGATGTGATTTTATTTTTTTAACCATGTTGACCAGGGACATGCAACCCGAAAGGTTTGGTGATCTACCAAAAGATTCTCACATTTTGAAATGATCTAATGTCCTATTCTTACAATAATTAATTGTCTTTTTGCAACACTGAAAAAAGAATGGCTTCAAATTTCCACAATAATTAATTGCCAAACTATTTTTTTAAAGAAAACTCAACATGTTATCAAGAAACATTTTACCCTAAAACTGTGTCATGTCATTTCCAGTATATAAACTGGGTTGTGGTGTTATTAATGGCACCAGGTATGTGCTTGTGAATAACTCCGTTGTTTCAATTTTGTTTAATGCACCATTATTAGGCTATTTTACTGAGATGTATTACTTATAGAAGTTACTTTCTTAACAATGGCAGTATTTATGAATGATTGTTGCCAACCATTTCATCACTAATTCAAGTTTAAACACAATAAGAAATTTAAGACCTTTCTGTGAAGAAGATCAACAAAAATTAAGTGAAGTCTATTTCACAGAAGTGGCAAAGCTTATAGCAATAAGAAAAATTTAGAATTTTGTTCTTTTTTCACAGCACACTAACTAGTACCTACTACAGATTTGCAGCTCTACATATTTGGCAAATCCTGATCGACAGTCTTGGCACATTGGATGGTCACCACTGAGTGACTGCAATGTTCGGTATATTCTCATCATTTGACTCGAACTCTTCCTCAGATGCAGAATCATGTATATAATTAAATTCCAGCTGGTCGTCATCAATGCAAACAATTTGCTCACTATCATCAACATCCTTGACGAGGGCATTACAGTATTTAATTCATTATAATAACTTACAAAAAATTCAGCCCATAACTGAAATTCGAGCTTCTCTGAAAGACACCGACACATAATCATACCCATAGGTAAAGCCCTGTGCGGATGCGGATATCCGCGGATAAACCCGCGGATATCCGCAACATTTTTCGCCATGCGGATATATTTTGCATGGCTGTGCGGATAGCGGATAAGCTGCGGATAATGTTTGGAGTAAATTTGCGGATAGTTCTTACAATACAATCCGAACTTGTTGAATATCATGGGGAAAGTTGCGTAATGTGCTCAGCGGGTAATCGTGCGCACCTATGTTTTTCGAGTTGGAAGTACAACTAGCAACTGAGTTCACTGCTACCAAGCTGTCATCGTACCTATCAGATAGGGACAGTCAGCATGATGCCAGTCGCTATGTGATAACCGGAGGCTTGGATGAAGAAACTTAACACGTTGCATGTTATTTTCTGTAGCCAACAAACAAGAAGGTACCGTAAGTTTACAGTTGTGATTCAATTATTTAAAATTAAATGTAGTTTTAAATGCCAGCGTGTACAGTGGTTTTGCATGTATTTATTTATCAATATAATAGATTAGTATACCGGGATTCAGTGAGTTACATTTTAAAAGCAGATATGGTGCGCAGATCATATTTGATACAAGTACTACAAATACAAAGAGACATTAATGGCAAAATATTTCGTGTTTGTTCTCCAGATGACAAGAAATTATACGCGGAAAACGGAGAAAAACTCCTACCCAGCAGAAAATGTGCAGAAATCTCGACGTGCAATTAGGGATGATGAGAGGAAAATAAGGGAAGTGGGGAGAAGTTTCAACATTCCCCAGTCAATCCTACCGTGGGGCGTGGTGGCTCAGCGGTCTAGCTGTATGCCTCTCACCAAGGCGGTCCGGGTTCGATTCCCGGTCAATGCATGTGAGATTTTCGAAGTGAAATGCCATGTCCTGTGGTTCGGATTCCACGTAAAAAGGAGGTCCCGTGGCTCATGATCTCGAGATTAACGGTCACGTTAAACTACAAGCTTGCTTGTTTTTCAATCCTACCAAAACAGTTGCTGCAAAATTGTCTTGCACCACCTCGTCTAGTCCGTAAAGCTGTTTTACCAACGAAATGGAGTCAAAATTATCCGAATACCTTTTGACAATGGTAAAATTATTTTATGGCTTAACGCCCACAAAGCTTGTCAGACGGGTCGATTCAAGTTCACATGACATAGTGTACAGTACAGTACCTAAGGGTTCGACTTGCTGCTCAAATGTCTAAAAGATAAAGTATAAAGCAACACATTGAAAATATTATTGTAATGCCAGTAAATTCGGATAACAAACGTGTGGGCAAAAGTCGCGTGGATGCGGGGCGGATAAAAGTCGTGCGGATGCGGGGCGGATGCGGATAACGTTTTGTCTATCCGCGCAGGGCTTTACCCATAGGCTCGTTCGGTCGCTCAAAAAGGTTATAAAAACGAACGAACACCCATCACTAATTTTGGGCATAAACTGCTTCATGGAGTCAAATGTGGCACCAATAATGATTATCACATTGCTGCAAAATGAACTAAACTGAACAGAAGCTTGCAACTCTGACAATAGTTAAATGACACAAATGCGGGAAGGTACCTAGGTACATGGGCTCCCATACATATGAAACTACTCCCTGTTATAAGAGCAAGCTAGTTCGGCAGTATCATTAATGATCCCACGATGCAATTTGTAGGTTGTAGTTATTTGAGTCTTCAGTCTTTTGACTGGTTTGATGCAGCCCCCCATGCTTCCCTGTCCTGAGCTAATCGTTTCATCTCTACATAGCTACCACACCCTACATCTGACGCAATGATATACCCCTACAGTTCTTATCCTCGACCCTTCCTTCCATAACTAAGTTTGCTATTTCCGGGTGTCCAACCAACCTATCTCTTCTCTTCATTAGCAGTCGCCAGAAACATCACTCCTCTCCCAATCGTCTTAATTGCTCTTCATTTGTAACCCTATCTACCCATCTGGTCTTCAGCATTCCCTGTAACACCATATTTCAAACTCTTCAGTTCTGCTCTTTTCTGCTTCGCCAACAGTACAAGTTTCACTTCCATAGAGCACCACGCTCCACACAAAGGCAATAATAGTAGTTTTGATATTCGGTGAATAGAAGGTCGAAATTCAAGATAACATTTTCCATTGTCAGAATTTAGCTTTATTGGTTCAAATACAATTCAATGAATAATGCTCATTATTACAGTTTCAGGAAATAAAGATTGTGACCTACTGGTGATCGCAATCAGTGATTTGCCAGCCTCTAATGTACAGTAGATACAATTCCAGAACTGATTGTAATGTATCAAACTGAACATCAAATTCTTCTTCTTCTTCTTCTTCTTCCTCTTCATCATCATCTTCGTTTTGTTCTTCTTCTTTTCTTTTCCTCCTCTTTTTTCTCTTTTCAATTTAATGCTCTTTATTTATTCCTATGAGAAATGCACAATATACAGGGTCTTTCATATAAAATAAGAGCGCCAAGCGGCGGCTTGGTTAACCGCAGCTGCGGTTACCTTGGCCGAGCTTTTGGCGCGCCAAGGTCCCCTGCTTTAAGCGTGTGTACAATCCTATATGATGCAGCAGCCTTGCTAGCGTGTGTACAATGCTGAAATCTTACTTTAGTTAGTTATTGTTGATGAAACCGAAACCCCTACTTGTGCTAATTTTGTGAGTGATTTATTCGTAGACCATTCAAGATTCTCGCCAATGTCATCTAGCTCATCCTCTGTTAAAACTGTTCGTGTGCGGGCATGTTTTTTATTGAGCACCGAGCCAGTATTGTCAAACTTATTTGCAATTATGTGAATCTGTGCTAGTGAAGGTGGCACTTCATCAGGAAATTGTTGAACAAATGCATCACGTACCCGCCGAGCCGACTCGTACTTAAAATAAGTTTTACATTAAAAAAAAACTATGTTGCAATGATAACTGTCTCACTTGAGGTTTAGACTGGCGACTGAGCACCTGCATGCTTATTGCAAGGTCAAGTTTGGTAATGTCAATCTGTTATTTTTATACAGTCCATCGGAAACAGCCATCGTATGTACTTTGCGCGTGCTTTCAATACTATAGGGGTTTTGCGCCAAAAGCTCGGCCAAGGTGACCGCAGCAGCGGTTAACAAAGCCGCCGCTTGGCGCTCTTATTTTATATGAAAGACCCTGTATAGAATAAAGAACATTAGCCGAGTGGTGAGAAGCTCCCTGTAAGTGGGGAAGGGATCATGCAGAGACAAAAGGGGAATGATGTGTAGCATCTAGGTTAGAAACATCTGTTAAGAAAGTGTAACTTGGCCTATTGTGGTGTGCATTGTTCTTAATAAGACTACAGCCATTAGTGTGCAATGGACATACAACAGACCCCTTCAATTTTATTTGTCATCATCATCATCATCGTTGACCAACTCCAGTTTCCCGGGTGTGGTATATGAGCCCCCTCCATCTCTGTCGATCAATTAACCATTCTTCGTTCACAATCCTCTCCCAATCCTGGCCTCTCTCCTGTACATCCTTCTTCACCAGATTTGTCCATTGTCTTCTAGGTCTGCCAGCTGGTCTCCTCCCTCCTAGGTCTCTTTCATACTCTCTTCTTGCAGTTTTATTCTCTCTCTTCACGTGGCCAAACCACTTCATTATAGCCTTCTGGATCTTTTGTAGTATAGTCTTTTATTCTCACCTCTTCTCTGATGTTTTCATTCCTGATTTTGTCTTTACTGGTCTTCTGGATCATAGTACTCAGGAACTAATTGGAGTTTCGAGTTGTCCTTCCTTGTTAGTGTGTGCTGTATTGTTGGATAAGTTAATACGTTTTGCTATCAGCAGAGTTTATTCTTGTATGTTGGTAACAAAAATTCAAGTGCCCTTGGTGATATTATATTGTGATTTTTAAATAATATTCCTTGTTGCTCAGTTCTTAACATTATATCTCTTTGCGACAGGTACAAAGAACGCAGTGAAATTGAAGCTCTGTATTTCCATATTAACACACAACTGAAGTCGCTGAATCAACCGGCATTTCAGCCACAAGATGGGCAGCTCATCCACGATCTGGAACGTAGTTGGGAGGGACTGGAGCGGGCGGAGCACCAACGTGAGGTGGCACTGCGGCAGGAACTCTTACGACAAGAACGACTCGAACAACTTAATTACAAATTTGAGAGAAAGGCAAGTCAATGTGTCACATTGCAATTAAAGTTTACTATGCTGTTGAATTGTTTCATTGAATTGGCTGGAGCTGAAAAGCATTAAGTTAAAAATGGCCATTTTTTAAACATTTACTATTCTGAAGTATTGACCCGAGGGCCTTCGAATGACTAAAGAAAGAATTAAGTCAGTCTTCTCTTTAAGCCAGAAACCAATGCTACTTGTAGTGTGATAGGAGGAGAAAAGCATTGAGTCAAATGACTTGCTGCCTTTCAGTGCCATATTTCACACTTTACTTTGGCTACACTGTAAGATTCTTGCATGTTACATTACATTGTAAATTACATTTGCACAGGATTTATGTGGTTTATGGTTTGGTTTATACTTTTAATCCAATGTAAAATTTCAACCAAATTGCAACAAAATGCTATTTTTGAAAAGTTCAAAAGCAGCAGAACACTGCCAAGTACAATTCTAAATGCTACATTTTGGGCTAATAACGACAATCTCGAATCGTAGTTAACTGAAAAGAAACTCGGTGTACATTAATGATTTTCAGACTATTCACAGAACTTGGAACCAAGCATACATTTTGAATTCACTGGGAATGTAAAGTTATAAAGGAACTTCAATGTTTCGATCTTTAAGATAACATTCACCACCATCCAAGTTGTGTGTGCAATACTGTACTGATCTTTAATTCCTCCTCTTATAGATTCAATATCATTTATGTTATGAACATATTTCACAACATACAAGGAGATTAAACTGGCATGTACTTTAACACACTTCTTCTCCTCCTCCTCCTCGAACATTGACGAACAATGGCATGATGTGCCATTTGTCCATAGCTTTTCTAAACTGCGACATTGTATTTAGATCAAACAACGGGCTTAAGTTCTTCAGCCAGCATATTCTTTTACGTCCTGGATCACTAATGTCATCAATCTTCCACATTAACATTGAATTTAGTAATTAAAAGTAAAGCATTTTGGCCTTAAGGGTAAAAATAAGGTTCCTTTAGTGAAGAAAATAAAACCCCACTCATTCACAGTCATTCTGAAATAGAACATTTCTTCTTCTTCTTCTTCTTCTGCTTTTACGTCCTCATTGGACCACTTCAGTCAATCATTTCTTGGTCCTCTTCTTCAGTAAGTTTCCTTTCTGAGTCGCCCAGTAGCTCTTCATTCGCTCTGATCTTCTCAGGCGTTCCTCATCTGTAAATACCCTTTTTACTGTATTACGTTTGTCTATTTTAGCCTGAAATCTTATTTTTATATCTCTCAGTTTTTTTAATTTTGTTGTTTCGTTTTCCAAGTCATCCAAGGTTATTTCCAATTCTTTCATATCTTCTCTAATTTCTTTAATCCATCCTACTTGTTGTTTCATATTCCAAAGTTTCACTACAATTTTTCTAGATAACCTGGTTTCTGGTGTCCTCATGATGTGACCAAAGAAAGAAAGCCGTTTCTTCCGAATAGTATCAGTGATGGGCTCCAGTTCTCCGTATACCACTACATTTGGTACTATCCGCCACTGTCCATCTTTCTGATATTTTTTATTTATGCATGTTCTAGCTATTCTTCTTTCTACTTTTAAAATTTTGTCGATTCTGTTTTTCTGAGTAACTTTAAAAAGAGTTTCACTTCCATAGGTCACCTCTGGTTGAACCACCGTCTTGTAATGTTTTACATATATATATTAAAACTTTTTTCTTTTATGGGAAAAATGTGATGCTATTCTCCAGACAATTATTTTGAAGAACCACATTATTTAGTGGAAAGGGGATAGTATCATATTTGGAGTCATTGTGTATTTTGTCGCAAAATCAAAACCACTAAAATCTGTGTATAGAGGTATTGAATCTCTAGCTATAATGCATTTCCTACTTCTTCCCCAAGAAATTCATATGGTGGTGTCAAGATAATAAAGGCAACAAATTTTATTTCTCTCCTTACAGAGTGTCCTGAGAGAGGGATACTTGAAGGAAATGATCCAAGTGCTCTCTGATCCTCGTTATGGCAGCAACCTCACGCAAGTGGATGCGACAGTGAAGAAGCACGAGGCCATCAGTGCTGACATTCTGGCTCGTGAGGAGAGGTTCCACGACTTGACCAACATGTCGGAAGAACTGGTGCGTGAGAACTACCATGGCAAGGAAAGGGTTCAGAATCGTGAGACAGAGGTTCTGGAGCGCTGGCACGAACTGTTGGAGTTGCTTGATAAACATAAGACCAATCTCACCATGCTGTGTTCCCTCATGGCTCTACTGCGAGAGATCGACACAGTGATGTCTACAATCGAAGAGCTCCAGGTGAGTTTTATTTATGTACGGTATTGTTAATTAATTTATTTTATTTTATATTATTTTATTCTTCTTGTTTCGTATAACCCATTTGGAGGGTACGATGAATCAACTTGGGCTATTTTTCACTGTATCCAATTTCCTTCATCCTGCTCGAGTGGTGGTCCTATTCCTCAGAGTCCACTTCTTTCTGGTTGTTAATTTCCTTCTCTCCTGAAATCCTGCCTTTTGGATGACTTCTCGGAAGAGTGTTCTGTTATCTATGGCGTATGTTGTAATTCCAGTGTGTTTCATACCTTCTTCAATTTCATCGAACCATGCGGGTTTAGACTTGTAACTATCATCTTTTTAAATATTATTTTATTAAGTATAATAATTCTTTATTTGATAACTTATTTATTTTTTATTTTTATTTTAATTTTTCATTTTACATTTTTTAGTTTAGTTTAATGTTAATGTTATTTGTTTATATTTTGTAAAGGGTAGATGTTTTAACATGTAATGTAATTGTGTTCTAATGCACCTTGGGTTTTTATATCTATCTCATATACTGTTCAGTGATTTTACAAATTAAGCAGTTTTTTTCTTTATTTTTAATTAGGGAATTAAACAATAACTCCCAATATATTGTACAGTAAGGTACTATTTTAAAAAATGTTTCAGTCATTTCCATTTTTGTGTAATCAAAGTCAATGCTGAAGTAGGAGGAATGTTCATTTCATTTGTGAAATTATTCTGCAGGGTAACTTCCAGTCAGGTGATGTAGGGCAGCATCTTATTGCTGTGGAAGATCTCCTGCAGAAGCATAGCTTGGCTGAGCTTCAGGTGACATCATTGGGTGAGACGCAGCGCAGATTGGGACGTCAAGGCCAACAGTACGTTGCCAGTGGCAACCGTGAGGCAGTTCTTCTTGAGCAGCGTTTGAACCAGCTCAACACAGCATACGACGAGTATGTATTATCATATGGGTCATCACAATTTAAATTATGGTATGCTATCAGAATGTAAGACTGTTGTGGTTTGAGTCTTCAGTCATTTGACAGGTTTGATGCAGCCCTTCATGCTTCCCTGTACTGAGCTAATCGTTTCATCTCTACATAGCTACCACACCCTACATCCAAGGCAATCTGTTGAACATATTCTAACCTTGGTCTACCCCTTCAGTTCTTATCCTCGACCCTTCCTTCCATAACTAACTTTGCTATTCCTGGGTGTCTTAGTACGTATCCTACCAACCTATCTCTTCACTAGCAGTCGCCACAAACATCTCTCCTCTCCCACTCGTCTTAATACCTCTTCATTTGTAACCCAATCTACCCATCTGATTTTTGCAGTCAGCAGTGAGCTGGCTGGTACGCAAATGCGAGGGAACCGTGTCAGTAGATTAACTGGCGCGTTCAAGATCCTCTTCGGGGCAAAATACCTGCTCCCTGGCGTCTCTAAAATCCACAATAGTTAAAAGGGACGTAAAACCAAAATAACATTATTATTATCATTCTCCTGTAACACCACATTTCAAATGCTTCAATTCTCCTCTTTTTTTATGCTGCTCCAACAGCCCAAGTTTCACTTCCATAGAGCACCACGCTCCAGACAAAGGCTTTCAAAAATTACTTCTTAATACGTAAATCTATATTCGATGTCAACAGTTTCCTTTTCTGTAGAAATGTTTTCCTTGCCTCTGCTAACCTACTTTTTATATCATCTTTGCTTCGTCCATCACTGGTTATTTTGCTTCCTAAGTAACAAGAGTCTCCTACTTCCTTTAGCTTTTCACCTGCCAATTCACGTCCATAGGAGTTTCTGATTTCTAACGGCTGCATTCCAATATTTTTGTTTTACATATATTAATTTTCATCATCCTTACACCTTTCTGAATACCAGCTTCTTTCTCTTGTCTCCTGTCCATTACTCAACAATAATATTTACATGGCTTAAAATGAAATTAATACCATTTGTAGTAATAGTAAAAACAATCACAAATGGACTCTCCTCCTTAATCTACACTCACCAGCAATAAAAGCGAAACACTACAAATTTCAGACTAAACTCAATGTTGGACCGTTCCAAACCTTGTATTAATAAAATACTATGGCATTACAACAATATGGCAATGTATGTTAAGTTATTTACCTTAATTAGAACAATAATTAACAAACATTATTGTTCAAGACAATCACAACAGTGCACAAACACAAATTTGGAAATGACGAAACATGGAGTCCATTGCACTGTAACACTGTATGATTACGAATGTTGTAGACAAACTGTAATGTCCACAAAAATACGCGGCACGAGAATTCACAGCAATAAACCTTAAGACAGCCGTTTGTGGTTATTTTTGTCCAAAGGCGGGAAACGGTATCATTACTGTCGTGATTGTCCCGATCAACAATGTGTATCAATATTATTGCGCTGAAACTTCTCAAATGAGCTAATTAACTCATGATTAACTCACGACACATTGCCATGCCGCAGGAAAGTTACAACATTCATTTGATAACAGATATGAAACAGATAAACATTTGCGTTTTGTCCTAGATTCGTAGTGTTTCGCTTTTTATGCCGGTGAGTGTAGATACAATAATGAAAGTTGATTCCTTGCATTTAACGGACTACTGTATGAAAGGTACTTCTACAACATTGTTTATTATCTAGGCTTTCAGCATGGAGTTGCGTTGTGTGTTTGTGATTGGGAAACAATCACAGAGTCCATCTTGAAAGCCTAGGTAATGAACTACACACCGACCATAACTTCTATAACATAGTTAAGCTTCCATATTCAGCACATGCAAGGTTTAATTCGCTGATTGATGAGTATGATCTGCAATTTGGAAATACAAACAACACTGTGATATTAAGAGTACTCGAAGAAGAAAATTAACTTCCTATACCACCAACCACTGTTGAAATATGCACCGCTTGTGCTATTACGTTAAACAAAATAGCAGAGGCATGAGGAATACAGTGGAAGTGAAAACAACAACTTAAACAGGATCGCTAAGGAGCGGGGAAAGGATGACTCTTTCGATGCGTGCTGGGCCCAAGATTCCGGATAGAAAGAAAGATACTTTCCAAAAAAGGAAACGAATGAATTGTTTAAAACAAATCAAAAGCGGAATTAAATTTATCTAATTGATCGAAGAACCCAGAAGCATGTAGGTCGTGACTGCGTTACAGTACGAAGCCAAGACCGACGAAATCGAACGAGAGATGAGGGAACTTAAAATTACAAATGAAAGAGGACGAAACCAAAGTGAACTACTTACTAATGTATTTAAAGTAAACTAAAACAGGTGCGCATAAGAGTAAGGATTAATTTAAACACAAAATGAAAGGTAAACTTGAATAGGTATTAAAATCACTTAATAACAAATAAAATTAATGACTAAAGATGGTACCCAAGAAAGGGGTACACAAAAATAATATCAAGAGAAAAGTGTATAAATGAACTTAAGCACAAACAAAGATGAAGCAAGATTAATTAAAATGTACTTACAATCAATGTGCAACTAAACCGTAAGCGCGACTCGATAACCAAAATTTAAAATACAAAAATAAAATAAAAAACGATAGGGTATGGACGAGTCGAGTAAGAGAACACCTCTACTTACGAGGATGACCTGGACTAGAATGCCCCGCGCCAAAAAAACAGAACTAAGACGCTCATGATGTTGTGAAATCATGGGGTAGGGGGTGAAAGTGGTGGGGATTGGAGGAGTGCGTATGTAGGAAACGGGGGGTGGGGGATGACACGGAGTTACGTAATATAACGAAGCCAGAGGAAGCAACACAAAATTAACACATAAAAATAAAGGAAATGAAAATTTCATTAAATTACGTGATATTACCGGGACAGGAAATAAAAACAAAATCAATCAGCTAAGAAATATGCTTCGTAGGAAGATGTAGGCTTACACAGAGGTAGAAATGCCGAATCACAACGACATACGATGAAACAAAGAAAGTAATGCGGCGCATGGACAGTGATTAACACGATGACCATCACTCACATACATTTCAATAAAACAGAGGGAGGATCTGACTGAAGACGTGAGACTCAGCTCCGTAACTTCGCCGATTCCATCCATAAAAACAAGGCTCTGATGCGACAATCCACCGGAGGTCGTCATAAAAGAACGCCGAACTAGGTGGTGACGCAATACAGAGCATAATTAAGCCTCGTAGAAAAATAGCATATATTTCAGACCTGAGAGATTTGAGTAAAAATAAAGCCGATTACATGAAAGGTAGGGATGACAAATAAACACAGAGGCTTCGCTAAACTAACGTAAACAAAGGCGAAGGGACTTGGGTTCATGGATCGAATTCACATCATCATAAGAAAGGGAAATTGTAAGTGAATCAAAGGAGACACAAAAATAAAATAAAAAATGGATAAACTGAAATTCAAAAATGATAGCATGCCCGATAAGTCAAGTGATCGAATCGTACTTACGCTTAGTTGCTTTCTGGGTGCGGGCAAAGGCCTGACACGTGCACACACGTCCGTCTATCTGAACGGCTCAAATTGGAAGGGAGCAACCTTCTCTAAAGGAAAGTAGTAACGCGCCCGAGAAAAATAAGTCGTAGAAACATCCCCTCTCCAGAACATAAAGGGGGCCAATGGGAGAAGCAAAGCTTAGCAACAAGTTATGCTTCAACCAATGGTAAAACTGTGTCAGTAGGGGTGAAAAGTTTCACCATCTGACGAAACATTTACGCAGAATTACAAAGTTTGAACGCAGTAGGTAAGACAGAGAAACATATGTCGCAATAATGCGACATGAAGGAAATGATGATAATAATAATAATAATAATAATAATAATAATGAACCTGATAAAAACGGTTCAAATATTAGAAGTACAGATGAAACAGATATCTGGCCTATCCGGGTTAATTTTACTATCCGACAGGATACAGCATAATAGATCAATATCGGGTTGATACTGGATTTTCAATAAATTACAAAAATTTTGACTTTATTTATTTCACATATGAATCGCTTGATGTTGAAAGGAGACTTCTGACACTATCTAGATTTTACAGAAGGAAAAGACTGTCTAGGTGATGGAAAATGCCGATCTATGTTTTACGCTTCTGCCAGTGCACGACGCCTATACTAATGCACACTTAAGTGGCCGAAAATCCAAAATCCAATTCATAGATTGTGAAAAAATGACAGATTTCAGTATTGCAGATGTCCCTTCGATACATCAAATGGAGTGAACTTTGGAACTTTGCCAACTTCCACATAAAATTCACAAATAATCACAAAATGTATTGTGCTTTTGAAATGTATAAATACAATTTTCGGTGTGAACATTGAACTAATACTTAACTTAATAATAATATGAAATTGAAATACAATATCAATGCAAGAATCATTAAAACACAGATAGCAATAATTCCAATAACAGCAATTCAATGTAATGATAAAATGCGAAAACAACACTGATATGTCTCCATTTAACATCACACGGAGATTTCAAAAGCTCGGCACAGCCGTGGTGTGGACTGTAGAAGTCTCATTTCAACACTAAATGGTGGCCCTACCTATCATCTGTAGTCATCATCATCATCATTTCCCCTTATCCAGCTCCTGCCGGGTCGGGGTGTTTATGGCACTTCTCCACTTTCCTCTTTCCACAATTCTTCTTCCACGATCTTGTCCCAGTCCAGACTTCTTTTTCTCACGCTGTTCTTCACTGAATCGATCCACCTTGTTCTAGGTCTTCCCCTTGCTCTCTTACCCTTGCACTTGGCCTCCAGCATCTGTCTTGGTATTCTATTTTCCTCCATCCTCTTTACATGTCCAAACCACCTTAGTTTATTCTTCTCAATTCTCTCATTTAGTTTTCCCATCCCAACTTCCTTCCTAACATCTTCATTCCTCACTCTGTCTTTCCTTGTCTTACCTATCATACTTCTTAGGAATTTCATTTCACTGGCTTGGATTCTACTCTCTTGCCTGCTCGTCAGGGTCCAAGTCTCGGCTGCATAAGTTAATATGGGTACATAGTACATTTTATACATTACCTCCTTGCTTTTCCTTGGTACTTCCTTATCCCAAACAAGTTTTCTTACACTTTGATAGAATGCATTGCTCTACTGTACCCTCCTGCCAATCTCCATGTCCAACCTACCAGTTTGCATCAATTCACTTCCTAGGTATTTGAACGTGTCCACAATTTCCAAACTCTGACTTCCAATTTTCACAGTGCCCTTTCCTTGTCTTTCCCCTCTTGTCATCACCATGGTCTTGCTTTTCTCTATACTGATTTTCAGGCCATACTTCTGAATATTTTCATTCAGTGCATCTAGTTGTTTTAGCACTTCTTCGGTGTTCCTTCCCCAGACCACAATATCGTCTGCAAATAACAGTAACTTCATTTCTTTATGTCCATATGCTTCCTTTGTTTCCTTTACAGTTTCATCCATTACCATTATGAATAAGCCTCCGTGGCTTAGGCGGCAGCACGCCGGCCTCTCACCGCTGGATCCGTGGTTCAAATCCCGGTCACCCCATGTGAGATCTGTGCTGGACAAAACGGAGGCAGACAGGTTTTTCTCCGGGTACTCCGGTTTTCCCTGTCAAAATTTCATTCCAGCAACACTCTCCACTATCATTTCATTTCATCTGTCATTCCTTTAATCATTGCCCCAGAGGAGTGCGTCAGGTCTCGGCAGCCGGCACAGTTAATATCCTCGCCGCTAGATGGGGGCTTCATTCATTCCATTCCTGACCCGGTCGGAGACTGGAAGCAGGCTGTGGATTTTCATTTTCACCATTATGAATAAAAGAGGTGACAGCACACTCCCCTGTCTTAGTCCAGTCTTGTTCCTAAACCAATCTGTCTTTCCAACTGAGGTCAGTACCCTGCTAACTCAGTTGTTGTACATTGCTTGCACCATTTCCAACATTTGTCTTCCCAGTCTCTACTTAACCATGGTTTCCCATACCTTCTCTCTGGGGACACTACCATATGCCTTTTCTAGATCTATGAAAGTCATGATCAATCCTCTCCATATTCCCAGTTCTTTTCCATCACCTGCCTCAAGCTAAAGATTGGGTCCACTGTGGATCTTCCACTCCTGAAGCCATACTGTTCCTCTTGCAACTCTCCTTCCACCTTTCTTCTCATTCTTCTTTCTAATATCCTTTCCAGTATTTTTACTATCTGTGATATGAGGGTGATCCCTCTATAGTTATCACACACTTTCTTGTCCCCTTTCTTAAACACTGGTATTATTAGCCCTTTCTCCCAGTCTTCTGGTACACATTTCCGTTTCCACACACACTTTAGCAGTCGATACAGCCATTGCATACCAACAGGTCCAGCAGCCTTTATCATTTCTACACTGATTTCATCCACCCCTGTTGCTTTTCCCATCTTCATTTTCTGTACTGCTAATTCCACCTCCAGCATTGTTATATCATCTTCTATTATAGAGTCGTCAGGCTGTGTCACTTCGATCTCACCAGTACAATTGCTCACATTCAATAGCTTATCGAAATACTCCTTCCATCGTCCCTTTATCTCTTCTGGGTGTGTTAACAACTCTCCATCTTCCTTTTTCACCAGCTTTGTAGTAACTCTTTCTTTCCTCTTACTTCTTAGAAGCCCATACATCATCCTTTTACTGCCACTTACATCTGTTTCCATTCTTCGTGTAAATTCTTCCCAACTTTTCTTCTTTTCTTCTCCTACCACTTTCTTACACCTCCGTTTGCTGTCATGATACTTCCTTTTGCTTTCTTCTGTTTTATCTCGGTTACATTCTTTCCATGCAGACTTCTTTTCTTTCACTGCTTTCCTCACTTCCTCATTCCACCACGGTGTCTCCTCTTTCACTCTTGTTGACGTCCTACCACAAGCACCAACAAATGCCTTTTTAAAGTGGGACCATTCATCTTCTATGTTTTCCACTTCAGTAACTGGGATTTGTTGCTTCAATCTCTCCTGAAAATCTTCCTGAACAGTTTTGTCTTTCAATTTCCATACTTTTATTTTACTTTCTCTGATCTCCTTTAGGTTTTCCAATTTTTCCCATCTAAATTTTGCCACCACAGCTCTATGGTCCTGCTGTTTTTCTTCCGAAACCATGAATTACCCACTATCAGTCCATTCCTTTCACAAAAATTTACAAGTTCCTCTCCTTCCCGGTTCTTTTTCCCATATCCATTTGGTCCAATGACTTCTTCCTTTCCTTGTCTCTCGTTTCCGACTTGTGCATTCATATCTCCCATGATCACCACTTCATCTGAAATTACTCTTTCTACATCCTCCAGGAATACTACAATTTCTTCTCTGTTTCCAGTCTGTGGTGCATACACTTGTATGAAGTCCATCACGTCCTTTTTCATCTTCATTCTAATTTTCATTATTCTGTCACTCACTCACTCTACCACTTCAACATACTCCTCCAGTTGTTTAGAGGTTATCAGTCCCACGCCATTTTTTGCCTCTTGGCCACCACTCCAGTATAATGTATATCCTTTCCTCAATTTCTTCCTTCCTTTACCTTTCCATTTCACTTCACTCAACCCCATCAATCCAACATTCTCCCTCTCCATGAAGTCTACCACCTCCTCCACCTTGCCTGTCAGGGTCATGACATTCATGATTCCCACTTTCATTTCGGTTACTGGTCGCCCATTTCTCACAGTTCCCCCAGTACCAAAGGAACTGCGCGTCGCCTGCAGGGTACGCCCTAACCTTTTCCGAATCATTGGAAGTGCCATTTCCATTTTAGGCTATTATTACGATGGGGTCGCCACTCCCAAAGGCATTTTATGAAGCTACTGCCAGCTATTATTCAGGCCGCCCCTAACATGGAGAACAGACGCCCTTGCAGCTGCCCCTAACATGGGAAACAGACGCTGCCGATTGATGCTGTACTCATACTTTTCCCTGAGTACTGGGTTGCCTCTTCCGCAATCTCCACTGTTCTGAAGTCCATCTTCTCCGCTGCAGATTCTGTTGAGGTCTTTGCAAGTAACCCTGTGCACGGGGCCTATGTTATACCCCATAGGACTGGGTCCTCACCAGAACTTAGCTGGTACTGTAGTTCCATGGTATATTACAGTACCGTTGCCCACCCCCGCGACGTGGACGCGCCTGGCAAGAATTATCCATGTAGTCAATTAGGATTGACTCATGGACCGGGTTAAGGAGCTGTCTAAATCCACCCTCCAAGGCTATCATCTGTAGTATAGCATCAAAAACTAATATTCCGTAAAGCCTGCAGAAGTCCCCTTTCAACATCAAGCGATTCATATAAGATAGCCTACTCTAAACTCAAATAAAACCACTATATCTTTAAATCAAAACACCGTTTATTATTCATTTTAACAGATAAATTTAGTGCTCTTACTGAACGAGGTATTACTGTAAATGATTTCACTTGTCTTCGTTAACAAGGCCAGCTTCAGAGAAGAGTCTTTTGCTATATACACTGCTGTAAGGCACTGAAAGATAAATTCTGGCAAACTGTCAAATTCAGGTTCTGTGTCGCATTAGCTGACCACCAAATATAACGGTCACCATTGCGATATATTCAAATATATTCTAACTGTCTTTGAATAATAGTCAATGTTGCTTATGATCGCGTCACAATAAACAAATAGTCAAGTCCACCAATTAATCTGTCATTCACTCGCTTTACTCATGAACGATGATGCCCAAGTTCACCTAAATCTACCTTATTTCGGTGGGCTCGCAACCTATCTATATGTTACGACGCACTCCGTGGCAATACTTGACTGAATATCCGGTGTCCGGACACATTTTTCAGTCTAACCTAATTAATCTATAATTCTGAGCTTTTCAGTCGGTCAACACGAGCGTACCCAATTTGATTGGGCGGGGAATAACAATTAATTACCTAGTGAAATGAAATAAATTCATGAATTATTTATACACTTCATAAAGATTCGTTATGCTGGAAATTTTGGCAAAGGTATTACTGAGAGTCAAATACTGAAGAAAATTAACAATATGAAATCCCGACTCAATTTGTAAAGGACGGACAATAAGAAAATTAAAAGCGACGATTGTGGATTTTCTTCTTTAAACTGTTAATATTCTTTGCATAATCGTCCCACCCTGCTTTTCTTCTACGCATTTTAGACTAAAAATTGTGACTGTCGTGCCAGGAAATACAATATATTATGATGGGCAGGGCAGTGAAGCATTTCACTGTTCCGTGTGATTAAAATTAAACAGTTAACATGGAACCAATAGACAAGCAAACATGATTTGTTTCATTTCTATTCTGTATATTAGTTTGATGGAGAGCAGCAAAGCCCGTCGAGCGAGACTGGAGGATGCCCGAAACTTCTTCCAGTTTCTGCAGGACCATGAAGATGAAGAGTCTTGGTTAGTGGAGAAGCAACGTATTTGCAAAGCTGGGATATCAGCAAAAGATCTGAGGGCTGTACTGAGTTTACAACAGAAGCACAAGGTAACTAATGTTGCATAATATATTGTTACTCAATGTGCTATACCGCATATCTGATGATGTTTTTCGTTTCTGTTAGTTTCTTTCACCTACATGCAGTGCTTTCTTTCTGAGGGAATGCGGAGGTGCCCCGTACTGGGGCACCTTATTTTTCTCTATGTCTCAAAAAATTGGTTCTGAGTTAACTAACATTAACCCTCAGAGGGCGGAATTTAATATATTATATCGTCAGAGATCTGCCGAACATGTCCTCGGACACTCCCGGCACTAAAAGCCATACTCTAAATAAAATATAAATAATGTTCCTTTTATTTTAAATATGTTTATTCACATTTTTGTACCCAACAAACCTAGGCCAGTACAGATCAGACATGGTCGGTGAAGAAGCCAAACCTTGTATATCACATTCATTTACGTATGCGGAAGTGTACTACAAATTAGTTTCTCTCTTAAGGAATATTCCAGTTTAGCTAACGAGTGTGACGTAATTCCTAACATTTTCGACTAACATTATGTTAACATGAATTTATTACAAACAGTGTGTGTGGAAATGGAAAATAGAAATGTGTATTCAGTGTGAAAAAGACATTGTTAAATCCTTTTACCATTTTTGTTAGTGTACTCACTCAAACGACTGTTACAAACTCATAAATGTCAATATTTCTATAGAAGATCTACAAGGAGTCATATTGATAGAAATTGGTGTAATGTGCAGGTACTACAAGATGAGATGAAAGCCCGCCGACCCAAGTCCGAACAGCTGTGTGAAGCTGGTAGGCATCTCATTGCAGACAAGCATCCCAAGACCAGTGAAATAGAGGCTCGTATTGACAGTTTGCAGGAGCACTGGAAGACTCTGCAGGACTTGGCAGCACTGCGCAAGAAGCAGTTGGAAGATGCAGCTGAGGCTTACCAGGTAAAAGGACTTACAGTGTACTTCTATTGAAGAGAAGGTGGTTTTATTAACCCGGCAGGATGCGCTCTCTCTGTTGAGACACATGGACGTGCGTTGGGTGAAAATTACCCACAAGGAATAAATCGCTCTTGTTTGGACAAAAGGGTATAAGTCAAAGAATACCAAAACTGAGATCATGCAATTGTTTGGTAGGGAATTGTCATATCCATGTTGGTGCAAAAGGTTTTAAGGGTTTTGCACAAACAGTTTTGGCAATTACCTACCAAACAAGTACATGACCTCAGTTTTGGTATTCATTGACTTAACACCCTTTTGCCCTAACGAGCAAAATACTCCTCAGTTATAAATGTTAATAATTGGAAACCATGTAAGTGATGATACATCTACTAAATCAATTGTAATAATTTCGGAGTAATTTATAGCTATGTGCAACTTGTGATAATAATTATAATAATGGATATTTAAATACGGTAGTCTTGTTCTTAGAACGCCTTTACATGCACTGGTATCACTCAGATGTTTATATTAGGTACACATTTCCTGTATCAAAAGAGTTACATACGATAAACAGGGCAGAGTGTAAGAACTGTAGAGGATGTTCAAAGATCAGACTTGATCACATTTTAGTCCTGGTCCATTACTTCCTGTTGTGCATTCACTTGTCACACACAGGCTTCACATGTTCCCGGCAAATTAGTCGCATTTTACAAAACATGTTGTGGTTTATCTTTCCTTTTATTTTCCACAGTCTTCGAGACGTCCTGCCTGACGCTTTCAGAGAACTGTACTTTTTCATGAAATTCACTAAAATTTAGAGTGAACTTGCCGAAGAAACATGCACATACTATAAAGGAGACTTGTCTAATAACAATTGCTTCACTGTTAGTCCTTAAAAACCAGGTACTTAACAATAGACAACAATGGCATTCTGAAATATACGAGCGCGCACTGGGTAAATTTTACCCATTCACTGTTTCTCTCACACTTACGATTGGAACTAATGAAGTCACGCTGCTGATTCATTGTCATGACGTTTGGAAGAGTTCACTAGGAAGGTACAGAGATGGGAGGCCTGAAAATCACATAAGAAATACCTGAAATATTTCAAATTTGCTTGGGTAAGTTTTACCCATACACGCATCCTTACGGTTTAAAATAATGTTCAAACATACAGTTCCTTGCTTTTTACATAACGACAACTCAAATAACACAGATCTACAAAAAACATATTTTTGAAAATAGTTTTAGTTTTAATAACTGATTTTTATGTAGTTTTTGGTGCTGAATTCAGAAATGATATTGGTTTCTTTTTTTCTATCACATAAGGTTTGTCTACAAAATAAGGTAAAATTTTTAGGAAAAATCCTTAGAAAAAGGCAATTTTTATATCGGTATTATTTATGTACAATGTTATTAAACCACATTAAACATAGGTTAATCTTAAACATAGAGTAAGGAAAGTTTATAAGGCTTTATCACAACTATTACAAGTCTTTGTAGTAACGTTTTCTTATTCCTTCAAAACTTATTTTTGTACTTCCTGCTGTGGAGTTGGAGATTTTCTCTTTTTAACATCTCGATAGTAGTCGGCCATCATGTTAACGTCTCAGCGTCTTTGATATCTTCGTTATAATTTGTACGTACGTTAAGAAAAACCTAAAAAAAAAAAAAAAAAAAAAAAATTGTGGGTGAACAAAGGGTGATGGAATTTTTTCACTTTTTTTTCTTTATTCAGCACAAAAAATACCATAAGAATCACTATAAAAATTTGAAACAATTTTTTCATCGCAGGCCTGTGTTATCTATTTTATTGTTTATTGTTCACTTTAGACCATCCTCCCTTTTCATCACTTTTTACACCTTAGCTTATTGAAAATATATCATTTATGATATGCATACCTTTCGGGGAGTTGTTGGGAGTCGTTTCACAATCTCTTCATACTCAATAGCCACTGCTGCACTGCAATAATTGTTATTTCACGGAAATAATGCAATTTTTCTTCTCTTTCTTCACTTACGGACGCCATCTTTGACAGTCATGTGACACCCGAAAGACGATCATGTGACACGTTACCAACTTGAATAAAGAAATTCACCACACACCTTCGCTACTAAGTTAGGCACTGTCTTGTGGAAAATTACTGCTAGTACTACAAGCAAGGGGGTCTGGGGCGTAAGCCCCAGGTTAGGTTTGTTTTTGTATGTAAAACATTAATAAGATAGAATTTATGTCCGCTACTAGGTTAGGTACTGCCTGGTCGAAAATTAATGCTAGTACCACAAGCAGGGGGTTCTGGGGTGTAAGGCCCAGGTTAGGTCTGTTTTTGTATGTAAAACATTATAAATACATAAATAAACACTGTAATTGAGTTCACTTAGTGATTTCATACATCACGTGCGAAATAGTAACAAACGCGTAGGGTTGGCATCACTGACTCAGTGTGAAAGATGGAGGGGAGAACTTCGATTTCAACTATGTAAGTCGTGTCGCTATTTGGGTGGGATGGTGGGTCTATGACAGCGGAGCAGTGAACATCTAATACTCAATCCTCTCCTGATATCCTCCCGACTATTAAATCAGGTAATTTCAGTTTTTTAAAATATTTATACAAAGGATGGTCTAAAGTGAACCGCTACAATTTTATTTATTCATACAGTAACTAATAAGCTAATAATAGATGTCTCTTATGCTTCTTTACAAATAGTTGAACACACCAGTGTTATCGCCTTGTAATAGCTTCAAACTGCTCTGATGGCTTATTTGATCAATAGTTTGAGTTCTTTCAAATAAATGGTGTATATTAATAAAATTAATTCCTAACACACATTATATGATGTCTTTATAATATAACACACAATTCCTTGAGGGTTATATTCCTCGTTTTAAGATGAAAATACTCCTTAATGAATTGAGGGTAGGCCTATTTTATGTTCAATTACTCATACCATGACGAATGAAAGAGAAAGTGAGAAAACTCATCAAGTTCAAGCGCGCCACGCCAGGCAGCGTTGCAGGGGGCAAGTTCCACGCTGCCGGTGTCAGCTCAGCCGGTCTTAGGGATGCTGCTAAGGGAAACGAATGACTTTGTAACTAATACTCTTTTAAAAAGTAATTAGCGATTACAATTAAAATAGCACGGCAAGGCACAATGGAAAATATAATTCACGGAAATAAGAACTACGGTATTCAGTACATGTTACGAAAAGCACAGATTCCTGGAGTATACAGACACAGATTAAAAAAAGAACATAATCCCCAGCATATTAAAACAAGCACTCATAAACTATTTAAAGTAACACTCTACTTACCAATTCATTTTGTCGGCTACTGGACTTTCGAAAGCTTGCGTGAAGACTTGGCGGATGTTCGAGATTGCAAATCTCTGCGGATTTCCTTCGTTCTGAAGGAAAATCGGCACTTTAAATAATGATAAACAAGTCTGGGGATAACATCCATGACATGCTGAAGACAACAGCCAGCTCCTGAAGGATCAACTGAAATTGTTTCTATGGAATCGATGCAATCAAAAAATATTTCGCTCCACATCGATTTTGTGTTTAATTTTCCGGTAATTACTTTCTCGGCCTGGAAAAGAATGTCACATACACTTCTCGAAGGACGTGTTAGAAACACTTCATTGTTCATTGAGCCGTAGTCCTTTATTTCGGTAAGAACTGAAAATTTATTTAGATTATTGTCACGTAGAGAATGAGCACAAGGCGAACACTTAATAAATTTAGAAGAGTGCTTAACAACATAGCCAGCCAAATGGTACACT
Source organism: Meconema thalassinum (assembly GCA_946902985.2). Classification (NCBI taxonomy): domain Eukaryota; kingdom Metazoa; phylum Arthropoda; class Insecta; order Orthoptera; family Tettigoniidae; genus Meconema; species Meconema thalassinum. The sequence goes on along the minus strand of OX336391.1, from coordinate 581,905,231 downwards.
AAACACTTATCAATCGAAGAGTTTCGAACTGCGCTGTCAAATTCAGGTACAGAGCTTTCCCAGTCTTCGATATTTACTGCATCTCGAACCACAATTTTTTCCTTAATGGAAGTTTCCACTGATTCCTTCACTGTCTTGTTATGCACTTCCACATTCCGGGCTAATATACGCATCTGATTAACATACGAGGTCAAGATCTGCTCCCGTTTAGGTTCACAATTTCCACCAACATTTAAAGCCTGTTTTATAGGGACGTATATACATTGAAGTAGATGCAAATGAAGGAAATCTATTGTCGATGGATGATCATCTGAACTGAAAGACCGCATAATTCCGAAGTGCCGTTCCAAGGGATCTTGGGTGAGCTTTCCTGTCAACACATACTTATAACCTTTCTCCCAAAGCCATTCACACATCTCCAAAGTACTCTGTAGGGTTACTACTAGTGATTCCAAGGTTCTATTGGAGGCAAAGGTGTTATTGGTAGATCTCACGGTCTGAAGAAAATTAACAATAGCTGTATGAGAAGGTGAACCTTTACGAAGAGCCTGAGACGGAATGAATGCATTCAGTGCATCAGCAACAACATTTATATCACTGGTAAATGTCTCAGTGTCCTCACTACCTTGTAATCCTGCCAGTCCCATTCCTCGATAAAATTTAATACCTTTGGCAACACTGTCACTGAAAAGTTGGAATGCAAGCCTAGCGTTCATTCTCTGGAAAGATGATGGGTCTAAATGAGCAACTGTCAGCTTGGGACATGCTCTAAGCCCAGCATACCCTGAGAGATCTTCTTTGAACAGTTCCCTATAAAAATTGAAATTAATAATTTTGTCATTATAGAGAAGTTCTACTTTATCATGAAAGTGGTTTCTTATGCATTTCAATACATGAACGAAGTCTGAGAAAGCCCAGATCTTTCTCGTAACATCTGCAGGATTAAGGATGTGAGGTTGTAGAGAGCTTGTCTTGCCACTAACTCCTAACGATCTCCAGGCCTTTTTATTTGTCTGACTACCATCACAAGTAAAGCCAACCACCCTCGCCCCAGCCTCTTCTAACTGCAAAATCACCTGTATTAAAATTTTTGCGAGAATGTCCCCTGGAGTAGCATTTCTGCTTGCATAAACAGCAACTGGCTGCACCCAATTATGCATGAATGGTACGAACATAAACACTAGAGCGTGATTTGCAAGTACGTTCTTCTGGAGGTCAGGTGTGTGTTCACCTAAATCAACTAATCCATCTACTTTATGAGAAAAACTATTAAACTGGATTTCTTCTCGTAGCTTCACTTCATCGAAAATTACAACACCGTAACGTGAATTATCATTCTTTTCTTCCTTAAAATAGTCTGAAATAGCATTTATACTATGCGTATTAACTCCATAAGGGCACTTAAGTCCTTTACAAAGTTTTCTCAAGTAACTTTCTGAGGGCAGAGGCAAGAGATTATGTCGCCGACAATGACGAAATCCTTTCGGTGATTTTATTCTCAACAATAAACTCTCTAAAATGAATTCATTGCTGTACCTCATACCATTGGGAGATTTTACCTGGCATTTCTTGAGCATAGTGTCTATTATCATCTTTTCCTTCTTGCTAAGGTGTTTGTTATCTTTGTAATTAAATGCCTGTGAATGTCGAACCTGCTTCTCCAGCAAATTAATTCTCGATTTTGCTGAGTTGAGGCAGGATCTAACGCGAATTAAATTACGGTTAGCATTCTTTAGGCGCCTTTTGAGCAATATTATAGTCTTTTCAGCATCGGTAAGTACACTAGAATGACCCAAATTCTTATCAACATTAGACTGACCTTTTAATGCCTCATTCGTTGCTTCACTCCCATCTTCAATCTTCTTTCTTCTCTTCCTGGTGGTATCGAGATTCTTTTTCCTGTTAGGAGCTTTACGGGACTTATTCTCACTTGACAGGTACTTCGGTAAATTAGGGAAAATATGAGGCACTGCTCCAGGACGTAACTTCCACCTCATACGAGAGATTTTCACTTCTTCACCATTCACTATAAAATTATCTGATTTTACTATCAAATCATCCGAGAAATGAATTTGACAAATTCTACTACTACGCGTTAACTTCGTATCCTTTCGTGGAATAGCTCTGGCCCATTTTTCAAATTGATTTGTATCCTTCGGTGGTGAAAAAAATCGTATATCGTCAACTACTCGACCATACCCTGACTTGCAGCCAGGTACAAAACAATAAGGCATGTTGAACTATTAAATGAACCAAGCCACATAAGAAATATGTTTGAAGTACACAAAACACAAAACGCTGATGTACACAAGACACAATGAACTGAATTTAAGAACTGAAAGCAAAGAAAATTCAATTTAATTCACACAAATATCTCACACAGTAACTTCTCGCGCACTTTCTATGCCCCGGCTCGCCGGAAACACGGCACGTGTTGGACATAATAGCTTGCAGTGCTTGTAGCGGCGGGACCAGAAACTACCGTGCTAAATTGGCGGAGTCCTCACACTAGGTCCTTCTATTCGTCATGCTCATACTTAACTGAAGGGTTGGGATATGAAACAGATAGCCTTGGATGTAAGTTGTGGTAGCTATGTAGAGATGAAACGATTAGCTCAGGACAGGGAGACCTTGAGAGATGCATCAAACCAGTCAAAAGAGTAAAGACTCATAAACTCCTGTGCAACAGGAATGACTTTACCGAAAGCTGCACCCACTCTAGTAAAAATATATGTACATATCAGCAAGCAATACAAATTTGTGTGCTCTCAAAGATATTCACATCATTGTGATTGTGTCCATTGCTCACATGATTTATACTGAATTCAATGTTTGTGAATATTGATTGTTAGTTTCTTCAAAGACATTAAAGAGATTTGCATCTCAAGGTAGGTGTGAAAATATTGTTTGGCCCACTGTAATGTCAAGCCTACAAATTATATCTGGATTTTATTTAAGTTAATGCATTTATTGCATTTTTCAAGTGAACAATAAGTTTATACAATTTTTGTTTGTTTGAAAAGTAGGGTGTGTATCTTATGTTATGGTGGTTGATCTGCTTATAAATATGATATTAATCTAGTGGTGCAAGTGTTGTTGCAAAGTCTTAATTTAGTGCACTTATAGTGTGGACATGGCCTAACTATAATATTTCTCTAATATATACTGCCCTGTTTAATAAATATCAGAAGATGACAGTCTTCATTTGCTTTTAAAATAAATGAAACTTACTGTATTTCTATTACAGTTTTATACTGATGCCAACGAGACAGAATCTTGGATGAATGAGAAGATGGCTCTGGTGGCTTCGACTGATTATGGTGAAGATGAGCCGAGTGCTCAGGCGTTGCTGCAGAGACACCGCGACCTGCAAGGAGAACTACACGCCTACAAAGGGGACATTCAGAGTCTCAACACTCAGGCTGAGAAGCTCATCAAGGCTGGCATTTCCACTCTTGAGGTGAGTACTTACCATTCCCAGTCTTTAACAAGTTTGTTAGCAATAATAGTTCCCAGTCCATTCAGGCCTGACGAGAGGAAGCGGCAAACAAGGCTGTAGCTCCGGGTCCTGGACTTATTGATGGCCCGAGGTGGTAAAAGTGGACTAATTCACTCAATTTAACTTTTAACAATTTTGAACATTTCTGATGAGACTGTCTATTTCTCTAAAAGTACATAAGACGAACACCGTGTGTTATCGCTTTTTGACCTAATATAACAAAGCTTGTCAACAATTCATTGCTTGTCCACCTTTGCCAATACATATTACATTTTTAACAAACAAAAAAAAAAACAAAACAACCAACCAACTGTATGCCTTCCTTCGGAGGGGAAGTGAAGCCGGCGGTCCCATGTCATAGATTTATGGCATGTAAAATATCCTTCCACAGACTAAACTTGTGTGAAGCTAAATTGTTAGGTTAGATTTCGTCGGAACGCTCTATCAAAGTTCCAACGTTTGCCACTAGGTATCATTAATATCTGGTAGCGAAAATTGGAACTACTTGAAATTGAACGGAACTTGTAGCTCACCCTATGGGTGTTCGCTGGAAGCGGCTACAGACTCGGGCGGGCGGAACATGTCCTTGGACACTCCTGGCACTAAAAGCCATACGATAAATAAATAACCCTTTAAAAGTATATGTTTCAGTTCTAAACCAGACCCTTCTTCAGCTGTCTGCCAATTTCATAAGAAAATACTACAGTTATAAGGTGTTCCATCACATATCATATTTTAAAAATTATTTAAAAAAACTTTTTCACTTTTTGAAGGTTCAAAATAGTTTTGAAGAGTTTAATATTACAATGCAACAAATTGCAAATAGAGAAGAGAAAAGTATTCCTTAGAACAAACACACAAGATATGCACTAAAAACTATGCTACGAAAACAATATGTCATATCTGATGAAGAAAGGGCAGCCAGGTTCAGCCAGAATGAAGAGGCCTTGGGAGAGGAAGAAGACAATGACAGCTAAATTCCCTGAAAAACTAAAGGAAGTAGGAGACTTCTGTTACTTAGGAAGCAAAATAACCAGTGATGGTTGAAGCAGAGAGGATATAAAAAAGTAGGTTAGCTCAGGCAAGGAAAGCATTTCTACAGAAAAAGGAATCTGTTGACATCGAATATAGATTTAGGTATTAGGAAGTCATTTTTGAAGGCCTTTGTCTGGAGTGTGGCGCTCAATAGAAGTGAAACTTGGACTATTGGTGCAGCAGAAAAGAGGATAATTGAAACGTTTGAAATGTGGTGTTACAGGAGAATGATGATCAGATGGGTGGATAGGGTTACAAACGAAGAGGTATTAAGACTAGTGGGAGAGGAGAGATGTTTCTGGCGACTGCTAATGACTAGAAGAGATAGGTTGGTAGGACACATACCAAGACACCCAGGAATAGCAACCTTAGTTTTGGAAGGAAGGGTCGAGGACAAGAACTGTAGGGGTCAACCAAGGTTAGAATATGTTAAACAGATTGCCTCGGATGTAGGGTGTGGTAGCTATGTAGAGATTGAGCCATTAGCTCAGGACAGGGAAGCATGGAGATCTGCATCAAACCACTCAAAATACTGAAGACTCAACACATTCCCTGTTAATTCATAGATGACTTAACTATATTTGGTTTGATTTAAGTGCTCCAATGTGAATGTAAACTATGTAAATAAATAAAATAAGACGTAGAAAGGAAACTTAATCTTTCCAAAATAATGTTGCTGGTTAACAAAGATGGAAGGTCCCGGAAGTCCTTGTCTTAGAGGCCATGATTGCTCTCTATGGCCCTGCTTCCATTGCTTTATCTGATGCATCTAGGCCTTCAATTCGTGTTCTTAATAAAAGGGTTATTAGCAGGGTATCTGTCATCGTTGGCAGTTGTGACTTGTTCCAGAGTATGCCCATTTCTTCCTGCAATCATAAAATCACACTCTATTTAATTTATGTTTGTGCCTTTGGTAACTAAAGAAACCTATCGTGGCATGAAGCGTGCAACTATACAGATTGTATTCAATTGATGGGGCAGGGCATAGTTGAGCTTGACCAAGTTTTTGTGCATGTCTCTTAATTAATAATATCAAAAAATTGAAATTTTCCACCTAGTCAATGCTTATGGCATCTGTATTTTAGATAACTGGGTACATGTTTCAAGGCCTACTAAATTTCTTTTGCCCCTTCATCAGTATTTACAATCACATAAGTATGCATAAAAAATATCGACAATATAAGTACATAACTCAACTCAAAAATTTGAAACAAGAGATGTTAAAAATGGTGGAACACTTAAAATAATGTTGACATGCATACTTTGAAGGGCAAACAAAGACACACATTCATAAAAACACATTAAAAGCCCTCTAAGGGAATATTCTGAAGACTAATGCTGATTCAAATGTGATGTGAGTGTGTTCCACCATTTTAACATCTCTTATTTCACATTTTTAAGTTGAGTTATGTACTTCTATTGGCGATATTTTTTTATGCTTATGTGAATTTAACGGCTGATGAAGGGGAAAAAATAAATTAAAAAAAAAAATCGTAGGCCTTATGTACCTGATTATCTAAAATACAGATGCCATAAGCATTGACTAGGCAGGAAATTTCAATTTTTTGATATTAATTAATTGTTCCTGTTGCAGGGCAGGAAGTGTGTTGTCCAATGGGTAACACTAAACACTCTCTGTCCTGGGAATCTGCGATCCCGGGTAATTCTTAAGCTGGAATCATTTTCCCTCTTTTCCAGTGACTTCTCTTTCCCTTTTCTGTCTGCCTTTTATGATCCTTCTTCCTTCCAAGTCCCTCATCCCTCATTCTTCCAGAGTTGAGGGTATTTTCCTCTCTCTTTTATTTTCCTTATTTCCATTTCTTCTCAAGTTAGTAAGTAGTTGGTAGTGATGAGAGTAATAGGAGTAATCATTTTCACAATCATCAGAGGTTCCTTAAAATACCTCACTTGAATATGATATTTTCTTCTATTCAGAATGTTTTAAGACTCGGAACAATACCGCGAATTGAATTGAATTGTGTTGAATGTTGTCTGTGAGAAGAGTCATTGGTGGGATAATGTTGTCTGTGAGAAGAGTCATTGGTGGGATAATGATGTTCTTGTCTTGACAGTTATCCGCAGAGCCTGAGATGGTTGCGGAACTGGAGCCGGACGAGCTTGTAAACGAGGTCCGGCTGGTGCCACAGGAGTACTGGGAAGAGGAGCCAGTGGAGAGGGTGGAACACAGGGTGGTGTTGGAGGAGCGCCAAGTGCCGCAAGTCAAGAGTCTCTATCCTTTCAATGGCCAGGGCATGGTCATGGGCAAAGGCGAGGTACACAATTCTGAATGTTTTACCAGGATATGGCCAATGATAAATGATTAACTACCTTTGGATACGAGTCTTAAGAGTTCTTCTTCATCTAAATTTAATAAGGATCCATTGAGACATTATTTAAATGACTTGTGGTGGTTCCGTATTGATATGCTAGAATATTATTAACAAGAAAAGTACATCCGCCTGAATCAATACTATAAAGAAAAAATTAATTATTAAACTTTTTATCAGTACATGTTTTGAGGATTAATTACATTTTATCCCCTTCATCAGCTATTGAAAAACCTAAAACAAAGCGTAGCACAGTAATATGATACGTATTTAAATCTAATATGGTGCACCCTAAAATTTAGGTTATAAGAAGAGAATAAAATGAAATGAAATAGAAGGTGACGGTGATCAGCTTGCAGGTGCTTGTGACAAATAATAGTTCCGTATTGAAGCTTGAAACGGTAGATATGGAACACCAATACTTCAACAATCCGTGTAGATCTATAATAAATGAAGAGCCTGTATCCAATTTTAGCCTTTTCAAAACAAAGTGGCTTCAAGAAAATCGACGTGATGAAATGTGATCTCTTGGCAAAGAGAGGTTAGTTGGAAGCATAAGGTGTATGAGGTTAGGACAATGTTACATTTGTCTATAGACAAATCATTTTCTGAATGTACTTTTCTTGTTAATAATTATCCATTGAGACTGCAAATAGTAATCATTTTATCCAATTGAAAAACCACAACTCAATTGGATATTCAATTTCAGTTCAGTACACATCATTAATAATTTGCCTTAATGCATGTATTCTCAGTTTGTGCACTTTAAAGACGATATCATATGGTTATTTTTTTTTATAAAGAATAACAGAGTTTGTTTAAGTTTCTTTTAAAGTTTGTTTCTTGATATCAATGTTAAGTAACTAACTTTTACTGTAGTCCTAGAAAACTGTCTGTGGACCAAGGCTGTGTAACACTGCACAATAACACAGAACATGTTATGAAACTTAGTATTGGTGTGTCGCAAAACTATCATGAATTAGCATACGCTATGAAAACATGAGTATCTTTAAGCAATTTAACTTTGGTTTATTTTTCTAATTTTGTAGGTTATGTTTCTTCTAAGCAAGACAAATCCCGATTGGTGGAATATACGTAAGGCTGACGGTACAGATGGCTTTGTGCCAGCAAATTACGTCCGAGAGATTGAGCCTAAAGTGGTCCAAGTACAAGTACGTCGTCCAGAGAAGATCCGGGAAATGAGGCGTGTTAGGAAAACTCGAATGGTGAAGCAGGTGGTGCCCACACGCCGAATGCGAACTCCGAAATCTTCACCAGGTGAGTGTTTTATATTAATTATATTTTATTCATACGTGTACCGTAGTTGCAAGGGATCCGTTCAGTCTTCTTGAACACTGACAGAAATTTTTGTATAACAGGTATTTAAATAGGGAATTAACAACCAAGTTTGGGAAAAGGAAACTGCTTGTTACTTTGGTGCAGAAGATAGAAATTAGAGGTTTTTGGGAGAGTTCTGGAGGAATTGTAATATTTTCAACTCTGTGTTTTCAGATTAGTGGTGTTTTTTATTCTGAGGGGTGAAGTAGGGGTATTCAGTATGTATGTGTGTGTAATGATAATCGCATTGCCACTAGTTTCTCAAAGACAAAGAGGGGCTCATATTTCATTCCTCTTACCTGGGAACTTACTGTTATTTCTGGCATAATTGTCCTATCATTTTGGCCTAATATACAGGAGAAAAAAGCAATCGAGTGACCATTAGGCCAAGAATATTAAAAGTTCAATTTTTCGTTTTTTTAAATACCTCTATAGTCCCGCCCCTAAAAACAACAATAACCAACTATCTATTTGCATAATTTATCATCACATGTTTCACTTTTAAATCCACTACTTGTTATTCCCACTTTACAACACAACTTACTTTGTATGATGTGCTATATCCTCTTCAGGGACATGTTTCGGACCAAGAGCGGTCCTTCTTCAGCCTAGTTCAGTAAGGTCTCAGTCTAAAATATTCATCATACTGGTGAAAGTCAAACACATTAAAATACATAAAAAATGAAGATGAAATGGCACTGGGATGGCGGATGATGATAAAAGAAAATTAAAAACTAGTTCAAAAGTTAAAAAATTATGTCGGCCTAATTGTTTGGTGCAGCTCGCAATTTGACGATAGGATTTTATTCTGTAAACAAAGAACCAGTATGAGTTGATGGACAAGTGGCATTTATAACTTCAAGCTTGCCGTATAATTCTTGTTTTTCCTCATTGTGAAGACCATTTGCCTAACAATATGCACTGATCTCTGTAGAGTTGTTTGTACAGAAGTGGAGCAAGATTGGCACAGAATGCAGGCGCTGACTACTGTGCTGCATGCTGGCCACTCGCACAACGTTTGAAACTGAGAGTTTTGGTTCACACTAAAAGTCTTAAATTTTGCTTGATTTGAACCACCACCTTTCAAAGTTTTAATTATTTTATTATTGTCGTTTGAAAATTTGTGACTATTTATGAATTGAAAACAACTTCAAATGTTCATGATATGTACCTATAATTTTTTTAAATGTCAAAAAGATGATTTTTATTTCATTTGCATGCTGTAGAATATTGATCAAGGCATTTTCATCTCAATACAATAGTTAAACATCAATACGTATCCTATAACCTTACATTAGATATAACTTAATGGTTATGTATTCGCTTACTATGCTCTGGGATTACAGTATATTTCCCAGATGCCATGTCTTCCAGTGTCGAACAATCTTAAAGAATAGTGAACAGAGGATTTCATGCATCTTTTCCCTTGCAAAGTGAGTGTGAAGCTAATATTGACATCCTATTCTTGTTTTCCAGTTAAGCCTGTGAAGCGAAAATCAGATGAAGATAATGATAATGTTGAGAAACGACAGAAAAAGATCAATGCAACTTATGATCAGCTTCTAGATCTGGCCCAGGTGAGGAAGTGTTAAGTTAAGGGGAATAACTCCATTACTAAATACCCAAATACCCAAATGTAAGATGAGGCTTTTTCCCAACTTTCAGAATTTGCAAAAAGGGGGGTCACCTTCTGTTCAGTGCCTAAGTAAAATGCCATTCCAGAGTTCAATGTTTTCACATTGGATAGCAGTTATACTTTAATAGCACATCGTATTCTCATTTTGAAATATTGTTTTGTTCAACGTTTTTACACCAGTTAATCTGCTTATGTTGTACCCTTGATCCACAATGACACTAGCATCGTATATGCCACTGATATTCCGACTAACGTTGAGAGTTAAATAAGATGAAAGAATCTACTCGATCTCATTTTATTCATGAATTTACCTATAGTGGAGACAGAAGTAACAGTGAAACATCATTTGAGTAAAATAAGCAATTACAGGGAGTCTTTTTGAGTTCAGATTGGTGATGTGTAACATTGTTGCCATACTGTATATGGATATAACAGCATATTGAACATCAGTTTATCAACCTTAACAGTATTTGCAGAGCAATATCTATGCCTATTCCATGAGAAGTTAGGCATGCAACCACAACTAATTGATGTTATCATGCAGAGGGCATTTTGGTGTTATGTCTGATACTTTTGTGAGCGTTGTTGTTGATACATTTAGGAGCTTTGCAACATCTTGATCATGTATCCCCATGCACTTAGGTGTGTTTCGAATCTGTCTGATAACCTGTGTCATTGTGATGACTGTACTAGTGTGTGTATTTGTAATTCGGGCTAGGATTAGGGTAGGAAGCAGCCATGGCTTTAATATAGGTACCATCCCGGCATTTGCCTGGAGTAGAATTGGGGAAAACCATAGAAAACCACTTCCAGGGTGGCTGAGACAGTAATCAAACACAAGGTTGAACAAGCTCTACAGTTGTACAGCATTGTTTTTCCCTTCCAGTAGTGCACACAATAACACTTGATGTCCCTTTCTTATTGATTGACTTTCTGGCATACTCGGTAGCATGCTGAGCTTCTATGCCCAAGATCACTGGTTCAAACCTGGCCGATGTCGGGGAAAGTAAAGCTGATGGTCCCATGTCATAGATTTGTGGCATGAAAAAGAACCTTCTACTAATTACACTTGTGGAAGCTAAAATTTGTGGGTTATTTTGATAATACTATATTAGTTCCAACGTTCACCGCCAGGTGACGACTGCGATAGCATCTAGTAGACAATTCCACAGCTAGGTGTCGTGGACAGTAGCATTTGGTAGCAAAAGTAGGAACTACTTGAAAATTTGATCGTCTACAGTCCTTCTATCTGAATTACAGATAACACACACTAATACAGCCATCACAATTAACACCGGTTATCAGACTAATTCTACACTCGCCCAAAGTACACGGGGCTACATGACCGCGTAGTCGCAGCTCCTAAACTAAGGAACCAACCAACCAAAACTGATTGGGGTCTGATCCGAGTTTTCTATTTGGGAAAGCAAATCTTCCTTCACTTTCTCCTTCCCAATTATGAAGTCATGATTATCCTTTTTTGTTATAATCATTCGGCATTCTTTGACACAATGATGTTCATTCCCTTCATAAAATTAATCATCCATCCTCAGTTGACCTTAAAGTTTTTGACACTGATCTTGAGTTGCAGCTATTTATTGTTCTTGTTCTTTAAAATATAGCATTTAGTGAGAAAGGTGTAATGAAATCACATAAATCTGCAGATCCTCCTCTTTTTGCAAAAACTTGCCACCGGGAAATGTTTTGCGAGACTTGTTGGTCGTTTGCAGTCTAGTTTCCTGTGTCCTCCAGTAATGCATGTTGCACTTGGACACTGAATACATGCAGCCTGCTACTCTATTGTTGTGTGTTGGGGCATAACCGATCACAGCGAAGTGGAAATAGAAAATATAATTTAACGATGGAAACAGTTCTCTCCAATAGGTGGTTGAGAACTTGAAAACACCACCCTGAGCCTTGGTTGGTGACCCAAAAAGTGTAGAACTAAAATAACCAAATCAGTACTTCATCTAATTTAAATGCTTACTTTGATCATTTTTATGTTTACCTCGTGCATTTTAAGAGTCCATTTGCCTGCTTGACCAAAATATTGCCTACAAATCTGATGTGTAATGACTCATTAGAACTGCATACATTTTGATTTCAGAGAAGACATGCACTGCTGGAAGATTCCATTCGTTTGTATGGTTTCTATCGTGAATGTGACGACTTTGAGAAGTGGATCAAAGACAAGGAACGAATGCTGCGGACAGATGATCCAACTGAGAATGTGGAAGCAGCCAAGAGAAAGTATGAGGTGAGTGCAATTTCTTTATATATTGGTTCTATGCACACTATAGAGGAAGTATTCCAAGTGAATTCAGTTAAAAAAGAGTTTCTTGAGGAAAAATATAATTTGTGTTCAGACGTAAATGTAGGGGTCTGCACTAAAATATGTTCAGTTATCTCAGGAATACATACTCGTGAACATCCATTAGATACAAAGCAGAGTTCCTTATATTCATCATCATCATCATCATCATTTTCCGGCTCCAGTTTCCCAGGTGTGGTATACAAGCGCTCGTAGTTTCTTTTGGTCGGAGTTGAATTGCTGTTATTCTAAGTCTTCCCATTTCACATTCCGTTTGTTGACCTTAAGACTTCACTGTGTCTATCCATCGATTTCTTGGCTTTCCTACTAGTCTCCTCCCTCGCACTTCTGTCGAAATAATTTCTTGGTGTTCTATTTCTGTCCATTCTCATGACGTGTCCAAACCACTGTAATCTATGTCTTCCTAGGAGTTCTGGGACAGGAATTTGTTACCAACTTCCTGCCTGTTAATTTCATTCCTAATCTTATCTTTCCTGCTCCTTATTCGTTGTTTCATTTCTGTTTCCTAGATTTTACTATTAACCTCGTTCAGTAGGGTACATGTTCCAAGTCCATTGGTGAGCATGGTGACACATAGGAACTGGATGTTTTTGAAATGAACAGTACTCAGTTGATTTGCGAGGAAAACTGATTTTATTGTTACCACATTTAAGAATACGTTCTACCATTTCATTTACTATTTACCATTGTTAAGTATGAAAGATAATGTCACTCAGGTGGCTGCCATCCGTTTGACTACTGGTTTCAAGTCGTTGCGAGAAAGCATTCATAACTCTGCCGAACACCGCTTGGTCAATCACACGCACCTCTTCTGTAATGACATCTTTCAGCGCCATTATTGTACGGGGTTTGTGGGCATGGACACGTTCTTTAGGTACCCCCACAGGAAAAAAATCACAACAGGATAAGTCGGGGGATCTTGGCGGCCATGGAACGTCACCGAACCGTGAAATGAGGCGACCAGGAAACATGTTCCTCACAACTGTCATCAATGCGTTGGCGGTGTACGCTGTGGCTCCATACTGTTGGAAGTAAACATTGCGAATGTCTATTCGGCATCTCCGCAGTTCCGGTCGCAAAATTGTTTCCAGCATGTGGACGTATTGGCGTGAGGTCACTGTGACTGTTCTGCCGTTCTCTTCAAAAGAATACGGCCCAATTACTCCAAACGGGGCAACAGCACACCACACTGTCACACGCTCGGAGAGAAGGGGTGTTTCATGGATCCACTGCGGGTGTTGGGGGGGGCCCAGTAATGAAAGTTTTGTTTATTTACTCCACCATTCAAGTGAAAATGAGCCTCATCGCTCATCATCACTACTGCATGTGGGTCCTCTTCCATAATCACTTGGATATGCACAGCGAAGTCTTCTCGAGTTGCATAATCCGTAGGTTTGAACAGCTGAACTCCCAACTTCTTGTACGGATGGAAGCGTATATCGAACCGTAACATTCTTCTCACACTTTCACGGTTCAGCTGTAATTCACGTGCATGTCGACGTGTGGATCGAGTAGGGGCTTCGATTGAGTGCTCCGCTAACTCTGCCGATGTTTTCAGGCGTCTTCAAAGTTTGTGCACGATCGGGGGGGGGGTTGTTCTTCATGATGTTTCCTGTTCTTCTGTACGATTCAACCCATCTCAGGATCGTATTCCGGCTTGGAACTGTGCCATTCCGATCGATATTGAAATGGTGGACGCTGTGTTGTGACAAGACTTCCCATTTAGCATATAGGTTTCATGTGCGAACACGTGGTGTTGCACGGTCCACTGCGCCATAGCCTACCAACAATTGCCTAACTGCCACTTTTAAAACCAGCCCGCCAAAACAATGCTGGCCTCGACGTCCAACAATGCTTGTCGAGGCTGGGGTTGCCGCTAAGCCGTTAACGGCTATGTATGGATGGCGGCCTTGCCCAAGGGGGCCGGCACGGAGAAGCCGCGGCTACTACTTCTCTTATTGGCTTAAAAAATAACTTGAAGCCTAGTCTCCTTAATTTATCTATAGGCTACCTCACCGGTAGCAGATACCCAGCTAATAGGACTGACCTAAGTGCACCCAACGAATAAAACCTAACATCAATTGAGGAAAGTCGAGGAGGTGAGGACTCTCATGACTGACCTGGCAGGCTCCAAAGCGTAGGTTTGAGTGACATGGTATGCTATGCCGAGGAGTATGGCTACTCTCCCCTCCCTCTGCCGCTCCTCCCGGCTGAGTACAATCCATTTTAAAAACGTCCGGTGTTTGGCCGAGTTATGAATGCTTTCTCGCGACGACTTGAAACCTGTATTTAAACGGATGGCCGCCACCTGAGTGACATTATCTTTCACACCTAACAATGGTAAATAGTAAATGAAATGGTAGAAAGTATTCTTAAATGTGGTAACAATAAAATAAGTTTCCCTAGCAAATTGACCGAGTCTTGTTCATTTCAAAAACATCCTGTTCCTATGAGTCACCCTTCTTTTTTTTTTTTTTTCCATCAGTATTCTTTTTTTATTGTGCACGTCTAAATTTGTTGCAAAATTATGACCACTGCTATTTTAAGGGATCCAAAATTTAGGTTATTGGCTGTATGTTGAAGTAAATACATATTTTGTCCAGGGCTTTCTGTAGCTTCATTTATTTTATCTTTTTAAGATTACTTAGAAATGATCTTTCTATTTTTCATCAATTTTGTGCATTTATTTTTCATTTAAGAATTAATACCAATTCATCGACTGACAGTCAATTACGATACTCTCTGTTGTCAGCCTGCATGCCATACTTCGAAAACTACTGATACTTTTGTTCTTGGTCACCTTCTCATGACTTTAAATCACAATATGACTTGTTCCAGAAATTCTTGACTGACCTGTCAGCTAGTAGCAAGCGTATTGAGGCCCTTGATGCAGCCGTAGAGGAATTTGTGCGTCAAGGACACAGTCAGTTGGACAAGGTTAGAGCTCGGCAGAAACACATCCATCAGCTGTGGGATCATCTCAACAGACTCAAGGCTCAGAAGGAGCGCAGCCTTGAAGGAGCTTCCAGGTAATTACACACCGAGACCCTTTTTTTTTTTTAAAGGTTTACACAGGGCTTCCAGCGACTCACTTTTCTCACTATTATTCACTATTTTCAAAGCAGCCTCACTTTTCTCACTATTTGATAAAATTACTCACTATTCTCACTTTTTTTTTTCAAAACTTGTCACATTCTGCATTAAAAATCAGATTGTTAGAAATGACCCAAAATATACGAATGGATGGGCAGTTCGTTTTTCTGCCACCACTGCTGGCAGCGAGCCAGGCGGCCAAAAAGCATAAAAAGCTTCCATGTGCAGCGATCGCCAAAAAAATCACAAACATTACTCAGAGATATTATTAACATAGGTGCAATTTGGTTGACATTTTTGGGGGGCTAATTTGTTTTTCAGATACACATTCTTAAAAATGTTATCTATTTCAATACAGTCTTGTCACATTTTTGGGGGGCTATGGTTGGTTTTGGGGAGCTTAGCCACCCAAGACCCCCTCCTCCCTAATTGCGCGTACAGATATCAACAAAAGTTATAATTATGAACCAGATATACGGCCTTAAATGCGAATAATGCTATGAATTTACTCACTATTTACTCACTTTTTCATTCAAAAACTCACCTCTTTTTTTCACTTTTTTTGAAACAAAACCACTCACTATTTCACTATTTTTGGACGAGTGAGTGGATGGAAGCCAATGAAAATCGTGTGAAAAGTGGGAGATGTAAACGAACAGGCCATAGCACTTGCTTTGTATTTTTTAGTCCATTGCCCTCCACAGTAGACCAACCTGTAAAGCCTTACTGTATCTAGAAATTGAAAACTGTGATGCAGTTGAAAAGTAGCTCAATTTTTCAAGTCATTTACTGCTGAAGAAATCAGCATCATCATCATCTTGCACAGTTTCCAGCCACTGGCCGGGTCTGTTTGGAACACAAGCCTCTCCAACGTCTTCTGTCTTCCCACCATCTCTCAGCCTCCACCCTTGTCCAGTCTTCTCCTCTCTTCTTCACGCTTTCTTCCACCCCCTTCAGCCACCTGTCTCTCGGTCTTCCTCTCGGTCTCTTTCCTTCCCACTTCGTCTCGTGTATCCTCCTGGGTATCCTCTTCTCCTCCATTCGTTTTACATGTCCATACCATCTAAGTCTAGACTTCTCTATACCATCCTGTAATGGTTCCTCCTTCATTAATTCTCTGGTCCTCTCATTTCTTATTCTGTCCCTCTTTGTAGCTCCAATACTGCTTCTCAAGAACCTCATCTCACTGGCCTGTATTTTGCTCTTCTCCCTTCCTTTCATAACCCAGGTCTCCGAGGCATACGTCAGGATAGGGGCATAGTACGTCCGATATATGATCTTTTTGCTGTTCTGAGGGACATCCTTGCTCCATAACATGCTTCTCACACTCCTCCGAAATGCTTCTGCCTGCCTCCCCCGCTCATTTATTTCTCTATCGTTTCTTCCATTCTCTTGTATCAGGCTTCCCAGATACTTGAAACTCTCCACTTTCTTCAGCTGTTCCCCACCAATTGTTATTCCCGTTGTGGTTCTTTCCTTCTTCCTTGTTGTGATCACCATCTCACTCTTATTTATGCTAAATTTCATCCCATATCCTTGTATTATTCCTTCCCACACGTTCAACTGATCCTGTACCTCCTCCTCCTTGTTTCCCCAAATCATCAAATCATCTGCAAACACCATTGCTTTCATCTTTCCTTCCCCAATTACTTGTGCCACTCGGGTCATTATGTCAAGCAGTTCCAACTTTGTCTACCAAATTCTACCATCACTAACACTAGTGGCGTTAATGTTGGAATTTGATAGAGCGTTGTGTACCATCAAATATAACCTATACATTTTGCTACACACCACCAATTGCAGTGGTAGGTTCTTTTACATGACATAAATCTATGACATGGGTCTGCCGGCTTTGTAGCTAAATTTGTAGTTTATTGGTTTAGACACGCTCTTTCAAGTTCCGACGTTTGCCGCTAGGTGTCAGTGACAGTGGCATCTCTGTAAACAATCGTTCTGTTGGTACAGAACTGCATCAGCATACAATGTCATTAGAAAAAGTGTTATGTAACGTATAGAAACACCGAAAACGGCTCTCCTAGAAGATTGTTCGAACCCAGAACAAATTAATGGAATTTCGAACTCACTCGCACATATTCTAGAAAGTGAAATTGTTAAAAAAAAAGATGTGCTAATCTGAAAAAGAGATCAATTCGTGACTTTTTTAAATGACAGAGCTCAGAAAATAACTAATTGTAATTAATTTGTACTAAATGTGAACCAATGCAGATAAATTGTAATCAAGTATATGTTCCAACTGTACTTTATTAATAATGCAGTACAGTCGAGTCCTGAAAACTCGGCCTAATGTGGACCGGAGGCTGGCCGAGTTTGTGAAAATGCCGGGCTATCGGGAATGGGGTTGAAAGAGTAAGTACGAGCGTACAGTAGTGTATTTTTTTATTTAAACACAAATTGTGCTAAATGTTCCGGCATAACTCAACAAAATGACAGCGTTTCGCCCCGGTGTGCTATTGGGCTCTTCAGTTGGTTAAAGCACACCTCACCAAGACACAGTCTAGTACACACTGGGAAGGCCATTGCAAGACGTATTTGATACATGTGTATCCGCGTCACAAGCAAAGCCAGTGCACTATGGGAATCGGAACTCCACTCCAAAGCAATTATAACCTTACCTTGGCATTGAATGTACAATTTTCAAAAGAAAAATATGTATTGCCCGTTGAGCCATTATATATTTAAACACAAATTGTGCTAAATGTTCCGGCATAACTCAACAAAATTACAGCGTTTCGCCCCGGTGTGCTATTTGTATGCATTGTTTGCTTGAGAATAAACTGCCCAAATACCCTCAAACAAAGGATGAGTGCGTAATTTATGAAGGCATAGAGCCTTTACAACATGAATACACAGTGTACAGTAATTAACCTGATGAGACAGAAATATTTTATGAAGGCGTAAAGCTGTCTATAATGAAAATCATCTAGCCGACTGTAAAGGCTGGTACTTAAAAAAAAAAATGCGTAATGTCCTGTTGTCTTCCGCATTGCACTCTGCGTTTTGTTGTTTCATCACGAAGACGACGAAGAACAGTAAGTCCATTACCGACGCATCTTGTTGTTCAAAATACTGAAGAGCGGTTTCGACAGCCTTTAGTCCCTCGCTATGTGATATTTTAGGGGCTTGTACGGTGGTGTTCTCGTGAACGTCTTCATTATTTATTTGGCATTTTTCATTAAATGTGTCAGCAGCAATAATTTCTGCATCGGACATAATGTCATGGTCGGTATCATTCTGGAACCACTGTTCGACGTAATTTTCATTGACTCCTACACATTCACGAACTCTCGTTCGCCCTGCCATGGCGTGGCTGAGATATCCGGACTGCCGGGTTATCGAATGCCGAGTTTACGGGACTCTACTGTATAAAATTATTTTTAATGCCTACCCCTATTAAGAGAACACCCCTCTAAAAGACCAGTTTTCCATGGAACCGTCACTGGTCTCTTAATAGAGTTTTCACTGTAATTTTGAAAGTGTTGGTTATGTAATGTATTCTAAGTGCTATTTGAGTGATATTAATTAGACTTTTACAGACTCTACGGTCTCAAATTTGAAACATCATCATTCATTTTCAGCAAAAATTGCTGTGGCGAATGCCACTTTCAAATCAGTAAACAAGAATTCAAATGGCCCTACAATCCGAAATCCGTGAAACGATGTGCATTTTCAATAAAAATATCACAAAGTAATATTCACATCTTAAGCAGGTTGACACAATTTCCACAAGTTATATGTTGTGAGTTTATAAGTACTTTGCTCTCATTGACAAGGTAGTAACTTATATCATGAAATAAGCAGTCTGCAAGGCACTTCACTGTACAAATTACTACTCGTGTCTATACTCGTGTAAATATTTTACCACTGTGAATAAAAAATTCGCATGAATTGGATGTCGTTGCATGACACCTGACTAGGATGTTTCAAGTCTCAATGCTAAGCATTGTTGCTCTCTGTCTTAGCCATATTCGTAAAATATTTCACCTTTATTCGTTAAGGTGTGGAACATTTCGAAGTCTTACATTTCAGTGAAACATATTTTGCTCTGTAATGGTGTAATTTGTCTTTTGTTTTAGTGTG
Source organism: Meconema thalassinum (assembly GCA_946902985.2). Taxonomy (NCBI): domain Eukaryota; kingdom Metazoa; phylum Arthropoda; class Insecta; order Orthoptera; family Tettigoniidae; genus Meconema; species Meconema thalassinum. The sequence continues at coordinate 581,885,873 of OX336391.1, read as the reverse complement.
GAGCTGTTCAATAGAACTTGTGATGAGGCTCGTGACTGGATGCAAGAGAAGATGACACAGTTGGATACTGCCGAACTGGGTCCTGATCTGAAGACTGTCCAGGCCTTGCAGCGACGACACCAGCAGCTGGAGAGGGAATTGGCCCCCGTGGAGGAGAAGGTGAACCGTGTCAACTTGTTGGCCAATTCGTAAGTGTGCTGGTTTCATTCTTACGTGCATATTACAACCCTGGCTCTGTAAATGTGTAATTATTTAAAATCTACTTTTCAGTGTAAAGTCATCTTATCCAGGTGAAAGATCAAATGTTAATGCCAGGCAGAAGGAAATCCAGGATTTGTGGGAGAGAGTGAAGGTTTGTTCTATTCTTCTGCATTCTAGCAACCTATTAATTTAAATTTTCTGTAAGAATCCAAATCTATGGGGATGGCAATGAAATGCTTAAGGACTTTGGAATGCTCTTGAATTTTAAACAATTAATTTCTTGTTGTGGGGTTATCCAAGATGCACTGACATGTTCTTATTTCTAGGCGAAAGCAATCGAACGACGCTCTAGACTGGAAGATGCTGTGGGTCAGCAAATTTTCATGAACAGTTCAAAGAACTTGGTGAGTTTTAATAATAACATTTCATAATGTTATTCATTTTTTATTTATTTTTATTGGCTATTTTGTTATGGTTAACTGGATGGAGACTGAATACCAATTTACTTTTGTTGTGTAGTTGAACTGGGTGGCCGATGTGAAAGATGCCCTGAATGCTGATGAATCGGCTCGAGACGTAGCTACTGCGGAGAACCTTCTCAAGAAACATCAGGAGCTGGGAGATGACATCAGAGCTCATGAGGATGAGTGAGTAGCACTATTATTGTTTCATTTTACACAGTTAAATGATCAGGAGATTCATTTCTTGAAATATGTGAAACCTAGGACCTGTAGAAGAATACGATAGATTCAGAAAAAACAATACAGGAATTGTGTTCACAAGACTTAACAATCCTGTTTCTAATAAATCATCACTTAAAGGGGAAAATGAGTTAGTCCCCAGTCAAAATCATGATCATGATCATCATCATCATCATCATCATCATCATCAATTTCAGTTTTCCAGCTTGGGGCGGATCGGAGCAAATATGACACTCCTCCACTTTACTCTTGTCTACCATCCTTCCTCAACCACTGAACTCCACTAGGTTCCGTTCTCTCACACTGTCCTTCACCAAATCCATCCACCCCTCTAGGTCTTCCTTGTCCTCTCTTTCCAGTCATCCGTCTTTCCATCACTTGTTTCGGCATTCCTTATCATACATCCTTTTCACATGTCCACACCATCTCAATCTGTTCTGCTGCAGCTCATCATTCAGTTTCTGTATATTCACTTCCTTTTGAATGTCTTTCATTTCTCACTTTATCTCTGTCTTTTGTACCAAACTCTTCAGGAATTTAATTTCTGCTGCCTGTATTCTTTCATCTCTCCTATTCATCGACCAAGTTTCTGCTCCATATGTCATCATTATTGGGAAGGTATTTACTCGGCTATAAGACCCACCTTTTTCTAAATTTTTAGTTCTGAAATTGAGGTGGGGGTACTATAGACGTGTACTTCGCAAAAATCCATTATTTTGGGAAAGGGAGAGAGGAAAAATAAGCTATTTGAGTTTGATGCTACATAGTATGATATATTTAATCTAAATAAACAAAGTTTACATCTTTAATCAGCCCATTATGAGACTGCCATAACCTCACTTTCCCAGCTAACCCCCAATGACTTTCACTACTATCCCTTGCTAAGCAAAAATCATAGTATCAAAGAAATAGAATTAGATGGACAAAGTATCAGACATGGAAATGCAAACTTTATTTTTATTTGAACATAGGGAGGGAGAATGCAGGATCACTTCTCGCTAACATTTGTAAACCCAACTGAGAACGTATTATTCACATATTTCACATTCATATACCAATAACGTTTCACACACACACAAACACCGATGGTTATTGCAACAAATAAAATGTGTTTTAAATAAAGCTAAGGAGACTGTCGTAAACACAATCGCATCGCAACATAAATAATACTAACAGAAGACTGCAGCCAAGATGAAACCATAACTTTCATTGGCGGATGGCGCTTCTACTGGGCCAATAGTGTGGCATCTTCTATTGGGTATCGGGTGAAGCCTATTGGCTACACAATTCGATATCCTGCCCAATCGCGTACGCAAAATGGCAGTCATATCGTCTGACATAATTTTTTTAAAGAATTCATCAATTTCCAAGAATGTTGTATTTTGACTCGCGATAATTAAGGAGGGGGTACTATAACCAATTTCCAAGAATTTTTTATTTTGGCTCTCGAAAATTAAGCGGGGGGGGGTACTATAGGCGAGGGGGTCTTATAGCCGAGTAAATACGGTAATAGGTCTTGTACATCACTTCTTTAACCTTCAGTGGTTTGTCTTTATCCCAAATTAAACTCCGAACCTGACGATAGAAAACACTCCCACATTGTATTATCTTGTTGATCTCCACATCCAATCTTGCATTTTCCATCAATTCACTTCCTCAATATTTGAAGTGCTCTACTACTTCCAGATCTATATCTCCAATTTTAACAATCCATTTTCCTTATTTCTTTCCTCTTGGCATTACCAGCCAAAATATGCTAGATTTAAGTGTTCTATGCCACTTTCTAACATTCAACGTTTAAAAAATTGATTATTTTCATAACTTGAGCACTTATATTTTATATCGAATGGCATAAATTTGTAAGTAGCAGTTACAAGAAGCACAAATGAAGCCTATGCATGTACTTACAATGAGAGTTAACTGTCACAGTTCTATTCACAAATGATAATGCGGGATATGTGTTCGTTGCCTGACTGAATTTTTTGTTCCCAAATTAGTACACCATGATGATGTCAGGCATCAAACACACATCCAATCCACACAAGTGTTTGTTCAGGACTGGTTTTCTAAAGAGGACTTCATTGAACTGGGCTGCTCGAGCTCCAGACTTCAACATTGAACATGTGTGGGCAAGGTGGAAATGCCATGTAATGCAGCACTGGCCTCACCACCACTCACCTCCTGCGTTAGCATGATGCTTTGTGGGGTGTTGTGTTCGACATATGGGAGGAGATTGCCCTTGATGAGAAATAATTTAGGAAGCTTGCTGAATCAATGCCATGTCGGGCTCTCGACAAATTGTTCATACCCTAGATGGATACTGGAGGAGCTATTTAGTCATGTCTAAAACAATCCTTTTCTGCACTAACAATAATTAAAAGCACAATGCTAGATTTCACAATGAAAAGAAATACACATGTATTTGGTTATTGAAACACACTAACAGTCGGAAAAAAAAAAGTGATGCATAAGGACTCAAATCCTGGTTCCCACTTTCATGGGCAGGTTTGCTTCCTCGGAGGTAACTGGCACTGGCTATTCCCCACTGTGGATAACACCTCTAGAACAGTTGCATTTTGTCAGAAATGTGTCATTTAATAAAGCTGTATCAATTTTCACCCCCAGCGGGGGGTTTGCCGAGTCTGGCACTGCTTTCACTTATTTGTGGCGAGCTCCTTTCTGTCATCTTTCCTGTCGACCTCCCTTGGTCAACTTTTGTTCTCTTCCGACCCCGATGGTATTAGGGTATCCAAGACCTAGGGAGTCTTTTCATGTCCCGCCTTAATTGACACTTGTCTCTGATACCCTCATTCTTCAAGGGGTCAGACCTTTTGTTTTTCTTTTTATGGTATCTCCTGCCTTCTGCTCAAGGCCCTTAAGGAGGCAGAGTAGGTGTAGCTCTACCACTTATGGTGAACCCTGGATAGTGCTACACCCTCAAGAGCTGATGGCTGGTGAGTTCGGTATTTGGCGATCCCGAGGGATTTCTGAGTTGGGTCCAGTTTCTCCCCTTTTTCCATTGCCTTTGGGCTCAGACCCTCTCCTATTTACCGTTCATGGCTCTACTTATTTCTGAGTCCGTCAGTCCTCATTCTTCGAGGGCTCAGGGCACTTCTTTCCCCTGTCTGTTTTGCTTTTCCTTATTATTTTTACCTTTTTTTCTTCTTGTAGGTAAGTTAGTTGTTAAGTCAGTAATTAGTTTTACTTGTACGTTTCATGTCATCGTCTTTCATTTTCACTATCTTCCAAACCATTAGGGGCAGATAACCTTGATGTTATACCCCTTAAAACAATAATTGTCATCATCATGCATCAATTTTTGTTGTGGCTGTACCACCTCACCCGAGGATAATGATACCTGAACACCAACTTAAAATTTTTCATGTGTCAATTTTTGATTGTTCCTCTGTTCATATACTCAACATAAATGTTGATGGTAGAATTGTTTTCATTGCAGGTTTCGAGAAGTTGCTCAGCTGGGAAACAAGCTCCTGCAGCGTAATCCAGGATTAACCGATGTTCAGGAACGTTTGGGCCGCATGACTGCTGAACATCAAGCTGTGATTCGTGGCTGGGGAGAGAAAGGTGACTGGCTCAGACAGTGTCTCGATCTTCAGCTGCTTAACCGAGAGGCAGACCAGATTGATGCCTCAACATCGAGCCACGAGGTGTTCCTGGCAAACTCTGATCTCGGGGTAAGGTTAAGCTCTGTCCACTTCGAATTGTAGATCTAAAATATGGTGGAGACATTCTATGGGGAGCCTTACATTGCAACTTTTTTTTTTTTTAATATCTTCAGCAAGTGATTTCAACTTTTCTCCTTTGCTTTCATTATGTTCAACTAGTCTCCCTCATTATTTCTTGCCATCAATCGTCCATTTTTCACATCGATGTTTAAATTATCTCTGCTTTTAGTCCTGTATCAACCCTCTCACTTCATAATTTAAATATCAATCCTTCCTTTAGAAATAAGAGCACATAGAAAATAAACAAATGGAGGAATGCATATTTATGCCATTCTATCATTGTCTGACTGCACAGTGTTAGTTAGTTATTGTTGTTTTAAGGGGCGGAACTATGAGGTCATCTGCCCCTACTGCACAGTGTGGCATGTCATTTAATGTGATTTTTTGTTATTATCACAATACTAACTAAGATAATTTAATCTACAATATTTGAGTACATGGTATTTAGAGAGAGTGAGTCACCTTCCCATGCATATTGCTACCAGATTAGTGAAAACAATATGGCGGCCACTTGAATTTTCATTGCCTAAGTCTGCTTCCGGCTGAACCAATCATCGCTTGCTTACTAATTGAGTCACGAGTACTTTCTTATTGAGGAAGTCAGATGCCAAATTACAAATTTAAATTTTTTACGAACTAATTTCAATATGGCAGCCGAGCACTATTTTCAAGTATTATAATCGGTAACTAACGTTTCAGCAGCTCAATTCTTACTAAAATTGACATTCTGGAAACTTCATATAATGTACAGTATAAGGCAAAATATACAGAACTGGAGCTTTTATTTATTAATTAGTGGGTTGATAATGATATTGTTAGAAATGTGCGCCATCACGCTGTTGGCAGTGTTCATAACTGCCACGCAGGTTTTGGAACATAGCCTGGAACGTAGGTTGCTGCAGATTCCTGAAAAATGAGATGATCTTCTTGCTTGATGGTAGCATAATTATAGGTGAATCTGTACAGCTGAACACTTTCTTCTTTAACATTCCCCACAAGTAGGCATCAGGTGGTGTACGGTCAGGGGAATGTGATGAGTAATTCAGCTCAGTCCCACGGGAAATGATTTATTCTGGAAAGATTTCTTGCAGCATGGCCAGAGACTGTCGAGCGGGTTGGCAGGTTGCCCCATCGTGTTGAAACCACTGTCTATCCATCCGAAAGTTCCTGGCACGACAAACCCTCTTTGATCCTGAAGAAATGGCCTGACCACCCTGTTCCTGTAATGTTCCTGAGTAACGAACAAGCACACTATTTGCCAACACTGCACACTCTCACTATGTAGTGGTTTCTGGTCTACCAGACCTCCCCTTACAATGACACATTACTAGTACAACAAAAGCTCTTAACAATATACAGTATAACTGTGTTGTTTGGTGTCTCCTTATTAAATTGTTTGCAATATTGTTCCGCCACTAACTTAAAACTCTGTCCGCCTTGATAACCATTTTCGTACGAGCTAAAATAATACTCCACTCTAAAAATGTTTTCCTCCGTCGTGCGACCCATTTGCTACTCCAACCTCACAGCACAATGTCCTTTGCACTACTAGGAACACATAATGCTGATGCAACGATACGCCGACAAATGGACATGCACATGAGAACTGCGCAAAAACCAGTACTGTATAATTTGGGGCATACTGTATATACAAGACGTGATCAAAATGTTTCCGTTTGATGGCCGTACAGTCCAGAATCGGTATGCCAATTAGATAATCAAAGCATCTTGGTAATGTATTGACCTTGAGTTGGTTTTTATGTGTATTTTGTGAATGCCTTGTTAAATATAAGAAGCTGAAGAAGGGAAAGATTTAATTCCCAAAACGTGTACTTGTGAAAAATCTTAAATAAATGTAAGGTATTGACTAGGTATAAAAAACTTATTTGATATCATCCTCATAGATGTCTATCGCTTGCGAGGAAGCCTACAATGTTGTTCAGAGCTGAACTTTGAGAATCGTCTGTCTTCATACAGTGACGAATGTCATGTTTCTTGCTGCCAAAAATAGCTAACCTATCTTGCACTGAATCATCTTTAACCCTTATAGCACCAGGGACCAATATATCGGCCGAGGGAGCTTCTGCTAAAAATACCACGAGCCGGTCTATGGGTTACGTTATTCATACAATTTTTTTAAAAATTACTACTCCAAGCCGTGTTGTGTTATCAGTGTTGTAACCTAGACAACGCAGGAATCATTCTCTCCCTGGATTCATCGATGTTCCGTGAATAATCATAATGTATATTCTTTGAACATGCTGCAGTCAGCTGACATCTCACGCTTGTTATCTTTTGAAGTTTTGTTTATCTACGTTTTTGCTCTGAGCTAATTAAGATAGGTCCTCTTTGAACGAAGAGGAAATCAATAAAGTTTTAAAATACGATACTATTGGGTTGCATGACTTACTTGACTTGATTTCTTTAACTCCTAGGTGGAACATTGTTTTATCTATGGAATATTTTCATTGTATGTATTTGATAAGTGCGTAATATTTGTTTATTTCTTAATGTATATTTGGGCTGAGGAAGCACTAACGTTTGTGCAAAACATGTACCCAATTGTATAAATAGACTATTAATATTGTATTGAAAAGACGGATAATATTGACAGTTTTATTAGGGAACATAGGCCTTCGACGAAATTTCTGCAGTGTCTTCTATCCCCTGTCAGTACCTTCGCCTCTCTCCATGTATAAAAGTAGTCTCCATAAACTCCGGCCGGCTGAATTTTTGTCTGGTTTCTGTAATAAGTTAGTTTCGGGTGTGTGAGTTATTAGCCCACAGCACCCTAGTCCAGTGGAGGGGCTGCCTCCTGTCTGCTCGGTATCGCAGAATTTTCTGTAGGGTTGTCTCCCTTAGCCTTTAAAGATCCCTCTGTACCACAAGGCAGTGTTTTCTTCCTTATTTAACCCCAAGGGGAAGGGTTTTCTCCTCCGCCAGCTTTGCCATACCAAAGGACTCCTTTTCTGCCTCTGATGCCATTGAGGTCTTTTTACAGCCCTCCAACCTAGAGGACCAGGGTATCCCTCTTAGTCTGGCCCATCACCTTTGACCTGTCTGGCATGGGTGGCCCTACCAGGAGCATACGCTCCCACCAGCATAGCTCATAGAATCATTTGGGCTCTCAAGCCCCCACATCACGTCAAGATAAGGATACCATCGTGAGGGATTAGGTTACATAGGCTGTCAAAATTATATGAAAAATTCCAATGTAAATTGTATAAATTGTAGTGTGTTTTTTAACCAAACAAATGGATCATAGTATTAATTATTTTGAATCTAATACGTTTTAAATATATATTTGTAATTTCTCTAAACTTGGCTTGGGATAATTAACATAACCATTCATAATAGCTTGGCATCAAAGGGGTTAGCATTGCAGTCATATGTCAACAAGCACACATACTGGCAGTGTGGGCATGCAAGTTACTGGGAATGTATGGAATTTAAAATATCTACAAATGGGTCTTTCTTAAAAGATCCTTTGTATTTTCTTTACTTATTGGCATGATTTACTTATTGTTTGCTGTTTCATAGGGCTCGTTGGATGATGTTGAAGCACTGATGAAGCGCCACGAGGATTTTGAAAACACACTCTACGCTCAGGATGAACGTCTCAAGGCTTTCAGCGAGATGGCAGATAAATTAATTGAAGCTGGCCACTATGACAGCACATAGTGAGTATTACTTTTATAGGAAGATAGAATATTTCTTGAATCTAACAGTTTTATAACTCGCTCATTATTATAATTATTATTATCTTTCCAACTTCCTTCCTTATTTCCCCTATTCCCCTTTACCCTCGCTCATCCCCCTCTCATTCAAAAGTATGTTTTAAGCACTACTAATGTGCACTTCATTGTTCTCAGCATTGATGAGCGTCGGAGCCAGGTGTTGGCTCGTCGCCAAGCTGTGAAGGATGCGGCTCAAGCGAGACGGGCTGCTCTCATAGCATCTCACAACTTCCAGAAGTTCTCTGCTGATGTTGAAGACTTAAACGGCTGGATGACGGACAAACTCAAGACAGCTGCTGATGAATCATACCGAGATCTAACCAATTTAGAGAGGAAACTCCAAAAGCATGAAGCTTTCGAGCGTGAATTGCGAGCCAACGAAGGACAGCTCCGAGCGGTTAATAAGGTACTACTTGCAAACGTGTTTTAAAAAGGTTTATTATATCATTGATTATAAGGTTCCTGCAGATGCAGATGAAATGACAAAGGGGAAGACCAAGAGATAGATGGCTGAAAGGAGTGGAGGAATGTTTCAAAAAGAGAGGCGAGGACTGGACTAGAGTGACAGTGGAGAAGTGGTGGGAAGAAAGGACTAAGTGGCGAGGCTTATGTTCCAAACAGACCCAGCCTGGGGCTGGAAACTGTACAAGATGATGATGATGATGATAAGAAGAAGGTATTACCCTTTCACGAATTTATTACCGGCAGTCGAGATGGAAACTATTCTGTTTACTTGTGTCGCACATCACCCTGCTTCGTTGACAGGTTCAGTTGCGCGAGTAGGATATGACTCGACTCCAGTAGGTTCATGAACTGCTGTTACGCTCGTCTGCGCTTCTAAGACAGGTAGAGTGCGCAATGCTGCTTGACTAGACTGCACTCTGTCATCACTGTGTCCTCCACTTCACCCCACTGGGCTCTTGCTACAATAATCAATAACGCTGGTGCAGCCACACTCGGCGGCAATCAAATCTTAATTGGGTAATACACTTGGAAGAGTATTAAAGAAACAATATTTCAGTTATTGCTTTACAACCATATTTATACATGAATGCTGTGCCATCGTATCAGCCACGCACCCTGATTCTGTTAATTTGCTTTCAAGGGGAACAAAAGAAAAGTAAAATGAAGCAAATAAGAGTCACCAATTTTTGTAATAATTTTGAATTATCGCATATAAACCCCGAAAGTCACTTTGGTTAAAATGAAATGGTGCACTATTTATGTCAATTCAAGATGGCGAGGTATTGCATTATTATCTGCAGTGCAATAATACATACATTTCACGGGGCTCGATCTGAATATGCATTATGGAATTATAAAATAAAATATTAAACATTTCTTACCTATATTTCTTCATTTCCACCATTGGTGTATTCTCCCAAAGCGCTTGTGAAAGAATATTCATTAATAAAATTACCAAATCTTTGCTCCCATCACTTGCATTGTGGATGCAGCATTATTTTGAAACTGTGGATAATAAGGTCCTCTGGAATGGAGTTCTGTGCTATGGTGCTCTACTCGCAGAAGAAGGGAAGTGCAGGTTTCTTCAGTCTAGTGTAATTTCGTGAATGGCCGATGCCATCCATTCCTGTATACAGTTGCCGTTAGCGCTATGGCTGATTTTGACACTCCCCTAAAGGTAAAGCAGTACAACCTCCTGGAATCGCAACCAAGCAGGGGTGAATGCTGGCCATGAAAGTCAGGGTTTCTCTTACATTCATGGATGTTGGTAGGGAGGGTATGGGGAAATAGTTCTGAATTAATAAAATTTATAAACCAATTATAGCTAAGTCATACGAACATTTAAATTACCGGTTACATGAACATGCATTTTATGTTGCACCTTTAATGCAAGACAGGTCAAAAGATAACAAATGATATTGTAATATTCACATCATAGACATTTTCTAATTATTAACAAATCATGACAAGTCAGTGATTCTATATTTTAAATGTCAACGTACATACACAGGAAAATACCACTCATAATCTATTAGGTCTACTTGAAAACAAACTACTCTGTGTCTTTTCTTTAAAAAACCATCAATAACTTGATCATAGAAAGAGGATTGTAGTCTAATGTTTGCATGTAATTCTTTCTCAATCAACAACTTAGCTAATGATGATAGCCTAATCTGACCTCGAGTCGATCTGAAATAGGTTTTAGTGTGTTTCTGTGCTGAAAGAGAACGTTCTGCAGAGGATGTAGTAGGATGAATTGTTGCTACCAGTTTGATGAACCTTGGTGATCTCAGGCATACCCATGTACAATTTATTAGTATCCATAAACTGCATTAAGTCTGAAATACTTTTCCCTTTAAACTCAGAAGATGAATACATCACACTTAATTCAGTCTTCAATGTCGAAAAATGACCCATGGGCTTTTTCTAGGGACATAACGTAATGTCTGGAAACTTCTTCCTGTGATGATGATGCACTGAATTTCTACATTCGGTTCAAGATGAGTATGTTGGCCCGGAATCACTATTATAGTGATGAGACATGGCTTTTCGGTTTCTTCGTAACTTTCTTAGCCTGGTGTGCATTTTATCGGCCGTGGGCTGGTGTCAATGCGGCAAATAGTTGTGACATGAGAAATGCTGTTGTACAGTTTAATAGATTCTTTTTAGTATTGATAAGTTCTTTGCCTAAATCTTTCAAGTGTCATGAATCCTTACTTTTTTCAGACTGGGCAAGGTCTCCTATCAGAAGGCAATTATCGGCAAGCTGACGTAGGGCAGATGCTGCATGATCTCAATGGCCGCTGGGATGAGTTAGTCGGCTTGTCTAGAGATAAAGGACGCCGGCTACGACAGGCAGCTGCACAGCACGTGTACAATCGCACGATGGAAGATGCCCGCCTCAAGTTGGAAGAGATTGAACTCAACTTGCAGTCACGGGAAGTGGGCACTGACTTGCGACACTGTAAGGAACTGCTCAAGAAGCAGCAGGTAAGATGCCCTTCTCATTATTTTATTTTCTTTAACTTCACTTGAAGGACATGACTTAAATCCTGTTGTCCCTCGTGGAACATGTGGCATCGACAAAGCATTTCCATTTGATTCCACTGACGGCAATCCTCTTTATTTTGTTCCATGCCCTCCCTACTACCAGTGCCTTGATGTGGACAGATCTTCTCCACGAGTGTCTGGATCTCCCTTTCTTCCTTTTCCCTTGTGGGTTGCAGTCCAAGGCTTCTCTCTTGATGCAATCATTTTCTCCTCAGAATATGCCCAATCCATTTCTGCCGCTTGATCCATGTGGATATCTCTATTTCTTCCATCCTGGTCCAAAGAAATTTGTCAGAAAACACTTTTGGCCAGTGGATGTTCAAAATTATTCGCAAACAGCAATTACCGATAGTTTGCAGCTTGGAGGTGATAACTTTTGTTACCTTTCACGTTTCTGACCCATACAACAATACCAACTTTACATTGTTTCGGAAGAAGACCTGACTGATGTTCTATTATGCTTTTATACCGGATTGAGTCGGAGAAAGGCGTTGTTTGCTTTTCTTATACGCTGAGACTGAGACGCTTGCAACTGTTTTGAGCTAGCCGGAACATATTATCAAATTTTATGTGTTTATTTGTTAACATCCTACTTACTACATGAACTGGTATTAATGTTTGATCATTGGTGAAATGTAATCTATCCTGAGATTTCAGCTGGTTCTTTACTTGTTCACAATGTATACATTTTGTTTTACATTAGGGATCGTAAATGTACAATCCTTAAAATGTATCTTGTGGCTTGGAAACTACCTTAATCTAAAAATTTTCTTCAGTAGTTGAGACAATGTTAATTATAAACTTTCGAAGTTCAGTGACGTAATATTTCATGACATTCCAATTCCATTGTAAAGGACTAGCCTGAGGATTTCTTTCCCTTGTAAGCAGGATTTTTCAAAGATTAGAATGTCACATTCAAAGAAAGGACTGTAATTGTATTAGCAACACTTATCCCATAAGTCCAACCCCTCGTCCACGTCGTGGGAGACGGGCAACGGCACAAAGTAGGGGATTGCCTGTAAGGGCGAAGTACAGTGGGGACTTTGTGTGCCCCGGGACCGTTACGGTAGCTGTGAAGGTCCTACAGGAACCCTGAAAAGTGACGGCTAACGGGGCTCTGGTGAAGCTACGATAGGCCCAGCAAGCCAGTAGTGGATAAAACCAAATGCTTTCAAAAATGGAACGAGCCTCGGACAGGATGGATATAATAGACGACGACATGGCTGTACACACGGACTAAGATTTGGAACTTTAAACCTAAGAACGCTGACGGGGAAGGTGGAGGAGATAGTGGATATGATGGAAAGAAGGAAGTTGGATTTATTGGGATTGGCAGAAACAAAGTGGAAAGGGGAAGGAAGGAGAGTACTGAGAAAAGGCTATAGACTGTACTGGAGTAGGAACGAAGAGGGAAAGAGGAATGGAGTGGGAGTAGTAGTACGAGATGGTTTAAAAGAAGAAGTTAGGAGAATAAGTGATAGGATGATGAAAGTGAAAGTAGCACTGAGGGGAGAGACCATAGAAATAGTGCAAGTGTATGCTCCACAAGTAGGCTGCGCCTCTGAAGAGAAGGAGGAGTTTGAAGAGGAATTGCAGAAGCAGCGGGTAGGAAGAAATATGATTGTTATGGGGGACCTCAATGCCCATGTAGGAAGAGAAAGACAAGGTTATGAGAGTGTTCTAGGACCAGAGGGTTGGGGTGGAAGAAATGAGGAAGGAAAGAGACTGTTGGACTTCTGCCAGAGGAACAGCCTGCTAGTTGGGAACTCCTGGTTTAAGAAAAGAGAGAGCCACACAATCACATGGTACAGTGATGACTTGACCAGGAAGTCGGTGGTCGACTATATACTGTATGAGAAGGAACTAAATAAGAACATCACGGACATCAAGGTTATACCATCGGAGAACCTGGATAGCGACCATCGATTACTGGTAATGAACCTGAGAGGGAGTAGGGAGAGGAAAGGGACTGAGAACCAGGAGGGACGTGTAGGGATGTGGAAGCTGGGAGAGGGGGATGGAAGGGTCGAGTGCCTCAAAATGGTAAAGGAAGGAATTCCAACAGATGAAGAAAGAGGGGTGGAAGAGGAATGGGCTAGATTTAAGAAGACACTAGTGGGTGCAGCAGAAGCAGTATGTGGGAGGACAAGTAGTAAGAAGAGGTGGAAGGAAACACCATGGTGGAATGAGAAGACAAAAGATATAGTAAGGGAAAAGAATAGAGCCTTTAGGAGGTGGTATCAAAATAGGACGGTAGAGACAAGGGAAGAGTACCAGGAAAGAAAGAAGGAGGCGAAGAGAGTGGTGGCTGAGGAGAGAAGGAAGTGGATGGAAGAGTGGACAAAGATGATGGAGGAGGATAGTGAAGGTACAAAAAAGGTCCTGTATGGGATGGTAAAAAATAAGAGGCGGAAGGATCCTACGGATTGTGTTAGAATGGTGAACAAAAGGGGACAAGAGATAGAAAATAGGGAAGAACTGAAGAAAATGTGGAAAGAATATTTTGAAGAACTTCTGAACCCAAATGGAAAGGATGGTGAGGAGGAGGAAATCGGGGAAGAGGAAGATGAACTGCAAACAGAAAAGGAAAGAAGTGGAAGATGCAGTGAACAAGATGAAAGGAGGGAAGGCACCGGGTGTGGATGAGTTGAGTGTGGAAATGGTGAGAGCAGCAGGAGAGGTGGGGATACAGTGGTTGTACCGAGTGATGAAGACAGCATGGATGGAAAGGAAGACCCCAGAGGACTGGAAAAAAGGAATCATTGTCCCGATCTTCAAGAAAGGTAGTAGAACAGATTGCAGAAACTATCGGGGAATGGCACTGATGAGTCATTGTGCAAAGATCTTCGAGAAAGTTTTGGAAAAGAGAATTGGAACAGGGATAGAAGGAGGGATGGGGGAAGAACAACATGGCTTCAGAGCAGGAAGGTCCACAGTGGATTTGATTTTTGCTGTAAGGCAGTTACTGTCATAAAATAATTAGCAAAAAGGTTTACTAAATACAGTCCTAAACTCCAAATTGATGGGAGAAGAAACAAACACCGACATCCATTGGTCACAACCGGAAACAGACAGTTATATTCAAAAAAGTACATTTGACTTGTACGGTATACAAAAACAAAAGAAGAACACTATGAGAAATACAAAAACAAAAGAAACACACTATGAGAATTTGTGAATGCAAACTCACACTTCCCCCCATTCACAAATTGCAAAAAAAAACTTAAAACAAAAAAAAATACATAACTAGCCTTACACTAACAACAAACATTTGCATATCATTCCTTGTATGGTAGCAAAGGGCAACATACAGGTCATGATCTGGGCTAAAATTCAGACATGGATCACATTTGCTTTGATTTAAGCCAAGCTTGACAAGTTGTGCAGTGATACAATTGTGCCAATCTTTACCAGCTTGACATAAACCGTAAATACTCTTGTTGAGTTTTAGCACATATTCTGGGTATTCTACACTGCGAAAACCTTCTGGTTGACTTACAAATACAGTTTCCTTAATTTTGCTATTAAGGTATGCCGATACAATGTCCAAATGACAATTATCCCATTCACGCTCTACTCCTATGGCTATAAGGGTCCTAATAGTTCTCCTTTTTACCACAGGACTGTAGGATTCAAGGAAATCTGTACCCTTTATCTGACTGAAACCTTGAGCTACTAAACGTGCTCTATACCTAAGTACTTCACCTTCTTGGTTTCGTTTAGTTTTATACACCCATTTGATGCCTATGACAGTTTTGCCACCTGAATCTTCTGCAAGTGTCCACACATTATGTTTTTCCAAGAGGGCAATCTCTTGGTTCATTGCTTCAAACCATTTATCTTTGTCATCTCGTGAGGTGGCTTCTTGAAAAGACACCGGATCGTTATATTCTGACCTCAACATGACAATGCGACATTTGACCTTGACTTCATTACAACACACACACTTACTGGGACGTTTTCTCTCTCTACTCGACCTGCGTAATACTGTGTGTTCAGGCTGTAATGGAGAGTGTATTACGACATCAGAATCTGACAAAGAGGCATCACTATCACTTGTTACAGAATTTTCATTTCCTGATTCGGCTACTTCGTGTTCAAACACGTCACCTCCACAATCTTTCTGCTCACAAACACTTCTCCAACTGTTCTAGGTTCACAATCTATCTGAGTTACAGGTTTTTCCTGGGCTTTTACAGAAAACGGAAATACATCTTCAACAAATTCTACATTCCTGGATTTAATGACACATTTCTTTTCGATGTCCCATACACGGTAGCCCCTCGAGTCATCGGGGTACCCTAGCATTGCACCAACATTTGCCCTTGGCACTAACTTTTCCACATTACGTTTATGGATCCAAACTTTACAACCAAATGATTTTAACATAAGCAATTCCTGGTCTAACAACTTTCTACTCGTCCACAGTTCAAATGGGATGTTCTTTACAGTTGATGACACACACCTATTCTTTATATAGCAGGCTGTGCTGATGGCTTCCCCCCAAAATTGAACTGGCATGCCTGACTGAATGAGCATGCACCTACTAGTGGTGAGAAATTGCTGGTTGAGGCGTTCAGCAACGCCATTCTGTTGGGGAGAGTAAGCCATTGTTAACCTACGAACAATACCTTCCTTTTCAAGATAGTTACAAAACTCTGTACTTAAATACTCTCCACCGTTGTCTGAATGGAAAGATTTCAACTTGGTCCCTTGTGCTGCCTCCATTAGGGCCTTAACCTTGAGAAACTCATTAAATGCATCACTCTTATGCTTAAGAAACCTTACATATGAGAATCTGGTACAATCATCAGTAAATGTAATAAAATATTTGCTACCTCCAATCGATAGGTGCTCTAGCTGGCATACATCAGAGAACACAACATCTAATGGCTTCTGAGATACATGATCTCTTTCATTAAATTTAAGTCTTTTCATTTTACCTTGATTACAAGTATCACAATCAAGATTCTTTTCTTTGGGTATAAAATCACGATCTGGAATGTTCAGAGCATGGCCAAAACGCTGATGTCATATTCCGCTAGTTACAGCTTTGTTGCTCTTAGCATACACAACGTCCACCTCGTCATTACAAGCAAATTCTTTCCCTTGTTCTACCATAAAATAATCACAATTTACCTCATACATATTTCCAACGGCCTCACCCGTAAGGAATATACCCTCATGATCTGACAATACAACTTTGCTATCTTTAATGGTTACGACTGCACCTTTCCTGTCAAATTGACCTACAGATATTAAATTGTCTTGAAGACCTGGGACATACAACACACTTTTCAGTTTCAGAAAAGAACCTCCACACTTGTCAGATAGCTTCATAAGCACACTTCCCATACCACATACATTAACTACGGATCCATCAGCTGTGTCAACACTACCAGAAACCTTTGGGGTGTAATCATACAGAATATCCTTATAAGGTGTCAGGTGCTCAGTGGCTCCTGAATCTACATACCACCTGCGTACACAATCAGATGCATCATCCTTGCTTTCAGTTGCCACATAAGCCTTTACCTTAACACTACTAGCATTAACCTGAACACATTCGTTTGCCGCCTCATCGTCCTTTACCGTGGCAATAACCTCACGATTCCTAACCTTAACATTTTCCTTGCGTCCATTACTACAATTCCGGGAAGTATGACCTATCTTGGCACAATTAAAACACAAAACTGAACATTTCTTTCTTGCTTCATGAACTAAATCACAGAACTTCGCAATATGCCCCTGTTCTTGGCACTTGTAGCACATGAATCCACCACTACCTGTTGGCTTGTTGACACTTTTGCTGCTGTTGACGACCCCCTTGGAATTTAAGCGCATGGCTGCCACCATTGCCTTCACGCTTTCACCCTCAGATTCTTCCTTCTTCAGCCTCGCATATGTCTCCTGTTCTCGCTCCATCTTTAGTTTGTCCAACTTGTTCTTTCTCTCCTCCAACAATAGTTTAGCTCGCACTACCTTTACACTTAAGTTTTCTTCATTGCTTTCCAATGAACGTATCAAATTTTCGTACTCGCGCTTTTCCAGTCCTCTGAGAATAAAAGCAGCTTTGGCCTTATCCGTAAATTTTATACCTACATCGCCCAACCGTGCACACCAAGTAAGCACTTTATCAACAAATGTACGCATGCTAATGTCACTAGTTTTCTTAAAAAGACACAATTCTTCTAACATCGTCACAATTTGAAGGACTCCGGTATCGCAACATGAAGTCAGAAGATTCTGCCATGCTTCCTTAGCTGTCTCCGCTTCTTTGATATCACCTAGGAAAGGGTCGGTGACCAAACCTATGAGCAAGTTTTTCGCGTCTTGATCTTTGCCCAGTTGGGCCTCGGAGTACTCTTCAACGGGTGTATCTTCTACCTCTCCTGTATCGGTCTTTCGTGGGAAACCTTGAACCGCGTCCCACAGACGCCTTGTTTGAAGCAATGCCTTTGTTCGGGTGCTCCACGCTTCCCAATTGTCGTCCTGTAACCTCACTATTGCAACTACTCGCTCGCTGCTTCCCGTAGCTGAATCCATGTTAGTATGTATACTGAAAATAAAACGTACAAATAGTCCTCACAATAGAAAATCGTCCACAAAATTCACCAAAAACTATCTTGAATGCACACTCAACTGCCGTCCACATGTTGCCGCACATATCAACACCTTTTAACGACCGACATTCTCCCATCACAAAGTCCACACATTAACAGCAATAAGCGTTTAACTGGGCTCATAACCTGTTATAAAATAATTAGTAAAAAGGGTTTACTAAATACAGTCCTAAACTCCAAATTGATGGGAGAAGAAACAAACACCGACATCCATTGGTCACAACCGGAAACGGACAGTTATATTCAAAAAAGTACATTTGACTTGTACGGTATACAAAAACAAAAGAAGAACACTATGAGAAATACAAAAACAAAAGAAACACACTATGAGAATTTGTGAATGCAAACTCACAGTTACAAGAACAGCACTATGAGTATGGAACAGATCTACTGATGGCCTTCCTGGACATTGAGAAAGCATATGACAGTGTATGCGGAGACAAAGTATGGAGGTCCCTGGAGGATAGAGGAGTAGAGAAATGGACTATAAAGAGGATAAAGGAGATGTACAAGGGAAGCGTGAGCTGTGTGAAAGTGGGAGGAGAGAGATCTGACTGGTTGGAACAAAGAAACTGCCTGAAACAAGGAAGTGCACTGTCACCGTTACTTTTCATTGTGGTGATGGATGACATAATGACCCGAGTGGCACAAGTAATTGGGGACGGAAAGATGAAAGCAATGGTGTTTGCAGATGATTTGATGATTTGGGGAAACAAGGAGGAGGAGGTACAGGAACAGTTGGACGTGTGGGAAGGAATAATCCAAGGATATGGGATGAAATTTAGCATAAATAAGAGTGAGATGGTGATCACAACAAGAAAGAAGGAAAGAACCACAACAGGAATAACAATTGGTGGGGAACAGCTGAAGAAAGTGGAGAGTTTCAAGTATCTGGGAAGCCTGATACAAGATAATGGAAGAAACGATAGAGAAATAAATGAGCGGGCGAGACAGGCAGAAGCATTCCGGAGGAGTGTGAGAAGCATGTTATGGAGCAAGGATGTCCCTCAGAACAGCAAAAGATCATATATCGGACGTACTATGTCTCTATCCTGACATGCCTCGGAGACCTGGGTTATGAAAGGAAGGGAGAAGAGCAAAATACAGGCCAGTGAGATGAGGTTCTTGAGAAGCAGTATTGGAGCTACAAAGATGGACAGAATAAGAAATGAGAGGACCAGAGAATTAGTGAAGGAGGAACCATTACAGGATGGTATAGAGAAATCTAGACTTAGATGGTATGGACATGTAAAACGAATGGAGGAGAAGAGGATACCCAGGAGAGTACATGAGACGAAGTGGGAAGGAAAGAGACCGAGGGGAAGACCGAGAGACAGGTGGCTGAAGGGGGTGGAAGAAAGCGTGAAGAAGAGAGGAGAAGACTGGACAAGGGTGGAGGCTGAGAGATGGTGGGAAGACAGAAGACGTTGGAGAGGCTTGTGTTCCAAACAGACCCGGCCAGTGGCTGGAAACTGTGCAAGATGATGATGATGATCTGCTATAAGTAGTGTCAGATAAATCCAACTGTTGCAAGCTAGACAATGATAGTAATAATTTTATCAAAATATTGACATTTATGAATGGAAATTGATTATACGGACCTAAATGTGAAGAATATCTTTATATAGTGAGATTTGTTTTAGTGAATTCTTTTAATGTTATGGTTGTTACTTTTCAAGTGTTACCATCATTTGAAAACTAGACAGGAAGATATAGGAAACAGATGGTTGTAAAGGTGTCATTTCTTAAATTATAATACTCATCATCATCATCATCATCATCATCATTTCCCCTTATCCAGCTCCTGCCGGGTCGGGGTATTTATGGCACTTCTCCACTTTCCTCTTTCCTTCCACCATTCTTCTTCCACGATCTTGTCCCAGTCCAGATTTCTTTTTCTTACGCCGTTCTTCACTGAATCCATCCACCTTGTTCTAGGTCTTCCTCTTGGTCTCTTACCCTTGCACTTCGCCTCCAGCATCTGTCTTGGTATTCTATTTTCCTCCATCCTCTTTACATGTCCAAACCACCTTAGTTTATTCTTCTCAATTCTCTCATTTAGTTTTCCCATCCCCACTTCCTTCCTAACATCTTCATTCCTCACTCTGTCTTTCCTTGTCTTTCCTATCATACTTCTTAGGAATTTCATTTCACTGGCTTTGCAGCCAATGGCCATAATATATAACTTAATTTCAATAAAAGTGGTCGAACGGTATTACTAACATTAATATACATTAATCTTGGTCTCTGCTATGGATATACTCCAATAGTGATTTTGTTCTTTTGAAGCTTTTATTGAAATGGTATCTTTCACATGGTTTGTCACATAATTTACATACACATTCTGGTGAAGGGTCATGATAGTCTGTTCTCCTGCAGAGTTTATGGTGGTATCCATGTACAGCCAGTCTTGTCACTGCGCTGTTGATCTTGTCGTTTGGTCCTGTCCATTTATGGTTGATCATTGCATCAGTTGCATAGTATTCATTCAGGATTTCTTGTCTCTTCGGTTGTCTGTTCTGCTTTAATTGAGATTCTTGTTGAGAAGATGGCGGCAAGAACCTAGTTCGTAGATCTTCCATGAGGAAAGGTTTGCGTGCTAATTCATATGCAAGTCTAGATGGGGCATACAGTATTTCGAATTCCCTAATGTGGCTTAACCCTCTTAGTGCCAAGCCATTTCCTGAAATACTTGCCAAGAATGCCAAGCTATTTTCAATGATCATGCAGACTATTCGAAAAGAAATCATTAATACCCCATTTTCAACTATAGAATCATTACATTTGCTTTGCATTATAACCAATATCCCATTCTTTCATACATTATGTTCATAAAAGTAAATACTGCATCTAAACCTTTATCATCATCATCATCATCATCATCATCATCATCATCATCATCTTGCACAGTTTCCAGCCACTGGCCAGGTCTGTTTGGAACACAAGCCTCCCCAACGTCTTCTGTCTTCCCACCATCTATCAGCCTCCACCCTTGTCCAGTCTTCTCCTCTCTTCTTCACGTTTTCTTCCACCCCCTTCAGCCACCTGTCTCTTGGTCTCCCTCTCGGTCTCTTTCCTTCTCACTTAGTCTCGTGTATCCTCCTGGGTATCCTCTTCTCCTCCATTCGTTTTACATGTCCATACCATCTAAGCCTAGATTTCTCTATACCATCCTGTAATGGTTCCTCCTTCATTAATTCTCTGGTCCTCTCATTTCTTATTCTGTCCATCTTTGTAGCTCCAATACTGCTTCTCAAGAACCTCATCTCACTGGCCTGTATTTTGCTCTTCTCCCTTCCTTTCATAACCCAGGTCTCCGAGGCATACGTCAGGATAGGGACACAGTTCGTCCGATATATGATCTTTTTGCTGTTCTGAGGGACATCCTTGCTCCATAACATGCTTCTCACACTCCTCCGAAATGCTTCTGCCTGCCTCCCCCGCTCATTTATTTCTCTATCGTTTCTTCCATTATCTTGTATCAGGCTTCCCAGATACTTGAAACTCTCCACTTTCTTCAGCTGTTCCCCACCAATTGTTATTCCCGTTGTGGTTCTTTCCTTCTTCCTTGTTGTGATCACCATCTCACTCTTATTTATGCTAAATTTCATCCCATATCCTTGTATTATTCCTTCCCACACGTCCAACTGTTCCTGTACCTCCTCCTCCTCCTTGTTTCCCCAAATCATCAAATCATCTGCAAACACCATTGCTTTCATCTTTCCTTCCCCAATTACTTGTGCCACTCGGGTCATTATGTCATCCATCACCACAATGAAAAGTAACGGTGACAGTGCACTTCCTTGTTTCAGGCCGTTTCTCTGTTCCAACCAGTCTGATCTCTCTCCTCCCACTTTCACACAGCTCATGCTTCCCTTGTACATCTCCTTTATCCTCTTTATAGTCCATTTCTCTACTCCCCTATCCTCCAGGGACTTCCATACTTTGTTTCTACATATACTGTCATATGCTTTCTCAATGTCCACGAAGGCCATCAGTAGATCTGTTCCATACTGTGCTGTTCTTGTAACTGCCTTACAGCAAAAATCAAATCCACTGTGGACCTTCCTGCTCTGAAGCCATGTTGTTCTTCCCTCATCCCTCCTTCTATCCTTGTCCTAATTCTCCTTTCCAAAACTTTCTCGAAGATCTTTGCACAATGACTCATCAGTGTTATTCCCCGATAGTTTCTGCAATCTGTTCTACTACCTTTCTTGAAGATCGGAACAATTATTCCTTTTTTCCTGTCCTTTGGGTCTTCCTTTCCTTCCATGCTGTCCTCATCACTCGGTACAACCACTGTATCCCCACCTCTCCTGCCGCTCTCACCATCTCCACACTCAACTCATCCACACCCGGTGCCTTCCCTCCTTTCATCTTGTTCACTGCATCTTCCACTTCTTTCCATGTTAAGCCCTTTTCTGTTTGCAGTTCATCTTCCTCTTCCCCGATTTCTTCCTCCTCACCATCGTTTCCATTTGGGTTCAGAAGTTCTTCAAAATATTCTTTCCACATTTTCTTCAGTTCTTCCCTATTTTCTATCTCTTGTCCCCTTTTGTTCACCATTCTAACATAATCCGTAGGATCCTTCCGCCTCTTATTCTTTACCATCCCATACAGGACCTTTTTTGTACCTTCACTATCCTCCTTCATCATCTTTGTCCACTCTTCCATCCACTTTCTTCTCTCCTCAGCCACTACTCTCTTCGCCTCCTCCTTTCTTTCCTGGTACTCTTCCCTCGTCTCTACCGTCCTATTTTGATACCACCTCCTAAAGGCTCTATTCTTTTCCCTTACTATATCTTTTGTCTTCTCATTCCACCATGGTGTTTCCTTCCACCTCTTCTTACTACTTGTCCTCCCACATACTGCTTCTGCTGCACCTACTAGTGTCTTCTTAAATCGAGCCCATTCCTCTTCAACCCCTCTTTCTTCATCTGTTGGAATTCCTTCCTTTACCATTTTGAGGTACTCGACCCTTCTATCCCCTTCTTTCAGTTTCCATATCCTTATACGTCTTTCCTGGTTCTCAGTCCCTTTCTTCTCCTTACTCCCTCTCAGGTTCATTACCAGTAATCGATGGTTGCTATCCAGGTTCTCCGATGGTATAACCTTGATGTCCGTGATGTTCTTATTTAGTTCCTTCTCATACAGTATATAGTCGACCACCGACTTCCTGGTCAAGTCATCACTGTACCATGTGATTGTGTGGCTCTTTCTTTTCTTAAACCAGGAGTTCCCAACTAGCAGGCTGTTCCTCTGGCAGAAGTCCAACAGTCTCTTTCCTTCCTCATTTCTTCCTCCCCAACCCTCTGGTCCTAGAACACTCTCATAACCTTGTCTTTCTCTTCCTACATGGGCATTGAGATCCCCCATAACAATCATATTTCTTCCTACCAGCTGCTTCTGCAATTCCTCTTCAAACTCCTCCTTCTCTTCAGAGGCGCAGCCTACTTGTGGAGCATACACTTGCACTATTTCTACGGTCTCTCCCCTCATTGCTACTTTCACTTTCATCATCCTATCACTTAATCTCCTCACTTCTTCTTTTAAACCATCTCGTACTACTACTCTCACTCCATTCCTCTTTCCCTCTTCGTTCCCACTCCAGTACAGTCTGTAGCCTTTTCTCAGTTCTCTCCTTCCTTCCCCTTTCCACTTTGTTTCTGCCAATCCTAATAAATCCAACTTCCTTCTTTCCATCATATCCACCTTCCCCGTCAGCGTTCTTAGGTTTAAAGTTCCAAATCTTAGTCCGTGTGTACAGCCATGTCGTCGTCTATTATATCCATCCTGTCCGAGGCTCGTTCCATTTTTGAAAGCATTTGGTTTCATCCACTACTGGCTTGCTGGGCCTATCGTAGCTTCACCAGAGCCCCGTTAGCCGTCACTTTTCAGGGTTCTTGTAGGACCTTCACAGCTACCGTAACGGTCCCTGGAGGTTATTCTGTTTTTTTTTTTTTTTGTAAAAATCTATTTTGAGTCTAAATTAAGGTCACCTAAGAGTAATATTCGAAGAAATACTACGTTTCCAGCTGTATAAATCTCTTAGATACATCTGTAGGCAGAACACGTCAACATGAAGAAACAACTGCACCACTATTTTGGCGGGAACGTGCCTGATTGGGGGAGCGCTAAGGGAGAGCGTGAATACAAACTCAAACCTATCGCGTAACGGACTTCGAAGGAAAAAAGTAAACACCTCACAAGCAAGCCTGGAACCTCACCTTTCCAACAGTATGAAATAATAATGGACATATGCCTAGAGAAATCTGCAAATATAAGATAAACAGTGCGCCGAGTCAATCGGCTTTGGCACTTTTGGCGCGAGCAGCGAGAGCCGATCTGCTCGGCGCGTGGCACTAAGGGGGTTAAGGATCCTAGCTTTCACTCTTTCCAAGGTTTGAAGGTCACTGTTGCTAAGGTCATTCTATATTATTTGTATCCCATATGTGAAGATAGGTAGTATTTTGGCCTCAAAAAGTTTCATGGCTGTTGCAAGTGATAATTGTGTGGTATTTTGTAAAATTTAAAAAATTATAATAGAGTTCCATTTCTTAGGGTTATGTTAATATGTGGCATCTAAAAGCTGAATGTAAATGACTTCAATGTTTTATAGGCCCTGGAAGGTGACATGAATCAGTGGGACCAGAAGGTAAATGACTTGGTTGATGTTGGACAAGAGATGGCACACGAAGGTCATTTTGATGCCGACAACATTTTGAAAGCAAGCAGAGACTGCCAAGATAAGTAAGCTCAAAATTGAAATTTTCTACGAATACAATGCTTTTAGAAAAATCCACCATTTTGTTATGCCTAAAATCTGAATCTTTTCCGATTGTTCTACTTATACTTGAATCTTCTTCTTCTTCTTCTTCAAGTGCCTTGTTCTCTCAGGACGTTCGCGATCAGTAGCATGATCTGTATTTAGTCCATAGCTCTTCTGAACAGTTTGAGTCTTGAATACTTTTACATATTCATACTGGGCATTTCCATTAGCAAGAAATATTCAGAATTTCACAATCTGCCCATTTTGTATTTTGCACTCTTGTTAATGACTTATTATAACAAGGTTTATACTGTCTTTACTTGCATGTAACTCGCCCTTTTTTAACCAAAAATAAGTTAGTGTGAAAATTCTTGGTGTGCGATATATGTGGGGATTTGTGTAGGAAAGACAGTATTCCCGAAAAGAGACAACATTTGCATTATTGAAGCAAGACAATTGGAATACAGTACATACTCTATTCATTGTCACTGCTGCCAATGCACTGCATTAACATGCATTGTCATTTTAAAAGCTATAAATATAATGGCATTCTCTCTCTTTAATATTTATGCCATATGAAATGGTTTGGAGCACTTGATAATATTATGGAACTCCATTTGTTTTCCCACTCCACATGGTCACAGTTGTTTTTTGTCAGCTGACTGCATATTCACCAAGTACTTTATAATTCATACTTTAAACTTATTTGGGGTTGTGGGTGTCAAGAGGGTCGAAAATGTTTTCCTGTTACATTATCATTCAAATAATGTTTTAAAGGTTTTTGAGATTAAAGTTTAGGAACATTTTGTTGTCAATCCTCCTTTCATAAGGAGGCTTCAACCAGATTTTGAGCCAATGATTGTTTATCTAGATGGAGCCATAGTGTCCTTTCTGGTAATCCATACATATTTTAAATACAGTATTAATAAGAAAGAAACTAGAAATTGTGAAATCCTCTAAGGAAATAAGAGAAATTTCTCGCAAAACTTTCAAATCTGAAAGGTTTTTCATAGCACTGATAGTCTCCATTATTGTATTGCTCAGCTGGCGGAAATCTCCATTATTGTATTGCTCAGCTGGCGGAAATCTCCATTATTGTATTGCTCAGCTGGCGAAAATCTCCATGATTGTATTGTTCAGCTGGCAGAAGTCTCCATTATTGTATTGCTCAGCTGGCGGAAATCTCCATTATTGTATTGCTCAGCTGGCGGAAATCTCCATTATTGTATTGCTCAGCTGGCGAAAATCTCCATGATTGTATTGTTCAGCTGGCAGAAGTCTCCATGATTGTATTGCTCAGCTGGCAGAAGTTTCCATGATTGTATTGCTCAGCTGGTGAAGTCTCCATTATTGTATTGCTCAGCTGGCAGAAGTCTCCATGATTGTATTGCTCAGCTGGCGGAAATCTCCATGATTGTATTGTTCAGCTGGCAGAAGTCTCCATGATTGTATTGCTCAGCTGGTGAAGTCTCCATGATTGTATTGCTCAGCTGGCGGAAATCTCCATTATTGTATTGCTCAGCTGGTGAAGTCTCCATGATTGTATTGTTCAGCTGGCAGAAGTCTCCATGATTGTATTGCTCAGCTGGTGAAGTCTCCATTATGTATTGCTCAGCTGGCGGAAATCTCCATGATTGTATTGCTCAGCTGGCGGAAATCTCCATTATTGTATTGCTCAGCTGGTGAAGTCTCCATGATTGTATTGCTCAGCTGGTGAAGTCTCCATGATTGTATTGCTCAGCTGGCGGAAATCTCCATGATTGTATTGCTCAGCTGGCGGAAATCTCCATGATTGTATTGCTCAGCTGGCGGAAATCTCCAT
The DNA here is from genome assembly GCA_946902985.2 of Meconema thalassinum. NCBI lineage: Eukaryota > Metazoa > Arthropoda > Insecta > Orthoptera > Tettigoniidae > Meconema > Meconema thalassinum. The sequence continues at coordinate 581,859,259 of OX336391.1, read as the reverse complement.
TATTGTATTGCTCAGCTGGTGAAGTCTCCATGATTGTATTGTTCAGCTGGCAGAAGTCTCCATTATGTATTGTTCAGCTGGCGGAAATCTCCATGATTGTATTGCTCAGCTGGTGAAGTCTCCATTATGGTATTGCTCAGCTGGTGGAAGTCTCCATTATTGTATTGTTCAGCTGGCAGAAGTCTCCATTATTGTATTGCTCAGCTGGTGAAGTCTCCATGATTGTATTGCTCAGCTGGCGGAAATCTCCATGATTGTATTGCTCAGCTGGTGAAGTCTCCATTATGGTATTGCTCAGCTGGTGGAAGTCTCCATTATGGTATTGCTCAGCTGGTGGAAGTCTCCATTATGGTATTGCTCAGCTGGTGAAGTCTCCATTATGGTATTGCTCAGCTGGTGGAAGTCTCCATGATTGTATTGCTCAGCTGGTGGAAATCTCCATGATTGTATTGCTCAGCTGGTGAAGTCTCCATGATTGTATTGCTCAGCTGGTGAAGTCTCCATTATGTATTGTTCAGCTGGCGGAAATCTCCATGATTGTATTGCTCAGCTGGCGAAGACTCCATTATTGTATTGCTCAGCTGGTGGAAGTCTCCATGATTGTATTGCTCAGCTGGTGGAAGTCTCCATGATTGTATTGCTCAGCTGGTGAAGTCTCCATTATGTATTGTTCAGCTGGCGGAAATCTCCATGATTGTATTGCTCAGCTGGCGAAGTCTCCATTATTGTATTGCTCAGCTGGTGGAAGTCTCCATTATCTATTGCTCAGCTGGCGGAAATCTCCATGATTGTATTGCTCAGCTGGTGAAGTCTCCATTATGGTATTGCTCAGCTGGTAGAAATCTCCATGATTGTATTGCTCAGCTGGTGAAGTCTCCATTATGGTATTGCTCAGCTGGTGGAAGTCTCCATTATGGTATTGCTCAGCTGGTGGAAGTCTCCATTATTGTATTGCTCAGCTGGCGGAAATCTCCATTATTGTATTGCTCAGCTGGTGAAGTCTCCATGATTGTATTGCTCAGCTGGTGGAAGTCTCCATTATGTATTGCTCAGCTGGTGGAAATCTCCATTATTGTATTGCTCAGCTGGTGAAGTCTCCATTATGGTATTGCTCAGCTGGTGGAAATCTCCATGATTGTATTGCTCAGCTGGTGAAGTCTCCATTATGGTATTGCTCAGCTGGTGGAAGTCTCCATTATGGTATTGCTCAGCTGGTGAAGTCTCCATTATGTATTGCTCAGCTGGCGGAAATCTCCATTATTGTATTGCTCAGCTGGCGGAAATCTCCATGATTGTATTGCTCAGCTGGTGAAATCTCCATTATTGTATTGCTCAGCTGGTGGAAATCTCCATGATTGTATTGCTCAGCTGGTGAAATCTCCATTATTGTATTGCTCAGCTGGCGGAAATCTCCATGATTGTATTGCTCAGCTGGTGAAGTCTCCATTATGGTATTGCTCAGCTGGTGGAAATCTCCATGATTGTATTGCTCAGCTGGTGAAGTCTCCATGATTGTATTGCTCAGCTGGTGGAAATCTCCATGATTGTATCGCTCAGCTGGCGGAAATCTCCATGATTGTATTGCTCAGCTGGTGAAGTCTCCATTATGGTATTGCTCAGCTGGTGGAAATCTCCATGATTGTATTGCTCAGCTGGTGGAAATCTCCATGATTGTATTGCTCAGCTGGTGAAGTCTCCATGATTGTATTGCTCAGCTGGTGAAGTCTCCATTATGTATTGTTCAGCTGGCGGAAATCTCCATGATTGTCTTGCTCAGCTGGCGAAGTCTCCATTATTGTATTGCTCAGCTGGTGGAAGTCTCCATGATTGTATTGCTCAGCTGGTGGAAGTCTCCATGATTGTATTGCTCAGCTGGTGAAGTCTCCATTATGTATTGTTCAGCTGGCGGAAATCTCCATGATTGTATTGCTCAGCTGGCGAAGTCTCCATTATTGTATTGCTCAGCTGGTGGAAGTCTCCATTATGTATTGCTCAGCTGGCGGAAATCTCCATGATTGTATTGCTCAGCTGGTGAAGTCTCCATTATGGTATTGCTCAGCTGGTGGAAATCTCCATGATTGTATTGCTCAGCTGGTGAAGTCTCCATTATGGTATTGCTCAGCTGGTGGAAGTCTCCATTATGGTATTGCTCAGCTGGTGAAGTCTCCATTATGTATTGCTCAGCTGGCGGAAATCTCCATTATTGTATTGCTCAGCTGGCGGAAATCTCCATGATTGTATTGCTCAGCTAGTGAAGTCTCCATTATGGTATTGCTCAGCTGGTGGAAATCTCCATGATTGTATTGCTCAGCTGGTGAAGTCTCCATTATGGTATTGCTCAGCTGGTGGAAGTCTCCATTATGGTATTGCTCAGCTGGTGAAGTCTCCATTATGGTATTGCTCAGCTGGTGGAAGTCTCCATTATTGTATTGCTCAGCTGGCGGAAATCTCCATTATTGTATTGCTCAGCTGGCGGAAATCTCCATTATTGTATTGCTCAGCTGGTGAAGTCTCCATGATTGTATTGCTCAGCTGGCGGAAATCTCCATTATTGTATTGCTCAGCTGGTGGAAGTCTCCATTATTGTATTGCTCAGCTGGTGGAAGTCTCCATTATTGTATTGCTCAGCTGGTGGAAGTCTCCATTATGGTATTGCTCAGCTGGTGAAGTCTCCATTATTGTATTGCTCAGCTGGTGAAGTCTCCATTATGGTATTGCTCAGCTGGTGGAAGTCTCCATTATTGTATTGCTCAGCTGGTGGAAATCTCCATGATTGTATTGCTCAGCTGGTGAAGTCTCCATTATGGTATTGCTCAGCTGGTGAAGTCTCCATGATTGTATTGCTCAGTTGGTGAAGTCTCCATTATGGTATTGCTCAGCTGGTGGAAGTCTCCATTATTGTATTGCTCAGCTGGTGGAAGTCTCCATGATTGTATTGCTCAGCTGGCGGAAATCTCCATTATTGTATTGCTCAGCTGGTGAAGTCTCCATGATTGTATTGCTCAGCTGGTGAAGTCTCCATTATGGTATTGCTCAGCTGGTGAAGTCTCCATGATTGTATTGCTCAGCTGGTGGAAATCTCCATTATTGTATTGCTCAGCTGGTGAAGTCTCCATTATTGTATTGCTCAGCTGGTGAAGTCTCCATTATGGTATTGCTCAGCTGGTGAAGTCTCCATGATTGTATTGCTCAGCTGGTGAAGTCTCCATGATTGTATTGCTCAGCTGGTGGAAGTCTCCATTATGGTATTGCTCAGCTGGTGAAGTCTCCATGATTGTATTGCTCAGCTGGTGGAAGTCTCCATTATGGTATTGCTCAGCTGGTGAAGTCTCCATGATTGTATTGCTCAGCTGGCGGAAATCTCCATTATTGTATTGCTCAGCTGGTGAAGTCTCCATGATTGTATTGCTCAGCTGGTGAAGTCTCCATGATTGTATTGCTCAGCTGGCGGAAATCTCCATTATTGTATTGCTCAGCTGGTGAAGTCTCCATGATTGTATTGCTCAGCTGGTGGAAGTCTCCATTATGGTATTGCTCAGCTGGTGAAGTCTCCATTATTGTATTGCTCAGCTGGTGGAAATCTCCATGATTGTATTGCTCAGCTGGTGGAAGTCTCCATTATGGTATTGCTCAGCTGGTGAAGTCTCCATGATTGTATTGCTCAGCTGGTGAAGTCTCCATGATTGTATTGCTCAGCTGGTGGAAATCTCCATTATGGTATTGCTCAGCTGGTGGAAATCTCCATTATGGTATTGCTCAGCTGGTGAAGTCTCCATGATTGTATTGCTCAGCTGGTGAAATCTCCATTATTGTATTGCTCAGCTGGTGGAAATCTCCATGATTGTATTGCTCAGCTGGTGGAAATCTCCATTATGGTATTGCTCAGCTGGTGGAAGTCTCCATTATGGTATTGCTCAGCTGGTGAAGTCTCCATGATTGTATTGCTCAGCTGGTGGAAGTCTCCATTATGTATTGCTCAGCTGGTGGAAATCTCCATGATTGTATTGCTCAGCTGGTGAAGTCTCCATTATGTATTGCTCAGCTGGCGGAAATCTCCATGATTGTATTGCTCAGCTGGCGGAAATCTCCATGATTGTATTGCTCAGCTGGTGAAGTCTCCATTATGGTATTGCTCAGCTGGTGGAAGTCTCCATTATGGTATTGCTCAGTTGGTGGAAGTCTCCATTATTGTATTGCTCAGCTGGTGGAAGTCTCCATTATGTATTGCTCAGCTGGTGGAAATCTCCATGATTGTATTGCTCAGCTGGTGAAGTCTCCATTATGTATTGCTCAGCTGGCGGAAATCTCCATGATTGTATTGCTCAGCTGGCGGAAATCTCCATGATTGTATTGCTCAGCTGGTGAAGTCTCCATTATGTATTGTTCAGCTGGCGGAAATCTCCATTATTGTATTGCTCAGCTGGCGGAAATCTCCATGATTGTATTGCTCAGCTGGTGAAGTCTCCATTATGTATTGCTCAGCTGGTGGAAATCTCCATGATTGTATTGCTCAGCTGGTGAAGTCTCCATTATGGTATTGCTCAGCTGGTGGAAGTCTCCATTATGGTATTGCTCAGTTGGTGGAAATCTCCATGATTGTATTGCTCAGCTGGTGAAGTCTCCATTATGGTATTGCTCAGCTGGTGGAAGTCTCCATTATGGTATTGCTCAGTTGGTGGAAGTCTCCATTATTGTATTGCTCAGCTGGTGAAGTCTCCATTATGGTATTGCTCAGCTGGTGGAAGTCTCCATTATTGTATTGCCCAGCTGATAGAAGTCTCCATTATTGTATTGCTCAGCTGGTGGAAGTTTCCATTATTGTATTGCTCAGCTGGTGAAGTCTCCATTATTGTATTGCTCGGCTGGTTGAAGTATCTTCCTCTTGCAGGAGTTTTAAGTGATCATAAACATGAGAGCATGTTTTCTTCTCACCTTGGCGTAAATTTACTCAAGACTCTCACATGTCTTCATGACATTGATGTATTTCAGATAAAAACTTTATGGTTAAGTCCTATTCTTTACGAGTTGGGACAGTTCGGGTTCAATACCAATCGAAGAAACGGATAGTTTCAAGTGCATTGTATGCTCTTCTATGGCTTGCAGGTTGATATGCTAAGATAATACCCATGCTTGTTTAGGTTGGCATAGTTGTTTATTTGTTTGAAATAATTTCAGATTCGGTGCTTTGAGAGAACCTGCAAGGCAACGGCGTGAAGCTCTCGAGGAATCGCTTCGTTTCCACAAGTTTGGCTTTGAACTCGATGCAGAGCTGCAGTGGATCCGTGAACATTTGCCTCTGGCTGCATCGAATGCATTCGGTCAAAACTTGCACCAAGCTCAGTCGCTACACAAGAAACATCGTAAACTCGAAGAGGAGATTGTTGGCCACCAGCCTATGATCGACCGAACCCTGGCATCTGGTGAGGTTTTAGTGAAACAGGAACATCCAGAGCGTAAACAGGTTGGTGCTGTTCTCTACAAGTTCATTTTTTTTACTAAATTATGTGTCTTCTTGCAGTATCTAATAATAATATTGATAAGCATAGTATCTACATGAGTTTTACATCCCTTTTAACCACTGCGGCTTTTAATGTTGGGATGCTGGAATTTTGCCATGGGAGGGATCTTTCCTATGCCAGTAAATTTGCTGACATAGCACTCTCAAATGCCTAGCAAAATTGATATTGTTTTGACAGCCGTAGCCAAAGATAGTGTTATCTCCAACTCCTGTCCGGCTGGTCGGCAGTTGTGTTAGTGCAAGGTACTGTAAATTGCAGTAGACTATAATGCAGTATAATAAATAAAAAGATGGGGCTTCTCATATGCTAAATATGTACTGTAGTACGTTTGTAGGTATAAAACAATTGGCAAATTTAGTGAATTCAATAATTTTTCTTAGGCCAGTGAAATCTACCACCGCCTTCCGGCGTGCCGAGGGGATTTTTATAAATTATTAGGATTTATTGAAAGAATCTAGTGGTATTACTTTCAAGGGAGTTGCTTGAACTGTGACTGTTAAAATGGGGTGTAATGTGTGTTAGAAAAGAAAGTAAAAAGGAACTTACTTGATTAATAATAATAATAATAATAATATTAATAATGATTATTATTGTTTTAAGGGGTCTAACTGATGAGTTATCAGTCTCTAGTGATCAGAATAATTATGCTAATAATAAAAAAAAAAATACAGGCAAATAATTTGGGTGTGTAAATTACTCACGAAATTCAGATATTCAAGAAAAAAATATTTTTACAATGAATTTAAATGATACAGAAAGCATTACAGTCTAGTGTTGTTTTTCACTTCAAGTAGTGACACTTGATGTCCCTTTTATATCAATTGTTTGACTTTGTGGCATGTGGAAACTGATTGGTGTCTGACCAGCATTTTCTATTTGGAAAAGCAAATATTTCTTCACTTTTCACTTACCAATCGCAAAGCGATGAAAACCGATGACTTTTTGGTTGTAATCATTTGGCATTCTTTGGAGGTTGGAAGAATGAGTTGAGGAATAAATTTCAAATTCAGCAATTCAGCAAGAATCTGATACCAAAAGCTGCATTCTGTTTTCTTTAGACAAAATGTTATTTTTTTACTTTCCGTCTGACATACAGGGTAACTTTTGACAAGTGCAAGGAGGACTTCCACAGGTTGCTAACCAGCGGCAGAGATTTTAGTAGCTCAGCTGCCTTCCTGAGCAGCCGGCTCTGGGTGGTGTAGAAAGGGAGTATATTGTTAAATGTATGGTTTCCCGCCTGCTGATAAAACTTGCACACAGAGGAAGAGTTATTCACTACAAGTTTTCATGAGCTGCAGAGTAGTGGAAACTGTATATTTAACTATATACTTTTTCTCTGACGGCTCAACTGCCAGTTAGCGGCTTGTACAATCTTTGTATGCTTGCCAAATAACCCAGTGTGTTCTTTTGCCCATTGACTTGATTGCTTCATTATTTATGGTATCAAATTATCATGTCCCCACCCAAAAGGCATATATTTTACTTTTGCAATTTAGAATTAAGTCATGGTAAAGCTATGCACTTGTCTCTGTGGACTATTTTGCTAGGGGTGTAGCTTGTCTCACTGTTCATCCCCGTTTGTTTATTCCTCAGATGGCTTGGTTCAACTGGTGACAGTTGGGCAAAGGTAAGAGGTTCTGTCTGTTGGCCGTGTTGCATGGTGGTTTCTTTTTTTTCTTGGCATGTTTCAGTTTTTTAGCTTTGTAGTTACGTTAATGTTCTTAGTGCAGGAGAGAGATGAAAAGGAAATGCATACTTGTATGATATTCCGTGAACTATTTCCATTTCTTATTACTTCAAACTCTGATGCACGGGGGGAATAATACACACAATAATTGCTTCATGCACCATCACCAGAGTTGCACTTTTTTTGGGTGATAATCCAGTATTATTATTTATTTTATTTATTTTGTCTTCATTTTTTAATTTTTACATAAACAATTACTGATTAGGTCAGGACACACTTTCGTTAATATGCTGGGTAGTAAACTTATGTTATGTATTAATTTGGCAATTACCCTTAAAATTGAAATCCAATAGGGTGGTTTACCTTTTGTTTCATGGGAAATCCAAGTTCTTCAAATTACTGATGTAGGAAAGATACAAAATAAGGTTAGACGGATTGAGGAGCAGCGACTTATTCAGTGAATAGATAGATTTGAAGCCATTTTTCAGTGTTACCGTATTGACCAACTAGAAAGTTGTAATATCAATTATTAGGTGAAAGCACAGATGAGAAAAACCACAGAAGGAAGTTGCAAGTACCAAAAGCTTTTCGCTGAATTTTCATCTATGAAGCACAGAAAAAATCATACCTAGTTGCTGCTAGGGCATGGGTGGAGGGATAGATGATAGAAAGTATGGGCAAAAAGTACAGCAAGTGCAGGGAAATTATTTAAATCCAAAATGTATCTGGGCTGACAGGGGTAAGCCGTTTACAACACAAAGAAAAATTCAACAGGGAAGACATACATCATCATCGGCTTTAACTCGAATCTGAGTATAAATGTTCTTCCTTCAGTCCAGTTTGTGGATGTGTTTACGGTGACTAAAGAGTCCAAACCTGGCATAGAACAAGCGTCCACACAAGTCACATAGTATTGCTGGAGGAGGACGTGGTTGGGCTGCTCGAAGTTTCCTAGCTTGATGCTTGGCCTCTTCATGTTTGCGTTGATCCCTTTCAAACGTTTTTACAGTATCCGAGATGGTACGGCGCCAAGTTGAGCGGTCTTCAGCCAGCATGTCCCAGGTTTGTGAATCAAGACCTGTCGATTTCAGGGTCTGCTTAAATTGGTCCTTGTAGCGCCTCCTAGGACCACCATGAGGTCGGGTGCCATAGCATAACTCACCATATAGCATTTGACGAGGTAATCTCACATCATCCATCCGATGGGCATGACCAATCCATCTAAATTGGTGACCTATTATGAATGATTCTATGCTGTTGATTTGAGCCTTTTCAAGAACAGCAATATTGGTAATGCGGTTTTCCCATTTAATCCTCAGGATTGATCGAAGTTTTTGTAGGTGGAAACACTCAAGCTTCCTAAGATCACGTTGGTAAAGGGTCCACGTTTCACAGCCATACAACAATGTAGAAATGACTACTGCTTTGTACACCATAAGCTTTGTACTCATGGACAGATCTTTATTCATGAAGACCCGGTGCGCCAATCGTCCATATGCTGCATGGGCTGCGCCAATTCTCTTATCCACATCCTGCTCACAGGTACAGCTCACAGAAATGGTACTGCCCAGGTACGAGAAGTGATCTACCTGTTCGAATGGCAAATTTGAGATGGAGATATTGAACTGAGGAAGAGGTGTGTCTTTTGTAGGTTGTGCCAAGACTTACAATCCATAATTGAACAGGAAAATGAGGGTCGGAATACAATGGCAGGCAGGTGGGGACTGAGAGAGAGATAAAAGGGAAAACCAAGTACACACATAAAAGAGGATGAGGACAAGCTCTAGGACCGGATATACGTCCTTCTTCAAAGTTGGGCATTCACACCATCAATCCTTGAGAGACAGAAGTATCGGTCAATGCCCGCCCTTCTGATGAGGTCGAGAGCTCAAAACAAGCTTGTTTGGGGCTATTGGTTGGATTGATGGTGTGAATGTCCACAATCTCCTTGTCTCTCCTTTATTTCTCACCCTCTGCCCATACTTATTTGTCCTTTTCCCTGTCCCTTGGTTGATAGCTTGAAAATAAAGGTCAAAAGTGATTTGGTGACCACGAGCATATATGGTAATTGGAGATAGGGGCAGATCACATTTGGCAGTCATATGCGAGCTGTGGGTGTCTTCGGCACGGAGTGTGTTGCTGAATGAAATTAGCATGAGGTCATGGTTGGAATTCTACTGCATTCTATTGTATTAGATGGGTTGATCAAAGAACCACAGACAACTTCAAGATCATATAAAAACCATGTGCAGATAGAAATAAGCGTTTTGATTGCAGGCTTGTTCAGACTTGATGTTCCTGAAGGAAATCCAATGTTTTTGGAAACTTCTTTCATCATCCTCGTCATTCATGTCATAGGAGTGCAATGCTTAGAATGCACTGTGGTTAGTGTTTTGTTTGCATTCCTTGTATTGAATAATACCAGTTAAGGTTGCTGTCAGCAACAGCATTGTATTGTTTGGTATTTTCATAAGTCTTTCTCCTTCCTGTTCATTGCAATAGAATAAATACTAGTTTATTTGAATAATTGAATGTTTCTGTTAGTTAAGGTGTCACCACTGTTCAGTGTTATTTTGAATAATAGCTAATAAGATTCTATAAATGATCCAGTGTTTTGTGAGTAGCATGAGACTTGTTATTTATACAAACTTAGTCTAGATACTTAATACCTGACATCAAATGTTTTTGTGTGTATGTGATTGTAAAACTAGCCATTTTATGTTTAACCATAATGAAAAAGAAGAGATTTTCAGTTTTTATCCATGCCTTCATTTTTAATGCCGGAATATGTTTCTACAGAACGTGTTGTTCTATAAACCAACCCTGTGACCTAGGGCTTAGTGGAGTACTTTATCGGATAGCTCTGTAATGAAAGTGTAAAATTCTGATTTGAGAGTTGGAACAGGGTGTTCACAGCATCGTGGGACCAACTGTAGCTTTTGTTGAAGAGGTTTTATGGTTTTCCATTTAACTTGGTGGCGAATGTCAGGATGATACTGTACATAACAAACAGGACATGCTACTTCAATCTGAAATTGGAAAGCGTGGTGTAAAACATTTTTGGTAGTAAGGAGGACATCTGGCCTAGGGTATATACTTTTGTGACACAGGTTATCAGAAAACTTCTACCCACACCCTAGTACCACGATGTCTCAAAGACCCTAAAGAATCAACAACGACAATGGAATATACTTGGTAGATACAAGGAGGAATTTGTACAGTTAATAGTTGCATGTGTGAATATTTATGTATCAAGTGTTCTACAATCTGCTGTGTAACTAATCCTACACCAGAAGGATTTCCTAATATTACATTTTGTCTGCCTCCTGACCGTTGTCATGGTCTACACGTTTGGGTTAGAGTCCTGACTTAGTTATATGAGGGTTGGAATGGGATGCACTCAGCCTAATGGTGACAACTGAAAATAGGTGGGTTTGAATGCCAGATTGGTAACTAGCTAAAGACCACAACTTCCCCTTGCCAATGCAAGCACATTGTTTTACAAGTTTTCCACTTTTAAATACAACATTTCTTTATTAACAACTTAAGTTCCCATATATCTGCGGTACATGTTTTGGTTTTTATGTAAACCTTCTTCAGCCATAGCATCTCGATTAGGCCTAATTACATCATGAGGTGCAAGTCAAACATAATTAATATGAAACAATGGGATGATTTCTAACTTAAGACCACAGCTGCCTCCTTCCCAATCCTATCCCCAATTAATGCTAGTACAGCTATCACTGTAACGCGGGCTGTAACACAAATTACACACACACCCAAATACCCATGATGTTGCAGCTCCTAAAATAAGCAACAACAACAAATGTGTAGTTAGCTGTGGGACAGACTGTGAAATGTTTTTACCCTATCCCTCGAATATATTTCTGCAGCAGCAACAAACCTGAGGATATCTTTTGTTTGGATTACATTTTATGATAGTTACTGAAACGTTTTCTTCACTTCACACGTAGACTGAAATATGGTGCTAGTTTTTATAGAAACTATTTACTTATATAAACTTGAATTTTTTATTTATTTTTTGTTAATGACTATCAAAAATTTTAGTTCATTAACTTTCATTCATCCCTGTTAAGTTGAATGAATATTTCAATACGTTTAAATTTACCCCTTTGAAGATAAGAAAGATTAATCGTGAGATTTTGGTCTCCAGATCGAAAACATGTGTCAGGGACTGGAAGATGCCTGGCAGGATCTCCAGGATCAGGCTCGAGACCGCAGCCGCAAGCTGGACTTGTCGCTGAAGGCACAGGAGTACTTCTTCGAGGCTGGTGAAGTGGAGAGCTGGCTTGGGGAGAAGAACGATGTGCTGAATTCCACAGATTATGGACGTGATCGTGATGCAGCTACAAAATTGCTGACCAAGCACAAGGTTTGTTCAGTTCGCACAAAATTAGAGAAATGGGCATACTGTACTTATGAGATAGTGTTGCATCAGGTTTCAAACAGTAAACAAATAGTTCTGTGAAGAACTATACAGCCTATTTTCATATAATTATCCTACTTATGTTAATTGCCTCTATCAACATACAAAATTTCAGTTTGATTGCTATCGTAGATTAATAGATATTGAGAACAGTCTAAATATTTTGGTTGGTCGCCATGTTGGATTTTCATATGTGTAGGCCATAGAGTTATGTACTATTAGATGACGATTTTTGTGTAGGTTCATTATTCAAACGTTCCCTTCGATCGCATGAGTAATTCACATGATATAAAAACTTAATTTAAAAATTGTGCACAGCCGCCATCTTGAGGTTATGTGAACAGTTTAACTAAATTAGAACCCAGAGCATTACAATGTGTATAAAATTTACCTACCATATTTCACTGCGCTCAGATGCTTAAATCGTGTGAAAAGTCTATCAAACTGTTTCACCTTCGCCTGGCTGCCATGGTAGTTTTGTGTAGTTATTCAGTCCTATTTCTTCCTCATTATTGTTTTTTTATTTTTTTATTTTTATAGGAATTAAATTGTGTTTAAGTCTTGTAATTTTGTGTATTTTACAATAGGTAGAGGCACTTCTTTTCTTAAACTTGCCACGAGGGCATCATGCTCCATTTACAGATCAGTAACAAAATTAATTTTAAATACGCATTTCAGAACTAAAGGTGAGGTATGCAGTGTGCCTGAAGTTATCATCTTACATGTCATAGGATATGGCTTTCAGAAATTTTAAGGAAACTGTGGCAGCCTTAATCACTGCCTATTTGAATATGCTATTTGTAGTAACAAGTAAGTCAGTGACTTTCAAAAGAATAATAGAAGCATGTGCAACATTTTCTTGGGATGCTCTTGCAACATTGGGATGTTATTGGATTTTAAGACCTGTTCACTGTTAATGATTGTGTTCTTATTGCCTAGGCCCTGGAGCTGGAATTGGACTCCTATAGTGGCATTGTCAACGAAATGGGACATACGGCAAACTCCATGATAAATGCCAAACATCCTGACTCCAAGGCCATCGCAGCCAAACAGCAGTTCATCCAGCAACAAATGCGTACCCTTCAGAGGCTAGCTACGGCACGCCAGCAACGTCTCATGGAGTCTATGTACCGACATGAGTACTTCCTGGAGAGTGCTGAACTGGAGCAGTGGATACGTGAACAAGAGCAGACGGCTGCGTCAGAGGACTATGGACAAGACTATGAACATCTGTTGGTTAGTTTAATATTCAGAATGGTAGTTGGGGGCTGTAATGAGGACCTACAGTTTGGAAACCAGCACTGACAATGGCCATCCTGAGGGTGCTTTAACATAATCTCTCTTGAAAAATGGTATTGTATTTGTATTTCAAGTCCTGGGGAACTTACCCCATTCCTAGACCTTTATACAAGGACCATCCAGAAGTTAAGTTTCTCTTTTTTTTTTTTTTACTTTTAAATATGAGCATGCATGACGGAACTATGATATAGCAATCATATACCGGCTGGATGAGTTCCGACTGGCTTCAGTGGCGCAGCAGCAGTGACTCGAAATGGTGGGTCTTATTCTGTCTCCCGCCTCGTGGGAGGTTTGGTCTGTGATAAAGTTTCTTAATGCTCAAAACTTAGCCCCGATCGAAACTAATCGTAGAATGTTCAGTACAGGTGTTGTGTTGATCCATGACAATGCATGACCACATATGGCCCGGCGCACAGCAACTGTTCTGCGCGAGTTTGGCTGGGAACTGTTTGATCATCCACCGTGGATATGGAGATCAACAAGATAATACAATGTGGGCGTGTTTTCTACCATCAAACTACCATGCAATCCTTCAGGATTCACATAAAACAGCGGGTGGCATCGGCCACTAAAGCTATTTTTGATATTAGAAACATATCTCGACTTTCACTGAAATCCGCCTTAGCACTCTTTGATGCCAAGATTGTTCCGGTCCTCACATATGGGTTAGACAGTCTGGGTTAAATTAAGCTTGAACGATCTCAGATCAATTGAAAAAGTCAAAGCGCGATACTTAAAGGCTGCCCTAGGAGTATCAAAAAACATGCACTCCCGACTTGTTTATGAACTTGCCAGGGAAACTTTTCTTATTGAAGATTTAAGATCCCGATTACAATTGCCTTCTACAAGACAGGAACAGGAATTCCTAAGGATGAGACAAAGAAAGCGAGCAGAAATCGACATAGAATTCTATGGGACTGATGCCATGTCTCAGAGAAATTGGAGTGAACCTAACAGTGACTGTGCATGCGGCGTGGCTTTTATGGCCCTTCTGAGTAGTGTGTGTGCATATTATGTGCTAAACAGTGTGGTCGATATCATTTTAGTAAATGCTCTAAGAGTACACTGTCCTTATTGGATTACTCGAAAATGTAATGCACATTTGTGCGCAGTTCCTTTATTATTATGATATCGATCACGTGAGGCATTGCACAGACCAAGGATCATGTAATATGGGGCGCGCACTGGTCGGTGGGTTGGTGGGATCCGGGTCTCGAGCGGGGTTTGTGGTGGAAGCCGGTGGAAACCATGCACCGCTAGTCTATTTATTTAACTTCTCATCTGACAAGTGTTTATTATATTATGATGTATTTATTCCAAATGCACTTTCGTGCGCAATTATACTATTATAAAGACATATAATGAAGGATAAAGAAGTGATGTACAAGACCTATTACTTACCAATAATGACGTATGAAGCAGAAACTTGGCCAGTGACAAGGAGAGATAAAAGTTGAATACAGGCAGCCGAAATGAAATTCCTGATGAGAACGGTACAGAAGACTAGAAGAGATAGTGAGAAATGAAGATCTTGGAAAGGAAGTGAATGTACAGAAGCTGAATGATAAGCTGGAGCAGAACAGATTGAGATGGTATGGACATGTGTAAAGGATGAATGATGAATGAATGCCGAAACAAGTGATGGAGAGACGGATGACTGGAAAGAGAGGACGAGGAAGACCTAGAGTACGGTGGATGGATTTGGTGAAGGACAGTGTGAGAGAACTGAACCTGGAGTGGAGTTCAGTGGTTGAGGAAGAATGGTGGACAGACAAAGTAAAGTGGAAGGGTGTCATATTTGCTCCGACCTGGCTTAGGCTGGAAAATGGATATTAATGATGATTGTGACGGAAAACAGCTCTAACGTTGCTGTATCTGATGTCAATAAAGTTTATCGTGTTGCTACGTTTTCTTTAAAAAATAGACACTAATTTCTGGATGGACCTCGTAATTACAACTACAGACATTGTCACAGTTATCCAGGATGTCTACTGTCTGGGAAACAGGGAGGAATCCTCAGGGAATTATAAAATTGTGGAGAACTCGGAGTATTATCAGGGAATTTTCAAGACATTCAAGGAATAATTTAAATTTTGCATTCAAATTTTGCAAGGGGGAAAAGTACCGTATTTCCTCGCATAATCGTCGCCACCGCGTAATCGTCGCACCCCACTTTTCAAACACTAAAATAGGTTTATAAAATTTCATCGCATAATCGTCGCATAGCATGTTCGTATTTGTGCGCCAGTCAGTTGCACACGCTGCCGCGACTTTGTCAGACGAAAAATATCTCGTATTTATGCTTGCGGGCAATGAACTGTGACGCGAGCGGCAAGCTTCGTCACTTAGCACAATCCGCGAGCGTATAATCTGGCGTGGTCTTGTCAGGAGAAAGTAACCTCATCTTTAAGCCTGCCGGCTATGAACCGCGACGCGAACGGCGAACGCACATTCCGCGAGTTTATAGGCCTAATCTGGCGTGGTGATGTCAGCAAAAAGTAATCTCATCTTTTGACCTGAGGCCTATGAACCGCGACGCGAATGGTCAGCGCACATTCCGCGAGCTTTTAGGCCTAATCTGGCGCGATCTTGTCAGCAGAAAGTACTCTAGCCTTTATGCCTGCGGGCTATGAACTGTGACGCGAACGGGCAGCGCACATTCCGCGAGTTTATAGGCCTAATCTGGCGTGATCTTGACAGCAGAAAGTAATTCGTCTTTATGCCTGCGGGCTATGAACTGTGACGCGAACGGCCAGCACACACTCCGCGAGTTTATAGGCCTAATCTGGCATGATCTTGTCAGGAGAAAGTAATCTCATATTTATGCCTGCGGGCTATGAACCACAACGCGAATGACCAGCTTCGTCAGCACATTCTGCGAGCGTTAACCTGTCGTGACCTTGTTAAAAGAAAGAACCCTGTCTCTAACTGCGAGCTATGACTCACGCCAGACTCACGCTACGCGAATGACTGGCCCGTGCAGCAAATAATGATACAGTATATTCTTTGAAATTAAATATTCTTCGCATAATCGTCGCACCCTGCTTTTTTCCACGAAATTTTGGCAAAAAAAGTGCGACGATTATGCGAGGAAATACGGTACATTCTGGTTATGAACATTGTTGTAAACGTATGTTCTTGTTGACATTTGATGCCTCACATCACGAAGGACTTGGTTCGATTCCCGGTCAATGCACATGAGATTTTCGAAGTGAAATGTGCATTCATATTGTCAGAAAATTATATTTAAATGATTTTTTAACAGATCTGATTTACTACTTTACTGTTTAGTTTTATATACAGTGCTTGTGGGATAAACACACTTTAATTTCAAGAACCACAAGATACAGTCACATGTACAAAGAACAGATAGCCTAATACCCGTTTGTCAACAACCAAAACCTGTCGTCATGAAAACCGCTAGTATTAGTGAAAACTAAAGTCTTAGAATTGGTTTGTCTCTGCATGTGGGTGACACCTAGTGGCCAACTGCGTTACTGCCACCACACATTAGACTCTCCTTTTGTTACCTCTGTCCTCATTCGTCTTATCAGCTGCATCTGTCACCGCACGGTCGGCCGATGTACGGGCAACAGTCGAGTGGAAAATTGCCGCACTCGACAATGCTGATATATAAATATAACCTTGTACTTAATTAACATATAAACGGGGGTAGGGGGTAAGTGAATTATGTTTTGATCGTTATCATGTGATCATCATCAAATCCTGTTTACCTAGGCTTAGATAACATACGGTGGATATGTTTACACTTGTGTACAACAATATTTACAATCATTAAATTACAAAAGCGTTTTATAGCTTGTGTAACTTGTCGTTCTTATTTGCTGTATGTCCATAATTGGAAAATGAATGATTTCCTTTTCATGTTTCTCCATGACAGATCCTTCAAAATAAATTTGATGACTTCAAGCATCGCATCGAGGCAGGCTCGGAGCGATTCAATCAGTGTGAGGAGCTGGCCAAGAAGTTGATCGCCAATGAGAGTCCATACATACCCGACATCGAAAAGCGCCAGGAGCAGCTTAGGTAACAAGAGTTATTGTTGAAAGCACCCATATCTGTTACTGCCTTGTATTGATCTGTTCCAAGTATTTGGGAAAAGAAACCTGTCATAAAATAATTCCTATTGTTGAGATTCTCGTAGAGACTCAGGTTAAAAGTAATGTTGGTACAATGAAGGAATAAACATATTCAGATTATATTTTGCAACTATAGTTGGTCTGCGAAAACGCCTCCGTGGCTTAGGCGGCAGCACGCCGGCCTCTCACCGCTGGGTCCGTGGTTCAAATCCCGGTCACTCCATGCGAGATCTGTGCTGGACAAAACGGAGGCAGTCAGGTTTTGCTCCGGGTACTCCGGTTTTCCCTGTCAAAAATTTAATTCCAGCAACACTCTCCACTATCATTTCATTTCATCTGTCATTCATATAATCATTGCCTCAGATGAGTGCGATAGGCTTCGGCAGCCGGCTCAGTTCATACATATCCTCACCGCTAGATGGGGGCTTCATTCATTCCATTCCTGACCCGGTCGGTCGACTGGAGCAGGCTGTGGATTTTCATTTTCAGTTGGTATGCGAGACCAACACTGCTCTCACGAAAGCATTTGAAGCAAATTAAAAAATTCTGCAGATACTGTATATAAGTGAATACTACCTGCCATTGAATAATCCCCACACCGTTTTCATTGAAAGGAAATTATTCTATTTGCCAGCTATGGAAAAAAAAAAAACCACCAATATTTTATATTAAAAATGTAGATAGGAGATAATTGTTATCATTACTTGTAACTCCACTTAACTTGGCTTGGTATTTTTAACATAACCACTCATAATAGCTTGGCATCAAAAGGGTTAAATACAACATCCAAAAAGAAAGTTTGCAATGTAAAACCTTAGTTGAGTTATTCTATATAAAAATGCTCCTCAGTCGGTCAAAAAGGATTGGGAAGTCCAATTATACTATATAAGGGGCTTTCAAATGAAACCCGGTCACTTGTGTAAAGTAATGGTAACGATGTTATTAACTCAAAAATGGTCGCCAAAACTGGTGGCACATTTATCCCATTGCAACACTAGCCGGTCGATTCCATCTGTGAAGAAGCTAGTTGGCTGCTGTTGGATCCAGGCCTGGACCCATTCACACACTTCGGCGTCCGTTGTGAATCGATGTCCGCGAATGGCTTGTTTGAGAGGTCCATAAACATGGAAGTCACACGGTGAAAGGTCTGGACTGTACTGTGGATGTTCCAGCGTTTTCCATCGAAACTGCTGCACTGTCGTCTTATCGCATTGGCAGTGTGTGGCTGGGCATTATCATGCAAGAGAATAACGTCATTGGACAACATGCCTGGGTGTTTCGACTTGATAGCTCGTCTAAGGTTCTGTAAAGTGGCTTGATAACGCTGGGCATTGATCACTCCTCTTTGTTCCTACCTACTAGCCTTCATGTTCAGTAGTGGATGATAACTTGTGTGACCACCTTCTCTATGGCGTGAAACCACACTGTCGCTACGCAACGTCAAACGTTGAGCACGCTGCAGTCGCTCTATCAATAGATCGTGCCACCATACACTCAAGTTACGTGGTGCCACCGTACGACTAATGCAACGTTAGATGCACTGACCGGGTTTCATTTGAATGCCCCTCATATGTTGACCAGCTGAAGAAATGGCTTCTGAGTTTTCTATAGTTCAATTGTTTCTCAAAGCTTTAAGTTTAATGGTACCTTCTTTTAATATCTGAGTTGATGGTGGGTTCAATATTTTCAACACAAGGCTGATATGACCTGAATCAATCAGTAGCTTTTAATAATTCAGAACATTGGCTTTCACACCAGTACATAAACTTTGGTAGCCTATTTGTTTGTGAATAATTGAAATGGTTACAAGTCAAGAGGGAGAAGCTTGCCTCCTCCAGATTGCTGTGTTTATCGTGATTATTCAACATAATCGTCAAATAGGAAAGGATGTTTCTGTCCTCGATTCTCCATTATTTATATGATCACTTATGATGAGATTTAACCATTCTGTGTGGTATAGATTATTTGTGGGCTCTTATAATCTTGTCATTTAATGTGCACATGTCCAGAGTCATGAAGTTTGCATGAGTATGTTCCTTTACCCTGCATGTCACTTGGAATGAAGTCTGTTTCCACTGAACTTACTCTGTGTACTATTTCCTGGTGTCTGGTGTTTTGTATACCGTAATAATTATTTCACAGCATGTTTCAGGTTCTTCTGGATCTTTATGGATGTGTATTTTAGATGTCTTACTAAAAATAACATATAGCCATGGCAAGTCATTAATTGTGTCTTAAGTGGGTGATGTCTGAATATAATTGTATTTTTTTCCCCTTCAATTTGTGATAACAATTCGACACATTTTCTTCAGGATGTTCCTTATTTTAAATTTAATTTGTCAACAGAAGGACTCATCTTTTAACAGCCATTTACTACTAATAGCATACCTTCCTTCAATTAGGAGAAATAATAGTTTTCCTGGCAAGTGCATCTTCATAGTTATCTTCTAAAATTATAATTTCTCTGCAGATGAGGCATAATACCCAGATACGTTTGTTATCCGAATCCGCTGGCATTACAATATTATTTTTAATTTATGAGATAAAGCATAAAGTATTAATGCAACACATTTAGACATTTGAGGAGAAAGTCGTCCTAGGCTATGTATGTAATATGCTATGTTTAAAATGAATGTTATACAGCCAGAATTGCAACCTTTTTAGTTCTGAGTGTCATTTATGCTTAATGACATAATTTGAATGAGATTAGCTTAAATCATCTTATATTTGGCATGGAAAACACATGACGGAAAAAATATGATATGTCATAAACATCCGGGTCCTAGTAATGATATTCAACAAGTTCAGAGTGTATTCTAAAAACTATCCGCAAATTTACACCAAACATTATTTGCAGTTTATCCGCTATCCGCACAGCCATGCAAACTATATCCACATGGCGCAGATATCCGCATTCGCACTGGGCTTTAGCTATAATACAAAGAATGAAAACGGTTTACTCCTGATTTCTGCAGGTGTATTTGAGAGTTTGCATGTTGAAGTGAGTGCAATAGTCTAGTAACAGCCCACTGGAGGTGCAGAGCATACAGCTTGTGGTTTATCTACGATTGTGACCCGGCCAAGCTCTCTGTGTAGCAATACGCATGCCCCTGGGTTTGAGACTCGCCGACTGTACGGTGTCCTAATGCACATCCAGAACCCACAGGCAGAAAACGGTGGTATGATAGAACACTTATCAGTTCGTTCTGAACAATGTTTTATGGAATCGAATGTATCAATTCAATTTCATGCATAAACATTTTAGTTCCTCTCGGAAAGAGCAACAATGTTAATTGCACTTTCTCACTCTCGTGCCATTTATCTACAGATACTTCCTGTAGGATGTAGAATTGTTGCTGCCTGTCAACACACCTGCTCAGAATCAAAGGAATTCTGCTTTGAGCAAATTTTAAAGTCATTAAAGACTGTTGCCATAACTTGATGAATGCAGTGCTTTTGCATTTGTCTGTTGGCTCAGGCTAGAATAAATATCACAGATATCTTGGTACACTTACAGCTGTGATTATATGGGAGCTCTTGAGGTTTGGGTGGTGCCTAGTGATGGTAAGGCAAAGCCAGTGTCTGTGGATGCTATGAAAGGTTCTACTCATAGGGTCAAAGCTGACAAATTACTAACCAAGAAAGTTTCACTGTGCTCCACCACATGCAAAGACTATCAAGACATGGTCGATCGATTTGTGGAAAGAAGTTGTGAGACACACTGAGAGAAAGGATCACGATGATATCGTTTGAAATGAACATAGTTGGAACATAGCTTTGCCACCAGCATCTCCTGATCTAATGCCATTGAATTTTTCTCTGTGATGTTCCATTAGACAAAGTTTTTGTTGTTGTTAATTCGTTTTAGGGGCTTGGGACATCTTGGTCATCGGTCCCATGTACTTGGGTGTATCTAAACCTGTGTTTCTGTGATGTTCGTAGTAGCATGTGTAACTGTAATCATTAGGGCCAGGACTGGAGGTAGATGCTCTGAGACTTGAAATCAAGTACTATCCCAAATTTGCTTGGAGGGATAGCCATTGCCAGTGCTGGAATTCAAACTTCTGACCTCTGGACTTGCTGCAGCTTCCCATTGCGGTCATGGCGAGTGTTTAAACGTGCATGGCTAGGCCGCAGGGTTTTAGATGAAGTGTACATCCCTCAATTCGCTGCAACTTTCTATACCTTTTATCAACGGATTAATGATGTGCTTGCTCAGTTGTGGGCATGTTCATGTGTATATGGGTCCAATTTTCAAAGCCACATTGTACACATATAAAACAAAAGAGCTTCTGTCAATTTGTATTTTGGAAATAAATAATATAAAATAATTATCTATATACTCGCTATAGTGTCAAGGAGCTTAGATATGTAGCCTCCTTGACTTTCATAGTTCTTCAAGGAACAACAAAATTGGACATGCAAGCTGCCCTCTGGG
The DNA here is from genome assembly GCA_946902985.2 of Meconema thalassinum. Lineage (NCBI taxonomy): Eukaryota > Metazoa > Arthropoda > Insecta > Orthoptera > Tettigoniidae > Meconema > Meconema thalassinum. The sequence continues at coordinate 581,837,769 of OX336391.1, read as the reverse complement.
TTTCAAATAACAAAGCTTGCCTTACGATATTATTATTACCTATATACTATACATTTAGAATGAATAATACAGGTTGTCAGACAAATTGCATGCACATGCAGGTGTCCCAAGCCCCAAAATGAATTGGCAACAACGACATGATCAAGCAAATCTAAAACTCTAATAAATCTATTCCGTAATTTTTATTACAGAAAATTATTCTATCGACTTATGAAAGTACTTGATTGCAGTTCAAGAAATTCAGTGACAATTAATGAAATTGTGAGGTGTCATGATTTTTTTTTTGTGGTGAAAATCATTGAGCTCATGGATTGAAATTGTTATCTTCGTATTTAAGCAAGTTGATTGTCGAAATGTTTGTGCGGTCTATATAGTCCAGTCAAATTAGACATCCGACCTTGCAAAAGGTCATGTAGTTCTAATTTTTTATATGTTGTTTGGATCTCTGCCAATAGTAAAAAACCAAATTTGCAACTTGGAAAGTCTGTGCTAGTTGTGTAATACCCAAAAAAAACAACTAATTTTTTGCACAATTTTCGGTTTTTGCTCAATGTCGTCGAAAATATGCATCTTACAGAAAACAACATACTTATCTTTTGTAAATAAGATTAAATTTACTACAATTTGAGACCCAAGCGAATACTGTATGTTTAGTAGATCCCGAGATACAGTTCTTCAAAGGTTGAATATTTTTTCACAAAAGTAAAAATTCTTGGTTTTGGTCTTCTAATTTGACAAATATTATCAAAAATACTCATTCCATGAGAAAATTCACAGGAAATGAACTTGAAGGATATTTCTTTAGCTTTTAGCTCTGACGGGTACCTGTAGGCCAAGTGCTTCTCTCAAAAGTGAATTTGAAAATATTGAAAGTATCAGTACACATAGGTACTATTTTATTTTATTACAAGGGTAAACGTAACGTTTAAAATAAGTTTTTACATGTATGAAGCAACAGGTCTCATCGTAATTCCATTTGTTTTGATGGCCTGGGTCTCGGAAAATCTTCCTCGGATGTTGGTGCACGTTCATTGGAGGAGTTCTCGAACTAACAGCACGTAAAGGCTCGTTTTTCAGTTCTATCAATTTAGCGGTGGGGACTTCTTCCTCGTCAGAATCCTCTAGCTGAAGTGATTGCAGGCTTTTACATAATTTTGCCACCACAAAATCGACAAAGGGCTGAGCATTTGAGTTCAGCTTATGGCAACTTCAACCGCCGCTGCAACCTCTTCTGCAATTGCAGGAAATCATGCGCAGTAGGAACTGAGGTTCAGGATCCATAGTTGTAGTGATAGGGATTTGATCATCAAGCTTCTACCCCCAATCTGTAAAATTTTGATTGACCCCAAACTATTTTTGAACTTGGTTGTAAGTTCTGTAAGCATGGTGGCGTACTGCATCCTCTGTTGGGGGAAGCAAGCATGATTCATTTTGGTGATGGCTGCAGATGTACCAAACAGTTGGTAAGGAAGGCTATTCAGGATGTTTGTTAGAAAATCACCCCGTACAAAGCCACAAAGCACTTCTCCCCAGCTTTTGCTATGGTTTCGTTACCGGAGTCTAGTAGTAGGAAAAGTTCTGCCAGTTCTAGAAGTTGGGGATTTTTCTTTGTCAAAGATAAACTGGATGAGAGCTCCTTTATCAATAGGTGGTGAGGATTCAAACCTCCTGATCGCAAAACGTTCAAGCTGTCCTGCATCGCTAATGTGGATGGAAATCTCAGAGCTGAATACATATTAACTAAATGCTTGGAACCAAGTTTTCTGTATAAGTAGGTCCCAAGGCCTAACATGAGTGAGGAGATGAAAGACCGTGGTCTTAGAGCACATTTGAGAGTACGGTATGTTAAAAAGCTACACATCAGTTCTCCAAGTGTTAAGAACAGCACGCTTTTGTTTCGGAACAACGGTTTCATAAAACAGTAGTACGGTACGGATTCAGGGATGACACAGTGGTAGACCTACTGTATGGATTCAGGGATGACTGAATTACCATTGCCTAAGAAATCACCGGATGGAGCATATTCATTGGGTTTCATACACTTTGAGATCTCACAGCTGTTATATCAGGATAATCTCCTTCGATCTGTTTCAATATATCATCTATTGAGAACGGATGTTCCTCAGAGTTCTCCAAGAGGTAAGTGTATAGCCTATATCTTCCAATGCCTCATCTACATCAATTGCCGGTCGATGTCCTCTCTTCTGTCCAGTTGTTAATGGCTTAGTGAATAACGTTTTATTTCACAGGTCGTGGTATCTTGTATCAGCAACTGCCCAGTTATTTACACTTAAGAGCCGCTGTATAATTTTCTTTCCCCATTGGCCACCTCGGCGTTCAGCTGCATCTAGGAATGTTATCCTGAAACCCAACTTATCAACTTTGTGGACATCATTTCTTCGTGATTTGGGCAGTTCTTTTTATAGCCTGATGAATTCTTCAGTTATATCCCGCCGAGTTCTCTTGACTATCTTGAGGGTCTGGATGGTTGGAGATCAGAATCTCCTTTACGTCGAACAGATGCTTTAACATTGCTTGCAGCCGTGTAACTCTTCCTACTTCCACTTGAAGTTTTCGAGAGAACATTTTCTTTTCATTAAGGTCCCGTTTCACACTCACGTGAATGTGAGCGAATACCTACTTGTTTTACGACAATGGTTGTGCCTTCACTCAGGGGCTTACGACATTTAAAACAAACGCCTGGAGGAATAGACATTGCACCAGGCTTTCGAGTGCACTTCGTCGTCGTCGTCGTCGGCTTTAACTCGTTTCCGAGTATACATCTTCTTCCAAAACAGTCTAAAATAATCTAAGGTTGAGGTCTGTGGGCATGTTTGCGGTGACTGAACAGCCCAATGCGTGCATGAAACAAACGTCCACACAGATCACACAGAACTGTTGGTGGAGGGCGTGGCTGTGCTGCAAGGAGCTTACGTGCTTGTCGCTTGGCCTTAACAATTCTACGACGTTCTTCTTCAAACATTTTGACAGCAGCCGGGATGGTCTGGCGCCAAGTTGAATGGTCTTTAGCAAGCTGGTCCCAGGTTTGTGGATTGAGACCTGTCAACTTCATATTCTGCTTGAATTGGTCCTTGTAACGTCTCTTAGGGCCTCCATGAGGTCTGGTGCCGGAGGTGAGTTCACCATACAGAACCTGGCGTGGTAGTCTCGTATCATCCATCCGTTGGACATGTCCAATCCATCTAAGTTGATGACCAATGATGGATGATTCTATACTATTAGCAAGCGCTTTCTCAAGAACATCAAGATTGGTGATGTGGTCTTCCCACTTTATCTTAAGGATGGATCGAAGCTTCTGTTGATGGAAGCGCTCAAGCTTTCGGAAGTCATGTCGATAGAGGGTCCAGGTTTCACAGCCATACAACAATGTTGAGATAACAACAGCTTGGTACACCATGAGCTTCGTCTTCACGGTCAGATCTTTATTCAAGAAGACCCGGTGCGATAGTCGCCCAAATGCCGCATGGGCAGCACCGATTCTCTTCTCAACATCCTGCCCACAATTGCCGTGTACAGATAGCAGACTGCCCAGATACGAGAAGTGGTCTACTTGCTCCAATGGAGTATCTGAGATAGAAATGTTGAAGTGCGGAAGGGAAGTGCCTGGTGAGGGTTGTGCCAGAACCTTGGTCTTCTGAACATTAATGGTGAGACCAAAACGTTCACATGCATTCTTGTAGCAATTAACAGTCTGTTGCAACTCCACTGGCGTGAGTGTAGGCGATGCTGCATCATCTGCATACAACATATTGGTTAACACTTCACTGTCCTCACTCTTCGATTTACGCGGAAAAACTGACAAAAGAATGTGTAGGAGGGAGGAGGGGAATGGTCGATTCTTTGTTCAGGGGCCTCTCCTTCATTGTTGAGGTCCCGACGCTTGCTCTCACAAACACAATGAACCTCACTCGTCTACAAGCTATTCGGACGATTAAATATTATACGTAAATTACACATCATCATTATCGGCCTGATACTTGATATCTGATGCACTCAAAACTTGTTTTCATTCCTTTTTCCTGATTTCTATACTTCAAGGTTTTCAATTACGAGTACATGCCACTTTTGAGAGAAGTATTAGGCCTACCGGTACCAATTAGAGCTCAAATTAAAGCTAAACAAATAAACGTCAAGTTCATTGCCTATAACTTTTTGATGGAATGAGTATTTTTGGTAATATTGTCAAATTATGAGACCAAAACCAACAATTTTTACTTTTATGAGAAGTATTCAATCTTTGAAGAATTGTATCTCGGGATCTACTAAACATTCAGTATTCGTTTGGGTTTCAAATTGTAGTAAATTTAATCTAGGTTAAAAAGATAAGTATGGGTTTTTCACGCAGAAGCATATTACTCATTATTACCGGCATGAAATGAATTTCAACTTCTTGCATTACTCAAGTTTGGAGTACATTTTGTATATCCATTATTAGTCCAGTCCAATTAGACATTGTACAGTACAGTAGTCTTTAGTTTCTACTGCCATCTTAAGTTTGGCTCATGGAGCAAAAATCGAAAATTGTGCAAAAAGTTAGCTGTTTTTTGGGTATTACACAACTAGCACAGGTCTTTCAAAGTTGCAAATTTGTTTTTTTATTATTGGCAGAGGTCCCAAACAACATATAAAAAAATTAGAACTACATGACCTTTTGCAAGGTCGGGCCCCTTTTTATGTCTAATTGGACTGGACTAATAATGGATATACAAAATGTACTCCAAACTTGAGTAATGCAAGAAGTTGAAATTCATTTCATGCCGGTAATAATGAGTTCAAAAACTCGGTTTCAATGCTGAAAAACTGGCTTTTTGTGTCCTGGATGATTTCTTTGGGGGTGGGGCACAAGGTAAACACTGAGACAAATGAATCCCTATTAAAGCACCACTCTAAGTTGTCAATATTTTTCTGTTATACAGACCACTATTATTTGGCTGACAGAGTAAGGTAGTTTTTGAAATGAAATGCACTTGCCAGTAAAAATGTTGTGAAGCCAGGAAACACAGGTGTTTGAACTGCCATGGGTATAGGGTTATGGTTGAGGGGAATTTCTAACATGCCTTGCCATTTGTAACAGTCTCACTGACGATGGTAAGGGCCTGGATGACCCTGTGATGGAGGTTGCTCAGCGGCACGCTCACATTCGGTAAGAACTGCACAAGCATGTACAGTTAGTCTTTAGTTTCTACTGCCATCTTAAGTTTGGCTCATTTAATTTAAATGACAATTCTGCTTCTGGATATAAGATCTTTGATTTCCTCATGGATAAGTAGTCTTTGTGGTAACTGATGTGAACAGGTCTCTTTCCTAATGCCTTACTTCCCTTCTTCATTTTCTCTTTCTGTGTGTGAAGGTTATACAGTAATTGTGGTTGTTGTCTCTTGTTTAACACATGGAAGATGGGCCCCGGGAAATCTCGTAGTACGCTCGCCAGCGGTAGATGACGGGCCCTGAGAAATCTTGGTTTTATACACGTCATTGTTTTCGGTCTTCCTGCGACATCTCTGGACCATGTATTGAACTGTTTCGGACTGCACATTGATTAGAATAAATGGTAGATGTATATCTGCCACTTTTCTTTTATTCACGGCCTTCTTTTATTCTTTGATTTAGTTTCGAACGTCGACTTTCTTTCTGCCGGTTCAGTCAATGGTAAGATGGAGTGCTCACGTAATTCATTGTTAGCTGATGACGATATTTTAGAAGAATTGTATGCCGACGATCGTTCAAATGGAAATAGTGATATTGAATTTGTAATGGCCAACGCGGGAAGTCAACAACCCACCAAGAGTATTCTGGTAATAGTGGACACTGTATAAAGATTTGTTGGCCAAAGCATTAGATAATGATGTGATAATACAAAGGGTTGACTTTACAAAGGTCGCTTGACAATTTAGCAAACATGTGGAGGACCAGACAATATTATTGTCACCAAATAAGGAAGTACAGGAAGGCATAAAGGACACAACACCACCACTAACTAATAATAAGATATATTATCAAATAGGTGGCACATAAAACAAATATTCAAAGGTGGCACATAAAACAAATATTCAAAGGTGGCACATAAACATATGAGAAACACTAGCACAAATTTACACAATTGAAGAAACACTCGCAAGGATTTAACACACGTTAAGTCTTGAGCCTAAAACACACATATTGTCTTGAACGTAGCTGCAGATCAGTACATCATAGAACGGCATGCAATACACGGCGGTTCCAAAGAATGATATAATTTAAATATGCAACACAAGTGGAGTTGCAACAAATAATGAAAAAACAGGTCGCATGGAACGAGAATGTGTCGTCGAACCAGGACTGACTTACAGTGATGCGCCGATACTGTAAGCCCAAAATGAATTGTTAATAAAACAAATTATGTGTGAAACGCAGGAAGTCAAAGTAGTTGCTGTCATACAAATACCAGGATATGCCAATCGCACGGTATTGTCACAATAGTAAAGTAGTTAAGCCCAGCGTCAACCTCCATTCCAGTGATGTTGCAGGAAGTCAAAGTAGTTGCTATCATACAAATACCGGGATATGCCAATCGCACGGTATTGTCACAATAGTAAAGCAGTTTAGCCTAGCGTCAACCTCCATTCCAGTGATGTTGCAGGAAGTCAAAGTAGTTGCTATCATACAAATACCGGGATATGCCAATCGCACGGTATTGTCACAATAGTAAAGTAGTTAAGCCCAGCGTCAACTTCCATTCCAGTGATGTTGCAGGAAGTCAAAGTAGTTGCTATCATACAAATACCGGGATATGCCAATCGCGCGGTATTGTCACAATAGTAAGGTAGTTAAGCCCAGCGTCAACCTCCATTTAGTGATGATGCCTGGCCTTGTAACATGCTTCCAGACACGATGAATTACTTATCACACGAAGCATCATCATTATTCATACGCGTGAAGGCAAATTGTTAGGCAGTAAATGAAGATAGAAGTAAACACATTACAACAAACTATCCGACGCCGCGGATTGAAGAATTCGTCGACATGACGCGTATCAACATCAAGCATGGTGATGATGAGATCGAAAATCACCGTAATGTCACTGCCCAAACAAAATATGAATCATGTGCATAGGACATGATTGCTAAGCACGGTTACTATGAAGATAGCACCAATTATAGAAAAGATTAGCTGGATACTTGTTGATATCACAACCAGCGTTGAAGCACAGCATTGTGTCATGGCTACACTTAGAGAACAACGAAGAAGAAACACGTGATTGGTCGCTACAAGCAGCAAGGAGGCCTCTGATAGGCTGGAAGCAGCCAATCACAGTAGAGAGTTTAAAAACAAGAAAGAGGCCTCTGATAGGCCGAAAGCAGCCAATCACAGTAAAGAGTTCAAAAACAAGTAAAAGATGAATCAATGTGGCCAACTTAAGAATACAAAATTACCTTCTAAGCCAAAATATCCTACTGGAAACACGGCAGTGGGAATACTACATGCAATCAAAACAAATAAATCATGACAACTAATCAGCATAAACAAAACTAACTTGACAATGAATAAATACAATGAAGACAAATAATACAGATATGTACAACCACACAGAGTGGAAACAAATGGGGAAACACAAAAACTGGTTTGCCAAGACAGTGGCCGAACCATATTGCCCGCACAGAAACAACAGGCAGGTTGTTTATGAAAATACAAGAGTGTTTAGTTCTGCGGCAACAAGGGAAAGGTTTGACGGAGGCGAACAGCTGGGAGTTGACCCATTAACTGTTCAGAAGGACGTGCAGCGTAGCGCACGCAAGTAACACAAGAGCGAGATAGGCTACGAACAAGTTTTCGTAGTGAAGGTATCCAGAAGCGTTGTCAGATAGTCGCAATCACAACCTGGACCCCGCCGTGAAGCAACTTTAAATGGGTATGTCTGACCAGGAGTTTAGTGAAATGATGGTCATTGGGCAAAGGTATCTGGTGTTTTGTATCAAATGGAAGGTCGGCCAATTCCAAACGGCCTCCCACACGAATAGTGCCATCAGAGTGAAGCAAAGGGTGCAAATTGCTGATGGTGGAAGTGGATGGCACTTGCTCATTCTTCATTAGAGCAGTAAGTTCAGTAGAGTAGCACTGAGCTTGAATCATTTTCACACATGTAAGTAGTGCAACATCAATTTCAATGGCAGTGAGTGGACCACTGATCCTAGTGGTATTTCTACAATTAGAGAAAAACCTAATACAGTAGGCTATGACCCTCAACAATCTCGTGTAGGAAGAAAAATTGTTTAAAAAATCAATGTCAACAGGTTTAGATACATTTGCGCACGAAATTCTACACTCAGGCAATTCAGACACAGGAGTGTCAAAGATATCTGATGGACTGGAGGTTGTAAAGGCCTTCAACCATGCTGGACCATGCCACCATAGCTGATTACTTTTCAATTCTGAGGGCATACAGCCTCGGGAAATTATGTCGGCTGGATTGTCACGGGAAGAGACATGTTTCCAGGCGCAGCGAACAGTAAGCCTTTGTATTTCAGCAACTCTATTGGCTACAAAGGTTTTCCATTTTGAGGGGGGCGAAGCCAACCAAGACAAAACAATAGTGGAATCTGTCCAACAATAGACGGATTCAATAGGCAAGTTCAAAGCGGGTTGCACCTTTGCAATTAATTTGGAAAGCAAAAGTGCACCACATAACTCAAGTCTGGGCAAAGACAACTGTTTAAGAGGAGCAACCTTCGACTTAGCGCACACAAGTGCAACAGTGACGATGTCGTTGGTATCAATTGACAATAAATAGAGACAAGCTCCATAGGCCTGCTGACTGCTGTCGCAGAAGCCATGAAGTTGCATAGATTTGATTTCTGAAGCAGGCTTAATCAAACGTGGAGTAGAAATCTCAGAAATCGCAGGTAAATTGCTATAAACATTCAGCCAAGCTTGCGCGATTTCCTTTGGAAGGGGGTCATCCCAACCGAGTTTGTGAATCCACAAATCTTGGAAGAGAATCTTACAAGCAACCACAATAGGTGACACTAAACCCAAAGGGTCAAAGATAGAGGCAACAATGGACAAAAATGAACGCTTAGTAAAGGTAATTGAAGTGTCACAGTTCACGATAGGCGACTGAATCCGCAACAAGTCATCGATAGGTTGCCAATAAAATCCTAGCGTTCTGGCGACTGTTTCTTCACCATCGCCGAAACTACGGAGTTGTTGTTTCTCTTGATGATCAAGAGGAATGTTATCTATTAGAGTCATGGAGTTTGAACTCCACTTACACAGTTCAAAACCACCTAATCTCAAAAGAAGGGTCAATTCATCATACAGAATGAGTGCGTCATGCTCGGAATCACATCCCGAGATACAATCATCAACATAGAAGTCGTTTAAAACAATCTGAGTGGCAGCTGGAAAAGCTGTGCCATCAGTGAGGGCGAGCTCCTTTAGCACACGAGTGGCTAAGAAGGAAGCTGGGGCAGTACCATATGTAACAGTGTTTAATTGATATTCTACCATTGGGTCTGAAGGAGAGCCTCTCCAAAATATTCTCTGTAAGTCACGATCTTTGTGATCTACAAGAATCTGTCTGTACATTTTACTCAGATCAGCTGCAAACGCTATCAAGTGAGTACGGAACCGAAGCAAAATAGAGAACAAATCCTGCTGAATTACAGGGCCCACCAACAAGGTATCATTAAGGGAGCACCCAGACGTAGTAACCATCGAAGCATCAAATACCACTCTGAGCTTTGTAGAAGTACTGTGCGGCTTGAAAACAGGATGATGGGGAATGTAGTAAACTTCACCATCAGTCGGGTGGGGGGCGACTTGCATATGGTTTAAGGCTAGATATTCATGCATGAATTCAGTGTATTCTAACCTTAACTCAGGGTTACGAGCCAAACGTCTTTCGAGAGAGTGAAAACTATTTAGTGTAGCGTAGCGAGAGGCACCTAGAGGCTCCGAGTCTACCTTGCGAGGGAGTCTAACCACAAATCTACCATCGTCTTGGCGAGTGGTAGTAGCAACAAAGTGTTCTTCACATATGGATTCGTCAACAGACAACACTGGGGTTTCAACTTCTTCAACGTTCCAAAACGCTTCCAGCTGTTGTTCTACATGAGGGCGTGAGAGTGTAAGTGCTGATACCACGTGCGATGGTTGCGAGGTGCTTGCACTGGGCAGCCTCCCAGAAAACACCCAACCCACAGAGGTATTTTGAATGATGGGCAAATCACCAACTGGTATGATTTTACCAGGACATAACAGGTCAAAGAAATATTCTGCACCAAGAACAAGATCAATAGATTTAGTGCAATTGAAATCAGGATCAGCTAAATCAATATGTGATGGAATGTTCCATTCAGAGGTATCGAAACCAGCAGCGGGTAGCTCAAGTGCAATATTGGGAACCACGAGACATTCAAGCTTAGCAGACCAATTAGTAGCACAGGCAAAAACGTTCACATCAGCAACAACAGTAGCAGTGCTTTGATTTTGACCAACACCGCGAATGTGTACCTTCATAGGTTTGGTGTGGAGTCTTAATTTCTTAGTTAAGTGTGACGAAATTAAGTTACAATCTGATGCAGAGTCAAGTAGTGCAGTGACAGGTACACGTAAGCCATTGCCAGCTAATATATTCAACTTGGCAGTGGGTAATAGCGTCCTTGAAAATTGATTGTCACGAGCGACGCTACTGCAACTAGTGTTTACCACGTTAGCATGAGCTTGAGAAGCATCATTACTAGTGCCACTGGAGGGCTCATAGTGAAGAAGAGTGTGGTGTTTTCGGGAACAAGTGTTACAAGAGTACTTCGAACATTGATGATTAGGCTCGAAATTACGCAAACAATTATAACACAATTTTCGAGACCTGACAAAATCCCATTTGGCTGTGGACGAAAGTTTGATAAAGGTAACACATTTCGACAATTGGTGATCAATGCTCCTACAATATGTACAACGAAATTTGGTAGTAGTTAACATGGGTTTCTGAGGCGAATGACCTTCAGTTTTAAGTTTGGTTACAGCAGTATGTAATGCAGGCCTGGACCCATTCCTTTCAGTTATTTCCAGTACCTTGCATTTTTTCTCTAAGAAGCTAACCAAGTCCTGGAGAGTGGGAATTCTCCCAGAATCAACATGATTCTCCCATTCACGGATGCTATCATTATCTAGTAGCTCCAATATAAAATGTGACAATAACAGGTCTTGAAGGGGAACCCCGTTAAAGTCCAAAGCTTCTAACGCATTGACATGAGAAACAAAGTGGTCGATGATGGCACGCAATGACACTGAATCATTACCGTATGCGGGGGGCTTGAAAAGCTTGGTAACATGGTTGTGCGCTATGAGCCTAATGTTATTGTATCGAGTTGTCAGCAAGTTCCATGCAACCATAAAGTTATCATCTGACACAGTAATGTTCTTTAAGAGGAGTTTAGCCTCACCACTAAGACTAGAATTAAGGTAGTAGAACTTAACAATATCAGAAAGAGCATGGTTATCAATTACTATGGCCTTGAAGCTATCTCTGAAATTCAGCCAGTCTGTGAAGTCGCCACTGAACTGCGGAATTTTAATTTCAGGCAACTTTATATGCGCTGCAGCTACGTTAGCATTAGGAAATTGTGCACTCTGCAAATTATTCAAAGGGTTATCACTGTCTGTAGTGTTGGATTTTTTGAAATTGTCACAATGTAGTTTAATTTTAACCATCAACTCAAAATACTTATCTTCGAAGTCACAACGTTCGGCTATTTCTTCGTCGATATTGTCTGTAATATCCTCTAAAGCGACTTGCGCTTCGTTAAATTGTTTATAAATTTCCTCGCATTTGTGTTTGCGTAACACTAACATTTGATATTGCTCTTCTGTAATGTCCTGAAAGTTGCTAATTACTTTTGCTTGTGAGGTAAGCATGCCCTTAGAGACTGCACGCTTCCTAACTAAAAGTCGTTTTTGGGCATCATCCATAATGACTTTAGGATTGCCCGCCTAGATGTAATTACCAGAGTTGCACACCTAACTAACACAACCAACTTAACTAACACAAAAAATAAACACTGAGACAATGGTCTCGATTAAGTTGTAAACAAACATCTGAACATAGAATACTGTATTGTGTCCTTGGGAAGTTAATGGGAACGTATACAATGTTAAATTTATGGCCTTCCTGGTGAAATAGCAAGAAACAAGGGCCCAACATGGCCAAAGCAAAGCTTAATAATTCATTCAAAGTAGTAAACAGCTCAATTTCCGGCCCGGAGAGGACCAAATAATGTAATGGCCAACGCGGGAAGTCAAAAACCCACCAAGAGTATTCTGGTAATAGTGGACACTGTATAAAGATTTGTTGGCCAAAGCATTAGATAATGATGTGATAATACAAAGGGTTGACTTTACAAAGGTCGCTTGACAATTTAGCAAACATGTGGAGGACCAGACAATATTATTGTCACCAAATAAGGAAGTCCAGGAAGGCATAAAGGACACAACACCACCACTAACTAATAATAAGATATATTATCAAATAGGTGGCACATAAAACAAATATTCAAAGGTGGCACATAAAACAAATATTCAAAGGTGGCACATAAACATATGAGAAACACTAGCACAAATTTACACAATTGAAGAAACACTCGCAAGGATTTAACACACGTTAAGTCTTGAGCCTAAAACACACATATTGTCTTGAACGTAGCTGCAGATCAGTACATCATAGAACGGCATGCAATACACGGCGGTTCCAAAGAATGATATAATTTAAATATGCAACACAAGTGGAGTTGCAACAAATAATGAAAAAACAGGTCGCATGGAACGAGAATGTGTCGTCGAACCAGGACTGACTTACAGTGATGCGCCGATACTGTAAGCCCAAAATGAATTGTTAATAAAACAAATTATGTGTGAAACGCAGGAAGTCAAAGTAGTTGCTGTCATACAAATACCAGGATATGCCAATCGCACGGTATTGTCACAATAGTAAAGTAGTTAAGCCCAGCGTCAACCTCCATTCCAGTGATGTTGCAGGAAGTCAAAGTAGTTGCTATCATACAAATACCGGGATATGCCAATCGCACGGTATTGTCACAATAGTAAAGCAGTTTAGCCTAGCGTCAACCTCCATTCCAGTGATGTTGCAGGAAGTCAAAGTAGTTGCTATCATACAAATACCGGGATATGCCAATCGCATGGTATTGTCACAATAGTAAAGTAGTTAAGCCCAGCGTCAACTTCCATTCCAGTGATGTTGCAGGAAGTCAAAGTAGTTGCTATCATACAAATACCGGGATATGCCAATGGCGCGGTATTGTCACAATAGTAAGGTAGTTAAGCCCAGCGTCAACCTCCATTTAGTGATGATGCCTGGCCTTGTAACATGCTTCCAGACACGATGAATTACTTATCACACGAAGCATCATCATTATTCATACGCGTGAAGGCAAATTGTTAGGCAGTAAATGAAGATAGAAGTAAACACATTACAACAAACTATCCGACGCCGCGGATTGAAGAATTCGTCGACATGACGCGTATCAACATCAAGCATGGTGATGATGAGATCGAAAATCACCGTAATGTCACTGCCCAAACAAAATATGAATCATGTGCATAGGACATGATTGCTAAGCACGGTTACTATGAAGATAGCACCAATTATAGAAAAGATTAGCTGGATACTTGTTGATATCACAACCAGCGTTGAAGCACAGCATTGTGTCATGGCTACACTTAGAGAACAACGAAGAAGAAACACGTGATTGGTCGCTACAAGCAGCAAGGAGGCCTCTGATAGGCTGGAAGCAGCCAATCACAGTAGAGAGTTTAAAAACAAGTAAGAGGCCTCTGATAGGCCGAAAGCAGCCAATCACAGTAAAGAGTTCAAAAACAAGTAAAAGATGAATCAATGTGGCCAACTTAAGAATACAAAATTACCTTCTAAGCCAAAATATCCTACTGGAAACACGGCAGTGGGAATACTACATGCAATCAAAACAAATAAATCATGACAACTAATCAGCATAAACAAAACTAACTTGACAATGAATAAATACAATGAAGACAAATAATACAGATATGTACAACCACACAGAGTGGAAACAAATGGGGAAACACAAAAACTGGTTTGCCAAGACAGTGGCCGAACCAGAATTAGTGAGGTGGTGGGTGAGTGGTTATAGTGTCGGACTACCAACCCCAAGTCATACGTTGTTGGCATGTTAAATAACCCATTTGAATTCAGTAAGCTGTGTTCAATGGCAAAATTAATCTCAGGATTTTCCGCCTACCCAAAGTTCCTCCATTCTCTACTTGAAAGCGCTGTAGTGTCAAGGAGTTCATATATCTAACCTCCTTTACTTTCGTAGCGTTCAAAGAACGATGAAATTCGACATGCAAGCTACCCTCTGGGTGTCAATTAACAAAGCTTGCACCAGGCACTTGAGGCCATACAATATTATTATTATTATTAGTGGAAAGTGAATGTGAGAGTGATAGTGGAAGTGATATTCAAGCCCCTACATGCCGTAATTTACCTAATGTGCCTATTTATTCAAGTGACCTTGCTTGTAGACCAATCTAACCTCTACCATGATCAAAACATTCACAAGTATAAACAGTCGCCACACACTCAAGTGCTACTAGGAGCATTGGTGAGTACTCATATCAAATTTGAAGATAAAATCTTGACTAGTTTAATATTTATGTACATTTTTATAATCAAGTGCACTCTAGTATGCTCAGTAGAAAAATGTCCGGTCGACAGGGTATGTGACGAGCTCAAGCATCCGGTCACCAATGTGTTAATTTGCCTTGTCAGTTTTGTAAGAATGATAGCTCTCCCTGTTACACTCACTGTATTCTCTTGAGGGTGGTGATCAATAGTAATGACTAGGGACCGGATATTCATCCACTAAAAACTATTAATATATGCATGCAATTATGCACTAAAATGTAGAAAATATGCAAAAAATATGCACTTGACAATAAGCCAATTTTATTCACTCTTCTTTCCCTCCTTTGCAGTAATGTGCAGTCGTTTTTGCATTTAGTTGAAGTTGAAATTTCTTCTCACATTTCACTTCCTTCGAGCTTACTTGACAATAGACGACAACGCCATCAGTTGAATAATCTCTATCACCTGACACCCACTGATTCAATAAATACTTTCTGCTGCATTTCTCCTTAGGAATTATGAGTCTAGGATATGCAGACTAATGTAACACTTGAACTGAAGAAACTGATTACAAAACTAACCCTGTTCTACTGGCTGCCGAGATGGTGAAAGTAATATCACACCCCATTCCCTTCTTGAAATAGCCAGGCAGCAGGCTTGCGTTAAATATGGCAATCTCGTTATCTATTGCTCAAAAAGTTGTTTATAAGGGATGTCCAACAGACGGGCGAAACCAATTTTGTTCAAGATGTTTTAATTTATTCATAAGTTTGGCTAAAATATGTTGTTATGTGCAGAATATGCAACAAACCCACAAAATATGCATTTGCATTTTCAAAAATCTGGTGCCTATTGATGACCTCTTTTATGTTTCAATAAAACATACAGAGATTATTTTTTGTTTGGTTAAAGACATTGAAATACATTTTCAGTTCAATTAAGTCTGGTTCTCACCGGTTCCATATAGTAACTTCTGTTACTTGTAAAAAAAATAAGTCACAATGTAATTGAGGTTCTCATAACAAGCAGGTACAAATTATACTTAATTTTGCTACAGTAGAGTCTCGACAGTTTTGAGGTGAACGGAACCGCGACCACCTCAAACTATTGAAAACTTGGACTATCGAAATTTATGTGGGAAAAAGAAATACTGTACTGGGAAACGATGTTGAAAAGAATACGGGCATCAAAACTGAACTTTATTAAAACAAAGTGTTTACAGTAGGCATTTACATTGGCAAAACAAATGTCTGGTTACAATTGACACTTTGTGAAAAAATGGTGGATTGTCTTTGGTGAAGTTGCAACGTTTCCTCGTGGCAATTTCACCCTACCGACTGTAGAGCAGGATGTTGGTTGGTGTCGTCTGAGGCTGTTGTTCCATGTAGCACATGGAGGCCTCCAGTGCAGTATAGCCATCGGTGTGAATCATCAGCGGTACAGCTTCTGTCTCATCATCAACATTACTCTTGTACTGGGTTGGAGTGTTAATAATGTCAATTATAGAAGAGTCTGTAACTTCCAGGTAGAGTAATGTGCTGTGAGCGGGTGGGGGAAATGGATTGCCACAGTAAAGACACACTCAATATTTTTTTTTTGCCGTTTTCACTTGCATTTTCGTTTTAGGAACAAATTTGTTTAACAAGGCTTGGATTTATGAGAAACTCTTAATTCCGAGACTCAAAATATCGAGACTCGACTGTATAGGCCTATCATTTTTAATACAATCATGGTCTATGTTCTCAGCTGTATCAATAAACCAACAAACAAACAAAACAAATTTCTGCACCTTTCAGCTTTTTCAACCAACTTGTTTGATAGGGAGCAATACCGATAGTGTTGTGGTAATATAATTCAGAAATAATATTGGCAGTACCAACCTCACTTTTAGGAGGGCCTGGAATTGGTTTAACGATAATTTAGGTGCTCTTTGATGTGAAAGATGGCAAAGGTGGTCGCTACAACATAATTAATGGAAGGGTATCGCCACATTAATTATGCAACACTCGGTATTATCCTATCCCTTGGAAGGCAGCCATCTGTAAGTAGGTTACGATGTGAACATTTGGGACTGGACTAATCTTTCTTGATTTCTGTACGTACAGGGTGTTATAGGTAGAAGTGTTAATCTTGTAATGTTAAATGAGACGGAATCGTCCAATTCCATTAATTGTTAACAAGTCTGTGTTTAAATAATCGTCATCTTGCTCAAAGTGAAAGAGTAAATTCGAGCTAATGAATTTAAAGGTTCTGTTGATAATCAAACGATCATGCAGATACTCCACATATCAATTTGGTAAGGACAATGTTTTCAAATATTA
Source organism: Meconema thalassinum (assembly GCA_946902985.2). NCBI lineage: Eukaryota > Metazoa > Arthropoda > Insecta > Orthoptera > Tettigoniidae > Meconema > Meconema thalassinum. The sequence continues at coordinate 581,820,771 of OX336391.1, read as the reverse complement.
ATGTTTGCATGCAGGGAATGTTGGCAGCAGCTGCTGGGCATGATGGAACATCGTGACAAAAGACTACAGGCGGCTGGGGAGATCCACCGTTTCCACCGTGACGTGGCAGAAGCACTGTCGCGTATCCAGGAGAAAGATGCGGCTCTTCCTGATGATTTGGGCCGTGATCTGAACTCTGTGCTAGCTCTCATCAGACGTCATGAAGGCTTCGAGAACGATCTGGTCGCCCTAGAGGCTCAGCTGCAGGTGGGGGATATTTACTACTGTATCTGGTGAAAGTTCTGTATAGTGGGGATCTGCATGGATACTCTGTAAATCAGGGTAATTATTTGAGAATCATATCTGAATGAAGTCCTGCAATACTTAGGAGAGGAGATATGTCTTGTTTAAAGGCTGGTTCCAGCCCACCCACCCTTAATACACACATCAAAAAAAGTTTTGCATCACCTCGGTTCCAAGAGTTCCGGAACCTTTAAATACAAAGGGAATAGAGATCAACACAAACAACATTTCAGCTCGTTTTATTGCTCATGAGACCCACACATTGCATGTTGTACCATCATACAGCTAGACTTTCAGCATTTGTGGTCCAGATTGCAGTACACACCACTACCTCTAATACCCAGTAGCACGTCCTCTTGCATTGATGCATGCCTGTATTCGTCGTGGCATACTATCCACAAGTTCATCAAGACACTGTTGGTCCAAATTGTCCCACTCCTCAACGACAATTCGGCGTAAATCTCTCAGAGTGGTTGGTGGGTCAAGACGTCCATAAACAGCCCTTTTCAACATATCCCAGGCATGTTCGATAGGGTTCATGTCTGGCGAACATGCTGGCCACTGTAGTCGAGCGATGTCGTTATCTTGAAGGAACGCATTCACAAGATGTGCACGATGAGGTCGAGAATTGTCGTCCATGAAGACAAATGCCTCTCCAATAATCCGCCGATATGGGTGCACTATGGGTCGGAGGATGTCATTCAGGTATCGTAAAGCCGTTTCGGAGCCTTCCATGACCTCCAGTGGCGTACGTCGGCCCCACATAATGCCACCCCAAAACATCAGGGAACCACCACCTTGCTGCACTCGCTGGACAGTGTGTCTAAGACGTTCAGCCTGACCAGGGTGCCTCCAAACACGTCTCCGACGATTGTCTGGTTGAAGGCATATGCGACACTCATCGGTGAAGAGAACGTGATGCCAATTCTGTGGGGTCCATTCAGCATGTTGTTGGGCCCATCTGTACCGCGCTGCATGGTGTCGGGGTTGCAAAGCTGGACCTCGCCATGGACGTCGGGAGTGAAGTTGCGCATCATGCAGCCTATTGCGCACAGTTTGAGTTGAAACACGACGTCCTGTGGCTGAACGAAACGCATTATTCAACATGGTGGCATTGCTGTCAGGGTTCCTCCGAGCGGCAATCCGTAAGTAGCGGTCATCCACTACAGTAGTAGCCCTTGGGCGGCCTGAGCGAGGCCTGTCATCGACAGTTCCTGTATCTCTGTACCTCCTCCATGTCCGAACAACATCGCTTTGGTTCACTCTGAGACGCCTGGAAACTTCCCTTGTTGAGAGCCCTTCTTGACACAAAGTAACAATGCGGACGCGATCGAACTGCGGTATTGACCTTCTAGGCATGGTAGAACTACAGACAACATGAGCAGCGTACCTTCGTCCTGGTGGAATGACTGGAACTGATCGGCTGTCGTACCCCCTCCGTCTAATAGGCCCTGCTCATGCATGGTTGTTTACATCTTTGAGCAGTTTTAGTGACATCTATGAACAGTCAAAGGGACTGTATCTTTGATACAATATACACAGTCAACGTCTATATGCCGGAGATCTGGGAACCGAGGTGATGCAAAACTTTTTTTGATGTGTGTATAAAGCTTTCTAAGATTATTCAGTCAAGACTGCTGCTGGAGCCGATGAAGGTAAATGTTGCTAGCATACAATATCTACTGATTAACAACATTTAGCACTTTTTTATTTGTTTACAGATTGAGGATAGTTTTTGAGTTATGTTGCTAGCGTATGGTTAATACTGTGATGATATGAGCACGGTAGTTAACCTCGTGTGGTTAATTTATATGGCGAGTGTAATAAAGGGTCAGAGTTTGTTTGAGGGAAATGTGCATGTGTGTTATTACCACTGGCCTGCTATGGTTTGATTAGTGACAAATAACCAATTAGCGTAATATCTGAATACAGATTATATACGGTGCTGAGCTCGGCAAATGTGAATAGGCTTCATTCCAGTGCATGTAATTAATTTATTGCCATTGTTCTTCAAAGTTTATGGTTCATATAATACAAATTACAGGTTTGCCCAGTGAACATCACATAGGTGAAAGTTATGTTTTGAAAGATTAGTGGTCTTGGAGGGGGCATTAGGAGCTGTGGCTCTTTGGGTGTGCTCGCAGTTTCAGGTATACCTTACGCCACACCCAGAGCTATCGGAAAATACAAAGTCAAATCAATAGTACTGTTTTGTGTCAATGTCAGATGCTGAGAATGATTTTAAAATAGCATTAACATATAGTATGTTACACAGATAATATAATGAATGAAAATCACAAATAGCTGTTCCAAATGCCAGTGATCAGTTGAATAAGTGTACAGTATATTCTGGGAAATTATTGTGACTCTTTCATTTGATTAACAACATCCCTTATGAAAGCAATTATCTCTCTTATCAGCTACTTTTTATGACTCCCTGCTTGGTCCTTTCAAGAGCTTCAACAGTGATCTCCACTTGCCAAAGTACAGGCAAACGTGACTCTGGGTTTTAGTAATTACAGTTAAACTAGTATTACTAAGACACCACAATAATTCAGGTTATATTATGCACATTATACATACACTTGTAACAATATGTGGGGCTGATGGTCAAGACATTCTTAGCCCTAATTGGAAACAAGGACTACAACTGTCCTAAATCAGCAGCCACAGTGTCCAAACAATAGAAAATGGCTTTTTGAGTCCAAGAACAAAACAGTGAGCATTTGTTGAACAGTTTCTGTAATATCATGATTAAATAATAATAATGACGTTGTTGGTTTTAAGTGACTTTTAACTGCTGCGGTTTTACGGGGTGCCGGAATTTTGCCCCTAAGGGGATCATTAACGTGCCAGTAAATCTACTTGCATGGCTCCCTTGCATTTGTGCACCCTCAAATGCCAGCTGACTGTACCATGATTCGATCCTGCAACCTTGGGAACAGCAGGCGAGAACATTACCGCACAGCCAGTCATGATTAAATAAGTTTACATTCTTAGTTAATAATTACCGGTTATAGTCCCACAGCAAATCCTTCATACATACAATATGTTTATTACAGTGTATTTGTCAAATATTTGTGAGCATGGGTAGTTTCTGGATATCATATGTAGACGGTGTGTGCTGCAGGTACTGGTTGAAGATGCAGCTCGCTTGCAGACTGTATATCCTGGACAAAACGCTACTCATATAGCGGAGCAGCAGAACATTGTGGTATCAAGTTGGGAGGCTTTGCAGGAGCGGTCCATGCGGCGAACTCAAGACCTCCAGGCTAGCTGTGATCTGCAAAGGTTCCTCACTCTGGTAAATATAGACAAGCTTAATTTAATCATGCCAGTGTTGGTTACTCATTGTCTTCTAGATAATATCATAGAATATGTCCAATGAGTTTTCATTCCCAAATTTCTTATTAAAAAAAAAAAGTAATTTGCAGTGAGAATTGAAAATGGGCCCAAAACTTGTTTTTCTTTTCTTTCATTTATATATAGAGAGAATAAGGATCAAGGTGGTCTGTAAGCATTAAGATGCCTCTTGGCTGGAAGGACCAAGGCTCTCTCTTTGATAGAAGCAAACATATTTGACTTCTTCCAGGGTGCTTTAGGTTGACTCACTCGCTGTAAAGGCCAGTTTGACCCGCTTGACAAATCCTTGCCGATGGTAGATATATGAACTACAAGTTGTCAACAGTGTGGACTCAATTCTATTTTGCTGGAGATATTGTTACAGTCTCCACTATATGTTGATGAATCATTATGGCCACACGCTTTGCTTTTGGATAGTTGGGAATTTTAAATGTGTGTTATGGGAATAGTCGTAATGCATTCATATACTTAAAGAAAGAGTAGTGTTTCATTACAGTAGAATTTCTATTATTACTGATAGTATTATTAATACATTAGTACCAGAAGCAGATCAGCATGCAGGCAATCTCTTGTGTCAGTAACATTTGATGCAGAGTGTACTTTCCTTCCTACCCAAGCCATAGACTTGCAAAAACTGGTAGCTCACATAAAGTAAATTGTATACATTGTTTTAATAAATTACCAGATTCTGCACAGTCTAAGCCCTTCAGTACGTTCAAAAGAAAACTGTACAACTGGATGTTAAGAAAATCCATTTTACACCGTAAAAGAATTCTTGGATATAAAATTTGTTAATATTGATTTTTAATAACTGTATATAGAGGATACTAATAATAATACTGTACCATGAATGACGAAACCTATGTAAATGACCATTGGTGAATACAATATTCTTATTCTTGTGGCTCACACTAGCCCTGATGCACCGATAGGTGTAAACCAGAGATGGGCACAATTCGGCTCATTGAGCAGGAGAAAGAGCAGAGTATGCGCTCTCACCGAAGTTAACCTTGTAGATGCTTGCACAGCTTGCCGTTATAATACAAGAGGCGTATCACAGCAGCTTTATACTTGTGCCCTGTTTGTTGAGCATTAGATGATTAGATTATGGTGCTACGTACATACGTTTAATTATATTCCTTTTATTAGGTTCTGTGTAGGAAACATAAATAATTACTTTGACAGCTGATAAGTACACACTCCTTTGCCCACTACCGATAGTCCTGAAACTACTATAAGCCAACCTAACAACTTGTTTAGGAATCAAGGAATGAAAACTAGCTCTAGGAGTACAGAAATAAATACATGAATGAATATCATTCACCATAAACAAAACATAGGCCTATGTGTTCTTATATATCTGAACTGTCATTCTGCAGATGATGAGGTGGTGTGCATATCGTTTCGCTGAAGCAGGCAGGTTACATTTGGAGCGATCGACCTCGCACTTGCAATTCGAAGAACGGCAGTGAGATGTGCGTCAGTTAGTGCTCTTCGTGGAGCTTTATTTATCTTCATTAGAGAGAACAGTTTCTCACACAGATATGTTGAGCCAAACATTGATAGAAGTTTGTGCCATTTTGTGCATGTTTGGGAAATCTCTTTGCAAAAATGTGCTAAGCTCGTTCGTGATTCATATTTAGCCTTCAGTTCACTATCACATTGAAGTGTGAGCACCTCGCACTGTAGCTCCAACAGAACGTCATCAATTATAATAGCAGTTGAAAAGGACGCAGCAAACGCTTTCAGATCAATTGATAAATCTTCCAGATCTCGAAATCGGATGGAAATTTCTTTCACAAGACTCGAAAGGGTACCTGCAAATGTCGGCAATTGATCATGTGTTACACTAGATTTTCGCATTGACAATTTGGAAAAATGGGCTAACTCACCTTTCAACATCTGACACTACCAAAGTTGCAATATTTGCTTGAAAGCAGTAATACTGTTTACAAAATTATGTTGCTTCCCTGCAACTTAATGCTCAGTTTATTCATGTGAGATGTGATGTCCGTGAGAAATGCTAACTCATTAATCCATTTCGGATCAGCGAATTCATGGATGGGACGCTCGTTCATTTCCATGAATAAGACTATATCATCCAACAGATCAAACAAGCGATTCAACATGATTATTAGTCTATCTCTACTGAGCCAGTGAACTTCACAAAAGTACACAATTTCACCAAATTCACTCTCAATATCTATCAGTAGAACTTGAAATTGTCTATGGTTCAGCCCATGACTGATATAAAATTCACTGTTCTCACTACGATGGTCATGACATTAGCCATTGTTACGTTTTTTTGTGCACAGGTTTTGTTGATGAATCAAACAATGCACAGGTATGAACCTCACGTCGTGTTGCAATAGTTTGTTTTGCAGACGACCTATTAGCCCTGCTCTACATCCAACCATGCAGGGTGCTCCATCAATGGCAATGGACACGAGCTTTACCCACGGTAGACCAAAGCTTGGTAAATACACCTTCCATGCATTGCAGTATGTCCTCACCTGTCGTTGTGTCTTTGAGAGGACATACATCGAGGAGCTCCTCCCTTACTACTAAATTGCTATCAACGCCTCTAATTAATATTGCCAGCTGGACTGTGTCCGATAAGTCGGTACTCTCATCTAATGCAATGGAAAACACTATGAAGTTCGAAATGAGCTCCATTAATTGTTCCACAATATCACCTGACAAAACGTTCCATATGACACGTAATAGTGCGCCACGAAAGACTCAAACTTGCGAAAGAACGTGATAATTGTGGACACGTTCGTCTGCTACGACTTGCATACTCTGCTTCACAAATTCACAGTCACAAAATGTTCGGGAAGAGTGGGCGATCAGCAAAGCAAGAACAGCTGCATCGGAAGAGGAGGCATCACAATCCTGTGTAAGAAACAAACGGATTTGTAATTTTGAAGGATAATTGTGATTATTAGGCACCGTAATTCAGTTGTATCGTGTATAGGTCCAGCATTATAAAACATACCTCTACATTAGTTCCTTCCTTGCGTAGATTATTGAGCAGAGTAAGTCGCATTCCACCCTCTACACTACCATACTGGTTAAAGTGATGTTGTCTGTAGTGACGTTCTAAATTGAACTTTTTAGGCCTAATATTTTCCCGCATACCAAACATTGTGCTCCTCCTTCGATGTTGGTGAACAGGTAATCACACTCCCAACTGGTGTTGAAGTGTAACGTAGACCGCCGCTTTACCGCATTGCTTTGACTAGCCATGTTACCTGCACAACGCACTGTACAAAACTGTGCTATTGTATTGCATACAGGCATACACATAATATACTCAGCCCGGTACAATGTTGTACCTATGCTTGCGCCTTGACTGCGCATATTGCCATCTAGTCGCTCCAGCACAAACTACTGTATTAGCGAGCAGTCGGCTGGTCCCGGCTCCTTGGCTCGCGCTCATGCAGTTGGCTCTAGGAGCTGCACTCTCTCATTGCCCACCTATGGTGTAAACAGTTGACAGTGCACTCGCTTCAAAATGGCAACGACTCATCAGATGTGTAATACTGCCCCAGATTAAGAAAGTGTGGAGCCTTATCCTCCATATTCCCCTGGTCATTAAGTTAGAAAGGGCTACTTCACCTACGCTATAGATAAGATTCTCATTAAGGGATTCAATTACAACACCTTTCCATTCTATGTAGAGAATGAGGGTAATGGAGGTGATTAGCTCCTGACTGATTACTATTGCTCATAATTTGAACGAGATGTTGTTTTTCAGGTGCGAGATTTGATGAACTGGGCTGCAGGTCTCCGTGCTACGATGATGACTGAAGAGAAGGTTCGAGATGCAGCCAGTGCGCAGACTCTGAAGGCGGAGCATGAAGCTGTGAAGGCTGAGATAGAGGCTCGTGAAGAGAGCTTCGAGAACGTGATTGAGATGGGTGAAAACATGGCGCACAATGGACATTATGCTTCTCAGGTAAAGTGAAATGGTACAGAAGAGAAATAGGGACATAAAAAGAGAAATCTGTCTGTTAGGTAGTCAGCCCAAAGGGTGTTTGGATTCTTATAAAGCACTGCCATAGATTACATGGATTGGATAAAAACTAGCCATTGCTTTAATGCTATAGGAGGAGCGAGGTAGTTAGTTAATGCTTTCTTCACAGGGCCATTGTGACAACACTGACCTTTTCACAACATCCACTAGCACTGGCTGTGCCCCAAATACCATTCTGCACTACCCATACTTTAGTAGCTTCCATACACAGTAAAACCTCGTTAATTCAAAGTGATCAGGACAGAAAAAGAGGGCTTCGAATTACAGATTTTCAAATTAACTGAACCCCTCTTAACAGCAGCACCCAAATGCCCAAACCTTGCGATCAGTGGTAACATGTAATTACTCATATGCCTTTTAGCAACTTTTAATCCATCCAACAGCATCCGAATCATATTCAAATGCAGTGGTATACAAGGAAAAATTGTTGGACAATGTGAAACATAACCTAACACACTTGCATTGTAGAAATAACCTCTATCACATCGAAAAATATTACAAAACTAGGAGACATCCATGGAGGATGCAAAATATACATTATGTCATCCATATAATGAAAAATATTCTTCAAAACTTATTTGTAATTGTTATGGTTGCCCCAACCATTCGACACCCGAGGCCCGAAAAGAGCTCCGACCCCGAAAAGCAGGTACAGTGCCCCTTTCCCCTTTCCAAAATCCCTGCTACCTGGAAGGGGAGGAAGAGGACTAACGGAATAATCCGGAAAGTGGACGGCTAGGAGGGGAACACAGAGGTCCGATGTGGGACGCTGGGTTTCACTGTGTCTCGCAAAGAAAAGCATTAAAAATCTAAGGTGATGTATTCTAAAATAAAAGGGAATTACAAGCCCGTGGGCCAAAATTTGGAGGGAAAACAAAACACTTCCTATCTGGAAACAAACCCTGATGGTGGACAACAATGACCGGGGGGAACTGACAATAATTCACAACTTAACAAATATCGGCAGGAGCCAAACACCAATAAATAAATCAAATTAATTAATTTACGTTACCAAGTGGCTCATCAGAAACCGCAAGACCACAAGGTCAAGACATGACATATAAAGGAGAAATTTAATTATGGCGAGCCAAAGCAAAGGACTGTGCGCTATTGTTACGTCATAACTGTTACCCATCCAAAATATCACAGGGAAGGTTTATTTTAATATTTCAAACATAGAAGGCCGAAAGAGAGACAAATAATAAAACGATAATAATAATAATAATAAATGCCTACAGTTAGGTTGGATCCAGTTCCTATCCAAATAATTGTGGCTGACCACGTAGTCGATTAAATTGTTCAGGAAGCAATTTAAAGGAGCTCGGCTCGGCTACTAGGCCTTTTGCCGCATTTAGAATATAAAACACACATCAGCCAACGGCCAAAACCGTTAGGCAGAAATTCAAGACTGCATATTATATTTTTGAAGCCACAAGAATCTAAAGTCCTTGGCACGGCTTTTGACGACACCAAAAGCCACAAAGCTAAATCATAAAAACAAATCTTAAGATTCAGAGTATTAACGATTGTTTCTCTTAAGTTCCAGTTTGATTAAATAAATCACTCCACAGTACCTTGTTCATCCATCGCCCCAACTGGCGCTGAACCCCGAGGTTCGCTCGGCCGCTATGTCTGTATAGTTACATTTCATTTCCTCGAATGATAAGGCGTCGGCACGCGTTAGCTTCACGGCAAACACAGAATTTAGTCAGTAGTGGCGCCGCGAGTTACAGAGACCAAGTTGTGTAGTTCAAAACAGTTGAAAGTCTATGCGCGCGATTCACACTGCCAAAGGTATAGTATTACAGTTCGTAAGTTTTATATGAGGTTATAGTTTGTTTCTTCATTTTTAATTGGTACTGAGTCACACCACTCAGCCGCATGGTGATAGGCTGAGATATTTTAAATGGGACTGCGGCCAGCAGCGCACGATATTTGTGTACAGTCATGTACAGGAAAAGTTCACAACAATGTCATTAGTTTTGAGTTTCATTGTCACACTTTCCGACTAGGTAGGCCAGGGGTTTAGAAATGGGTGCCCCGGGGTTTAAATATGTGAGCCGTGAGCTGATCTCCTGACCGGCTCAATGGTCCAGCGCAAGAAGAAGTTAGTGGCAGACATGATATAAACCAATATAAACATAACTTTACTGCTGTTGCTGTAAAAAGAATTAGAACATTCCCTTTATTAGCGCAACAAATAAAACTACGAAACAATTTTCCCCAAAAGCATTGTTTTATTGGCCATAATCGTAGATGCAAGAACATCATACAGCCATTTTTTAAAATCAAATGCAACTATTCGATCATTCTGCAGACAATACAATTGTTCGATAATTCACAAATTATAATTAATTGATAGTACAAAGTCGATATTTTTATTGCTGGAGAGCTGCGCATATCAAAGCACAGGCCAATGGATTTTGTAAGAAGAATCGTTTCTTGAGAAAAGTTTTTATTACTTTCAATTAAGAGTTTGAATTTAAGTGCGGGATTGGCATAGCCCTTCGAATTATGATTTATCTGTATTTCGAATTAAACAGATTAAATAACATGAAAAGACGTACCTTGAGTTTCGGGGCCTGAACATTTCTTCAAATTAGCCTAAGATGTCTTGTTTTGTGAATCTTTTGCAAGTACTTTCATGATTATACTTCCTGATGAGGGACAGCTGCAAGATCTTGTAGAAAGTGACTTAGGCCTGGTTTAAAGATATATTATTTTTCTTTAGGGCTGTCTTACTCTCGTATGGTGGTCTGTTCTGGGTGTTTTAGGAAATCCAAGAGAGATATGCACAGCTTCTAGAAGAGAGACAGAAATTGCACTCGGCCTGGCAGCACAAGAAGGTTCATCTAGACCAGCTAATTGACTTGCACTTCTTCTTGAGAGATGCCAAACAGATTGATGCCCTCAGCAGCTCTCAGGAGGTAAGAACCATTCTCACACATTTCTCTCCCTCATTTCAAATTCAAGTAACCTGAGCAAAGGCTTAAGGCCTTACAATAAAATTAAGTGTTTATTTGCTATGAAGAAATGAATAATTTAATGAGTGAACATTCAATCTGGTCAAAATTCTAATATACTTTGTGATGGGTACATATTTCGAGGACATCTCTCCTTGATAATTTTTTGATGGTGATCAGTTCCAACTGACAGTCAAGAAAACATGATGTTTACATAACATATGTTTAAACTTTATTTTACATTATACAGCATTCTGTTTTGATTGCATTATGGTATTTCCTATCTTGATTTCTGTCGCAGCATATGTTACATATTTTTGATTATTCTAGGTGGCATTGGCGAGTTCTGACTTTGGCAGTTCTGTGGAGGAGGTGGATGCCCAGGTGAAGAAACATGATGCTTTTGAAAAGCTTCTGATGACTCAGGAAGACAAGGTTCTGGCTCTACAAGAGCATGGTGACAAGTTACTGGCCCAGAATCATTTTGATAGTGCCACTATCAAACGACGCTTGAATGAAGTTGTGGCCAGGCGTTCCCGTGTGAAGGACCTCTGTGCAGCCCGCAGGTTACGACTGGAGGACTCGCTCCTGTATGCTCAATTTGTTCGGGATGTTGGAGAGGTAAGTGTTTTATAATGCACTTTCATGTTTGTAAGAAGCATAGGCAACAAAACATTTATATACCAACTTGTACTTGGGACAAAAGAAAATAGTTGTCCCCTTGAGAATGTTATTGTCATCGAAGCCCTAGTAGTCAGTAATCAGTGTTGTCTTAGGAGATGCCTGTCAACACAATTGTACCCAATTATGAATTGTGATCCCCTAAACCTGAAGAAAGAAAAAAAAAAAAAGGAGAGGGTGCCGAGTTTCTTGCTCCACTAGTACCTGTTCTAAATACATAAGCATGTGCATTGAAAACAAATCATTATTGAAGTGTATTAACCTTTCAACTGCTATGTATTTCCAGGTGCAGAGTTATTTTCACACATCTTAGCCCCATTCTACCCATCAAGGCCCTAAAACAATTTTAACATATTCCTCCTCCTCCTATTGGTTCTATGTATTACATGGTTTCATTTCACTCACATGTAAACAAATACATTTCTTTTAGGGGTGTTCCAAAAGAATAATTTTGGGGGAGATAGTGGATCTGGATGTAGTAATACACTGCCTTTTGTAGTTACTGGCTAAACGGCCTCACACTAGGGGTGACAAAAACAGACTTTTAGTGGGGATATATCCCCTATGCCCCCTCATGGTTACGGTAGACCAGAGCTTTCCAAACTTTTTCTCATGGCGGCACCCTATTAGCACACATAATTCTACACGACACCCGTTTAATTATTTTAATTATAAACATAGACTATTTAAGCAAAGGAGATTAATTTTAAAGTAACTTAAATCTTTCATAGTATATATATAATTATGATTTTCCAAGTATAATATGCTATTGGCTTTAGACTCACTATTGAGATGTCACGTAAGCGACAGTTTTGGTTGAGATCAAGTCTCAGGCATACCCCAAGGCATCGGACTCCCCTTGATGTTCCAATTCAATGACTGCTATGGGCTTGGCGACCACTACAAATTTGCTTTATATCGGGTCGGATGTAGGACAAATTGACACGCATTTCCTCATCTAACATTCACAAACTTCCACGTTGAACTGTTTTTGTATTATCCATTACAAAAAATGCACTTTCACGCGAATATGTCACACAAAACTGCAACAAAATGATGAGGGCTCTTTTACTCAGGAGAGGAAAATCTTGTTGAATAGAAACCCAGAAGCTGTCTAATTCTGACTTTTGGTAATTAAGATTTCAAGTCTGGTTGTTTTCAAGTTGCGCCAGTTCCTCCTCTCCGATAAGTTGAAGTTCACAAGAGGGCGAAAGGATTTCTTATCAAGTCATATTGGTTTACATTCCGTCTTGGAAAATATCTCAAGACACCTTTGATGGTAGCACGTGACACCCTGTTTGGAAAGCACTGCGGTAGACGTTTAGAAGTGCCACTACTCGAACTACTCCTTGGTCTTTTGTCAGCGCACAGAAGTCGAACATTGCCTTCTCTTTGAATGAATGAATAGCATAATTCGCATCAGCATAGAGATTAAAAATGCAAGGTAAATGGTTCTATGGACTATCACAAAATAACATCAAATAACGTCTTCTCAAACAGCTAGAACGCGAAACTAAAAAGGTATGCATACCATATTTACTCGGTTTTAGAACAACATGTGCTACATGACCGCGTTGTCGCAGCCCCTAAACTTAAGAGAACCCCCTTTTTTTTCTTCTAAAATTTTAGTTCCGAAATTGGGGGAGGGGGGGGTACTATAGACGCAAACTTCCCAAAAATCCCTCATTTTGGGAAGGGGAGAGAGTAAAAATCAGCTATTTTATTTTGATGCTACATAGTATGATATATTTAATCAAAATAAACTAAGTTTACATCTTTAATCAGCCCATTATGAGACTGCATAACCTCACTTATCCACCAATATTCCCTACCCCCCAATGACATTCACTACTATACCTTGCTAAGCAAAAATCTTAGTATCAAAGAAATAGAATGGAATGATCGAGGTATCAGACATGGAAATGCAAACTTTATTTTTATTTGAACATAGGGAGGGAGAATGAATCGATTAGGGAATGAGTGATTATTCTGAATGATCACATCTCACTAGCATTTGTATAAACACAACCGAGTATGTATTATTCACATATTTCACATTAATATACCAATAACGTGTCACACAAACACCGACAGTTCTTGCAACAAATGAAATGTGTTTAAAATAAAACTGAGAAGAAGGTTGCCGCAAACACCAGTTCGAAGCGCAATACAGAGAATACAAACAAAAGAATGCAGGCAAGATATGAAACCATAACTTCAATTGGCGGATTTTAAACTTGGCGCTTCTACTCGGCCAATAGTGTGGCATCTTCTATTGGATATCGGGTGAAGCCTATTGGCTACACAATTCGATATCCTGCCCAATCGCGTATGCGGTACATATGTGCAAAATTGCAGTTATATTGTCTGAAAAACGAAATAATGTAACAATAAAAAAAATTGTTGTAAAAGAAGATTAAGTTCAGTTATAATTTTTTTTTTTTTTTTTTAAGAATTCGTCAATTTCCAAGAATGTTGTATTCTGACTCTCGGTAATTAAGGAGGGGCACTATAAGCAATTTCCAAGAATTTTGTATTTTGGCTCTCGAAAATTAGGGGGGGGAGTACTATAGGCGAGGGGATCCTAGGCGAGTAAATACGGTATAGCTATGAACCATTTCGACAATAATACTCTAAAGGTTAATAGTCATCTCTTGTTAGATTGTGTAGGGGATGAGTACGTTAGCACCACCCACACTGGTGTTCACTTCTGGAGGTCAAAGTAAATGTGGAGCTTTGCCCTCTTCATGCCTTATTGCCCATTCCATGAGAGAGGTTACTTTACCTTCATTTTATGATTCCTCCTGAACGCTACCATGCTGAAGTGACGAACGTCTACCATGTGTGATGCTATTCTGACAAGTGGCAGGGTTGGGAGCAGATCCACTGTATGCCGAGCTGAGGATACTCACAGCCAGTTATTTATTGTTGTTTTAAGGGGTGAAATAGTGAGGTCAGTTACCATGCTTTCATTGTTGATGAATCTTTCAATGAGATTGTGTATGTCTGCAGGCTGAATCGTGGATTGGTGAAAAGAAGAAGAAACTTGAAGCAGAGGCTAGTAAAGTAGAAGTGACCAGTTTGGAGGACAAAATTAAGAAACTTCAGAAGCATCAAGCATTCCAGGCAGAACTGGTCGCTCATGAGAGTCGCATTCAGCATATCAAAGACAAAGGTGAGATAGAAACAGCTCTATTTGTTAATATTAGTGCACTCCTCATAAACATTGGCCAGTGTTGCCACTACTCTGTTGTAAAATGTACCTACTGAATACAAATCAGCTGATGTTTGTACTCTATGGCGACTATGCCCGTCTGTGTGTTATAAGTATGCTTTTTTTTTTTTTTTTTACTTTAAAAATATTATAAGTATAACCCAAGTCAGACAAATATTATTGAAATAAATTACACTTAAAATATTTCATTTACAGTCTTCAAATTTCTTAATCATGTACAGTACACGTAAAATGTGCAACTTGTCATCTAAGCTGTGCTATGTGTTCTTAGGTGAGACGCTGTTGGCTAAGAAACACAAGTCGTCTCGAGAGATCCGTATGCAACTAGAGCAACTCCTCGCTGCTTGGCGCCAGCTCCTCACTGAATCTAACAACCGTGGCCGTGGGCTTGAAGAGGCCCAGGATATTCTGGAGTTTAATAACCAGGTGGAGAAGATTGAGGCCTGGATCAGGGACAAGGCAAGTGCAGTAAAACTCTTTCATGCTTTTCACATTTATACGTTTTTTTATGCTCGCTCTCTGGTTTTTCAAGGTCCTGGCAAAATCCCTACACTTTCCATGTTAATTTATTTCAGATATACATTTTACGTTCTTTCGTTTTTTACACTCACATGCTCATAGTATAAGTCCAGGGCAATATGAAACATCATTTATACGTTTGGTGATTTATGATGCATGTTCTGCAAAAATGTAAGTTAGAATACAAACATTTGGTAGAGACTGTACTTTCCTCACTGGTGCGAGGAATGCAGGTAGCGGGTGCTGTTAGTTTTATGATGATTTTGAACGACACTCGCTGGGCAGCGAGATATTCTTTCATGAAGTGGTTGACGTAGGATGGAGTGAAAGTTGGACAAACATAGGAAAGGAAGACTCGGGAGAAAAAGAAAAATAACACCAAGACAAACGCTGGACAAACCAAAACATGGAATGAGAAAAATACCATGTTAAGGTTGTTTAAATCCACTACTGGGTATAGGAAAATACTACAAGGTGAACAAACAAATAATTAACCCCTCAATAGGAAAAGGAGGATGGAAACACCTTTGAGGACAGTGGTGTGTCTGGCTTTGGAGATTATCCTTGTTTGTTTTTGTGTGTTTTTGTTTTTCTGCCTGTCATTGTGTTTGTACTGATATCGCGTCAGGAGTTGGCAGTCGTGTTTGAACTGCAGGGGTCTTCCCGCTCACTGCGTATTGCGCATTCCAAAAACATTCAGTTGGTCACTACTTGCTTCACTCAGCACATTCCTTCTTTCAGTGGCTGAGTGTCGCCTTCTGCAATGACAACCATTGGCATGCGGCAAGCCGATATATTCAACTTAGGAATAGGCGGGCCGCGCATGCGTACTGCAAGACCCACCCGTACCCCTTCACAGCGTGTTCAACTGCCATCTCCTGACGCGATGACAGTACTACCCTGCCAGAGAATTGTTACCGGTGGCAGAAATTGGAGCTAATGCGCTCCGCCCAGCCACACGCCTGAGATAGACGTGCAGTCGTCGCCAGCGAAACCTCATCGCATGCTGTATGTGTGCATGTTTCCTGCTGGGTCATGCGCTGTGTGGTGTGTTCTCATTGTGTAACTGTACATGCGTTCCCCCTCTTGCTCCGCACCCGCCCTAGGCAGCCATAACGTGGCGAGATGACGTAATGTGTACATAACAGCCCCGCTCCACGTCGAGCTGTAACAATTCCCTGGCTGGGTAGTACTAGAGCCGGTAATAAGCGATGTTCGTAGGGGCCGATAATCTAGATGTTAGGCCCCTTAAAACAACAATTATCTCATCGTCAATAAGCGATGTTCGGTCGACTAATTTGAAACTAATTGAAAACAATCAATCGACTGACTGTTCATTCGATTAATCGGCTAACCGGAGAATCGATTAATTGATTAGTAGATTCAAGATAAAAACAGAAGATTAAATCTGAGGTTATTGCTCAAGTTGATTTGCCATACGCTTATTTTCGAGATGATGTGTAGATTAAAAAAAGTTATTTTTTGCCTAAATATGCAAAGTGTCCTTCCTTGTTTTATGTTAACAACAACCAAATAAGAGTCAGTGGCAGTGGAAGGACAAACATCAATCAAATAAGGAAGGGTTTCGGAAAAAGAAAACGAAGACTTTTCAGCAAAGATTTTGAATTCTTGTTCAATGTTTACAATTTAGGAAAGGAACATTTTTGTATTACTATGTTTTAGCCTAGTTTTCATAAAGAAGGTACATTATTTGAAAATATTTGATACAATATATTTTAATTAATTAAATGTCTGTTTTGCTTCTGTGAGAGCATAGTGACAGAAGCAAAGTAAATCGATTAATCGGCAAAACAATTAATCAATTATTCAACCAATTGATTAATCGATTAAATGCTCGATCGATTAATCATTATTTGTAGCAATTAATAGATTTTTTCTCCTTCAATTAATCAATTAAAAGTACCAGCCCTAGTCTGTACTTAATCTATGTTGAAATATTAGAAGCCATTTCTCAGTGTTGCCTGTATAATCAATCAACAGAATTGCTCTTCAGATGGCCAACACAGGAGTGCCCAAAGCGACGATTATTTTATTCTCACATTATCTGAAAGAAATGCTTGCTTGACGAGCCAGCATGTTCAAGTATAATAAAAGGGGGGAAAGGAATTCCGCCTGATCAATATAAAAAAATAGTTACATTCATAGGGCTATATTAAACCCTTTTGGTACATGTTTCGGGGCCTATTATGTTGGCCCCTTCATCAGCCATAAACAGACATATCAGCATATCAAAGGATACATTAAAAAAAAAGTTAGATCTAACATGAAACGAACTCTATATGAATTTTACACGTTTTTTACTGACATGCAATCAAAGTTACTCCCATTTGAATATGCTATTTTAATGTGTTTTTCTATCTGTCATCTGTAATATTTAAGTCTTTCTCAAATTATTTTTTAAGTGTTTTGTCACCATATCATCCCTCATGGTTATTATGTTTCATTTTTATCTACTCGTTTCATGTTAGATCTAAACTTTAATTTTTTCTAATGTATCCTTTGATATGCTGATGATATGTCTGTTTATGGCTGATTAAGGGGCCAAAATACCGTATTTGCTCGCGTATATCTTGCTCTTTTTTGACCGAAAATATGTGTGAAAATTTTCGGTGCGAGTTATACGCGGGGAATGACCGTATTCCCTAAAAAACACAAAATTTGCGATGTAACAGTAGGCCTACTTGTGCAACTGTTGTGGCGCGCTAATCGCTAATTCGAACATGTTTCAAGGCGGTGAATTTAGCCAACCGCGAACGATGTACAGCGTGCTAACACTCACGCTGCGCCGTATGCTTGCACGCGGCCGAGCTCTGATGCGACGCAATGCGTAAAGACGAAATCATTGAGATTCGAGGAGACTGAACTGCGTTTCTCTGCGATGTAACAGTAGGCCTACTTCCGCAACTGACGTGGCGCGCTAATCGCTAATTCGAACGTGTCTCAAGGCGGGGAATTTAGCCAGACGCGGCGAACGATGTACAGCGTGCTAACACTCACGCTGCGCCGTATTCTTGCACGCGGCCGAGCTCTGATGCGACGCAATGCGTAAAGACGAAATCATTCAGATTCGAGAAGTCTGAACTGCGTTTCTCTGCGATTTAACAGTAGGCCTACTTCCGCAACTGACGTGGCGCGCTAATCGCTAATTCGAACGTGTCTCAAGGCGGGGAATTTAGACAGCCGCGGCCGAAGACGCGGCGAACGATGTTCAGCGTGCCAACACTCACGCTGCGCCGTATGCTTGCACGCGGCCGAGCTCTGATGCGACGCAATGCGTAAAGACGAAATCATTGAGATTCGAGAAGACTGAACTGCGTATCTCTGCGATGTAACAGTAGGCCTACTTGCGCAACTTATGTGGCGCGCTAATCGCTAATTCGAACGTGTCTCAAGGCGGTGAATTTAGCCAACCGCGGCCGAAGACTAACGATGTACAGCGTGCTAACAGTCATGCTGCGCCGTATGTTTGCATGCGGCGTCTTGATCCCTAATCGGCTCGTATCGAAGTTCGGATCAACTCGTTGTTGCTCGCTCTTCCTGTTAGTAACGCTTCGGGGAAGTTCCTGGACAATGACGACTGTTGTGGCGCACTAAATCGAACGTGTTTCAACCTCAAGGTTATTACGGTCATTTATATGATGGCGTCAGTAATGAATGCGAGATATATGCGAGTACTTTTTTTCCCCCTGAAATTTCAAATAAAAAAAATGGGGTGCGAGAGATACGCGGGAGCGAGATATACACGAGCAAATACGGTAATAGGCCCCGAAACATGTACCAAAAGGGTTTAATATAGCCCTATGAATGTAATTTTTTTTGTATTAATCAGGCGGAATTCCTTTGCCCCTTTTATTATACTTGATTGTTCAATCAATACGGAACCATGACTGAACCTACTAATACTACCAGCATGTACACTTCTCAAAAAATGAAGAACGTACTTCCTATTTTAGACATAATAGAAGATCAGAGAGTTAGTACAGGAGGAATATTACAGGATAGGATTGAGGAATCGAGACTTAAATGATACGGACATGTTAAGCGATTGAAGGAGAAGAGGATACCCAGGAAGATACACAAGATGATGAGACTGGCTGCATGGCTCAGCGGTAATGTTCTCGCCTGCTGTGCCCAAAGTTGCAGATCGAATCCTGGCGCAGTTAGCTGGCATTTGAGGGTGGGTAAATGCGAGGGAGCCGTGTCAGTAGATTAACTGGCATGTTAAAGATCCCCTCTGGGGCAAAATTCCGTCACCCTGGCGTCTCTAAAAGCTGCAATAGTAAAACCAATAACATTATTATTATTACACAAGATAAAATTAAAGGGAGAAAGACCAAGAGATCAGTGGCTGAAGGGTGTGGAGGACTGCGTGTGAAAGAAAGGAGAAGACTGGACCAAGGTGGAGGTGGTGGGAAGACAGAAGACCTGGCCAGTGGCTGGAAACTGTGTAAGAAGATGATAATGATGTGGCATCCTAAGCCGGTTCTTTCCACACACCCTCCATGCAGATGCCGATATGAAACCTCGTTTCAAGTCCTAAGGCACCTACCCTAACCCTGGACTCTAAAAATTACAGTTATGTACACAATTACAATCACCACAGGGACAGAGGTTATCAGAGAAATTCAATACCACTCAATCACACAGGGCTGATGACCAAGGTGAATTAACGATTCAATAGATGTTACTGTATGGATGTGTTGTAAAGGAACAGTATTCTATTTGCAGGAGATGATGGTGCAAGCCGGGGATACTGGTCGTGACTATGAGCACTGTTTGGCTCTGCAGCGCAAGCTGGACGATGTTGACTCGGACATGCGTGTTGACGATGGACGTATGCGTTCTATCAACGGTCTGGCAGATAAGTTGATCAGGCAAGGACGTAGTGATACTCGCAGTGTCCAGCAGCGCCGTGATGAGCTCAACAACAAGTAAGTTGCAGTTTGGAAATGTTCCATTTGGAAGATAATCTCTCATAAACTAGAGTTAGTACAGGAGGAAGCATTACAGAATAGGATAGAGGAATCGTGACTTAAATGTTACGGACATGTTAAGCGAATGGAGAAGAGGATACCAGGGCTCTTTGGTTGAGTTCCAAACTTCTTGTCCTGTTATCAAGGTGAGAAATAGAAATAGCTTTAGACCCTAAGAACTTTAATGTAGCTAATGGCTATTCTTTAGGCAGATCATGACTACCCTCTGTAAGGAGGCATAAGTACTGGTGCAAGTCTTTCAAATTAACATCACATGGGTGACTTGCATGTCAACAGTACCATTCCAGGATCTCAAACCAGAATTAAATGAGTTGGCAGAGCTGGGAATTTGAACCCGGGAATCCAGGGTGATAGTTAACTATGCTAACCATTATGTCCCAACACCTTCTTGATCACGCTAGGCACCTGAAGGTATCCCCCCCCTTAAGTTGGACTGGAGGGTTAGATGCCAAGAAAGTCGTGGGCAAGGGGTCAAGAACCATGAGAGGTGGTAGGTGGAAGACTGATTAAATGAGGGTCATCTAACGCTGCTAAATGAGGTACTAAGGAGTCGGAAGGAATAAATATATTTTCAAATAAAAATGCGAAAGTAAAATATCAGGTGAAAAATAAATGCTGTTCGTAACCTAACAATCCCCTAAAACAAAACCCTCCCCTTAATACAAAGCAATCCCATTAAATCAAATAACCAAACACGACAAGAAAGAATACTAGGCCCAAGTAGGGTCCGATAAAAATTTACGGGCAAACCCTATTAAGAATAGGTTAAAATTAAAAGGCAGAGGCAAGGCCTCGGGAAAATATAAATTAAATTTACAATAGAGTTGAAGGATCCTTAACAAATTCAGGGTGAAGTTATGGCGGTAATTAGTTTTAAGTCTGAGATCCGTAAGGAGAACACACCATTCCCGTGCAAGATTCGGAAGATTTCTGTTTGTTGCTCAAAAATAAATGCTGTTCGTAACCTAACAATCCCCTAAAACAAAACCCTCCCCTTAATACAAATCAATCCCATTAAATCAAATAACCAAACACTAGACAAGAAACATGGAATTCCCCTTTCCCGATTACGTACCGACAATATAAGAAAACCCAATAAATGAAACACTGCCGATACATAGCCGGCAATCATAATAAAATCTAAAGGCAAATGGCCCACAGGTAACCTACAAGGAACAGTTTTTACACGAGTACGAAAAAATTACAAACAAACTAAATAAAAATAAATATTCAACAGACCGGCATTTCAGGCAGAGCAGAAACCTTCCAAGTTAGATTGAGTTACATCCTAATTAAAATTTGGAAGGTAAATTTGAAAGCCCTAAAAAAATTGTCGGTCTGTCTAATGACAGGAAAATATGGTGACAATAATGAAAACTAAAAAAACACAATCTTATTGTGGACACTCCAGTCTTATGTGCTGTCAACTTTCGAGTTGCACACTCTGTAGTAGTTTGCTATATCTGCCGATGATTTAGTCCCATTTCCGTGACATCGCCCATCCTTCAGTTGGTAGTATGAAACAATCGCGCATCGCCTCGCGTAGTTGGAATTAAGTGTCAACATTGCAACTTTTCCTCAAAGATAGTCCATTCGTAAGTTAGGTTATGTCGCTCTGGGCTCGCATCTGAAGTATTTCGTCGTTTGGTCCACAAGTTTCGACTCCTTTTCTCTTCATTATATGTTACATTTCATCCTCCTTTGGCTTCCAGAATTTTCTCGGTGGAAATGCTAAACTAGCAGTAGGAACAACACCAGGAATGTCAAGTCATGGCATTCCAAGTGAGGTTAGAAGGTTTATGGCTAGATAGTTGCATGACAGGAGTATTGGACATGCATTGAAAAGGTGATGTGTGACTTGGGAAGGAAATATCACGTAAGGGAAAATGCCTGTCATTACACCACAAGAAGTACAATATATTCAATAGAGGCGATGTGCCGATATCTTCCATCTTTATTTCTTGATAATCAAGAGGGTATCCTCCATCTTGATAATAGGACAAGCAGTTCTCCCAGGACATATTGATGCTTTATTTCCATATATCTCGACCTAACAGCCTCAAAGCAACAGGATGGATTTAAATGGTTGCAAAAGTTTATGTAAGATTGTAGAATGATCTTGAACACTTGTTGTCAATTTCTCTAGCACAATTTTATTTCCTACCCCTTATTATTCCCCTTCCTATGGGGTCGAGGATGAGGAAAGTTGAATGTCTATATGGTCAGTGATTTTTACATGTGGATGTTCCTCTTGATGCCAACCTCATCATAGAAGTAAATGAGAGATTAAATGAATGAAGATGAATTAATCTCAGCAAGAAGTTGGAAAGAAGTGGCCAAGCACGCGTAGCTTTGTAGCACCAGTGTGATGAACATATCATAGAGGCTACCCAAGGTAACATTGTATTTCCAGTGCTCTTGTAGGGGCTCAAGGAATTTCGAATGAAAGAGAGTTTACTTTGTCCCAGTCAGCAGTAAGTCATTATTTAAGTATTGGAATTCTGATGTTGCCACATCCATTGAGTAATGGTTAGCCCACCTATTCTGGAGAAATTGAGGACCAGGGTTCAAGTTCCTGTGAAATAGCCCCATTGTAGTGTGGTCACTGGCTCTGGAAATGGTGGACAGACTAAATCTTAGTCCAACTTCTTGTTCTCAGATGCCTTCTAATCTTCCTTACCCAGGAAGTAACTGTCCATTCACCAGTAACAGAGCATATATTCTAACTTTCGTCCTCTTCACATAGAAATTTGTAAACTCAAGTCGAGGGACAGATGACTTTGCTTTTCTGCTCTGTTCGTAAAATTTGCCAATTCTGACCTACGTCTCCCCTTGATACAAAATCATCATCACTCAGTTCATTTCTTTTTGATGCCTTTTCCTTGCAAAATGCTATTAGTATCAACTCATTCCTGCTTTATGTTCTTGCATAGTTTAATAGCATTCAATGCAAAATACTGTAGTGTATTCTTTGTGTATTTAAGGGCTTGGACATCAGCCTTCTATATTATATTGCATGTATAATTTATCTAATAACCTTTGCTATTGTGGTGTTTCTAGTTATGTATGTATTATTAACTGAGGCCAGGATTGGGAAGGAGGTGGCATGACCTTTAGTCAGGAATCATCGCGGCATTTGCATCGAGTAGAAATGGGGAAACCACAGAAGACCACTTTTAGAGTGGCTGAGGTGGGAATTAAACCCACCTCTTCTCAGTTTAATTTCAAGAGGCTGTGTACCCCATTCCAATTCTTGGACCAGATGTAAATTTCTTGGCAGAGCCAGAAATTGAATCTAGGACCTTTGGGACTGAAGTATCCCAAAGCAAAGAAGGCAACTAGAATAGAGTGTGAATGTTTTAGGTGGCGAGCACTGCAGGGAGCTCTGGGTGGATACCGCAGTCATTTGGCAGGAGCCTTAGAAGTGCATGCCTTCAATCGAGACGTGGACGATACTAGTCAAAGAGTGGCAGAGAAGGCTCTCGTCATGGGAACGGAGGATGTGGGGCGGGACTTGAATGCTGTGGAACAGCTCCAGAGGAAGCAGGAGGCCTTGGAGAGAGACATGACAGCCATTGAGGGGAAACTCAAGGTATTGTTTCCATGTCACCAAGTTGACAGCAATTGCACCTCTTTTCTGCTATCTTATGATATGTTCAATCATTACCAATGTTCATATTCTTGAAAGACACTGCTAGTCAATATTTGAATGTAAACTTACGTAATATTTTATTTTCCAGTAACATTTTGAAGAACAATTTTCATTTTGAAGAACAGTTGAAATCTATAATCTCCAAAAAGGAACAGAGAAGTTCAGTATTGCTCTTCAGGAGACTATTGTATTAGGTTTTGGATTATAAAGAAATAAACTGAAGAAAAAAAAAACCGCAAGCCATAGCATGAGTTCCTGAATCAGGACAATTATTTTAGTATCTTAATTAAAGGCAGTCACAATCTGAAAGACTATAAAAGTCCATCATGTTTTCACATTGAAATTGTAATCTTGTATTGCAAGTGAAAGAAATATTGATTCTTGGTGACTCGTCACCAACGGTTCGCTAGCGTACTACGAGATTTCTAGAGGCCCTTCACCCATGTGTTAATTTTAAAAATGTACATTCAACTAAATTTCAACTCGTATTACCTTTGCATTCAGGAGCACGATCAAGAAGCTCGACGATTAGTTCAGAAGTACCCCGACATGTCTGCACCAATACGTAACAAACTCTCGGAACTCCAGGAAAATTGGCGTGCACTCCAGCAGTTGTCGCAACGTAGACGTGAGGCTCTGGGGAATGCTTATACCCAGCACAAGTTCCAGTCTGAACTGCACGAGCTGGAGCTGTGGGTGGCAGATACTATCAAGCGTATGGGCTCCAGTGAATTACCGTCCAGTATTGCTGAGGCTGAGGCCATGCTGGAACTACATCAAGAGAGAAAGGTAATGTATCTCTTCACTGAGGAACTGTATCACCCACCTTCTAATCCAGGGAAATTATCCAGTTTTGACTAATTTAAAATTGCAGACAATTTCAGTACAGTAATTACAATTGCTCCAGATAATACAATACATTTTTATTCATTAAACTTATTTGAAGTGTCATTCACTAAGCATTAAATAAAAGGGAAAATCTGATAATTTAAAGACGTCTTTGCATGAAATATCATCAGTTCACTCTATAACAATATTTTTTCTAATAGTTACTGTTTTGAAATGGCTCTTGATGGGTTTCAGGCTGAAATCGATGGTCGACAGGAAACTTTCAAATCCCTTAAGGAGTTCGGATTACGTTTAAGTGCAGGGGAAGATGATCTTGCCCCAAGTCTAGCTCGCCTGGAGGAATTGCGCCGTACATTGACTGCCGCTTGGGAAGACCGCAGACATCGACTTTCGCAGGCTCATCAACTACAGATCTTCCGTGACCAAACTGACCAGGCAGAGAGTTGGCTGGCCTCAAAGGAAGCATTCCTCAACAATGATGATCTCGGGGTGAGTAAATTTCCTTTCAGGTTGCCTGGTAAATAAATGAAAAAGCCAAAGTGGCATGGAACTTCTCGGAATGGAAAATTTAACACATTTTGTTTCAAAATCTTTCCAGTATTAGAAATGTTGTAAACTGGGACAATTTTATGTTTTGAAAGTTTGTTAGTTTGATAACTTACATCTACCCTCCTATATTAGGATAAATGCACAGCATCAATATATTCATTTTCTTGTTATATTCATTGAAGAATCTCAGAATAAAATGTTGTCATCATCGTTCTTAACAAGTACAACAAGAAAACAAATTAACTATGACTATGATAACGATAACTACTAATAAATAATAATAATAATTACTACTATTATTATTATTATTAAGTCGCCTCCATAGCGTAGTGGTCAGCATGGTTAGCTGCCACCCCGGAGGTCCTGGGTTCGATTCCCGGCTCTGCCACGAAATTTGAAAAGTGGTACGAGGACTGGAACGGGGTCTACTCAGCCTCGGGTGGCCCAAATGAGTAGAGGGGGTTCGATTCCCCCTCAGCCATCCTCGAAGTGGTTTTCCGTGGTTTCCCACTTCGTCTTCGGGCAAATGCCGGGATGGTACCTTCTTCAAGGCCATGGCCGCCTCCTTCCCTCTTCCTTGTCGATCCATCCTAACCATCCCTTACCTTCCCTCATGAGGCCCCTGTTCGCTTTGCAGGTGAGGCCGCCTGGGCGAGGTGCCAATCCCACCTCACTAGTTGTATCCCTTCCGATTCGATGTTCCCAGCTCTAGGACACTGCCCGTAGAGGCGGTAGTGGTGAGTTCCCTCGCTGAGTCCGTGGGTTCCACCAACCTGGAGGGTTGGTTTATTCTTAAATCGTCAATTCTTTTGTGCTATATAATACTTCCTCATTAAATAAACAATAAACTTTTACATATCGTCACAGTTTAAAAAAATCTTTTTCGTAGTCTTTTTACCCTCCAGGGTTGGCTTTTCCTTCGGACTCGGCGAGGGATCCCACCTTGACCGCCTCCAGGGCAGTGTCCTGGAGCTTGAAACTTCGTGTTGGGGGATATACAGTAACTGGGGAGGTGGGACGAGCACCTTGCCCAGGCAGCCTCACCTGCAAAGCGAATAGGGGCCTTATGAGGGATGGGAAGGGAAGATTGGGAGGGATAGGCAAGGAGAGGAGAGGAAAGGAGGCGGCTGTGGCCTTGCGTTAAGTACCATACTGGCATTTGCCTGGAGTTGAAGTGGGGAAACCACGGAAAACCACTTCAAGGATGGCTGATGGGAATCGAACACCCTCGACTCATTTGGACCACCCGAGGCTTAGTAGACCCTGTTCCAGTCCTCATACCACTTTTCAAATTTCGTAACAGAGCTGGGAATCGAACCTCAGACCTCCGGGGTGGCGGCTAAGCATGCTGACCATGGAGCCGCACAGTTTAAATAATACATAATTATCGGTTTCTCCCCTTTGAGAGAGTGTGCGAACTTGAGCCAATCACAGCTTCACTTCCTTTTCCTCTTCTCTTTTCTTCCCAAAACCTCTTCATTAATTCACTGTGTAAATAATACATACAGTATACTGTATATTAAGGTTTTCAATATTGTCATCTAGGCATCATGTTCTGTTTTGCAGGAATTAAATGATATCTATATTTTTTTAAACTTTTCATTGCATTTATTATGCAAAGCAAAATATTGGAAAAGTTAAGTTTTCTGAGTTTTTATTAAAATTAGTATTTGTTTCTCTTTAAGATTTGGATTGGCACATTTTGGAATAGTACTATTGTATTGCTTTTTCGTTCTAGGACTCGCTGTCGAGCGTGGAAGTATTATTAAGAAAGCACGAAGCGTTCGAAAAGACCTTAGCAGCCCAAATTGGTCGAATAGAAGAGCTGGAAAGGTTTGCTATGGAGCTTTTGGCAGACCATCACTACGACAGTGCAGGAATTTCACAGAGACTGCAAGCGGTTTGTGGGCGGCGGGACAAGTTAAAAGAGAGTGCTGCAGCCCGTCGTCGCAGGCTTCAGGAATCGCGCCAACTACAACAGTTTCTGCGGAACATGTACGAGGTGAGATCCTAGACTTTTCACATCTAGATAGATAGATAGATAGATAGATAGATAGATAGATTTATTTACCATCAACAGGATAGGCACCCAATTGTGGATTGCAGTTCAGTGTTGTACACTTGGCTGGCTGCGTGGTGCAGCAGAGTGATATAATCTTCTCAGGATACAAGCAGCCGAAATGCGATTCATGAGAAGCACCACAGACAGGGTATGCAATGGAATTACAAGACTGTGTTGGGAGATTGGAGGATTGAATTGGTTCAGAGAAATTGAAGTGGCTGGCACACATTATGAGAATGCCAATGCGAATAAGCAAGCATGGAAAGGGCCTAGAGGCCAGCTCAGAACTAGGTGAAAGGACAGAGTGAAGTGGAGGATATTGAAGGCAGAATGAAGTGGAGGGTGTTTAGGATAGAGTGGAGTGAAGGATGTTGAAGGCATAGTGAAGTGGAGGGCATTGAGGGAAGAGTGAAGTTGAGGACAGAGTAAAGTGGAGGAAATTGAGGGCGAGTGTGTTAAAAGATGAATGGTGGGAGGATGCAGTGAAGTGGTGGGTAAAATGGACAGTGTGAAGTGGAGGGTATTTAGGACACTGTTCGAAGAGGAATGGTAGATTGATACAGTGAAATGATGGGCATTAAGGACAGATTGAAGTGGAAGGCATTGAGGACAGAGTGATGTGGAGGGCGTTGAGAGCAGAGTGATGTGGAGGGCGTTGAGGGCAGAGTGATGTGGAGGGCGTTGAGGGCAGAGTGATGTGGAGGGCGTTGAGGGCCGAGTGATGTGGAGGGCGTTGAGGGCCGAGTGAAGTGGAGAGCGTTGAGGGCGGAGTGAAGTGGAGAGCGTTGAGGGCGGAGTGAAGTGGAGAGCGTTGAGGGCGGAGTGAAGTGGAGGGCGTTGAGGGCAGAGTGAAGTGGAGGGCGTTGAGGACAGTTATGTGGAGGGCGTTGGGGCCGAGTTATGTGGAGGGCGTTGGGGCAGAGTTATGTGAACTTTAGCAGTCGTGTGTCATAGAAGTCTACCGCCTGCGAATGGAACCAGCGTGTGATATTCGTCAGCTCTTCGTCAATGTGAAAATGCTGACAGGAGAACAGAGATTTCTTGAGGTGCAAGAAAAGGTGGAAATTGCTGGGAGCAATATGAGCGACTGTACAGTGGATGATCAGACAGCTCCCAGCCAAACTTCTGCAAGATCAGTTGCTGTCCTGACCTTGCTCCCAGCGATTTCCACCTTCCTTTGCACCCAAGACATTAGTGCCATCCGGTAAGCATTTTCACACTGACGAAGAGCTGAAGATGAATACCACACGCTGGTTCCATTCGCAGGCAGCAGACTTCTATGACACAGGACTACAAAAGTTGATACCACGCAATGACAAGTGTCTCAATTCGTTTGGTGCCTGTGTCGAAAAGTAGCTGACACATTGCTGTACCTGTTGCCAATTAAATAATAATAAAAAATAAAAAACAACTGGAAACTTACTTTCTGGATTCACCTTGTAATATGTGAATAATAAGTATAAAACACTCCTGGAAGAAATGTGTATGTATTAGTTACGATCTCTATAATAATAGGACAATTATAGGATTTCCACGTAACGTGATAAATTTTGTGTCTGTTGTCTGTTAATGACAGGAGTTAACATGGACTTACATGTTTCAATGGTTCAGGTTTATTTTTGTGTAGCCAAATCCTTTAGTCATGGATTTTCCTCAAGAGACAGTATTTGTACGCACGTTGAATGCTACATTAACGTTAGTTAAATCTGCAGGGTTACGGTGTTTGAAAGGAAGGAGCAGATTTTAAATATTTATTCCAAATACATCATGGGATAGAGGAAGTTGAAAGTTGATTCCTGTAGCATCATTTTGCTACTCATCAAGAAACCAGCACATGGATATAGTAAACTGTTTGTAGCACAGGTTGGTGAGTAACATCTTAGCACATAAGCTGCTGATAAGCCTTCGCAGTGTTCATTCTGGGGCACCATATGAAGTCTTACGACTCTGAACTTGGCATAGAGTGGAGCTTCTAGAGACCTCTCAAAACAAGTAAAACAACTTTTAAAACTTCGAACCTCCCTTTATCTAATGATGCGTTTCTGTCTTTAACAGTTTGTATAAATTGAATACCATATTCATTGGCTATAGGACCCCTTTTTTTCCTAAATTTTTAGTTCCGAAATGGAGGGGGATACTATAGACGCAAACTTCGTAAAAATCCATTATTTTGGGAAAGGGAGAGAGTAAAAATAAGCTTATTTTATTTTGATGCTACATACAGTAGTATGATATAATAAAAATAAACTAAGTTTATCAGCAATGATACACCACAACACACAACATCTGCGCAGCGAGTTCCGCAAAGACCGAAGATACTACCATAAAATGGTGGATGGGCGTGACCAGTAGAACATGCAGGCTGAATACAAAATCGCTACCTATAACACGTTCTTTGTTTCGAAATTCACCACAGAGTGGAGACTGGCGTGCGTATGCTGTCCGGCCACTAGCGTCGCGTCCTTGTGTAAATGTGGCAGCACCGCTCGTGTGACCGGCCTGCCATCTCTCGCATAGCGTGCGTATGTCGGCCTGCCAGGCCACCTGTCACATAGCTTTAGTCATAGCCCGTACCCACAGAAGGAAATGCAGAGACTTCTTTCTTCAAAGCGTACGATTGAATGGTATGGCCCAAGCAGCTAACAATGATCCAACATCTGGTATACAAAATCAAGTATATTCCATGATTATTGCCAACCACCTCAGAAATGGTATCACACTTTCCCTGCGATTGTTTTGCCTGACAACCGCCGTATCCCATCCTCGCGGAGCTGCTCGCGGCACGTTCGATGCTAGACAATGACGGACAGGACTCTCGATAATTCACCTCAACGGTGAAAGCCAAGAATGCTAGTATGGATCCATTTTATTTATTACTTCCATGATTACAATGCTACCATTACTGACAAAGCATATCAACTTCTAATAATAATTTAAACAATATTTCTTGAAAATAAAAAGACAAAAAAAATAAGCGATTTCCAAGAATTTTGGTTCTCGAAAATTTAGGGGGATACTATAGCCAAGTAAATACGGTATTTGAAATCTGCTCTTTCTGTTTGAATAATCTTGTATATAAGCAAATACAACAAGCTGGACATACAATGTCCATCGAGTTAGTTGGCGTGTTTTCATTAGGTCATCATCATCATCATCTTGCACAGTTTCCAGCCACTGGCCAGGTCTGTTTGGAACACAAGCCTCTCCAATGTCTTCTGTCTTCCCACCATCTCTCAGCCTCCACCCTTGTCCAGTCTTCTCCTCTCTTCTTCACGCTTTCTTCCACCCCCTTCAGCCACCTGTCTCTCGGTCTCTTTCCTTCCCACTTCGTCTCGTGTATCCTCCTGGGTATCCTCTTCTCCTCCATTCGTTTCACATGTCCATACCATCTAAGTCTAGATTTCTCTATATCATCCTGTAATGGTTCTTCCTTCATTAATTCTCTGGTCCTCTCATTTCTTATTCTGTCCATCTTTGTAGCTCCATTACTGCTTCTCAAAAACCTCATCTCACTGGCCTGTATTTTGCTCTTCTCCCTTCCTTTCATAACCCAGGTCTCCGAGGCATACGTCAGGATAGGGACATAGTACGTCCGATATATGATCTTTTTGCTGTTCTGAGGGACATCCTTGCTCCATAACATGCTCCTCACACTCCTCCGGAATGCTTGTGCCTGCCTTCCCCGCTCATTTATTTCTCTATCGTTTCTTCGATTATCTTGTATCAGGCTTCCCAGATACTTGAAACTCTCCACTTTCTTCAGCTGTTCCCCACCAATTGTTATTCCCGTTGTGGTTCTTTCCTTCTTCCTTGTTGTGATCACCATCTCACTCTTATTTATGCTAAATTTCATCCCATATCCTTGTATTATTCCTTCTCACACGTCCAACTTTTCCTGTACCTCCTCCTCCTTGGTTTCCCCAAATCATCTGCAAACACCATTGCTTTCATCTTTCCTTCCCCAATTACTTGTGCCACTCGGGTCATTATGTCATCCATCACCACAATGAGAAGTAACGGTGACAGTGCACTTCCTTCTCATTAGGTAATATGCTTATTTAGGTGTTATAGCAGTGGTTCCCAACCTTTGTCAGCTGACGCCCCCCTTTTCAGATACGGGAGCTCATTCTCCCCACCACCCATCATTTCTATAACGTCTTCGATTGATGCGGAGGATATAGACCTAACCTATAACACTACAGTACATAATGGAATAGGCATATCTATTACATACTAACTTCATTTTAGCACAATACAAATAACACACTTTTACAACAAATCCTTAAATTAGTCAACAAATGTCAGTGAGAGGGTTGACACTGTTTTCTCTTGATAAGATTCGGTATGTTTGGTTTGATATTTGACAGAGCACAGCGGAGATCACTTGCAACATCAAGCCGACAGCGCTGCTTTGTTTCTATGACACTCAGCGTTGAAAATCCTGACTCGCAATATGTCTTTGAAAATGTAAGCTCAAACTGTTCAAAGCTTCAAAGAAATCACAAAGATATGCCAACGAGACGATAAAATTGGCATAATTTTGCTCGTTACAACACAGCAAATTCCTCATTTCACCTCCAACCTCGCAGCTCCGCAGAGGTTTGTGTCGACGGTTGGCAATTACCAGTGCTTTTGAACGATTGACTTGGTGCGACAATCACCTGGAGAGATTCAAAAAATGTGTATTTTACAAAATTGTAATATTCGAGTTAAAAAAACTTAATTCGGAAATCACTTCACGCCCCCCTTGATAAAGCCCCACTGCCCCATAGGGGGGCGCACCCCCCAGGTTGGGAACCCCTGTGTTAGAGGATGTATAGTTGGTTCTTGTCCCAAAATTGTGAATGATTTAATTTTTAATATGAAATTTTGAAATGGTTAGAGCTTCTCGCAATCAAATCTCTAGTAATATGCTGTATGTTGTTTGTCTTCAGGTTGAAGGCTGGATCCATCAAAAGCAACAGGTGGCTGGTGACGAAAGTTACCGTGATTCATCCAACTTGCAAAGCAAGATCCAAAAACATGCAGCGTTTGAATCGGAGTTGGCTGCAAATCGAGGTCGTGTTGCCGCCGTGACAGATGAGGGTGAGGCACTGATCGGAGCTGGTCACTTTGCAAGCATGGAAATCCAGACTCGTCTGGATGAACTGGAAACTGCCTGGAGAATGCTTCAGGACAACAGTCACTTGAAGAGAGAACGTCTTAATGATGCTTATCAGGTAACATTAATAACTAGAAATGACATTAAGCATGCTAGGATGTGAAATAAGAAGGAAGAACTTAAACTTCCATAATAAAATGGTACA
Source organism: Meconema thalassinum (assembly GCA_946902985.2). Lineage (NCBI taxonomy): Eukaryota > Metazoa > Arthropoda > Insecta > Orthoptera > Tettigoniidae > Meconema > Meconema thalassinum. The sequence continues at coordinate 581,788,256 of OX336391.1, read as the reverse complement.
AAGTAGAGTACCGTATTTCCTCGCATAATCGTCGCCACTGCGTAATCGTCGCACCCCACTTTTCAAACACTAAAATAGATTTATAAAATTTCATCGCATAATCGTCGCATAGCATGTTCGTATTTGTGCGCCAGTCAGTTGCACACGCTGCCGCGACTTTATAACCTGGCGCGACTTTGTCAGACGAAAAATATCTAGTCTTCATGCTTGCGGGCAATGAACTGCGACGCGAGCGGCAAGCTTCGTCTCTTAGCACATTCCGCGAGCGTATAATCTGGCGTGATCTTGTCAGGAGAAAGTAATCTTGTCTTTATGCCTGCCGGCTATGAACCGCGACGCGAACGGCCAGTGCACATTCCGCGAGCGTATAGGCCTAATCTGGCGTGGTCTTGTCAGGAGAAAGTAACCTCATCTTTAAGCCTGCCGGCTATGAACCGCGACGCGAACGGCCAACGCTTATTCCGCGAGCTTATAGGCCTAATCTGGCGTGGTCTTGTCAGGAGAAAGTAACCTCATCTTTAAGCCTGCCGGCTATGAACCGCGACGCGAACGGCCAACGCACATTCCGCGAGCGTATAGGCCTAATCTGGCGTGATCTTGTCAGGAGAAAGTAATATCGTATTTATGCCTGCGGGCTATGAACCGCGACGCGAATGGTCAGTGCACATTTCGCGAGCTTATAGGCTTAATCTGGCGTGATCATGTCGGCAAAAAGTAATCTCATCTTTAGACCTGCGGCCTATGAACTGTGACGCGAGCGGCCAGTGCACATTCCGCGAACGTATAGGCCTAATCTGGCGTGATCTTGTCAGGAGAAAGTAATATCGTATTTATGCCTGCGGGCTATGAACCGCGACGCGAATGGTCAGCGCACATTTCGTGAGCTTATAGGCCTAGTCTGGCGTGATCATGTCAGCAAAAAGTAATCTCATCTTTAGACCTGCGGCCTATGAACAGTGACGCGAGTGGCCAGCGCACATTCCGCGAGCGTATAGGCCTAATCTGGCGTGATCTTGTCAGGAGAAAGTAATATCGTATTTATGCCTGCGGGCTATGAACCGCGACGCGAATGGTCAGCGCACATTCCGCGAGCTTATAGGCCTAATCTGGCGTGATCTTGTCAGCAGAAAGTACTCTCGTCTTTATGCCTGCGGGCTATGAACTGTGACGCGAACGACCAGCGCACATTCCGCGAGTTTATAGGCCTAATCTGGCGTGATCTTGTCAGGAGAAAGTAATATCGTATTTATGCCTGTGGGCTATGAACCACGACGCGAATGGCCAGCTTCGTCAGCACATTTCGCGAGCGTTAACCAGTCGTGATCTTGTTAGAAGAAAGAACCCTGTCGCTGACTGCGGGCTATGACTCACGCCAGACTCACGCTACGCGAATGACTGGCCCGTGCAGCAAATAATGATACAGTATATTCTTTGAAATTAAATATTCTTCGCATAATCGTCGCACCCTACTTTTTTCAGCGAAATTTTGGCAAAAAAAGTGCGACGATTATGCGAGGAAATACGGTAATTGAAAGAATTTGGAATGAAATGCTAGTAATGGTCGCTTGAAATAATGCAATTGAGCAAGGTTGGTGACAAGTGAAGCATGGAGGTGCAAGCTACTTGATACCTGATGTAAATGTTGCATAGTGCCTGTATCGTTGATCCACATTTGTTGTTATTTATTCATTTGGGGGCTTTGTGACATTGTGATCATGTAGCCCCATGTATTTGAGTGTGTATGGAAGCTGTCTGCTAACCTGTATCATTGTGATGGTTGTGCTAGTGTGTGCAATTGTAATTGAGGTTAGGAGCTGTGGGTCTAATTTTGGTACCGTCCCGGCATTTGCCTGGAGGAGAAGTGGGAAAACCCTGGAGAACCACTTCTAGGATGGCTGAGGAGGACTAGAAGACACCTCTTCTCAGTTCTGTCTCAGCCCTCAGACCAGAATTACATGTATTGCACGGCCAAGAATCAAACTCGACCTCAACGGTGAGAGCCAAGAATGCTAGTCTGTATGGATCCATTTTATTTATTACTTCCTTGATTACAAGGCTGCCATTACTGACAAAGCTTACCAACTTCTAATAATAATTTAAACAATAATTCTTTAAAATAAAAAGACAAAAAAAAATTCAGAATGAAGATTAAACTGGTGAGAAAACCAAAACCAAAATATTAGACATTCTTTAAAATAAAAAGACAAAAAAAATTCAGACTGAAGATTAAACTGGTGAGAAAACCAAAACCAAAATATTAGACATGAGATAATTTCTTAATATTGCAATCGATCCTTTCAGTGCTAGTTTGGCGACTTGTAATATGGTGAAGTTAGGGATTCCGAGTATCTTGCAGGTATTCACGAAGAGAGATGGAATGCTGCTTCTGACCCCTACCATGAGACTGATTACTTCATTATGTTGATATATGATAACAAGAGTTGAATCCTCTTTAAGACATTCCTGCATAATCAGTGTACCAATTTTCAGAAGTTTTGCTGTGTAGAGTATTACAGTATCTAGAATGATGTTGAGGTACTTGTTTAGGCACTGCTGTTCAACCGTACGCTGGAGGAACTGGAGAGCTGGATGGATGACGTGGAGACTCAGCTGCAGTCTGAAGACCATGGCAAGGACCTGACTAGTGTGGCTCACCTCCTCAAGAGACATGCCGTGCTGGAGAATGATGTCCATGGTCATGGAGAGGCTCTGGAACAAGTGAAGGACACTGCAGCGTCGTTTGAACGCTCCAACCATTTCATGAGGGAAGAGATCCAGGAGCGAGCGCTGTCTGTTAATAAGAGGTAAACATACTTTAAACAAGTAGTTTTGTGAAGAACTAAATAGCATATTTTCATATATCCTACTTACGTTAATTGCCTCTATCAACATACAAAATTTCAGTTTGTTTGCTGTAATAGATTCGTAGATATTGAGAACCGTCTAAATATTTTGGACGGTCACCATGTTGGATTTTTTTATATATAGGCCATAGTGTTATGTACTATTATATGATGATTATTGCGTAGGTTCCTTATTCAAACGTTGACTTAGGACACAAGAATTAAAATCTTAATTTTAAAATTTTGCGCAGCCGCTATCTTGAGGTTATGTATACAATTCACTAAATTAGATGTCGGTACATTACAATTTATATAAACATTTGCTGTACCATGTTTCACTGCACTCAAATGGTTAAATCACGGGAAAAGTCGATCTAAATGTTTCAACTTTGCTTGGCCGCCATGTTCGTATTGTAGTCGAGAGGTTTTTTAAAGTCACATAGGTAAACTTTTAGTTGTGCCTTTTATCAGGGTGATATCAGTAATAGTTTCGGAGATACAGAATGCCGGTGAAATATTTCGCATAGCCACCATGTTGGATTGGTGAGTTGTAATAAACTTTGAAGGTCGGGGTAGGACAAAATAGTACTATAATCTTACCAAGTTTCATTGAAATCGCTCCAGCCGTTCGGATTTTATTAGGGGACACACATACATACACACACACATGGACTAAAGGTGATCTCATAAGCCTACTTTTTCATAAATGAAAATAGGCTAAAAATACTGTGTTCCACATTCTTTGTAACAGCTTGCCACTGAATTTTTACCTCTTAGGCCTATTATGCTCAAACATCTTGAATGGGGGCATCTTCCTGGGTGGGGCTATCTCTTGGCTGGATGCTCTTCCTTTGGTTAGAAATTGGAGCACAGGGCCATGGCATATGTGGTAAATATTTTACACCTGAAGAATCCTTGCCAGCGATAAATATACGAGCTACGAGTTAACAGTGTGACACAATCTCCTGTAGACAACGGTACAAAATGTGAAACTGAAAACACTTTCGTCGATAGCACTCTGAAGGTTAAAATAATTATTATTAGAATATGATACAAAATCATTTTCATAACTAACGTTTAAAAGTGGCAAATAAACTTTCGGGGTAGGGAGCAGGGATCCTCGACTTTATTGTTGATTAAAAACTAACAAAGAAATCTGCTAGGTGCAAACAGTGATTTGAGGTTAGTTCTGAGAAACAGCATAACTCCTAGAATTCGTTGGCTTGTCAAAGAAATCCGTGCATAAAAGTTACACTGAGAGAAAGATTGACTTCAAAAGAAAAAAATCCAATGTCCTTCATAAACAAAATAGTTGTTTCAAGATAAATTTGTAATTAAGTTGTACTCTACTCTAATTAATATTAATAATAATGTGTTCTAAAAAGTGCTTTACTTCATCACCTTTGAATTTTGTTGTTGGGAAGGTACTGAGGAAGGGTTACGACTGAGGGGTATGGTGGGGGGTGAGGGTGAGGGTAGTCCGTACATGATTCAATTTCAAGTTGAGTGGTCCTCAGACATCTATGTGTTAGGATCCACTGGCATAATATGTGGGTCATAAATATTGTTCTTATGCAGTATATCTTGAAAGGACATTTGTAAGGTGTCCTACATAGTCATATACCGTATTTCCTCGCATAATCGTCGCACTTTTTTTGCCAAAATTTCGTGGGAAAAAGCAGGGTGCGACGATTATGCGAAGAATATTTAATTTCAAAGAATATACTGTATCATTATTTGCTGCATGGGCCAGTCATTCACGTAGCGTGAGTCTGGCGTGAGTCATAGCCCACAGTCAGAGACAGGGTTCTTTCTTCTAACAAGGTCACGACAGGTTAACGCTCGCGGAATGTGCTGACGAAGCTGGCCATTCGCGTCGTGGTTCATAGCCCGCAGGCATAAAGACGAGATTACTTTCTCCTGACAAGATCACGCCAGATTAGGCCTATAAACTCGCGGAATGTGCGCTGGCCGTTCGCGTCGTGGTTCATAGCCGGCAGGCATAAAGACGATATTACTTTCTCCTGACAGGATCACGCCAAATTAGGCCTATAAGCTCGTGGAATGTGCGCTGGTCGTTCGCGTCACAGTTCATAGCCCGCAGGCATAAAGACGAGAGTACTTTCTGCTGACAAGATCACGCCAGATTAGGCCTATAAGCTCGTGGAATGTGCGCTGGTCGTTCGCGTCACAGTTCATAGCCCGCAGGCATAAAGACGAGAGTACTTTTTGCTGACATGATCACGCCAGATTAGGCCTATAAGCTCGCGGAATGTGCACTGACCATTCGCGTCGCGGTTCATAGCCCGCAGGCATAAATACGATATTACTTTCTCCTGACAAGATCACGCCAGATTAGGCCTATACGCTCGCGGAATGTGCGCTGGCCGCTCGCGTCACAGTTCATAGGCCGCAGGTCTAAAGTTGAGATTACTTTTTGCTGACATGATCACGCCAGATTAGGCCTATAAGCTCGCGAAATGTGCGCTGACCATTCGCATCGCGGTTCATAGCTCGCAGGCATAAATACGATATTACTTTCTCCTGACAAGATCACGCCAGATTAGGACTATACGCTCGCGGAATGTGCGCTGGCCGCTCGCGTCACAGTTCATAGGCCGCAGGTCTAAAGATGAGATTACATTTTGCTGACATGATCACGCCAGATTAGGCCTATACGCTCGCGGAATGTGCGATGGCCGTTCGCGTCGCGGTTCATAGCCGGCAGGCATAAAGACAAGATTATTTTCTCCTGACAAGATCACGCCAGATTATAAGCTCGCGGAATGTGCTAAGTGACGAAGCTTGCCGCTCGCGTCACAGTTCATTGCCCGCAAGCATAAAGACGAGATATTTTTCGTCTGACAAACTCTCGCCAGGTTATAAAGTCGCGGCAGCGTGTGCAACTGACTGGCGCACAAATACGAACATGCTATGCGACGATTATGCGATGAAATTTTATAAACCTATTTTAGTGTTTGAAAAGTAGGGTGCGACGATTACGCGGTGGCGACGATTACGCGGTGGCGACGATTATGCGAGGAAATACGGTACAATGCCACAATATCCACTGTCTAGTTTTTCATGCCTAACACACTATTTTTCTAAAATTACAAAACTGGTGATGCACTGATTCCCTCCCTTATTTAGTCACAGTTGATTAGCTCTCTCTCAAGTATATGTAACACTAGCAGGTACCCGCGGCTTCGCTCGCGATCAAGACAATGGGGATGATGCATTATTGCTGATAATAGGTCTACTCTATTACAGCAATCTCGGCTACAGGTGGGTCCATTCTAATTCTGAAAATTCTGATACATACAGTATATTGACATGAGCAGCAAAGTGGGAATTTTATAGAGTTGTGAAAGTCTGCAGAGTACGATGTTACATTATGTGAACACATTTTAGACTTTTTGGTTTTTCCATCTTCTGCTGAGACATAACGATTTTGTTGTCCGGATACTCGCGAGCACGCCACATACAGTTGCCCATGGGAAAAATTGGTTTTGTCTAAATGTACACCTGCTGCTGTTAAGTGTGTATCATTGCACTTTGTTAATAGAAATTGCAAATATTGTTTGAAGAGGGAACTGCACTCTTGCACACTGGAATGGCAAATCTATCGGAATATGGGGAATTAAAAGTATTTTTCCTTAAGCTATTCTGGGTGTAATTTTGCCACGCTTATTGCTGATTTGAACGTCAACATGTCGCTATTAATAGACCTATAGTAAAATATCTCTCACCTTGGCCGCTGATGTACATTATGCAGTCTCTTCCTGTGTTACATCCCAGGGATTGAAATTCTCCAACAACCCTTTTGCCTCACATACCTCTCTAAATAATTAAAATTCCCGATTGTTGTTGTTTGAGTCTTCAGTTTTTTGACTGGTTTGATGCAGCCCTCTTCATTAGCAGTCGCCAGAAACATCTCTCCTCTCCCACTCGTCTTAATAGCTCTTCATTTGTTACCCTAACTACCCATCTCCTTTAACACCACATTTCAAACACGTCAATTGTCCTCTTTTCTGCTGCACCATTAGTCCAAGTTTCATTTCCTTAGTGTCACGCTCCAGAAAAAAGCTTTCAATAATAGCTTCCTAATACCTAAATGTATATTCTATGTCAACAGATTTCTTTTCTGTAGAAATTCTTTCCTTGCCTGAGCCAACCTGCTTTTTATATCCTCTTTGCTTCGTCCATCACTGGTTATTTTGCTTCCTAAGTAACAGAAGTCTCCTACTTCCCGTAGCGTTTCACCTGCTAATTTGATTTCCATAGAGGTTTCTGATTTGTTTCCGCTGTATTTCAATAATTATGTTTTACATTTATTGATTTTCATCATGAATTATTTCCTCAAGACTGAGTCCATACCATTCACAAACTCGTTCAAATCTTCTGGCGTATCGGCCAAGATGACGATGTCGTCAGCAAATCTCAAAGATGAATTTATTTCTCCTTGAATCTTTGCTCCCACTTTAAATTTTTCACCAGTTTCCTGATTATTTAGTTTTTAGAGATCTTTGAAATGCATTGCCCTCGCACATGGTGTAGATGCATTGTCAAAGGAAAACATTCCATGTTACGAACATGGGCCGCATAACCTGTACCGAAGGCCTATTCTGAACAGCAGTTCCTTGAACTCCGATTTGCCAACATTTTATTGTATCTTTCCATGTGGTATATCTCAGTACCTCAACATACAGAAGAGTGCTTTAGAAATCATGTCTTGTGTAAATTTTGGAAAAGGAAGTGAGTCTGGTTTTTGCCGGAGTGGATACTCACTCGTAGAATTCTTTTCAGTTCTCAATTTTGTACGTGCACATTGAGATATGTGATGGCGGGATGCCTTAAGTGTTACGGAAACGGCAATAGCCGCCACAGGGCTTCGTTGCTACTGAAATAACGACCTGACTGATATTTGTACTTAACTATACGGGATTTGTGAGCCCAGTGTTTATGAAATTGAACGTAGCTATATCGCTACCTTTATTTAGTAGCCACTACTGTACTGTTTAAAAATTAAAAGTGGTATTAGAAGGCGCTTTCCCTATTATTTTTAACCCCTGGCACTACAGACCACGAAGGGCCTAGGCCTATCATGCGGCCGCTTCCCAGGCATTTGGCCTGCAGATATTTTGGTGACGCTTGGTCAGTGCATCGTGTCCCCTCGGCCATTAATCTTATTCTTCGTGACCGGGGCGCTGTCTCACTATCAGACAGCTACTCAATTGTCCTCACGGAGCTGAGTGCACTCCGTTGCAGCCCTCACGTCAGTGTCTAAAATCTCTGATGGAGTCGGGAATCAAACCCGGGGCCTCCAGATGAGAGGCAAGCGCGCTACCGTGTTCTTATTGTGTTTATATATATATTTTGATAAAGATAATAAATGGATTGGCATTGCCTCCTACATGGATATAGGAAGTCGGATGTCATACCTTGAGGTTCAGTTGCCATGGAAACGGACTTGCCAGTTCATCGTTTTATCAGAGTGAAGATAGTTTTCTGCGAATATCTTTGAAACTGTTGGTTTTAGGACCTTAAAATGTGGTTTTCGGTGTCTCGTAGGGACATGCCGAGTATTGTTTCTTGCATTGAGCAGCGTAAAATGAGCTTTGTCCGGTCTTAATGTGACAACGTCGATATTTTGTCCCGGTTGAGTATTTTTGGTGACTTGTCAGTTATGTTGCCCGTTCCACGGGAACAATGATTTTTTTCCGGATGAAAGGCAGCCTATATGTTATCCATGTTGTCTCCATTTCAAATTTCACCCAAATCCGTCCAGCCGTTTTAGTGTCAAGAGGTAACAAACTAACACACACACAGACATCATCATCATCATCATCTTGTACAGTTTCCAGCCCCAGGCTGGGTCTGTTTGGAACATAAGCCTCGCCACTTAGTTCTTTCTTCCCACCACCTCTCCGCTGTCACTCTGGTCCAGTCCTCGCCTCTCTTCTTGACACATTCCTCCACTCCTTTCAGCCATCTATCTCTTGGTCTTCCCCTTGGTCGATTCTTCTGCATCTGCATCTCATGTATCCTCTTGGGAATCTTCTTCTCATCCATTCTCTTTAAGTGTCCATACCACCTCAGTCTTGATGTCTCAATCCTACCTTGCAAGGGCTCCTCTTTCACCATATCCCTGACCTTTTCATTCCTCACCCTGTCTCTTCTTGTTACTCCGATCCTACTTCGCAAGAACTTCATTTCACCTGCCTGTATTCTGCTTATGTCTCTTTTCTTCATTGTCCACGTTTCTGAAGCATAGGTCAGTATCGGGATATAGTAGCTTCTGTATAACACTTCCTTGCTTTTTGTGGGACATCTTTATTCCACACTAAGCTCCTAATGCTTCTCAGAAATGCTTCTGCCACGTTCCGTAATCTCTTTGTCATTTCTCCCATTTTCCTCCACTATACTTCCCAAGTACTTGAGACTTTCCACCTTCTTCAGCTGTCCACCTCCAAGTGTTATCCCACTCATTGGTCTGTCCTTTTTCCTGGTCGTTAACAGGATCTCACATTTACTGATGTTGAACTTCCATCCGTACTCTTCCACTGTTTCTTCCCAAGCCTTCAGTTGCTCCTGAATTTCCTCCTCCTTGTTTCCCCAGACCATGAGATCATCTGCAAACACCATTGCTTTCATCTTATCTTCTCCTATCTTTCCTGCTATCCGTGTCATTACCTCGTCCATAACCACAATAAAGAGAAGGGGTGACAGATTTTCACAATTATAATATATATAGGGATATAGGGATTATCTTGATTGCTGAGCAGTGTGCTTCATCCTTTTTTTTTCCACCTTCCAGGTATTGTTCACTTCAGGAGCCCATGCAGATTCGGAGAGAAAATCTGGAGGATGCTCTCCTCCTTCACCAATTCTTGAGGGATGTGGATGATGAACTGCAGTGGATTTCAGAGAAGGAGCCCCAGGCAGCCTCAACTGATCTAGGTTCCAATTTGACTGCTGTTCAAAGACTTCAGAAGAAACACCAGGTACAGTAGAAGACATTAAGGGCTTGGATTTAGTACAGCCAAGAAAGTAAATACTTGAATGTTGGCATGCACATTGAAGTTTTAAGTAATAGTACCTCATAAACTACATTTTTTAGTTATGCAACCACCACCATCATCATCATCGAATTAGACATAGCACTGGTTTTTTCCTCTAGCAATATTCCTCTGGCCCCCTTCTTCAGATATATAAATAGGCTACCAAATGAGCTGTGTGACTTTCCTCCCAACCATCCTCTCATTTCATTACGTAAAGTAGTAAGCCTCTTCAATCTCCAATGCCAAGTAGCGCTTCCTGAAAGCTACCCGGGAAATATTGAAATATGCAAAATCTTGACTAGCGTATGAACTTGCCAAGGAGAAACTGTGTAACACCGAGTACTCCCATGACCCAGATGACTCCTGTGTATGTAAATTGTACGGTATGCAATGTTGCCGATACCACATAATCGCATCTAGAAATGGAGATCATCCATTGCGATATTTTGTGAAAGGAGAGGTACGCATGATAATTCAAGTTTGTAATAAACATTATGCGTGCTGTATCTTCAATAATTAGTTTTCAAGATATTGGTTTTATTTTACATCACTTTGTACAGGGTCCGGCAGCATAACCATTCAGTTGGTTGATGTCGTAGCCGAGCGCTAGTGGTCTCGTTCGTGAGGTGGTACTGTAAAGTTTTGTCCCGGCACAGTTCAGTTGCCACCATGCGTTGGAACAGGGAGGAGCATGCTTTTGCCGTTGAGGCCTACTTTTCGAGCGGATGTTCTGTGATCGCAACCCAGCCCGCCTTTTGGAGGCGCTCTAAGTTAGCCCCTGTCCCAGACCGGAAATCAATTGATACGTGGGTCACTACGTTCAGACGAACTGGAAGTGTGACAGGACGAAGAACTGGAGTCCCTCGGCCTATTCGATCACCTGAGAACATAGAGGCTTCAATGTTCCAATCACCACGGCATTCTGCACGCAAATATGCGTCTGGTCTTGGACTTTCCGATCAGTCTGTGAGGAGAATTCTTTATGCTGATCTTCATTTCCATCCGTACAAGATGGTGAGTGTGCAGGAACTTTGTGAACATGATTTCAATTGTCAGCGGAACGCGTGAGGTTCTTCTCAAAGTCGCTCCTGAGGACGCTTTTTTTTTTTTTTTTTTTTTTGTGATGAAACCTATATTCATTGTGTGTATCCGTTAACAAACAAAACATGCGCTACTGGGCTGCTGCCACCAATCCTCAAGAACTGCACCAAAGGCCTTTGCATTCACCTTAAGACAGTGTGGTGTGCACTGTCCTCAGCTGGAATTATTGGTCGTCCCTAATTCTTAAAGGAAAATGCAGTCACAGTTACAGGATTTTTTTCCCATAGCTGGATGAGTTGGACTTAGGGGACATTTGGTTCCAACAAGACGGTGCAACGGCACACACTTCAAGAGCATCGATGGCTATATTGAGGGAACACTTCCCGGAACACCTCATCTCACTTAGAGGCGATTTGGAGTGGCCAGCCCGCTCTCCCAATTTGTCCCCTTGTGAAATCCTGTGTTTATGTTGAACCCTTGTAAAAGGAAGCGTATCGAGACTCAATTTCGGGTAATGGTTCGGTCCATGATAGCCGTGCAGTTAAATTTTGCTTCTCATAGATTACAAGGATACATAGGGCAAATACAAATATTAAAGAAAGGAGGTAAACCAGTATAATAAATAAAACAAGTTTAATAACCAAAGAAAATAACAACAATATAAAACATCTTGAATTTACTCCCACACTTCTAAATAGATCACAACTGCACACCCTAAGTTGTGTCTGCATCCAAACAAGTGGCATTTAATTATCCACAGTTTACCATTTAAAATAAATATCTCTGAGAGATTATCAACAAAAAGACGTTTGAAATACTACATCTACTTCAAATCTCTACTTGCGCACGCGTGATGATGTTTTGACTAAATGAAGGAAATGAGTACGGTTACGTGATCCGTTACCATCTGGTTTCCCGTCAAGCAACGAATCCGTAATTCTGCGTAAATTAGATTAGCTTAGGGAACACACAACAAGGCACTTAAGAATATCCGACACCCGCTACCCTTATATAATGCAAAATAGATCTCCCAACGAGATCTTGACAACGTGCCAAAACACGTCTAATTGCCCAAACGGGTCTTTGTAAAATCAACACAAGCGTACGTGACTACAACAAAATACACGAGGACATGACCGAACGTCATTCTACTATTTACAATAACCACAACAATCCAAAATGGATTATATCAAAATAACAAGAAACAACACTATGCCCAATGGCATTTAATTATAACTCACAAACAAATATCAATTCAACTTAATGTATGAAAATTATGGTCTGAGTATGGCGAACTCCCCTTTAAATCCAGATATAGAATACAGGCTCATCTCACTTTAAGAGAAGAGGACACGGTACCCCGGACTCAAATCTAATTAGTGTTATCTTAAATCTGTCCGACCCTTTCGAAGCCAAATGTCATTTTTCCAGTGCGTTGCGTAATAAGATCGGAAGCTTGCTTACGGCAGCTCTCGAACCTGGAAGTACCTTGTATTTCCTGAAAACATGTGTGTAAAATACCTATTTTGTCCCAATAATTCTCTCAGGAATTATGAGACACGACGACTCAGTCAGTAGCCTCCTCGGAGTCCATACCGCCGTTAATTATATATTGCTGCAGACAGGAATCATGGGCTGATTACCACGATGTTCCCCGCGCATGTAGACACACACATAACCAATATAACGCACACCTGGGTAATGACTTCATCTCTCATCTCGCCACCTGGAATACGTCCAGATTTAAGATCCCACGGAAAGACTTAAACTGCTTTCCCAAAGATCAAATAAAATCATTACTTCATTAGTTTTACAGATTACTAAGAGAACTATGGTTCCCTGCAAATAAAATTGCTCTAGGCAAATCACAATAAAACGCCTGTTTATCAAACACAAGGTTAAATGTCACCCCCCAAAATTCTAGTTTTATCGTTAATGTTTAAAATACAACAGCACCATTTATCGCTCAAATCATAAGTTCCGCTCAAGCGATATGAACAATACACTGTACACGCACTGTACAATTACAAGTTACATTACAATCCTCTAAATCAGAACAATAAAAACAGTCACGCACAACATTACAATCGAGTGTCGGTACACAGAATAAAAATCAAACTACAATTTAAAAAAATACAAGAAAATTATTTACATTTCCCCAGCCAATCTAATTACGACTAAAATTGAATAATCAATATGTGGTACTTATCCCTTCGCCAAAACATTTCAGCTCACATCGCCACACATGACCCAGCAGTTTTTCTAGCTGGACATCGTCATCGTCGATGGTGTGTCCACGTTCATCCTTCCGACTGTTGGCCTCGTTCCAGACATCTTGATCTTCTTAGGATAGAAATGTTCAGTTATTTCACAGTACTACAATAGACTACTAAAATTGCTAAATGAGCTGATAATATCCACTCAATGTCCTGAGCAATTTATTTGAAGAAAACTTTCCCTAAATATTTATAAGCCTGATAGCTTCTACCATGTACACATGCAAATTATACCCATTTAATAAGTTGATAAACTTGTCAGAGTTTTGAAGTTATACACAAGTGTCACCTCGGACACATCAGAATAAAGTCTAGTGTCACTCACAACACCACAAAATAAAGTCAGTTCAACCCTCAGCTCGGCTACATTTATACAGAACACAGCAAATTGACAGTAGTGGGGACGAATTTTAAAAATAATTCGGAGTTTTTAAGTTACGGACTTGCGACTAATATCATGAGCTTCTCTCATTGAACAGGTTAAGAATCTGTTCGGCGGAGTCATAAATGATCATGGGTTTTATTAATATTCATTTTTGCGCCAAATCAAAGGTACGCTAGTTTTCGCGGGCCTGAAGCGTGCCTTGCTTCATTCGTTGATTCAAATTCATCTCGGAGAGTTTGACCTAGAGACTCCTCCCCAATTTATGACGTACAAGCATCTTCTTCCTGTCAGATTCTGGTTCCCCTACTCCTACTTGCGTAAATCGGGATCAACCGTCTCATGGCCTGCTAACTGAAGCCACGCATTTTGGACGTTGACCTCTTCAGTTCCAGGAATTATGGCATTCTTTTCCTTGTCTCAAAAGCTTGGTTTAAATATACCTGCCTCGTCGTCTAACTCCCAATAGTTGCAACATATTTCCTCAACTCGAATCCACTGCTGCTTGTATGAATACCCTCTTTCAAATATAATAAATAAAATATGAATCATTATTATATCAGATGATATCATAAGGGTTCAATGTGAACTGTCCAAGGACCCAGGAAGAAATTGCCAACACTACGCCTGATATGCTGGCAAGAGTCACGACAAACGCCAGAAAGTGGTTTACTCAGTGTATGGAAAATAGGGGACGTCACCTACCTGATTTTATCTTCAAAACTAAGTAAAACAAAACTTTATGTATGCACCTACATTATAAAAAAATATAAAACTTTTCTGATTCATACAATGGGTTTTATTACGTTTTAAAAAAAGGAAGTTATGCTGCCGGACCCTGTATTATAACTTACGATTTTGTACTAGATATTGAGTGTGTGCAAATTAAAGCACATGGAAAGGGATACCACAGTTGTCTGAGGCAGATAACACACACTACTACAGTTGCCACAGAAACACAGGGTTGTCAGACAAATCCAACACAGAGCTGATGACCAAGATATTCCAAGCTCCTAAAATGAATTAGCAAAACAATAATCATCATCATCTTGTACAGTTTCCAGCCCCAGGCTGGGTCTGTTTGGAACATAAGCCTCGCCACTTAGTCCTTTCTTCCCACCACCTCTCCGCTGTCACTCTGGTCCAGTCCTCGCCTCTCTTCGTGACACATTCCTCCACTCCTTTCAGCCATCTATCTCTTGGTCTTCCCCTTGGTCGTTTCTTCTGCATCTGCATCTCACGTATCCTCTTGGGAATCTTCTTCTCATCCATTCTCTTTAAGTGTCCATACCACCTCAGTCTTGATGTCTCAATCCTACCTTGCAAGGGCTCCTCTTTCACCATTTCCCTGACCTTTCCATTCCTCACCCTGTCTCTTCTTGTTACTCCGATCCTACTTCGCAGGAACTTCATTTCACCTGCCTGTATTCTGCTTTTGTCTCTTTTCTTCATTGTCCATGTTTCTGAAGCGTACGTCAGTATCGGGATATAGTAGCTTCTGTATAACACTTCCTTGCTTTTTTGTGGGACATCTTTATTCCACACTAAGCTCCTAATGCTTCGCAGAAATGCTTCTGCCTGTCTGCCACGTTCCGTAATCTCTTTGTCATTTCTCCCATTTTCCTCCACTATACTTCCCAAGTACTTGAGACTTTCCACCTTCTTCAGCTGTCCACCTCCAAGTGTTATCCCACTCATTGGTCTGTCCTTTTTCCTGGTCGTTAACAGGATCTCACATTTACTGATGTTGAACTTCCATCCGTACTCTCCCACTGTTTCTTCCCAAGCCTTCAGTTGCTCCTGAATTTCCTCCTCCCTGTTTCCCCAGACCATGAGATCATCTGCAAATACCATTGCTTTCATCTTATCTTCTCCTATCTTTCCTGCTATCCTGTCATTACCTCGTCCATAACCACAATAAAGAGAAGGGGTGACAGCGCACTACCCTGTTTCAGGCCACTCATTTGTCTGAACCAGTCTGTTCTTTCCCCTTCAACTTTCACACAACTCACACTTCCACAATACATCTCCTTCACTCTGCCTACAGTCCCTTTTTCCACTCCCATGTTTTCCATTGCTTTCCAAACCTTCTCCCTACACACACTATCATAGGCCTTTTCGATGTCCAGGAAGGCCATCAACAGATCCTCTCCAAATTCATAGTGGTGTTCCTGGAGCTGTCTCACTGAAAATATGAGATCCACTGTTGATCTCCCAGGTCTGAAACCATACTGCTCCTCTCTCAATTTTCTCTCCACTTTGGCTCGTATTCTACTTTCTAATATCTCTTCATATATCTTGGCACAGTGAGGTATGAGTGTGACTCCCTGTAATTTCTGCACTCCTTTCTGCTTCCTTTCTTAAATATTGGGACAATTAATCCTTTCTTCCAATCTTCTGGGGTCTTTTTCTCCTTCCATATCACCCTCATCACACGGTACAGCCACTGTTTCCCAACCTCCCCTGCTGCCTTCACCATTTCAACACTCGCTTCATCCACACCCGGTGCCCTTCCTCCTTTCATCTTGTCTATAGCCATCTCCAGTTCTCTCCAAGTCAGGTCCTTTTCCATTCCTGTGTTGTTTTCTCCATCTTCCAATGCATTGTCTTCCTCCCTATGACCATTTGGATTCAGCAAATCCTCAAAGTACTCTTTCCACACTGTCTTGAGTGTCACTTTGTTGTGTACCTCATTTCCGTTTTTGTCCATCATTACCACATCCTCTCGCAGACCTCTTCTCTTACTTTTGACCATCCCATAAAGTACTTTCTTATTTCCTCTGCACTTTCTTATTTCCTCTGCTGTCTTGCTCCATCATCTCTGTCCACTTTACCATCCACTTCTTCCTCTCCTCTGCGACAATCTTGTTTGCTTCTTTCTTCTTTACCTTATAATCTTCCCTTGCCAGATCAGTTCTTTCCTGGAACCACACTCTGAAAGCCTTGTTCTTCCTTCCCACAGCTTCTTTTACTCTCTCATTCCACCATGGTGTCTCTTTACACCGCTTTCTGTTGCTAGTTCTTTCACATACTGCCACTGCAGCTTCCACCATTGTGTTCTTGAATTGCTTCCACTCCTCTTCCCCTGTTTTAGGATTGTCTGTTGGCATCCTTTCCCTTATTATCTTCTGGAATTCTTCCTTGACTTCCTTTTCCTTGAGTTTCCATACTTTGATTCTCCTTTCCTGGTACTCTGTCCTCTTGCTATCCTTAACAACTCCCAGGTTCATTACAAGTATTCTGTGGTCGCTATCTAAGGCCTCTGATGGTATTACCTTTATATCTCTGACACTTCTCTTCATTTCCCAGTCGTACAGCATGTAATCTACCAAAGATTTCTTTGTTAAATCACTGCTGTACCACGTTACCTTGTGGCTTTCTTTCTTCCGGAACCAGGAGTTGCCTACCACTAAACCGTTTCTCTTGCAAAAATTCAGCAACTTTCTCCCTTCTTCATTCCTGCTACCCCATCCTTCTGCTCCCAATACATTTTCATATCCTTGCCTTTCACTTCCTACATGTGCATTCAAATCTCCCATGACAATGATGCTCTGACCATTCAACTGCTGTTGTAGCTCGTCCTCAAAGTCTTCCTTCTCTTGAGCTGTACATCCAACTTGAGGGGCATATACCTGGGCTATCTCCAGGCTTCTTCCCTTTACAGTTACTCTGATCATCATGATCCTGTCACTTATTCCCTTTACCTCTTCCTTCATTCCATCTCTCACAACTACTCCTACTCCGCTGCTCCTTCCTTCACTGTTCCCACTCCAGTACAACCGATACCCTTTCCTCAGTTCTCTGCGACCTTCTCCTTTCCATCTTGTTTCTGCCAAGCCCAGTATATCCAGTTTTCTTCTCTCCATCACATCGACAATCTCCTCCACTTTTCCTGTCAGTGTCTGTATGTTTAATGTCCCAACTCGTAGTCCATTAGCATATCCGGGTCGTCGTCGTTTGCATCCGTCCTTTCCGAGGCCTGTTCCTGTTTTGAAAGCAAATATTATATCCACTACTGGCTTGCTAGGCCTATCGTAGCTTCACCAGAGCCCCGTCACTTTTCAGGGTTCCCATTGAGCCTTCACAGCTACCGCAGCGGTCCCGGGGCACACAAAGTCCCCACTGTACTTCACCCCTACAGGCAATCCCCTACTTCATGCCGTTGCCCGTCTCCCACCACGTGGAGGAGGGGTTGGACTTGTGGGAGACAATTAGCAAAACAATAATAACCCTGGTTAATGTTAACCCCCTTAGTGCTACGCGCCGATCATATCGGCTCTCGCTGCTCGTGCCAAAAGTGCCAAAGCCGATTGAATCGGCGCCCTGTTTATTTGTTGATATCTGTAGACTTATGTCCGTGATTATTTCATACTGTTGGAAAGGTGAAGTTCCAAGCTTGCCAGTGTGGTGTTTACTTTTTTCCTTCGAAGTCTGTTACGCGATAGGTTTGAGTTTGTATTCTGTGCTACTTAGGCACGCAATCCACAGCCGACTGAATTGCGGTGCAATTGTTTTCTTCTTGTGGAAGTTTTATGCCTACAGATGTATCAAGGAGCTTTATACATAGTATTTCAAGCTTGTCTTAGATGGTATTTCTTTTTCTCAGGACGTCCTTGACACAAAGGGAGGGAGTTTATATTCTGTGTTGTTTGCTCTGTCTGGCTTGTTGTTGTCAAACAGGGCGAGCTGCAGTAGAAATGTTTTTCTAGCCGGCGGCATAGATGACTATAAATTAGCATCTTATTTAGTGACGGACAATATTTTAGCAGATGAACTAGATTCTAAGAGTGAAAGTGAAGTGATACAAGGAACACCACCATTATCACCTGCACCGAACAAAGAAATTCTACTCGGGAAAGAGTAAGAGCGAAATTTTATTTTAAACGCTTTGGTGTGGTGGTAACAAAATTCATCAAACTAAACATAATTTCTGTTAAGTAATAATTGAATGTAGATTTTAACTATGTTTTTGGTTTTTTCAAATATGGCTCTTAAGTGTCCTTAATTTAGGCTCAACGCTGATTTTTTACCCCAAAAAAATTAATAATTATCAGAATAACCTCAATTAAAAAGGTTTAGATGCAGTTTGTACTTTTATGAACATAATGTATGAAAGAATGAGGCATTGGGCACATTTGTTCTATTGAAAGCACAGGCACAGTCCCTTACAAAACCTTTATGCTATTTTAATCCTTTTCACACAGCAAATGCCCAAAAAAAAAAATATTTCTACAGGTGTTATTAATATTATTTTCATGCAGTGTACTTTTTTTCCACCTTTGTAGGCTTTGGAAGCAGAAGTAGTTTCACGTGAGCCTGTTGTTTCGGCATTGACAACTCGAGCTCAACAAATGGTTCGCAGTGGGCACTTTGCCTCTCAGCGGATAGAGGGCTGTAGTGCAGAGCTGGTGGAGAGGCTAGGACACTTGCGTGACATGGCCAGCGTGAGGCGCTTGCGGCTCTTGGATGCAGTGGAGTCACAGATGGTTAGTGGTGCTGATGTTAAAAACTTACTTCTCATTGATGCCATTGCTTTACTACTGATAGCCATATTGCTGTACTCATTCATGGTACTAGGAGGACAAAATATCCGAAATGCATGTGGAGTATGGCTGCAGTATTGGCATAATATTGAATAGCTTAGTGAAATATGTTTCAGAAATTTTTTGGGTTTTAGAAGTAAGCTCTTACTAATTTCCATACATTAAGGCATGAAGTTAACATTTCATCTGGATATTTGATAGTCATAAAATTGAAGAATATTGTTCATTGTTTAATTAGTTCTATGCTGAAACCAACGAAGCAGAGACATGGATTCGTGAGAAACGACCTCTGCTGAACTCCAGCGACTATGGTAAAGACGAAGACTCCGTTCAGTCTTTGTTGAAGAAATTGGAGGGAATGGAGCGTGACCTGAGCAGCTTCCAGCACACAGTGGGACGGCTTGCCAAGCTGGCTCAAGGACTGGTAGAGAGAGGCCACTTCGACAGTCAGAACATTACATCTAAACAGGTATGTTATACATTGTGATGCTGTTTTGTGTATAATCACGCAAGGCCATATTTGAGAAAATACATAAAAATAAGGATAAACCTTTTGGTATATTTTTATTTACTAATTGCTACTTTCTTAATTTTTAGTCTGAAATAGAGGCTCAGTTTTCTGAACTTCAAACCCTAGCGGAGCAACGGAGGAAGAGACTTCTCGAGTCACAGAAATTCTTCAGATTTTTACGTGAAGCAGACGAAGTGGCAGAGTGGATCGGAGACCAGACAGCGTTGACTGCATCTGAGGATTATGGTCAAGATGTAGAACATGTAGAATTGCTCATCCAAACGTTTGAATCCTTCCTGTCGGGTCTGAGTGCGAGCGAAGGACGTGTAGCTTCATGTTTGGCCTCTGGTCGGGCTCTAGTAGCCGAGAACAACCCAGACTCGGCACGGATCCAGGCCAAGCTGGAGGAGACACAGCAACTGTGGGAAGATCTGAAAGAGCTTGCCCATGCTCGGCAAGAGGTATTTTGTTTATTACTGTATGTAAATATTTCACTGAAAATTTACCATTGGTGATCATTGGGACAGTGCGCAGTAGTATAGAAATCCATTCTATTTTATGACGAAATAAGACATTTTAAAGATTTTTCACTTGTCAATATGGGCTAATAAATATTCAAAAAAATATTAAAATTCATTATTGTATTATATTTTTCTTGGTCAATATGAGGAAAACTGCACAGTAGCAATAAGCAAGTTTTTCTCTTCTTCTTTTCTTCAGAAAAGGCATCTGAAAAATAACATCGAATTAAGAAAAGTAGTTTAAAGCTAACTAAAGAATGGTGGTATATTTTCATATGAATTTAATTTATTCCTGTAGCCTACATACTTTATAGAATTATCTAGGATTTTATTCTTATTCTTTGTCGCAAGAAAGTTAATTTTGTTTGAGATACTATAAATACATCTCAATAAAATTTTAAGTTAAATTAACATCTAAAATGATTTCTATGTTGTATATGCTGTATAAACAACATGTACTGCATATTTTTGATTTTCAGAATTGTAATTTATTTTCTGAAATGCTCCCTTTTAAGCCAGTGTGCATTGCATTATGTATTATTTGTCTTCGGGCAGCCTCTAAAGTAAAAAAAAAAAAAGGTGGTCACTTTACTACTTCGATAATTATGAAAAAATGCTGTGCAGTGAATAGAGAAGGTATAAAATATTTCATCAAGCCATTGTTAAAAAGTTTGGCGACTACTGGGTTAGACTCTTAGACACTGACTCTTGGCCAGCCAGCAATATGCAAACCTTCTTTTTTTTTTTTAATATCAAGGGTGAGTTTCTTACTTTTTATACTGTGAAGCTTATATATTGCGGGTAGCCGTTACCGGTATCTATGCTGAACAATTTAAAAAGATCTTGGAGGCGCCGGGTATCGATCCCGGTACCTCTCGCATGCTAAGCGAGCGCTAAACAGTCACCTGAGTTTAGTTTGGTCAAATACTTAAGAGTTGGTTTTTATTAACTTCATAGAAATTTTTGTATTAAAAAAGAATTAAAACTTCTGTTTAATTACTTATTTGAAGGGTTCATTCCAAGAACTAGAAAAGTCCAAAAATTAAATTGTTCAGGAACTTAAAAAAAAATATATATAGCTTCGTTTGTGTTGAATTTAGTAGCTGGTGTTCCTAGGAGAAACCCCGCACAAGACACGACACAAACCTAGAAAAATTGCTTAGTTTTAATTCACTGGCCGTGAAAGCCAATATACCATATTTTTGGAAGCCTTAATAGGGAGGTTTAGGCTGCTTGAGCTTCTAGCTTTCGCAGTAAAGAGGCGTAGGTGCGCTTCATAAAAAGGGAGGTAGTGCGCAGTTCGCTACTCCTGTGGGAGGTCCGGGCATGGACACCAAGAGCACGCCGATGAGCCAGCTTGGTGTTCCTAGGCGAAACACCACACAAGACACGGCACAAACCCAGAAAAATTGCTGAGTTTTGAAATAATATTGCTTTTAGACCTACTATCGTCTCACTAACAGCTTTACATTGCACATAAAGGAAATATATTTTTTATGAGGAAAATGGTCTTATGTTTAGTGTAGAAAAAAGTGAGGTGCTAGTTACGCAGAGAAACTCCCAATCAGAAGGTTTCATTGAAATTGATGGCAGACAGCTTAGATTTTCTCAAAAATTTAAATATCTGGGATGTGTGATATCAGCAACAGGTACCATTGATGAGGAAATCACTAACAGGATTTCGGCTGGAGGTACATTTTATAGAGCTGTTCAAGACCTCATATGGAACCAGAAAGTGCCTCTGCAATGTAAACGAGCGATCTATCAGACTGATTATGTGCCAATTTTGACCTATGGCTGGCTTGGACCATGAGGAAGAAAGATGAGAGAAGGATTCAGGCAGCAGAGATGAGATTTGCCAGAGCCATGGTTGGTAAGACAAGAAAAGACAGAATTCGCAATGAGCATATCAGAGAATTGGTTCAGGTCGACAAACTACAGGATAAAATAACCTTGAAAAGGCTCATGTGGTTTGGCCATATGCGAAGGATGGATGTTACCAGAATTCCAAAACAAATGTATGAACTGCAGCTTCATGACCGAAGACCAAGAGGACGGCCATGAAGGAGATATGCATACATGGTGTGAAATGGCATCCAACAATTGGGCCAGGACAGCATTGAAGAAGAAAAGTACTGAGACAGAAATTGGAGGAGGGGCCTCATTCGCCGACCCATCTAATAGATGGAACGACGTGGGATTATGTATGTATGTATGAGGATAGTTGAGAAACCTAAAAAAGCTTTGGACTAGTCTGTTTTTTGCTGAAATCTTAGTTGAATACAAAAATGAAAAATATTTTAACCCTCAAATATGATTATTTGTTATGTAAATCCAAACATTCCAGGTGATTAATTATCTTTAAAAAACATTGGACTTGTCTTATTTTTTGTAGAATCCCTAATATTTCAAACTTGTATATAACCCGACCTGTCTGCTTTTTGGAGACAGCAATAATATCTATACGTAGAGCTTGCCTTGAAGGGGAAGGTGATTTATTTTTCTCAAAAAGTCAATTTTTGGACTTGTGGTGTGTTTGGAATGGGCCCTTCATTTACATTACATTTTATTCATGATTTTAAGTTTATTTTTTTATCAGTAACATCTGCTTCTACACTAAATTTTACATTTGTATTTTAGGCCCTTCATGGTGCCAAGCAAGTTCACGTCTTTGATCGCACAGCTGATGAGACGATAGGTTGGATTCAAGAAAAGGATGCTAACTTGTCCTCTGAAGGATATGGTCAGGATCTAGAAACCATTCAAGCTCTGATAAGGAAGCATCAAGGTTTTGAGGCTGATATAGCTGCTGTCAAGGAGCAGGTAATTCCATAGGTTGTATCTAGAGAGATAATATAGTATTGCCTGTGTGTTCTAAATGTTTGTGACAATTTTATTTTGTTTGTTTTTTCCAACCCATTTATGGAGGCATCTAATTCTGTCTGTTCCCACATTGCCTAAATTACAGAAGATTTTTTTATGAGATTGAGGATCTAGATTAAGATGGGCCATTTACGGGTAACCCTACCTGTCTGCTTTTTGGGATCAGCAATAATATCTATACGTAGAGCTGGCCTACTGGATGGATTTTGACGCGGTTTTCACCATTCTGTAACAGAAACCTTCCTCGAGATACCCTTTACAGAATGGTGAAAACCGCATCAAAATATAAATCTGTAAAGGGTATGTTATTTATAATCAAAGGAAGCCAAGCAGTAAAGATTTCAGTGAAAAGGTCGGGAAAAAAAAACCCTGGCGTCCGTGCACTTTTTAAGCTTACGCTGGGTAAACCGTTAAAAATATCTATACACTGGTGCTGAGTAATGACCTTCAGGCACAACTAGTGTCGGTGGATGCGTGAAAGGTTCTACTCGTAGGGTTGGTACTGCTGTACAGACTCAGTGAGGAAAGCAATGGCAAACTACTTCACTCCTCACCGTGCTTAGTACGCCTCATAGGGCTCCCTTTGGTTTTTGTGGGTTTCAGCCTACATAACCTATAGTTAGGGAATGGAATATTTCGCGATCGCGAATTTCGCGAATTATGAAAAAACGTACTTTTATATGTGTAATTACTATTAATATACAACCTGCAACCCTTTTCATAACGATTTGAGCTCGCGAAAAATCGCGAATTTCTTATCATCTCGCGAATTTGCTATGTTTTCGCGAAAACTGCGCGATTTTTGGTGCAATTAACGAAAAGAACACGCGAAATTCCCATTTTGAAGCAATATACCGGTAATCGGATCTTTTTCAATAGTATTGAGATCACGCTCAACAATCGATCTTTCGTAGAGTGATTTCGAGATATTGTGGTTAGTCTTGGATTGCAGTTCTATATTATCGAATGCATGTCGATATTATCGACATTTACAATCGCTTCCGTTGAAGTCGAACCTGCTTTTATTTGCCGCCAGCAACACGGAGAGAAGCGTGTGTATGAGTAGAGGTATTCCGTTGTGTGTGCGTATTTGAAAGGCTACAAAATGCCTAACCGTAAAATATCTGCAAGGGATAGAGCTTTCCAGTACGAAAAGCAAGGGTTTTATTGTTCTGATAAGAGTACCGTGATGTGCAAGTTTTGTAACTGTCTTGTGTCCTGGGAAAGAAACGATACCATCCAAAAACATTTGGCGTCTGTAAAACACGTCACGGCGTTCAATTCTCGCAAAGAAGGCGAAACATCTCGCGTTCAGACATCAATTGCCACGTGTTTTAATAATGTGCAAAACAAAAAGAAAACCAGTGAATATCTTGGGAAACGTGTAGCAGAGACATTTTTAAAAGCAAACATACCAATTTCGAAGCTGGAAAATGAACATGTGAAATCATTCATGTATGAATTCATAGAAGGTAAGATTGTTTTTTTTCTTCTTCTTTTTTTTTACTGTTAGTAAATTTACATAATTTCACTGTTGAACACATTCAGTACCAGTTAGTTACGGCATTTAGTGAGACCTTCATGGGCGCGGCTTTTGTCAGTTAAAGCGTTTAAGTGCTGACGTGAACAAACTGCAATTAGGCCTATGTTTGGTCTGTATATTTTATGCAGTCCTTGCAAGTTTAGGGGATTGAAGACATATGATAAAGAAACCACATTTTGTTCTTCCTGTTAGTCGCGTGCAGCATGTATAACCTTGAATGACCGGCGTTTGTTTTTAGAACGAAGGTTGAAACTTCCGATGCCGGGAAGCAAAAGTTAGGTTAGAGATCCAACATGGCGCGGCTCGGACTACGTCACGCAGTTTGGCCACGTCTGCGGAGTGACATGGACATCGCCGGGAATCGAAAGTTAGGTTAGAGACGAACTACGTGACAAATTGTTGGTTAGGATTATTGGCTAGTGACAAAACTATTGGTATGGTTGGTTAGGCCATGAAGTGTTAGGCCATCTGATCAATTAGCATATTATTATATTACAAAATCGTGGTACAATTTAAAGTTTGAAGATACCAGATTTCATACAGTCAAAGTCTACTAGAGTGACATTTTAGGTTTATTGAACTACTAGTTCAATTTTCTAACTTGCTGTGTAAAGGGCTGCAAGAGCATTTAAATTGCTGGCCTATGGGTTTAAATCCCCGCTGAGTGGCTGGTAGTGAATGTGTTAATAAGAACACAAGATGTTCATAAAATTTTCGAACTTTTCTTTTCAACTTGTATAGCTTAGGTTACTGTACATATGCTACTTAGTTGGTGTAACGTTACTTGTCATCTAGTATGTACAATTCAACTTTTTTTTAAAATTCGGGAAGTAATTTTTAAAAATATTAATGTGTTGCAGGAGCTGGAGATATTCCTTGTACCAAAGTGATCAGGGAAAAGTATATTCCAGAAATGGTGAATGAAAGGGTGGAAGAAATTAAGAGCAAACTTTCAGGACAGAAATTGGTTGTGTATTGTGATGAAACCACAAACAAACGTGAAGAGTGTATTTTTGTTGTCTTATTTAAAGCAATCAAGTCTTCAGCTTCTGTGGAAGTAATTGTCGGTGACATACATACACTCGAAACAGCAGATTCAAAAACCTGCTCTAGAGCAATTTTGGACACACTGAAAAAATATGACATTGAGCTGGATGACGTTGTGGCCCTTGTGTCAGATTCAGCACGTTACATGGTAAAATGTTTCGACATACTGGGAAATATTCTAAGTGATGGTGTTTGGATTGTCCAGTGTTGGGCACACAAGCTAAATTTAGTGTTGAATGTGTTAGGTAAACACTTGCAAGATTTGCAGCTTGTTGTATCGAAAGTGAAGTCTGCATTTTTGAATACGCGGAAACGAAAGCATCTCTTCAGGAAGTTTCTGGACAGTAAATACCCAGGACGGTGTATACCACTATTTCCCATGCCCGTTCTTACAAGGTGGTCATCTTGGTACGAATCAGTGGTATATCTTGCTGAACACATACGAGATGTTGTGGCATTCATGAAAAGTGAGGAATTTTGTGGGCAAAATGCTGGGGTTGATTTTCTTCAGAATATTAAGGAAGATGAATTAATTTCTGCTGAAGTACAGTCTTCTTTTGTAAGGGATGTGGGTAGTGGCATTGTTAACCTCATTAATTTTCTAGAGGGTCAGTCCTATCCTACTGTCCCATTTTTGGAAGGTCGCCTAAGACAGATAGAACAAACAATAAAGGTTGCTGCATCTGGGTATCATAGTGCCAAAGTAATGGAATTACTGCAAGCTTCTCACAGTGCTACTTTGAAACATAAAATGAAAAGCGAGATGACCAATGCTGCATCACACAGTTTAACTAAACTAACAACTTTAAGGAGTGGTGATCCTGCTCGGGATTTCTACAAAGCTGCAAGAGTGTTTGATCCTGCCGAAATTGCATGTATGACTGTTGATGGTAATCTGACGAGAACCGTGAAACATCTGCAGTTCTGTTCGAAGCTAAGTGATGATGTCGTTCTAACAGGCTACAGCGAACTGCAAAGAGTCGTGAAAACCAAGCTTGCTTGTGATGAACGAGTGGACATTATTTCTGTGTTGCAGGGAATGGCGATAAACTATGCTGACTTTGCACAATCTGTGCTAAAAGTGATATGGATGCCGTGTGCAAATGCAGACTGTGAACGCTTTTTCTCATGCTATAATAATGTGTTGTCTGATAAGCGCCATCGCTTGTCTGCAGAAAACACCAGTCTTTTTTCTGAAATGTATTTTGAAAGCTAGATTGTGAAAATACCGAAAAGTTCAATTGAAAACCCCGATTTTCCCTTTTTAAAATCCCACTTTCTGCACTTCCAACTCACCGAAAAATTCCAATCTCTACCTATAGTTAAAGCCCTGCGCGGATGCGGATATCCGCAACATTTTTCGCCACGCGGATATAGTTTGCATGGCTGGGCGGATAGCGGATACAGTGCGGATAATGTTTCGATTAAATTTGCGGATAGTTTTTAGAATACAATGTGAACTTACGATATTATTACATAATTGATATGCCAATCTACAGCTTCATGCTTAAAAGAGGAATACTCCTATAGCCTTTTGCGTACGAAATATTCAGGCACTTATGTACTCGAGAAGATTATTTTACTCATATGCATTCAACTACATTTTATTAAGCACCGATGTTTGTAGTAAATGGTCTTGACATCTCATCAACTCTGTGCCATTATTACTATACGTACGAGATATAATGCTGTCAATAAGCTTGTTAGTTCATCGTGGTGACATCATTAACATTCCTCAAGTCAGCTACTTCGCAGTCTAAGCTATCTTGGAAGATCTGGTTCCATGTGTATCTGTAGATTTATTTCCAACTTTGCACTGAAACACGCTGACTGTGATATTGCAACGGAGAGAGTTATGAGTTATGACATCAACATGGATGGGTCAAGAAGCAGAAGGATGATGACTGACTTGGAATTTCCGGACAAATGCCCATCCCTTTCTCCAAGCGTAAAGAGAAGTTACCACGACCGGGAGTATGAATATCATTTCACCAACATGGATAACTATCTATTAAAATAGAACAAGGTGAATATTCAATAGTGCGGGAAACAAAGCTCAAGTCAACGATATGGCAGACATTTGTTTAAGTTTTCGATGGAAACGAAAAGGTGAACGATATAAGTTAGTAGAAGGTTTTACCTGAAAAAAGTGTATTCATACTCAGGACACAAATCAGGCACATCAAACTTCACAAGTGAAAAAGTAGCCAAAAAGGTATAGCCAGTTTTTTTTGTGTAAGGCGGAGGTCAAGAAACCAGAAGTGTCATCCAACTTGAAGTCCCTTGCAATGAAGCAAATTGTCAGGAACGACTTTCTCCTCAAATGTCTAAATGCGTTGGTTTAACACGTTATGCTTGGTCTAATAAATTAAAAATAATATTGTAATATCAGCGGATTTGGATAAAAGTCATGCGGATGCGGGGCGGATAAAAGTCATGCGGATGCGGGGCGGATAAAAGTCATGCGGATGCGGGGCGGATGCGGATAACGTTTTGTTTATCCGCGCAGGGCTCTACCTATAGTGGCACTTTATGAGGATCCAGCCAGCCTCCGAGCTGACTACCTAACAGACACATATGAGTCTAAGAATTGTTCAGCATGAAAAGTTCTACAAAAACGTCTGCGACAGCATATCTCTATCTTCAATACATCGCCCACTATAAGTGTTTTTACGTTTTCATTTCTTCCAACAATCTCCATTGAATTACTAGCTTCGGGACAGTTTATGAGCTAGCTGGCTGGCAAGTAAGCCTATCGCCCCAGACACTGTGAGTTGTGTCGAGTTAAGACTTCAGAGAAGAGTGGATGTGTTTGGAGTTTCCCTGGAAGTGCAACTGGGCTTTTCTTTACTTCGCCTGTGAACTTTTCGTTCTGCAGAATACACAGTCAAGTTTAGATTGGACGGAAGGGGGTTTTGTGATTCATGCACCTCTCCATTCTTAAATTACGTCGGACAAGAATTCGTTGCACATGCTATCTCCATGATAATATAATTAATAGTCCAGTCAGTGATCTTAACTCATCATGCCGAGACAGAAAACGGATATAGGTTGTAGTTCATTGAAATCGGAAAAAAAAAAAAAAAGCCTTTAAGCTTACACTGGGTAAACCGTTAAAGATACCGGCGAAGCCGGGGCGGGTTGCAAGTTTTAAATATATTACTATCATGAGAGGGGAAAATGAGGATAAAAATGTGAAAAATTGACGTCTTGTCTTGAGGCATATACAGTACAACAATTTAATCATATGACATTAGGAACTGCTTTTAGACATGGAATAAAACTCGAAAAGATATTTTAAGTGTTAAAAAAAATATTTAAAATTTAAATGTTATTCTTTTTAATCATTGCAAGGCAAATTATTTTGTCTGTCAACTCATATAATTGTGGAGAAAGAAAGGTAAAGAAAGAAACAGCAAGCTTTTAAGATATAACAATTTATGTATAAGAGAGTGATACATTGTAGCTGAAGAAGGTCAAACAGACAGAAACATGTGCTACTAATAGTGTACAACTGTAAAAGAAATTTAAAAAAATAATAATGTATTGAAAAGTGATAATGATTTAATATAATCAACAAATCAATATGGACAAAGGATGACATATGTCATAGAAATACTGGGTTTTATTACTCAGGTCAACCGAATTACCAAACCCCCATATCGTTGACTGGGTATGGTGACTTTATTTTATTTTTAGTAGTATGGACTGAAGATAAAATTCCAACTAGCCAGCAAGGATCCTGACTACCAGCAGAGTACGACTTGCAGGATCTCCTGTCAGTTGCTGCTACTACTAAACTTGCTTCAATGTGCGAGCTCTCAAGGCTACCGGTCGAAAACTATAGCGTCAACTGTACTATTACCCATTTAAGATTTGATTGCCGCTGAGTGCTGACGTGTGACACAAGTAAACAAAGAATAGTTCCCATCTCGACCGCCGGCAATCAATTCGTGAAAGGGTAATACAATCATCACAGAAATAATTGACTGATAAGCTTCCTGTAAGGAGCAGAACTTTCCTCCTTTGTATCCATCAGGATATCTTGAGAGTTTGATTTCCATCCAAAGAACTCTTGCATTTCAGGTGGAGTCAGTGGGTGAGGAGGCCAAGAGACTGGATGAACTGTTCCCTGATGCCCGTGAGCACATCGAGGTGAAGTACGAGGACACTGTGGAGACATGGAACGAACTGCTAGACAAGGCTGCTCAAAGGAAAGATAAACTTCAGCAGGCAGAGCAGCTGCAAGCCTACTTTGATGAGTACAGAGATCTCATGTGAGTATTCTCACCATTAGCTCATCACATTTCATCTTGCCCAAAAGTATGAAGTGAGGATTGATAAAAATTAAAACTCTTGTTACTCTATACCTTGTACTTATATATGAAAATAATGAGATTTGAGTAAACTGTAACCTACAACAGAATTGCCATTTTATACTTAACTGTTTTAATTTGCTTTATGCTTTGTGAAATATCTTTTTTCCTTTATACTTTCTCTTGGTAGAATTCTGAATAATCCATATTGTCATGTTATGTTTTCAGGGCATGGATCAATGAAATGATTGCCAAAATTACTGCACCAGAACTGACACAGGATGTGGCTGGTGCCGAAGCTTTAATTGTACGACACAAGGAGTATTTCTCGGAGATTGACACCCGCAAAGAGATGTTTGTGAACTTCTATATGAATGGCAAGGCTTTGATAAATCAGGTATGGTATATTACAAAGAAATAAATACTGTTAATTGAGACAGTTGCATCATTCAGAATTTGGTATCCAAGATTTAATTGGCAAACTTACCACATGATCCCTTAATTGTGGCTAGCATTACAGTCTCACCAGTTTTTATAGCTCTTACCTTGAAGTGGTTAATTACAGATCCGTCAGCCTTTGCTTCTCTTACCTGTTCTCTTTTTTTTTTTTTTTCTTTCTTCAATCTGAAGAAAATGGCAAACTAAATCAAGAAAAGTTGTCTGTTACAATATTACACACTCTTAAAGAAAAATAAGAATTACAAATTGCACCGTGCATTACTCTATATCATTAAATTAAGGACCACGGTTTTCATCTGCATCTGACTGAAGGTCACTGTAAAATACTTGGTACACTGGATGTACAAACTTATATAATATATAATATTTTGCATTCTTCACCATCCTGCTGTTAGGCAATATTGTATCGCATAGGACAGGACATTTATTTCCTCTCCGTAGGCTTATCACGTCATCGGCAGCTGTGAATCGAAATTGAGATGCCTTCCAGATATCCACATTGTGCTTTTCGATGATCACATTTCACTCGATAAAATGTGTGATAATCTTCAGTCTTTAAGTCAATAATTTTGAAAGATTTCTTCACAAGACTCTGTATCAATATTGACTTACAATCAGTAATTATAAAATTAAGAAACTTAATCATAAAATAAAATAAAAATAAATTGTAAGTTAATGCGGAAAATATATAAAAATGGTTCACATATCAATACATTATGAAGCTAGCCGAGCTTTAAAAAAAACGTATAAATATAAAGATCATAGGATTGATATTGCTAGCATTACAAAAGACATGAAGTTCTTGGAATGTATAACCCAAAGAAAATTAATACCATCTTATCTGGGAAGCGGGGGAAGTGGAAACAAAATATCACTATGTCACTGTGGACAAAGAAAGTTACGATTGATATCAATACAGAGAAAATGAATACCATGACGAATGTCAAGGACATACAAATCAGTCACTGTCCAGGAGTATAAACTGCTTGTGCGTTTCTTTAAATATTTTTATATTATTTTACTTAATCTCCTGCACATTATTCTCTTTTTTTCTGTCTCTCTCTCTTTTTCTTTCTTTCTTTCTTTCTTTCTTTTAAGGGAGGGGACACTATGGAACATCATAGAAATCGTTGCTGGATGCATCTGTGCCTGTCATACAGCTACTAGTGTATTGCTGCATTACTTGAGCAAGTGCTAAAAGTCGACTGAAGGTTGGCTGATAAGTTCAGAGTATACTTTTTGGCACATTCATTAGACCTTGGAAGTTGAAAACTTGGCATACTGGGCAGGATGGCAAGTCCATAATACATTCTTCCTCTTCAGAAAAATATTTAATTGTGACTTGTTTAATCATCATTTATCAATGTTGAACCTTAGAAGTTTCAGAACGCTGTTATTTTAAATTTCAGTATATTTTAGGCTCCTTCAAGAAACTATGTTGAGTTTTTGGGTAGAAATGCTACTATATGCATTTGAACTTCTAGCCTAACAGCCTTCAGATTGTGATGGTTTCCTTTGCCCTCACGTTGAGCGACAAGCGTAACGTTAATTATTGCCCCATCTGTTGGTAGCGACAAATGTAGCAGTTTCGCTTTGCCTAAGCTATGTTGTTTTAATGGGCGCCAAGACCTCAATGCAATGTTGAAATCTAAATTTGTATTTAACAACGTCTAGCTCTGGCAGAACACCTTCAAGACTCTATTCACTCAGATCGTGGTATGATTTGATCATTAACCCAACAAACAATTGTATCAGGAGAAGGAATTGGTCTATATCTAATGCTACCTACTGAAAGCAAAGATTGCATTGTAAAAGAAATGAATTTATTATATAAAACAAGTATAGCAAAATTAATAATAATAATAAGTATAAAATTTAAATTGGAGCGTTGTGATTTGAATATTACCGATAGAAAATTACGTGAAAACGGAGTCTGAAAAATTGATTTTACTCTTATTTCCAAGCTATGAAGTTACTGAAATATGAAATGTAAAACAAAGAAAATGAGAGATTGCGTATTTCTGCGTCATTTGCGCTTACCACTGGAAAATGCCAAAGCATTTCCCTCGTACTTGATGATGCTGTGAGCTTCCCACAGTCTCCTGGATGTCGTCATCTTCGTCGATGTTTGATGAGATTCTGGTAGATTAGATAATTCTATGGTCCGTACCTCGGACCCAAACACTCGTACAACCGCACTGGTTAAGTTTTACCAAAGTTAGTCTTCCACTCCACGGAACATCGGAGCGATTCCCGCGTACAACCGTACTCGTTAAATTCCATACAGATTCTTGCTAACTCCACCGAACATCGGAGCGACTCGCACGCGCACCCATACTCCTCAAGTATTTCACAGATTGTCCTCGTTCGACGGCGCGTCGAACGATATATGCACCTGTCGGCTCCCCCACTCTTCAGCCGGCTTCAGCTTGCGTGGTCCTCTACGGATTGGCTGACCCACTACGCGATCTTCCCCTCCTCTGGGTCATTACACTCGGCGGGAGGGTTCCGTTCCAACAATTCGCCTTTCCTGGACGATGCGAGCCCGCTTGCGTAATACTTCCCGACAGGATTAAGCTTGTATTTGAATTCCCAGTGAGTCACGTCTCTCAAATACCCTAACTGACAAAACTCCGTAAAATTCCGTAATCAGATAATTTTCTATGATATCGTCGTTCGTAATAATTTGCTTGATAGTGTTTTCTAAGACATAGAAAACCTATCTGTATGCTTATAAGTTTTATAAAATGCTCCGAAATATCTTAATAATAATTATAATAAATTAATAATAATAATAAATTAACATGAAAATTTATCTTGGCTGAACAATTTGCCGCGTAAATAAATAGAGAATGGCTTCCTACTGACTTATGCCAGTGGCATAAAAAACCCTCGAAAAACACGTTACAAGATTACAGAAAAAGGCTGTTAGAATAATGGAAAGGAGTATGTCAAACAAAATCTTGTAAACCTGTTTTTAATTATTCCTGTCTGACTGCGTGTTGCAGCGGTAACATTCTTGCCTGGTGTGCCCAAGGTTGTAGGTTCGAATCCTGGCTCACTCTGTTGGTATTTGAGGTTGTGTGTGAGGGACCATGTCGGTAGATTTACTAGCATGTTAAAGATCCCCTTCGGCGCAAATTTCTGGCACCTTGGCGTCTCGAAAAGCCACGGTAGTTAAAAGGGACGTAAATTCAATTTTATTATTTTTATTATTTAAATATTTCTCTATTCGACCACTGGCATGCATTTATATATTATATATTATTTCATTCATGAAGTGAAATATGGAAAGAAATAGCAACATGTTTCAGCAAAATAGTGATATCCATCAACATAATACTAGGCGAAAATATTAATTACGTAACAGGACAACTAATCAGAAATAAACTTACCACATGGGAATAAAGTTGTATAATGAACTTCCCTCAACCTGAGCATCCATTAGCAGTTTGGAGAATTTAAAGTCAAAATAAAAGCAATGTTGTTGGGACATGGCTTCTATTCTGTTGAAGAAATCTATCGCACAGTCATTTTAACTAAGGCTGTATTTGAGGTGCCTAGAATCAAAACCCACCAAATCCATTCCTTCACTTTTTCGGCAAAGTGGCAAAAACTGTCACAAACGAACCAATACCCAAAACGAAATACTTTTTTCACTAAAAAATGAATAAATTATTTTTAAAAACAGTGACGAAGTACGAAGCTGATCCCCCATATAGTTAAAAATGTATGTAGATAAATATAAAGCAATAATTCGGATTTGTCGGGGTTTGTTACTAAGATTTGGATTTGGCAGGTTTTGATACCAAAGAGCCCTAATACATTTGAAGTTGCGAAGAGATTGTAGAAACTGCGTAAGCTTTATTCAGAAATTAATATTTGAATGAAAGTTAACTAAATATAGGTTATAAAATTTAAAAAATCGTATAATTTTTGTGTTTTGTTGTTGTTGTTGTTGTTTTAAGGGGCGGTTGTGTTTTATTAGAATAAACAGAAAAAGAATAAAACTCTTATTACCCATTCAAGATTTGATTGCCGCTGAGTGTGGCTGTGCCAGCGTTTATGTTTATTGTAGCATGAGCTCTGCGGGGCGAAGCGGAGGACACAGCAATGACAGAGTGCAATCTGCACATAGGTCAAGCTGCATTGCGTCAGATAAGCGTCACAGGAGCTCATGTCACCATAGACAGTTAAATCCAAAACTGGAGCTGAGTCATATCCTACACGCGCAACTGTACCTGTCAACGAAGCAAGCTGACGTGTGACACAATTACATAAAGAGTAGTTCCCATCTCCACCGCCGGCAATCATTTCCTGAAAGGGTAATAATACTGTACAGTAAATAACCCCTGGCACTACAGCCCGTGAAGGGCCTAATCCCCAGCCATTTGGCCTGCAGATATTGGGGTGCCGCATGACCAGCGCATCGGATCCCCTCGGCCGTTAATCTTGGTTTTCGTGATCGGGGCGCTGCCTCACTGTCAGTTACTCAATTGTCCTCACGAGGCTGAGTGCACTCCGTTCCAGCCCTCACATCAGTTCCCAAAATCCCTGACGGAGCCGGGAATCGAATCCGGGGCCTCCGGGTGTGAGGCAGGCGCGCTACCCCAACATCACGGGGCCGGCAATACTGTAGCCTACAGTACTGAACAATAATAATAATAATAATAAGGAAAAGCGTCAAATTAAATTAATATTCAATTACTTTGGTTCAGGCCCTTAGAGACAAAACTATCGTCATTCAACTATTAAATCACATTCTTTACTGGAAGTTGTAGCTACCCAATTTCTGTTTCTACCTCATCCTCAATAGTAGTTTCTCAATCATCATCATTCTCTTCGTGCTCGCCACGACTTTGCAGATTGCAATAAAACTGCAGCTCTACATTTTCCCTCCATCTTTCTCCAGAATGCTTCGAATGCAGTCTCGAAACATCTTTCACTTCTTGTGCCTGAAGGACAATCCCTCTGTTTATGGCTTCTGGCTTTACGTGAGTCATATCAAAATCAGGTTTCGTGACACGTTTGTGATCGCAAATTTCAGTTCTGTGGAAAACATCACCCAGACCAGAATGTTATTGTTCTTCTCGTTCTTTGTCAAAATTATCCAAAACAAATTATTATCAGAAAGTACAACAACATAAACCATTCTAATCACGTCAGGCAGAGGTACATTCTCCGACTAATGCACGTAGGTAAAGAGTACACACTTCGCAAAGCATCATGGAAGGTAAGATGGCGGATCTGGGTGCTCCTATTTGCTGATGTGGATGTGGCGGGTTTTGTGACCAAAAATGGCGAAACTGTCGTTGGACTCGGCGGATATTGCAACTAAGCCTCAACTTTGACTTCGTTTTACAGTAGGATGTAGCGGGTTTTGTAACAAAATAATAGTTTTAATGAATTCAGCGCAGCAAAAGCTATATGAAACAATGCTTATCTCAATTTTCATAAAATTGGGATTTGGTGGGTTTTGATTCTAGGCGCCTCATTTATTATATGGTATATATGCTATTATCTATCCATACTGTATATACACTTATAGTACCATACAATGTCAATCACTGTTTGTGCAGGGTAATGTATGTATACAGGTTTCCATATATGCACCCCCCAGGGGCTCACATCTAGTGGGGCATGGGTTGGCGACCACAGGACCCCAGCTGAGTCCGGCATTGCTTCCACTTACTTGTGCCAGGCTCCTCTCCGTCTTCTTTCCTGTCGACCTCCCTTGGTCAACTCTTGTTCTCTTCCGACCCCGATGGTATTAGGTTATCCGAGGCCTAGGGAGTCTTTCACTTTCCCGCCTTAATTGGCCCTTGTCTCATCTTTCCTGATACCCTCCTTCTGTGAGGGGTCAGCCTTCTTTTTCTTTTCCTTTTACCTCCTGCCTTGTGCTCAAGGCCCTTAAGGAGGCAGGGTGTATGTAGCCCCACCACTTCTGGTGCACCGTAGATACTGTTACACCCTCAGGGGCTCACGGCTGGTGAGTTCGGGAGTTGGCGACCCCGAGGGATTCCTGAGCTGGGTCCGTTTTCCCCTTTTGTCCCTTACCTTTGGGGCGGACCTTCTCTTTTCTCCCCTCTCCTCTCCTCTCCTCTTTTCATTATATTTACTTTTCTCTTTAAGATTCCCGCACTGTTTTTGTTACTTGGTTCACCGTGTATCTAAATTCCCTTCTAGCGATTTTTAAGGCATTTTTAATCTACGTTGTTTTTTGTATGTTTTTTCGATCTAAATTACATCTCGCGATTGTTTTCAACCTCAATTGCATTTTGTAAAGATTGACAATCTAAATTGCTTTTTAGTAAGTCTTTCAATATGGTGGAGGGACCTTTATGAGTATTTTGAATATCAATTGCATTTTGTAAGTATTTTCAACCAAAACCGCATTTCGCACGAATTTTGAATCTAAATTGCATTTTGTTTGGCGGGTATTTTGCACATATTTTGATTCTCAATTGCATTTTGTGGGTATTTTCAATCTAAATTGCTTTTTGTAAGTATTGTCAATCCACATGAGTCCTTTGAATCTACCATACATTTTGTAAGCATTTTCAATTTCAATTGCATTTTGTAAGTATTTTGAATTTCAATTGCACTTTGTGAAAAATTTGGATTGGAACTGGGATATTTCAATCTGAATTGCATTGTGTATTTTCAATTTCAATTGCATTTTGGAAGTATTTTGAACCTTTATTACATTTTGTACGTATTTTCTATCTCATTTGCATTCTGTAAGTATTTTGAATTTCAGTTGCATTTTGTAAGTATTTTCGACGCTACATTGCATTTTGTACGTATTTTGAATCTAGCCTACGTTTTGTGGGTCTTTTTCAATCTATTCTTTTTGTGCATCTTTTCGTTCTAAATTCCCTTTTGTAAGACCATCTTGTGAGTTGTTTCCATCTGAGTTCCTTTTTGTACGTATTTTCCGTCTCACATAATTTTGTTCTGGTTTCCATTTCATTATCATTTTTGCTATCACCCAGATCATTAGGGGCCGATAACCTAGATGTTAGGCCCCTTAAAACAACAATTATCATCATCATCATCATCATCCTCCATATATGCAATCATTTGTATGATACAATAGGATTAAATAAATAAATAATTGAGGGAATCAGTGCTTCAAAGTTAATACTAATTTTCTTTGTTCAATGGTGCACAATGTTCAATGTTAAGTGTTCAATACATGTAAAAGCATAAAGTGATTGAATGAAAATATTTCTCTCATTTTGGACGATGTTATGGTCTATTGTATGATTTCTATAACTGAAGCCTATATCACAATCATTCAACCCTTGAATGTTCTAGTGACTTAAATGTTCACTTTCTATTTTTTTGATTTACAGGGTCATTTCTTGGCAAATGAGATTGAAGAAAAAATAAGTGTTCTTGAGCAACGGAAGGATATGCTCAATGATATCTGGAGAAAACGTATGACTATATACGAGCAGAATTTGGACACTCAGGTATGTAGAGAGTAAAATAATCTTCTTACAGTCTTAATTTGAATGTTCGTGTATCTCTATAAGGACACCATTTAATAATTGTCTTCAACAGATATTCAAACGCGAAGCAGACATTTTGGAGAACTGGATTTCCTCGAGAGAGCCCATTCTACATGATGGAAAATTAGGTGAATCCATCGGGCAAGTTGAGGAACTGATTCGGAGGCACGATGATTTTGAGAAAACCATTGAAGCTCAGGAAGAGAAATTTGAAGGATTGCGTCGCATTACCATGGTAAGCAAGTGTACCTTTGCTGTTTTGATGTCTAAAAATGCTTCATAAATCTTTCATTGCTGCTGATGGCAATATTCGGTTTCTTTGCAGCTGGAAGAGGCATTCCAAAAACAGCAACAAATGGAGCAAGCAGCTCGGCAAGCCGAAAAGGAGCGAGTAGAGCGAGAACGGTTGGAAGCACGCAAACGAAGAGAAGTTCAACGTATTACGGACGTAAGTTGGCATACTATTCACTCAAAGATTCTTAGACATAAAAAATGGGGCAGTTGACATAGATCTTACGCCCCTAATTACCACTCCAAATCCCCAGCAGACATCACAAAGTATCTTCACTTGTGCTGCATATATTGCTTTAAGTGAACTTTTATCAATGTTGAGATTGCACGGATAACTGAAAAACATGGATAATACAAACACAACCTTTCCTGAAAATGACAGTTTTATTTACTAATCATGCAACATATGAAATACTAGACCCATTGTGGGTCCTTATCGGGAAATAGCGTATATATGCGAATTCAACCCACCATTGAATAATTTCTGCATCCTAATTTTAGCAGGATTTTAATTTATTTTCTGGCGCATGTGGGAGTCTATATCGAGATATCACAGTGTGCGTACGACCAGAGAATTTTACTGCTAAATTCACAAGTTCGAGGCAAAACAGGCGTGGGTTATGTTTCGTGTCTTGCAACGATTTTTCTATGAATAATGATTGGGATACTGTTTTAATGATTGTTCAGTTGCAAAAAGTTGTATCAGTAATCACATCTTTCCGTTGTTTGCAAAGTTTGAGGTTTTGAGTGGGAGATTGCATTTTGAAATCTGTGATTTGAAGTTCTCTTTTTCCATCCCATTGTGGAACAAGGATATACCAATTAAGGCTGAAGAAGTTATGTACAAAGCAAATTTGTTCCTATAATGACATATGCAGCAGAAACTTGGACAATGACTAAGAGGGATGAGAGCAGAGTACAAGCAGCAGAGATGAGATTCCTGAGAACGAGGAGGGACAGAGTGAGAAATGAAGATATACGGAAAGAACTGGGAGTACAGAAACTAAATGACAAACTGGAGCAAAACAGATTGAGATGGTTTGGACATGTCAAACGGATGAATGAAGTAAGGCTACCAAGACGAGCACTGGAACGACGGATGACAGGGAAAAGAGGATGAGGAAGACCAAGAATGCGTTGGATGGACTCGGTGGAGAATAGTATTAGAAAACGGAACCTGGATTGGAACACTGTGTCTGAAGAGGAATGGTGGAACGACAGAACAAAGTGGAGAGGAACCATATTCGCCCCCACCCAGTGTCAACTGAAAAAGGGGAAATGATGATGATGTGGAGGTTCTACCGTATGCCATCATTAAAAGGAACTTTCTGGTTTAATAAAGATATTCTGTTTTACTCAACTAAAAAAAAAAAAAAAAAAACCTTTAAGATTGACAAAATGTGATCATCTGATAATAATATAATAATAATAATATCGTATGGCCTCGGGTGCCTGCTGCAAGCTTTGTTAATTGACGTCCAGAGGGTAGCTTGCATGTCGAATTTCGGCGTTCCTTTGAACGCTATGAAAGTCAAGGAGGTTAGATACCTAAACTCTTTAACACTACAGCGCTTTCAAGTAGAGAATGGAGGAACTTTGTGTTGGCGGAAAATCCCAAGATTAATTTTGCCATTGAACACGGCCTACTGAATTCAAATGGGTTCTTTAACATGCCAACAACGTATGACACGAGTATCATGATTTTTGTCGCCTTCAAAAATCACTTACCATGGCCAGGGGTGAACCTGCAATCTTGGGGTTAGTTTTCTATAGTGTCTTCTATTTTTTTTTTACTATGGGAGTGTTAGAAGTGCTATAATCTCAATATCAGTATAAAAGAAACTTAGAAATTTAACACCGAAGCATCTTCCAGAAACTTGATATCTGAAAATAAATGCATCAACCTGGCTACTTAAAAAGATTGAGCACAAGTGCTGTCAGTTGGTTGCATGACGGAAGACTACTGCACCTGAGCTATGCTGAAAAGATCCAAAGGTCATGTATAGTGAAACAGTGCAAATTATCCTGAACTGCTGGATCTATTGGCATGGTGCTAGCTCCACAAGCAAGATGGAGAGAACATACAGGATCAGTGGAGAGTTGCCGATTTCTAGAATAAATTGAGCTGTAGTTGGGCTACAATGCTTGCCTTATTAAGTTTACCATGTGGCAGCTGTTGGTGGAATGGCAATAATGCCTGGTTGCCCTGGACTTGGTGGACGACTTGGTTCAAACTCCGTCAGATGTCCATGAAATGGTTTTCCATGGTTTCCCATTTTCAAGCCACAGCTGCTTCCCTCTTAACTCCTTGTCAAGTTCTGTTCACTTCTTCTCTTTATAATTCGTCTTAAGAGGTTGGAGTCGAGAAGTGCAATGGCCATAAAACCACCCAGCCAATAGAAATTCATTGCACCTCATTTTTATCATACCTGGTGGCCGACTTTTAAATGCTACAAAATGTTTAATTTTAAAATTCAAAATGCTACAAAGAGCTACAGTATTTTTCAAAATAAAGTGCTACAAAAT
Source organism: Meconema thalassinum (assembly GCA_946902985.2). Taxonomy (NCBI): domain Eukaryota; kingdom Metazoa; phylum Arthropoda; class Insecta; order Orthoptera; family Tettigoniidae; genus Meconema; species Meconema thalassinum. Next base: position 581,747,496 of record OX336391.1, on the reverse strand, counting down.
CGATTTCAATATGCCATTTTCCCGTATCTTCACTCATCAGTGTTTATGTTTTCGAAGTACTTAATTTTGTTTGAAATTTTTTACGAGTCATTAAGTTCATCCGGAGTGCAAACATCCTGGAATCTTCACGAAACAATTTTCATTTCAACCTTCTTAACTACACAGCATAGCATAAAAATCTTAAGTCACTTTTTTCTGTGTTCTGTTAGGTTTTATGTAAAATTGTCCCTCAGTAGTCCCCAGTTAATATTAATGTACTCTATTCTAAATTCGTGTGATAAAGGAAACTTGTCATCCCTCTAATTATTATCATGTAGTAGTCGTAGTGTACAGTTTGTAAGTGTATCCTTTATTTCAGATGTTGGAGTTTATTAACTTAGCCTTCGTATATTTCACCAACATAGACCAACCACATAAAACCCTTCATAATGATGTTTCTGAGCGATGGAGCAAAGGAAGATTATTCTTTATCTAATGAATCTTTTCTTATGCTAGGAACGGCGGCGTGAGGACGAGCGAAGACGAATGCAAGAAACAAGGCCGCCAAGGGAAGAAATTAATGGAGGCACCCCTCAGATGGATCCTGGTAGCAGGTAGGGTGATCAGATACATGTATATTGGCCTGGACATAATGAGATTATCTATTAGCATTTCAATAGAAGAGGTATTGAACACTGATATTCATTAACTAATGTATAGCACTGGTAGGCTTTTCAGGACCTAGTCCTAAATTTTCTTACAGCCTGCATGTTAAAGGCTTTTTCCATTCATTTCCCCCCCATCGATGGATGGCTTATAAGCCACAACTCTAATCCTTTCCATTCTCTTCCTTATGTATTACAAACACTAATCTGCTTCAGTATTTTGAATGTAAGTGTAAAAATCTTAATATCTTCACTCGGCCATAGAAAACTTAACTCAACTTTTAATACAATGTTCAGCAGGAGTGTATGCCCACGTTCATTTAGGCCTTCGACAAGGAAGATTATGTAAAGGCACAGTGTTGTTGCTTATGAGGTCTTGGAGACCCTCCGTGGATATGGAGAGTTAAATAGTAGATTGTGTACTCTTTCGAATCTGCCAGGCATGTTCTAATCTTGGAGATGGAGAATTCAAATCTTAGCCACTCTATCGCATTTCACATGATACTCTAATCCAACTTAGTGAGTGTGATTTGTAAAAGTGATTTTCTTGATTGCCTATTTTCAAGGAGCATAACAAACACAAATCTGTTTAATTTTGAATGTATGTGTAAATAGGTTAAATAGAAACAATTTTGTATATAGTGTTGAAGGGATATTTGAAATAAGATCCCATACATTTATTGAAAATGGAATGCTGAAACCATATTCCAATTTCCTTTTCTCTAGAGGTGTACTGTCCGCTATGTTAAGAAGGTTAGACAGCGATTGTGCTTAAACATCTGCTTTCAACTCTTATTTAGTCAATAGCATCATTGATAGGGAAAACTAATTAAATAGTTGCTTGCTGTACTTGTTGATGAACAGTGGAAGCAGACACTTGTTCTAGGAGACTAGGTTATGAACCGGTAACCATTGTCAGTGATAGTGCCAGAAGAAGTGAATTCTTTTGCTAACCTTTTCTCTTTGTTTTCATATTTCTTGTTGTCTTAGTCCAAGTAAATAATGCTCAAATAACTGGACTAACAAACTGCATGCTTACTAACTTCTTCTCTTGCACTGTGCTTGCCTGCCTGATTGAATCAGTAAATTGGAGTTTTCACCTGTCTACCAGCCTGTATTTGATCATTCACGACGTCCACGTATTCCCTCACCCAGGTAATCTAACTTCAATATCCATTACAAATAATGCATGTGTATTTTAAGTGTGTTTTATGATATCCATACAACTTGAAGGGAATATAATAATAAAACTATAACAGTAGACTAATAATGATAATTTGTAATTTCATGTAATGGTAGCTCGACCAATACTACAGATATGTGGGAATATTAATATTCATTGTTGATCTGTATTGACAACAATATCTTATATATATATATATATAAAAAAGGATGTTCGTTTGTTCGTCTTTTATGCGTTCATAAACCATTCATCTGATTGCGATCAAATTTTGGTGAGTTGTTGTAAACACTTCCGAAATCATTATAGGCATAGTAAATCCAATTTACAATAGATGGCGCGCGAGTAGCTTAAACAAAATGGCATGCGTTTGTTTCAAGAAAGTCCCACATGCGTTCATATACCATTCATCCCATTGCAATGAAACTTGGGTGAGATGTTATGTACACCTCAGGTAAGGTTTCTGGCTTAGTAAATCCACTTAACAATAGGTATCGCACGAGTAGATTCAACAAATGAGCGATGACGGGCGAAGCGTTTCAACCAAGTCCTGTATGCGTTCACATACCATTCGTCCGATAGCTATGAAACATGGGTGAGAGGTTGTGTACAGTACAGTCGAGGTTTCTGGCTTAGTAAATCCTTTTTATGATATGTAGCGCACGAGTAGATTCAACAAATGAGCGACGACGCGCGAATCTTTTAAACAAAGTCCCGTATGAATTCATATACCATTCATCCGATTGCGATGAAACTTTGGTGAATTGTTGTGCACACTCCAGGAAAGGTTTCTGACATAGTAAATCCTTTTACAATAGGTAGCGCACAAGTAGATTCAACAAATGAGTAACGGCGCGTATCGTTTAAAAAAATCCGTATGCGTTCATGTACCATTCATGCGATTTCAATGAAATTTGGTGAAATGTTGTTTCCACTTCCGCGAAGATTTCTGATTTAGTAAATCCATTTTACAATTGGTAGCGCACGAGTAAATTCAACTAATGAGCGACAGTGCGTGAATCGTTTCAACCAAGTCTCGTATGCATTCATATACAATTCATCCGATTGTGATAAAACTTTGATGACTTGTTGTGTACACGCCAGGGAAGGTTTTCGACTTAGTAAATCTATTTTACAATAGGTAGCGTACGAGTCATCATCATCATCTTGCACAGTTTCCAGCCACTGGCCGGGTCTGTTAGGAACACAAGCCTCTCCAACATCTTCTGTCTTCCCACCATCTCTCAGCCTCCACCCGGGTCTGTTAGGAACACAAGCCTCTCCAACATCTTCTGTCTTCCCACCATCTCTCAGCCTCCACCCTTGTCCAGTCTTCTCCTCTCTTCTTCACGCTTTCTTCCACCCCCTTTAGCCACCTGTCTCTCGGTCTTCCTCTCTGTCTTTTTCCTTCCCACTTGTCTCGTGTATCCTCCTCGGTATCCTCTTCTCCTCCATTCGTTTTACATGTCCATACTATCTAAGTCTAGATTTCTCTATACCATCCTGTAATGGTTCCTCCTTCATTAATTCTCTGGTCCTCTCATTTCTTATTCTGTCCTTCTTTGTAGCTCCAATACTGCTTCTCAAGAACCTCATCTCACTGGCCTGTGTTTTGCTCTTCTCCCTTCCTTTCATAACCCAGGTCTCTGAGGCATACGTCAGGATAGGGACATAGTACGTCCGATATATGATCTTTTTGCTGTTCTGAGGGACATCCTTGCTCCATAACATGCTTCTCACACTCCTCCGGAATGCTTCTGCCTGTCTCCCCCGCTCATTTATTTCTCTATCGTTTCTTCCATTATCTTGTATCAGGCTTCCCAGATACTTGAAACTCTCCACTTTCTTCAGCTGTTCCCCACCAATTGTTATTCCTGTTGTGGTTCTTTCCTTCTTCCTTGTTGTGATCACCATCTCACTCTTATTTATGCTAAATTTCATCCCATACCCTTGTATTATTCCTTCCCACACCTCCAGCTGTTCCTGTACCTCCTCCTCCTTGGTTTCCCCAAATTATCAAATCATCTGCAAGCACCATTGCTTTCATCTTTCCTTCCCCAATTACTAGGGACCGGAAAAATTAGCATCTATTTGTTTCAAAATTAGCATCTATTTTCTTCAAAATTAGCATCTATTTCCTTCAAAATTAGCATCTATTTACAAAGTTAAAAATCATCACATTGTAATATTATTTTAACGACTTCAAGGTTATGAAGTGCAGTTATAGTCCTCAAACGAAAGCATTGTCAGTAGTTCAGCATTGCTTTCTTTCAAATTGCACCGTCTGTCTGTAACCACTGTGTTGTAATGGGACAAACACGCTCGCTATCTACATTGTTCGTTGGGGTCCACAAAACAGTATTTAGCAAATATGCTGAACTCTGCCTGAACTGCAGTTAATGCAAGTATGATATCATATTTTTCACTTTCTTTCATCTGGGTTTGAATTGCATTTAGCCAACCGTGGCCGAAAACGCGGCGAACGATGTACAGAGTGCTAACACTCACGCTGCGCCGAATGCTTGCACGCAGCCGAGCTCTGATGCGAAGCAATGCGTAAAGACGAAATCATTGAGATTCGAGAAGACTGAACTGCGTTTCCCTGCGATGTAACAGTAGGCCTACTTGCGCAACTGTTGTGGCGCGCCAATCGCTAATTCGAACGTATCTCAAGGCGGCGAATTTAGCCAACCGTGGCCGAAGACGCGGCGAACGATGCACAGCGTGCTAACACTCACGCTGCGCCGAATGCTCGCACGCAGCCGAGCTCTGATGCGAAGCAATGCGTAAAGACGAAATCATTGAGATTCGAGAAGACTGAACTGCGTTTCTCTGCGATGTAACAGTAGGCCTACTTGCAGAACTGTTGTGGCGTGCTAATCGCTAATTCGAACGTGTCTCAAGGCGGCGAATTTAGCTAACCGCGGCCGAAGACTAATGATGTACAGCGTGCTAACACTCACGCTGCGCCGTATGCTTGCACGCGGCTCCTCGATCCCTAATCGGCTCGTATCGAAGTTCGGACCAACTCGTTGTTGCTCGCTCTTCCTGTTAGTATCGCTTCGGGTAAGTTCCTGGACAATGACTACTGTTGTGGCGCGCTAAATCGAACGTGTTTCTACCTGAAGGTTATTACGGTCACTTATATGACGGTGTCAGTAATGAATGCAAGATATATGCGAGTACTTTTTCCCCCTGAAATTTCAATTAAAAACATGGGGTGCGAGATATACGCGGAGGCGAGATATACGCGAGCAAATACGGTATATCGATCAGAGCGGTTGAAAAATATATGCGTCATATTTGCAGTATTTCTCATGATTTCGCCGAAATATGTGGTTTTCGCCACTAAAATATCACATTTTCGCAGAATTCGCACCAAAATCGCATATTTGTACTAATTTCGCATTTTGGTCAAAATTCGCATTTTGTCGCATTTTGAATTTAGGTACCACAGTGCTTCAGAACACCTTAAAACTATTTAAAAAATGGTTTTAACACATATTACAAAAATTTGCATTTATCGCAAATGCGAATTTTTCCGGTCCCTACCAATTACTTGTGCCACTCGGGTCATTATGTCATCCATCACCACAATGAAAAGTAACGATGACAGTGCACTTCCTTGTTTCAGGCCGTTTCTCTGTCCCAACCAGTCCGATCTCTCTCCTCCCACTTTCACACAGCTCACGCTTCCCTTGTACATCTCTTTTATCCTCCTTTGTCCATTTTTCTACTCCTCTATCCTCCAGGGACTTTCATACTTTGTTTCTGCATACACTGTCATATGCTTTCTCGATGTCCAGGAAGGCCATCAGTAGATATGTTCCATACTCATAGTGCTGTTCTTGTAACTGCCTTACAGCAGAAATCAAATCCACTGTGGACCTTCCTGCTCTGAAGCCATGTTGTTCTTCCCTCATCCCTCCTTCTATCCTTGTCCTAATTCTCCTTTCCAAAACTTTCTCAAACATCTTTGCACAATGACTCATCAGTGTTATTCCCCGATAGTTTCTGCATTCTGTTCTACTAGCTTTCTTGAAGATCGGGACAATTATTCCCTTTTTCCAGTCCTCTGGGGTCTTCCTTTCCTTCCATGCTGTCTTCATCACTCGGTACAACCATTGTATCCCCACCTCTCCTGCTGCTCTCACCATCTCCACACTCAACTTATCCACACCTGGGCCATCCTTTCATCTTTCTCACTGCATCTTCCACTTCTTTCCATGTTAAGTCCTTTTCTGTTTGCAGTTCATCTTCCTCTTCCCCGATTTCTTCCTCCTCGCCATGGTTTCCATTTGGGTTCAGGAGTTCTTCAAAATATTCTTTCCACATTTTCTTCAGTTCTTCCCTATTTTCTATCTCTTGTCCCCTTTTGTTCCCCATTCTAACATAATCCGTAGGATCCTTCCGCCTCTTATTCTTTACCATCCCATACAGGACCTTTTTTGTACCATCACTACCCTCCTTCATCATCTTTGTCTACTCTTCCATCCACTTTCTTCTCTCCTCAGCCACTACTCTCTTTGCCTCCTTCTTTCTTTCCTCGTTCTCTTCCCTTGTCTCTACCGTCCTATTTTGATACCACCTCCTAAAGGCTCTATTCCTTTCCCTTGCTATTTCTTTTGTCTTCTCATTCCACCATGGTGTTTCCTTCCACCTCTTCTTACTACTTGTCCTCCCACATACTGCTTCTGCTGCACCTACTAGTGTCTTCTTAAATCTAGCCCATTCCTCTTCCACCCCTCTTTCTTCATCTGTTGGAATTCCTTCCTTTACCATTTTGAGGTACTCGACCCTTCTATCTCCTTCTTTCAGTTTCCATATCCTTATATGTCTTTCCTGGTTCTCAGTCCCTTTCTTCTCCTTAGTCCCTCTCAGGTTCATTACCGGCAATCGATGGTCGCTATCCAGGTTCTCCGATGGTATAACCTTGATGTCCATGATGTTTGTATTTAATGCTTTCTCATACAGTATATAGTCGACCACCGACTTCCTGGTCAAGTCATCACTGTACCATGTTATTGTGCAGCTCTCTCTTTTCTTGAACCAGGAGTTCCCAACTAGCAGTCCAACAGTCTCTTTCCTTCCTCATTTCTTCCGCCCCAACCCTCTGGTCCAAGGACACTCTCATACCCTTGTCTTTCTCTTCCTACATGGGCATTCAGCATACAAGTATATTCAACAAATGGGTGACGGCCCTCGAATCGTTTCAACAAAGTCCCGTATGCATTCATATACCATTCATTTCATTGCGATGAAACTTTGTTGAGCATGTTCCCATGTTGTTGTTTTTTTTTTTATTATAGTAAATCAATTTTACAATAGTTTAGAGGTGGTTAACAGAAAAAGAAGAAAATATTGGGAATCCAAAAGCACTTCAACAAGCAAAGTTACAACGCCAAAACTTTCTTTGATTGGCATTGCATCGCATGCCAGGTACAGCTAGTATGTTATAATATTTAATTTATATTTAAAAAATTCCGCCTAGTCAATACTTAAAATTTGTGTATACTAAAGAATCGGGTACATCAGGGTGTCGAGCGATACGGGAAATACGGGAATTATACGGGAATTTTAGTGACCCGGGAAAAATACGGGAATTATACGGGAAATTCGCACTTGATACGGGAAATCTTGAAAAGTCTCATAATGCCAGACTTCTTAGCCCCCGAACGCTCGGTAGAGTCCTCCCGCTCAATCTTCTATTTCGCCTGCAGACCGCGCTGCCACCCGCAATTTGCGCTACCGATAGAGCGCTGAGCGGGATGAGAACCCAGCCAACGTCGAATGCATACTTAGCCTGGCCGACCGCCGGCCATGCCCTCTCCGTGCGGGACTGCGCGCGCCGCGTGTTGCTGGCAATGACATACAGGAATCAGTCCGCATTGTTATTCACAGAGGAGACGTGGGTTTCTCGATAAGAGCAGCCCTTGATGAAGCTAACAGATCAAGATATCAGAAAATTCCAGACGCGGATGTGCTGCAATTTCGCACCAACTGCCGGAAATTGTACATTCGTATCCTATGGCTGAAAAAATCAAAGAGTGGTCAACTCTTGCTCACGAGAGACCCGTGCTATTTCCTGCCTAGACACTATAGGCGTCGCTGATACTCCTAAGTTGAAAGAAGTTACGATCGTCATTGCCCTGGAAATTCTTTGTAATCAGAAGAATTTGCTTTCTGGCGCAATGGCTGACCGCATCAAGAGCAGCTACTCCGCACTTCTGAGACTGCTCTCCGTTACTGCACGTTTGAAGCAGTTCGACGGAAAAGATTCACGGTTCGACGTGCTGTGGTCTGAATTAGTGGCTTCAGCACCTCCCTCAGTTCCTGCCAAAAACGATCTCACGAGCTTCGTTAAAATGATACTGATTTTGTATCACAACAATGCAGCTCTAGACAGAGGTTTCTCCCTGAACAAGGAGTGCATGATCGTCAATCTCAAACAAGCAAGTCTGATTGGAATGCATAGCCTACTGTTCAGGACGCTGTGATGGCAGCTGGTGCAGTAGAAAAGATAACCGTGAGCAAGAGTCCATACTGCATGAAACTCTACACCGTCTTCAAGGAAACAAAACAGGTGCGAAGTGACGGCTAAGGTGGCAGTCGAAAGAAAAGCCACGGAAGGTCTCCAGGAAGGAAAAAAAACTACTGTCAAAAGTATTTAATTTTGTGCTTTGTATAACTGAAGTTCCTAGTAACAATCTTGTATTTGTCAAAGTGACTTATTTAAGTCCGTGCAAACACTCAATGCAAATGCGTTACACATGCATACATTTCAAAAACTACAAACAATATCTCACAGCTCTCGACATTTTACTAGCAAACACCCGTTACCAACATGTGGCTACAAAATACACCACACGAGTGACAGAATTCTTCTCGTATGGGCAGGCATTGTTTCAGTCGCTTGTTAACCACTGTCTGTGTCGGATTTCCTTTTATTGTCATTGTTTCGTTACTTTTACTTCGCCGAAGTTCGACCCGAGGACTGGACACATCCCGTACAGCATGAACAGAAAGAAATACTGAAGGTGGTCTGGATATCGCGGTGGATGAAATGATTATTAACCTTGGCAATTCATCAAGCTCTGACAAAGACAATGATGGTGGTGGTGATGATGATAGGGACAGTGAAGGAATGGAGGGTGTCAAAGAAACCCTTGCCAAGTGACTGAGGATAATTTATTTATGTATTGGTGTCAGTTCGCTTGCGTCAATCGATAATAGAACACAGGCTATTGTTTCCCTTCATAGTGTTCAAAATATCGTCCGTCATTCAATAGCCTACAACTCGAAAATATAAAACCATGGCAATAATATCGCCACAGAGGGGCTTGTGTGAGTGCTCAGTGTTAAATATGTCTTTACCTTAACTTTACTTTTGTATTATCACGAAAGCTAATATTAAACGTAGAGAGTCGCGATTAAGTGAGTGTGCATGGTGTTATCTGTCAACTACTGCAGTTAGCTGTGAACGACCTCCACTCAGACTCTTGTTTCATGTTAAAGGATAATCATTGCATGGTGAGTGTTTTTATATTCATTAGCTGTAGAGTATTTGCCCTCTTTGTCGTATTTATTGAATTGAATACCGATGATAAAGGTATCATAGCTTCGGTGTGTAATTCATTTATTCATCTAAAAGTATCGTATTTCTCTGTTTGAATGTCCTCGGTGTTGGCTCAGGACCGTTTTTTTAAATATATTACGTATAATTGTAAAGAAATAATGTCTGAAGTATATAGCGCTGTGTATTATTCAAATCAGTTGATTTACAATAACTCTAAAAACTTAGCAACACAGCTCAGCTGTTCCAAGCTCCCGGCATATCCTTCGCGTTGTTTCCTTCAAAATACAGGGTGTAGGTGAGAAGCATGCTCAGAATTCTTGCCGTGTGGCGGTTGGACGTAGGGTCTTGTTATGTGGTGACCGTGAGTTGCGGAGAGGAAAAGCGGGGCAAAGTGACAGGAAGGCTGTCAGTACCGAATGCGCGGGGTTAGCAATACCGTATTTGTCCCATAATTTACGCGTGTAATGGCGGACACACCTCCAATTTTACTATACAAGTCGTGATCTAAAATGGGATAGTGGGTGGGTAACATCTATTACTACATGACCCCCAAAATTATTATTCATTATTACAAAGGGTATTTTGACTATTTTCAGTAGTATAGAAGTATTGTATCGCCTTGTTCCGGGCTCCTATAGAGCTTACATTTTCTTTCGATCTTTCATTTGCCATAGGACGCACCACCGGCGTATGGTTATGCATTACCAGCTTCTGGTTTAGTAGTCAGGTAATGGAAGCAGTGGGAAATGTGTACTACAATTTTCCTTGCATGTAACTAAGCAACTTATTGTTGTTAAGAGAACGTAAAATGCACCAAGAATGATATGATCTTCAGCTGTGTGCAGTGAGAAGGCTCTGCATGTGTTCATTCCTTATGTATTAATGATACGAAATGTCAGCTAACGTGGTGCCACATACAACACTCGTAGTCTCTAAATGTTGCACATTTTCCCGTAAATTGCAGCAGTTTATGTTTTAATTGCTTATAAGATCGTGACAAAGAAAGTGTTCCTCCAATTAGATGATTGTATTTAACTGTATGCACGTCGTATAATCTTGGCGAAGTGTATTTTTTCACGGAGCAACTTAACACCGTAGTAGGCACGCAGCTTTTTGCATTTAGTTTTCTGGCATCTTGTTTTAAATTATTGACTAACATATTTCTAAATGCAGACAATCCATACCTTCATTAGGATTCGAGTTCCATAATTCATGCAAAATGTGGTCCTTCGTTTGTGAAATTGGGGTCATAACCCCCCTACCCTTTCAGTGATTACCGTATGGTACTTTACGTAGACTAGGGTGAAGATGTAAATGAGCATTAAAAACATATGTTGCCAGTTGTTTGGTTTATTAACTTGCGGTAATATCATCCATAGGTAATGAAAACTGGGCATGGTTGGATTTTAAGGTAGAGCCGCATGTGCTATCAAATCGCTTTCTTGCAATACCTGGAATATGTATAGAATTATAAATTGATTATTGGTTAAATAAGTGTTAATAGAGAGGCTATTATAATTATAATGATTAAATAAATATTAAAGAAGAAACGATGCGTTGTTAGTAAATATTAGGCCTACCGGTACGGCGATTAGCCTACAACTCGTAGCTTACGTCACAATTTAGCATTTAAACGGTCACGTTAATGCATAATATGCCAATATAACAACCGGATAGCAAATTATAATAATATTCTTACATATAACATATATAATTTGCACCAACTTAATTATTGTAGTCTAAGATATGTTAGACCAATGCCGTTTGAAATGTGCAAATCGCACACTTTGTAGGCAAGCTGTTTGTTATGGTCGTCTCTGATGCGAAGTTCTACTAATTACTCTTTTTGGAGACACTTGTCTTTGGAATATTCATGAAAGGCCAACCCTCTAGTTATTATTTCATAAGTTGAACGCCTAAAAACAAAACCACAATCCGAAATAATAAGGAAGATAATCACGAATGAACGTTTCACTGCCAATGAAAATCAAATGGAGATTCGCGGACCGGAAGTTCGTTATGCATAAGCTTCGATGCCATTTTAACTCGTGGAAGCTCTATAAGGTTACGGTACCATACAATTCAATCACTTCCAGTAAATATTTATTACTAGCGGACCCGTGCGAGAAATCTCGCATGTTCATAAACCACACTTTCTCCAATAGGTTTATAATGAGACACTTAGGGAGAAAGGTTATGTTTTTATTTCTACCAAATGATTATAGAACACCATTAACATTTCAGGATAAAGGAAAGACCTCAGAATGTTAATATGACATGAAACATGCGTCTCAGTGGCCCGTCGACAGCAAGTATGGAGCGTATTATCCTACATCAACGGTGATTGCAAATCGCACACTTCGTACAATTTTTTAAAGTCCTTTTTTAAAGAAATTATAGATATTTATGAAATTATAGTGCAATAAGGCACTGCTAATGTCTATTCTCTTTCATTTGAATGCTCATTTGTCACGATCGGTCGCTTGTGAGCGCCGCAGGAGGGATGCATACTACTGAAATAATATATATGAAGATGTGACACTCCTATTCTCTACTCTCTCAACCCTCCTCAGTAGTGATGGGCTGCGAGTGGACTCGCGAAGAATCGAGTCTGGAACCGTAAAACTCGAGATACTAGAGTCCAGAATCGAGGCCGAGGACGCTGTCAGCGTTATCCGTGAGCCATATATGGAAACTACACGATATATAGTAATGTCGGTACACCTTGGCCAAGTATTGTATTCGTTTCCCATCAATGCACAGTGATACAATAGAATATTCAAAATTGCAAACCGGCAAGAAGTGGACTGATGACAGAAAGAAAGAACGCAATACAGTAAAGAGAAATTTCCTTCAACGTGATAATTTGCTAAGCAGTAGTATATATCGCTGTTGATAACGCCAGTAGTCTTATCGATATCTCTGGTTGAGTGGTTAACGGTGCTAACTTTCACGCAGCGTGCTGGGGTTCAATTCCCGGCGAGGAGGTTTTTTTAACTTGATTTTTTAAATTACATTTCTTTCTTTATCATTTCCTAGTCGTTATAATATGAAGCATAGTGTGCATTTTGCAAACGATTTCTCTTGTAAATCACTAGTAGAAAAGTCGTTTGCAAGTTTAGCGAGTGTTGGGAATTTGGCCGCATTCTGTCCTATATCGTAAGTACGGATCGTGACGTCACCGTGGAGACTCGAGTCCTTCGCACGGGTTACTCGTTCAGACTCGGAACTGCTAGACTCGATTCTCGCGAGACCAAGCGTTACTCGCGCACATCACTACTCCCCAGTAAAACGGTCATTTATATCAGCTCTCCTCAGGTAAACGGTATTTTATTTGTGTTCGTAGCATCCCATCCCACCTGCGAGGGAGTTCACTCGCGCGCGCGGGCGCACGCTTTGCTCACGCTACGGGTTAGGCCTAAATATCGCCATCACCCGTGAGCTGCGGAAGTGTCTCCATAAATGCAGTTACACTCACGCCAGAAAATCTTGATTCGCGCTTTAAGATTCATTTTTCAGCCATTCGGTATGCGAACTCTAGTCTTAGAGGGTTCTAAAATATACGGGAATTTGGTGGATTTTCGTACGGGAAATACGGGAATTATACGGGAATTTGAAAAAAGGCCATCGCTCGACACCCTGTACATGTTTCGGGGCCTGATCGTGTTTTGCCACCCTTCATCAGCCTTACAAAAAACACAAAAAGCTAGCATAAAAATGATGGCATTGCATATGACATTCCTTTGACATAATAATAAAAATGTTTGTTAAAGGTAATACAAAAATAGCATGATAGATTAGAAATATGCATGAAATATGGGTGCAAAACGAAATTCAGTGTAGTAAAAACATATTGCACTTTTATAAATATAAACAAATTTTAAGTATAGACTAGGCTGATGTTTTAAATATAATTTCAATATTATATCATACTAGCTGTACCCGGCATGCGTTGCATTGCCAATCAAAGAAAGTGTTGACGATGTGACTTTGTTTGTTGAACTGCTTTAGGATTCCCAATATTTTTTTCTTCTTAGCTTAACCACCTTAAACTATTATAAAATTGATTTACTGTCTCAGAAATATTCATGGGAGCGTGCTCAAAAACTCACCAAAGTTACATCGCAATGAAATGAATGGTATATGAACGCATACGAGACTTTGTTGAAACTATTCACGCGCTGTCGCTCATTAGTTGAATCTACTCGTGAACTACCAATTGTAAAATGGATTTACTAAGTCAGAAACCTTTCCTGGAGTGTACACAACAATTCGAGAAAGTTTCATCCCAATGGGATGAATAGTATATGAACGCATACGAGACTTTGTTGAAACGATTCGTGTGCCGTCGCTCATTTGTTGAATCTACTCGTGCGCTACCTATTGTAAAATGGATTTACTAAGCCTGAAACCTTCCCTGGAGTGTACACAATAACTCACCCAAGTTTCATCGCAATGGGATGAATGGTATATGAACGCTTGTGGGTCTTTGTTGAAACGAATCGCACGCCATTTTATTGAAGCTATTCGCACGCTATCTACTGTAAATTGGATTTACTATGCCTATAACTCTCCCGGGAGTGTGCACAACAACCCACCAAAATTTGGTCGCACTCGGATGAATTGTATATGAATGCATCGCCAACACTCATTTGTTTAAACTACTGGCACGCTATCTATTGTAAATTGGATTAACTATGCCTATAACCATCCCGGAAGTGTTCACAACAACTCACCAAAATTTGATCGCAATCGGATGAATGGTTTATGAACGCATAAAAGACGAACATACTTTTATATATATATATATATGATATCGATATTGCAGATCCAGTATTGTTTTATTGTTATCTAATTCATTGTTCTGATCAGTTGATTACAGTTCATCACATAAATTACTCTGTCTTACGTACTCTCAGTTAAGGGTTATGTTAAACACCCATGCCTTCTTTAGTCTCTCTTGACTGTGTTATTAATGATGACCTCACATTCTACACATCACCTAAGGGGATATGAGTATCGCCAATTCGACCAAATTATGATATATTTACTGTCTTTTTTTTTTAATTCTGGCTTCCCTTTATTGTTTATTTTATTATTGATGCAGCTATAAAGTTTATTGAAATATACTATCTTCAGATTTTCTGGATGAGAATGTAAATTTGCATTATAAAAAATCTAGCGGGAAACTCCACATTCTCCGTGTCTTATACATTAAGGAGTAAGATAACTTAAAATTAATCAATCTTGATCTGAATTGTCCATTTAGTCCTCGTTTTCACTGCTAATTATCAGCACAAGTGGAAAAACAAAAGTTTCGTTGCCAAATTATTGTTTGTGCTCCTATGTATGTGACTTCCTTAGACAGTGTGTTTTTTGATTCCTCATTATTAAGTTTGAATTTTCTAACTTCACTGCACATCCTTGATATATTCTTCATTGTAGTTAAAATTCTCTTTCTTGTAGAATCTTGCATTTTTTAAGTATTATTTTAACCTTATCTTGGTGATTTGAACATAACTATAGTATTGAAAAGAATTAATTGAATGTTTGCATGAAGTATTTATAAAATAACCAAATAGTGCTGATGATAATCACCATATCCTTCACTTCTCTTACCTTTTGGTGCTGAAATTGCTCCTCTTACAGATAGTGCTCATGACTAGGGCTTGGCTTTCTATGACCTAAAAACTATGGAGAAATGCATGCATAATGCCATAAAAAGTTTCAAAGTATCACCTAAGAAACTGCAAATTTAAAACAAATATTCACATGTATTATGAAAGAAGGCTCCTTTTTTAGTATTCTACTTTCATGATTTATTCTCTATTTCCTCGCATAATTGGTGCACTTAACTTTTCAAATACAAATAATTTGTTTATAAAATTTCATTGCATAATTATCGCATAGCACATCTGTATTTGCGCGCTGGTTGGTTGCACATGCTGCCATGAGCTTATAACCTGGCGTGACCTTGTCAGGGGAAAGGAGTCTCGTCTCTGTGCTATGACTCTTGCAGCGCGAGCGGCCAGCATGGGGCACACTAGACAGCAGTAGCACACGGCGCCAGTCCAGCGGATTGAAACTTGTATGGACCTGTCACTTCTGTGAGTTGGCTTCGGAATGACCAGCTTCAATAAGCTGCTAGACCAAGTGCAGCTAGCCCCGGTTTGCCCATGTGAAAACAGGCGCGAATGCTATTGGCGGAATCTTACGCTAAGGACACCCTGATGAAAACGGTTGCAGTCTAGCATCAACCACTTCTGTGAAATATCGCAAGAGAGACCCTGCGTGGTGTTCACAATGAGAAAATACAAGAATTATATGGCCATCTGGATGAAAATGATACACAGTACACAGGATTACTTATTAAGCAAATAATAATGCAGTATATTTAAAAAAAAATAAAAAAAAAAGTGGTTTCTTTTCTTTGAACTTAACAATTCTTTTCATAATTATCACACCCTACTTTTCTTCCACCAATTTTAGGCTGAAAATATGCAACAATTATGCGAGGAAATATTGTAACCTCTGATAGAATAAATGCCTTTATTACTACCTTTTTTACTAAATCACAAAGTAATTCTCCAAAATGGCCAATCAAAAGTCATCGTATTGACAGGGCTGACTACCCTAAGTTTTTATAATAAAGTAGATGTCGGTACGGAACCAAGAAACCTGGTTTCAACCATGAACTATTCAAATGCTTCGTCTTACAATACTCAATATAGGGGCTCTAATTTATCATTTAGTAAATATGGTCGCTTTTAAAAGTGCTTGTAATCATAGTCAGTAGGAGTAATGCCTTTTTAAATTAAGTTAAGGTGTATTAAAACAGCATGTTAACTTCACAGATTGACTGTGGAGACTAAGGAGCAAAATCTTTGGCAGAACTCTACAAATGTGGCTCATCGTGGAGATCGAGGTACTGTAAACTCTTTATACCATACAAATTACAGCTAAAATTGTTGCTTCCTGTTGTGCATGGACTGTATGTTATTTTCTTGCTCCAGATATAAAGCGTGCAGAAAGTATGAAGGTGGAGCTGAAGAAACCCAAACGTACCCCCAGCTTCACGACTAGACGTCGCACGCAGAGTTTCCGCAAGCTGCAGCGCTTGGAGCAGCTCGACCAACTACCTCCTGTTGAAATGAAGGGAATGCTGGACCGCAAACATGAGCTGCAAAGTGGCGGCAAGAAGGCTCCAGTTCGATCTTGGAAGTCCTTCTATACAGGTGAGTTTTAACTTCCAGATGAAATTATTTTGTATTGCACTTGGAATTCAATGTAGAAAATAATGTGTAAATGTTGTATCCAGCATTGCAATCAAGCACTAAGTCCCAGTCTACAACTACAATGTGGAGACGAAAGTTCCGATATACAGGATCTGAATCGTGGTGACGACGGCAGCCCGAGTGTAGTTACAGTAATACAAGCTCTGTGGCACATCCTAATCCTTGACTATCTCACATTTATATGAATTTAATCATCTTAAGATATTATCCTCATATTGATGATATGGATACCTTAAATAAGTAGAAAGCATAATTGTTCCAACTTGATCAAAAGCTATGTTTCTAGAATGTGTCCAGTACATGTTTCAGCTTGCAGTGTGGCCTTCTTAAGCTAACAATGAAAATAAATAATGGTGAAATTATGAGAAAAGCGAGTACATTACATTGATAGGGAAAAATGTAACGTTAAAATTAAGAATTGTTATAATATACAGTCTTTTTAAAGTTATTCATAAAGACAGAATCTACAAAATTCTAAAAGTAGAAAGAAGAATAGCTAGAACATGCATAAATAAAAAATATCAGAAAGATGGACAATGGCAGATAGTACCAAATGAAGTGGTATACAGAGAACTGGAGCCCATCACTGATACTATTCGGAAGAAACTGTTTTTTGTTTTTTTGGTCACATTATGTGGAAAAAATTTTGTTGAGAAACTTTGGAATATGAAACAACGATTAGGATGAATTAAGGAAATTAGAGAAGATATGAAAGAATTAGAAATAACCTTGGATGACTTGCAAAATAAAACAAACATTTTAAAAAAATGAACGACATAAAAATAAGATTTCAACCAAAAATAGACAAACGTCATACAGTAAACTGAGTATTTACAGATGAGGAACGCCCGAGCAGATCACGACAACTCGGAAAGAAAACTTTCTGAAGAAGGGGACCAAGAAATGATTGACTGAAGTGGTCCAATGTGGCCGTAAAAGCAGAAGAAGAAGAAGAATACATAGTCTTGTTTGTAATTACAAGTTAACGAACAGAAGAATCTGATATATATCTTAAAGTTTTCTTATTTAGGTAATTTGTCAAATTTCTTTTAAATTATTTTTCTAAAAACAATGTTTGCTCGTTAAATTCAGTCTACTTGAATGAGCTGATGCTTGTTATAAATTAATCAAAATTTAAATTGTATAAATTATGTTCACCAGAAAATGCCAAAACATATTTATATATAATGAGCAGATAAAAAGAAGTAAAACCTGAACCATAAACCTGACTTATGTGGTCCTATGCAGACAATAAAATTAAAATAGTTAAATAATTTTTGATATAATTTACTTCGACTATGTATGTGTGATATGATATGTACCTGTATATTACTGTATTTGTTCGCGTATATCTCGCACTTTTTTGACAGAAAATATGTGCGAAAATTTTCGGTGTGAGATATACGCGGAGAATGACCGTATTTCCGAAAAAACACAAAATTTGCATTATTGAAACAAGGCAACTGGCATATGGTACTCGCCCTATTCGTTGTCACTGCTGCCAATCTCCGAGGTACTCTCGCGTGCATCATTCTGGTCATCATCCCATACTGCTTCATCCTGACTTCCGTCCAATGCATTTGCGATGCAAGTCTTCAAGAAGCTCTTCAAAACAATGTCCGTCAACACCATTTATTTCTATTCGTTATGGTTATGTGTCATTAAGAACCTATGAAAAAGACGTCATATGCTCGTTAAAGATGATTCAAGGCAGAAATGGAATTTAAGACCGCAGACGCTTAGCGATCGATCGTATCGATCATCTTCCATATCGATTCCTCGCCACATGAACAAGCGAGCTCGAACTTAGCCGACCGCTGCCAAAGACTAACGATGTACCGCGTGCTATAACACTCACGTCGCGCTGCATGTTTGCACGTGCTAGCCCGCGGCCGAGCTCTGATGCGACGAATGCGTAAAGACGAAATCATTGAGATTCGAGAAGACTGAACTGAGTTTCTCTGCGATATAACAGTAGGCCTACTTGCGCAATCTTCGAAACATACGAGCATGTTGGCGCGAGTGGTATAGCACAGATTTCCTTTATCTTCGAAGCCAGAGTACCAGTACTGATGTCTACAAGGCAACTGACGGACAACAATAAAGGAAACCTCTGCCGCTAAAACGAACGATAACATTGCGTATTGATGACTGTTGTGGCGTGCTAATCGCACCAAGGTATCGCTTCGGGTAAGTTCCTGGACAATGACGACTGTTGTGGCGCGCTAAATCGAACGTGTTTCTACCTCAAGGTTATTACGGTCATTTATATGACGGCGTCAGAAATGAATGTGAGATATATGCGAGTACTTTTTTCCCCCCTTAAATTTCAAATTAAAAAATGGGGTGTGAGATATACGCGGGGGCGAGATATAAGAGAGCAAATACAGTATACCAATTCTTAATTTTAGCTTTACATTTTTCCCTATAAATCTAATGTGCTCGCTTTTCTCATATATTCACCATCATTATTATTTATTGAAAAAAGGCCACACTGCTGGCCAAAACAGGTACTAGATACAGTATTGATCAAGGTGGAACCATTTTGCTTTCTGCTTATTTAAAGTAGATCACATTACCATAGTTGCCACAGGCTAGCTATCAGACAAATTGAATCATTGTACATGGGATTGATGACCAAGAAGCCCCTAAATGAAATAAATGAAACTACAATTGCTATGCACAACTAGAGTTTGAACCTGGAACCTTTTGGTTTACACAACCAATGCTCTACATTGCGGTTTACTCTTTTGGTATAGGTACATCTAAGGTACTGTTGTCAGCATTACTATACTGAAAGGCTTGTTTGAAATTAGTATGATATGTGACCTCTGGAGTGGCTCCAGTAATTCAGTATTCTTAACAGATTTATTGGCCCTTGTCTCTGTGGTTTTACACACATCAGGTTGCCAGGATTTTTAACAAGTGTACTGGTCTAATACCAGCAGACTATGCTAAGATTCAATCCCATAACCTTGGAAATGGAGACCATTCTTTACCAACCTAGCCCACCATACAAAACTTACTGGCACCGTAAACTTTGTTTATTAATTAGAGTTCTCTTTTGATTGCAGTTCTCTGTGGGCAACTGCTGTGCTTCTTCAAGGACACTGATGACTTTGTGAGTAGCAAAGCAGCTACGTCGCCCATCATTGTTTTTAAGGCACGGTGTGAAAAAGCAGGCGACTACACGAAGCGGAAACATGTATTTAGGTAAGTTCTGTGACAAGACTGTTTGTGGGAATAGAATTTAATTTTTGTTTGTTTGTCCAATGGCTCCTTATTGGACTTAGCCATTTACAGACCCAGCTCTCCCCCAAAAAGTGATGATGATTGAAATGGCCACCTGAGTGGGTGCAAGAAGATTTATTATTATGATTAGATAAAATATACAATCTATAAATGATCAGAGACTTCTGCGGGCCAGAAAAAATCAGTTTGGGGGGCTGGATGAGAGTTGAACAGCGCTGATCTACAGCACAGTATATGACATGCACTCTTTGTACGGTTTATGTCCAAATAGCATAACACTTCCTTGCCCACCAGCTTGTGACTGGGAACAAAAGTTCGGTGCTTTTCAGTCGGTCAACACGAATTTACCCAAAAGAGTTGGGTTATACCCTAATCCTGAAAAAAATTACACGAGATTAATAAATACACTAGGATGACCAGTTTCGATCGTCAAGCGATCACCATCAGATCCAATAATCTCATGTAATTTTTATCAGGATTAGGGTATAACCCAACTCTTTTGGGTACATTCGTGTTGACCAACTGAAGAGCACCAAACTTTTGTTTACTAAGGCAACACTGAAAAATGACTTCAACCCCATAATAATTGTGACTGGGACTTGGTCAAAAGTGCTGTATGTAGATCTTCTGTTTTTGATCACTTGTATTTGCTAAGATGCTCTTCTTTGCAGGCTGTGTTGTACTGATGGTTCCGAGTTTCTCTTCCTGGCTGGAACTGAGCAGGAGATGGAGGAATGGGTGAACAAAATTTCTTTCCATGCAAAACTACCTCCCAGTCTTCAACTACTTAGTTATGATGACTCTCAAAAGGTTTGTATGAATTTCTTTACTTAATGGAGAAGCACTAAACTTAACGATCAAATGACCTAATACTGTGACAAACAAAAGCTTTCAGCTATTAGGTTGTGCGGCCAAGGCAATGTTTTAATATTTTTATGAAAACACTGATATCTCTGTATTGTGCCACCAGAGCCCATCAAGTCAGGACCGTCTACCTGCCATGGGAGCTGACGAAGGAGACGGTGATGGAAGTTCCCTATCGAGCCGTGCTTCAACACCGGAGATGATGCACAGAAGGTTGGAACATCCCACCCCTCAGACTCAGCTGTTACAACAGTACCATCAAAGTCGGCAACAACAACAGTTGCAGCAGCAAGCACATGATGGAGAGAGACCACCTATTCCACCTCGTGGAGCCCCTCCCCCAGTACCTGTTCGTTCTCCTAGCACTGAGGCTGTGACACTTCGGACAAAACCTGCTGGTATGTTCTGGTACAAGGCCTTGGGAAAGACAATATAATTTTATTTTTATTTTTCTTTTTTCTTTCAAGCATGCATTCTTCTTTACTTTTCAGACAATTATTGTTTGAATGGAAGAAAACTGTGCAGTTGTCCAATTAAGGAATGAGGGGGGAGGGAAACAAAAAAGAAGAAACCTGTGGCACCACAGCCCATGAAGGGCCTAGGCCTGCCAAGCGACCATCGTCCAGCCATATGGCCTGCCGATTGCGGGTGATGCATGGTCAGAGTGTCGGGCCCCTCCGCTGTTGATCTTGGTTTTTGTGACTGGCTGCATGGCAAAGCGGTCTGCTGTGCCCAAGGTTGCAGGTTTGAATCCTGGCGCAGTCAATTGGCATTCGAGGGTGCGCAAATGTGAGGGAGCAGTGTCTAGATTTACTGGCACTTTAAAGATCGCCTTCGGGGCAAAAATTCTGGCACCTCGCGAGTCTCTAAAAGCTGCAGTAGTTATAAGGGACGTAAAATCAATAACATTATTATCTTGGTTTTTGTGGCTGGGGCGCTACTCATTGTCAGACAGCTACTCAATTGTCCTCACGAGGCTGAATGCACCCTGTTCCAACTATCATGCCAGTATCTAGAATCTCTGACGGAACCGGGAATCGAGAGGTATGTGCGCTACTTGACAGCGGTGCCAGAGATTATAGATGTATTTTATGATGATCTACTCTTTCTTTGGTTTAGGGCTAAACCAAAAAGAGAGTAAAACTGTGCCTTGTGACTTAGTATGCTCATTACTTTTTATAGTGACTATACATTTTTATTTTATATTATGTGAATGGAAGAGTACTCATTAACTTAATGTACTGTATGTGTATTGATTAAAAAGCTGTCCTATAATTTTTTTACTCCTTCATATGGTGTAATAGTCCATTGTATTGGGGAGTACCAAGGCTTAATTCCTGGTTAATGTAAATGTGAGATTTATGAAGTGAAAAATGACATCCTGTGGTTTGGATTCCTGTAAAAATGAAGTCTCGTGCCTTATGATCGCAGGATTTAAGAACCAATGCTGTCAGTGGAGTTCTTCAAACTGGACACTGCTGTATACAGCTACCAGACAGTTGAGGTTAGAATTGCTAGATGACTAATCAGAAGAGAAATCATCCTTTCCAGGTCACTGCTGGGTTGTTCAAGCCCCATGAACAGGTTCAGGATCCTGTCGAAATATCCACTCCTGACCATGACCATAAAATAAAACTGTATTATCGAGATCATGAAGCACTCTCTCCAGGACTCTCCTGTGGTACTCTCCTATGTAATCGTGCGAAAACTTGTGATAGTGTTAACTCTTCAAATATAGTCCTTAACAGTTAATCATCTTCAACCTAACCTATACGCCTATTAAGTTCTCGTTGAAAGATCAATATTTTAAAAAAATCTTGTGTAACATATTGTCCTTTGGGACTAGATGGATGGATGACAGTACTCTTGATTAAGGAATTTTCCCTTACAGATATGGATCCATCTGCAAACATGCGGCCACAGTCCTACCAACCCCAGCGTGGTGTTCCATTGCATCATAACGGCGTTCCACCCCCAGATGTTTGGCTACGTCAGTCTGAAGGGGGAATCTCGCCAGGTTTGTCATACTTAACGTGAAAGTGGTGGTGTTGAATAAAACCAGGGAACAAGGGAATATTACACAGATATTGGAATTTGCAATCTAGCTAGTTTTCATAAACAGGGGAACCAGCAGAATTATTTCTCATGGAGCTGTAAAAGCCTTTGTGGAGGGAGGGCTGTTACAAAACTATTCTCTTCCAGCCAACAAGAAAAGAGAAGGAATTGTTCTCCTATCTGGTGAATGTTCTCTCTCTCCATCCCTTCTTTGCAGGTGCCTGCAGGTTAAGGACATAACTATTTAACTGTCACCACCAATGCAATTTTCCCCATCATTGTGTGATCCAAGACAGATGAAGGGGGTTGTAGTTTTCAAACTAATGGGAAATAGTTTTCTTACAGCGTTGCTGGTCTAAGTTATTGCATCCTGTACATAATTCGTAGGGTAGGAGTCTGTTTTATATTGTTACTACTTCCTTGTTTGAATGCTTGAGATGGCTTTAAAGCACATATTTCTGCATCTGCATGAATCTTCCCTGTCCTTAGTTCCTGTTTATAATGGGTCGGTGCATAAGTCCGTGCCGTTCTGCATTGGGTTGGCACCACTGCATTGGGTAACCTTCGTTTTCATCATTCAGTTGTTCACTTAGTTCTGTTTGGAGTTTGGTTGTAGCAAACAGGAACTTGTGTGTCGTTTTGTTAATTTTCAAGGCTTATCAATATGGAGTGTAAAGTATAGAAAAATGAACACTTCTGACACATTTTACTCTGAATTTAATTGAGGATCTAGTTCTGCAGATGCCCCGTGAAGAATTTTGGTGGGTACAGGAGGGAAGCATTCGCTGAGGGGGGCGGTACGGAGATGGTTTTTGCATTTCCCAGAAGGAAAATTCGACTTTATGTGATGAACCACATTCTGGAAGACCTTCTCTTTTTGATGAAAACCGTCTAAATCAGTTGGTTCGCAATAATCCTTGCCAAACAACGCACGAATTGACACAAATTATGGAATGCGATCACACTACCATTGTGTACAATTTGTATTAATTGCATAAGGTGCAATAATTGGGTACATAGTTACCACATATGTAAAGCGACACGAACAAAAATCAGCGAATAACCATATGTTAGTCTTTGCTGGCTTGTCGTAAGCGCAAACCATTCCTTGGTAACATTGTTACAGGTGACTAGAAATAGTGCCAGTATGTGAACTTGAGGAAGAGGAAATAATGGTTCAGCCCATCAGAAAAAAGCATCACCCCGTGCAAAGGATGGTGCACACCCTAAGAAAATCATGTTGTGCGTTTGGTGGATGCAAACTTGCATTCTTCACTATGAATCGCTACCAAGTAACGAAATTTTAAACGCTGCTGTGTATACTGAACAGCTAAGACGACTTGCTTGAAAACCAAGCACCTGGTAAAGCTGTGTTATTCCAGGATAATGCACGCCCGTATACGGCCAGAATCACCACGGGTGCGAGATTGCTGAACTTGGTTGGGAACCATTTCCTCACCCTGCATATTCACCCCTACCGATTTTGGCTGCTGGCAGTCTCTCACATCCGGGAGGCGAGGAGGTTCGAATCCCCATGCTGGCAACCTTGAAAATGGTCTTCTGTGGTTTCCCATCTTCCTTCCAGGCAAATGCCAGGATTGGTCCCTAACTATAGGCCACAGCCGCTACCTTCCAACTCCTCGTCCTTACATTCAAACTTTCCTCCCCAGACAACACTCCACATGCGACGGTACTTGTAGCTCACCCATTGGGTGTCCGCCTAGAAGCAGCTACAAACTGGCGAGCCGAACATGTCCTCGGACACTCCCGGCATAAAAGCCATACGAAAAAACACACTACCGATTATCTTTTCCAGTTTCTCTATCAAAATTCAAGGAGAAGTGTTTCATCATGATATATAGCTGTTCTTAGTAACTGGTGAAGAGATTTCTTCAACTCAAAACAGTAATTCTACAGGAGAGACATAGAACTTCTACCTGAATGCTGGCAGGGGGTAATTTGGCCGTATGCGGGCATACATTATCGTAGTGTATAACACAAATGTATCACTGTGTGATTGATTTAATGGATTTATGACATTGTGTAAGCATATGACAGTGTATGCAGAAACAAAGTATGGAAGTCCCTGGAGGATAGAGGAGTAGAAAAATGGACTAGAAGGAGGATAAAAGAGATGTACAAGGGAAGCGTGAGCTGTGTGAAAGTGGGAGGTGAGAGATCGGACTGGTTGGAACAGAGCAACGGCCTGAAACAAGGAAATGCACTGTCATCGTTACTTTTCATTGTGGTGATGGATGACATAATGACCCGAGTGGCACAAGTAATTGGGGAAGGAAAGATGAAAGCAATGGTGTTTGCAGATGATTTGATGATTTGGGGAAACAAGGAGAAGGAGGTACAGGAACAGTTGGACGTGTGGGAAGGAATAATACAAGGGTATGGGATGAAATTTAGCATAAATAAGAGTGAGATGGTGATCACAACAAGGAAGAAGGAAAGAACCACAACGGGAATAACAATTGGTGGGGAACAGCTGAAGAAAGTGGAGAGTTTCAAGTATCTGGGAAGCCTGATACAAGATAATGGAAGAAACGATAGGGAAATAAATGAGCGGGGGAGACAGGCAGAAGCATTTCGGAGGAGTGTGAGAAGCATGTTATGGAGCAAGGATGTCCCTCAGAACAGCAAAAAGATCATATATCGGACGTACTATGTCCATATCCTGACGTATGCCTCGGAGACCTGGGTTATGAAAGGAAGGGAGAAGAGCAAAATACAGGCCAGTGAGATGAGGTTCTTGAGAAGAAGTATTGGAGCTACAAAGAGGGACAGAATAAGAAATGAGAGGACCAGAGAATTAATGAAGGAGGAACCATTACAGGATGGTATAGAGAAATCTAGACTTAGATGGTATGGACATGTAAAACGAATGGAGGAGAAGAGGATACCCAGGAGGATACACGAGGCGAAGTGGGAAGGAAAGAGACCAAGAGGGAGACCGAGAGACAGGTGGATGAAGGGGGTGGAAGAAAGCGTGAAGAAGAGAGGACAAGACTGGACAAGGGTGAAGGCTGAGAGATGGTGGGAAGACAGAAGACGTTGGACAGGCTTGTGTTCCAAACAGACCCGGCCAGTGGCTGGAAACTGCAAGACGATGATGATGTATCAGTTTTGTTATTTTAATGTAATGTACTGTATTTTATTCTAAAAAGAAAACCACGGACTTGTGCACTGACCCAATAGTTCTATACATTAATGTCGCTCTCAAATACGTGCTTGCTGCAGTAACATACAGCCTACATGTACTTTTCCTTCTCCACTGCAATTTATTAATGAATGCGGTTTCATATATTCTATCAAATTAATCTTAGTGTAAGTTAATTACATCCTGTCCAATAACTGTGTTAGTGCTCTTTTATGTCTTCCTGCACTGTAAGTTTCTATTGCTTTTGTGTAAAAACTTTAGTCCACTAACAAAACATGCTTCAAAAACATCTTTTCTCTTGTGCATGTACAGTATGTGTTCCCTCCCTCCTTCATATGTTAGTCATAGCTCAATAATGATAATCTTAGACTAGCACCTCTTAGGGTGCATGCGCTGGTGCATTGCTTGGTGCAAGGTGCAAAGGAGTACTTTGATAGGTTGATCACGGTGCAAACCTCCACTCATTCAATTTTAGGATTAGCGCAGTCTCTCTTTTTCCCTGTGCTTGTCTCGCTTGCTCCGCATGACTCCCCGTTCCTCGCATTCACCTCTGTTTTTTCCTCAAAGTACTAGTTTAAACCTTATTTGTGGATACAAAATTTACTTCTTCAAATTCTTTAGACTTCCTTAATTCTTTCTCTCTGATATCCTGTATGATTTCACCAGTATTTTTCTGAATGTGCTCTGTTGTAGTATCTTTCATTAGACAATTTTATTACACATGATTATTGTACTGCAATATGCATATAATTATGGCTTTATTGTCATGACTGAAAAAAGAATAGTTCCCACTTTGATTTAATTGGACCTTTGGGAGTCTTTGCTGTCCTCAGAGCAGGTTGCTCCATTATTATGTTGTTGTCTTGCGGTTATCTATTTCAATGATAAACAAGCCGCATATCAACGCACACTTTGTCGCACTAAGCCGAGCTTAACCAAGTCTCCCCGAGCCAAAACGCTCGTCCGATGCACAGAACCTCTGTAACTATGATTGCACGCGCAACGTGACATGCGTTTCAGAGGCCTTGCCTTTAGACCTTTGGTTGCTGTTGAAGAAGAGTTATGATACAGCGAGAGAGGTGTATTCCATTTGCTCTATACTCATTTCTGGATTGCAGCCAACACATTCAGGTCTGAGACTTAAAATCTCTGCCAGAGCCACTCTAATCTGGTTTTTAAGTTCCTCCTAGTGACTTGCTATTTATAGGTAAAATTTAAGTTTTGTCTGTTACATCAGAATTTCTTTTCATGTAGTATAGAAGCCTTAGATCATAGTTTTACCACCTTTTAAGGTTATATAAAATTATAAGAGTTATTCAGCATGATCAAGCAATGGCAACAGAGGTATTAAAGTGGCTAAGTTTTACAGTATGTCCTGGAAAATTAACTAAGATCCACTTACTTCCAATTCATCAGTACTACCATCTAGTGACATATCAGTGACCTAGAAGTGAAATCTCATATTCATCAGTTACATTGAAATGTTCTGCAACCAGCTCTTGCTTAGGGAACATTTCTGCCCTATTAGGCAATGTGAGATAAAAGGTTTTCATTCCAGACCATTGATCCAACCCTAATTAATACTCCACGGGTGTCTTAGGATTGAAACAGTTGCCTTCAAGAGACTGAGTGTACTCTATTCCACCTTCAAACACTGAATTCAAATCCTTTGGAAAGCAAGGAGTTTCCATTCATAACCCTACACCACGATGGTGCTGTTCCTTATATGAGAGGTCAAGGGCCCAGAGGAGCTAAAACTTTGACTTCTCCTTCAGCTTTGTTGTCATTGTGTCCTGTGCTGTTATCTGTGTGTTCTATAAGCATATTCACTGCTTTATACTTTTCATGCTTGTAATTATTAAGCCTCCGTTATTTCCTCCTGGCCTCCCCTCGAGTGTCCTAGCACTGCATGCTTTTCCTTCTTAACGCTGCTTAGCTTCAGCTATAGGAATTTACAACTTTACAGTCGGTCAACACGTATTTGTGCTCAATTAGGTTGGTCGGAAAAACTAAAACTCTACGTGAAAGAAATGATTAATTATTGAGCACTGTTTAAACGGGGCGAGTACACGGATGGCATGTTCCATTTGTGAGACAAACATCTTCAGATCTGTTATTAAGGCTTAATATATATCGATGGCGATTTTAATGTCACTCGCAATCTATTTGGGCTCAAATACGTGTTGGCAGACTGCAAAGCTTTCGATTGATTGTTAATTCAGCAACACTAAAAATTATTCTTTCAATCAGCTTATAAGTCTGTGGATTTTTTTTTTGCAATGTACTGCTTCACTCTTCATAAAAGCTTTAATATGTTAATGTACTCCAAATACCAGTGTTTGTAATTGTATAATATTATATTCATGTAAGCCCCATGTATTTGCCTATATTGCATTGTTCAACTTAGAGCTTTTAGAATTTAGTTGCATTTTATATTGTATATAAAACTAGTTTATTTTGATCAAGATATAGCAAGCTTACTATATTTTTTCAATAGTATGGTACTTCAGAGTAATTTTATAAGTTCTAATGAAATTTAAAAAATAGCGCAGAAAATCGGCCTTAGAATATCATGTGTTAAGATGGAAATTATGTTAACTGATCCAAAACTTGCAAACAAAATCACAACAGGAGAACAACAATGAAAATCATAGACAAGTTTAAATATTTAGGTATTGTATAACATTAACGAAAACCCAGTGTGGCAAATATAACAAAATAAGTGTCTTTCATTAGCTACAAAATAAAAAACATTACGAAAGAGTTACACAACCAGAAATAACATATTCCAAGTGAAATCATCTTCAAAACAACTAACACTGCTGAAATGACAAAATACTCGAAATAGAAAGACAAATAGTCAGAACAGGCATTAACTAACAAAATCAAGTAGATGGGCCTTGGAGACTAGATTCACAAGAAGATGGACTGGGAATGAGCATATTATTCGTGGGGCATTTAATCAGGGCACTGAAAAGCAGAATCAGCAGGAGAATAATAGAAAAGTTATGGAAGAGTAAGAGTAATATCAGATAGATTACAAAAATTAGGATTTTATGAGATAATTATAAATTACTATTGAGAATTTAATACAAAATAGACAAAATTAAGAAACTCAAGATAAACAAATGAACAATAGGAACGATGATTTCAGACGATGAAAGAAGACTGCATTTCGAGAGAAGGAAGAAGTACTGGACTGATAAACTCAAAATCCTTTGTTAGAATCCAAAAAATGAAGACCATAAAATGTAAACAAACAAAACATAGAAGTGTCTTCATATGACAGTAGTAATGAAAATTGGGGTTCTTTCCTTCCTTGACATTACTGTAGAGTAACACATAAGAAAGTTGTGTCCTACAAAGGCGTATTAGGGTTTTCCCAGTTAATGCCTGTGAATTCTTCAATCTGGTGGTCCCAGATTCCATGTAAAAATGTGTATAAATTGCCAGTGATCAATATTGTAAATCACCCGGCATTTTGCGCTGACAGAAGGGTAGGCATATAGTTAATCAGGCATAATGGACAAACATTTCAATGAATTTTATCAAAATTTTCACAAATTAACACACTAGTAGCATCAGTTACTGAAATAATCTGAGGCCCATGTTCTGCCATGAACATTTTCTTTTGTTGTCTGTAATTATCCATGTTTCCCTCACAAATCCGCCATTGATAACATTGTGGCCAGTGTTTTGTCGACATTATGGCCAGTGTTTTGTCGCATGTCACTACCAACATCACTATTTAGGTCACTGGTTATGCGCTGATGTTTTATCAGACTCCCTGATCAATGGAACAAAGTTTTCCTTATTATCATCTGCTAAAACATTCTTAATTGTGGAATCTGCATTCATAAGAACATTTTTGGCAGCCATTATGTAAGCAATAAAACTCGCTTTCTGACCCAATTTGTATCAACATAATCGATACATACATCAAATGAAAGAATAATAATAATAATGCTATTTGTTTTACGTCCCTTTTAACTACTGCGGCTATCAGAGACGCCGGGGTGCCAGAATTTTACCCTGAAGGGGATCTTTAACATGCCAGTAAATCTACTGACACGGCTCCCTCGCATTTGCGCACCCTCAAATGCCAGCTGACTGCGCCAGGATTTCATCCTGCAACCTTGCGAACAACAAGCGAGAACGTTACCGCTAAGCCACATGGCCGGCCACAAATGAAAGATCTAAGGTTCATCAAATATGTCTAACTAGGCAGACAACCGATGCATGCTTAGGATGTACTGGTGTTCCCTATGAATCATTAGTGAAAGAGTTATAACTTTTCTAGTCAAAATTCATTTTCTGTTGGCTGTTATGTAACTTATTAAGAACATTATTTTCCCAAAAATGTTGATTTTAAGATTTTGAAAACCAACAGGTGCAAGGCCATGGGAAGCAGAGTGGGTTTGAACCCCATCGTCAGTCGTCCTAAAATATTTTCAGTAATATCCCATTTTCAACTCCAAGCAGACTGTGCGGTCTATGATGATGTGGCTACTTCCAACTCCTTGCCCAGTTTCATTCACCTTAATTCATTTAATATCCCATGGATTCCTCTCATAAGATTGATGTCAGGAAGGACAACCAGCTGTAAAGAATATCCTCCAAATAGAAAACTCGTCTAACCTCATCCCTGAAC
This sequence comes from Meconema thalassinum, assembly GCA_946902985.2. NCBI lineage: Eukaryota > Metazoa > Arthropoda > Insecta > Orthoptera > Tettigoniidae > Meconema > Meconema thalassinum. The sequence continues at coordinate 581,716,813 of OX336391.1, read as the reverse complement.
CGTAGAAATGGGAATTTTAAGGAGTAGAAATACACAAATTTTGGGAACTTGACCAAATCTTACTTTTTGTGAAACAACAGTTAAATTTATTTCATGAAATAAATACATCTTAATATGGTACTTAAAAATTGAATAAATTTTAAATTGCATAAATAATTGTCAGTCATCAATCGGCAGCGTCTGTTTCCCAGGTTAGGGGCGGCTGCAAGGGCGTCTGTTTCCCATGTTAGGGGCGGCCTGTATAATAGCTGGCAGTAGCTTCATAAAATGCCTTTGGGAGTGGCGACCCCATCGTAATAATAGCCTAAAATGGAAATGGCACTTCGAATGAATCGGAAAAGGTTAGGGCGTACCCTGCAGGCGACGCGCAGTTCTTTTGGTACTGGGGGAACTGTGAGAAATGGGCGACCAGTAACCGAAATGAAAGTGGGAATCATGAATGTCATGACCCTGACAGGCAAGGTGGAGGAGGTGGTAGACTTCATGGAGAGGGAGAATGTTGGATTGATGGGGCTGAGTGAAGTGAAATGGAAAGGTAAAGGAAGGAAGAAATTGAGGAAAGGATATACATTATACTGGAGTGGTGGCCAAGAGGCCAAAAATGGCGTGGGACTGATAACCTCGAAACAACTGGAGGAGTATGTTGAAGTGGTCGAGTGTGTGAGTGACAGAATAATGAAAATTAGAATGAAGATGAAAAATGACATGATGGACTTCATACAAGTGTATGCACCACAGACTGGAAACACAGAAGAAGATATTGAAGTATTCCTGGAGGATGTAGAAAGAGTAATTTCAGATGTAGAAGTGGTGATCATGGGAGATATGAATGCACAAGTCGGAAACGAGAGACAAGGAAAGGAAGAAGTCATTGGACCATATGGATATGGGAAAAAGAACCGGGAAGGAGAGGAACTTGTAAACTTTTGTGAAAGGAATGGACTGATAGTGGGTAATTCATGGTTTCGGAAGAAAAACAGCAGGAAAATTACGAGATATGGTTGGGGCGATAGAAGAACAAAATCAGTAATTGACTACTTTCTGGTGGAAAGGACTAATCGCAGAAAGCTGATAGATGTGACAGCTTTACCAGGAGAAGCATTTGATGGGGACCATAGAGTTGTGGTGGCAAAATTTAGATGGGAAAAATTGGAAAACCTAAAGGAGATCAGAGAAAGTAAAATAAAAGTATGGAAATTGAAAGACAAAACCGTACAGGAAAATTTTCAGGAGAGATTGAAGCAACAAATCCCAGTTACTGAAGTGGAAAACATAGAAGAGGAATGGTCTCACTTTAAAAAGGCATTTGTTGGTGCAGCAGAGAGTGCTTGTGGTAGGACGTCAACAAGAGTGAAAGAGAAGGAGACACCATGGTGGAATGAGGAAGTGAGGAAAGCAGTGAAAGAAAAGAAGTCTGCATGGAAAGAATGGAACCGAGATCAAACAGAAGAAAGCAAAAAGAAGTATCACGACAGCAAACGGAGGTGTAAGAAAGTGGTAGGAGAAGAAAAGAAGAAAAGTTGGGAAGAATTTACACGAAGAATGGAAACAGATGTAAGTGGCAGTAAAAGGATGCTGTATGGGCTTCTAAGAAGTAAGAGGAAAGAAAGAGTTACTACAAAGCTAGTGAAAAAGGAAGATGGAGAGTTGTTAACACACCCAGAAGAGATAAAGGGACGATGGAAGGAGTATTTCGATAAGCTTTTGAATGTGAGCAATGGTACTGGTGAGATGGAAGTGACACAACCTGACGACTCTATAACAGAAGATGATATAACAATGCTGGAGGTGGAATTAGCAGTACAGAAAATGAAGATGGGAAAAGCAACAGGGGTGGATGAAGTCAGTGTAGAAATGATAAAGGCTGCTGGACCTGTTGGTATGCAATGGCTGTATCGACTGCTAAAGTGTGTGTGGAAATGGAAATGTGTACCAGAAGACTGGAAGAAAGGGCTAATAATACCAGTGTTTAAGAAGGGGGACAAGAAGGTGTGTGATAACTATAGAGGGATCACCCTCATATCACAGATAGTTTGATCATGACTTTCATAGATCTAGAAAAGGCATATGATAGTGTCCCCAGAGAGAAGGTATGGGAAACCATGGTTAAGAAGAGACTGGGAAGAGAAATGTTGGAAATGGTGCAAGCAATGTACAACAACTGTGTTAGCAGGGTACTGACCCCAGTTGGAAAGACAGATTGGTTTACGAACAAGACTGGACTAAGACAGGGGAGTGTGCTGTCACCTCTCTTGTTCATAATGGTGATGGATGAAATAGTAAAGGAAACAAAGGAAGCATATGAACATAAAGAAATGAAGTTACTGTTATTTGCAGATGATATTGTGGTCTGGGGAAGGAACACCGAAGAAGTGCAAAAACAACTAGATGCACTGAATGAAAATATTCAGAAGTATGGCCTGAAAATCAGTATAGAGAAAAGCAAGACCATGGTGATGACAAGAGGGGAAAGACAAGGAAAGGGCACTGTGAAAATTGGAAGTCAGAGTTTGGAAATTGTGGACACGTTCAAATACCTAGGAAGTGAATTGATGCAAACTGGTAGGTTGGACATGGAGATTGGCAGGAGGGTACAGCAGAGCAATGCATTCTATCAAAGTGTAAGAAAACTTGTTTGGGATAAGGAAGTACCAAGGAAAAGCAAGGAGGTAATGTATAAAGTGTATTATGTACCCATATTAACTTATGCAGCTGAGACTTGGACCCTGACAAGCAGGCAAGAGAGTAGAATCCAAGCCAGTGAAATGAAATTCCTAAGAAGTATGATAGGAAAGACAAGGAAAGACAGAGTGAGGAATGAAGATGTTAGGAAGGAAGTGGGGATGGGAAAACTAAATGAGAGAATTGAGAAGAATAAACTAAGGTGGTTTGGACATGTAAAGAGGATGGAGGAAAATAGAATACCAAGACAGATGCTGGAGGCGAAGTGCAAGGGTAAGAGACCAAGAGGAAGACCTAGAACAAGGTGGATGGATTCAGTGAAGAACGGCGTAAGAAAAAGAAATCTGGACTGGGACAAGATCGTGGAAGAAGAATGGTGGAAGGAAAGAGGAAAGTGGAGAAGTGCCATAAATACCCCGACCCGGCAGGAGCTGGATAAGGGGAAATGATGATGATGATGATGATGATGATGATGATGATGAAATAATTGTCAGTCTTACGGGATAGAAACAGGAGCAGAGGACCTTAATTCCTTAATTGCTCTTTTACGGAGCAGAACATCAAGGTTGTTTGCCTTGTCTAAAAGATGGTTACTGTATTGAAACAAATTATCTACTGTTAGAAACCGCCTAAATTTGGTGAGAAGACATTATTCTCTTATTGAATAAAACTTGCAAAATATGTTGATCAAAATCTGGTTCTAGGTATCTGTATCTCAGCTTATATTCTCAGTTGTATGCAGAGACTTGAAAATATAGCATCTTTATTTCTCTCAAAATTGACAGCTATTTCCTAATAATAATAATAATAATAATAATAATAATAATATCGTATGGCCTCGGGTGCCGGGTGCATGCTTTCTTATTTGACGCTCAAAGGGAAGCTTGCATGTCGAATTTTGTTGTTCCTTGGAGTGCTATGAAAGTCAAGGAGGTTAGATATCTAAGCTCCTTGACACTATAGCGCTTTCTAGTGGAGAATGGAGGAACTTTTTGTGTTGGCGGAAAACCCAGAGAATAATTTTGCCATTATGAACACGGCCTATTGAATTCGAATGGGTCCTTTTACATGTCACCAATGTATGACATGCGTGTAGTGATTTTAGTCGCCTTTCAAAAATCACCCATCATGGCCAGGAACGAACCTGCAAGCTTGGGGTTGGTAGCCCGACACAATAACCACTCACCCACCGTGGCAAGCAGCTACTTCCTGAGAATATTTATGTACCATATTGTAACTTGAAGTACGCTAGCTTTAGAACTTCAATACTAATTTATTTTCTTCTTGAACATAATACATGGAAATTCTTAAGGCTGTATCGCAAATTCAACTATAACAAGAAGTTATTGAATAAGCATTCCTTTCAAGTGAATTTTGGTCCTAAGGCACACTCTTAAAATATGTTTAATGCACCATATATTTTGCAGGGACCTTCTTAAGAACAGGATTATTTTAAAAGCAGATTCGGTAAAAAACAATATTTCATTGAATTTTCATTCTTTAAAAAATCATTTTCTTCTAAATTAACAAACATAACATAGCACATCAGATAGAATTTGCTGTACAATCACAAGTACTTGGCATTTTGAGTTGAAATTTACATTTTGTTGTACTTGAAATGCGTAAAATAGGGGTTTCACTTCACTAATAGGAAATTGTTATTCAGCCCATAACATTAATATTCTCAGGTATTATGAATGCTAAATTTTCAGGTCTCTTGTTTAATGTATTGCTTATTGTAAACTTGTTGGTTAATGCTTTGTGTCTAATGCTTTGTGTTTGTCTTGTAGAAGTTCCCCCACCCTTGCCCTCCTCCGCTCCACCCCACAGGAACATCCCCATGGTTCCTGGTCGAACCAACAGTCGGGAGCATTGGCAGCCAGATCACTCCAATTTCCACCACCAGGGTTAGTAGATATTTGCATCCGCAATATGTCATACCTCATGTTTAAGCATGGTGGGGATAGGGGATAAACCAAAACCACCTAGAACACAAGGCCTAAACACCCAAAATGACTGAGAAGAGGGGAGAGAAGTCATCATCATCTTGCACAGTTTCCAGCCTCGAGAGAGGCCTGGTGCAAATCCACACCTATAAGTGATCTCTGTGTCAAATGAGGATGAAATGATTGACGATATCACAGACAAGCATTGCCAAACGTATGATCTTGATCGTACAAACATGTTCATTTCAATCGTTGTATTATGTACAATCCAAACAGTAGGATCGTACACGTATTGTATGATCCTAGACCCTTTGTACCTTATTTTTATTCTATCCGATTTGCAACTGGAGGACAGAGTTTTGAGGAGAAATTATGTTGTCTTAAATCAGTACATGATTATGGCGAGTGCTCGGCATAACCGGAATTCGCTGTCTGTGCACTTAAATTGTCACATTCTAATGTTGACTGCAAGAGGGTATTCAGCAAAATGAATCTTGTCAAAGTGAAAAGAAATAGGGATAGGCTTGTGACTCCAACAGTGAATTGATGTTTGTTTGCTTAATAAATGAAGTATGTATGAGCAGTATGACTTGTATGTGCTGTCGGCCTTCAACATCAACTGCTTCTGGTGAACACAAGGCAAACCCATAATATACCTTACCACATTACTTTGATTTGATATCTGTAGTAATTTGTAGGAAATATTCTAGTCTAAATGATGTTAATTTTGTTCGGAAAACCACCTCCAGGATGGCTGAGGTAGGAATTGAACCCGCTTCTTCTCAGTTTTGCCTCTCGAGGCTGAGTCTACCCCGTTCCAATCCTCGGGCCAGATTTAAATATATTGGCCGAGCCTTTAGGTTTGAGAGGTTACAAATTTCAACTAGCCAGAGCGAGACTCCATATTTGTGATACCTGCTCTCATGGCTGCTAAGAAACATTTGAAAACAATTAATTTCTTTCAATCTCCTTAAAATTAGGGTGAGGGAGTTATTCGATGATGGGTAGTATTAGCAAATATACAGGAAGTGACGTCCGACAGTTAGAGTAATATGGTCTGATTAGTCATCCTTCACAATGTTTCTAACAAAAGGCCAGATTTGTATGTGGTGGACTAAAGAGGTCTATGCTCCATGCTGGTAAACATCTGTGATGGTGTGCGTCATAGTTTCACCATATTCCATTGGTCTTATTGTCTCACAGGATAAACTACTTCCAGGAATTATGTAGCCATTTTAGGTGACCAATGATGCAGATGTTTCTATGTATAAGGCATCCAACGTTTAGAATGAAGCATTGGTCTTATGGCGCGTTACGACAGGGTTGCCACTCCATGAGAGGAGGCAGTACAAAGCGCTTCGCGTACACTTTCCGCACATTCAGCGATTGTGCAGTGACGAGGACTTGAATTAAGTACTGTATAATAATACTAATAGTAGGCTAACATAACACATACAACGAAATTAAATTAACTATAACATATGCTAAATGTAACATAAAGAAAACAATCAAAATAAAAAAAATAAAGTACAAGCACAAGGAAATGTGTGAAGTTTCGACTGCAGTTAAAGTTGAAGTCCGTTATTAAAGAAAATACTCCTCATTGGCTTACCTTTCATGATTTATACTTTCGTTAGGTTTAAGATTCTTAAAATAACTGAACACATTTATTACGACCTGTTTTTCCCTCCTTCTGAGCACTTGACCACGCTTTCTTTTCACAAAACTATCCATTGTTGTACGTGAAATACGTAAAATACAACACGTTAAATCTAACAGAACTGCTGCACACACACACTCAAGATAGAGACAGCTGAACTACTGAAATAAAAGCTCGAAGGGCACAGTAATAAAGGTGTGAGTAGCAAGCTGCACCCCGCTGTCCTTCGAAACTTCATTCTTATAATCCGCGGTCAATGAACAGCCCGGCCTGTGTAAACAATTAAACCTACACTCTGGGTAAGCAGGTAGAAAACTTCTTCCAACATTCCTCTACAACTCGCAAACTGACATGACATGGTTATCTTTAAAATTAGAAAAGTTGGCAGCATACGAACTTTTTCAATGCTGCTATGCGGTTATGAGAGAATATTCAGAAGTTTTACCTACATGAAAATTGTAATTTTGCCAGTATAAAATATTTCAATAATCCATCATCAAGACGGCACATTTAGCTACACGTGTGTGAAAAATAGGCATCACAAAGTCGATGCAACATGATATAAGATCGATTTTACTAAAAAGGGGACACAGTTTATCGTTGTTTTTTTTTTTAAATATGGATATCTAATTTTTTTAGCATTTCTATCAAGTTTACGTAGTTCTAATATAGGACAAAAAAGATCGGCAAAACATCAAAACATAGTTCTACCCGAATATGCTGTTTTTTTCGACAAAGAAAAATTTTCGAGTGATATGGCAACAGTGGATTGCTGGAAAAGGACAGCGTCATACATGTCTCACGTGCAACAGAAAGAAAGAAGAATATCCCTATCTAACCAGTGCTTCATTCTAAACGTTGGATGCCTTATAGCAGTGGTGCAGTTTTCCAATGTCACAATGCACCAAATCACACTGTTAGATCTGTCAGGGATGGTTTGGTGAATATTGGGATGCTCGATCCTCCAACCTGAACATTATTTAACGTCTGTGGTTAGTTTTAGAGCAGAGAATCCTCCATTGGTGAAGGAACCTGCTCCTTGACAAATGGTACAAAATTCCTCAAAAACAATCTACCATTTACTGTATATGCATCTACTCCATGGTGAATAACAGCCGTGCTACAGGCTAAAACCAGTGTAGCATATTAATCTGTTGTTTTCATTATTTTGATGAGCACTTGTACATGAGAAGGTAACATACAGTAAGCCTTCTATTTCAATGATATTTACAATCTACAAAGATTTATGATGTGGGAATCAGCTATTTTATATGACTGCATGCAGATGCTTTTTTTTTTAATTATTTTTTATTTTGATAATTACTTGATTGAATGTGAATGTTTGAGAAACCCTTTGATGTAACTATATCAGAAGTAACTAGATGTAACTATATCTGCTTTGTCATTTTGGATCTATACTCAGGTCTTGTGGTCTTGGTAGTACTGGATATTCACTCTAAGTAATGTGAAAATGGATATCAGCAAAAATACTGTATGTATTTGAACTGATGATTTCTGTTTTCTTTTTCAGTTTATGGAAACGTTGGTCAAGGACGGCAGGTAAGGAATTCACAAACTGAAAGTATTATTAATAGCTAACCAATGGTATTACTTGCCATAAAGGGCAAGTTGAGAGATTTTAGCCAGTAGTCTGTTTTCTGCCTCCTTTTGCAGTTAAGGGTTGTTGGGCTAAAGCAAGTAATTGAGTTGTGATATTATTTCTTGAAATAAAAATTGGGTACAGCTGCCAAAGGATAAGATCATTTAACTGCTATCAGTCTTATGTATCTTCAGGGCAAAGTTTTCAAAATAACAAGTAGTGGCATCCCATGAATAAGGAATAAGGAAAAATTTTGTACTTAACAGGTTTTTGAAAATCACATAGGTAAACTTCTAGTAGTGCCCTGTATCACTGTACAAAATTTCAGGGTGATATCAGTAGTAGTTTCGGAGATATAGAATGCCGGTGAAATATTTCGCACAGCCGTCATGTTCAATTGGTGAGACGTAAGAAGATTTGAAGGGCACGGTCGGGGTGGGACAAAATAGTACTATGACCTTACAGAGTCTCACTGAAATCGCTCCAGCCGTTTACGCACACACATACACACACGGACAAAAGGTGATCTCATAAGCCTATTTTTTCATAAATGAAAATAGGCTAAAAATATAATCGTGGAAGAGAAGTTTGAGGGCACGAGACCAAGTGGGAGAGCAGCGAGCAGGTGGATAGTCCCAAGTTATAAAGATCACTGATTTACCTCTTCCACCGGCTGTAAGAAAAGCTGGTAACAGTCCGTGATTGCGCCGCTTAATTCATGGGGTCTCAACACTTGGCAATAAGTATAATGACTTGTGACGATGTGACATATATAAAAAATAAAACAATAAAAAAACCCTGGCACTTAGTCCCTGAAGCGCCTTAGCCTACCAAGCGACGACTGCCTGCCCTGTTGGCCATAGATTGTGGAGAGGTGCGTGGTCAGAACATTGGGTCCCCTCAGCCATTAAATCTTGGTTTCTTGACCGGTTATGCATACAAGCCCTGTGCAAAATCACATACTGGTAGCTAGAGGTGAACTATTTTAGTGAAATTTATCGCTAACTCCATCCACTATATCAGCGATTTACAGGACAAGTCTGCCCTCCATTTCTCTCTCGTAGGATTATTCCTTCTTTTCTTCAGTGACAGGGATGTGTTATAGAAGTTTCCATCATAAATTGCCTTCCTTTATGAGCCAACCCATCAACGGCAGATAATGAAAGCTACAGGGTCAATATCTATGTGCGCCCCGATAAACATGGCAAGCTTAGCCGGCTTTGACTGGCGCAGATCGCGGACGCGCATACACAGTTCAGCCGGTGGTTGGTGCGCACTTTTACCAAACATGTTCAATAAAGTGTACTTACAGTACTCGTAGCCGATGCTGAAAATGTCCTCCCTCTCTTGTAACACACACCTGACATCTTCTGATGAAAGAATGGACAACAATCTCATCTAATTTTTGTTCTGTAAGAACACTTTTGTCTGTTAACATTTTTTAGTATTTAAGGAGCCTGTTTCCTTGAATCGTTTAGCGAGCCTGCTAATTGTACTGGCATTAGGCACAGGTCCTTCTGGAAACTTGATTCAAAATTTTCGTCTTGTTCCAGAACAAGACCTTCTGCTTTTCATACACGAATTATGGATATACACACGTTCGTGCAATGTGAATTGGTGTTTAGGCATGACCAACAATCGCAGTTATCACAATACTCACTAACAGTGTAACACTAACGTCTAAGCTTTGCAGATACACATCCATATGAATGACAAAACACGTGTGAACTAACGCTATGAGTCAGCAGAGTGCGCCAACCACCGGCTTAAACGGGTACGTGCGCCCACGATCTGTGCCAGTCAAAGCCGGCTTAGCTTGCCGTGTTTATCGGAGCGCACATAGATAATGACCCTGTAGTTTAGTCTCAAGAACAAAGCTGTATTCTCACACCATAAGAATGTTCATGACAAATGGAGGGAGAGGAGGGAAGTTCATTTACAGCACATTTGCTGCTTTTAATGGTACAAGAAAAGGGTTCAGTCCTAATACAGTTAAGCAGCATGATAAAATTTCAGTGTTACATAAGGCCACATTTGAGTCAAGTGACTTATCTCGTTCCTAGATATTCTAATTTTGTTCATAACTATTTCAAAATATATCAAGTTATACTATCTTTTCTTTCAGCCACCTAATACCATGAATGATCGTCCGACTTCTTTACCACCATACATGACTCCCCCTCCTGCGATGGGCATGGCTACGAGCGGGGAAGTTCCTGTACGTCCCAGCGAGAGCTCCTCTGAGAGTGAACAGCAAGTGCCAACACGCAAGGACAAAGACAAGGACAAGAGATCTAGTGTTCTTAGTAGTCTCTTCCGCAAAAAACGTGCAACCCACTTGTAAATGTTCTTTTCTTTCTTTGTAATATATATATAGTTTTTCCTTGTATAATTCTATAAGAGAATCGAAGAGACATGAAATCCATTTAGCCTTTATGATAGGCATTTGATATACATTATATCAAATCAATCATCTAAAGATCAGGAATTCAAAGGCAGTGCAGCTGTGTGGTATCATTAAACCAATGAAACAGTGTACAGAGGACATATGGTTGATTTACGTACACACATAGCTCTAACATGTAATACACTTGTAATATAAATTTTATCAAAGCTTTTGATACACTTTCTTCTTCTCTCCTGTCTTCCTATAAGAGCTATATTATTAGTTACTGACATTTTGTCGGATTGTGTTACTGTATAGAAAGAACTAGAAAATAAATCGTGCATTTATTACTTTAGTCAAACCACAATGCCATCATTCATGGGTGTTCCTTGTGTTAATATATATTTCCCTTTCCCTTTCTTCCTTTCCTTTGTTTGTTCCTTCACTAACTCTCCATTTTAGAGTTGTTGAGTGGATTGATGGTTTCAGTGTCCACTTTTGAGGATGGCGAAGTGCCCTGCTGTAAGATTGTCCTTTTGTGTTTCGTTTATTTTTCCCTTGTTATTTGTCTTTTTTCCCCCTCCTCCCATACTTACCTGTCATTGTTTTCCTCACTTTTATCCCATATTTCTAACATTATTTTCCTATCCATTGCTTGTGCAATATAAATAATAATAAAATGGGGGCATCATTATCAAGTTAGAGGAAGAGAGACTCCTGAGATAAGTAGTTAATATACATATCAGGTAGAGCACGTCATCATAAGTGGTGAGGAGACAAAACACATGCAAGCCTCTTCTGTCTTCTCTCCCTTAGTGATAATAGCTTAGGTAAAATATATACAGGGTCTTACATATAAAATAAGAGCGGAGGCTTTGGTATCCGCTGCTGCAGTGGCCTTGGCCGAGCTTGTGGCGTGCCACGGCCCCCTGCTGTAGTAATGAAAGCGCGCGCATGGTACATACTGTACTTGCCCTTGCAATAAGCGTGCAGGTGCTCAGTCACCAGTCTGAATCTCAGATGTTAACATGAGACAGTTATCATTACATCGTATTTTTGTATGTAAAACTTATTTTAAATAGGAGTCGGCTCGGTGGGTACGTAATGCATTTGTTCAGGAATTTCCTGATGAAATGCCACCTTCACTAGCTCAGATTCACGTAATTGTACATAAGTTTGACACTACTGACTCAGTGCTCAATAAAAAGCTTAAAATTAAAAATCAGAAACATTACAGTGGCAGAACTCACTTGCGTCGGCCAGAATGTGGTTACCAGATACAATACCTGTATAACCCAGGAAGGATGACGCTTCCAGCATCTTTTATAAGGTAATATTTCATACAGTTGTACACACGCTTAAAGCAGGGGGCAGTGGCGCGCCACAAGCTCGGCCAAGGCCACCACAGCAGCGAATAACAAAACTGCCGCTTGCCGTTCTTACTTTATATGAAAGACCCTGTATATAGGCTATATTTATTTATTTACATATGTTACGCCCTCATTGGAGCACTTAACCAAAACAAGTATATACATATCTCAAAAACAATATTAAAGATTCAGCTTCTTATTTTTCTTCTTTTCCCAAAACATTTTCATTCTAGTCGACCTTGCCGCTCTCTCTGCATCGCTTATGGTGTAAGTTTTGCGGGTAAAGGTTTTTAAGGGAAGTCGGATGTTCTTGTTTTTCAAGATATTCTTCTCATCTTTGTTAGCAATTTGGGACATTGTCAAGCCGAGTTCATCCAGATCATTTTGAATTTCCATAAACCAAGAGTTCTTTGTTTTACTTTTGAAAAAATAATTAAATAATACTTTTAATTGTCTGGTATCCGGCAGGCGTGAGATATGACAAAAAAAAAAGCAATTTGCCCTTTTCGCATAGTATCAACTATAGACTCAGTTTCTTTATAAACCACTTCATTTGGTAATAGATGCCATTGACCATCCACCTGATGTTTTTTATTAATTATAGTTCTGAGAATTCTTCTATCAATCTTCTGTAATGTGTCACTATCAATCTTCTGTAATGTGTCAGTAACTGATCGAGTGTTTAACGTGAAAAGTGTTTCACAAGCATATATTGCTTCCGGTTTAATAACTGATAATATATATATATATACAGTGGAATCTCGTTAGCACGTTCTCGGTTACGTCGTTTTCCCGTTTAACACGACGATTTTCGTAAGTCCCAGCCCTATTCCTACTAATTACATGTTGATATATCCCTTAACACGTTTTCTATTCCCGCTTACGACCATCAAATTTCCGTTGTACTATTTGTTAGGGAACCGGATTTTATTCTTATTTTATTATAATATTCGGCATCTTGAAAGCAGGATGCAATATTGCTTCCTATTCTCTGATAGTTATTGACAGTGTAGACGATTAGTGTGTTTTGACGGTGTGGAAGTGGCTTGAGGTATGACGCAACACAGAAGATAGTTGACGGTGTAGAAGTGGCTTGAAAGCTATGACGCAACACGGAAGATAGCCGACGTGTCTCTCTCGCGCCAGTAGAACATGCCACCTATAACACGTTCTTTGTTTCGAAATACACCACAGATTGGCGTGCGTATGCCGGCCGACCACTAGTGTCTCGTCCTTCCGTGAATGCGGCAGCGTGCGTTTGACAACCGGCCGCCCCGTCATCTGTCGCGTAGCGTGAGTTATATAGCCCGTGAGCACAGAACCTTTAAACAAGGTCACGTTGCATATTTTGCGGCGCATCACTTTAGTACGATCGCATTTTTGTCAGCGCGCAGAATCGCTTTCAATACGATATGCGTTTATATGTACCTGAACACCAGTTTGGATACGATCCGATCCCACAATTTTACCGTCTAGACCTTGAAACTCGATACAATCTGATTCACGCAAGTACGCATTACACTACCGAAGACGTGGTGAAACCTAGTGATAATTTTGTTGCGTCGTATTGAAATAATGGAGGTGGCGCTCCAAAGTAGGAGAACCTTTGTATAATCCTCACCTTAAGTGCGTGGATGTCGTGTTTTTTTTTCTGTAAACGCGCGAGCATATCTAACCTCAAAGAAAACTTCGGTTATATCCAATCGTTCACGCCAAAGAATACGGCACTTCTTTTCCACAGAATATCAAGAAAAACCTGTATTTAAGCCGAAATCAATTATAGAAAACTAAATATTTCAACTCGTACTACAGTACTTCAATTATGAGTACGGTACTGGTATACGATAGTACATTATTCTCTTGTTTTGATTGCTCTCGTTTCTCTGTGCTGTATAAACTAGTTCTGTAATGCAACAATTCTGTAGGCTGTTTAAAATTGTATATTCGATAGTACGTACTTCCGATTATCACGTTTTTTACTTTTCCCTCACTGAAACAAGTTAATGATGTTTAATTATCATTTTTCATTAGTACGTTTTCCCGCTTTTTACGTTCAAATTTTTCGGTCTCTTGAAAAACGTACTAACAAGGTTCCTCTGTATGTATATATATATATATATATATATATATTTTATGATGTCCCGCTTATGTGTGCATCCATCATCTGGTAATTTGCTCTTCCTCTCCATTTTCCCCTTTGTAACGTGATACTGGTAATTAGGGTATAAACTAACTGTTGCAAACGTGAAAAGAAAAGAGAACATAAAGGCCAGGTACTTGAAACAGATCCTGCAGATCTCAAAATTTTCAGGAAACCGAACAGCATACATTATGACAATTGAAACATTCTTCCTGGAAGATATCAAGCAAACCTTTGGACTACCAGACACTGCCGCATCGACCGCCTCCCTTGAAGAAAGGAGACAGAAAGCCCAGCAGTTACCTGAAGGTTTCTACCAATCAGAAGTAATGAGGACCAACGAATGGAAGGGCCCAAACTACGTCATGTCTACACATGCTTCGGTGCCCATGGATTCATCAGGAAAATATGCTTAACCATCAGATTCCACGCCCCAGACGAAGGATGTATCTGTCGTCTCTGCAGCGTCTCGGGTACTACCTGATGAACTGTACAAAGCAAACACAACGCATCAACACACTTGCTATGGACTGGTAAAACAAAGTGACATATTGAAAAGTTATAAGATTGTAACCCCCAACATGACTGTACACATTGTGTTTAATAAAATCATTTATAATTAGGGTTTGGAAATTGAAGACCTAAAAAAAAAGTAACAGATATGCAGGCAAATTTGCCCTAAAAATGGGAAAATATGATATGCATTTGAGGGATATGTAGCAAGTATTGCAGTAGTACTAGCATAAAACGCGATAATAGTGTAACGTGTTTTTCGAGGGGTTTTTATGCAACTGGCATAAGTCAGTAGGAAGCCATTCTATATTTATTTACACGGCAAATTGTTCAGCCAAGAGAATTTTTCATGTTAATTTATTATTATTATTAATTTATAATTATTATTAAGGTATTTTCGGAGCATTTTATAAAAATTATTAGCATTCAGATAGGTTTTCTATGTCTTAGAAAACGCTATCAAGCAAATTATTACGAACGACAATATCATAGAAAATTATGTGATTGCGGAATTTTACGGAGTTTTCGTCAGTTAGGGTATATCGAGAGACGTGACTCACTGGGAATTCAAGTACACGCTTAATCTTGTCGGAAAGCATGACGCAATCCTGGGTCGCAGCGTCCAGGAAAGGCGAATAGTTGGAACGGAAATAGACTTCATCATCGCCGCGCCGAGTGTAATGACCCGGAGGAGGGGAAGATCGCGTGGTGGGTCAGCCAGTCAGTGAGGACCACGCAAGCTGAAGTCGGCTGAAGAGTGGGGGAGCCGACAGGTGCATATATCGTTCGACGCGGCGTGGTACGAGGACAATCTGTGAAATACTGGACGAGTATGGGTGCGCGTGCGAGTGGCTCCGATGTTCGGTGGAGTTAGCGACGATCTGTATAGAATTTAACGAGTACGGTTGTACGCGGGAATCGCTCCGATGTTCCGTGGATTGGAGGACTAACTTTTGTAAAACTTAACCAGTGCGGTTGTACGAGTGTTTGGGTCCGAGGTACGGACCATAGAATCATCTAATCTACCAGAATCTCATCAAACATCGACGAAGATGACGACATCCAGGAGACTGTGGGAAGCTCACAGCATCATCCAGTACGAGGGAAAGGCTTCGGCTATTTCCAGTGGTAAGCGCGAATGACGCAGAAATACGCAATCTCTCATTTCTCTTGGTTTTATATTTCATATTTCAGTAACTTCATAGCTTGGGAATAAGAGTAAAATCAATAATTTATCAGACTCCGTTTTCACGTAATTTTCTATCGGTAATATTCAAATCACAACGCTCCAATTTAAATTTTATACTTATTATCATTATTAATTTTGCTATACTTGTTTTATATAATAAATTCATTTCTTTTACAATGCAATCTTTGCTTTCAGTAGGTAGCATTAGATATAGACCAATTCCTTCTCCTGATACAATTGTTTGTTGGGTTAATGATCAAATCATACCACGATCTGAGTGAATAGAGTCTTGAAGGTGTTCTGCCAGAGCTAGACGTTGTTAAATACAAATTTAGATTTCAACATTGCATTGAGGTCTTGGCGCCCATTAAAACAACTTAGCTTAGGCAAAGGTAAACAGTTACATTTATCTCCCAACAGTTAGGGGCTAGCAAAACGTTTCATTGTACGCTCAACGTGGAGCAAAGTAATTAACGTTTCATTTGTCGCCGACAACTTGGGGCTGAAAACCTAATAACATTTGTGGAAGGAGAAGGGTATATATTTCTGTGCCTGTATTTTGGGGGTTATTTGTCTGTATCAGTGTATATCATTATGGGGGATGAGAAAGAAAGACAGATGAGGTTACGTAGTGGTCATCAACGGGAGAGTGATGATACGAGCAGTATGTCGAGTGATGGTAGTACCGGGGTAGCGGAGGTAAATCCCGATACTGAAACAGGGAGTGTAGGCGGCCAACCAGAATTAAAAACTTTACTTCTCGAGTTCATGTATCAGAACAAAGTTAGTAGTGATGCCTTAAATGCAAAATTAGAACAAAACAGTAGGGAAAATAAAGAAAGTACAGACGCTTTAAACGCAAAACTGGAACAACACAACGCTAAATTAGAACAAAACAGTAGGGAAAATAGAGAGAGTAATGAAGCTTTAAATGCAAAATTAGAACAGAATAATGCAAAATTAGATAAGAACAACAAGGAAATTAGTGTGAAAATGGAGCAGATTAGAGGAGAAATCAGAGGAGTAATGGAAGAGAAGGTTAAAGAGATCATTGCAGATGTAGACAAGAAATTAGGAAAAGTACAGGAGGAGTTGGAAATTAGAATCAGTACACAGGCTGAAAATTTAAAAGAACTAGTGCAACTGGAAACACAGCAGGTCAAAAAGCAATTGGGGGGAGAAATTGACAAAATTCAGGTAGCTACTAAAGAGGTTAAGGAACAGCTGGGGGGTAGAATTGAGAAAGTCCACTCACAAATAGTTGCAGAAGTAAATGATTTAAGAGAGAGCATTAGCAAGATTGAGGAGAAACAAGCAAAGCTATATGATAAAGTAGAAGAATCAGAAGGAAACATTAAATTAACAGTAAACAGTATTGAGAGGAAGGCTGAGGAGAAAATCGCAGAATTAGAGTTAAAATTAAAAGCTAGGATCAGGCAAGAAAATAGTCAGAATAGGCCAGTTTTTGTGAATAGCACACACAGGGAGGTAGAACTGGGTAAGTTCAGCAATCGACACGGGTGCCCAATGGAGTTCATGGACACTACAGAAAATAAATTCGGGGAGAGGTTGGAAAATGGTAGTATTGAGTGGTGCCAGGTAGTTGAAATTTTAGAACAAGTGTTTGTGGGGGAAACGAGGAATTGGTTTGCTGTCTACAGAGACAAGTTTACTGATATTAATGACTTTAAAATGAAATTCTGTGAAAAGTTCTGGAATGAGGTTATTCAGTCGCAGCATCGTGAGGGAGTAGTGTGTGGTAAATATAACCCTAAAGGAAGCTCCACAATGACCGAATACTTTTTAGGGCAGGTATTAGTGTGTAAATATCTGGATGGCTTGAAGGAGGAAAGTGATGTGGTGAGGTTGCTACTTAGGCACTTTCCCTATAGGATCAAGGAGGCTGCTTGTATCCAGAATGTAAAGACTATATCACAAGTAGAAAATTTGTTAAGCATATTTGATGCACTAGGGAGAGGGGGGTATGAGGACAATTTCAATAGGAACCAGGGTAATAATAATAATAGACCTAATGAAGCCAGGCATCAAGGAGTTCAAGGGAACGGTGGCGAAGGGGCCAACGCTCAAAATAGAAATAATAATAATCAGCTAAATCAGAACAGAGGAAATGGCTATGGTAATCAGTATCAAGGAAGGAACAATGATTTCAGGGGAAATAAAGGGAGGAACAATGATTACAGGGGAAATCAAGGGAGAAACAATGATTTCAGGGGAAATCAAGGGAGAAATTATAATGACAATAATTACAACCAGAATAGGGGTCAAGGAAGAGGACAGCCTAGTGGTAGTAATATACAGCCAAACAATGACAACACAGCCCAGAATAACCAGACCAGTTTAGGAGTTAGTAGTACTACGGCCAGCTGTAGCGGTTCTTATACGCGAACCAGGCTGCGAAGTAAGGTCAGAATCTCAGTCTGTAGCATGCCCTGTCCATACAATTATACAGGAACCCTATGACCTAAATGTAAGAAATGAATTATTACATGAACTAAATGATGAAGGTATTATTCAGGAAGTGGTTAGTAAGAGCCCCATAGTTAAATTTAACGTGTCTGAGGCGTACACAGATGTTTTAATTGATAGTGGTTGTATGAAGAGTTGCATAAGTAGTGCATTTTATGATAAAATGAAAGGAACTGGAGTAAATTTTGAGGAGATGCCAATTAAAAGCACTTTTGTTATCACAGCTGTTGGGAAGAGGTCTAAAGTAATTTCTAAGCAAGTTTTAGTAGACATTAAAATTAATAATCATGTAGAGAAGCAGATTTGCCTTGTAATTCCAAATTTAGTATTCAGTGTTATCTTGGGTTCAGAGTGGCTAAGTAGAGTGTCTGGTAACTTATGTTATGATGTAGGGAGTTTGAAATTTAAATGGGGAGATTCTGAAGTAGAAGTAGCGTTCAATGACCATATTCAGAGGAGTAGTATTGTAGGTGTGATTTGTACTTTAAATTAGATATCGCCAGCCGTAGAGCGGGGTTCTCCATGTTTTGTGGGCAGTGTGATTACGAACGGAAGTCTAGAGGACTCGTTACGTGATGCTGCATTTCAGGGTAATATAGAGGTGGAACAATGTGTTCGGCTCTATGATGTGTTATTGTGTAATAGGAGAGTTTTTGAGGATCGCATTGGTATGGCCAATTGCTATACACATTCATTGAACGTTATTGATAGGTCAGTATTCACAGGACATAGATATCCTGTACCTTTCGCTTATCAAAGTGCAGTTGAGGCACAAATTAATCAGATGCTTGAAGATGGGATTATTGAGCACTCTAACAGTCCATATGTTAATTCTTTGATCACGGTACCCAAGACCGACGGCACTGTTCGTATTTGTTTAGACGCTCGTTTGGTTAACAGTAGAATTAGTTCAGATCAGCTGAAATCTATGTCAATAGAGGAATTAATGCAAACATTTGAGGGGAAGAAGTATTTCACTTGTGTAGATTTGAGTTCCAGTTTTTGGCAAGTGCCACTTATGTACGAAGATAGACCATTTACAGCTTTTAGTCATAAATATAACCTTTATCAATTTTGTAGAACACCTTATGGGTTAAAGAGTAGTTCAGCAGCTTTAATTAGGGCTTTAAACATCGCATTAGGGGATGACACAGGAGAGTTTGTAACCATTTACATTGATGATATGGTAATTAGTTCACGCAGTTTTGAGGAGCATCTACGTCATTTAGATATAGTTTTTCAGAAGTTAGATCAGGCAGGGTTCACTTTGAAGCTGTCTAAGTCGTCATTCTGTCAGTCAGAAGTGACATTTTTAGGTCATAGAGTGTCGAGTAGAGGTGTAACACCAGAAGAAAGTAGGGTTAATAAGATACTTAACGCAGAGGTGCCACAGAATGTTAAACAGTTAAAAACATACCTGGGAATTTGCAACTTTTTCAGGAGGTTCGTTCTTAAATACTCAGGGTTGGTAGAACCATTCAGGGAATTGCTTAAAAGTGGGACTCGGTGGAGATGGGAGTCCAAGCATGAACAGGCTTTTAGAGCGCTGAAGGAAGGTTTTGAGAAAGCTGTAGTGCTGAAATATCCGTTAAAAGATAAGGAATATGTGGTTATGACAGATGCTTCACTTATAGGCATTGCTGGAGTATTATGTCAGAAAGATGATGAGGGTAATCTGTGCATTGTATCTTTAGCCTCGCGAGGACTGACAGCAGCAGAGAAAAGATACACGATTACTGAGTTAGAGCTTTTAGGTATCGTTTTCAGTTTAGGGAAATTTAGAATGTATTTAGTAGGGGGGAAATTTGAGATCCACATAGATCACCATGCATTACTGTATATGAGGACTTGTAAACTCAGTTCTAACAGAGTTAGTAGGTGGATTCTTGCTCTGCAGGAATACGAATTCACAGTAAAATATATTAAAGGTAAAGATAACATTCTTGCAGACATGCTATCGAGGGACACTAATTTATGTAGGGATTATCCTGTGGTTAAAGCAGAGGACGGTATTTTAATATGTGCATGTGTGGACAGTAGCAACAGGGCATCGTTACAGACACTGAGAAATATGCTAGTGGAGCAACGTGATGACGTTAAGTTAAAGGAGCCACTGGCTAGGTTGGAAATAGGTGAAGAAGAGTATGTGAAAGTAGGACGGTTCACGTACAAGATGCAGGATGGGCTTCTTGCAAGGAAATGTAGGAATAATCGGTGGGCAATATGTGTTCCTGCCACTTTGCGGGAGGAGCTAATTTGGTTCATTCATAGGGAATTAGGACACTTTGGTGCTGCCAAGGTCTTCTATGAAATTGGTCGTGACTTCATTTGGAGTAAAATGGGAAGGGATGTTAGGAGGATTTTAGCTAAGTGTGACACCTGTCAAAGGAGTAAATATCCAGTTAAATATTTAGTGGGGGAGAGATCTGCAGTTCTCACCAGTAGTCCCGGCGAACTACTGTGTGTGGATTTATTTGGCCCGATCGTTAAAGGACAGTACGGCTACGAGTACATTTTTATAGTTATTGACGCTTTTAGTAAGTATGTCAAGCTATATCCGCTAAGGAAAGCCACGGGACTAGCGTGTAGCCGTCTG
This sequence comes from Meconema thalassinum, assembly GCA_946902985.2. Lineage (NCBI taxonomy): Eukaryota > Metazoa > Arthropoda > Insecta > Orthoptera > Tettigoniidae > Meconema > Meconema thalassinum. The sequence continues at coordinate 581,696,244 of OX336391.1, read as the reverse complement.
ATCATTAATAAGTATGTACCTGAGTTTGGCATTCCTCTCAGAATACTATCTGACAGTGGACCACAGTTTACTGCAAAGAAATGGAGAACCAGTATGCAGGAAGCTGGTATAACACACGTTCATTCCTCTGTAAGGTACCCTCAGGGTAATTCTGCAGAGCGTCCATTAAGGGAAGTGGCTCGTCTTTTTCGGACTCTAGTGCATGACAAGCATGCGGCCTGGGTTGGACATCTTCCCAAGGTCGAGACTTGGCTGAATTCTGTCCAGCATGAGAGCACGAAATTGACGCCATACGAAGTTCACTTCGGAAAAAGACCACAAAATGAACTAGCGAGGGTGTTGGGATTAAATGAGGGTAAGCAACCGGGGATGGATTACATTGTCCAGTTGGTGAAACAGAATTTATCTAAGTCAGCACAAAAGAGAATTCGCCAACAAAAAGAAACTAAATTTGACCTATTCGAGCCGGGAGACAGAGTCTTACTTAGAGTGCCGAAACAGTCAAATAAGCTAGAGAAAGTCATGTCCAAGTTCTTTTATCTCTACGAGGGCCCATTTATAGTTTCCAAACGTATTGGGAAAACAGCATATGTGCTGGAGAATAGTGAGGGAACAGATTATACGGAACGTATAATATACATAGTCTACGAAAATATGTGTCATAAAGTGAGTGTGTTTAGCTGGCGAGCCAGCCTATCAAATGAGTAAGTGTGGTGTCTGGTGCGTGGAAGATCTGGTCTTCAAGGCAGGCGTATCAGAAGTCACACAGGGGGGTAGTATGTAAGTAAATGAGAGTTTTTAAGGTACAGGGAAATATGACGGGATTGTCGGATGCTCTTGAGCACTAAAATGTCTCGATACACCAAGGCCAGAATTTGGTAGCGCTGGTGAATTCCCATTTGCCTCCTAGAGATGGGTGAGCGCTTGAACAGGTTATTTTTGCTTAAGGCGTCCACGAGGCAAAAGATGGGCCATCAGAATGCGAGACAGTCCTTCATAAAACTCATACATATCAGGACACGTGATTTCTGTTTACGGCCTCGCCATGTAAGATTTGTAAGTGTGTAATTTAAGATAATTTGTACAAAGGTATTATTTGTGTGAGGAGAAATGGTCTGTGTTGAGAACTAGTATTAAGTAGAATATGGTCTACGGGAACTTAACAAGACAGGGCGATTACGGCACGGAAATATTTGGTGTTATATGTAATGCGCATTTACTGTTTTTTTTTTTCAGAAGTCAATATTAATTTCATCTACTTTAAAGAGAGATTAAGTATTATGGTCACGAGGCGCTGCCACAATAGTGTGATCGTGTGCTCAGTGATAAGTGAGATTAAATTTCACCATAAGGAAGGGACCTCCAGTGAAATTAGGAAGTTCTATGGTGATATAAATATATCAGAACACCTTCAATGCGTGTGATATGACATCATAAATACATAGTGCTCACACATTAATTATGTCTATTTCTCCAACATAGAGAAATTTGAGAGGCGGAAATATCCGTGGAACACTATTCTATATGTAAAACATTGGACTGGTTGCAAAGTGCAATCCATAGTGACAACAAACTTTGACGCAAAGTGCGTGGAGAAAAATTATGAGTGTATATATCTGTAATTTAGGGTGATTTCATTTATGTAATATGTATTTTGGATGGGGTTTATTAACGTGTCTGGGATAATCGGATAATGGACCGTCGTCACGGTAAATCATCCGATGATCCGAGGCGAATATGTAACGTGTTTTTCGAGGGGTTTTTATGCAACTGGCATAAGTCAGTAGGAAGCCATTCTATATTTATTTACGCGGCAAATTGTTCAGCCAAGAGAATTTTTCATGTTAATTTATTATTATTATTAATTTATTATAATTATTATTAAGGTATTTTCGGAGCATTTTATAAAAATTATTAGCATTCAGATAGGTTTTCTATGTCTTAGAAAACGCTATCAAGCAAATTATTACGAACGACAATATCATAGAAAATTATGTGATTGCGGAATTTTACGGAGTTTTCGTCAGTTAGGGTATATCGAGAGACGTGACTCACTGGGAATTCAAGTACACGCTTAATCTTGTCGGAAAGCATGACGCAATCCTGGGTCGCAGCGTCCAGGAAAGGCGAATAGTTGGAACGGAAATCGACTTCATCATCGCCGCGCCGAGTGTAATGACCCGGAGGAGGGGAAGATCGCGTGGTGGGTCAGCCAGTCAGTGAGGACCACGCAAGCTGAAGTCGGCTGAAGAGTGGGGGAGCCGACAGGTGCATATATCGTTCGACGCGGCGTGGTACGAGGACAATCTGTGAAATACTGGACGAGTATGGGTGCGCGTGCGAGTGGCTCCGATGTTCGGTGGAGTTAGCGACGATCTGTATAGAATTTAACGAGTACGGTTGTACGCGGGAATCGCTCCGATGTTCCGTGGATTGGAGGACTAACTTTTGTAAAACTTAACCAGTGCGGTTGTACGAGTGTTTGGGTCCGAGGTACGGACCATAGAATCATCTAATCTACCAGAATCTCATCAAACATCGACGAAGATGACGACATCCAGGAGACTGTGGGAAGCTCACAGCATCATCCAGTACGAGGGAAAGGCTTCGGCTATTTCCAGTGGTAAGCGCGAATGACGCAGAAATACGCAATCTCTCATTTCTCTTGGTTTTATATTTCATATTTCAGTAACTTCATAGCTTGGGAATAAGAGTAAAATCAATAATTTATCAGACTTCGTTTTCACGTAATTTTCTATCGGTAATATTCAAATCACAACGCTCAAATTTAAATTTTATACTTATTATCATTATTAATTTTGCTATACTTGTTTTATATAATAAATTCATTTCTTTTACAATGCAATCTTTGCTTTCAGTAGGTAGCATTAGATATAGACCAATTCCTTCTCCTGATACAATTGTTTGTTGGGTTAATGATCAAATCATACCACGATCTGAGTGAATAGAGTCTTGAAGGTGTTCTGCCAGAGCTAGACGTTGTTAAATACAAATTTAGATTTCAACATTGCATTGAGGTCTTGGCGCCCATTAAAACAACATAGCTTAGGCAAAGGTAAACAGTTACATTTATCTCCCAACAGTTAGGGGCTAGCAAAACGTTTCATTGTACGCTGAACGTGGAGCAAAGTAATTAACGTTTCAATAGAGCAGACACTTTTAATTGTACAAACTGATAGAACTACAATACCTTTCAATATTCATTCGGTGCAGTAGCAGCATAGCCTTGGAACGCAGTTTCCACTCACTTTTCTTAAAAAAGAGGACTAAAAATGTAAGTATTATCATGCCTTTTGTATCTGTTAGACGACACTACCTAACAGGAAATGCAGTTCACTGCTACAAGTGCGACCAATCTGTTCATATATGCTGGTTGCGAAAGGCAAAGAGGGCTGTGACGCGACTCATCAAGGCCGAACTGAACAAGAGATAATAAGAGTTTCCTTGCTTACTAATTGCTTCGAGCTAAATTTCTCTACTGGGGTGGCATCTTACTCGAGACATCCGTACAGAAGCTTTTTATCCGAATTAGGTCTTCTAAACCTGCAATCTGCTTATTCTAGGAATACAGAGAAAAATATATCTACTGCACCAGTTAGAAATACCACGTTTGAAATTCCACCCAGATAACTTGTACCTTGTCAAAATTTAATCAGAAGTTCTCAAAATATAACCAAATATGACTTTATATCACTAGAATGAGCAAAATATGGTGAAAACCATAAAAATGGGCAAAATATTAATTAATACAAGGGTCGAGTCATAAGTCATGGCAACTATTTTTTTCTCGCGAACGGGAGACGACACGGAAAATCTACTATATGCATTTTGAAATATAGGGCATGTACGTATGCATAGTGCATGAAGATAAATTCTGACATCAGGAGATGCTCGTAGGTAAGTGACAGAACACAGGCCATTGGTAAACATTTTTTATTATGGTATAGACAGCAAATACACAAGACTAGGTACAAAGGACAGGTCTCCACTGACACCTTCGAAATAATCACCCAAGGTGTTTACTGTGCGTTGCCAGCGATGGTGCAGACGCTGAACACCATTCGCTGTATGTGTATCACTAACGTGTAACACCTCCCTCCGAAATGCTGTTACGATGTCTTCTTTGTTAGCAAACAGTCGTCCACATAGTGGCACGGCACAATTGGTACATCAAAAAGGAATTGTAATACACTGCATTGACAGTGTACCCCTCACGCACTGAATGACACACAAGAACACCTTGAACATCGTATGCCAGGGTGACCCTAACCTTATTGGGCGACGAATTTTGTCGAACCTTGTGTCTCCGTGGTGACCCCTGATGACACCATTCACTTGACTGTCTCTTCAGTTCAGGTTCATAAGCACGTGCCCATGTTTCATCGACTGCAATAATGTGATTCAAAATAGCTTGTCCTTCCTGCTGAAACCTCTCCAGATTGATGCAACATGTTTTATAACTTGTTCACTTCTGTACCTCCGTTAAGTGATGTGGCACCCACTTTGCACAAATTTTACGCATCTGTGGGTCCTTGTGTAAAATGCGCCGTATTGTTGCCACTGGTATTGCTGTATGTTCTTGCAATTCCGCTATAGTCCAGCGCCTGTCCTGAAAACACTGATCGATCACCATTATCCGTACATCTTTGTCCATGGACACTGGACGGCCTGGGCGAGGCAAATCGGCAGTTGATACTCTACCCCGTTTGAACGTCTCCACCCACCTCGCCACTGTTCTATGGGGCATGGCATGCACACCTAATGCTTCCCGTAGCTTTGCATGGCATTGGCGTGCATTTCTGCCGTGGAGAACTGCGATTTTAATATACGATCGTTGCTTCTGCTTGTTGACTTCCATTGTGTGACGCTCTCACTCACACACTGAACTTGGGGGCATGCTCAGACCCACACTGTTGTTTACATACACCATCTAGTGGCATCCTACGCAAGTACATTCCGTGCGTTTCCAAATACATGTCGACATTGTAGATTTTCAGTGTTGTCTCCTGTTCGTGAGAAAAAGAATAGTCGCCATGACTTATGACTCGACCTTCGTAGGTAAAATGAAATTGCTTTGAACTAGGTCATAGACCCTTCATTAGCACTCATTTTTCAAATTTCTGGCCAAATAAACTGAAAAAATATGATTTTTCCTTAACTTACGAATCTTAGTGAAATGTTTGTGATAAGATTTACAGCAAAGCTTGCTGAATATGCAACCCAACTCCTCAAGTGTTTGTAGTTTTAACCTCTAGCTTTTGTCTTTTGCAACTATATTCCCGTCTTCCATTCTTCCAACCTCTCTTCTATCTAGGTATTTTGTCTTATGCCTTCTAGGATTGGCGATATTGCATGCAAGTCGTCCTATTGCAAGTTTATCCTCGTATACCTGCTTGGTTTTAAATCCATATGGGTGTGAAAAGAAGCACTAGGCCAGGTAAGAATGCAGTTGAAGTAGATTAAAACAACAACAAAAGCCATCACAGTGCTCTAGAATTTTTTATGAACCTTTGTTGGTTGATAATAGAGGAAAGGTAGTTGTGGTTAGAGGTTTCCTTGGAACTTTTATGGCAAAAATATAATATGCAGGAGTGGTACAGATACAGTTGAAAACTGTTTATGTAACCCAGTTGTACGTAATTCTGGTTTATGCATTGTAAGTCCCGATCTATATACCATTTAACTACATAATTATAATATATCTCAGAGTTGTGCACAATTCTCTTTGATACCTAGGTTATTTTTGATAGTGTGAGTGAGCTGTGCATACTTACTTTTGGATTTTATTATTAGCATTGGACTTACAGATTGGATTTCGGTTGGGGCAGGTTTATACCAAGGTTCTGCTTTAAGTCCATATCTGTTTGACCTAATTCTGGATGAAGTGTCTTGCGGATTAAGAGATCAAGCCTCCTGATGCATGATGTTTGCAGACGACATTGTGTTGTGTAGCTCCATCATAGGTGTCGTAGAGGAAAAACTGGAATAGTGGGGGACAGAGGACTCTGGATTAGCAGGAAGAAGACTGAATATATGAGGTTTAATACAGATCAAGACAGAGATCAGAATGCAAGGGGAAACGTTGAATAGAATGGATGAGTTTAAATACCTGGGTTCGTTGGTGACTGGAGATGGAAATCTGGATGAGGAAGAGTCACACAGGATTCAGGTAGGTTGGATAAACTAGAGCAAGATGTCAGGAGTAATCTGTGACCATAGGATCAAGCCTAAAGATAAGGGAAAAGTATATAAAGCTGCAGTAATGCCAGCATTGCTGTATGCCTCTGAAACATGGCCAGTACAGAAAACACAGTTGTCGGAAGAAGATGCGCATGACCAGGCTAAATGGAGTAGAGCTATTAGTATCGTCCACCCCACATAGGAGTGGGAATAATGTATAGAGAAAGAAGATTTTTTTTATTATTCCCCTCGCCAACCCTAGTGCAGTGAAAGATTATGAGACGTAGGTACTAACCATAAGATTAAAGTTTCACGTGATAGAGCGAGAAATAAGTCTGGCACAAATCATACACACGACAGTAAAGGAGTTTGTCTTTGACAGTCTAAGAAACTAAAAGTTGAACTTGCGAACCCGCAGCATGATTTTTCATGGGGTGCAAGTCGAGTCTGCTGGAAAAAATAGAAAAACAAAGCCTGCTGCTATGCTATGCTGTTGACAATTTTACCCCCTTCCCCGTCATGACCACACATGCAGGCTTGGAACAGCTGGGTATATTGCAGATTCTAGGTCTAGACGAAGGTGCGGAGTTTCGTGTTGGCAAACCAACGTGATCGATTTAAAATTCTTCAGTGTGCTTTCATCAACTTTGGATGATAGAAAGAGAATAGCTGATTTTAAGATAAAATTAGATTTAGATGGAGAGTGAAGGAAAAGCCACATAAGTCGAAAGCTGGAAGCATAAAAGTGCCAACAGTTAGACTGTGAAGCTTATTTCACTTTTTGTACCCCCATTGGAAAGGAGAAGACTATTTTTCAGGAATTTCATAAATTGGGGTCCCAATCTACAAAACGTAGTCCTCTACAAAAGGGAAAGTTTACTGACGTGGGAAAGGGTCGTTAACATGCTTTTTGTTGAAATTGCTTTAATCAACCTATTAGCGATCACATGCTAAAATCCAAAGGCATAGGTTTGCTAAAATGATGAACAGAAGGCATAGGCAGGATGGCTGAAGGTTTTCAAGAATAGTCTTGCAAGATCTTGTTAGTGCATAATTCTGGGTTATGCATAGTTGATCTGATCCCCTTCAATTACATACAAACCAGTCTCAACAATATATACAAAATTGGTATTACAACTTTCCAGTTGGTCAACACAATATAAGCCTAATCCCAATTACTGGGACATGCGAAAAATAACCTGGAAAAAAAAACAAGCACACCATGTGATTAAAATATAATATAAGGAAGGGATATGATTGTTATAGGGGATCTGAATGCTCATGTAGGAAGAGAAAGACAAGGGTATGAGAGTGTGCTTGGACCAGAGGGTTGGGGCAGAGGAAGGAAAGAGATTGTTGGACGTCTGCCAAAGGAACGACCTGCCAGTTGGGAACTCCTGGTTCAAGAAAAGAGAGAGCCACACAATCACATGGTACAGTGATGACTTGACCAGGTAGTCGGTGGTCGACTATATACTGTATGAGAGGGAATTAAATAAGAACATCACGGACATCAAGGTTATACCATCGGAGAACCTGGATAGCGACCATCCATTGCTGGTAATGAACCTGAGAGGGACTAAGGAGAAGAAATGGACTGAGAATCAGGAAAGACGTATAAGGATATGGAAACTGAAAGAAGGGGATAGAAGGGTCGAGTACCTCAAAATGGTAAAGGAAGGAATTCCAACAGATGAAGAAAGAGGAATGGGCTAGATTTAAGAAGACACTAGTAGGTGCAGCAGAAGCAGTATATGGGAGTACAAGTAGTAAGAAGAGGTGGAAGGAAACACCATGGTGGAATGAGAAGACAAAAGATATAGTAAGGGAAAAGAATAGAGCCTTTAGGAGGTGGTATCAAAATAGGACGGTAGAGACAAGGGAAGAGTACCAGGCAAGAAAAAAGGAGGCGAAGAGAGTAGTGGCTGAGGAGAGAAGAAAGTGGATGGAAGAGTGGACAAAGATCATGGAGGATAGTGAAGGTACAAAAAAGGTCCTGTATGGGATGGTAAAAAATAAGAGGCGAAGGATCCTACGGATTATGTTAGAATGGTGAACAAAAGGGGACAAGAGATAGAAAATAGGGAAGAACTGAAGAAAATGTGGAAAGAATATTTTGAAGAACTTCTGAACCCAAATGGAAACCAATGCGAGGAGGAAGAAATCGGGGAAGAGGAAGATGGACTGCAAACAGAAAAGGACTTAACATGGAAAGAAGTGGAAGATGCAGTGAGGAAGATGAAAGGAGGGAAGGCACCGGGTGTGGATGAGTTGAGTGTGGAGATGGTGAGAGCAGTAGGAGAGGTGGGGATACAATGGTTTTACCGAGTGAAGACAGCATGGAAGGAAAGGAAGACCACAGAGGACTGGAAAAAGGGAATAATTGTCCTGATCTTCAAGAAAGGCAGTAGAACAGAATGCAGAAACTATCGGGGAATAACACTGATGAGTCATTGTGCAAAGATGTTCGAGAAAGTTATGGAAAGGAGAATTAGGACAAGGATAGAAGGAGGGATGAAGGAAGAACAATATGTCTTCAGATCAGGAAGGTCCACAGTGGATTTGATTTTTGCTGTAAGGCAGTTACAAGAACAGCATTATGAGGATGGAACAGATCTACTGATGGCCTTCCTGGACATTGAGAAAGCATATGACAGTGTATGCAGAAACCAAGTATGGAAGTCCCTGGAGGATAGAGGAGTAGAGAAAAGGACTATAAAGAGGATAAAGGAGATGTACAAGGGAAGCGTGAGCTGTGTGAAAGTGGGAGGAGAGAGATCAGACTGGTTGGAACAGGGAAACGGCCTGAAACAAGGAAGTGCACTGTCATCGTTACTTTTCATTGTGGTGATGGATGACATAATGACCATAGTGGCACAAGTAATTGGGGAAGGAAAGATGAAAGCAATGGTGTTTGCAGATGATTTGATGATTTGGGGAAACAAGGAGAAGGAGGTACAGGAACAGTTGAACGTGTGGGAAGGAATAATACAAGGATATGGGATGAAATTTAGCATAAATAAGAGTGAGATGGTGATCACAACAAGGAAGAAGGAAAGAACCACAACGGGAATAACAATTGGTGGGAAACAGCTGAATAAAGTGGAGAGTTTCAAGTATCTGGGAAGCCTGATACAAGATAATCGAAGAAACGATAGAGAAATAAATGAGCGGGGGAGGCAGGCAGAAGCATTTCGGAGGAGTGTGAGAAGCATGTTATGGAGCAAGGATGTCCCTCAGAACAGCAAAAAGATCATATATAGGACGTACTATGTCCCTATCCTGACGTATGCCTCGGAGACCTGGGTTATGAAAGGAAGGGAGAAGAGCAAAATACAGGCCAGTGAGAGGAGGTTCTTGAGAAGCAGTATTGGAGCTACAAAGATGGACAGAATAAGAAATGAGAGGACCAGAGAATTAATGAAGGAGGAACCATTACAGGATGGTATAGAGAAATCTAGACTTAGATGGTATGGACATGTAAAACGAATGGAGGAGAAGAGGATACCCAGGAGAGTTCACGAGACGAAGTGGGAAGGAAAGAGACCGAGAGGAAGACCGAGAGACAGGTGGCTGAAGGGGGTGGAAGAAAGCGCGAAGAAGAGAGGAGAAGACTGGACAAGGGTGGAGGCTGAGAGATGGTGGGAAGACAGAAGATGTTGGAGAGGCTTGTGTTCCAAACAGACCCGGCCAGTGGCTGGAAACTGTGCAAGATGATGATGATGATGATAAATATATTTGTTTTGTTCTATAGAAGAGGGAGAAAACTAGAGCTTTGTGCGCCCTCAAATGCCAACTCACTGTGCCAGGATTCGATCCTGCAACCTTGGGAAGAGAATGGAAGAACTGCCCGGCAATGAAAAACAGAGCTTTAGTGTGACTGATACCATTTTCCTTTGAGGCAAGTGGGAGATGAGAACAGTTCAGTGGCTTTATGGCTGCATCTATTAAACAAATGGATTTGCTCCACAGTGTTGTTTTGGAAATAATATCACAACACTTCAACAAAACAAAACAAAAAAACAAGTTCGTTTAATTGGTTTTAGTCAACATAATTTTCACTATGTCTAAACTAAGACTGTTCATTTCATCTGAGAAAAACATGCTCCACACAAACATTAAACCCAAGTAGGATAAGACAAAAACTTACAAACAACTCTGTATTGTTGTTGTTATACGGTATGTTATATGTCTACTAAAAATGAATCATTCTTTGAAGGAGGGAAAAAGCCACGACATGTACCTTCCTGGAAATAGTTTGTTGGAATGCTGGGACATGGTTCTGAAATAAAACATATGGGATGTCTGGGACCCCCATCCACGGAGACTTTCTTTTCGAATATTTTCCTGTGCATTTCCATGTCAAACTGTAGGGCAAAGCAGTAATTTTTGTCAATATGTTGATCGCTGAATAAGCCCCAACAAGGTAAGAGTTAACTAGAGTTCTAAATGTTATAAATAGACCTTGGAAGTTTTTGCGAATGCCAGAGCCAAAGTTTGTGTAATCGAATCCTGGCACAATCAGTTCACAATTGAGGGACCTTAAATGTGGGAGATTTATTAGCATGAAAAACAGCAAAATCTTAGTGGCATTATTAAACCACAGCAGTTAAAATAGATATTAAACCCTATTATTATTATTATTATTAATCTTGATTGGTCACATTGGACCACTTGAGTCGTTCCACATTCACTTCTTCTTTGAAGGTAGTACTGCTTGGTTCTTGCGCTCTTTCCAGTACTTTTTCATTCTTTCAGATCGGGATTTTCTCAACTCATCTGAAATCTCCATAGGCTTTCTGTGTGTCATTTCTGCAGAAAATTTGTGACTTTTAAGAATGGTGTTAATTTTATTTTTCTCCTCGGCATCTGTTATCTTGAGTCCAACTGCTTTGAGATCTTGTTGGATTTCTTGGATCCATTTTCCTCCAGTTTTCTTTCCTAGATTTCCCCTATATATATTTATTTTAATCATCTAGAGGTACTGTAGACAGGACAACCCATTCATTGTTCACCCTCCTGGCCTGTGCAGTGGATCAGTGCCTGCTGCACTCATGGTACTTCAACTGGGATGTGGAAAGTTGCAGTTTTCCACTTTTGAAGCCCTGGTTTTCATTTTAAATCAGTGCCTGCCATGGTGGGTGAGTGGTTATCATGTCGGACTACCAATCCCAAGCTTGCAGGTTCGCTCCTGGCCATGGTAAGTGATTTTTGAAAGGCGAGGAAAATCTCGACACGCATGTCATACGTTGTTGGCATGTTAAAGAACCCATTTGAATTCAGTAGGCCATGCTCATAATGGCAAAATTAATCTCGGGATTTTCCGCCAACACAAAGTTCCTCCTTTCTCTACTTAAAAGCGCTATAGTGTCAAGGAACTTGGATATCTAACCTCCTTGATTTTTATAGCGCTCCAAGGAACGACAAAATTCAACATGCAAGCTGCCATCTGGGCGCAAATAACTAAGCTTGCACTCGGCACCCGAAGCCATACGATATTATAATTATTATTTTGAATCAGTTATGTGCTGAATTTATACCTTCAACTTTAAACAAGCTTACAAAAATTCAAGATGTCTCAAAAAGGAACAAGTAATTTAAATAAATGGCATCTGTGCAAAATATATATAAATGTAAAATCAATTATATAACCTTGATGAAGTTTATTTATTTTTATTTATTTATTTACATAGGTCCCAATGAGCCTGAGCTCGTGTTAGGGACAATCAAGTAACATAGTTACAGCATGGCATATATATAATTTTTGTAACATTATTGTTTAGTTTAATAGTAACTTAGATTGCTAATGACTAACTTTACAGAGATAATACGGTATGATACATTGCATTGCTTAAGGCTATTGTACATTGGCTATTCATTCCTTAATAGGAAGTCTTTTGTTTTCTTCTTAAATGTTTTTATAGAGAAACTTTCCCTTATGCCTAATGGTAGCGAGTTGTATTCTTTTATTATAGAGGACATAATTCCTTTAATTCCAAATTTAATGGATTGGGAATGGCTGGTGAATATTTGATTTACTCCTCTTGTTGCATAGTGATGAATGTCATTTGCATGGGTAAAATGGATGTGTGTGTGTATCAATTTGTTTTCTAATTTGTATACAAATACTGTTGCTGACATAGCTATTTGTTTTTGCAGTGGCATAATTTTAGTTCCTGAGTACAATTCATTTGAGGGTGTGAGCCAAGGTAATCCAAAGATAGATTTTATAGCACGTTTCTGGAGTATCTCAAGTTCTTTTATCAGCTCCTTCTTACAATATCCCCATATGAAATTCATGTACATTAGATGTGAATGTATCAGAGCAAAGTATATATTTTTCAATTGTTGGCTAGTAAGACAGCTATATCTTAATCTGAAAATAATACCAATTAAAGGGCTGATTTTATGTTTTACATTTTCTACATGATTTTCCCAGGTTAGTGTACTATCTAGTGTGATACCTAAGTATGTTGCCGATTTAACCCTTTCTATTTCTTTGTTGGCTATGTTGACTATGTTTGTGGTCACAATCTTGTATGATGGTTTATGGAAGAATAAATATTTTGTTTTAGTGATATTGATAACCATTTTGTGTGCTCTCAACCAATCCACCAGCTTATTGAGATCATAATTAATATTTAGCATAATTTCCTGTTCAGATGTTCCCAGATAGAGTATAAAAATATCATCTGCAAATAGTTTAAGCTTGCCTTTCAATTCTAATAATACTATATCATTAATATAGGCCAAGAAAAGAATTGGTCCTAAGACAGAACCTTGAGGTACTCCTGTGTCAATTCTCATTTGAGATCCTTTTACATTATCGATTGCGACATATTGTTTTCTGTTAGTGAGGTAGTTCTTGAACCAATCATGTGCCACTCCTCTGATGCCTGCAAGTTCTAGTTTATTAAGGAGAATCTTATGGTTAACCAGATCGAAGGCTTTTTGAAGGTCAATTAGTACACCAGCAGCTAGTTTGTTTTCATCTAATGCCTTTTCTACATCAGTTACTACTTCAAATATAGCACTATCAGCTCCTCTATTTGGAATAAACCCATATTGGCAGTTTGCAAAGTAATCATTTTTCATGAAGAAATTCATAAGTCTTCGTTTAACAACGCTTTCTAGAACCTTGCTGATGGCAGATATAATATTAATGGGTCTGTAATTTGATGGGTGGGTTTTGTCCCCTTTTTTGTAGATCGGGACCACCCTAGAGACTTTACAGGCATCGGGGAATATACCAGTCATCAGTGAAAGATTTATTATTTTGACAAGATATGGTGTAAGGCCCTCAAGACACAATTGTAGCATGACATTAGTAGTGTTGTCCTCACTTATATTGTTTTTGTGTTTTAGGGAGTTTATAATTGATTGTATTTCATTAGCATCAGTAGGTAACATAAAGATTGTCTTAGTGCTAGTAGTATTTTTATAGCTTGTAATGCCCGAGGTAGAACCGTTTCCTTGATTTTCCCATATACTGTTAGCAATATTGACATAATATTTATTAATTTCATCACATATATTTTCCTTTTTTTCGACATTTGTGCCGTCGACTATAAGTTTGACAATTTCATTTTTCCCCTTCTTTGGTCTATTTAACATCTCATTAACAACACTCCACACTTCCCTCTGATTATTTGCATTTTGAATTTTTTGGTCAAAGTAGTTTCTTTGTAGATTTCTCTTAAGTTTTGTAACTTGGTTGCTAATAATTTTATATTCTTCTAAAATTTCTGCAGATGGATTTTTAACTTTGGTTTTTGTATATATCTTATCTTTCCTGTGTATTAGTGCTAAAAGATCTTGTGTGATCCAGGGTTTTATTGGTGGGGCACTTGGCTCCTTATTCGTATATTTCATAGTACAGGCTTCTATTCCTTTATTAATAAAATCACAGAATTTATTGTAGTAGTCATTGATGTTAGTTTCATTGCATACAAATTCTTGAGTTATTAAATATTTATTAAGTTTTTTGTAGTTTATTTTATCCTTTTCTATTGGCCTATCATCACATATTGAGTTCCTGTTTATCTTTTTGTTTCTCATTTCACAGATGAGTAAATGGTGATCACTCTAATCATTATCAATATTATAGACATTACATATTTTGTCACAGTCGTTCGCCAATACATGATCAATTAGAGTAGAGCTAGTTTGTGTTACACGAGTTGGATATTTTGTATTACATAAGACTAGACCGTATGATTTGACTAGGTTAATATAACTACTAGTATATCTGTCCCCAAATAATAGATCGATATTCATATCACCTAGTATTATAACAGGATTCGTTGAGTAAGAACTAATAATTACTTCGAGATCAGTTAGAAAGTGTGGAATGTTGCTTTTATGAGGGTTATAAGCAGTGATTATATTGTATTCTTGATGGCCTTTTCTCACAGTAATGTGCAGTATGCTGTGGGTGGAATTTATTTCCTTTACAAGGGTACTGCTACATTTGTTTGAAATATACAAAGATACTCCCCCGCCAGTTTGCTTTCTAACTATGTGATATGCAACATATTTCTTAATATTGAAAAATGATGATAGGTCAGATAGATGTATTGGTAGTTACAGAAACCTGGGTGAAAAGTAATGAGGCAGATTTTTATAACTTCAACAATTTCACAAGCGTGTTTGCTCATAGAGATGACAAAGTTGGTGGGGGTCTGGGTATTTATGTATCACACAAATGGAAAGTGAACGTTAAAAGAAAGTGTGAAATGAATCATAGTTTGATGTGGATTGAGGTATTCAGAGATGATGTTAAAAGTAATAGGCCAACATACAAAAGCATTGACATTATTGCAGCATATAACCCCAATAGAAGCAATGCCATACCCTTCTTAAATTCATTTGAAAGTTTTCTTAGCCAGATAAACAATAAATTATGCATCTTCCTCGGAGATACCAACATTGATATCCTAGCTGATGATCAATTAAGAAGGAAATATCTAAATTTAATAGCATGCTATGGTTTTAAACAATGCAACACTAAATATGCTACACGACTTTGTGACACTGCAGCTACCTTAATAGACCACGTGTCACTAAACAATTCAGAATTAAGTTATAAAATATCAAATGTCAGCAATGATATTAGTGATCACAGTATATTAATTCTTGATATTTCCAAGACCAATTATAGCACGTACACTCAGTCACATAAGCCGACAAAATCAACAACACACGAGGACTCTTGGGATAGGCAACACACTCCTGAAACTAATATATCTATAAATGCAGATTCCCATAATGATGCAGATAGTACTGTTAACTCTCTATATAACTCTTTCATCAAACAATTGAATCTAAGGAACAGGCATAGCCAAAGAAAAATAACAAACAATACTAACAATAACAGACAGACTACTAACTTACCATGGGTCACAGCTGAACTCCTTACACTTATAAAACAACGAGACACTCTGCATGCAAAGCTCAAAAATCCCCTTCACAGAAATAATAATGATATGAACCAAGAATACTGTAGATGCCGGAATAATGTAACAAACTTAAAAAGAAGACTAAAGTCAAATTACTACTCAGATAAATTCAGAACATATGGAAACAATTCTAATAAAACTTGGGAGACTATCAAAGAAATCATACACAACAAAAAACCAACAGTTGAGACATGCACTTCACTTGAAATAGACAACAAAATTATCACAAACAATCAAGAACTATGTGAATCATTTAACTTGTTCTTCACAAACATTGCTGGAAGTCTAGCAAAAGCTATTCCTGAACAGAAGGAAATCCTCAGTAAGGACCACAATCAGTCAAATTCTCTCTACTTATATCCGACAGATGAAGCAGAGGTCAAGTCCATCATCACAAATTTAAAGAATAAAAAGAGCTGTGGATTAGATAGGATCAAGACAAATTTCATTAAAAACAATATACAATCATTTATTAAAATCTTGGTTGAAATGATTAATGAGTCCTTAGTTACTGGCATGATACCAGATGACTTAAAAGTGGCCAAAGTAGTTCCTATATTTAAGGGTGGTGACAAAAGAAATACAAATAATTATAGACCTGTTTCTATTTTATCGGTAGTTTCAAAAATTCTGGAAGAAGTGGTAAAAACAAGATTGCTTTCATTTCTGAACAAGAATACATTCTTTCATAATATGCAATATGGATTCAGGGAAAATTCTAGTACTGAGGCAGCAACTATTGACCTAATAACAATGCTACAAGAAACTATTGACAAAAATAATATGGCAGTTGGGTTATTTATTGATCTCACAAAAGCCTTTGATACAGTAGATCATAAAATACTGTTATCAAAATTAGAAAATGCTGGTGTCCGAGGTATAGCACTAAAATGGTTCCAAAGCTACCTTATTGGAAGAAAGCAGCATGTAGCTTTGAATAAATGCATAAGTTCAGGAAAATATATAACTCATGGAGTTCCACAAGGATCTATACTTGGACCTACATTATTCTTAATTTATATAAATGATATTGTGGAATGTAATTTGAGAGGGCATATCAAATTGTATGCAGATGATACAAATATCTTCTACACTGGGAAAGACATAATTGAAATCATACAAAATGTGCAACAAGATATAAATACTCTCTCACAATGGTTCCAGGCCAATAAATTAACAATGAACCTACAGAAGACCAATTACATGGTAATTTCAAAGCAAAGCATGAAAGAAATCACACATGACAAAATATATATAAATAATATTGAAATAAAAGAGGTTAATCAGGCAAAGTATTTAGGTCTAATCATCGACAAACACCTGACCTGGATTGAACACGTTGAACGAATTGCTAAGAAACTCTCACCTATAGTAGGGATCCTAAGGAAACTTCGGTATCTTATTCCCCTAAACCTTGTAAAACAAATCTACTATTCACTTGTACATAGCAAGCTCCAATATTTAAATGTTATTTGGGCTCACTGCAGGAAATCCACACTGAATGATTTAATGACTATTCAGAATAGGGCTATTAGAAACATATTTAACCTTCCTTACTGCACTCCAGTAAAAGATCTGTACATCAGAAGTAAAATTCTACCCCTCAGCATAAGTGCAGATCTCCGAGCAGCTATGCTAATATACAAAATTAAACACAACACAATACTCTATAGCTCTCCCTACATCTTGAACTCGGACAATCATTCTTATGGAACTAGGCATGCGAAGGACGTAGCCTTATATATCATTCACTCTTCTAAATACGGTAGAAATAGTTTCAAGTTCTCTGCATCACAGTCATATAATAAACTTCCCGATGAAGTAAAAAGTGCACCAACTTTGTCAGTATTTAAGAGGAAAACTACGAAAGTATTGTGGGAAAAATTCGATGCATCGTAATACATCAAATAAGCTTAAAAATCCTGTGCTTATCATTTTAAGAGACCTTGGTCTAAACAATCTTAGATATAGTATCAACTTTACTAATAGGCCTATGCCCTTATTCATCAATTTGTGTTACCTTCAGAATTTTCTTCCTGGTGTGTAAACACACATATTACTGTACAATTCCTCTGTACGAGCCTATGGCTCTTTGGAATTAATTGAATAAATATCAACATTTTTGTTTGTTCTGTTAACCAATTTTCTGAGATTGCTAGGACATCTACACCTTTGATTCTGTCTAACATTATTAACTCTGGTTCAGGAAAATGGTGCAATCCTGCCTGAGGGCGGTTGACCTAGATGACCCGTCCACAAAAACAATAAATGCTGTCAAACTTGTTTACTACATTTGGGAGAAATTCCTCAAGAATACCATTTAAACAAATATTTGAATTTCCCGCTAAATTGTGTGGAAGATTTGTCTTTGTCGTATATTAATAATAATGATATTTTCGCAACTATTCTCATATCGCTATTAATTTATGTTTACTTTATCTTCTTAGCATTCTGACCACCTGTTTGTGTCATATCACAAATTATTGCAGAACAGTAGGCAATACGAAATATTAATATTAATTTATTATACGACGGACAACATGCCGCTCCTCTTTGGACTTCAGGACTTCTCTCCGATGATTGAAGGTCTTTGATTTATTGACGTTTGAGTTGGATTTTTGAAGTGATAAAATGTCATGACTGCGGCAGTAAACCTATATTTCTATTTATTTCTTTTTCGTGAAAAATGTAGACACTCTGCAATGGTACATCCGACTTAAAGGGATGAAAAATGTGCATTATATACATTATGCAGGAAAGAGATGATCAGTCGAAGGAATTAAATCAAGAGGCTGATTGTGCAAAGTAAGGTTATGCTAAAATAACACTTGCATCGATACTAATGCATGACTAGATCAAGTAGATTAACATAAGTGAAAATATTATTTTTATGCACGGAATTCATTACTCTAATGTGAATGCCCATGTCGAATAATTAATGTACACCTGTACATATTAAGTTAAATCTCGTTTAGTTATTTAGCGTTTTACTTGTCCTTTCCAGTTTAGTTGCGAGGGAAGTAACTGCGATTGAAATAGAAACCCGCTGTGTTCGTTTGATACAGGAGGTAAGCAGTTATGGAATCTTCTTTAAAGAAAATGTAGGCTACTGCCACTCGAAATTCTAATTATTTTTAGGTTATGCTGGAATTCCTATAAACGGGATGACCGCAATTTACCATAGAAATTAGAAGATACACCTAGGTCTATTTGCATTGTCTCTGTGCTATCAACAGCTTAAGAAAGTCTAAATTCATGCTCAAATTGTGTACCATATTGAATCATATGATTTAAGTCACTCGAACTATACCAATCTGAATTTAGGAAAATGCATATCAGTAGTACTGTATGGAAACTGCTCTACTTTAAGTCAGTGAAATTGCACGTGCAGTAATTGATAAAAATGAGGCAACTATTTTTACCCTACTAGACCTCAGTCAAGCCCTTGATTGTGTGGATCACAAAATAAGTTACTATCTTTCGGATCAGCTTCTAACTGGATTACGTGTTATTTAACCAGACGTTTATATTCTGTGAGCTGCCAGAATGGTATTGACATTTGACTGGAAATTCCACGTCAGTCATTACCCCTCTGCCTCTTGACCAATCCATGTTCGCATAGTTGATGTCATAATACTCGGTGTTGCAATATTACAGCCCACGTGCTTCAGTGCCTGGTCAGCTGTATCTCTGGCTTGTACAGTTTGGCAACCTCGTTCTGAGACCACATGGCGAGGCGAGAACTGTTAATCCCTTTCTGGCAGCTCACAGATTATACAGAGAGTTGCATGTAGTGAGACAACGTCATCATTGCAAAAGTCGGCTGTTGGTATCCCTCTGGGTTGATTACTATTTTCCGCATTCATAAATGGCATATCTGATTCCATTCATAAATCTTTTTATCTACTCCATGCAGATGATCTACTATTAATTAAGTTATATATCCATTCGGGGATAATATTCCATTGCGATGCCGCCGCGATAAAATTCCCCTGAAACAAAATGGCGTCTACCAAGACGTCATCAACGACGTCACTCCTCTAGCAAGCTTACGGGAAAAGCCTGGGTAATAGGGGTTTTTGGGTGGGGAAACACAAAAACCTTCGAATTCGCGAGATTTTTTTACGCATCGAAATCTACAATTGAGCTATGTAGCACAATTGCATATTTCGATGCGTATAAAAATTTCGCGATTTCAATTGATATTTTCAATTTCCCGCATCGAAATCAACAATTGGACTATATAGATCAATTGTAGATTCCGATATACCTCGTATTTCTTACAATTTCATAATTTAAAAAACTTGCATCGAAATCTACAATTCACCTAAATAGCTCAATAGCATATTTCGATGCGTAGAAATATTTCACGATTTCAACTGATATTTTCAATTTTCCACATCGAAATCTACACTTGGACTATATAGATCAATTGCATATTCGCTATTTCTTACAATTTCATAATTAAAAAAACGTGCATCGAAATCTACAATTCACCTAAATAACTCAATTGCATATTTCGATGCGTAGAAAAATTTCGCGATTTCAATTGATATTTTCAATTTCCCGCATCGAAATCTACAATTGGACTATATAGATAAATTGTAGATTCCGATATACCTCGTATTTCTTACAATTTCAGAATTAAAAAAACGTGCATCGTAATCTACAAAAATAGCTCAATTGCATATTTCGATGCGTAGAAAAATTTCGCGATTTCAATTGATATTTTCAATTTTCCGCATCGAAATCTACAATTGGACTGTATAGATCAATGGTAGATTCCGATACACATATAACTTACTAGTAATTCTTACAAATTCATAATTGAAAAAACGTGCATCGAAATCTACACTTCACTTACATAGCTCAATTGCATACTGTATTTCGATGCGTAGAAAAATTTCGCGATTTCAATTGATATTTTCAATTTTCCGCATCGAAATCTACAATTGGACTATATAGGTCAATTGTAGATTCCGATACACATCGTATTTCTTACAATTTCATAATTAAAAAAAAGGGCATTGAAATCTACAATTCACCTACATAGCTCAATTGCATATTTCGATGCGTAGAAAAATTTCGCGATTTCAATTGATATTTTCAATTTTCCGCATCGAAATCTACAATTGGACTATATAGATCAATTGTAGATTCCGATACACATCGTAATTCTTAAAATTTCATAATTCAAAAAAATTGCATCGAAATCTACAATTCACCTACATAGCTCAATTGCATATTTCGATGCGTAGAAAAATTTCGCGATTTCAATTGATATTTTTAATTTTCCGCATCGAAATCTATAATTGGACTATGTAGATCAATTATAGATTCCGATACACATCGTAATTCTTGCAATTTCATAATTGGAAAACCGTGCATCGAAATCTGCAATTCACCTACATAGCTCAATTAAAGATTCCGATGCGTAGAAAAATTACAAAGTATATCGGAATCTGTAATTGATCTACATAGGCCAATTGTAGATTTCGATGCGGAAAATTAAAAATATCAATTAAAATCGCGAATTTTTTCTGCGCATCGGAATCTTTAAATGAGCTATATAGGTCAATCACAGATTTCGATACAATGTTTTATAATTATAAAATTAAAATAAATTACGATGTTTATCGTCATCTAAAATTCAGCTATATAGGCAAATTACAGATACAGATACTAAATTTTAAAAATATAACCTTATATCGGAATATTTTCGTAAATATCGCCGACATAATTTAACTAAGTAGACCAATTACCCATTCCAATACAAAATCGTGTAAATGTAACCCTCGATTAAAGCATTTTCGTATGTACGGCGTATCAAATGAGGTAGGGAAATAAATCAATTACAGATGACGAAACACAATGCGTTTCTTTTCTGTTATTGAGTTGTCACCACCCAATATAACCTATAACCAAGGATTTTCCCATAATCTTACCAGAGAGGCATTTCGTCAAGTGGATGATAACATCACAAAAGAAGCCAATTTGTTTTTATATAAAAGTTATGCACAAACGATCGCGGTCTGTAATAATCGCCAATTGGCATCAATACGGTACATTAACACATTTCCCAGGCATACACAAAGCTAACCTAGCTGCTGGCAGACGCATTAATTTCCATCAAAACCACAAACACAACCTATCGCTAACACATTGTAATATTCTTATAAAACATTGTGGTCAATAATGTTATGGTTTTGTGTAGTTTCGTTGGTTTTTCAAAGTTGTCAATAATATTGTTTTTGCTGGAGGGGGGGGGGGCAGCCCCCCCCCCCCGTTCGGTATTTTTATGTTTTCCAATATTGGCTGCAAATACTTGTATCTCAATTAGAAATCACTATCCTTAACATGCTGTTTAATAACGCCTCACAGACATACTGTATGAACCGTCAAAAAATTACCTATATAGGTTCTTGTAAATGCCAATTTCTGCCTATATTTTACCCACCCATTCCTATTTTACAAGGCGTATTCCCCCACACAGTGCAACTTTTCAATTACCAGCAACAACCAAAAGAAATAAATGAACAACTTTATTAACACCCACCAATGGATCCCACAGGCCGTATTATTCCCCATGTAGAAGTAGAAGAATCGCCAACACAACCCGCGAACAAGTCGCTGCTAATATCAAAACGCTAACGAGTAACGCCATTCACGAATTCAACAATTTCATTACAAATCGTCAACACAATCCCGCACACGACACTGCTAATATCAAACTCTTGTTCTATAAATTATTCACAGGAATAATAATTGTTAAAATTACGTTTACGTTTACAGGTGAAAAAATGGACGACTTCTTCCAACAACACCACGCGCGAAACTGACGTATTAATCAGCTGACAAGCATGCGCACCGACTCCCGGCAGGCAAAGCGTCAATACGTCAGCCGCGACATCACGGTGACGTCACGGAGATCCCTAAATATTCCCCAAACGCGGCCGCATCGCAATGGTACAATGAACCTTCATTCGAATATCGCTAATATACAACTAGCTAACCAACTTAAATAACAATCTCTTATTACTTGTGGCATGGCTAGATCAAAATGGACTCAAAATTAATCCAACTAATGTCAAACCATCATTCTTGGATCATATCAAATGTCAAGTAAGATAAGCAAGAATCCTCTCCATCCCATAACAATAAAATATCAGTGCATTCTGTTTGGTAATGATGTGAAGAATGTTGGGATGTTTATAGATGAAACAGGTCTATGGACCAATCAAGTGGTGGAAGTAAACTTAAAAGAGAAGGAAACTATTTCTGCAGACTAAAACAAAGTTAACTCTTATAAAAACTCTAGTTATACCCATTTTTGACTTCCGTGATGTTGTTTATAGTGACATCAACTCACAACTAGCTAGCAAGCTATAGAAAGCACACAACTCGTGCGTTCGATTTATCTTTGGATGCCCACATCATTCCGTACTTTAACAAAATATCCTGTCTTACAACATACTTTCTTGCAGAAAAGTTTACTAAACTTTCATTGCACCATAGTCTAAATACATGATCGCTGAATACAGTAAACTCTCACTAATTCGGACTAATGGGGGCGAGGTCCAGTCCAAATTACAAATATGTTTTCTAAAATATTGAACTGTACAGTACAGCAGGAAAGATAGGAGAAGATAAGATGAAAGCAATGGTGTTTGCAGATGATCTCATGGTCTGGGGAAACGAGGAGGAAATTCAGGAGCAACTGAAGGCTTGGGAAGAAACAGTGGGAGAGTACGGATGGAAGTTCAACATTAGTAAATGTGAAATCCTGTTAACGACCAGGAAAAAGGACAGACCAATGAGTGGGATAACACTTGGAGGTGGACAGCTGAAGAAGGTGGAAAGTCTCAAGTACTTGGGAAGTATAGTGGAGGAAAATGGGAGAAATGACAAAGAGATTACGGAACGTGGCAGACAGGCAGAAGCATTTCTGAGAAGCATTAGGAGCTTAGTGTGGAATAAAGATGTCCCACAAAAAAGCAAGGAAGTGTTATACAGAAGCTACTATATCCCGATACTGACCTATGCTTCAGAAACATGGACAATGAAGAAAAGAGACATAAGCAGAATACAGGCAGGTGAAATGAAGTTCCTGCGAAGTAGGATCGGAGTAACAAGAAGAGACAGGGTGAGGAATGAAAAGGTCAGGGAAATGGTGAAAGAGGAGCCCTTGCAAGGTAGGATTGAGACATCAAGACTGAGGTGGTATGGACACTTAAAGAGAATGAATGAGAAGAAGATTCCCAAGAGGATACATGAGATGCAGATGCAGAAGAAACGACCAAGGGGAAGACCAAGAGATAGATGGCTGAAAGGAGTGGAGGAATGTGTCAAGAAGAGAGGCGAGGACTGGACCAGAGTGACAGCGGAAAGAACTAAGTGGCGAGGCTTATGTTCCAAACAGACCCAGCCTGGGGCTGGAAACTGTACAAGATGATGATGATGATGATGACAGTACCCTACATGCATAGTTATCTGAAGCTATAATTAGGATTATAATATACAATCTATGTAGCCTACATACTGTATTAAATTAAAGTTACAATACATACAGTATTCAAAGGCTGTATATGTATCCCTATATACATTTTGTCTTCCAAACTTGGCGGTGCATATTTACCCCTAAGTTAACACTCATCTTAGTTACTTTATTCTAGCGAGGACAACAGTACGACACTTCCAAACACTTTTAAGCAGTCATAGAGATAGAATTTAACACAATGCACCAGTAACTCGTCATGTGGGCTTCAAAAAGCGAACTGAGCAGGCACTGCCTTTGATGGATGCTTGTGAGTAATAATGATACATACGGTACTTATTATTGGCCGCGAGTGGAGTGAACGGGAAGGGAGGGGGATGTGATCGACATTTTACAATAGATGGCCTTGGTGCGAATGATGTCTGGCTCAGTACTGTGGCGATGAAAACCTGTCCAAATTGGGAATAGTGAAGCCCGAAATAGTGAGTGTTCTCTGTAGTTCGATTCTACAGAACCAGTCTAGCTGGGTAAGGATGAGGGCCTGGTATAATCGTAGCAACACTGCACGGTCAGCCCCATCCCCAATGTAGTACCACGAAAAAATTTCAGCATGTTCAATTTGCTGAAACGTGCCATTTTTAGTTGCTGTATATGGTGCTGCCATGTTAATTTGCTGTCAAAATGACTGGAATTGTTGACCACTGGCAATTCAGCATCCTGTAGATGCAATTCTGAGTGGACAGATATGGACAATGGAGGTTTTTATTGCTGAAGAAATGAACAATTTACTTAAAAATTGTTCATTAGAACATATAGATTGTTGAAGTTATTTTACACTACATCTAACTTATATTGCAAATGCTAAAAGTAAGTTAAGAATTTATATTTTACATTTCTAATTCAGCCATGCCAACCAATCATTACACATGTTTTTATTATTCTTTATGAAATTCCAAGTATTAATTTCATTACAAGTTTTACAAGTTCCACTATACAATACAAGTTACTTTGTGCGAGGCTCTATCACCTCTTATGGTACATGTTTTGGACTCGGCGACAGTCCATCAGCAGCCTGATTCAGCAAAATCACTGTCCAGTTTTCCACCATATGGTGAAACGTCGCATAATATAAATGCAATGACACTGAGATGAATATCATTATAAATAACCACTGGCACTACAGCCCATGAAGGGCCTAGGCCTACCAAGCGACCGCTGCTCAGCCATTTGGCCTGCAGATATTGGGGTGACGCGTGATCAGCGCATCGGGTCCCCTCGGCCGTTAATCTTGGTTTTCGTGATCGGGGCGCTGCCTCACTGTCAAACAGCTACTCAATTGTCCTCATGAGGCTGAGTGCACCCCGTTCCAGCCCTCACGTCAGTTTCTAAAATCCCTGACGGAGCCGGGAATCGCACCCAGGGCCTCCGGGTGAGGGGCAGCCACGCTACCCCAACACCACGGGGCCGGCATGAATAACATTAAAAAGTTTAAAAGTTAAAATTATTCCAAATCAATAAGATCGACAGATTTGGAATAATTTTAACTTTGAAACTTTCCTATATCATTCATCTCAGTGTCATTTCAACCTCATATTGTATGTGTTTTATATTATGCGACGTTCACCATATGGTGGAAAACTGGCCGGTGATTTTGCTGAATCAGGCTGATGATGGACTGTTGCTGAGTCCGAAACATGTACCATAAGAGGTTATATAGCCTCGCACAAAGTAGGTTGTATTGTATAGTAGAACTTTTAAAAGCTGTAATTAACTTGTCAATACAGACCAAAATGCATGGTTTTATCACAATAACGAATGCAAAAAACTGTGCATAACCAATATTTTAGGTATGGTATACTACTGGAGATCATTTTTACCTAAGGTTTTCTCTGTATTTGTATAGTGCTTCCAGATACGGTTAAAGACATAGCTTATGATAAGTATTTTCCAAATCTATGCCTGCATTTGTAAAATGAACCACTCTTGACATACCGATTCTAAACGTAGCCTACTGCAGTGCCTGGAAAGTGTCCTTGGGTAGAAAACTAAATTTTGTTATGTCTATAGCAATTCTGTAATGAGCTTCATTAGTATGTACTGCTTATGACAATTCTGTCTTTCAGTTTCTCTTGAGCTATAGCCTTGAACTGACTGCAGAGTCATTCATAAGTGAATGTGTGCAACAAGAATTGACTGCACCGGAACCACCCGTAGTGTACAAGGAAAGGATCAAGCGAAAACATGTTCATGCTATCCTGGAACACTTCACAAATAATGATGATATCAAATTTTATGATGTAAGTAACTTTCAGTTGTTTAGCTCATGGTAAGGTTAAAGCTCTATTTTTGCATCACAATAATCATACGCTGTTGCACTGTCTAAACAAGATTTTGATTGATATGTATTTGTAAATGCAGTGCTTAGTTTATTGTCTTTGAACAACAGAGAGAAATGAAAATGATCAAGGAAGGTAAATAATTTAAAAAAGTCCTCTCGGCACGCCGGAAGGCGGAGGTAGATTTCACCGGACAAACTTGGGGATAGGCGAAAATAGGCAGAATATGCAGGTTTTCGTAGAAGGATCAGACCTCATTTATTGCGAGAAGGTATTTTATAATTGGAGCTTAATTAACTTTGTTTTTCGTCATTTTATGTTTATTTTAAACATTTTATTGTCTTATGGGAACGGTAACCTTCTTGTCATTTGGGGTCCATTTTTATACTTGTGGTCACACTGTCCTTATGCAAGGTTTCGACACTGATGTGTAACTATGTAACGGTCAGTTACTTCTTCACGCAAAATTATATCTCCCGCAGAGATTTTGGTTGGTTCCTCAGTTTAGGGGCTGCGACAACGCGGTCATGTAACCCCGTGTACTTAGGGATGGCTGTATTAGTCTGTAATTCAGGTAAGGACTGCAGACGGTCAATTTCAAGCAGTAGTTCCTAATGTTGCTACCAGGTACTACCGTCAACGACACCTACCTGTGAACTTGGCTACTAGATGCCACCGCAACCAGCAACTCGCAACGAACGTTGGAACTTCCCCTCCAAAGGAAAGCATACTGAGGGATTTTTAGCGCTCTTAGAAAATCCGACGACTTCGGCCGGCTTTGAACTCGCGACCTTGGGCATAGACATTCAGCATGCTTGCTACCAGTTACTTCACCGATGCCGCTTCACACTTAGTCAGATGGAATTCTGAATATGATCTCGTGCAAGTGCGTTATCTTGGCAACGTCTGATGGCTCATCCCTCATCAATTTAGTAGTGTTGCCATGGCAACCACTGATAGCTCTTGGCATTTTCTTATAATTCCGAAATCATTTTTCTCATCCCTTGGCATAATGGTGGGTCATATCAAAAATTCCTTCAGACAAAATTTTAGGTAATTATTAGGGGAATATTGTCCATTTTGTACGGTTTTGATATTGTGCCTATTAAGAGAGATATGATTAATGTTTCCCGAAAAACCCACTTTTTCCCACCCCTTTGGTCAATGGTTGGTGCTATAAAAAGAACTCTTCAAACATAAATTTTTGGGCTTTATCCGACACATAGTATGAACGTTGAACGGATTCGATATTTCACATATTAAGAGAGTTATAGCAATATTTAACTTTTTCGAAAAAAAGCCCCCCATTTTCACCCCCTTCGACCGATTTAGCCCAGTAACGAACTCGACCGAGATTTTATAAGTATACATATTCGCTAAAAAATTCAAAGTGATTGGTGCAAAATTACAGCAGTTATCGTGTCCACAAGAAACTGATATGCATATATATATATATACACATATACATACATAAAATATATATAAACTTTTGAACTGACGGTTGTTTTGGGGTCTGGGGGATGTGAAACGCGAAGATATGTCGAAATTTTCCAGAAGTCGAAACATGGTACCCATTGCAATAGTTAGCTTTCTAATGAAATCTACCTCGGGTTGGTTCCTCAGTTTAGGGGCTGCGACAACGCGGTCATCTAACCCCGTGTACTTTGGGTGCGTGTAGAATCTGTCTGATAAACGGTGTGAATTGTAATGGCTGTAGTAGTCTTAATTCAGGTAAGGACTGCAGACGGTCAATTTCAAGCAGTAGTTCCTAATGTTGCTACCAGGTACTACCGTCAACGACACCTACCTGTGAACTTGGCTACTAGATGCCACCGCAACCAGCAACTCGCACCGAACGTTGGAACTTCCCCTCCAAAGGAAAGCATACTGAGGGATTTTTAGCGCTCTTAGAAAATCCGACGACTTCGGCCGGCTTTGAACTCGCGACCTTGGGCATAGACATTCAGCATGCTTGCTACCAGTTACGTCACCGATGCCGCTTCACACTTAGTCAGATGGAATTCTGAATATGATCTCGTGCAAGTGCGTTATCTTGGCAACGTCTGATGGCTCATCCCTCATCAATTTAGTAGTGTTGCCATGGCAACCACTGATAGCTCTTTGCATTTTCTTATAATTCCGAAATCATTTTTCTCATCCCTTGGCATAATGGTGGGTCATATCAAAAATTCCTTCAGACAAAATTTTAGGTAATTATTAGGGGAATATTGTCCATTTTGTACGGTTTTGATATTGTGCCTATTAAGAGAGATATGATTAATGTTTCCCGAAAAACCCACTTTTTCCCACCCCTTTGGTCAATGGTTGGTGCTATAGAAAGAACTCTTCAAACATAAATTTTTGGGCTTTATCCGACACATAGTATGAACGTTGAACGGATTCGATATTTCACATATTAAGAGAGTTATAGCAATATTTAACTTGTTCGAAAAAAAGCCCCCCATTTTCACCCCCTTCGACCGATTTAGCCCAGTAACGAACTCGACCGAGATTTTATAAGTATACATATTCGCTAAAAAATTCAAAGTGATTGGTGCAAAATTACAGCAGTTATCGTGTCCACAAGAAACTGATATGCATATATATATATATACACATATACATACATAAAATATATATAAACTTTTGAACTGACGGTTGTTTTGGGGTCTGGGGGATGTGAAACGCGAAGATATGTCGAAATTTTCCAGAAGTCGAAACATGGTACCCATTGCAATAGTTAGCTTTCTAATGAAATCTACCTCGGGTTGGTTCCTCAGTTTAGGGGCTGCGACAACGCGGTCATCTAACCCCGTGTACTTTGGGTGCGTGTAGAATCTGTCTGATAAACGGTGTGAATTGTAATGGCTGTAGTAGTCTTAATTCAGGTAAGGACTGCAGACGGTCAATTTCAAGCAGTAGTTCCTAATGTTGCTACCAGGTACTACCGTCAACGACACCTACCTGTGAACTTGGCTACTAGATGCCACCGCAACCAGCAACTCGCACCGAACGTTGGAACTTCCCCTCCAAAGGAAAGCATACTGAGGGATTTTTAGCGCTCTTAGAAAATCCGACGACTTCGGCCGGCTTTGAACTCGCGACCTTGGGCATAGACATTCAGCATGCTTGCTACCAGTTACGTCACCGATGCCGCTTCACACTTAGTCAGATGGAATTCTGAATATGATCTCGTGCAAGTGCGTTATCTTGGCAACGTCTGATGGCTCATCCCTCATCAATTTAGTAGTGTTGCCATGGCAACCACTGATAGCTCTTTGCATTTTCTTATAATTCCGAAATCATTTTTCTCATCCCTTGGCATAATGGTGGGTCATATCAAAAATTCCTTCAGACAAAATTTTAGGTAATTATTAGGGGAATATTGTCCATTTTGTACGGTTTTGATATTGTGCCTATTAAGAGAGATATGATTAATGTTTCCCGAAAAACCCACTTTTTCCCACCCCTTTGGTCAATGGTTGGTGCTATAGAAAGAACTCTTCAAACATAAATTTTTGGGCTTTATCCGACACATAGTATGAACGTTGAACGGATTCGATATTTCACATATTAAGAGAGTTATAGCAATATTTAACTTGTTCGAAAAAAAGCCCCCCATTTTCACCCCCTTCGACCGATTTAGCCCAGTAACGAACTCGACCGAGATTTTATAAGTATACATATTCGCTAAAAAATTCAAAGTGATTGGTGCAAAATTACAGCAGTTATCGTGTCCACAAGAAACTGATATGCATATATATATATATACACATATACATACATAAAATATATATAAACTTTTGAACTGACGGTTGTTTTGGGGTCTGGGGGATGTGAAACGCGAAGATATGTCGAAATTTTCCAGAAGTCGAAACATGGTACCCATTGCAATAGTTAGCTTTCTAATGAAATCTACCTCGGGTTGGTTCCTCAGTTTAGGGGCTGCGACAACGCGGTCATCTAACCCCGTGTACTTTGGGTGCGTGTAGAATCTGTCTGATAAACGGTGTGAATTGTAATGGCTGTAGTAGTCTTAATTCAGGTAAGGACTGCAGACGGTCAATTTCAAGCAGTAGTTCCTAATGTTGCTACCAGGTACTACCGTCAACGACACCTACCTGTGAACTTGGCTACTAGATGCCACCGCAACCAGCAACTCGCACCGAACGTTGGAACTTCCCCTCCAAAGGAAAGCATACTGAGGGATTTTTAGCGCTCTTAGAAAATCCGACGACTTCGGCCGGCTTTGAACTCGCGACCTTGGGCATAGACATTCAGCATGCTTGCTACCAGTTACGTCACCGATGCCGCTTCACACTTAGTCAGATGGAATTCTGAATATGATCTCGTGCAAGTGCGTTATCTTGGCAACGTCTGATGGCTCATCCCTCATCAATTTAGTAGTGTTGCCATGGCAACCACTGATAGCTCTTGGCATTTTCTTATAATTCCGAAATCATTTTTCTCATCCCTTGGCATAATGGTGGGTCATATCAAAAATTCCTTCAGACAAAATTTTAGGTAATTATTAGGGGAATATTGTCCATTTTGTACGGTTTTGATATTGTGCCTATTAAGAGAGATATGATTAATGTTTCCCGAAAAACCCACTTTTTCCCACCCCTTTGGCCAATGGTTGGTGCTATAAAAAGAACTCTTCAAACATAAATTTTTGGGCTTTATCCGACACATAGTATGAACGTTGAACGGATTCGATATTTCACATATTAAGAGAGTTATAGCAATATTTCACTTTTTTTGAAAAAAAAAGCCCCCCATTTTCACCCCCTTCGACCGATTTAGCCCAGTAACGAACTCGACCGAGATTTTTTAAGTATACATATTCGCTAAAAAATTCAAAGTGATTGGTGCAAAATTACGGCAGTTATCGTGTCCACAAGAAACTGATATGCATATATATATATACACATATACATACATAAATTATATATAAACTTTTGAACTGACGGTTGTTTTGGGGTCTGGGGGATGTGAAACGCGAAGATATGTCGAAATTTTCCAGAAGTCGAAACATGGTACCCATTGCAATAGTTAGCTTTCTAATGAAATCTACCTCGGGTTGGTTCCTCAGTTTAGGGGCTGCGACAACGCGGTCTTCTAACCCCGTGTACTTTGGGTGAGTGTATAATCTGTCTGATAAACGGTGTGAATTGTAATGGCTGTATTAGTCTGTAATTCAGGTAAGGACTGCAGACGGTCAATTTCAAGCAGTAGTTTCTAATGTTGCTACCAGGTACTACCGTCAAAGACACCTAGCTGTGAACTTGGCTACTAGATGCCACCCCAACCAGCAACTCGTAACGAACGTTGGAACTTCCCCTCCAAAGGAAAGCATACTGAGGGATTTTAGCGCTCTTAGAAAATCCGACGACTTCGGCCGGCTTTGAAACCGCGACCTTGGGCATAGACATTCTGCATGCTACCAGTTACGTCACCGAAGCCGCTTCCCACTTAGTCAGATGTCAAAGTCAACCCCTGGCACCATCCAGCCCATGACAGGCTAAGGCCGACCAAGCGACCGCTGCCCAGCCATTTGGCCTGCAGATATTGGGGTGACGCGTGATCAGCGCGTCGGGTCCCCTCGGCCGTTAATCTTGGTATTCGTGATCGGGGTGCTGTCTCACTGTCAGACAGCTACTCAATTGTCCTCACGAGGCTGAGTGCACCCCGTTCCAACCCTCACGTCAGTTTTAAAATCCCTGACGGAGCCGGGGATCGAACCCGGGGCATCCGGGTGAGAGGCAGGCGCGCTACCCCAACACCACGGGGCCGGCTTAGTCAGATGGAAATACTGAATCTGATCTCGTGCAAGTGCGTTGTCATGGCAACGGCTCATCCCTCATCAATTTAGTAGTGTTGCCATGGCAACCTCTGATAGCTCTTGGCATTTTCTTATAATTCCGAAATCATTTTTCTCATCCCTTGGCGTAATGGTGGGTCATATCAAAAATTCTTTCAGACAAAAGTTTTAGGTAATTATTAGGGGAATATTGTCCATTTTGTACGGTTTTGATATTGTGCCTATTAAGAGAGATATGATTAATGTTTCCCAAAAAACCCACTTTTTCCCACCCCTTTGGTCAATGGTTGGTGCTATAAAAAAACTCTTCAAATATAAATTTTTGGGCTTTATCAGACACATAGTATGAACGTTGAACGGATTCGGTATTTCACATATTAAGAGAGTTATAGCAATATTTTACTTTTTCGAAAAAAGCCCCCCATTTTCACCCCCTTCGACCGATTTAGCCCAGTAACGAACTCGACCGAGATTTTATAGGTATACATATTCGGTAAAAAATTCAAAGTGATTTGTGTAAAATTACGGCAGTTATCGTGTCCACAAGAAACTGATATACATATATATATATATATATATATATATATATATATATATATATATATATATACTGTACCCGTTCGTCCTGGGGATGCGATGACCCATCTGCTATTACATCGCATTCCTGGATTTCCAGGACAGAGCGGAGTTAAATGAACACCTAGTCAAATAAGGAATGTGTCGGAAATTCAGTTGAAATATCTAAAAAGCAGAGGGTAACACGAGATAAAGTATCTCCAGGGTCGTTACGGGTTTAAATTTAATTTAAAAAAATACAAATATCAATGGGCGCCATCAACTGAATCCCTAGCAAACCACATCCTTCCTGGTTAAGCCTTAATTAAGACAAGGAAAGAAAAAGGAAAATCACACCATCATCAGATCACAACTAAGATAAAAACAAATTTATTCAACTTTGATAGTCAGACAGACATATTAAGCACTCATCCTACCTAAGAGCATGGTCGAATGCCAACGTTAAATAGTCATTGTCCAGAAAATCGAACCATCTCCATTCTACTCAAAGTGTATTTAATCCACATAAAATAGGAAAAATTTCTAAAGTTCTCTTGGGTTCTCAGGATCACCGTAGCACTATGTCTTTGCGTCACTGACATTCGTGATAACTGAGACCTAACTTCTCTTTAAATTAACATCATGAATGTGGATGTAAAAAATATTATTAATCTGTCTAAACACACATATTATAATCACATATTTTAAATATCACATAATTTATGGCTTGCATGGCATTATTCAAATGCTGAATATGTTAGTAAAATGCTCCTAAACATCGAATAACTAATTTACACTATTTACACTGTCATTAACCATTGCTGGTTTGTGAATCACAGAAAATCCACTATTCATTGGTTATAATTATCATCATCATCAAAATTAATTGTTTAATTCATCAACACAAGTTGCAATTCTTCAAGTCATATCTCAAATAAATTTATTTAAATCCATTTAAATTTATTAATCATCAGCTTCTTTAGTTAATTATCACCTTCTAATTCAGTTATTCATCATCTATTCAATCATCTATTAATTTATTTAAGTCAGCTTATTTATTCAATCTTTAATTCATCCATTTATTTAATTCATAGATCTATTCCAAAATTTAATTTATCAATTTATTTAAATTTTATTCATCTGGTTATTTAGATTTTTATTATTTCATCTAGTCATTCTGATTTTTATTTCATTAGGTCAGATCATTAATATGCTTAAATTTCAGATTATTATTTCATTAATTATTATTATCAGAAAATCTTGTATTATCAACATTATTTATTTGTTTAATTTCCTAACAAATTGTTTAATATGGGTTATAGAACGTTGTCTTACAGTTTTATCACTTCCAAGTTATATCTCGTATTTAATTATCATGCCAAAAAATATTATTGCCTTCACAAATTCACGTTGGATCTCACTATCCACAACTACATTATTTATTTTCACTTTATCAAATATCACATTTGAATACCACAATTATTCCACAAACTCCATAAATATTCAGCGCACAGCATGAATCTCAAAATTATGCTAGACTGGGTTCGACAACCTCATTTCTGCTTCAAAATACATTAGCAATATTGCAACTTCCACTTGGCAACTTCCACAAAATGCCTATCACAAACTTCACTTAATCACGTTGCATGATCTACAAAAATACATAACTGGCTTCAAATTATCAACGCACACAATCTCCAATAACTGTAATTAATCTGATCACATCTAGACAACTTCTTAAACAATTCCCGTGGCTCATGATCTCAAGATTAACGGTCACGTTAAAATACAAGCTTCCTTCTTAAACAATTAGGAAAAATATTACCTTAGTAATCGTAATCAAATTCAAGATCTGCTTTCAAATAGCATAAATTCTCTCAAAATTCTCATAATTCACTTCACAGAAAAACACCAATGTGCTATAATCTCTCACATCGAAATATGCAATACTGATCTGCCTTAAAATAAATCTGACCATTAATGATTCATCTTATAAGATTCAATTACTTTAAATCCTTCTCAAAGGTATCAAATTCAATCATAAAAATTATCAAAAGCATCAGCTGTATCAGCTGTTAAATTGAAAGTACTCTCAAAAGAGTATAGCAACAAAATATTGGATTGGCAAACAAGAATTATGATATGTAACCCTGCTGACATGTATTTTTAATTTATTTAACAAAATTCGACTGATATGTGACTAGTAGTTCCTTGTTTGATCCTCTTACATTCTCAAGTACACTCGGATGATAAAAATGAGTTCCTCAATGGCAAGTAAGATGAGTAACCACCACACGATCGTATAAATACGAAAGGCCTTGCCCCGTCGTCTAACATGATAATGCCCTGAACGATGGGTAAAGATGTGTACCACCACGCAATCGTATAAATACGAAAGGCCCCATCTCGTCGTCTGAATGAGTGAATGTACCAGATTGGAATCAACAAGTCTCTAGTTGTCACATAAAAGCGATATTCATTCACTTGAGTGAATAACCTCGTAATATCTCCAAACAATCCAATGGAAAAAATCCCTACTGATGAATAATACACACTCGCTAGTATGCAATGAACTGACGAAGTAATTTAAATAATCCAATTGCAGATCACGAGTTCGAAATACTCGCCACAAAAAAATAACTATCCAAGAAAACTATCCTTACTGGAAAATGTCTAAAAGACCAAATATCTGCTTAATAAAGCCAACCAATGGTGAGAATTTCGTATAATGGTGCCTGCCATATCATATGGTAACGCCATATTCTAGCAAAACTCGGAGCAAATAATGTCTAAGCCATGTCTAAATAATTGTAGAACTCCTACTAGAAAAATATATACATGTATGCCCAGTGTTCATGAAAAAGTCATATTAGAAAGTCATAACTCTTACAGTACCTTCTCATATCAGCTGTTAATATATTTCCAAGATCGTCGATTATTCTTGTGTGTAATACATTTCTCGAAAGATTGACGTGAATATCGTTTCACCCACGCAATAACGATCGCCTTCATATCCCAAGTGAATCGGCTGTTAGACCTCCTCTTCTTCAGGAATCGAATCCATCGCTCCGTGGTGCCATCGCATGATGAACTGCATGTTATCCATAATGGATACTGTCCAAATCCTTACGTAAAAGTTCATAAAAGCAGCGTACCCCATATTCCTCTTCTATGTTACGCCACTGTCCCATATAATGTTCGGTTTGCTTGTTAAAAGTTCAATCTCCACAGCGGTTAAGTCTCACTTGTAGAAAATAAATTTTATTGTTGAGAGTGTATAAGTTTTTGAAACACCCTGTAGCTGTGTTCGTACTCGATATTTTATGATAATTCATGAAAAATAATTCTATTAATGCACATGCCAATGTTCATAAGTGCATATAATTGTAACAGTTCGTTTGCTTAAAAGCGTTAATGTTGTTTGGACCCCATGGTCGCTCTACATATTCCGTTATGAAATGCATAATCGTAATGTCATTTGAATGTTTAAGTTCATAATTGCAGTATATTATAATTATCTGCCTGCACAATTCTATTACTGAATACAAGTCCCAACTCAATGTTGTAACTGAATGTTTAAATGAAGTTCAGCTTCTTTAATGTTGCCTGCGTATAAAAGTCGGAACTAGCCCGCTCGGATCTACTGCATTGTTCCAGAATGAACTATGCTTAAAGCCGGCCTCGCCATGCCGCTTTGCTATACTGTTCTGCGTTACAAAATGCAGCTCGAAATAAAGTTCTCAAACTCGTATTACAATGCTGTTCTGAACCCCGGCTTTTTCTCCTCCGTACACGGCCCGTACAGCCTGCCGCTTAACCGGTCTTCTCGACGTCTGCCCTGCGTTGCTCGCCTTGGCTCACTGACCTACTTCCGCTCTCTGCTTGGTTAAGTAATACTGTCGCCTTCGCTTTACGTAACAAGTGCTGTTCACCGCTCGACTTTACCGTACGCTCTGCGCATGTGTACCACTTCAGCTCGCTGGCTGAACTCTACTGATGTGTCTGGACTACGTTAAGGAGCTCGTACCTGGCGCAGTCACGTGATGCATCCCCCACCATCTACGGTCGTGCGTCACAAATATAATCTCGACTCCCATCATCTCGGCTATTAAGTCATACAATAACTTAAGGGATTATCTGTCTTTCTTCAAGTTATTATCATATATAATGCTTGTTATTTCTTCTCTTCTGAGATGATTAAATATACTGTTCCATAAAGATCTTAATAAAACTTTAATATTCCTCCCATAATTCCATCTACTTGACTGGCAGTGCCTTCTTGATCCTTGGCATTCTACGTCATTTTCTAGCATTCCTCTCGACTCGATGTGAGCGCTATCTTTACAACTTTTCCCATAAATCTCAACTACGGCTTAATGTCAGCTGGCTTAGCCGATAGCCTCAACTAGGTATCGGGTACAATACATATATATATATATATATATATATATATATATATATATATACACATACATAAATTATATATAAACTTTTGAACTGACGGTGGTTTTGGGGTCTGGGGGATGTGAAACGCGAAGATATGTCGAAATTTTCCGGAAGTCGAAACATGGGACCCATTGCAATAGTTAGCTTTCTAATGAAATCTACCTAATATGACTCATAGCCTAAATTTGCAACCTTCTACTTTGACAATCATGGATCTACTACTGAATTACGGTAATGCATAGACATGTTTTATTCTATTGGCAATGTTACATCTGTGTATTTAGGCTATAGTGACATATCACACTGTTATTGTCGCCCGCTGTAGTCTAGTTTACAAGAATTTTATTTTTATGGCTTCATTATGACCAGGGAGACTTTCAGCTAAATAAATGACACAGTTGTACCCTTGCCAAGAGAATTAAATGGTCGCTCAGTGGTTCAGCAATGGCGGCCAAAGCCAGGGGTCTTGGACTCTGCGGCATAGCCTTGCACGTTAAATTGTTCAACACAACTGCGAAGGGGAACTGCAGCAAGTCTGAAGATCAGAGGTTCGAATTCCAGTGCTGACAATGGCCATCTTGGTGTGGTTTTTCTTGGAATTTTCCACACTCACTCCAGGCAAATGGAGTACTCTATTTCAAGTCGTGAGCACCTACCCTATAATAATTACCGCTACATGCACTACTATAGGCACTACAGAATCATAGTTTATTGGACAGATTCAACATACAGTTCACAGGACTGTTGACCAAAGATGTCCCAAAGCCCTAATACGAATTAACGACAACAATGGAGATAATGGATTTGACTCGCGCATCTGTTAGCCGTTTAAATTCCCAGGTGTCGGATTTTTAAGAGCTTTGAAATCCTTCGGTATGCCTTCCTTCGGAGGGGAAGTAAAGCCGGCGGGCCCATGTCATAGATTTATCGGCATATAAAAGAACCTACCACTACAATTGGTAGTGTGTAGCTAAAATTTGTAGGTTATTTGGTTAGAAACGCTCTTATCAGGGTCCAACATTTGCCGCTGGGTGTCAGTGGCAGTGGCGTCTGGTAGCCAAAGTTGGAACTAGGCTACTTGAAATTGAACTTGTTGGGGAGCCTACGGGCATTCAATTGAAATGCCCTTCTATGGCCATTGGCTGCAATTCAAATATAATAAATTCTCAATCTTACATCTACAGTATAATGGTTTATACACTTCAATCCACACAACCTAATAGCTGAAAACCTCCTAGCTTATTAATGTGGTCCTGAAAATCCAATCTTGAAAAATATTCTTTTAAGCGTGTTAGCTATGAAACGATTAGCTCAGGACAGGGAGGCATGGGCAGCTGAATCAAACCAGTCAAAAGACAAAAGACTCAAACAACTATAATATCATACTTTTTGTTGTGAATGCAGGATATCTTAATTATAAGTTGGAGGTAATAGACATGAAAGTAGAGTGAATGATTGCTGGGACAGACAGATAGAGGCAATAGCAGAAGGGTACAGACCTTGCTGGATGAGCCAGTTAATGTTGGGGGTCATATTGTTTTAAGAAATTGTGTTTATAATCACTCATTATACCTATTGGTGTATGACATTCGATAGGCTTGGTTGCTGAGAGTTTTTTAATGGTGTGGCTTCATAATATGGGCAACTCAGATAAGTGTTCTTTTAACTCAACACTCCATTCTTTGTGGATCCTACAGTGGACTACTGTCATAGCGTATAGAAGAGAAAGTGTGCCGACTCCCGAATCTGCCCTATCTTTAGTATGGGTAGTTGCTGCACCCGCCGACAGACTGCGCAGCGGTTGACTGTTGCTGGCTTGAGTCACTTTCTAATAAGCGCTCGCGAGTTTGAAACACAGAAATGCTGCCCTATTTAGTCCGTATTTCTTGGTGCTGACAAGTGTATTCTATCAAGAAGTGATTTCCACGATAAAAGTAAGTTGCTATACAAAAATCAAGTAATAGATTTTAATTACTATGGACAGGTTTATGCCATGGACACGTTACCCGAATTCACAGGCCTTAAAGCTTGTCGAAAATTGACTTCCACACAGATAAACCTTACGTCTTTTCAAAGAACGAACGTGAGACTCTCTTTCCAATTATTCAGCAATGCGACCGCGAATGCCATTAAGTTCTTCCTGCAAACATACCCCGACATTTTTAGCGGCAGTTAGAATACACAATTATTCACGAGAAATATGAACAATCTAGCCGATGCGCTTAACTCCAGAATACCAACAAACGCACTCTACAAAGATGCCCCTTCACACAAGGCATTATAGTCTTTTATGAAACCATTAGCTCTGAAATTTTGCCTCAAATAAGACTATGGAATCTCTTAGTCACGATAAAGAGTACCTTAGAAGTCGCTCAATATTTATGGTCCAAATGCTTTAGGTACGTTTTGACAGGGAAATTCAATCAAGACCCCTTGGAACATCTATTCGGAATTTTAAGGTCCATAAATTGTGACGATCACCCATCATTAGTAGATTTTCTGCATTTGCATATGTTACAGTGTGTGTATGTTCCAATTAATGTGGCTATATCTCTGTCCGGGAACTGCGAACCTAAGTTAGAACCACCTCTCACGTCATTCGTTAATCAAATGCGATTATGTGTGAAGCAAACCGAGGAACAACACGAATCTGTTAAGTTGTCTGCGGACGACAAAATTAGAGACAAAGTGGTTATAACGGACTGGGAGAATGATCTTCCCCTTCCTTATGAAGACAACATTCTGAAACAACGCTTGGTTTACTATCTAGCAGGATGCATTGTCAAGCAACTAAAAGTAAATGAAGTTTTGTATATGTTTGGCCCTAATTTAATTTTACTTTTCTAAATATAGTTTATGGGTTGAAACATTTACATAGAGATAGAATGAAAGTTAAATGATATCCCTTGAGGTGGCATTGCCATGGTAACATTCAAGCTTTTCTCATTCTGTCTCCCATAGCTGGTGTGCTATAATACAAATATCTCAAACGTTTGATATTAGGGCCTTAAAACATGGTTTTTGGGGACCCCTTGGGATCGTCCGAGCTTTCAAATCAAGGGGTTCAAAATGAGCTTTGTTTTGTCTTTGTATGGCATCTTTGATATTTCGCCCATTTTAACATGCATTTTGGGAGGGTTTCCCCATAGCCACCTTTTATAAGAGGTATGGTGAAAAGTTATAAAAATGATTGGTGCTATGCTTGTGATGGATACGGTACCTGTAACAAATTTTACGTTGTTCCACTTAGCCGTTCTTGAGTTATAAGCGTGCAAATAGACAGACAAAAATATTATTTTGCACGCATTTGTCATAAATACATTGAAACGCAAAATTCCTCCCACTCCACAAAAAAAAAGTTTTCACTTTTCTGTATACTGTACATTGAAGATGGTGATGTTACGTTCCTTTTCTTTTCTAGCTTGCTTGATAATGTTGCTTGTTTTACTTAACAATTTTAATTATGATATATTTATTGATTATGGTTCATATTTACAGGCTTGGGAATCTTTGGTACCAGTGTCAATTCAGCAGAAATTGGAATACAAAAAGTTGACATTCTACCTCCATATACATTTTGCAGTCCTGCCCCTAAGATCTGAAAAGGGGTATGAAAATAAAGTTGAAGTAAAGTGGAAAGATGAAAATGATGTGTGCACTAATGGTGATGGAGAAGAAAGTGAGCAGAAGAAAGTGGCAGACTTGAATGGCGATGTGGAGTTTAAAGCTGAGGGTGATAGTATAGCAAAGGAACAGAGATCTTGCAGCATGGAGACCTTGCGCCAGTTCCTAGAGACAAAAGGCACAGAGTTCAGTGCTGAACCAGAGTTCTTGCCATTCTATGCCCTGCCCTTCATCAATGATCCCACTAAGCATCCATCCTTCCAGGAACTTTTTATGGTATTGAACTAGATCATGCTTTTCTAAATTGTTCTTCTAGAGTATAGAATTTGATACCTTTTTTTAACAACCTATGCTTATCTATCATTCATATTTTGAAAATGGTTATATTTTTCTGAAGATATGTTGAATTAAAATTTGAAAATTTGGAACTTTTGTGTTTTTATTCCTGGGTGAAAACCCTTGTATACTGTAAATATAATTGCAATGTACTGTAAATAAGAATCAATTTAGAAAATAAAATCAGCAATTGCAATCTTTGCTCCATAACAACCGTACTGGGTATTGGCACTATTGCCTGCTCAAAGTTACAAGGAATCACCCACTGAATGCAAAGTTGTTAAATCCCATAATATTGATATAAAATATTTAATTTTTGCCTTTATAGGCCAGGCGACAGGTAGTTCAATAAGGAAATAATTAGTGGAAAGCTGGAAATTGCTTTAATCACTTTATTTGGACCCAGACGTTACTCTCCCAAGTTTTCCCCCTCGAGCAAAGTCGGCGTTGGACCTTTTGGCCCTTAGAAGGTACCATTTTTTTGTTGTTTTGCAAATATCTCTCAAACCATCAACACTATCAACAAAATACCTATTATAAAAATTAATCTTGAGTAAATTTCCTACAAAACTGTTCTCTACCTTTTGTCTCTAATGTGAACCGTTACGATGCTACGACCATTCAAAGTGGAGACCTTTTTGATTCTTGCGGAAAAGCTATGGAAATGATATGCCATATCAAAGTTTCTACATGTTATAAATATTTGTCAGCATTCCAGGTGCACAAGCTGTTAACTTGTTACAAGTATAACAGCTTTTCAAAGTAAACAGCTGTGGCAAAGTACCTACCATTAGTATTATTAGCATAAAATAACTGGGGAGCGTGGTGGCGCAGTGGCTTAGCTGCTCGTCTTTCACCCGGACGGCTGGGGTTTGAATCCCGGTGACAGCGGGGTGGAATTTTCACCTGAAAAATCACGTGGCGTCAGGAAGGGCATCCGGCCTTAAATCCCCGGCCAAAACCAAAATGAGCGTGGTTGGCTCCGGCGATCCCAATTCGTTGGGAAAAGCCGATGAAAGAAGAAGAAGATTAGCATAAAATAACTCTTCCACACCACCTGGCGGTAGAGTAAATGGTGCGTTTTTATAAAGTGGTGTCCCCAGGAGGCCTAATCCACTGTTCAAATGTCAAAGTTAGTCGATTTTAAACCGTTTTGATGAAGGCTGGCAATCTTGATCGTCTGCCTCAATTTCTCCGTCATCGCTTTTATCGTCTGTATCGGTACATTTGTC
Organism: Meconema thalassinum; assembly: GCA_946902985.2. NCBI lineage: Eukaryota > Metazoa > Arthropoda > Insecta > Orthoptera > Tettigoniidae > Meconema > Meconema thalassinum. Next base: position 581,653,738 of record OX336391.1, on the reverse strand, counting down.
CGACGTCACAGGGCGCTCAAGATTAACATCGATGATGCGGACTTGAGAAAATTTGTTGGATGGTTATCAACTCACGATCGTTTTCCTCGTGGACAACACATTGTTTCGTTAAGCACAGGAGTTGTCGGGGATGGACAAATCACTTGTCATATGGCCGATGAAATTGAAATAGCAGCACAAAAAGGCATAACTGGCAACAACTTTCGCGATGTGAAGTTCCTTAGAAAAAATCGCGTGATGCCTCTCCGCATGGTAAATTCGAAAATAAAAATCCGCGACACGGATATTCCTGTTGATCCTCTTGTGCTTTTCCAACGCATTTGCCTTGCAAAGAAATCCGATGCAGAATTGAAACAATATTTCCAGTTGGAACTAGCTCCGTATCCGGTTGCGATCTTTGATGAAGCGGGAATGCGTAAGACGCAAAAGTCCGTGTTCTATAAATTATTCCATCCTGTTACCGATGAGCCCACATTTGAGGACCTGCATCATGTTCTCGACGGAGGATATCTTCTGCACCGTGTAATTTGGCACCAAACCGATACTTTTGTCGACATTAGTGCCAAATATGTGAATTACGTTAAAAGATACTTCAAAAACAGTGTCATTATTTTCGATGGGTATCCTGACGACCCAGCAGCTCGCAGTACGAAGTCCGCTGAACGTCTTCGACGATCACACAAGCATGATGCTGCTAATGTTTTTTTTTTTATGAGTCCATGACGGCACCTATGCCACAAGCAAAATTTTTGTCTAATGACACAAACAAACGAAGATTGATCGACTTGTGGCGCATCAAATTCGAAAGCGAAGGAATCAAAACCAGACAAGCTCCAGAAGATGCCGATGTGCTCATCGTTACCACCGCACTCGAGTTATCTCGACCCGACAATTCGGTCATTATATTGGCTGAAGATACAGATATCCTGGTCATCTTGGCGGCTCGTGTGCCACCCTCCACAAAAATGTATTTTATGAAACCCGGCAAAGGTTCAACCAAACAACAACTATTTTGCACAAGTTTCAATCTCCCGCCGTGTGTGCAGGAAAACATCCTCTTTTTGCATGCGTTTAGTGGGTGCGATACAATGTCTTCGTTTCACTGGCAGGGTAAAATGAATTTCGTAACACTGCTGAAGAGTAATGAAGAACTGCAGACAGCTGTTAGGGTTTTCCAAGACGTGAACACAAACCCCGATGAAATTGACAAAGCGGGCCAGTTGGTTTGGGCTAGGCTTTTTGACAAGAAAACCACGGGAAATACCCAGAATGAGTTGCGGTTCCAACTGTTTGCAAAATCTCTAAGCAAACATCGATTTAATCTCGCAAGTTTACCTCCCACCAAATCAGCGGCACGTGAGCACTCTTTAACCCTCTTAGTGCCAAGCCATTTCCTGAAATACTTGCCAAGAATGCCAAGCCATTTTCAATGGTCATGCAGACTATTCGAAAAAAAATCATAAATGACACATTTCCAACGATAGAATCATAATTTTTGCTTTGCATTATAACCAATATCTCATTCTTTCATACATTATGTTCATAAAAGTAAATACGGCATCTAACCCTTTTTAATTGAGGTTATTCTCATAATAATTCATTTTTTTATAGAAAAATCTATTTTGAGCCTAAATTAAGGACACCTAAGAGTCATATTCGAAAGAAACTACGTTTCCAGCTGTAGAAAGTTCTTAGATTCATCTGTAGGCATAAAACGTCAACTAGAAGAAAACAACTGCACCGCAATTTTGGCGAGAACGCGCGTGATTGGGGGAGCGCAAATGGTGGGCGTGAATACAAACTCAAACCTATCTCGTAACGGACTTCGAAGGAAAAAAGTGAACACCGCACAGGCAAGCTTGAAACCTCACCTTTCCAACCGTATGAAATAATCACGGACATATGCCTACAGACATCTATAAATATAACATAAACAGCGTGCCGATTGAATCGGCTTTGGCACTTTTGGCGCGAGCAGCGAGAGCCGATCTGATCGGCGCGTGGCACTAAGGGGGTTAAGAACATGCCATCAAATCCAAACATGGTATGGAAATGATAAAAATCCACTGGATTGGGGCTGGAAAAATTCTCAATGTGGTTTGGCTCCCATATCTACGACGAGGGATCCGGCGCCAAAAAACGCTTCTAAATCAGTGTCCTGCAAATGTTCCAAATGTGCAGGGTGTGGTTGCAGGAAAACGGGCCTCCGATGCTCCAGAATCTGCATGAATTGTATGGGACGGTCATATACAAATGCTGCCGAGGAAGATGATATGGTTGATTGTGACGGAGACATCGATGTTAATCTTGAGCGCCCTGTGACGTCGGACAAATGTACCACTACAGACGATGAAAGTGATGACGGAGAAATTAAGGCAATTAAGTATAACAAACTTAAAGTTTCCGCCTAATCAACACTCATTTATTATTTCGTTAGCTTATGGGTACATGTTTCGGAATTAGTACAATTCCTTCTTCAGCCCTTCATAATTCATATTCGGAAACATCATAGACTAAAAAGACCACGTCCATGTGAGAAACATAACACACTGATAATTAAAATACTATAAAAATTAATTGAACACTTTAAAACATGACAACCTTATGGACACAACAGCAGGAATGTTTTTATTGTTTTATTGTATGTAATGTCCATAAGGTTGTCATGTTTTAAAGTGTTCAATTAATTTTTATAGTATTTTAATTATCAGTGTGTTATGTTTCTCACATGGACGTGGTCTTTTTAATCTTTTTAGTCTATGATGTTTCCGAATATGAATTATGAAGGGCTGAAGAAGGAATTGTACTAATTCCGAAACATGTACCCATAAGCTAACGAAATAATAAATGAGTGTTGATTAGGCGGAAACTTTAAGTTTGTTATACTTAATTACAAAACGTCAGCACGGAACCTGCAATGGACTCTTCTTCGAATGAAATTAAGGCAGATGATTAAGACTGCCAGCCTTCATCAAAACGGTTTAAAATCGACTAACTTTGATATTTCAACAGTGGATTAGGCCTCCTGGGGACACCACTTTAAAAAAATGCGCCATTTACTTTACCGCCAGGTAGTGTGGAAAAGAGTGATTTTATGCCAATACTACGCAATAATAATACTAATGGTAGGTACTTTGTCACAGCTGTTTACATTGAAAAGCTGTTATACTTGTAACAAGTTAACAGCTTGTGCACCTGGAATGCTGACAAATATTTATAACATGTAGAAACTTTGATATGGCATATCATTTCCATAGCTTTTCCGCAAGAATCGAAAAGGGCTCCACTTTGAATGGTCGTAGCATCGTAATGGTTCACATTAGTGACAAAAGGTAAAGATTTTTTTTGTAGGAAATTTACTCAAGATTAATTTTTATAATAAATATTTTGTTGATAAAGTTGATGGTTTGGGAGATATTCACAAAAGAAACGAAAAATGGTACCTTCTTAGGGCCAAAAGGGCCAACGCCGACTTCGCTCGAGGAGGAAAACTTGGGAGAGTAATATGTGGGTCCAAATAAAGCGATTAAAGCAATTTCCAGCTTTTCACTAATTATTTCCTTATTGAGGCTTTTTTCCCGACCTGTCGCCTGGCCTATTAAGGCAGTTGAAGTAACTAAAATCCAAACTGAACAATAGGGTGATTATAGCCATCAGATTGATTGATTGATATTTCAAAGTAGCAAGATCTATTAGCAAAATTGGTTAAATGGATACTGGTACTGGGCATATGCTTTTAGCAACATGAATAGGTCTAATAGGCAAGAGTTGTGATATTTCGGCGATCGTGAGTAAATAGTGAAAGTAGAAGGCGTGATGTTTTGTCGAACACTAGTAATATTGATGAGAGTTCATCAATTGCGAATAACTCTTTATGTCTATGCTGAAGAAGGTCGCATGATCAACTAAAACATGTACATGTTGACTTAATTTTAATCAATGAATTTGGGGCAGATGACCATGCTGTTCCGCCCCTTAAAACCTCGATAACTAATCTAATAACAGAAAGAGGCTGGACCAATAAAAAAATATTTATTGTAAAAAATTGAGTCCATGGTTATTGCAATGTTTCAGCAACCATGAGCAAGAGTATATATTGCCATGTTTCAGCTAGTGTGAATTATTGGCAAGAGTAGGTATCATGGAAGTTTTTCACACACAAAATTTGGTTGAAATTTATTTTATAGTGTGGAAGTTATAACGGAACAAGTTAGATCTGAACCTTCCGATGCGCATGTGCGTCCAGTTGCATTACGTCATCCCCCCGCCTGGATTCTTTGTCAACCAGTGAGCACATACTTCGTCACGCGCTGGTTAGATGTTGCCAAGTAGTCATTATTCCCAGAACCTTGGCAGGGTACAGATGCTGTCAAGGCATGCGAAGCAAGACTGAGTGGCTCTGTTCTTTGACAAGCATGGCAACAAGCTTGCTGTCAGGAGTGTGTGAAGTGGGCGCGCTCTCAGTTCATTACCACCAAATGCTATGTCACTGAGAATGCTCCTATTCGATACTTCATGCTTGCATAATATAACCACGACGAGCTACGAACAGCCCCAAACAGCGGTTGCACCAAAGAGTGCGCCTAGTGATCCCACCACTTCCCCTCCTAGACGAGACTCCGCCATGACAGGCCAGGTCTAACTTGCCACGCTATACATACAGTTGATATTGAACCTATCAGCATGTATAGAATTATGTTGGTAACACTATCATATATGGGTTGCTCAAAATAGAACTGCAGTATTATGGCCTTTAAGTATGCCAAGTTTGGAACTGTTCCCCATGGATGCTTCCTAGTGTTTTTCAGCAGTTGGCAGAAATGGTGTTTAAAAATGGTTTTCTTTAAATATGACATTGAGATGTTTTGCCATAGAATTTTTCTCTTACCAAATTTGGTTTCGATAGCTGCAGCCATTTAGGATTTGATAGTGGGAGACTCGCACATCACCCCAGATTTATCTCATAAGTCTACTTTTTCATAATATATACAAAATGTGAAAAGTAGCTAAAAATGCTTATATTTTATTGACATGTTTAAATATCTTTACCCTTGATAGTTTGCAATACCGTATTTTATTTTGTCAGGACCAGTGGGTATTGTGCCTTACAAGTAGCCTTCGCCAGTTTCTGGAAGAGCACAGCTGGGGATCTTCTGTTGCACCACAGTTGATACTGATGTGTGGCAGTCAGCAGAATCAGTTAAACCACAGATCTCATAGTTATATAGATGCCCACAGTACCTACAAGCAACTCAGACGGAGATATCACAAGCTCCATAAGGATCATCACAACCTACTCAGTGAGTTTGTCTCCATTCATTTAGAAAACTTATATACTAGGGCATAACGTCTGGAGTTACTCTGTCAGTTTGTTTGGAACAGAATTTGTTGGTCTTGAGTGAAAATGCCTTAGAAGTGGCACACTTTTGGACACATTGCATCTTAATTTGTGATTTTGGTCTGTTTTTTTAAATTAATGTCTTCTATTTGGTTAATTGTTCTTTTTGATAGCAGAATGTATTACTTTCTGCTGTACTCTTCTGGCATGAGTGAGTGAATGAATGAATGGAACAATATATCATTGGACAGAAAAAGGATAGAAACATGGGTAAATGACAAACACAATGACGTGCAAGTGGAGGGAGAGATAAAAATGAAGAGCAAGGGCAAACTCATAAGAAGGACAAAAACAATCTTCACAGCTGAACACACCTCCATCTTAAAAGTTGGACATTCCCGTCATTAATCCAATCAATAGCTCTCAAATGCCATAGTATTTTTGGGTTTTTCCTCGCTTTTTCCCGCTTTTCCCTTTTCTTTCTCGGCCAGCATGTTGCCTTGTATTTTGTTTGTCTTTTTGCTGTATTTCTGTCCTCCTTTTCCTGTCCAGCGATTTTATTTGTATGTCTACCTTGATGTATTTTCATATGTAGATTAAGGGTGTAATTGAAATATGGTACTTGAGTTCATCCGGCAATATTAGACACCATTCTGAATAAATTATTACCATAAACTTTCTTCACAATATCAGCAATGTTTGATGAATTTTCAACTATCACATGATGTTTTGTATTTACCAGTAGCAGTCTTTGCGGCAAGGCGAATGTACAGTAGTGTAGTGTTGCATCTAAGATTTGCTTGCCTCTCACGGAGGTGGACTGGGCTCAATTCGTAGTTATGTGATATTTTCAAAGTCTTGTCCAGTGGTTCAGTTTTCCATGAATATGATCCTAAAGTTATGAGTCCTGCAAAACTACAAGCTTGAATAAAAGTTCAACATCATTGATTGGTTGTTGTTAATCTCTTTGGTCAGTCATATGTCTGTGGTGTCAATAGTTGGTTGAAATTGAAGGTAATTGATTATACTAAATAAAGTTTCAATGATTCATTTATACTGACATCAGAAAAAGCTCTTTTAAAGCCAGCACTGGGAAAGAGAAGAGCAAGCAAGTTCGTAATGACATTGCACTACCAGCACATCAAGAGGTATGATGTCTTGCAAGTACTGAAACATTAACACAGGAATTCTAAAAATGGAAACAAATGTCATACTGATAAATTATATGAAATATCACTTGCTAAGGGAGAGTGATTACTAATAAAATAGGACACCTTCTGATCTATTTGAGATTATAGAGTTGGGTTTATCAGCTAAATGTGGATAAGATGATGAAAGGCAGTGTAGAGTTGACATATAAAAAGCAAATTCCCGATGCATGTGATTGTTGATCAAAATTCATAAAAAGCAAACTGATAAGAATTTGAGGAGATCTAATTGAAGGTTCCTCCTTGTAGATATTGTAAAGACCTGCCAGTACATTCAGAGACTCTCGAATCGATAGAAGACAACCTTCACCAATTAATGTCAAGGTTATTGGAAGGAAAGATTATAGCAGCAGTTATCAGTTAGATACATCGTTTGGAATTCTTCAGAAAGTGCACGTCAAAAAAGAATTTCAAGGAGCAGATGAGCAGTTCCTGAATGTTAATGATGTTTTCGATAAGCAAGTTACTTTGAGAATGATTGCAGCAGTAATGTGACAGGATTCAATTTGATGGCTGCAGTAATAATAATGACAAGTGGCTTTCTCTGGGAGGCCTGGTGTGTGTTTTCTCCAGTAGGGCTCGAGTTGCCACTGTTTAAGTAAGGTCATTGTGTTTTGGGGTCAATAATGCAGATGTTAGGCCCTTTAAATCAACAGTCATCATCATATCATGGCATTAAATAGATGCTCTGCGCCCAGGCCTGTATTTAGGACTCTTGATGCCCCTGGGTAACAATTTTTGCTGCCCACCCCCACTTGGGATATGTAAACTTATTAAATTTTTATATCTGATGGGAATGTTTTTACTTGTTTGGGTACTTGAATATGAGCGGCAAACACTATAAATGTGTGTTTATTAAAACGCAATTATAAACATACATAAACTTACACTAACTTTTAAAAAGTATGTCAGTACTTCTAGCATATCGTACATGGTAGATTAGAGGGCAAGCTAATAGTTGACTACTGTACTTTTTAAGAACCTGTAACCTGCCACTAACTTTCATTTCTGTTTGTAGTCTCATTCTAGAACTTAGTGTTTACTGGACATGGTGGAATGTTCATTAGATCTCATAATATTTCCATAGGAACCTTATACTGACTTGTCTTAAGAGCTCTCAATTGTTGGAGACCACGGGGCTCAAGCTGACTAACTTTTAAAAAGTATCATCTCAGATCAAATGCCAAGACACCTATTATTCAAACAAGAGGCTACCTCCTTGCCTTGTCATTATTATTCAAACAAGAGGCACCTCCTTGCCTTGTCATTTGCAAAGAAGTTTATGTTCTTCATAGTCCAATTTCACTGTTAAGTCTGATTCAATTGCAAGAACAGCAAGATGACTAAGATGATCCTTAACCTGTGATGTTCTTAAATAATTAGTTATGCATCTTAGAGCAGAAAATGTTCTCTCAGTTGAGCAGTTGGAAGAAGGAGTGCTCAAATATATTTGTAAAGGTATGTTTAAGTTGGGGTAAACACTCTAGACTTTAGAGAGTCACCTGGTGGTAAACAGGTGTACAGAAAATGTTTGTAAGTTTAATTTTTATATGGAGAAAAATGGTGAGTTGACTGGAAAAGGCACTGCGAGATATTGCTGCTAGAGTATGGATCCAAGTTAGCGAAGTCAGAAGGAAAGTTAAAGTCCCTGTTGCAGATGTCCGGTAAGAAAATGGTGTGCATAGGAGAAGATCCAAAAAAGGGACTGACGAAAATAGAGCGAGGTGCTGCTTATCAGGAAATATGAGCATTCAAACGAAAGGGAATTGGCTGTAGACTTGACGAATTGCACTCTGATTGCATGAATATCGGTAATATCTTAAAAAGTTGTGATTAAATCATTTGTACGAAGTAGGCGATTTGTACATTTCAAAAGTCAAAGTAACCGATCGTGACAAATAAGAACCTACTGAATCTCTTTCAACAGAAGGAACACGTAAGCTCATTTATGTCACCTATGACGATGATTCACTTCAGCTAGGAACTGGTTGCCTGTCACATCTGCAAGACGTCTTTCACATGTTAAGTAACCGATCGTGACAAATACACATCTCGTGACGGTAAATATTCCTCTACAGGCAGCAGATTTAAATTCCAGGAATTTGACGTTTAATGTCTATGCTTTTTTGTATAGCTTTCGAGGAATTTTGCCCCCCTCCCCATAATGTGCCGCCCTGGGCAGTTGCCCGGTTTGCCCCGCACTATATACGGCCTTGTCTGCGCCACACAGTGGTCATGCTGCTTGCCTCTCAACTAGGTGGGTTGGGTTCGATTCCTGGTTAATGCTTGGGAGATTTTGAAGTGAAATGGCAAGTCCTGTGGTTCAGATTCCATGTGAAAAGGAGGTCTTGTAGCTCATGATGATGAGATTAACGGTCACAAAAAAAACTACAAGCTTCCTTCTTGCCTTTCTCTGGCCCAACCCAAATGCAAAGAGCGTTGAAACAAACTCAAAATGTAGGTTTAAAAAATATATCACCTGTTCAACAATTATTTATGGTTGTTATGTTTATTATGTAGGAAGCGTGATGGCACAGTGGCTTAACTGCTCGTCTTTCACCCGGACGGCCAGGGTTCAAATCCCGGTGACAGCGGGGTGGAATTTTCACCTGAAAAATCACGTGGCGTCAGGAAAGGGCATCCGGCCTTAAATACCCGGCCAAAACCAAAATGAGCCTGGTTGGCTCCGGCGACCCCAATTAATTGGGAAAAGCCGAAGAAAGTTTTTATTATGCTTATTATGTAAATCTATAACCAACGCCAGGCTATGATGGTTTGGATACCTGAAGAGGATGGATAATCAGAGCACAGCCCGCTGGTGCTTGGATAAGGATCAAAGGCAAGAGACCAAGAGGTAGACCAAGGAAGAAGTGAATCACTAAGGTTCAACAAGATCTGGAAGGTCAAGGATTGGACTGGCAATGAATCCTGGATGAAGAAATCTACCTGGATAGTCAGCGATGGCGAGCACTCATATACCTCACCCGGGTAGCTGGAGATGGTTACGGATGATGATGATGATCATGTTTATTTTTAAATTAAAGTAGATTTCTGAATAACTGCTCTGGGAAAGCCTTTGAGCTATCTAATGACCTACATAACATATAACTGACAGATTAATAAATGTTTAGGACATCATCAAATTTGTTAAAAAAAAGTATTCATAAAATTTTTAAGCAATGCTACAGTTTCATTGTAATGGCATTATTCTTTTTTTATTAATGCAGCCAATGGCCATGTACTTTTCTTTTCAGGACGGGTCAGGGAAGGGATATTGGAAGGAAATCGGCCGTGGACCTATTGATAGGAGCCGTTCCAGCATTTACCTGGTGGTGAAAATGGGGAAACCACGAAAACCATTTTCAGGACGGCCGAGATAGGATTCGAACCCATGCTCTCCCGATGCCAGCGAGGCACGAGGTAGCGCGTTAGCGCTCTCGGCCACCGCAGCCGGTTATAATGGCATTATTAAAATTAGTAAAAAATAGGTTATGCCATTCACTAAAATACATCATTGTTGAACTTTAACCTGATATTAGACATTTATCATTTGCACAAAACAAGGTTTGGCCATTTTTAGATGTACGTCTAGATAATGACTACAGTTCAGGCTTTGGCAAATATGAGACATACAAACCTGGGTTTGATCAAATTAAATGACCATTGGCCATTTTGTATACTCCCAAGATACAGTACAGGGTCATCGAAAAATAATGCCAACATTTAAAAAAATAATAGCACCGAAATCCTTTATGTTAAACGTGTAATTCTTTCACTGAAAGGCAGCTGGTTAAAGTAAGTTTTGTTTTGGAGAGGACGTGACCTTGCTATGCGCACACTAGATGCGCAGTAGCCAAGGTTGGACGGGGGTGCGCGCGCCAATGAAGTCCTGACCTCACCCCTTTGGATTTTTTTCTGGGGGTACATTAAAAACATTGCATATGCAGAAAAAAATCGGAATTTGGAGCACCTGCGGGAGCGAATTTCTGCCGCAATCTTGACATTTACTCCTGAAATGATTGCACGTACCAATCCAGCCATTGGGAAAGCGTGCGTTCAATGCGGATGTTGGTGGTCGGCCTGGCCTAGATTTTTTCTCTACAGTCCCTGTTTCCTTAAACTGATTAAACCATCGAATGACAGCTTTGTAATCAGGTGCAGTTTGTCGGGCAGTGCAGTCATTGGCGCGCGCGCCCCAGGCCAACCTTGGCTACTGCGCATCTAGTGTGCGCATAGCAAGGTCACGTCTCCTCCAAAACAAAACTTACTTTAACCAGCTGGCGTTCAGTGAAAGAATTACACGTTTAATATAAAGGGTTTCAGTGCTATCATTGTTTTAAATGTTGGCATTATTTTTCGATGACCCTGTATATAGAAACAATCTTTATTTACACTTTAGTGTTACAGTAGAATCCTATTTATCTGAACTAACTGGGACCGAAAGCAATCCGGATAGTACGGGAGAAATTAATAAAATCATAAACAAACATTGAATAATTATTCAGTCTTGCACTTGCCTACAGCAACATTTGCTATCATAATATAACAAACTGAGCCTATGGAGACGGCTCGATGTATTATACTGTATATGTGCTGTACTGTATTCTGTAACAAATCAATGTTTAACAGCAGTAAGCATTCAATAAATTGGCTGGCTGTGTGGCTCAGCGGTAACGTTCTCGCTTGCTGGGCCCAAGGTTGCAGGTTCATATCCTGGCGCAGTCGGCTTGCATTTGAGAGTGTGCAAATGCAAGGGAGCCGTGTCAGTAGATATACTGGCACGTTAATAATCCCTTTTTTGGGCAAAATTCTGGCACCCCGGCGTCTTTAAAAGCCAGAATAGTTAAAAGGACCGTAAATCCAATAACATTATTATTATTATCATCATTCAATAAATTGAATTTGGACAGTCTTTTCTTGAAAAACAAGAACACCTATGGTAATAATTTGTTTTCCTTGGCCAAAAATCCATCCGGATAATCTGGATGAATGAGGTCCAAATAAACGAGGTTTTACTGTACTTATTCTGCTGTTAAGAGGTACTGCTCACATCTGAAGATTGAAGACTAGTTTATGGTAACTAAAGTAACTGGTATAAAGTTTTCGTATTATCAGGAGGGTGGGCAGAAACTGGAAGAGGGGACATGCTGTCCACTTATGAAGACAGTTGAGTTCATCCTTGTCCTTGTCTGTCCTTTGTGTTTCTCCCTCTGCTCCTCCATGAATGTGATTTCAAGGGAGGTCTACTGAGCAGCAAAGTTGTAAAAGGTGGATAAATGTTGTTATAAGCTAAGACTGAGCCGAAGGTTGATTGTAACCATGTGGTATAGCTGTGCACAGTAACTACGATGGGGGAGTTGAAACAAGTCTGGAGATTGGTGGTTTGAATACCAGTGCTGGCAGTGAGTGTTGTTTTTCCCTGGGGTTTTCGACGCTCCCTCGAGGCAAATGCCAGGATGGCACCTTAGTTCAAGGTTTTGGGCAACTATCCAATCCCTGACACTAATAACTAGTTACACCCACACTATTACAGCCACCACAGAAATACAGGTTATCAGACTAATCCAATGGCTGATAACCATGAATTACCAAGCCCCTAAATTGATTTTACAACAGTGGTTGAGTGTATGCTTACCTACCTTATTTTCCCATGTGCTTAGTCTTACTTTAAATACTGTCAAATATTTTTCTATGAATCAACATAAAATGCTGAGGTGTGTTACATAATAATGACGGTGATGATTACGACGACATCCATATTGTGCAGACCTGAAATCCCGAAGTCTTAGGGGACTTATAAAGAAAGCTTTTCAGTCGCTCAACACGAATTGTGTTGGGCACAATTCGTGTTGACTGACTGAAAAGCTTTCTTTATTAGATTTAGGCAACACTGAAAAATTGCTTCTATCACTACAATTAGTGGACTTAATACTTGCCTTGACCTTTTAAATGTTTACAGTGATTATTAATTTGATCTTGAGATTTCCTGACAGGAAGACTCAAAATGATATTCATACATAAAGGGTCTTGCACTCAAACTGCGGCCGGTCACATTGCTGGCGCAGCACTGCAGGTAGAAGGTCGAGCCGAAGGTTAGACGAGCACATTGCAACACGGAGCTGGACGGAGGATTTGACGACTAAAGTTGACTTCGTTATTTCGTTTATAGCCTATTTTAAGTTGCACGAGTTATAAGTTTATAACGTGTGTGTGGTTATTGTTTAATTATTATTGTGTTTCAAAACTTTATAACGTAGCATTGCTGAGTGTTAAAGCCTATTGCTTCAATTTTTATTTATGGGGACAATTGAAAAATAAGGTTTATGCAACAACAGACTAAATGAACTCAAACTAAATATCACGAGAGAAATTGAGGCTATCTCGGTAGATGTAATGGGTGTGAATGAAAATTTCCTTAGAAGATGCCAAAATGTGAAGATGCAGGTGGAGGATATTTTCCAACATCTTCTGTGACAATGATTTTACTTTGATTATGTGTTATTATGTGTGCTTGTTATTTACATGCACTCTCTCGGCCCCAAGCTCCGTGAGTTGCCTTGTGCTCCATACGCCGCGCGGCCTGCCCCACTTTGAGTGAAAGATTCTGTGATGTCACAAGCATGTCTTGAGGTGAGCCTGGCCAGGTTCTTGCAGGAGCTTTCAGTTTTAACATATGAGTGTAAATGCTACAGTGAAGCACTAAGAGCGGGAATATAGACTCAGGGTGAAGTTTTATAGTTATTTTGAACATAGAAAATTGAATAAAAACTGGTTTTTAACGCAAATTATTTTCATCCATTGGCTTAAAATTATATTCACCATCATCATAATCATCATCATGAAGTAACAGCTCCAACATTTTATACTATTATACAATATTACATGAATTATTATCAGTTAAAACTCTTATGTTTTAATATTCGCCAAATCAATAAAAAAAACAAAAACTTAAGTGTCTATATTTTACAGACGAGGAGCATTGTTTCAAAACGTATTATGTGCATATGTCAATAAGGTTCAATCTGATAGGCATCTGCTCTCTAGACACTCAGTGGATCTGGAGGCTACACTCAGAGACCTTATTGACACATGCACATAATACATTTTGAAACAATGCTCCTCAGACTATGGGTTCGTGTTTCAAAACTCGTTGGTTTCTTCTTCAGCACATAAATATAACTTATCCTAAGTAGACTTAACTAAGAAATGGATATCCTTACAATAAGAATGAATAATTAATTAAGAAAATGCATTAAACATAATCCTTTAAAAATATCTTTGAAAAATCGTATTATAATCTTTTGAAAATACATGGGTTGGTTTTTTAGTTTTGGCACCTTAGTTATAACTGGATTAATAACTCACTTAGAAGGTTCCAAGTTTCACAGGTCCTCGATGTAGTCCCCACCGTTGCGTACAACGTGTTCTCAGGATGCGGAAGTCGTTGGATCCCATTGGCATTGCCCAATCTATTGATGGTACGAAGAGAGTGCTCGGCAGCCTGATTAACGTCTTCAATGGTACTGAAGCGCTGCCATACTGTTCCCCGAGGGCAAACCGGTAATGCGGCGTACTATTGTTCGTTTCTGCAAGACCATCTCCGAGGAGCTTGGAGAAGGAAACGGCGCCACCACATGGTTACACCGCCCATCGTTCTGCATGACAATGCTAGGGCACACACAGCAGGCGTTGTGTCGGCATTGTTGGATCGCTGGGGCTGGGAGGTCCTTTATCACCCCCCATATTCTCCCGATATCAGTCCCTGCGACTATGATCTCATCCCGAAGATGAAGATGACAATGACATTAAGCAGGCTGCCGAGCGCTCTCTTCGTACCATCAATAGATTGGGCAGTGCCAACGGGATCCAACGACTTCCGCATCGCTGGGAACACGTTGTACGCAACGGTGGGGACTACATCGAGGGCCTGTGAAACTTGGAACCATCTAAGTGAGTTATTAATCCAGTTAAAACTAAGGTGCCAAAACTAAAAAACCAACCCATGTATCTATGAAAATTTTAATATAGGCAATTATAGGTGTCACTGAATAGTAATAATATTCATTTGGTAAACCTCTCCTTTAAAATAACTATTAAAAGTCTTCTTCCTTTTTCTTCTATGAAAATATGTATTGTAGGTTATCATGTGCGCCCCTTAATAGTAATAATAGTTTTCTTTTGGTAAAAATATCATTTTCTAAATAACTGGTAAACGTTTTCTAATGTAGTTTCACAAAGTCAAAACATTCGGTAAATTTGTGTAGTCTCCGTTTTTTATCACTGAATATTATCTACCAAACAAGCAAACAGCTATAGAAGTGTAGACTCCTGAGAGCCTGTGAAGCTTGCAAAGTTTGCACCTTGGTATGGCAGGACAGATTGCCTAATTCAGATGGGATAGGAGAGGATATCTCAACCTACTCATGTCTAATGTGGTCTTTCTAGAAATTCACCACATATGGTGTTGGGTAAAAAAAAAAAAAAAATCTTTTTCTTGAAATCTAAGTGGTGATGGCCTTATTTCCACTTCACTAAATGCTTTCTCTCTGCCCAAATAAATTACATTTGAAACTGATTATACCATCCATACCAATGTTTCAGGTGTTGCAACAGAATTAACTAGTGCCTTGGAGAGTTCAGTGAAGGGCCACTCGGTGGATCTGGAGGCTACACTCAGAAACTGTTCCAAGCTCTTCCCGGAGCTTTTCAGCTATACATCACGCACAAATGCTACATCTGAGGTAAAGGTTGCTGAGTTGCAGTCCTAGAGTAAACAGAATTATGTGAAGAAAGGAGAGGAATCAATAGTCCCTTTTGGAGCGATCATAACTGTCGAGTAACTCTTGAAATATAGAGCTTTGAAGCCATTTTTCAGTGTTGCCTTATTGTCAATTGCAACTTTTCAGTCGGTCAACACAATATAATCCCAATTACTGGGACATGTGGGAAAAAATAAATAAATATAACTTTAAAAAATTATGTGTTATTAAAAATACATGTCCCAGTAACCGGGATTGTATTGTGTTCACCGACTGAAGAGTTGCAATGTCAATTATCACTTGAAAATCATTTGTAATGACTGCTTGGTTTTCTTGTATTATCCTTTCCTATTGTCGGCAGATATGTTTTAACCTCTAAACTGGGTATTTTTGAGCGCTTTGTGTAACCTGCCATGTGCATTTTTTCCAGCCAATTGTTATGACAGAATAGGCAGAAAGGTTAGCTGGAATATTAGCAATAATAATGTTGTTTTAAAGTATAGTAAAGGAATTTTAATGTACAGTATTCGTCATGCCCATTAAATAATAACATTTAACATACAAATATATACGTCATACTCAGTTAAGAGGTTTACTTACAACTGATATTTTTGTCTTCTTCACATTATGCCTTGCGGTGTAGTTTTATCACTGTTGGCTGTCAACACCAGAGGTTCAGGTTCGATTCCCGACTCTGACAAGGAAATTCATTCATAATTACAGAAAATTCTTCAAGGTATCATGGTGTGTCACTCAGCTGAACCAATTGGGTTCGTCAGCAGATGATCAGTACACCCAGTCTGTACCCCTTCAGGATAGCAGCTACTTGCTCTGTCGCATATATGGAGAATTTACTGTATATAAATCATATATCCAATAAAACTAAAGTTGGAAGGAAAATTCGACATACAGTAAAACTTGCTCAAAGTGGAACATCTATAACATCTCGGTATTTCTCCGTACTTGACCGTGAAGACAGAATGTGATGCCGATCATGTATTGTCGCGATATTTCTCCGTGCTCTGAGGTCAAAGGGAATCTCGCCAAATGGCCAAGAGCAGAGCAACCTCTGAGTAATAATAATTTCTTTTACACAACACGACTTAATAGTTGAACCAATTCATTTGGTATTAAATATCATATATTATTTCAGTAGTATAGATCCCTCCTGCGGCACTCACAAGCGACCGATCGTGAAAATGAGCATTCAAATGAAAGAGAATAGACATTAGCAGTGACGAATTGCACTCTAATTCCATAAATATCAATAATTTCTTTAAAAAATGTACGAAGTGTGCGATTTGCAGATACTGTTGATGTATGAAAATACGCTCCATAATTCCTGTCCACTTCACATTTTGGTCGCTGTGATGCCCGTTTCATGTCATTTTAACATTATGACATCTTTCCTTATCATTTTGCATGGCTTTCAGAAACAGTAAAACAAAGGAATGAGTACTCAAATCGTATAATTTCATAAATATCGATTAACCGGTGAGTGTTACAGCACACTCAATCAGTGACAAATTGCATTCTAATTTCTTAAATATCAATTTTTGTAAGAAGTGTTCGATTTGCAAAACCTAGTGGGAAAAGTGTGGTTTATGAACATGCGAGATTTCTCACACGGGTCCACTAGTTCATTATTTATTTCTATTTATTTAATTATTTAATTATTATTTATGATTTACTTATTACTTTCTTAATTATTATTATTATTTATAATTTACTTATTACTTTCCTACTTATTATTTAATTATTTATGTATACATAGTTCTTTATTATTTGTTAATCTTAAATTGTTCAGTAAGTGATTTCTATGTAAAATTGTCCATTAAATGATCTTTTTTCTAATTGTGTACAGAATAAAGTGCATTTTAATCAAGCCTACTCATGAAATATGATCAAAATTTTATGCGAAATAACACTGTATTTACATTTTATGTATTGCTCTAAACACTGCTTATTGTTGTTTTTTTACACCACTATTTTTATTTTTTATTTACCAAAACTGTATTGTACTTATTTTTAAAGATCTCATTACAATGCCAGTTTGTTTTCCAGGCTCAAGAGGATTCTTTGACCACTCCTGTTTCATATGAGTTGGACTTCAAGAAAATAAAACATAACTTGTCCATAGGGAGTGTGAAAGCAAAGCTTCTCTTACTCCAAGCACTTCGATGGGTGAGTTTTTATTATTATTATTTGATGGGGACAGTTCTCCAATTGACCATGGAGTTTCCAAACAAAATCTTTCTGGAGATAAGTAAAGAGTGCTCATTTCATGGGCAAGTATGTGCCGGCTAGTGTTTCCACCCTGTCCAGGGACTTGCAACTACAGTGTTAGGATATGAGTTGGCATCTACAGGGTCCCAGCTGAATCGGGCATTGCTTCCACTTAGTTGAACCAAACTCATCTCTTTTATTTATCCTATCAACCACGTATGGCGAACTCATGTTCTCTCCTGACCGTGATGGTATTTGAATACTTGAGGCCTAGGGTGTCCTTTATTGGCCCTTGTATTTTCTTTCCTGGTGTCAGACCTCTTCTTTTTCTTCTCCCTGTGGGTTAGGGATCTAATACCCTCACAGTTTTTCCCTTGCCTGTTGTGCAAGACAGTTAAAAGGGGAAGGTGTATATAACCCACCATGCACAGTTACACCATAGCATATGGTAGAGGAAGTGTACGCTCTTCTCCTTTCACTCATAAGCCAGCTGAAGAGAGTACTGGTAAAAATGCTGCCTTTGCCAATACACTGTCTTTTTTGTTTTGTTTGAATCAGTACATGTATGGGCTAGAATTGAGCCCTTCTTCAGCTGTTTGCAACATTACATAAAAAGCACTTATTTTAAAACAATTCATTGATATCAAACATGTCATAATTAAAATCATAAACATTTTCAAAAAGATGGTATACGGTATTGGCTTTCATGGCTAGTGAATTAACTCAGCAATTTTTCTAGGTTTGTACCTTGTCTTGTGTGGGGTTTCGCCTAGGACACCAAGCTGATGATCCAGCTAGAAAAATTGCTGAGTTATAAACATTTTCACTTTAAAAAAGTATGTCAAATACAATAATTTACAAAAACCTACATACAGTATTGTGCCCGTTTAGACCAAAATCCGGACGACCACATATGCATTTCACCAAAAATCAGTCAGCACGAGAATCAAAATATCCCGGGGCGCCCGATGGGTTAAAGTCGAATACAAAGACCCAACGAAAAAAATGCTTAACTGATTTTCGGCTCGATGCAACAATAAAGATAGAAGGAGATTTATGACACAGATTTGCATACCATAAAATTATCTCATTTTATTTAAAAATTTTAAAATGACAGGAAAAATATGCCCAAAATGGCACAAAAGATGACTGGAGAAGCATAGTTCATATACACAAAATACAATGTCGCCAACACATGAACACTAAAATAGTTGAGACGAAAGGTCAAAATATCAGTCCTGTTGACTTCGATCAACATAATTATATACAGGGGTAGGGTTTTATCACCGCAAAGTCAATCGTCTATACTGATCCCTAAATCATTTAGCATTCACACGTTGAAGATCAATAAGAAAAATTATCACTTGTTGAAAAATTTATCACTTTTCACTGTTCTTTTCTCAAAGATATCGTAGCAATTTTTGACTAACACTTTCAGGATGCAGTAATATCAGGGTTGGCTTGAACAGAAAGTTAATCATAATAAATAGAATACAATATAATTTACATGGACTTTGAGCATTTTTAGATTCGAAGAACAAAAAATATCTATTTAATCATAGATCTCAATCCAAAGTCTATTCAAAAATTTGACTCAATCAAAAATATAATTATCAAAAATATCAATTCTATTCCACATTGATTCAGTCAATAAATCAATTAATTATCCCCTGAAAATATTAATTAGGAAATTTGAAATACCATTCAGAATATTTATAATGAAACAATTTATTATTATCAAAAATAATTTTGACAAAATGTCAAACATGTTAAGCATCAACTTATTTTGCAAAAATGTGTATTTATTTTTATAGGATCTGAAAATCCTTTCAGCTTATAGTGGTTGTTAATAAGTAACAATTTCAAATAACAGCATCGGTCCATACAATTCACACGTGATAAAAATCACAGAATTATAATCAGAATTTAGACAACGGTAAAGTTTTCCTGAATGAAAGGAACTAGTAGAACAATAACAAATTTCGGGTAAGCACTTACTAGAAATATTTTTTAAACACATGGATCAACTGTAAATTAATAATGATGGTTCAACAAAATAACCTGTGGTTATATTACGACGAAAGTGTGGCTAAAACGACTCCTCTACTACATCAAAGACACCCAACCTATAATATAATTGGTGCTCCATTTTACACAACCTCATTCCTGCGACTTAGATTGCGCACTCAGAATGGCATATAACTTTCTGCACACACACAATGACATCTTCCCAAATTATACAAAATAGTCAAGCCTTTGCTTGTTACGACAAATGGAAGATTCAGAAATCAGTAAACCTCACCAATGAGTTTACGACAATATTAACAATAACTTTACCATCAGTTTGAAACATCCACACTGTGTTAATATTAGCAAAAACGTTTTGAATGATGTTGCTCCATAATGATTTTATTTTATATAAACTCTAGCAAAAACCCTTGTTGCGAATGTGCTTCTGTAATTTTGTGAATGTATTTCTGTAATTAAATTTGTTTTTTGTTAGTTGGCACCCTTGGGGCGTCGATGAGCAAGATGGAACAGGTTTTGAGTAACTGAATGTAATGGCTGGATAGTGATGCTCCTTGTTGTGCACAATAAAAGTGATTGTTCTTGAATTGTAGACATGAGTTGAAGAATTGATTTGTAATATTTTGGCGACCGTGACAGGACTGTATTGAAAAAGTTGGTTTGGTAAACAATTTCCCTGTTTTGTTTTGTTTTGGATTTGTTGCCTTGCAATGGCCACGATTGAAAAGTTGAAAAAGAAGAGAAGTGCCTATCGGGCAAGTGCGACGAAAGCTATTGGAGCGGTCGGAGTTGAAGCTGATTTCCAAAAATTACGTGTGAAAATAAATACTCTCCGAACAATTGCGGATACCTTAAAAGAATTGGACGAAAGCATCTTGAACGAGTTGTTGAATGTTGACGGAAACGAGGATGCCTGTATCGAAGAAACAATGCACTGTGTTACCGTTCAAGAAGATCTTCTGCAAGCACTTCTTGAAGCCGAGGATAAAGTGGAAGGATTAAAACCTAGTGTTGCCAGTTGTGTTGATGCAGGAGATAATTTCAGCGTACAGAGCAACGTGGCTTCGGCGTCGTCAACCATGTCGTCAGAGAGGTTAAGGCTACCGAAAATCACGCTTGAGGTATTCGACTTGGGTCCAGGTAACTGGATAAATTTTTGGACACAATTTCAAAGGATTCATGAGGATTCTAACATTACGAATGTTGATAAGTTTAGTTACTTGAAAATGTCACTGAAGGGACAGGCTAGGAAGTTAGTTGACAGTTATCCACACACAAGTGAGAATTATGTTAAAGTCTTGGAACATTTAAAGAATCATTTTGGTAAAGATGAGATGGTTATAAATTGTATGTATAAAGATTTGTTGCAATTGGTTCGCTCGGATTTATCTGTGACTGACCTGTATGATAATATAAGAACTAAGTTGAGATCCCTAGAAACATTAGGCATGAATTCTAATAGGGCAGCAATCTTAGTTCCACTCATTGAAGAATGTCTCCCCATTGACGTTTTGAAAATATGGGAAAGAAGAGCAGCAGAAGAGGACGATGATAGTGGTAATAAAATTGATAAACTTTTGTGTTTTCTGGGCAAAGAAGCCGAGAGTGAACAAAGACTGCGTAATCATGCTAAGTTAAATGAGGTTGATAAATTCACTGCGCCCAGAACAGAGCCAACAGCAGCAGCTCTCGTTTCTTTCACTCCTACTGTCAGGCAGAATCGGGTAAGTTATCAGCAAACAGGACGGTCACACAAAGTAACCCTAACCTGTTTGTTTTGTAATGAGAACCATCCCTCTTACAAGTGTTCTAAAGAAATGTCGGTTGAGGACCGTCGTAAAACTGTAAAAGAAAAACGAGCTTGTTTTTCATGCTTGCAGGGAGGTCACTCGAGACAGCAGTGTAGGAAAAGAATAGATTGTGGTAAATGTAAAGGGAGGCACTATGATATCATGTGTGTTGGTGAATCCAGCAGAACAGCATCGTTATTTGCAGGGCCTAGTGGAACTGTCATTTTAAAAACATTAGTAGCACAATTGCGTGGTGTCACTGTTCGAATATTACTTGATACTGCTTCACACCGCAGTTATATTTCGGAAGCTATCTGTGAAAAATTGGGTTTGATCGAATGTGGTCGTGAAAATATTTGTCATATGCTGTTTGGTGGGAGTGTGTCATCTGAAATATCACATCCAATTCATGAAATTGAACTAACTAGCTTACAGAGTGATAACAGTTTTGTTCTTAAGGCACTTACGGAGAAGAAGATTTGTGGTTTGATACCACCTGTGAATGATCCGCATTTGTTACGGAAGGTGGCTGCACATGGTATTACATTGACAGATGATGGAGTTAACCGACCTATTGCTGTGTTGTTAGGAGCTGATGTTATGGGCGAACTTGTTACAGGTGTGAAATGTATTGACTCTAAGCTGTTAGCATTTGAGACGAAGCTTGGATGGTGTCTCCTGGGTACCGCAGAGAGGCAAGAGGTAAGCAGTATGACAAACTTTGTGACCTCTTTGCTCAATTTACACCATTCTTTATGGGACTTAGAAGTTATTGGAATTGAGAAACAGACAGAAACAAAAAGGTCGGACATAGATGATAGATGTTTGCGAAATTTTGAAGACACAATTCGTTTCGAAGGTGAAAACTGTCGGTATGTAGTAACATTGCCCTGGATTGATGAGCACCCCCTTCTTCCCACTAATCGTGAAATAGCTGAAAGTCGTCTGAAATCAACAGTAAGCCGTTTAGATAACAATGGACTCTATGATGCGTATGATACTGTTTTTAAACAATGGGAAACAGATGGGATTATTGAAATAACATCTGATGAAAACATAGGGCACTTTCTACCTCACAGACCAGTTATAAATTATGGGAAAACAACTAAAATCCGCCCAGTCTTCGATGCATCGGCGAAAAGTATTGGAAACGTCTCTCTAAATGATTGTTTAGCAACGGGACCCAACTTGATTGCTAGTATCGTACCTATCCTATTACGTTTCAGGTTACAGGAGGTCGGTGTTGTGGGAGACATAAAACAGGCTTTCTTAATGATTGGACTGAACCCTGAGGATCGAGAAATGTTAAAATTCTTGTGGTGGCGTGATGGGCATATTATAACGCTACGTCACTGTCGTGTAGTTTTTGGAGTTGTGTGTAGCCCATTTTTGCTGAATGCCACCATCACTCATCATTTGAATACTCAAGTGGTGACTTAGTTGAAAGACTGAAAAATTCCTTTTACATGGATGATTGCCTTTGTTCATTTCAGTCCCTGAGTGATGCCAAGGAATTTGTGTCCGAAGCTACAAATGTCATGTCTCAAGCCAGTTTCCAACTCCGTGGGTGGGTTTTGTCAGGAGATGATGTGACACAAAATGTCTTAGGTGTCAAATGGCATGCTTTAGATGATCTGTTGGGATGCAACTTTAGCTTCGATCCAAAAGAGAAAATCAATGAATTAACTCAGAAGAAATTGCTGTCTATTATAAGCAGGGTGTTTGATCCATTGGGTTTGTTATCGGCACCTTTACTCCATCTGAAAATTGCATTGCAAATGGCATTTAAGCTCAAACTACACTGGGACACACCCCTTCCAAAAGAAATTCAAATGAAGTGCTCGCAGTGGCTTACTGAAGTTGATTTGATTGACAGCATTGTGGTGCCTAGATGTTTAAGAGGTGTCTCTGACACAGCTTGTTTACATGTATTCAGTGATGCCAGTCTCCTTGGACTGGGCACTTGTGCCTTTATGAGGTATGAAAACAAAGATGGCTTTAATGTTCGATTTGTTTTAGCTAAGTCCAGAGTTGCACCAATGGAAGACATGTCAATCCCTCGTAAAGAGCTTGTAGCGGCAACACTTGCAGCAAGGCTTGGTTCTGTTATTAGTAAATCGACTAATATTTCCAACATTGTGTACTGGTCTGATTCTATGATTGTTCTTTACTGGATCAAGAAAGGTGAATGGAAGACCTTTGTTGGAAACCGGGTAAAGGAAATCCACCAGTTGACGTCACCCGAGCAGTGGCGATTTGTTCCTGGCGATTGTAATCCTGCTGATATACTCAGCCGAGGATGCTTGTTGTCCGAATTTGTTGCATCAAAATGGTGGGAGGGTCCTCAGTGGCTCCTAGAGAATGAGAACAAGTGGTTAACTGTGAAAATAGCCCCTACAGAAGAGGAATCGAAGAAAACGGCTGTTAGTTTGTACAACACAAACGATGTAAGAGAAAACATGTTCACACACTTTGCTTCTTTCTCGAAAAATGTGCGTGTTGTTGGTTGGATCTACCGATTTCTTGAGAAAGCTAGTGGGAAAAGTTCAAACTGCGGAGAGGAGTTGACTGGCAAAGAAGTACGACATGCTGAATTAAAATTAGTACGGTGGATTCAGAGTAGTCACCCTCTAGATGTAAATAATTTCAACATTAAAACTGATGATGATGGCTTGATTCGAGTTCGTACTAAAATATTATCTGATGAGTTCACACCCATGTTCAAGGAACCCATTTTACTACCTCAGTGTGAACTAGTGGAGTCCATGGTGGTAGAATGTCATGAGAAAATGCACCATGCTGGAGCAAGTACTGTGTTAGGAGCCCTGAGAGAAGAATACTGGATAGTCAGAGGTAGACGATTAGCCCGACGTGTTGTTAGTAAATGTGTTCGTTGTCTTAGGCACAAAGCCCAACCAGTGAGAACGCCACCTGTCGTGTTACCTAATAACCGTGTAAATCTTGGAAAGGTGTTCCAAGTATGCGGAGTCGATTTGGCTGGACCTCTTTTCATAAAAGATGGTACTAGGGTTTGGATTGCCTTGTTCACCTGTGCTGTATACCGTGCAGTCCATCTTGAAGTGGTAGAGTCGCTCTCTACAGAATCGTTTTTACATGCTCTTCGAAGAATGATTGCCAGACGAGGCAGAATCACAACTATGTATAGTGATAACGGTACTAACTTTGTAGGAGTTTGGAATCTCATTAAGCAGACTACAGTTGAACGTGAATTGAAAATTCAGTGGCTATTTAATGTTCCCACAGGTGCTTGGTGGGGTGGATTTTTTGAGCGGCTTATTGGGGTGATGAAAAGACTGTTGAAAATATCCCTTGGTCGTGCGTTATTAAATCTTTGTGAACTAATGACCTTGATTACCGAGATTGAGGCTGTTATGAATGCGCGTCCCATTACCTACATGTCTGAAGA